>OX578139.1:77777273-79062273 GCA_951213105.1 Amaurobius ferox | reverse complement strand
TTATAATGGTGTATAGTGGCATTCTCGATTATCCAGTTTTCCTATGAATTACTTGTTTAGTAGGAATTTTCATCTTTGATTCATGTTCATATTCAGTTCTGCATGTTTGGGAAATTGTATTCTGAATTGCTTGTCCAGTCTCCAGCTTAGACTCACTGGACTGGTTTGGGAGTATTTCCGTGAACGTTCGTACTGCCTCCCTGGTAGAATTTCGACTTGTTCATTCCGGTGCTTCTAGATTAAGCTGTTGAGGTTGATCGTGTATACACGTGGTGGGTAAGAAGGATTCATGCCGCATGGTAATACAATTTTCTTAATGTATTCTTTTTTCATTTTTTCATTTTTTGATGTCTGTAGTCTGAGTTTAAGCATTTATAGTAATGTACTATTGCTTTATCTGAAACAGGCATATGTTTGGGTTAATTAGAATTAAATACTCAGACCTGAAGAGGAATTTTATTCTGATTAATCATCGAATTTGGGAAGGTTCTGTTCTTTTCTCTTCTTGATGTTAATATTACTTGAATTGTATTTTTATTTATTTATTTTTTATTTTTTTTTATTTTTACATAATTCTTATTATTACATTTCAAACATATATATATATATATATATATATATATATATATATATTAATATATATATTAATATATATATATATATATCTATATATATATATATATAAATATGAATTATTAAATCCAAAGTTAGAATGTATGTAGTAACTCATAATACACTATTCCAAAATTTTCTACAAAATACAAAGAAATAAAAGAAATTAAGACAAGAAGAGGAAATAATAAAGCATAATGCAAGTCATAAAGACAAAGACAATCAACAAATTTCAAATATGAGGAATGCAAATAAGAAAACAAAAAAATCAAGCAAAAAAGCTTGCACATGGAGGAGATTTAGGCTTACGATAAGTTCATTTCGAAAAAATTCTCGTCGGGTCCATATATCCTTTCGAAATGAACACAAAAATGCTTGTTTCATGCATATATATATATATATATATATATATATATATATATATATATATATATATATATATATATATATATATATATATATATCTTTATATTTCACAAAAAAAAATCCATAAATATCAAATTAGTGAGATTTTACATTCAACGGCATAAATATACATTTAAATCGGTATACAACAATTAAAGTTTATTTAGTCCTTCAGATCTATAATTGTTATATTAGATCCATTTCTGTGACGAATAAAACTGAGTGTAAATGTATATTGTTGGCAACCCACTTAAAGCTGTAAGTCACAGACAATTTATCTCATGTGTGTACAAAAAATAATAATATAATTTCACTCTAAATAATTTTGAAATGCAGATTTTGGTGGGAAAATTTTACAATTTGCCATTGTTTTTAACGAATTTTTTTAAACATCTATTTCGTAGGATTTAGATGTTTAAAAAGATATAGTGGCTAATATGGATGCAGCATAAAATTACGGAGGAGGTAGGGTTCATGAAGGATTTCCACTTCTTGTTCGGGAGAGAGATGTCACTTCCTATTCAAAAATTTATATTTTCATTTCAACATCTGTTTTTCAGACTTTGCTTTAGGTACAGCTTAGTTGAAGACTGATATAGATTAAATATTGAATTCCGGAGGGATTGGTAGGGTTCACTAAGGATTTCCTGGTCTGAATATGTAACTTCTGGTTTGTCCAATAATTCATATGACTGCATGAAATAAGTGTGCTGAAAGTATAGAAATACTTAACAGTTATTTCGAAATTGAAGTGTATACATCACTTTCCATTGCATAAAGGCTTTTTCATATTTTTTTAATTTTTTGTATTAAAAATTTCAATTTTGCCAAACTTAGATGTAAAAATAATTGTAAAATATATTACTAATTTGAATGAACGATTGCACGTACGTAAGTTGCTGGAAATGTAACTGGCCAGGGAATTTTTAAATGCAAAGTGCAATTAATTTTGATATTTGTTTACCATATTTAAATTAGGAAATATTTTTATTTATTTTCGAATAACATTTAAAGTTCTTCAATTTAATAATAAAATATTTAAAATTAAAATAATTTAAAAGTATAAAAGCATTAAAACTTTACCCGTTTTTAAATTTTTAAGAAAATTTAATTGAAACTATCACGTCGTAGAACCCCAAGGGTTCCGCAGAACAAACACATCTTGAAAAACGCTGCATTATCCTACGTGTGTCGAAAAAGCAACATTGATCCCACAAACTGAAAAATGTCAAGCAAATTTCCTTAAAATGTTACAAATTTTGCATTTTAAAATGACAAATATTTTATTATTTCCTCCTTTCAAATAATCTTCAAATTTCGTTACGGATTATTGTACTATATAAGAATTGAATATTATACGGATTCTACACATATATTTTCTACGAAATTAGAATCGTTTCATTCAAATAATAAATTATATGCATGTGTGTCGAACATTTCTTTAACTAATTTCAAACAATCCGTATGCAGTACACAAAGTTTTTAAATACATGTATTTTAATAGTATTACTTGAAAACCACATTAGTCGGATTGTTATTTGATTTATAAATAATCAAACCAGTGTTTGAAATACTACTGTATATTTTGATAAGTTTCTCATACGCAATCTGATATGCAATCAAATTATGAACAATATTCTTTATTAAACAATTCGTCTTTCCCATCCAATTGCACGTGTAGCGAGAATAAACCAGAACTGGCGATAAAGCGACGTTTGGCATGAGAGATTACTTCTGAAATTGTTGAATCGGTATACACTCTGGCTTATCGCTTCCCTTACTGGCGTATTTTCTTTCGTCTTTTTCGAAGACCAAGCGTAGAAAACGCCCGTACAAGCCATGACGTGAGCCCAGTGTTGCCAGAAGATGGAGCTAGGAGGGTTGCCGAGATCTGGCGACGTATCGACTATTTGGCGACTTCCCAAAAGTTCGAGAAAGACCGCGAAATAACCAGTATTCTATGAGATAGAGAATTCCAAAAGTTTCTATAGAGAGGTTGTATAAGGAATCATTATTCCGTTGGAGAAGAATTGACATCGTACAAACTATATTGGACTGCGATTTTTGTGAATGTTTTGAGAATAGTAGCAGCTGTTTTATGAAATTACTTTCATCAATATTTGGAGAATAATATCAGTTATTTTGTGAAATTAGTGGAGCATTTAAGTACTGTCTGACTGTATATTGTTCCTCGTTACGTTGTGCTCGTGAATAAACGTGTTAGTTATCTAAAAATTTGGACACATTCTTGTATCCTGCGTGCACACCCATGATTCCAGAGGATACGCTATAACACTATTATACTATATATATATATATAACATAACAACAGTAAGTATTCCTGTTTTGTAAGATAATTAAAAGAAAGCCTGTTAAAATTGACTAACAAGGGAAGGCTTTGCAATAGTTCTCTCGTATTGCAATCTTCCATGTCCTATCTTGTAGAGGACCATGAATAACGATAAAACGCCACGGCTTTCATCTGTTAAGTGATAGGGGGCGCCACAATAACAATCTGAAGTTGTCATGCACAGTGCCTCGGAAATTCTTTTTGTTTACGTGTTGCATGCTTGTAGCACGTCACTTTCGTTGTTATAAATTGGTTAAAGTGTTTCATAATTAAATTTTGTATTTTTACTTGAAACAGCGTTGCAATCGGTGGTATGCAAATGAAGATGGAAAAAAGGACACCGCTTCTGTATTAATAATTGTTTGGTTGTATGTTTTGTGAAATGCAATAATATTATTGTGCATGCATATTTACATTAGTTAGCTGTTTGTGCTGCCTTCGTTAGACTCATTAATTCACTCATATTTTGTAAAATGTTAATTAAACTGACGCGCTTGTTTAGAAATTAAAATTTATTGTAATTGTTGATTATGTAAATTTGTTAAAATGTCAATTAATCCTACAAATGTGTTGAACTTGCTACAAAGAAGAATCAACAAAGAATTTAAAACGCATCCTATTCCAGGTCCGGAAGATCACGAATTTGTAGAGTTTTTATTTGACTTAATTATTCAGAAATTGGAAAACACAATCGAAATTACTGAAAAGGATACATTATGGTACGACCGCGAATCATATAATGATGATGGTGATTTGGATGAATTGTTTAAAGAGGAATCCGATGACTCTTCAAGTCTTGAATGCGAATCTGTACAAGGTAATTCAAGCAGCGACTATATTCCATCGTCTCCAAAGCATCAAAAAGCATCATTACAATGTGAATATAAGCCCGAAACTATGAAAGCAATTTACGAAGCTTATAAAATTTACAAAAGATCACTAAAAAATATATATAGAAGGTGGAAGACAATTGGAACACATGCAAAATTAAAACGGATATGTGATTTTGTAGAACGTGAAACAGCAAGAAATAAAGGCATCCAAGTGCATGATTGGCATTTACGTCGGTTAATTTGCACAATTTTAAGGCATCGACGCAGTTTGTGAAAAATTTTAAAACCATGTTTCGCATAACATCGCGAAGAGTTACAAAATTTGTAACTCACAGAGAAATGGCAGACGAACAAGCAATTATCGAGGGAGCTAAAGGATTCAATTTGGACATAAACAATCATATTCCAACCAATAACATAAAATCAACTAATGTTTGGAATGCTGATCAAAGTGTTTTTCAATACGAAATGGTTACTCCAAGAACACTTTCATTCAAAGGGGAAAAATCAACATTTGGTTTGGTACAATCACTACATGCAATGACACACTCATATACAATTCATCCATTAATATCGATGTCAGGTATATTGGGGAAATATTTGTTTATTGTATTTATTGCAAGAACCAGAAGGCAAATTTGGTCTCCTAGTTTCTAAAATTGTAGATCAAAATAAACCTGGAAATATTATTGTTCAATGTTGTAAAAATGGCAAATTTAATAAAGATATCTTCAAACATTGGATTGATAATGTGTTTGCAGTTACTGTTCCTGATGATTCACTGTTGTTATTGGATTCGTGGCCAGAGCATTAGGATTCAATTATTGCAAATGACATTTTATCAGCTAAAAATTGCCAATTGAAAATAATACCTGAAAGAACAACAAAATATGCACAGCCGTTTGGTCTATAAAATTTTTAATATTCCACTACAAAAAAAAAGATGTTTACATACTATAGAATACAGTATAGAGGAAGTATTGTTTTCACAAAAATTTTCGATTTCAAAATTTTGATGCCAATATATGTTTTAGGACTTTCTGAACCCGCTGTGACTACTTTTAACGTGATCTCCGTCTGTCTGCCTGTCATCTGTCTATAGTTGACTTTTTGTGTACACGAAACCTACCACAAATATTAATGGATTTTTACGAAACTTCATACCCGGCTTTGTTGGAATTTAGAACTAGATAGAATTTTTTTTTAAATTGGATTGAAAACTTCGAAATTTATTCAAAATTTTATATTTTTTACCGTGGCAGCATAAGACAAAATTTGACATATTTGTATGGTAGAGTGCTACTAGAAACCACCTTAAAAACACCCCCGAGCGTCATCTTCCTATCGAGGCGTACAAAAAAGACAAACCTAATGGATTTACAATAAATAAAACTTCCGCTTGTAAGGCAATAACTTACAAAACTTCTTTGAATAAAGCAGGCTGACACATTCTTGCCTTTTTCCAGGCAAATTTTGTAAGCTATCAAATGGATTTGGCTTGCTTTTGCTCTGAAAGCGAACTCGACAACAAAGCAAGATAGACGAAAAAAGCCAATTGCAAAGTTGTATAGCATTGAGTAGGAGAGGACAATAAAAATGTTACAGAAGGCATTTATTTATCACAATTGTGTTATAGAGCATAGGAACCACTGTCAATAAACAGCATGCGCATAAAAGCAAGGGCATTATTTTTACCACCGCGGGTAATGGTAAATTGACATTGATGGCAAATCAAAATTAAAACTAGACCCCTTGAGATCTATTTTTATGCGGAAAAGAAATTAAATTATTTTCCAAACTTTTATTCATATCTCCTGTAATAATTATCTTACGCTGGTGTTTTGTATTGCGTTACAATTTAGAAACTCAAACACAACTACGTGATTTTTATTTATTTTTAATACATTTTTGTATGAAATATGAATTATTAAATTAATATTAAGAAAAAATATATAAATACTAGACATATTTTGATGTAAATCGACTCACAAAGACCTTATGCGAAATTTCTCCCTGTAGGTCTTTCGCTATGTTTATATATTCATTACAATCATTTTAGGGGTCGTATATTAGTTTAAACAAGAAAGATCAATCATGCATAAAGCATTGATTATGAAACACTTTTCAACTGCAATGTAATTTTATTTAAACATCTCCAACATGCGATGCATTCTTCGGTAATATTTTTAAAATTATCACAATACTACATTAGTATATTACATTTGAAAACTTAAAACTTCATCGAAAAAAATAAACTTCATTCAAATGACCGCATTGAAATATAAATTGCCTGGTTTAAACACCTCTAAAATGCGATACATTCCTCGGTAATATTTTTAAAATTATCATAATACTACAATAATTTATTATATTTGAAAACTTCATCGAAAACAAATGAACTTTATTGAAATGTCGCCATGGAAATATAAATCGCTTGGCTCTCTCTATAAAAGCAGCATTTCATTCATAAACATTTTCCATTCCTTTCATTCGTCACAGTACTATAATAATTTATTTTATTTAAAAACTTGAAACCATGGAGGTACAAGTAATTTAACTCTATGCTTAAAACTTCGTCGAAATAAATCGTTTGCTTCTCTGTGTAAAATCAATGACTGTTTTACTCATATCAGCTATATTGCAGACTCCGTGAGCTAAATAATTTTGCTTTAAAGAAATGCAGCAATTCTTATACAACTCATTCTACATCTTTTGGTGTTTACATTCTTCATAAGTGAAAATTAGGCTTCGTTGTAGAAATAATCAAAGTTAGATGATCATTCAAAAACATATGATGTGGGTTGCATATAAATTTATTTTATTCCGAGGTAAGTTAATTTCTGTAACAATCTAATAATCGCGTGTAAAAAGCTTTGAACAATGTTAAATCAATCGCATATATATAAAAAATTGGTTCTTTTGTTATCAGCGCCTTAATAAACTTAATAATCGCACTTATTTATATGAACTTGCAGCAAATATATAAAAAGGTTATATTGACTTCGTATTACTTTGAATAGTGTTTGGCATTTTTGACTACATTGATGGCGTCGCTATTCAACATTGTTTCCAAATGTGCTATAATGCGAAAATGCTGCATGAGAAAAGAGTTGGCCGATTTAATTTGCAATTTTTGCATGTAAAGTTTATTATATAAGTCGTTTCATGAATTAAATACATCTCAAACTCGGGAGATGCCAGGGTTTTAAAATCTGCATTCTTTGTTTCCTATTGATAATAAAATTACTGTATAATTTGATTTCTGATGATTATAAAATACCTTTTATGAAATGATCATGTATATCGATTATCAAAAGATTTTATATGATTCACTGACAGTTATTTATTTTATATTAAAAAAAACGGTTTATAATGAAAAATAGTTTTCATAAAATGATCATGTACTCTGATTATAAAAATATTTTACATGAATGACTGTCATTTATTTATTTTATATTAAAAAAACTTACGTGTGCTTTCTGTATATTAGTACTCGCTAAAAGTAAATAGCATTTCATACTTCATAGACAACATAATCGTACAAAATGTTGGTCAAATCGTCCTATTTCTTTATTTGGATATCGTGTCCACAGATTCTTACATGCATAAACAGCCATTTACACAAGTAGATTATGTTAAATTTGAGTTGAAGAATGCTTTCAATATTTAAATCCATCAAAAAGACAAATTTAACCATTCAACCCGTCCCACTTTCCCTTTATATACATAAATGTAGAGAATGTAACACATTTTTGATCGAACTTATATATGAACATTTATATTTTTAAAATATAAACTATTGAACAATTTAAAATAGAACTAATTATATAATTTTAAAAATATACCAAGTCATTCTTGTATAAACGGTCATTTTATTCAAGGATTTATTTAAAAATACCAAAACTATATTGAAAAACAACAGAATCCGTCAAATTCATATTCTAAAGCGCAGCCAGCCATAATAGCGATAAAATACCAATTCTAGAAGACCCACGATAAACTGGCTTATTTTCTGGAGACGCCGCTCAACGATACGCGGCACACAATGCTTTGAAAATTGCCAATGTTCATATTCGTTCATTCAAACTCACAATAGTATTTGAAACTATGTATCTTCATTCTATCTGGGCCGCTCTGAATTCGCGGCCCTACGACGAAACCACAGTGTAGAAGATTCTTGTAGTGCTTCCATCTTATAACGTATTCAGCAACTACATTGTCGATTTTAGTTGTTGAATATGTTACAAGATGGCAGCACTACACTTTTGTGGAAGGACGTTTTGAAAAAATTTGCAAAGCATGCAACATTTTTTTACAAAAATGTTTAATACATTTATATAAATAAAAATAATAAAGTAGGGGCTTTTTATGAGGAAATCGCGCGCCTTGCGACCTCTGGGCACGAGCCGCCACTGCAAAGGGGGGAGGGGATTTTTTCCCCCTCAGCTGTACACCACTACACGTTTTTACCGTAGTCACTATCTCTAACGTTCTGAAAATGTATACATTTACTAGCATATTCTTCAGTGTATATGCAGGCAAGAAGAGAAAAGTACATAACTAATTTTCTTAGAAACTTATGTATATATTTTATTGAAAGTGAATAATTTATTTATCGGTAAATTGAAAGTATCCATGAAAGAAGATAAAACTTCTAAAATTAGAATTTAAGCGATTGTAAATATCTAATATAGCTGTTCTTAATGCAGAAATAACTAAAATTATAATATGAGTATTTTGCTGATCATAGGATGATCATTTAAAGTTGGATGATCATTTAAACTCAAATATATTGTAATTGCGTTGTTTCAGTATGTAGATGCACAGAATTTAAGCAAAAATAAAGCGGTTTTAGGACGCATACAGCACTAAATATGAATTTAAAAGAACTTTAAAAATCACGATTTTGACACAAGACGGATACGGATACCATATTTTATTTTGAAGTGGGTCACGTGATCTCTTCGTATAATGGCCACGTGATCTCTTTATATAAAGGGTGTAATTATTATTTTAATTTTTATTTAAAATGCTACTGAATATATATTGCTCAATTTTTTTTTTATTATTTTATGGGATAATTTGAATATTTCCTAAAACTTTCAAAGCAATTTGTGAATTTTAAATTCGCTTAAAAAATGTTTGAAAAATTAGGTCCCATAGAGTTCAGTGCATTTCATTTTTTCAACCCGGGTTCAATCCAAAACTAATTGGATAATATTATTCCTTTATGTTCCCATGGGTCCCACAGACCGTCTGAACAACATACCAAAATTTTATTTTTACGGCAGTTATCGTGCTAACGGACAGACAGACAGACAGATAGAATGAACAAAGTCATAAACACTTTTCAACTATTTTGTAAAGTGTTAAAAATACCCTCTATCAGAAACATTGCACATTTGAATTTAAAAAAAAATATGAAAATTTCGACAAGCTTTACAAGTATCACCGTGTTACAGCCCCTGATGATATAAATTTTTGTCAGGTACTTATTGCCTACCATATATTATAATAATATATGCGTTTCATGCGTACCTGATGTCGATTCCTGCTTATTAGATTATTCTTTACAACTTTGTAATTGACATTTTTATTCTATCTCGCTTTCTTGCCGAGTTCCTATTCCTACATAATTTCTTCAATTATCTGCTGAGGGCGCTGCTATTACTTTTATCCTATAGGGCATACTCATTTTTACTATAGATAGACCTTGGTTATTTGTGTCCTAGAAACCCTATATAGGTTTAAAAAGAACCTCGAATTCCTCTCTAATTTGAGACCGGGGCTTTAGCCGGGATTCCAATAAATAAAATGATAATGTTATACCAAACCTTTCCATCAACTCGACTCAATTCCGCAGAATCAACATCACTGGGCTATGAGAAAACCCCACAAATTATTTTGAAATATTCACATTAAAATAGAGAATCTCAACATTTTGTGATTGAATTTTTACGAATATTCGAGCTCCTCCCTTTCATTACTTAAATGAGCGATGTTTAAAGACTGTTATAATCATAAATAAGTATCACCTGACCCTGAGATTCCTTCTATTTTAAGAAACAACCTGTTGTTGATCGCGATCGCATATTGTATGCTTCTTTGAGAGATGTCGAGCTATTTTAACAATCAGCGTGTGTGTCAACGTCTCTCACAAGCGGCATAATTCAGATGTCTTTTAAGAACTTGACGAATAAAAGTGCGCAGATAGTACGCAACAATCTTAACTCAGTCTTATGAATCTGTTCAGTTGGTGGGTTGTGAATTTTTCGACGCTTCGGTTAAGGCCTAAATTCAGTGTTATAAATCCTCGTTGGTGTTTGAAAAGTTGCCAATTCTGCTCTTTGCTGTTGATATAAGGATTCAGTCGATTTTAGAATCCGTTAGATACTTTAGAGAGATATAGAGTAAGTTATTTCATTATTCATTGATGTTTATATATATATATATATATATATATATTTTTTATTTTTATCCTGTGGAGTTTTGCTTACATACAGTTCGAGAAGACACCATTTAGCAATTATTGGCATAATGTTTATGTAAGTGTCTAGTAAAAAATTAAAGTGTAAAAAAAATTGGAAATAGCTCCAATCCGATGAAGCCAAAATGGTATTGAGTGAATAACCTTTTTTTTCCTTACCCAGACAGTCCGACCTACCCGAAAGTGTAACTATGCTGGACGGCCGAGACAGTGGCGCCAAATTTAAACGGGAACCCAATGGAGATGGCAACCACAAAAACCGCACTGTCATTCCCCTAACAAAAATAGTTTGAGGCTTTGTCGAGTATGGAACCCAAAATAACGTCTTTTAAAATAAAACTCCAATAAAGTCCCATTTATATAAGGCTTTCAATGAGCTACAAATTGCTAGCTTCATCTTTATAGTTAGAAAAAAATATCGAAATTAGAACCACATTTTCAAAATAGTTCAAAATATTAAAACATCGAAATTATTACCACTATATTTCGAAAACTAAGTACGCTATATAAACTCCAATTATGTATTCTTATAGGGCTTTCATAGTGCTACAAATCACTTCCTTACTATTTACGGTTAGTACTTTTTTCGAGATATAAGCAATACAAACTTTAACAAGAAAGATCAATCATGCATAAAGCATTGATTATGAAACACTTTCCAACTTCAATGCAATTTTATATAAACATCTCTAAAATGCGATACATTCATTCCTCGGTAATATTTTTAAAATTATCACAATACTACATTAATTTATTATATTTGAAAACTTAAAACTTCATCGAAAAAAATGAACTTCATTCAAATGACGGCATTGAAATATAAATTGCCTGGTTTAAACATCTCTAAAATGCGATACATTCCTCGGTAATATTTCAAAAATGATCATAATACTACAATAATTTATTATATTTGAAAACTTCATCGAAAACAAATGAACTTTATTCAAATGACGTCATCGAAATATAAATCGCCTCTATATAAAAACAGCATTTCATTCATAAACATTTTTCCATTCCTTTCATTCATCACAATACTATAGAAATTCATTTTATTTAAAAACCTAAAACCATGGAGGTACAAGTAATTTAACTCTATGCTAAAAACTTCATCGAAAAAATCGCCTGGTTCTTTGTGTAAAATCAATGAATGTTCATTCATATCAGCTATATTGCAGACTCCATGAGCTGAATAATTTTGCGTTAAAAAAATGCAGTAATTCTTATACAACTCATTCTACATCTTTTGGTGTTCACGTTCTCCATAAGTGAAAATTAGGCGTCGTTGTAGAAATAATCAAAGTTGAATGATCATTTAAACTCAAATATATTGTAATTGCGTTGTTTCAGTATGTAGATGCACAGAATTTAAACAAAAATAAAATTGTTTTAGGACGGATACAACACTCAATATGAATTAAAAAGAACTTTCAAAATCACGATTTCGACACGAGATGGATGCCATATTTTATTTTGAAGTGGGTCACATGATCTCTTCAAATAACGGTCACGTGATCTCTTCATATAAAGGGCGTAATTATTATTTTAATTTTTATTTAAAAAACTACTGAATATATTTTGCTGAAATTTTTTTTATATATTTTATGGGATAATTTAAATATTTCCTAAAACTTTCGAAGTAATTTATGATTTTTAATTCGCTTAAAAAATGTTTGAAAAATGAGGTCTCATAGGGTTCAATGTATTTCATTTTTTCAACCCGGGTTCAATCCAAAACTAATTGGGTGATACTATTCATTTATATTCCCATAGGTCCTACAGACCGTCTGAACAACATACTAAATTTTCATTTTGATAAAGTCATTTTTACGGCAGTTATCGTGCTAACGGACAGACAGACAGACAGAATGAACAAAGTCATAAACACTTTTCAACTATGTTGTAAAGTGTTAAAAATTAAAAATGTTCAATTTTCTTCAACTTCACAACACGATTGCTCTGAAACTATACGAACATTTAAAAAATAATCTAGTGAAACACTGTGGCGAAACTTTCGCAATCAATATGGCAGTGTAAAATAATTTAGGCAAGCAGGTATAAGGATATTTAAATTGGAATGTTATATCTTGAGGGATATTTACTATGCAGGCTTGGAAAACCAGGAAAACACAGCGCATCCGACCTGAGCTCTTAAGACATTAACATTTGCAAACAGTTAGCTACAATCTCCCTGTATTTCATTCTTCTAAATCACTCATTTTAGAAGGGTTTTGGACAGTAAAAATCAGTAACAAAATGTAATACCGCGAAATCCTCGAAATTGTTTCTGGCCGTACTCCTCGAGAAGAACATTTTCTTGGAGGATCAGGTGCATTTAACACGTTATATTTAAGGAAATCACAACACACCTGATGCAGTCGAAAGTGCTTGGTTTTAGAATAAAAAAAATCTGATGTGGGCAGCACATGACTTTCCTTATATAATGCAATGAATTTACTACTTTTACAGTAAAAAAAGTAGATTATTTTTATAGTAGTTATTTATATTCTTTCCAAGATATTGAATCTTTGTCAATGAGTCGTCATTTTCCATATCGTCATCATCAATGAGTCGTTATTGATTTAGCGTTATTTTTATCCATTCAGCGAGTTTTTCCTTAATCTAACAACATTTAAAAAAGTCGCCAAGTTGGCGACATTCCACCAAATTCGTCGCCAAAATCTCGCCAAGCGTTATGGACGAAGAAATAAGTTATTCTTACAGCAGATAAATGACTATTGGCGTTCAAATACAAAAGTATTATTCAAAGTATCTTTTTTCATGAATGGAACGAGCTAGATCCATGAAAATAATGTCACCCAATTTATCGCATGGTATTACATATGAAAAGTGAACATGTTTCTCAATAGGAAATTTTATTTTTATTTTATATGACTTTTTAATAATTTTTTTGAAAAATGTGCAATATCTCGAGAACGGTTTATGTTAGCGTTCTAAAATTTATGTCAATCGTTTTCTAATGAAACATTATATAAGAAATGTCTATTTGCGTAACTTTATTAGAGGTTTTGATTTTTTGACGATTTTTTCAAAATTTCACTCGAAAATTTAGGGGGGGGGGGTCTGAACATTCGATTGCGTATAAAAACAATAGGCTTCCAGTGTATACGGATTGTGATTTTTGTACCAAATTTCGTTCGAATCGGTCCATTCGTTCGTCAGTTATCGTCTTCACAGACTCACTGACACACACACACACACTTTCACACACACACACACACACATACACACATACTTTCACACACACACAGATAGACATCACTTCAAAAATGTTCGATTCGTGATCAGGGATGCTTGAAACGTGCTCTCCCGTTAAAAATTCGAATTCGAATTTTCGACCCCGTCACAATACTTTCCTTATACATTATTGTATATAAGGAAAGTAATAAATTGTAGTTGTAATCTCCTGGTGTTCAACGTTACTCAAAAGGCCCAATCTCCGTAAATTGGAGCGTTTCTTTTTCACAATCTTATTCCAAAAGACTCTTTGAAAGGAAGTTCTGACATTGAAAATCAATAACATGTCTTTCAGTGAAGTGTTTAAATTGTCTTCTAACCTTACACCTCGGCAAAGTATATTTTATTGACCTTCTAGTCATTCAAAAAGTATCAACTATTAAACAATAATAAACAAGAAAGATTAATCATGCATAAAACATTGGTTATGAAACACTTTTCGACTGAAATGGAATTTTAATTTAAACATCTTTAAAATACGATTCATCTCTGATATATTTTAAATTATCACAGTACTACAATAATTTATTATATTTGAAAATTTTAAAACTTCATCCAATAAAATTAACTTTATTCAAATGACATCATCGAAATATAAGTCGTCTGGCTGGCTCTCTATGTAAAAGCAATGGATATTTCATTTATATCACTTTTATTCCAGTCTCCAGAGCAAAATAATTTTGCGTAAAAGAAAATGCAGCAATTCTTATACAACTCATCTTACAATCACCTATGTGCATTCTGCATCCATTAAAATTTGGTTTCGTTTTAGAAATAATCAAAATTTGATGATCATTTAAACTGAAAAATATTTTAATTGCGTTGGCACAAAATACAGATGCACAGAAAATACGCAAAAATAAAGCGGTTTTACGACGGTTGCAACACTAAATATAAATGTAAAATAACTTTGTCACGATTTTTACACTGTGCAAAAAAGATGGAAACCATATTTTATTTTGAAGTGGGTCGCGTGACCTCTTTATATAATATGGGTGTAATTATTAGTTTAATTTTTATTTTAAAAATCTGATGTGTGCAGCACATGACTTTCCTTATATAATGCAATGAATTTACTACTTTTACAGTTAAAAAAAATGTTATTCTTATAATAGATACTTATCTTCTAGATATTTAAATATTTATTATCCATTTGGTGAGATTTTCGTTAATTTGGCAACATTTAAAAATGTCGCTAAGTTGACGACATTCCGCTAAATTCGTCGCCCAAATCTTGCCAAGCGTTATGGATGGAGAAATGAGTTATTCTTACAGCGAATAAATGACTATTGGCTTTAAAATACAAATGTATGACTCAAAGTATCTTTTCTCATCAATGGAACGAGTTAGATACACGAGAATGATGTCACCAATTTTATCGATGATATTACATATGAAAAGTGAACATGTTTCTTAACAGTTAATATTTTTTTTTAATATATGGGATTTTTTGATAAATTTATTTGAAAATGTGCAATATCTCGAGAACGATTCGTGCTAGCGTTCTAAAGTTTATGTCAATCGTTTTCTAAGGAAAAATTACATAAGAAATGTCTATTTGAACTTTATTAAAGGTTTTGATTTTATGATTTTTTCAAAATTTCACTTGAAAATTTAAGGGGGTTCTGAACATTCGATTATACTTTAAAACAATAAGCTTCCAGTATTCACGGATTGTGATTTTTGTACCAAATTTCATTCGAATCGTTCTATCCGTTCGTGAGATATCGTCTCCACAGACTCACTGACACACACACACACACACACACACGCTTTCATACGCGCGCACACACACACACACATCACTTCAAAAATGTTCGATTCGTGATCAGGGATGCTTGAAACGTCGAAAACTCGAATTCGAATTTTCGACCCCGTCACAATACTTTCCTTATACATTATGCATATAAGGAAAGTAAAAACTACCGAACATATTTTACTGAAATATTTACTTTCCTTATATACATAATGTATAAGGAAAGTATTGTGACGAGGTCGAAAATTCGAATTCGGGTTTGCGACGGGAGAGCACGTTTCAAGCTTCCCTGATCACGAATCGAACATTTTTGAGGTGATGTCTGTGTGTGTGTGTGTGTGTGTGTGTCAGTGAGCCTGTGGAGACAATAACTGACGTACGAATGGAGCGATTCAAATGAAATTTAGTACAAAAATCACAATCCCTGAATACTGGAAGCCTATTGCTTTAAAACACAATCGAATGTTCAGAACCCCCCTAAATTTTCGGGTAAAATTTTGAAAAAATCATCAAAAAATCAAAACCTTTAATAAAGTTACGCAAATAGACATATCTAATGTAATTTTTCCTTAGAAAACGATTGACATAAACTTTAGAACTCTAGCATAAACCATTCTTGAGATATTGCACATTTTTCAATAAATTTATCAAAAAAATCCCATAAAATAAAATAAAAAATTAACTGTTGAGAAACATGTTTACTTTTCATATGTAATATCATACAATAAATTTGGTGACATCATTCTCATAGATCTAACTCGTTCCATTCACAAGAAAATATACTTTGAGTAATACTTTTGTATTTGAACACACAATAATCATTTATCTGCTGTAAAAAATTTCTCCATTCATAACGCTTGGCGAGATTTGGCGACGAATTTAGCGGATTGTCGGCAACTTGGCGACATTTTTAAATGTTGCCAAATCAAATAAATAAATAATTTGTCTTCACGTCTGTTGTTAAAATAGCAAAATTAAGCACACATCCACAACAAAAGGTCTTTATTTCACTTCCTATAAGACGTACAAAAGTACAACTTTTGTACGTCTTATAGGAAGTGAAATAAAGGCCTTCTGTTGTGGATGTGTGCTTAATTTTACTATAGTTGCCAAATTAACTAAAATCTCGCCGAAAGGATAAATATGACGCTAAATCAATGAAAATGACGTCTAATTGAAGAAAATTCAATATCTTGGAAAGAGTATAAGTATCTACTATAAGAATAACATTTTTTGTAACTGTAAAAGTAGTAAATTTATTGTATTATATAAGGAAAGTCATGTGTTGCCCACATCAGATTTTTTATATATATATTATGGGATAATTTGAATATTTCCTAAAATTTTCAAAGCAATTTATGAATTTTATCTTCGCTTTAAAAATGTTTAAAAAATTAGGTCCCATAAGGTTTAATATATTTAACGTTTTCAACCCTTGGTTTAATCCAAAGCTAATTGGGTGATATTATTAATTTACATTCCCATGTGTCCCACAGACCGTCTCAACAACGTAGTAAAATTTCATTTTGATAAAGTCATTTTTACGGTAGTTATCGTGTAAACGGACAGAATGAACAATGTCATAAACACTTTTCAACGATGTTGGAAAGTGTTAAAAAAATGAAAATCGGTTTGATAGATCTTCAGAGCTTGAATGAAAAAAACAGCTTATGTTTTAAATATAGATGGTAGATGAGCAAATTGTGATAATTTTGTGAATGATTATAAGAAGCATTTTTAACACTTTCCAACATAGTTGAAAACTGTTTATCACTTTGTTCATTCTGTCTGTCTGCCTGTTCGCACGATAACTGCCGTAAAAATAACTTTATCGAAATGAAATTTTAGTATGTTGTTGAGGCGGTCTGTGGGACATATAGGAACGTAAATTGATAATATCACCCAATTAGTTTTGGATTGAACCTGGGTTGAAAAAGTGAAATACATTGAACTCTATGAGACCAAATTTTTCAAACATTTTTTAAGCGAAGTTAAAATCACAAACTGCTTTGAGATTTTAGAAAATATTCAAATTATCCCATCAAATATATAAAAAAAATTCATCAAAATATGTTCGGTAGTTTTTTTAAATAAAAATTAAAATAATAATTACACCCATATTATATGAAGGGATCACGTGACACACTTCAAAATAAAATGTGTCGTCCATCTTTTTTCCAGTTTAAAATCGTGATTTTAAAAATTCTTTTAAACTTATATTGAGTGTTGCATTCGTCCTAAAACCGCTTTATATTTGCTTATTTTCTGTGCATCTATATTATTTATCTCTGGAGTCTGGAACAAAAGTGATATGAATGAAATATCCATTGCTTTTACATAGAGAGCCAGACGATTTATATTTCGTTGAAGTCATTTCATTTTTTTCGATGCAATTTTAAGTTTTCAAATATTGTTGTAGTACTGCGATAATTTGAAATATATCAGCATTGAATGTATCGCATTTTAGAGATGTTTAAATAAAATTGCATTTCATTTGGAAAGTGTTTCATAATCAATGCTTTATACGTGATTGATCTTTCTTCTTTTTTTTTAATTTAAGTAAAATGAAAAAGAAGTACAAATACCGGGTGGTCAGAATTAAAACACCCCTACTCTGAGCTCTTTATACATCGAACTACTCAGTGTAAAGGCTCCAAAATTGTTGAACCTACTATTCAAGACATGGGGAAAGGGATTATGTGAAAAAAAATTAGTTCCAGAAACACCGATAGGTGGCGCTGTACAACAGAAAATATGCTGAAAAGACACAAAATACACATTTGTAACACATTTTATTCGAACGTACCAAACATTCATATCACAAGGACCTTATCGATGCAGGGAATGCTGCTCAATATGGTTGATTCTCTTCTTCAAGATGTAAAATCTGCAGTCTGTGGACAACTTGTTCAACTGCGGATCGTAATTGGTCAATTGAGATGCTTCTCACATGCAGAGTGATACTGTCTTTCAAGTCTGCCAAGGTTACCAAACATCCTCGATAAACAAGACTTTTTATGTATCCCCACAGCCAAAAATCACAGGGATTAAGATCTGGAGAACCAGATGGCCAGGTTGTCGGAAACGCACGATTAATTACTCTACCATTAGTAAAATGTTGCCGAAGAAACTGCTGTACACAGAGTCCAATGTATGGAGGCGCTCCATCTTGCATAAAGGTAATTGAATCAAGACATTGGTGCTGTTGCAGTTGGGGTACAACAAAATTTTCGAGCATGTTTTTGTACCTCCTGGCCGTCACGGTGCATGTCACAGGACCATTGGGAGTAGCCTCTTCGAAAAAGAAAGATCCAAGAATGAAGGTGGCTGTGAATCCACACCAGACTGTAACTTTCGGTGAGGGAAGTGGAATCTCTTGGAAGGTACGAGGGTTTTCCGTGTCCCAAATGCGACAGTTATGGGTGTTGACTGTTCCATTTAGATGGAAATGCGCTTCATCGCTCCATAGAATCTGCCATGGCCACGATGCATCCACTTCAACTCTTGCCAGAAATGTCAATACAAAGGTCAGTCGCTTCTCCCTGTCGATAGTCAGCAAGTGGTGATTGTGACTAATTTTGTACGGGAAAAAATGCACTATGTTTCTCAGTACGTTCCGCAATGCGCTGTAGGGAACACCCAAGTGTCGTGACACTCCACGTGCACTACTACAGCCTATAACGTTATCCATTGATTGTTCAACAATAGCGGTGGCAACATCGTCAACGACATCTGAACGGGTCGATTTGCGTCCTCGACTCGGCTGAACTCCAAGATGTCCAGTTTTCTCGAATCGAGCGATTATTCTCCTGAGAGCTTGTGGAAGTAATGGTCCTTTGCGCAAATTCTTAAGTCGACGAAACTCTCGAAGTGCAGCTGCAGCATGTCCTTTGTTTTCATAAAACAGTTTCACAAGCAAAGCGCGTTCTGGCAGTGTGACAGCCATCGCTGAGAAGAATGAAAATTTCCCAGTTTTATCCCCTTTTATGCCCAGAACATAGTAGCTGCAAACCAAGGGTTTATGCAAATTTTTGTTCTTATAGTGCGAAATTGCAGACACAATGACAGTTTAAGTTTCTTCACTTTTTTATCTTCTTTTTTTTTTTCATATCAGCTAAAGAAATTAAAAAGAAAAAATTCCATATCGCATGTGTTTGTTCTTTTGTGATTATTTTGTGTCTTTTCAGCATATTTTCTGTTGTACAGCGCCACCTATCGGTGTTTCTGGAACTAATTTTTTTTGTCGCGTAATCCCTTTTCCCATGTCTTGAATAGTAGGTTCAACAATTTTGGAGCCTTTACACTGAGTAGTTCGATTGTATAGAGATCTCAGAATAGGGGTGTTTTAATTCTGACCACCCGGTATATAAAGTCTTAAAATCTGAGTCTGAAAGTTGCCATGAAATCTTACAACAAAGCATTTCAGAGATTTTTAATGAAGTATGAAATATATTTATGTATAAAAAAATATAAATCACATTTTTTCATGCATATAAACGCGTACTCATTTTTTGTTTCTAGTAAGGCGTATGAGCATACAAATACAAGTCTTGAACTTTCTAACTACACGTTTAGAAATTTTAAAATTAAAAAATTGTTGAATATTTCATTAGAATTGAAATTTTTAAATGTTCATCATAAGTAAACTAAAAATAAATTCTGGCGGCGCTGCTGTGTTTGCTATCTTCATAATTTCAATCCGATGTATTTTCCCTCATTTGACAAATTAGCTGGATCATTAATACATCAAAATTAGTTATATTTTTCCATGTTCAACATGCGAGGGTAACGACCCCGTATGTAAATAAGACCTGTCGTATCTTATTCTATTTTTTTTCCAAAGACGAGCGCACTTCATGAAATATTCATAAATGCAATTAAATCTTATGTATCGACCTAGAGATATTCATCTTTCACTTGTTGCTCATTACTTTCAAATACATCTCTCTTTTATGAGAGCTTTCCCAATCAGTAGAACTTCTTTGGACTTTGAAAAGTTTTAGTATGGATGGATGTGTATATTTAAACACACACATAATGTTCCTTTCTGAAGATAAAATATTTAAAATCTGTCTATTCCTTATACAAAACTATAGTTTTCGACGGATCTCTATCAAATTAAATATGATTCTTCCTTAAGGAAGTATACTTTTTATAGTAGTGGTTGGAGCACCGTTTATACGTTTCTCAAGGGAAATTCGAAAAAGACGTATAAATGGAAAGATGTATAATCGGAATTTTAAGAAACAACTTTGATTATTACAAATTTAATGCTACAAATCATCCTAATTTATTTAAAAGTAATATTTTTATTTTTTTTTAAGATATTATCTCTATTGAAAATAATATTTATTAAATTTTCATATATTCAAACATTTACAATCATAAAAATGAAAAAAAGCATACCTTTATTTTAATTTCATACATACATATCTTAAGCAAATACACATCTTGTTTTATACGATTTATGTGCATGCAGGTAGATGTTAATTAAAAAAAATCTTTAATCGTCGTCTGACGTGCGGATTGAATGTGAGTAATGAGTACAGCATTATGAATCGAATTTGGTCTTTGAAAGCTTTTTCACTGGTGTTTTAACAAACAAAATAAGTTCTAAGTTTATCAATGGAGTCCATGGCGTCTTTAGAGGAAGGCGGAATAACTTCTTCACATTCTTCTTCACCATCATCGCTTCTTAAATGAGCACCAGACAATTTGTTTCCTATTAATTCATCAATTGTGATTAATTTCGAAGTCATTATCTCAGGAAATTCCTGTCTTCTTCATCCATGATCACAGTTCCACCATCTCCAGCGTTGACACCACTGTCGTCGTTGGAAATCACATTTATCTAATTTTGGATCTGGAAGCCCTCCTTTAATGAAACAATTTTTTATTGTTTCAAACTTGACTTGAGTCCATGCTAGAGAAATCATGTTTATCCCCTGAAGTACTTTTATCTTTCCTTGGATATTTCCTGTAGTGATACTTTGAAAGGCATGTTGAATTAAACGCTTTCTGTAGTACACTTTTTTATTACAAGTTTTTTATTATTTCCAGATCTAGGGGTTGTAGTTTGCTCTTGCAATTTGGTGGAAAGTAAACCACTTTCACATTCTTCAAAAAGTCGGTCTCTTGGGGGTGAGCAGTACATTGATCCATAAAAAGTAAAATTTTACGTTTTTGTTGTTTCATATCTTTATCCATTTTTTGAGCTGCTCAGTAAAAATTTTAACAGTCATCCACGCTTTTGTATTTGCTTCATAACCTACTGGCAGTGCTTTAACTTTTGCAAAACATCTTGGCTTCCGTGACTTCCCTATGACTAGAGGAGTCATCTTGTCACTCATCAGCGTTGGCACAAAGTAAAACAGTGAGGCGATCTTTAGATTTTTTCCACCATTGCAATTGTCACCTTTAAATGCGAGAGTTCTTGCAGGCATGAGATAATAAAAGAGGCCTGTTTCATCAACATTGTAAATGTCCTTCAGCTGGTATCCATCAATTTTGTTCGCCAAATTTTTTAACCATTTGTTAACAGTTTCAGTTGGAATATCTTTAGATTCCCCGCTTACCACTTGACTTGAAATTCTATGTCGCATTTTGAATTTGTGAAGCCATGCAGTTGAAAGACATGTATCTTTTACATCCAATTTCAATGCAATTTCCTTTGCTTTTTCCATAAGCATGGGCCCACTCACGAGAATATTTGATGCACGACATCGTGTTAAAACTGAAGCAAAATGTCCTCTACTTCAGAAAATTTGCCTTCTTGCACACGCATTTGCCTTCTTGCACTCTGTTTCTTCGAAACAGAGTTTCCGCCGGCTGCTTCTCTGTCTTCAATTTTTTTTCTTTCATAGACAATGGGTTTTCAGAGTAGAAACTGGAATATCCAGTTTTTTAGCCAAATGTACTTTTGTCAATCCTGTACTTTTGTCAAATTCTTTTAAAATTTTAATTTTATCTTTTAGAAAGTGCTTTACGCTTTCGGGACATTTTTGGAGAGCGTTAACTTTTTAAGAAACCAACAGAATGATAATAACCAACAGATTGAACAGCAATACTGAAACGTGAGCTCTCAAAAGCATAGGAATTCCATTCGAGAATGAACTGCTTATCAAACGAAAGAGTCTGGTGAATAAGACCCTCTCATCGTTCGTTCTTTTCGTTTTGTAAGCATCGGATCACTTTACAGTAGGAGTGATTTCTTCCCGCAGCAGGTGCAGTTTAGGGTTGCCATGTAAATTTGGTAGCTTGAGCACGAATTCTTTGGGAATCAAAAAGAGCGCTAAATTTGTATCAATGGCGACCTATGTAACAGTGGTCAGAGTACCTCTACCTTTGTGGTGCCAATTCCCAAATGTTCTATCCGAATGAAAATTTTCGAATTTTAGATAGATTTATCAGCGGGGGGGGGGGGGAACTGGGAAAATGACATATAACCGAAGTTTTGCGTCGTATAAACGAAATATGTTATCATTACATGGTTAGGAATGAATCGGGATTGTGCTGAAACGACTTATAAATGTAATAGCCGTATAAATGAGAAAAGTATAAACGGTGCTACACTGTATTTCCTTATATTTTATTATATAACTAGAACGAATTACCCAGCGTTGCCGGTAATTCGTCTCTAGAGCATTCTCGAAATATCGAATATTCTTGGAGATACGAGCCCTTTCTGGAAGTTTAAACGAAGAGTATATAAAAGGAATCTTTGCTCATTTATAGACGCAGTTGACGTGATACGAGCTAAACTGAATTGTGAGATATGTCATACTTTTGAGAATAGTATCTGCTATTTTGTGAATTAGCTGAATATTTAATTGCTGAACATTTTTGAGGTATTAATACCAGAAGTGGCGACACGTCAAAATCTCAAATCATTAAATCAACTAAACAAATGATACATCTTAAAACCAGACCCAAAGGTCACTTTATTAAACAATCATCCTACATCTTTCAAATACAGCCAAAGCTCTTTTGAACATCCTCATGTTCATCTTCACTGGCGATATAATTAAAAACAGACACCAACATGCTTAAATGCAATCCACCGCCGTCAAGCGAAATTTGCATATCTTAGAAAATGTCAGCCGTACAAATTGGTGTATCATAAAACAGATATAAATTATACAATATATACATAGCTCAAAGATAAATATCTTAAAAAACTGTTTAAAGGTATTAAATATTTTAGAACAATATTATAATTTAAGATAACTATGTAAAGTTTTAACTTGCACGGAATCGAGAACTAGTCACCAAGCATAGCTTAAGACCTGAACAGGGTCAAAATTACAAATAGAAGAACGATATATACAAGAGACATAAAAAATGGTAAGCAAACGGCTGCCCTTGCTCAATTAGTGAATAAAGATAATTTTCGCCCCCTTTTTGAAAATTATTTTCTTTTGTTTAACTGTAATAACTCTCGTTCTATCTTACTTTACGAATCCCTTTTCATTTATCTATATCGTTTTTCTATTTGTAATTTTGACCCTATTTAAGCTATGCTTGGCGACTCTTTCTCGATTCCGTGCAAGTTAAACCTTTACATAGTTATCTTAATTTATAATATTGTTCTAAAATATTTAATACCTTTAACCAGTTTTTTAAAATATTTATCTTTGAGCTATGTATATATTGTATAATTTATATCTGTTTTATAATACACCAATTTGTTCAGCTGACATTTTCTAAGATATGCAAATTTCGATTGACGGTGGTGGATTGTATTTAAGCATGTTAGCATCTGTTTTTAATTATATTGCCACTGAAGTTGAACATGAGGATGCTCGAAAGCGCTTTGGCTGTATTTGATGTACGTCTGTAGGATGATTGTTTAATAAAGTGACCTTTGGATCTGGTTCTAAGATGTGTCATTTGTTTAGTTGATTTAATGATTTAATTGCTGTTTTATTGTATTTGACAGTTGTTTAGTGATCTTATAAGATAGTTATCGAATTATTCGCTGTATATTCCTGTTTACGCTTATTAGTGCTTTTAAATAAAAGTGTTAGTTACACTCATTCTTTTATTCTTAGAATACATCCACGATTCCAGAGGATAAGTCGTAACAGTACTTTCCATTGAAAGAAAAACTGTTTTGCTTAATGCAAAATTCCGTCATTGTCCAAAACTCCTTAACTTCCACATCAGAATAATGAAATTCCCTAAACGAGTGGATAAATAGCACAAGACCCACTCTGATTCGACCACTACTGACGATGATGCGATTCCATGTTGTTCCGGCTTGAGAAGTCTTAGTTAGCATTAGCGGAAAGTTTAAGTTTTGTAATTTTTTTTATCTACATTTAAAAAATATGAATATTGATCGAAAGCTTATCGATGGACCAAAAGCTTCACAAGCAAAAAACGTACAAAAAAAACGAAAAGTTTTCTGGAATGTGCATGTGCCAAAAGACATTTTCGAGTAAATCCACTTTTTACAGATAAAAAAAAAAAAAGTGTTCACCAGTTGCTAATTAAAAAACCAATTATGTTTACAAAATAAAAAAAATGTAATTTTACAGCACTGAAGTCAGATAATTTGTAATCATTTGCAAACGGTTCATGATATGGAAAAAATAAAACAAGTTCATGATTTTCCAAACTATTCAGGTATGTATTAAAACAAAAGTAAGACTAATAATTTAAAATGTCTGAATTATTTATAATTAAGGAAAATATTAAATTTAAAAATTATATTATTTATAAATTTCATGTTCAATTCTTTTAAACTAATTATAATAATTTAAAAGAATTCTGCATTTCAAAAATTATGATTGTGAGTGATTGGCAAAAAATTTGATATTACAAGTGAAATTTATATTGGAATTGGCATTTTCATAACTTTTATTTCAATAAGTTTAATTTATTGGTGATTAAAATAAATTAAAGAATGGATGAAATGTACGAGATTGTAAAATGTTACCTATGTAAGATTAATACATACAAGATGTAACATTTCAAATGTTTTCTTATTTCTAAATTAGATTAACTCTACATAAAAGGAGATTGATTTTGTGAGATGCATAATATAAACAAAACAAATATTTTTAAAATTACATCCAAGTAGAACATTTTTTCAAATGGGGAAAAATGGTTATGTGCCATTGACACATGACTTTCTATTCCTATTTTCTATTTCTTCTAGGCTACTATATTTTATTCGAAATTTTAAAAATATATTTGAAGTTTAGTAGTTTGTTTTTATCATAATATTACGTCTCATTTTAGTTTCAAACTTCCTGGACTTTTCAAATAAAGCTTAATCTATTTCCAATCACTACTTTTAGTTCACTTTCCATTATAATATTAAAATTTACATTGTCGAAGCAAGTTCAAAATATCATTATAAATTAAAACACATAAAAATTTTGAGCATATTTTAATACCAGCAGTTGCTCTCAAAATGACTAAGTTATATCTATATCACATAACTTATATCACCTAACTTAGAGTTTAATATTCTATGCTATCCACTAATATGAAGGCGATTTAAATGTATTTAAATCTCCTTGAATAATACTAATTGAGTTATACCGAGATCATGATTTAAAATAAAATTCTCCTTCCACAGGCGTAGTGCATTTAAAGCACCAGCTATAATTTAGAATTTAATATTCTAACCTATCTAATAATATTAAGTAATAGACTGAACTAATTAATTCAATAGTAACTTTAACAGATGAGTGATGCCGAGATCGTAATCTAAACTATATCCGTGCATAGGCGCAGTTCTCTGAAGCTCCTATTGGTCGTTAGTAATGACGTCGGAGTCACATGTCCTCATGACGGAGTGGGTCTTGTGCTACTTATCCGCTCGTTTCCCTAAGAATGGTGATTTCTCAAGTTTCGAGAAAATTTAAGGAACTCTATAAACACAATAAACAGACAGTGTTTCTCAATTAAATGATTTTGAGCATTTATTAGATTGAGAAACACTGTCTGAAAACACTGGAAATCAGGGTTGAATTACCCAATAGACACTCTAAACACGTGCTTAAGAAAACGGCAAATACGGGGAGCACTTAAAGTAAGAAAGAATTTAAGAAGTTATAATTAAAAAACGAAAATTTAAAACTATTTTTATTTAGCAATTATAAAAATTTGTATTAAAATATTTAATCTCTAAAAATTTTAAATATTATATTTGATAAAATTCAATATTAATGAAATTTTAAATAATTCTTTGCACCGAAGCAAACCCAACCCCTCTTTCAGTTCTGAGACCATCCCCCTTCACCCTCTATTCCCTTTCCGACAACACCGTTGCTCTTTTTATTTCACAGATAGAATATGTCTAACCTTCAGAGGACAAATTACAGCTCGGGAAATCTTTGCACTCTCAGACAGAAATATATGTTTAATATTTAAACTAACCCAAAAATTTAAATTTTATAAATTTCACTCATTTTCATACATGATATTATTAATGTTGTTAAAATAATCTTTGGGAGACATTTAAAAAATTTACGCTTTAAATCAAAGTAACATATTAAAATTCTAATTGAGTGTTTTATCAAAATTTGGGATTTTACATCGGGAGGGGGCACCAAACTTTTCAGTGCTTAGGACAGTAAGTGGTTTTGCAAGCTTGATCCTTTATACTCATACAGTTTGGACCACATGTTGTAAGTGGTCCAAAATGTTGTAAGTGGTCCAACAATTTTGCAAGAATTTTCTTAAACGAAGACAATTGGTGAGCAATTTTTGCTTGAAAGTCCTCTCCGGAGGGTAACCTCCAATTTTTCACCGTTTTCCCAAGATGTAACATAACTGCCGTCGTAACTTTTGCTCAAAAGTCCTTTTCGGAAGGTATCCTCCAGCGCAGTTTGGCCGCCTCTTCGCTTAAAAATTTGCCTATATCTCTCTTTATTTCAATGTTTCTTAATTTATTATTCGTCTTCATCACATCATCCGTAAATTTATTGATATTTAGTTAGTTGAAGTTGGAATGGTTCCATATTCGTAATGGATGTGGTGTGTGGTCCAGAAGATGAAACATTATTCTTTGTCGCACGTAACCATACGAATTCGCGTGAGGGCTTTTTTCAAGAAGCGAATAAGGCCGCCGTTTCGGGTGAGATGCACCATTGTTGAGTAGGAAATGGAAAACGAGCAAGTGGGGGCGAATTTTTTAGAATTGCTACAAATGTTATTCACGAAGTTGTTGTATATGCATGTCTGATTGCACGCATAGGGTCGTTTCCATTATGTATATATCATAGTTAGAAACGCACAAAATTACAGCATGAGCCTAATGCATGTAAATCCATATAAGCGATGGAAGATTTATGATGAAGCAAGAAAGTTTAAGGTTCGGTCTCATTATCAAAAAAGGGGACCCCCAAACACCCTAGAAACACCCCTTTAATTCATAATACTGTTGTATAAAGAAAGTATTGGGTTTTTTTTTCGAAAATTTTCAAATTAGAGAGTTTAGCAGATCAGTGCTTTTTTGAACTTTCTGAACCCATTTCGAACACCTTTGGAAATATATTCGTCTGTGTGTGTGTCGACACAATAACTCATGAGCGGATACACATATACATTTACTTTCATCAAATTTTAATGAATAGATACAGTATGTGGAAATATATAACTACATAGAATTTTCAGTAATTCTTATTAGAGCTCGAATTGCTCGATTTTTTAAATTTTCATAGCATAATTTCCTACTAGCAACATACCCGTTTTTCGAAGTATATAATATATAAAGAAACTTAAAATTCACAATCATGTGCAAATTCCTATAGTATACTAAATGACATTGTTAAACAAAATCATCTGTTAAAATGTTTAATTTAATGCTCCTAAAAAGAAGTTGAAGAATCTCTGTTCTCGCTATACAAAATTATCTTCACGGGCAGATCTGAAGAATCCTGGCCCCTTTTGTAAGCAAACTTACAAAATATATGAAATTGAATCAATATATGCAAAATAACAGCGTTAAAATTGTATGGTACCCGTACTACTTTTATACATGAACATTAGAAGATATAACCTGTATTAGTAGATTACATGTATAAATTGAAAATATCGATAAACCCGTAATATTTAAACCTGAAGGCAGTAATTGATTCAAATACATGCCAGAATGAAAGTGCTAAAATTATATGGGAAGATATACCCGTGCTAATTATAATGTCGTAAATTTGAAGATGTCCGTGTGTTAGTAGAAGATACCTGTATTACAATATGAGTCTCAAAAATCTTTGCCAAAATAAAACAGATGACGTAATAAATGAAAATATCAATAATCCCCATAATCTTTATACCAGAAGGCCGTAATTGATTCCAATATATGCCAATATATATATATCAAAATATATGCCAATATACCTGTACTACTTATATTCTCGTGGATTCGAAGATATACCCGTGCATTTGTAGAAGATTACTCGTACAACGTACAATATATGAGTTTCAACAGTTTTTGAATAATAAAACAATGGCATAATAACCTAAAAATATCAATAATCTTTGAATGAATAATCCCCGAAAATATCAGTGATAATAATGTTTAAACCTGAAGACCGTAATTGACATTATCCAGTCAAAAATGCAATGTCAATGAAATTTATTTTATATACATATATTTATTTAAATCGGAAAAGATTTAATAAAAATCATCTGTCGCATAAGCATATTGGATTTAAATCTGTTAAGCGACATGATATCATTTGCTTCAAATAAATTGGTGGAAAAAATATCGTCTGAATAGTACTATCTCTATGGAAGGTTTGGCGACATTTTCGCCAGTTTAACGACATTTTAAAAAATTGCCAAATTTATCGCCAAGTGGGACTGTAGAACTGACAGTCCCACTTGGCGATAAATTGACGAAACATCACAATACTATCCCCTACACAATTAATTTCATTTATTTAATCAATTTCAAGATATTTTTATGGATTTACAAACATTTTTATCAATTTGGTGACATTTTAAAATTCGCTACATGTGTTACTAGGTAGTACGGTTGGACTGACAGACAAATGCTACCAAAACATCATTTCAGTACTCTCTTTAAAAAAAACAAAATTAATTTAATTGATTTAGCATCGTTTTTATCAATTTGGCAACGTTTAAGAAAAATTGCCAAGTTAGCGATATCCCTCCAAATTCGTAGATCGATCTGAAGAACAAAACATCCCGATCCTAAATGAAATGATATACTAAATGAAAACACTAAAATTGTATTAGAAGATATACCCGTTCTACTCTTATTCTGTTTCAATAATCGGCTAAATGAGTTTATTGGCTAAACACAATATATATGAGTTTATCAGCTAAACACAATAAATGAGTTTATTGGCTAAACACAATATATGAGTTTATTGGCTAAACACAATATATAAATTTGAAAACTCTTTGCCAAATAAATTAAAGGTATGTACGCAGTCCGTAATTAATATAATTAAAAGAAAATTCAAACCGTACATTTATAAGATATATTTTTATATCCACTTATTTATTATTCAAATCGAAAAAATAATAATAAAAATTAACAAACACATTTAATTTAATTGCGTTGCTGAGCAACATGATATAAGATAGAATCTTCCTCATAAAATGCTGTTAATTAAATAACCATTTTGATTTCTTAGTGCTTTTCATTGTTGAGTAAAAGCTTATGAAAAGTAAACTATTGTGATAGATTTTCCATTTAAGTTCATGTTTCAAACATTCATGGTTTCAAACAATTCATATTTTCAAAAAGTGACTGATTAGCCCAATAAACTCCCACCAAACTCAGAGATAGAATTTTAATTCATTTTCACGTTTTAAACCAACGATTTCCATCCTTTTTCATTTGGAGGAACCAGGGAGTTAGAGAGTAGAACACCTACAAAAAAAGTTCCGTTTCCCATTAATATCTCGATAACACCGGATCTTAGAAGCTCGAAACGTGGACTAAATATAAGGGGATATTTCAAGGCTACCCACAAAATTTCATTAAATTCGATTCAGCCGTTCTCCCGTGATGATGAGACAAACAAACAGACAGACAGACATATTTTCATTTTTATTTATATTGATTTAAAACAATGATGAATGGAAGCAATAATTGCCTGAACAGTAAATATATGGGTCATTTTCTGTAAACGGGAGTTTAACATGTCCCAGGTGTTTTAATAAAATTTTGCATGACTTAAGACTGATTTTGGACACTGATCAGTTTTACTATATTGTAGTTCATATTTGTAATCCATTAGCTAAAACTACAATGTATATTTGTTATATTTAAAAATTTAGTTTTTGTATTAAATGTCATTCCCCTGTGTGTCCCAACATCCACAAATAAAAATCACAACTTCATTTACAAGCCTTCATTTTCTCGTTTTCTTTTAATTTGATGTTTTATTTTAAATTAGATAATTTAAAATACAAACAGTAATAAAAAGTCCACTATGCATTAGAGCAATATTTTAAATTATTTTTTTACAACTGTCCCCTAGCTTTTTTGCCATTCACCTGTCTTTAAATTTTACCACCTAATTCTGTACATAACTGACAACACAATTTAATTAAAGTATTATTCTTTTTTATTAAAGTCCATATTTACCATTTCAAGAGTTCGACTACGTTCTGGCTATCAATTTGTGCAGGGAAATATTATAAAACTGAACAATTTTGGGTGAGTATTTTTATTCCTTGTCATTCACCTGTCTTTAATTATTCTCAGAATAAAAAAAAGTACATAATTTTTTTTTTAACATATATGTGTGCCTAGTTAGTGTAGCAAACTGAATATCAAGTTCTTAAATGTAAATAAAACTCATACACTCAGAAAGTAAAATCACAGGATTTGTCATTCCCCTGTCGTCATTTACCTGTCTTCTTGGTAGACAAGGGAATAATATTAGAACAGGTGAATTACATTTAAACTAGATTTTCTTTTTAAAAGATAAAACAAATAAGAAGTTCTAAATATGAGATTGCAATTAAATCAAAACAATTTTTTTATTTCTCTAATAATATCTATATATATAAAGAAGAAAAGTATGTATGTATGTATGTATGATCCAACATCATGAGAGAACGGCTGAACCGAATATGATGAAATCTGGTGGGTAGCCTTAAAATAGCTGTTCTAAAATTTAGTCTATTAGAGTTTCTACGACCAGCAGTTCTCGAGATATTAGTGAAAAACGACATTTTCGTTCGTCTCATCATCACGGGGGAACGGCTAAACTGGATTTAATGAAATATGGAGAGTAGCTTTAAAATAACCACCTATAAATTTAGTCCACGTTTCGAGTTTCTAAGACCAGGGGTTGTCGAGATATTAATAGAAAACGAAACTTATTCCTAGGAGTTCTACTCTCTAACTCCATGATTCCCAACAAAAAAGATTGGAAATAGTTGGTTTAAAACGTGAAAATCAATTAAATCTCTGAGTTTTGTGGGAGTTTATTGAACGTATTAGTCACTTTTGAAAATCGCAGGTTTGAAATATGATTTTAAATGGAAACTATCACCATGGTTTATTTCTCACAGGCTTACTCAACAGCGAAAAGTATTAAGAAATCACAAGAAAGATCAATCATGCATAAAGCATTGATTATGAAACACTTTCCAACTCTAATTTTATTTAAACACCTCTAAAATGCGGTACATTCAGCGGTAATATATCACAATACTGCAATAATTAATTATATTTGAAAATTTAAAACTTCATCGTAAAAAACGAACTTGATTCAAATGACTTCATCGAAATATAAATCGCCTGGCTCTCTGTGTAAAAGCAGTAAATATTTCATTCATGCATTTTTATTTCATTTATCACAGTACTACAATAATTTATTCCACTTAAAAACTTAAAATCATGGAGGCCAAAGTAATTTAACTCTATGCTTAAAACTTCATTGAAGAAGTCTGCCATTAAATCGCCTGCTTCTCTATGTAAAATCAATTAATGTTTCATTCATATCATCTATATTGCAGACTCCCGAGCAAAATAATTTTGCGTTAAAGAAATTCAGCAATTCTTATACAATTCATCTTACAGCCTAATCAGTTTACATTCTCCATAAGTAAAAATTAGGTTTCGTTGTAGAAATAATCAAAGTTTGACGATCATTTAAACTCAAATATATTGTAATTGTGTTGTTTCAGAATGCAGATGCACAGAAATTAAGCAAAAATATTCCCCAAAAGTATTCCCCAAAATATATTTTCTCATGAATGGAACGAGCTAGATCCAAGAGAATGATGTCACCAAATTTATCACATGATATTACTTATGAAAAGTGAACATATTTCACAATAGTTAATATTTTTTTTAATTTTATATGATTTTCTAATATTTTTTTTTTAATGTGCAATATCTCAGGAACGGTTCATGCTAACGTTCTAAAATTCATGTCAATCGTTTTCTAATGAAAAATTACATAAGAAATGACTATTTCTTAACTTTATTAAAGGTTTTGATTTTTTGATGATTTTTCAAAATTTCACTCGAAAATTTAGAGAGGTTTTGAACATTTGATTGCGTATAAAAACAATAGGCTTCCAGTATTCACGGATGGTAATTTCATTCGAATCTATCCATGCGTTCGTGAGATATCGTCTCCACAGACTCACTGATACACACACACACACACACACACACACACACACACACACTTACACACACACACACACTTACACACACACACACACTTACACAGAAATCACCGTCTCAAAAACATTTGATTCGTGCTCAGAGATGTTTGAAACGGGCTCTCCCGTCAAAAACTCGATTTCGAATTTTCGACCCTGTCACAATACTTACCTTATGGTTGGTTGGTGTCGTGTCCATAAGAGGTCAGATTGAACCATGTGCAGATATTACTGCCTTAGCGAGATCTACAATCTTCTCATTTTAAGGATTTCCCTGGAAAGGGAATTCGCCAATGCATTGCAAAGCCGCAAGTATTGCTGGACAGTCAAATATGTGTTCCAGTGTAAGCTCTTCACCTGGGCAGTTTCTACAGTATTTGTAGGTTCTGGTGCCATCCGCATTCATTTTCATACCACCTAGGTGCCTAGTTCTTAGTCTGGCAATTGTCTTGGTGATCTCCCTATTCGCATTTATTACACATTTATTAGTCTTTATTTAAGTTCCTTGCCTCCCAGGCCAATTCATCGGCCGCCTCATTGCCGTCAATTCCTACATGTGCAGGCATCCACTGTAGAATGCAACGCTTTCCCATTTTATTAATTGTATCCATGTGTTTGTGAATGCATTGCGAGAGCCCTAAGCGTCCATGTTGTATTGCCTCCAGGGCAGCTCTAGAGTCGCAGCTTACCTTATACATTGCACTATGTTTATAAGGAAAGTAAAAATTGTTACATATTTAAAACTTATTATTTTATAAACAAGAACAGCTTAAAAATGAGAAGAAAAATTTAAAGTTTGTCTTGAATATCTTTCATAAATTCCAAAGGAAATCGTCGTTGAGTATGTATGTGTCATCCTTATATCCCATTCACATGCTTATTTATAACAATGGAACCAATAAATAAATAGCCACTGACAATGATGGATGACTCTGTCGTATGAAAAAAGAAAATATAAACGGGATAAAAATTCAGAAATTCAACTCAGAACGATCAGACAAAATCATGTAACAAAACACATATGCATTATTCAGTTACAAATAAAAGAAGAAAGTAGTACTCCGGTTTCTCTTTTGTCTTGGCATTTTATAAAATCTTTACCATAATTTAATCTCTAACTGGGAATGACGGCTGTTGGACCTATTTCAAATACAGAAGGAAGAATCGGCAGTGAGTCCGATTGAGCCGAAATGGTTTTGCGTGAGTAACATTTTTCTTTGTAGGTGGTTTGTCTTTTTAAAGCTTTTTCAAAACAGTTCAAAATATTAAAATACCAAAATTAAAAATATATTTTCAAAATAGTTCATAATATCAAAATATCGAAAATATAACCACTCTATTTCAAAAACTAAAAACATGATCTAAAATACAATTATATATCCTTTTAGGACTTTTAAAGAGCTATAAATTACTTCTTATAATTCATAGCCAGGCCCGAGATCTCTGCAGATTTCCCAGTGGCCCAGGCCGTTGGATTTAAATTCTTTCCTTATCGGTAATGTGTACAATGGGCCGAAGTTAGAAGGGTCGATCATGCTCCTTTCTTAGGCCGGTGTCGGACCTATTATCTGAACCTGTTCATAACTGTTATGAAATGCATAACATGTGTTTATTAATTATTTCCTTCTAAATTTCATTTTCGACAACGCTATTTCAAAAATCCATTTTGTTCTATCGCTTTCGGCAAATTCTAATTTCGTTTCGATTCCAAAATCTGTTCTTAAATATTATTCCAAATTGAAGCGCCTGTTGTGTTATTTCGACTTGTTGGAGTCTCCCTGTCTGTATCGATAACCCTTGGCGTTATGATACAGTTCCCGCGCTTTGTACGTTTACCCGGATTCACATTTCATATTGAAATGTATTGGAACTTTTTTCTATGTCGTCACGAGCGCGCGCATTTACACTAAGACCCTTAATTAAGAATAAGGTAATTTGTTTTTAATTGGCGATGTAATCTCAAGGCAGTAAGACGTGTTCTTGTCCTCGGGGCATAGAACAGAATGTTATTCTTAAAAGGGTATCTAATATTAAATTAATAATGAAGGAAATTGTTTAAGTCGCGTTTTAAATGTAACTTCGAAGAGTCATGAGATTTTTCTATTGATTATTCCGAGATGTCCAACCGAAGCACATCACTTTCGGATCAGCCGATGTATTCAACGAATTTTGCTCTATATGTTAGAAATATATGTGCATCTTCAAGTATCATCGTTAATAATTCTGATGTCCAATACTCCTTGCAGTATATTATTTGAAACATGATAGTTCCTCATCTAATAAAGAAAAGGGTAAATTTAAAGTATTTGAGCTTCATCATTCATCTCTTCTGCCAACACGCCACTCATCTCTCGCCATCTCAACGCGGATCTCCCATCTTCAACGATTCCTGTGAGGAACCGCCCGCAGCGATCGCGCTCCATCACATTCATTCCATTAACCACTTTACGATCATTGCCGTATATCGTGCCACACCAGGCTCGGTATAATATAACTAGCACATTTAGTTTTCGAGATATGAGCTTTGCAGACTTAAAAAACGAAAATTTTGCAATCTTCTTCAACTTTACAAGACCATTTCTGGAAAACTATAAGAGTTTTGTAAAACGTAGGGGTAAGGCTCCTCTATATACGAGCTGACTCATCAAGCATATTGAAGCCCACCGTAGCTGGAAACGCAATCCATTAGCATTAGCTCTATTCGTATTTCCACTTTAGGAAGTATTATTGAAATAATTATGGATGGTTGTTCTGCACCGAACTGCTCTAATCATTTTAGAAATGATTTTAGGCTATTTCGTTTTTCTAGAAACGAAGAAAGAAGAAAACAATGGCTAATAAATAATCGGCGCGATAATTGGATACCCGGTACTGGAGCATACTTATGCGAGGTAAGTTCTACAATATTCTAATTGAAACTTCTTTTTTCTATAAATTATTTATTTTAAACACTTATTTTACAATTTCTGTAACTGTAATATGAATTATTAATAATTTTTAGTGGTAATAGTTTTATCTTAGGACACTTGGTTTGTAATGTAAACATCACTTTGAATGTATTATACTGCCTTCCAAACCTAGAAGAAAATAGCTTCAAATTACATATATATATAATTTGAAGCTATATATATATATTAAAGATTTATTGCTGTTACACCAACATCTTTCAAGTTGTATTTTTACGTTTTATCACTTTATATATCACTTCGTTGCATTTTTAGATCATAATGAATCACAGAATTGGTGAATCCTACTATCAACAAACTGTCGCCAAGTGGAAAACTTGCCATTTTATAGTAATTATGCATGAGCTAAAATGGTAAATAAATCGAAATATGTTTATCATAATAGCTATTTAATGAACAACTATTGTTTGAAAATCTTTGATGAAAAAAAGCCGAGCTCAGTAGGGTTATTAATAGTATTTTCCTTTTAAATACAAATTAGTTAACAAACTTTCAAATATGTGAGGCAAACATTCATATACGCTATTAAAAAAACCTTTTATGATAAACGTATTTCGATTTATTTACCATTTTAGCTTATGTTTGCATAATTACTATAACATGGCAAGTTTTCCACTTGGCGACAGTTTTTTGATAGTAGAATTCACCATTTCTGTGATTCATTATGATCTAAAAATACAACAAAGTGTATAAAACTTGAAAGATATTGGTGTAACAGGAATAAAACTTTAATATATATATATGTATAATTTGAAGCTATTTACTTCTAGGTTTTGAAGACAGTATAATGCATTCAAGGTGATATTTACATTACAAACCAAGTATCCTAAGATAAGACTATAACAACTAAAAATTATGAATAATCCATATTACAGTTACAGAAATTATAAAATAAGTGTTTAAAATAAATACTTTATATAAAAAAAGAAGTTTCAATTAGAATATTGTAGAACTTGCCTCGCACAAGTATGCTCCAGTACCGGGTATCCAATTATCACGCCGACTATTTATTAGCCATTGTTTTCTTCTTTTTTGTTTCTATGAAAGTGAAATAGCCCAAATCCCTTTCTAGAATGACTAAAGCAGTTTGGTACAGAACAACTACCCATAATTCTTTCAATAATATATAATAAAGTGAAAATGCGAATAGAGCTAATGCTAATGGATTGCTCTTCCAGCTATGGTGGGCTTCAATATGCTTGATAAGTCAGCCTGTAGTAGAGGAGCTCTACGTAGGGGTTAGGACGTGATTTAGGACTTTGTGGGCCACATTTTCCGTTCCTTGAAATAGATTACTTTTCCATTTACAGACATTTTATCGATAAACGCAAGGTTCACAAATATCACAGGTTAATAAGCTAAATAAGAAGTTAGAAATTAGAAGTAGCAATAGTAATGAGCACCTAATTCGCCGAAAGCAATGGCCAACAATTTTCCTAGACTCTAATCAACACTCTAAAAAGGAAAGCAATACTACTATGAGAAATTTTCATTGCTATTTCAAATGTTTTAAGAATCTATTTTAAATTCGACTACGAGAAACTTTAATTGCGCTTTCGAACTTTCTTGAAGGATCTATATTAAATTCAAAGATGAAACTCATTAGAAAAATAAATTACGTCTGTTATTACATCTTAAAATTAAAGTCTAAGTGATGTCTAGCAATAAAACATATCATATGAAGGAGAAATTGGGTGTAGAAAATAATTTTACAAAAACACTTCTTTTATTATTAAACGACGTAACTGTGCTTTAGCATATTATATAATTTTAATAGTTTAAATTTTTAATGGCAAGACCGAGACTCCGGTCTCATATGAATTATTTGTAATTTTAAGGAAGAAATACTGAATCAGGGACAAAATAAGCCGGGACAAAAGTCTTGTTTCGGGGACAGTCCTCGAAAATCGGCGACGAATGGTCACCTTTTTTTAATCTAAGGCAGTCTACACATTGAGTATGCATGACGCACTGTACGTTGTGCACTTTGTCTCGTGTGTTGCTCAAATATGCACAAGAAACCTGTAGATACACTGGTTTTTTGCGTCTGTAGTGCAGCGTGTGGCTAGCTATGTGTCTTCAGTATGCGGACAGTGGGTAGCAAACATTATTCAAACCGAATCGCATTGTGAATGATGCAGCATGAGTCCTCAGTGTGCGGCTTGTCTAAAGAATGCATTGCATATGAACCCTTGAAGCTTGAAGCCCGGGTCACACACACTGTTTATGAAAAATAGTCAATAACTTGAAAAGTAGGGGGGAGGGGCGCACATTTACTGAATAGGGGTGCAAAAATCCTGTCGGCGGTATTGGATCCAAATACGGGTATTTTTCTAAATGCTTGCAACATGGGTCTTTTTTTCATTTCCAATGGCCAGAGCAGATGAACAAAATACAACAGTTACAAACAATGTGAAAAATGACGAGAGTTCAAAAGATAACCGAAGGTTATCGCTCCCAATAGTCCGCTCGCCTCCCAATATCTCGAAGCCTCAATAGCATCATAGAAGACTCCACAGCGACGCAGATGGTGTTTCTCCATAGGTTCATTAGCATCACACAGCGAGCGGACAGCTTTAGTAAAAATGCCAACCGGTACAAATGTGCAGCAAGGCAGTCATGCCCAGTTAGCAGGCGAAAAGCAGTCAATGCCTCCCATCTTTGTTTATCAGGCACATCCGGGAGACATCCTTTCCTGTGCCTGTTATCCATTTTGCTTTTCAATTCAAGTTGATACGTCGATTTCACAAATTGTCTTGCAAATAATTTTGCCTTGAAAACAGAAGTTTCTCGTTTTGCGCAATGCATCAGCAAAGCACCCTTTTTGGCAAGAAAATATGCCTGCTCATTGCCATACAAATCACAATGGCCAGGGACCCACTGCAGAACAACACGTTTATGCTGAGACCTTAAGTATTTTAGCAGTTCTTGACATTGAAAAACCTCATTAGTTAGCGGGGCCTCAATAGAACCAATGAACTGGATGGCAGCCCGTGAATCCGACAGCAGCACAACATTTAAAAATCTACAAAGGAGGCAAATTAGCTGTCTAACTGCAATGTGGATCGCACCCACCTCATCATCAAAGGCCGTTCTAAATTCTAAATAAAAAAAATCTGATGTGGGCAACACATGACTTTCCTTATACAATGTAATGAATTTACTACTTTTACAGTAAAAAAATAGGTTTTTCTTATAGCAGATACTAATATTCTTTCCAAGATATTGAATTTTCGACAATTATTCGTCATTATCATTGATTTAGCCTCATTTTTATTCATTTGGCGAGATTTTCGTTAATTTGGCAACATTTCAAAAAGTCGCCAAGCGCCAAATTCGTCGCCAAAATCTCGCCAAGCGTTATGGACGAAGAAATAAGTTGTTCTTACAACAGATAAATGACTATCGGGGTTCAAATACAAAAGTATTACTCAAAGTATAATTTTTCATGAATGGAACGAGCTAGATCCACGAGAATGATGTCACCCAATTTATCGCATGGTATTACACATGAAAAGTGAACATAATTCTCAATAGGATATATATTTTTTTTCATTTTATATGACTTTTTAATAATTTTTTTGAAAAATGTGCAATATCTCGAGAACGGTTCATGTTAGCGTTTTAAAATTTATGTCAATCGTTTTCTAATGAAAAATTACATAAGAAATGTCTATTTGCGTAACTTTATTAGTGGTTTTAATTTTTTGACGATTTTTTTAAAATTTTATTCGAAAATTTAGTGTGGTTCTGAACATTCGATTACGTATAAAAACAATAGGCTTCCAGTGTTTACGGATTGTGATTTTTGTACCAAATTTGGTTCGAATCGGTCCATTCGTTCGTCAGTTATCGTCTCCACAGACTCACTGACACACACACACACACAGACATCACTTCAAAAATGTTTGATTCGTGATCAGGGATGCTTGAAACGTGCTCTCCCGTCGAAAACTCGATTTCGAATTTTCGACCCCGTCACAATACTTTCCTTATACATTATGTATATAAGGAAAGTAATAAAATAATTTAGAGAAAACGCCAGCTCCAATGTTCGTGTGTTTTTCAAATTGTGACTCATCCGTATATACATGTAGCCACTCATTTTCAGGCAACACAGGTCTTAAACTTTTATTTCTGTCAAAACCCCAAACTTAAAACTTTTCGGGAAAATATTACTCTATACTATAATATGAAGAAGTAAAAATAAAGGTTTACAGAGATTAAAAGAAAAGGAAGCGTTTCCTTGTATCTTTCTTGTCTCGTTTCATCCAGATCCAAGCACACCCATCCATTAATTAAACTGTCTATCAAGCTCCGCATGGGGCCATGAAGTCCACGAGTCCGGCCCCAGAGAAACCCTAATAAAGATCCGCCAACTGAATATGCACCTAAGAAAAAGAGATATTAATGAACTGGGAACACAATTACTTTTCTTTATAACTGAGAGGCGTCACCCGGTAGCCGTTATTTACGAGGTTGAATGGCCGAATAAGTGTCAATACTACGGTTAAAGTTAATATATCTCAAAATGTACATTGGACGGAAAAAGTTTTATTCAGAAATTTTCGCGTACACACACACACTTGGAGGTGAGAAGCGCACAAACGCACACGCCAATTTAATTATTCCCTCTTAAGTTTTTGCAATTCCTTTACTTTTTTATACAGAAAAGTACATCATTCGTCAAGAGGCGGATTAAGCAGTCGCGACCCCCACTTCAGATGGGGTTTCAAATTTCTCAATGCTTTAATTTGATTTAAAATTATTACACTGTTTTATTCAATTATGAGACTAATTCATTGTCTATATTTCCGGAAATAATAAAATTAAAAAGCATTGAAACATTTCATATATATATTTTTTTAATTACAAACCCTGAGGAAGTGTAAAGGGAATATGAGGAAGTGTAAAAAAAAATCTGATATATGCAGCACATGTCTCTCCCTACATAATGAAACGAACTTCTTTCACAAGCGAAGAATCATAAAGAGGTCCAATGTGCAATATTTTAGCCTTAAATCCTATACTAAAATTCGGCACTTTTCTCGGTGACAACATGTAAAAATATTTCGGAATGCCAAATGGATGTAATTTTGCGCAAATCTAAATATAAGTTTGTTGTGATAAACATGCTGCATATGTCATTTTTACTTTCCTTATATACATAATGTATAAGGATAGTATTGTGAAGGGGTCGAAAATTCGAATTCGAGTTTTCGACGGGAGAGCATGTTTCAAGCATCCCTGATCATGAATCAAACATTTTTGAAGTGATGTCTGTGTGTGTGTGTGTGTGTGTCAGTGAGTCTGTGGAGACGATAACTGACGAACGAATGGACCGATTCGAACAAAATTTGGTACAAAAATCACAATCCGTAAACACTGGAAGCCTATTGTTTTTATACGCAATCGAATGTTCAGAACCTCCCTAAATTTTCGAATGAAATTTTGAAAAAATCGTCAAAAAATTAAAACCACTAACAAAGTTACGCAAATAGACATTTCTTATGTAATTTTTCATTAGAAAACGATTGACATAAATTTTAGAACGCTAACACGAACCGTTCTCGAGATATTGTACATTTTTAAAAAAAATATCAAAAAGTCATATAAAATAAAAAAAAAATATTTCCTATTGATAAACATGTTCACTTTTCATATGTAATACCATGCGATAAGTTGGGTGACATCATTCTCGTGGATCTAGCTCGTTCCATTCATGAAAAAGATACTTTGAATAATACTTTTGTATTTGAACGCCAATAGTCATTTATCTGCTGTAAGAATAACTTATTTCTTAGTGCATAACGCTTGGCGAGATTTTGGCGACGAATTTGGTGGAATGTCGCCAACTTGGCGACTTTTTGAAATGTTGCCAAATTAACGAAAATCTCGCCAAATGGATAAAAATGACGCTAAATCAATGAAAATGACCACTAATTGTCGAAAATTCAATGTCTTGGAAAGAATATTAGTATCTACTATAAGAAAAACCTATTTTTTTACTGTAAAAGTAGTAAATTCATTACATTATATAAGGAAAGTCATGTGTTGACCACATCAGATATTTATATAAATGTATTTACAACAATGGATATTATACCTCCTTTTGTGTTGTGGCTACACAGGCGGTGATTAACCGGTCACACATTAAACTGCAGTAAACCTTCGGGTCTGTCGTGTGGTCTGGGTTTTTTAATAGGCGGTAATTGAGTGTTGTCTTTTACTATAGTAAAATGATATCCTATAAATAAACTGGTTTTTTAAATTACTTATGAACAGAATGCGCGCGAGCCTCACTAGTAGTTTTAAATATGATACATATATTATTTTGAAGTAAAAAGTTGAAGTTTTCTACGTGTACAAAAATATCAACGGAGATATGATCCTGAGTCCCTAAATTTGTTATGTGTTAATATTTTGCATGTATTTGATATACCATGACAATATGGGGGCCCCGAATTAACACCGGGCACTGTGAATAGCTAAAAATCATCAATGCTTACCCAACTTCTTCCTGGGACATCTAAATCTTGTCTTGGCCAACAAGTGATTCTAGGTCCTTACGATCATTGTATCAATACTAGTGCCGGTTCCACGGACGTGCACTTTCCACTTTTTCACTCACATGTCGACTCGACTCCTAGCACTTCCACCTTCCCAATTGACTTCCACCAACCTTTCACCAGAACTCTACTCTGGCTCTTTCCTCAGATTTTTCAACCAGACTGGACTTCAGCTAGACTCTTTACCAGACTCAACTCTTTCACCCCCGATCCGGAACTTATCCTGTCGCCATGCAGGAGCGCAGAATGTTTAACACGTCTATTGGTCTACATAACTGAACCAGTCATAAGTTGTTAATATAAAGTCAAACATAAATTATATCCTAACTGGGGAAAATAATATATAGACCTCACAAGCTTATTGAAGCCACAAAATGTAATGCCTTCGGGGGCCACAAATTAATTTTCCTTTCAAAGTTGGGAGAAAATAATTAGCATTTTATTCAAATCACGCAAAAATTTGTTTTCAATTTCTATATAGGCTGATTTAAATAGAAGTTCTATAACGCTTCTTCGACTATTGGCTTTTTCTAGCATAGATATGTGTATACCATTTAACCATTAAATGATATTAACACATTTTCGTGCTTGGCGCAATTTGTCTTAAACTTATTAAATAAAAGACAAAACCTAAGAAACTTATTAATACTAGTGAGACCCGCGGACATTCTGCTCGTAAGTAATTTAAAAATCGGTATATTCATCGAATATCTTACTATAATAAAAGGCAATACTCAATCACTGTCTGCGTAGTCACAACACAAAAGGGGTATTATAATATCCATTGTTGCAAATAAATTAAAAATGAGTCCAATACCCAGCTTCTTTTTCACTAGCTGATGTCATACTCAACATAAAGCTCCAGAATTCTCCATTGTTATAAATAAGTTAAAAATGAGTCCAATATCCATCGTCGTTTTCAGTATCTGATGTCATACGCAACGTAGAACTCCAGAATACTGCTTATATAGATATACAGAGGAGCTCAATACTATTATTGTACATGAAATTTGTATAAAATAGTGTTTTCTGTAGTCATCGTTATGCCCTCTAAATATAATTAACAAGTCAAAAGTAATTTAAAAAAGTATTATTTATTCTATTTTCCATGAAATAGACCAAATCTGTTGTACAATGAACCACATGAAGTCCCAAGTATGCAAATTTAGTCGTTAGCTACCTATTCTTCTAGGACATTTCTCATATTAAAGAAATTATTTAATTTAGTTCACAATTTCGTATTTAGTTCACAATTTCACCATTTATTGTTGTTAAGTTTGACTTTTGGATGAAATTCAAAATTTTTATATAAAAAGCGTGCCTCATACTGAATGCAAAGTTATATAAAGAGAAACCAGCATAACCATGGATATAAGCTGTATCGACTTTCAAATTTTTCATTGCAATTTAAATGATGGATTTTTTCCTATCACAAATGCAATAATAATATCTGATCACACGTTGCACAAATGCCAAGAGTCTGAACTTCACATTGAACTGCAATTTTGAAAATTTTCTTCTAATTATTTTCTATCACAATTGATGTATTGTCCTCCAAAAGCTTCAAAATGAGTTTTGAATATAGGTCTGTCTTTCAATAAGTAATGCCAAGAGTCCAAACTTTGGACTGCACGACAATTTTCCATTTTTCTTCTGAGTACTTTTTATCGACAATTGATGGATGATCTATCTCCACACAGTTTCAAAATGATGCAGTTTTGAATATAGGTCTGTCTTTCAATAAGTAATGTCAAAAATCCAAACTTTGGACTGCACTACGATTTTTCATTTTTTTTCTGAGTACTTTTATCGACAATTGATGGATGATCCCCACACAGTTTCAAAACGATGCAGTTTTGAATATAGGTATGTCATTCAATAAGTAATGTCAAAAATCCAAACTTTGGACTGCACTACGATTTTTCATTTTTTTTCTGAGTACTTTTATCGACAATTGATGGATGATCCCCACACAGTTTCAAAACGATGCAGTTTTGAATATAGGTATGTCATTCAATAAGTAATGTCAAAAATCCAAACTTTGGACTGCACTACGATTTTTCATTTTTTTTCTGAGTACTTTTATCGACAATTGATGGATAATCCGCACACAGTTTCAAAATGATGCAGTTTTGAATATAGGTATGTCTTTCAATAAGTAATGTCAAAAATCCAAACTTTGGAGTGCACTACGATTTTTCATTTTTTTTCTGAGTACTTTTATCAACAATTGATGGATGATCCCCACACAGTTTCAAAACGATGCAGTTTTGAATATAGGTATGTCATTCAATAAGTAATGTCAAAAGTCCAAACTTTGGACTGCACTACGATTTTTCATTTTTTTTTCTGAGTACTTTTATCGACAATTGATGGATGATTCCCACACAGTTTCAAAATGATGCAGTTTTGAATAAAGGTATGTCTTTCAATAAGTAATGTCAAAAATCCAAACTTTGGACTGCACTACGATTTTTCATTTTTTTTCTGAGTACTTTTTATCGACAATGATGGATGGTCCCCACACAGTTTCAAAATGATGCAGTTTTGAATATAGGTCTATATTTCAATAAGTACTGAAAGGAATGAACTGAAATTTTCCACTTTAAGGTTTCCGACAGTGTTAATTCAATTGTTATCAAAATTTACCCACGTTTCTGTTTATATTTTTTAAATATGGCTTTCATAATTAATAATTAACATTAAAAATTGTTTTGAAGGTGAAAAATAGTACATATTGTTTGCGTTATTTAGTATCACAATATAAAATAGGAATTAGGAAAACTATTTATTGAAAATAGCAATTCGTTTGATAGATTCATTATTATTTCATAAAATATGATCGAAAAACTGCAACACCAATTTAACATTAGGAGCTGAAAACCGGCTTAAGTAAAATATATAAATTTTATATGAATTTGGAGTGCTAAAACCACCCTAAAGCACCTGAGAGAATCAGAATCTGTTATCAAAAATGGGTGTTGCCCTTTGTAAAAATCGAGTTAAAACAAAGTTTAATATAAAGATATGTTATACAAATTAGTTGCTCATTTTTGTATAGAAGATGCTATTATGAGTCTTGTGATACATTTTATTTTACTGTATGACCTGAGGAGCCAGAATAACGAGCGGTGTTCGAATTTTTTTTGGTCGACTGTACATGCCTGCAAAATTCATGGCCTTGCTATTGCTAATCTGTCCAGGACGCAAATTGGCAGCTCATATACTCTTCTTTTGATATTGATATTAAATATCTCTTAAACTGAAGTTTATATTGAAAAAAAAACTGCTTATTTCAGCATGTTTTCCTAACATTCCTCTACAAATGTACCAAATTTCATATTTTTGTATGTTTTAGTTTTGCGCTACGAGCCAGAGAAACGCAAAGGACTCGAAATTCTTCAAGCAACTGCAGCAGTAACTTTTTTTAATATAGGGAGATTAACCAATATCCATATAATTATGTACTATAAATTGTGTAGGTTCAAATGCCTGATGGATTGATCATCAATATATGTCCGATAGAGTAACAGCAAATTTTTAGAAAAAAATATCAGCCCCCTCCCCCTGAATGCATATTTAAAGCTTATTAACCGGTTTCTTGTATTGATGTGATACAACAAATTACAATATGTCAGTAATAAAGTGAATATAAGTATCAGCTATTCAAATTGAATTATATTTTTATAAAACCATAACATGATAATTGTTTGCATTTTTAAAAGTAATATAATTTTAAATAATTAAGTGCATTATTATATAAAGATTCATTCATGTACATAGTTTTGATTGACAGCATAGTAATAAAATTTGATTAATTGAATCTTAAGTAAATTTTAGTATAATTTCTTTTAGTGTGGGGGGGGGGGGGCATTTGTTAAATAGATGTAACTAATCTCCCCAAAACTAGTAAAATACATTCAAGTAAAATTATACTGTTTTGCACATCAACTTTCTAAATTTGGTCGGTCGGTGCTTTTCAAACTATACACGGTCTATGTAACCATTTTAACTCAGCAGTTTTAAGAAATACTACAATGCTTTAGTCAGTGGGAGATTATTTCCCATATCATGTATACTATGAAATGTATCATAAGGTTCCGTGAATCATATTTGAAGTTGATAAGCATCATGTAATATTAATATATTTTGTACATGAGTATTATACCTATCTTCAATGTTTACAGCCCAAACAGATGTTTGCTCTTTTATTCAAATACATATTGTGCTGTGCCTTATTTGATTACCTGTTACATACCCTACAAACATTTAAAAATTTGATTATATGACGAGACAGAGAAATCGCTAGACGTGCCGATACGAAAATAAAAAGTTCACTTCAGAAGTGCATAAGAAGTAAAATATCTCAAAAACTACATCGAAATTAAAAAAAGGGGGCTCCGTCCTTCAAAAATTCACCCATGTAGGTACCTGCCTGCAAAAATTCATGACCTTGCTATTATTAGTCTATCCAGGACGCGAACTCGCAGCTCAAATATTTTGTCTTTGATTTTGATATTAAATATTTCTTAAACTACAATATATATCAAAAAACGGTTTATTTCAGCGTACCCCCCCCCAAAGCTTTGTCTACAAGTGTACCAAATTTCATATTTTTATATGCAATAGTTTTTACGATACAAAGCAATTCTTCAGACATCGTAGAAAATTTGCATAGAATTCAAAGGGAAAGAAAGTGCCCTTTTGCCCTTACAATCCTGCGCATTCTACTACGCAGGCTGTTTATTTACATTCGTGCCCATGCTCTATTGGACTTGGTGTAGGCTTTTCTACACCAAGGGGATTGGAAACAACACAACAACAACAAATTGGGTTGGGAATAAGTACAGATATTTACAAATAGATTCTCCCCTAATATGAAATTTTATGTTGAAAACGTAATTTGTATGATTCTAAAGGTCTTAAATTTTTCTCGAAGGCACAAATGTTACAGTCCCAGAAAATAATGCAATGAATGGCAAAAAACTATGAGAATGAATAAATTCACATATTATTTTCACCACTTACATCGAAATCTACACTAAAATGTTATTTCATTTACAGCCTTACAGAAGCTACTTAAAACAATGACATAAATACATAAAAATGCAAACAAGCCTGTTTTAAACCGCATAATATTAGTATAAAACTATTAAAAATTCTTGAAATATTTTTTCAACTGAGAAACCATCGTCTGCTATGAATCTATGAATTAAAAATCGAGTAAATCATGTGACCCCTTTTACCCAATAGAGTGCGCAAAATTTCTTGCAGGACGAAACTGAACAGGAAAAGGAAATACACTTTATCAACCGTATAATATGTTTGAATCCCCCATGTATTTATTTTTGTATTTGAATATCTTTGACGGATCGATTCATCTTGTAATTTTAATCCGTGCCTGGGTGGACGTTTGATCTGAATGTTTACGTTTAAATTCGCATAATATTCTCAAAGATGCTTTAAAGATGTCTGTATTTAACTCCAATTTATATGACATGCAAATTGTCAAACCGTGTCCGTATTACTTATAATTTTAAAGTTTCATAATTTCATGTTCATTATTACTCTTATTTCCACAAAACAAATGTCAATATTTGGGGTAAGCCTTGGTTAGCATTCAAGCATGGTATTCTATTATATATATATGTATATAAACTAATATTTGAAGTTAAATATCGAACAACAATCTTTGAAAATAATGTTTTGCTGTTTGTAACACAAAAACCATTCCTAAATATTTAGGGTGCATTTAATCCAAATTGTAGATAAACATTGTTTTTCTGCAATATTTAACTTAGACTTCCAAATATCAATCATATAGCTCTCATTGAATCGATCTAATTTCAATTGAAAAACACCAAATTCATTAAAGTTCGTTATCTTGCATGATCCTGTTTTATGGTTCAGGTATCATTGATTAGATTACATTTATTTCTGCCAAGCTAAAGCAAAATACATTTCATGTGAAGTTAAATATCACGTGAGTAATAAATAAAAATGTTGGGCAAAGAACCAGTGAAAAGGCTATGTAAATAGCTCGATCTGTGGACCCCTGCTTTGGTTTAATAATACACTATATACACACACACACACACACACACATATATATATATATATATATTTAAATTACTACACAAGTTCAGGATTAAAACCATTTAGTTAGAAAGGACGAGTTAAACCTATGGATGAAAAGCTTGAAAATACCATAATACTTTCAGAATTACATCTAAGTGCTGCAAGTATTAGTAATGTTCCATTTGTTCTCATTTGCCACAACAGGAAAATGTGGCATCTAGTATATGTATTTTTGATTACTTTTAAATTAAAGTTTTCTAAGTATGAGTAGAAATAATAAAGAACAGTGTACAAGGTTTCAATACGTAGGAATACTTTTCTTTGTTTTAGTATAATTTGAATTGTGCTGATAATTTATTTCTACAAAATTAACAGTTTAAATAAATATAATTTAATTTGATTCGACCCTTTCGCCATAGAAAGACATACAGTGTGGTAGGACTTATGTAACTCTAGTCTAGCACCATATGAATTGTCTCATATGATATTGGCATTTTTCCAACATGAAGTTTTAACTCCTTCTCTTTATTTCTGTAATGGTGATCTCCCACAAATAATCAAATCATTACTTTTAAAATTTAAATTTATTAACAACAAACTCGTAATACAAGGTCTGATTGCAAGTATCTGATAATTTTTTATTGCGGTGTATCTGATAATTTTTTATTGTCTGTGACCAGTGGTGTGTGTCCCCTTTAACAGATTGCAGAAGAGAGTCTGTCTTTCGTGGAGCCAGACACACCATTCTTGAACACAGCAAGATTGGGGCTGTGACTGAGTGACCTTCAGTGATGAATCGAGATTTAGTACCCAAAGTGATTCCCTACAAGTCTTCATCTAGAGAGAGCCTGGACCCGCTATCGTCCCTCCAACGCAAGGGAAATTGACCACTTTGGTGAAAGTGGAATCCTTATGTGAGGAGGCATTATGTTGGACGGCCTTACATCACTGCACATCTTCGATGCGGGAACTGTGACCACACAGTGCTATAGGGATGAGGTCCTTGAACCTTATGTGAGGCTTTTCTAGAGAGCTGTCCAAGAGGACTTTATTTTTATGGACGATAATGCTAGGCCATACAGAGCTCAACTTGTCGATGATTTTCTAGAGGACGAGGGTATTTGCCGTATTGTGTGGCCAGCGAAGTCGTCAAACCTAAATCTTATAGAGCATGGTCGGGATGCTCTAAAAAGAGCCATTACAAGGCGCCAACCCACTCTCAGAACCCTTCAGGTGTTGAAATCCTCACTTTTAGAAGAATGGGAATTTTTGCCACAAGCTATGATCAACAACTTCATTTACAGTATGAAGGCCCATTGTGCGGCTTGTAAAGCTGTGCTGCCACACTCCTTATTAACTGGACCATTCTGGAGATATGATGCATCAAAGTATGGCATTATATGGTCTCATTTGCATATCGAAAAAAATATATTTCCTGTTTATTTTATGTTACTATCGGCTGTCTCATAGTATGGAGTATCTATGTACAAAATTTCATTACAATAAACCAATTATTTTTCGAGATATCACATGTTTTGTGTTTGTAACCTTAATTTTGGACACCAATATACATAAAATGTACATATATTGTCACCTACTGACAGTGCCCTAACAGAAGTTTATAATCCCCAGTACTACTCACCATTTTACAAACTATAGACTCTTTTTATGAACCATTTTTGTGGTCTGAGTACCAGGCGTCTAGGCAGTGGATCCTTTTGTCCCCCCCCCCCCCCCATCACCCTAACGGTGGCCCTGCATCATACAGTGTAAAGCTGGTAATATATTTGGTTTTACCTAACATCATACTTGACCAGGTACAAAAGAATATACTCGCTAATTTTGTCGAATGTTGCATATTTTTTTACCAGCCCATTTTGAAAACTTACTTGCTAATTAGTATGTTGCAAGTGCTAATCTGCAGCTCTATTTGAGAGAAAGTGAAATATTCTTTATACTGCCGTATGACATACGAAATGTTTGACACTTTAAGAAATTCTATATGACATCATCGATGTGTACTACACTTTGTTTAGAATGATCTCCTGATTTCTCAAACTCTGGCATGCACATTATGAAATAATGAGTGCAGCCTTGTATGAAATAATTCTAAGAATATTTTTTTCCTGATCCATCCAATGCAAACTAGCAGGTGCTTACCTTAATGCAGCTATACCAAACAGAAAATTATTATAATTATAGTTATATTTCATTTTTTCTTATATTAATTTATTCTTATCTTAATTTTTTAGGTCAAAACATAGCAATTGCCAATGATAAGGGTGGCAAAGTCTACGGTTTGTCCGAAAGGAACCATGAAGAACAACAAGCCATCTGGGAAGCCGAGTGGAAATATCATAGTCTCAAAAAGCCACCCATTTGGGATCTCAAGTACTTCATCTCGAAATAAAACTGCTGCTGACAATATAACCAGTGTTGGTACAAAGAAGGAGTCTGTTGTAAAGCCTCGTACAAACACCTGTTCTAGCAGTCAGGAGAGTCTTACGAGTGGTATCACCAGTGTGAGACGAAAAACTGCAGCTCCTGCTAAAGTACCTGCTTCTGTTAATTTTGGTAATAAAAGTGAAGTCACACCAATACGTATGTTAAATAATCTTCAAAGTACTACTCCTCGTGTTTCTTCAAAGAAAAGTACTTTTAAGCGCAGTAATCACAGTAACATGAGAAGAGCGATGAGCAAAGATAGTGTTGATTTGGCAACTAAAGAACGAGAGAAAGAAAATGTTAAGATAGCACTTGGGAGAAATAAGAGTAGTAACTGCATAACTATACTGCAGTTAGAAAAAGAAAAAGCTCAGATGGAACAACAGATTTCGGAGCTTGTGAAGAATGCTGAAAGCAAGAAAGCAGAAATAGCAACTTTAAAAATTGAAATTAACAAGCTTAAGGTACTTTTTAATTAATGTTAATTTGTTTTGAAGCATTTTCTTAGATTTTTAAAAAATAAGATTAAAATATTTTAATTTATTATCTTCTTTTTGATAGTTCATTATTAACATTAGTATATTTTCAGTTGTTATAATTTAGACTATACCTTGTGAGTTTTCATTCATTACCCTGTATTTAATGGGAGTTTTAACTGTGTCATTAGTGGAAGTGTACTATACACTTTTATAATTTAAATATATTTAATGCTTGTAAGCATTTTTTTTCTATTATTACCATCACCTTAAAAGTTGTAAGATGGGTGAAAAGCAAGTTTAGAAAAACTTTTTCTTTTTTTTAAAGAGCCTCCAAAAACCATACTTTGAAAAAAAAAACAAAAAAAAAAAACATAGTTTAAACCAATTGGGTTTAAACCTTACTACCTTGATTAACATATTTTAGTTATAAATTGAATCATGTATAAAACTTTTGTTTTTAAAATTAAGTTTTTTTATATTAGTCCAAAAAATTATACATTCTTATTTACCTTTCTATAATCTGATGTCTGCTAAAATGAATATGTATAAGTAATTTTGAATTGATGATTTAAATTTGCTATAATTAATGCATTTAAAGTTTATATTTTATATTATTTTTTATTTTTTTTTTTTATGTAAAACAAATTACCTGGTTTAAATCAGTAGAATGTTATCAAAGCAGTGCAGAACTTTTAATATTGAATAAAAATAAGGTACTTTCGTATTAACCGCATGCCAGTGATAGAGGTTCAAACTGAAGGTCGAAATCTGTGGAACGAATGTACCAGTGGTCCGTGTAGGGACAGGGGTTCGACCTAAAGGTCGTTTTACACCGTGTCAGGACCCCCAGTGGTCTGCGGTTTATTAGGAATAGTTGCCTGCAGCACCCAGACACAGAACTGGCATGCAGTTAATATGAAAGTATTAAAAATAATCCACATATTCTGTATATATTGTTCATATTAATTTAAATGATAACTTTCAATTTTTTAGGACTTAAAGAATGATGATGCTGTTGATCATCTTCGGCAAGAGCTGGATGGAATTCAAATTGAAAATCGAGCTTTAAAAGAACGACTTGTTCAGCTTGGTGTACCACTTGAAATGACAACACTTTCTGACAACCAGAAGGAACAAATTTTAATACAGAGATCATTATCTGGATCATTCCTTAATATTGATAAAGGCCAAGTATGTGTTAAAAAAGCATTTAAATTCTTTTATGCTTTTTTGAAAATACTGTAGTGTATTTATAATAACTTATTTTGTAAATTAAATGTCCTTCCTATAATCCATGAACTTTATATTGAAAGCAAAAAATGTTGGAGGTGGTATAATTAAAAAAAATTTAATCTTTGTGTCCAAAAATGCTAAAAAAAATGTGAAATTGTTTTATTTCTCAGAATTACTCTGTTATTGCTATGGTTATTTTATTTGTTTGGATATTTGTATACTCTGTTATGGCAATTTCTTAGACAAGGATAGACATATTTTATCTCCTCACTAAGCATGAAATTCTGAACTTCTTTGGTACAATAATTTAAAAATATTTTAACCAAATATACATGTTTTAATATTGTATATTTTTAGCCCTGTTATGAAATTTCCAGAAACTTGGGAGTTATAGCAGGAATCTAAGAAATTTTGGACCATTTTCTGTCACAAAATCCCTCATTTCAAAATCAGGCTTCATAAAATTCTTTATGTAAAAAATAGACTAAAATTAAAAAAATTCAAAATTGAACCCTTTATAAAACATAAAAATATAGCAAATTTTGCTATAAAAAAAATTGGTTTTTTGAACTTGAGCTTTTCGTATAAGTTTGCCCAATCATTTAAAATAAATAATTATCAAAATCTAAATACTCAAATGTGTATTAATTAAAAAAATTTTTAAAATGTAAAGCAAAACTAATGAAGTTAGCAAAATAGTGCAATAATGTTCAAAATGTAAAATTGAAAATCATGCAAAATTTTTATATATTTTGATGAAAAATGTATCCTCTTTCCCAGGAAAATAATTGGAACAGTTTAATATTTTAGAAGACAAGGGGGCTCTGGCCCCTGCTCGTTACGCTTTGCCAACCCCCTTTGTGAGGCTTTGCCTCCTACTCACTTCCACTCGTTTCATACATATCTCTCCTAAAATTTCTACTTTCAAAAATCTCCTTTTCTATCCTTACCTATTTTCCGCAGGAGATAAAAGCAGGGATTTTTCTTAGTCCAGGGAATCCAAAATCTGAATTCCTTAATCCTGAGCTTGCTTTGCGAGCTATTTCATGCCGAACTAAAATTTAAATCTATAAACGGTTTATTTCATCATGTTACTCTATTATTTCTCTATAAATGTACCCAATTTCATATTTTTGTATGCTACAGTTTTTACGGTACGAGACAGAGAAATCTCTAGACATGCCGATATGGAAAAAAACAATTTGACTTCTCAAGTGCATAAAAAGTAAAATATCTTGAAAACTACATCAAAATTAAAAAAAGGGGCTCCGTCCTGCAAAATTTCACCCATGTAGGTACCTGTCTGCAAAAATCCGTTGTCTTGCTATTAGTCTATCCAGGACGTGAACTCATAGCTCAAATATTTTGAATTTGACATTAAATATTTCTTAAACTACAATATATATAAAAAAATGATTTATTTCAGCATATTTCCCAAAGCTTTTTCTACAAGTGTATCAAATTTCATATTTTTATATGCAATAGTTTTTGCGGTACGAAGTAAAGAATCTCAAACAAGAAATTTGTCAAACAGCGGCGTCAGCATCAGCTACTGTTTTTTAATGTAGCGAGATATGCAAATACTGAGGGAATTCCAAAAATGGAATGAACTCTTTAAACAGTTGCAAAATGAAAGTTTATAAGAAGGCAATATTGCAGATCTTTAAAAATAACTTGCTGTTGTAAGTACTTATGGTTTTTCTAGTGTGTATTTGATGCACACAATATTGCAATAAATGTACTCATATATTAAGTCTGGAAAAATTCATAACATTTTAATCTGATTTTAGCTTGTAATCTGCTTGAGATGTCCTTAACACTAGAATGACAGAAGCGGTCATTTTGACCGCATAACTACTTTGAGAAACTATTCCTTCAAAACGGCTAATCCCAGCCCATTGAAATTTTATGACTTTTCTTATTTTCTTAAAGTTATTGAAAACACAGAAGAAAATCATTTTAGGTTTTGTAATAAGAGAACAAATCAATGATCTTCTTAGAACGACAGCAGCGGTCAAAGTAGTTATGCAGTCAAAATGACCACTTCTGTTGTTCTAATGTTAAGAAAGGTCCCAAATAGTATTTAATTTTTGTACAAAGAATTGGTATAAATTCTGTTTTATTTAGGTCAGCAAACTGTACATTTTAAGGCTAAGAAAATTTTAATAGTTAATTTTTAAAAAGAACTGAAAATTGTTTCTGACAAATTAATAGAGCATCAAACTCAAACTTCTGGGGGGGGGGGGGGTATTATCGTAAAAACTAGAACTTTGTATCAAAGGCTTTTTTAATTTGACAGCTCAACTAATGCATAGAGGAAAGCATATTTTACCTGTGCAAGTCCCATTTTTTGTTTTAATAGTGGTGACTAAACAATATGAAACAACCAACATGTAGGTCTCTTAAAGTCAAAATAAATTTAAGTTGAACAGTGTTAGTCTTATGATTAGATTGCAAGATATGAGAATTTTTTTTTAACATTTGATTTAAAATCTTGAGATTTAAGCATTTTATTTGATAATAAACTTTTTTTTTTTTTGCTGCAAACTTTTGAAAAACATAGATAAAAATTTCTCTATTAGAAATGTATATTTTGATAGTTACCATAACATTCAGAAGTGTCACAGGGGTTATGTGCAGATGGTAAAATAGTTTATACATTGATCTTTCACAGTGTGCAGAGCTTGTGGCGATATATCATTTACATAGAAATTCTTGCTTTCTCTTTCTTGTTTAACAATACTGTGTCCATTATTTAAACCACTTGTCTTGAAAGTTAGTGCCAAAAATTTCTAGAAAAATAACTAGCTAATAACTATTTTTTATTCTCAAGTAATGCTATCTTGCTTTTTTTAGTGGCAATCAGGTACCTTTTGGTTAAAGCACATAGATTGAAGTACTTTTCAGCATGATCAGCACAGTTGAAGTACTTTTCAGCATGATCAACACAGTTGAAGCACTTTTCAATTATGCTGCTACACTGATCACATTATCACTGTTGATAAAAGTTAATGTTGCTTTGGGAGACAAAATTGTCAGTTTAGCCTTGAAATATGCAAATGATAAAAATAGCAAACATTAAATAAGTAGAAGTATCAACATGCATTCAACTCTTATTCAATAGCTCCAACTAATTTATTCATTAAATCCAGATGCTCGCTATATTTGTTTAGCATAGCGAAACTATATATAATTTCAGGTTTGATCAATAATGATATACCTAAGAGAAAATGAGCACTATTTCCCAGAGTACTATAAAAGTAATATAAACAAGAAAATAAACACCAATCTATGTATAATTGCTAACTCCCAAACAACGCAGAATCTTATTTACTTGCCCAAGAAGAAATTTTGTTTTAGGCTAATGATTCAAGCACTCCATTCTAAGAATGCCTATCTCATTTTTTGCTCTTGGTATATGCGTTTAAGTAGGAACATAGTTACCATTTTCATTCACCAAACCCATTTACAGGAACTCTATACAATATCTTTCTTTTCAACTCAGCAACTTTCATGCTTAAGGTTTATTACTTATGGGTTTTCTGGTTTGTGGATACAAGACATTTCTCTGGAGTCTTGATGTGGCTCCTTAGCCCATACTATATTTTCTATTTCTACAGCTGTTTGTGAATAAAATCAAGTTTTTGTTTTGCTTATTTCATGTACTCATGAAATCTAGGAACCTAAAAATTTTGCTCTTTGAAAATAAGCAAATCCAACTTTACTTGATATTGTACCAAATGCTCATAATTTTCTCATTAAACCTGGAATATCATTAAATACAAACTCATTATAATCAGTTTTGGCTGTAGTCTGTTTACTTCCTAAACATATACAGAGGCTGTTCACACATTCTTTAGACGATGTATATTGTATTCACAAAACTAAATTACATAAAATTCTTGTGTTTTAAATGTTCTATTTGACATCCCTTATTCTGAACTATCTTTCGACACCACAATTTCCAGGATAATAATGCCTTTTGAAGTGTCAGAAGAGGTATTCTATCCCATTCCTCCTGAACAGCTTTCCAGAGTCCTGTAAGAGTTTTGGGACGACGTTTGGATAATGCAGATTTTAAAAGACCGAAAGCACAAAAATCCATAGGTGATACATCGGGAGATTTAGTAGGGATATCAGTAAAGGGTATGGCCTTGATACCAGTTTTTTGTTCCATTTCTTTTAGGAAATTTACAGTGGATTTTGATGTGTGACTGCTAGCTTTGTCCTGATGGAGTCTCACAGATTGATGGCACTGTGGGTAAAGCGATGGTATTTCATTCAGAAAAATTGGCGATAAAATATGTTCCTGATAGTATTTGGAGTTAATCTTGACATTTTTTCCCACTCTCTTTATTTTTAACTTGCCATTATAAGAAAAACCAGCAACAATCATGAATCCCTTAGAAAAACTTTCTTTCGATTCTTTGAACCATGTACTTAAATTTTTTTCTCCCCTTTTATGATAATAAATGGCTCTTTTTTTGTTGCAATCATTTAAATACACCCATGATTCATCTATTGTGACAATTGTTTTCCATTTTTCTTTGGATAAGTGTTTCTCATATAGAATTCTGCAGCGTGTCCTGGGTTCAGCGATATGATTTGGAAGAAGACGATGCACATTGCGTTTTTTCGCTTTCTTAAGATTTAAATCAACGTTTATAATTTTGTTTACAGTGGACACCGAGCATTTTAATGATTTTGCAACTGTCCTTTGACTAGGGGGATTTTCTATTAACATTAAACAACGTACCTTTGCAATAGTCGAAGATGTCCGTTTTTTCCTTGGATACTTGTTTGGAATTTTTGTCCCACTTGAGGCTCCAATTTGACGTTTTTTTCCTTTCCTGTTGACGATATTACCTATCGACGCTTTAGATATCACAAAACCATGACTCTCACATCGTTTTTGGATAACAGAGTATGCATATTTCTCTTCGGAAAGAGCATAAATGTAGCCTTCGAACCACTGTTTTGTTAAAAACGCCATTTTTGAATAAAAACAAAACTTTCAAGCCGCAGACGATAATTTTGACTTTTAAAAACATAGTACAATTGGAATTATTTCTTTTGCAGCAAACGATTTTTTATTACCGCTTACCAAAATCGTCTAAAAAATGTGCGAACAGCCTCTGTACTTTGAATAAAATGATTATAAACCTTATGTTATTTCTAAAGATTTTTTACCTTATATCCACGAACTCAGCTTTACCCGTGATACATACTACAGCTCAAACTACTGCTAATGTAATAAAAATGTAGAAACTTTATTTAAAGCGACATTCAATACAATGAATAGTGTCGACTGGTTTCAAAAGCAAAAATAGAAACAGAGCAAGATCAGCAACTGATGTTAGAATAGTAAATGTGATTGAAGTAGGGAAATGGGGTTGGCAGTGACCAGAGAGGAAAAAAGAGATAAAAATACATGGAGGAAGGTAGTAGGATACAATGTTTTGCTATTCATTCATAGTATTCTACTACTTTTTCCTTTCTTCAAGTTTTTTTTACCTCTTTTTTCCCCTTTCACTGTTGGCAACACTCTTTCCCTGCTTCAGTCTTATTTGCTGTTCTAACATTATCTTGCTCTGATGCAGGGTTCCCATTTCAGCGCGAACCTGCGAGATTCTCGCGAAATCCATGAAAAATCTCGCGTAAAAATTTAGACTGCGCAAGAATTTCTCTCTCTCCAGTTCCGGCCTAAAATTATTTTTTCCTTCAAATTGGATACCGAGAAATCCGATGCCCGATCGGGGGCATCGGCGATCGGGCCGATTGCTTCGCGACCGCAAATCGCGATCAGTTGCCTCGTTGTTGCGAATCGCGGGCCGATTGCCGAGCGGTTGCGGACCGCGATTTCGTAGCTACGTCTGAATCGTAGTCAATCGCGATTTGGGTACACTAAAGTACTACGTGTTTCTAATTATAGAGATATTTTATAGAAAACTATACGTGTCCCCTCAGCTTGCGCGGGTGGCAAATTCGATCAAATAAAATTTTGCTTTTTTTTTATAGGATTCTTTCACGGATTTGAATTATGCTCTTTCCGCGTACTTCCCGCATTTTTTGTGTTTTGCCCGAGAAATTTTCTTCTTTCCGCGGACGAAAATCCTTTCCCCCGTACACAGTATGTCTACAGGTTACAAAAATCCCGAAAATGTCGTGAAATTGGCCATATATGCCCAAAAAATGTTACGAAGCAACGAATTTTTTATCAGAGACATTCCTTTCTTACATGATCTGAAAATCTGTTTCTCCGCGATTGCAAAAACGGCGTTCGCATACGGCGATTCCCACATTTTCGGAGGAGAGATGACCAATGAATATCTTTTTGCCATTTTCACAATATATTTGCATCGACTGAATTTTTTTATAATTATGTCGTTTAATATACAAATAATAAAAACCAAACCATTTTTCTACCGTATTATTAATAAAATGAAAGGTTATTTTGCAGCAGCATCACGAAAATCTGCATTTGTACGCTATCCTCGGCATACCTCGTTTAATTTGAAAAATATTTCCCACTTTTCCAATCTGTTTGCATCGACTACAGTGTTTGTAATTGTTTCGCGTTTTATACAGAAAAATTATTTTACAAACGTATTATTTATGAAATAAAGGGCTATTTTGAAAACAAAAAGAAAAAAGTCGAGTCAAACAAAATGGTTAAAATCACATGACTGGCTTGAGATTCAACAAAAGGACGATGCAATCCTTGTTATGTTCTGCAAGTTTTGTAAAAAATACAAAAAAAAAAAAATCCATTTTCAAACATAAAGTCAAATTTATTACCTAATTCTATTTGCCTAGTGAAATAGTTTTCGTCGATATTCGCCTTCGGCGATCAAAAATCGTTAAAGTTTTTAATTGCTATTGCTGCATGAAAATTGATCATAAAATGATTTTAAAAATCAAAATATAAATTAAATATAGTCGGCCCTCGACTTTTGCAGTTTACAGACAAAAAAATCGTAAATTCGCATGCGAGTCATTTTACATAAAATAACCCATGTAGACGTTTTTATGTTAGCAAATAAAATTATAACGTAAGCATGGGGGAAGTCAGGAATTTGAGCATTTTTGCTAACAAGTGGGGGGAGCTATAAAATTACCAAAATGTGCTTACTTAATACTTAAACGACTCCTAATTAATTTTTAAAAAGAATGTTAGTAAGAATGTTAAAAGAATGTTAGTTTTAAGAATTAAAAAATTTAAATGTCGAAGAATATGAGTTATAGTTAATGCTTTCTTTTTTATTACTTTCTAAATTAGCATGGTAAAAAAAAAAAATGAAATTTTAAGTGTCTCTCCTTATAACAGAAAATCTCTCCCAAAATTTTTTGGAAGGAGAGAAATTCTCCCCCTCTTTTCCTGACTTAGTGGGAACCCTGCTCTGATGAGTTTCTTGAAGTTCTTGTTTATCCTGATGAAGAATGCTGTTTCTCTTGCCTTTAAAACTGGTCAACACTATTAATTTTGTATTGTATGCTACTTCTATTTAAGTTATTTTAGTAAGCTCTTTGTATTAACAAAGTTATTTGTATTGTGTGTTGCTTTAAACAATTGTTTCTGTAGTTTTATTTATCCATGATATAAAAGTACAAACAAGATCATACTTTTGTCTTTCTCACAATGTTTTCTATATACTCAACCTGTGCTTTTAGAGCAATTCAAGTGATGGACCCAAATCTTTGGATACCGAATTTGGTGAGGCATCAGGCATCAATCTCCCTCTTACAGGACGGAGCCTGTCTGAATGGGAGCGGGGAAGCAGTAGCAGTCTCAGTGAAATGTCTTTTGCTTGTCTACAAGATAAAATTATGCAGATGGAAGAAACAAATCATTGGTAATATGTTTATTCAGTTTTTGTTTGCAAATGTTTTAATGTCTGCTTTTGGAACGTAGAAAGAAGTCTTAAGATGGTTTTAAAAATTAACAAATTTAATTAGCATCTCTCTTCGAAGGTGATTTAGAGTTCTGTGACAGCCTTGAGCACCTTAAGTTTAATATTTTATTTTAAATCCAGCTTCGTGATATGACTGTTATTGTTAGTTGCCAAAGAGTTAATTGCAAAATTGAACACATTTGTTATGCTTTCAGTACAACTAATGGAAATTCTCTAACTAATGTACTCAGATAAGTTCCACAATGCTAATAACTAGGGTCTGGATGTTGATGACCTAAAAATTCCCCCAAAATGCTCATAAAAAGATTAAAAAAAGATGCTTTTAAAAAGAGGGGTGAATGCCCTTAAAATTTGAAAGAAAAATCCCCCTAAAATAGTTTGTAATATATTTTTTCAATTTTATAAGTTTAAATAACTTCAATCTTAAACAATTTATAGAATAGAATTTTTTTTTTTTTTTAATAAAATACACTGTAAAATTTCAAAGGAAAACAAGTAAATACCTGTTACAGTGGAGCACCGTTTATACGTTTCTCAAGGGAAATTAAAAAAAGAAGTATAAATGGAAAGACGTATAATTGGTATTTTTAGATACAACTTTGATTATTACAAATTTAATGCTACAAATCATCCAAATTTATTTAAAAGTAATATTATTTTTTTAAGGTATTATCTATATTAAAAATAATATTTATTAAATTTTTATATTTAAACATTTGCAATCATGAAAATGAAAAGAATCATACCTTTATTTTAATTTCATGTATACATAGCTTAAGTAAATACACATCTTGTTTTATATGATTTATGTGCATGCAAGTAGATGTTAATTAAAAAGTCTTTAATCATCGTTTGACTTGCGGATTGAATGTGAGTAATGAGTATAGCTATGTGAATCGAATTAAGGTCATTGAAAGTTTTTTCACTGGTGTTTTGACAAACAAAATAAGTTCTAAGTTTATCAATGGAGTCCATGGCATCTTTAAAGGAAGGCAGGATAACTTCACATTCTTCATCATCATCATCGCTGCTTAAATTAGAACCAGACAATTTGTCTTCTATTAATTCATCAATTGTGATTAATTTCGAAATCATTATGTCGGTATCACAGTTCACATACTCCTCGAAAGTAACTTCTAATCTCAGGAGATTCTAGTCTTCCTCATCCATGATCACAGTTTCATCATCTCCAGCGTTGACATCACTGTCGTTGTTGTCATCACATTCAACTAATTTTGGATTTGGAAACTCTTCTTTAATGAAACAATTTTTTATTGTTTTAGACTTGACCTGAGTCCATGCTAGGGAGATCATGTTTATTCCCTGAAGTACGTTTATCTTTCCTGTAGTGGTGCTTTAAAGAGCATGTTGAAGTAAATGTTTTTTGTAGTACACTTTTAAGTTTTTATTATTCCTAGATCTAGGGGTTGTAGTTTGCCCGTGCAATTTGGTGGAAAGGAAACCACTTTCACATTTTTCAAAAAGTCGGTCTCTTGGGGGTGAGCAGTACATTAGTCCATAAAAAGTAAAATGTTATGTTTTTGTTGTTTCATATCTTTATCCATATTTTTTGAGCCTCTCAATAAAAAAATTTAACAGCCATCCACGCTTTTGTATTTGCTTCATCACCTACTGGCAATGTTTTAATCTTTGTAAAACACCTTGGCTTCCATGACTTCCTTATGACTAGAGGAGTCATCTTATCACTTCCATCAGCGTTGGCACAAAGTAAAACAGTGAGGCCATCTTTAGATCTTTTTTCCAGCATTGCTATTCTCACCTTTAAATGCGAGAGCTCTTACAGGCATGAGATGATAAAAGAGGCCTGTTTCATCAGTATTGTAAATGTCCTTCAGCTGATATCCATCAATTTTGTTTGGCAAATTTTTTAACCATTCTTTAACAGTTTCAGTTGGAACATCTTTAGATTTCCCACTTACCACTTGACTTGAAATTCCATGTCGCATTTTAAATTCATGAAGCCATTCAGTTGCCAATTTCAATGCAAATTCTATTGCTTTTTCCATAAGCATGGAGCCCACTCACGGAAATATTTGATGCACGACATTGTGTTAAAAACTGGAGCAAAATTACCTCTACTTCAGGCAATTTGTCTTCTTACACACACAGTTTTTTCGAAGCAGAGTTTCGACAAGCTGCTGCTTTGTCCTCAATTTTTTTTCTTTCATAGACAATGGCTTTCAGAGTAGAAATTGGAATATCCAGTTTTTTAGCCAAATGTACTTTTGTTAATCCTGTACTTTTGTCAAATTCTTTTAAAATTTCAATTTTATTTTTTAATGAAAGTGCTTTACGCTTTCGGATTTTAGGAGAACGTTAAATTTTTATGAAACCAACAGAATGATAATAGCCAACAGATTGAACAGCAATACTGAAACGTGAGCTCTCAAAAACATAGGAATTCGATTCGAGAATGAACTGCTTATCAAACGAAAGAGTCTGGAGAATAGACCCTCTCATTGTCCATTCTTTTCATTTTGTAAGCATCGGGTCGTTTTACGGTAGGGGTGATTTCTTCCCGCAGCAGGTGCAGTTTAGGGTTATCATGTAAATTTGACAGCTTGAGCGAGAATTCTTTGGGAATCGAAAAGTGCACTACATTTGTAACAGTAACAGTGGTCAGAGTAGCTCTACCCTTGTGGTGGCAATTTCCAAATGTTCTATCCGAATAAAAAAATTTCAAATTTTAGAAAAATTTATCAGCAGAAAAACTGGTAAAACGACGTATAACCAAAGTTTTGTGTCGTATAAACGAAATATTTTATCATTACATGGTTAGGAATGAATCGGGATTATACTGAAATGACGTATAAATGTAAAAGACATATAAATGAGAAACATATAAATGGTGCTTCACTGTATAAATAAATTTTAATGTATCCCTAATCACTTGCATGTACATCAGAATTGAATAATTATTTTATTAATAATCATATTTTCTCAGAAATTCATGTCCAGGAGAAAGATTGCCTTCTAAAAGTCAGAACTATATTGGACGAACACCTAACCTGTAGTGGAGTAGAAGGTACAAGATTTATTCTTCTGCCAAAAGAAATCATGCGCCATAAAAGTTGATAAAAAATCATTTTTGAACCAAATTCTTTTAATATTTCAACTACAAAACGAATGGAAAGATTAAATAAAACATATGTAAGGTAAAATTTAAATATTTTTTGCATATAATGGGAAGTGAAATATATGTATTCATCCCTGTGCATGGCAAAATTAGTTGGCTTGATCATGGCGGGATATCATTGTGCAGTTAAAATTAATTTTTTATTTCCAGTCAAACTTTCTATTTTATTTTTAAAACTAATAAAAATAGAAACATAATTTAAACGAATTTGAAATTTTCAAAAAATTACACCCTATATACATACCCGACATGACAAAACTATATTTTGAATTAAAAAAAAATAAATAATATAAATATATTTTTGCTTTATTATTATTGGCAGATTTGACTATGTTTGATCAGTGAAGTTTTTTATTCTTTTACAACCAAGCCAAATCTCAGATCATTTATTGTATTAATCAGTTTAGTTTTGATCTGTGATTTGATATTCTATGTTTATTTACCCAACATGTTTATTTTTCAAACCATTTCCCAGAATTCTGTCTGCTAAACAAGCTTTTTCAAGTGCTTCGTCAACTGGAATGAAAGTCCCATTAGGAAAAGGGTCCAGATTTATTTTAACCTTTTCCTTACTGCGGTACAACAGTTGTACCACTGAAATTTTCTTAACTCTCAATCTTCTTCTGAAAACTTGAAGAATGCCTGCAGCCCTTCCTTCAAGTTTCTCCTGACTAAAGGGGAAACGAGTTATGAACAAAAGACAAGGTCATTGAAGGTGTTTATTTAGAGGGGTGGAATTTTCAGTTATTTTGCCATTATGGAGTTGAAAAAATGGATTCTTGGAGCCGTAATGTAAAGGTTAATACACTCTGGAAGCAATAATGGTTTTGTGTTGAATGCTTGCAAAATGTTATAAGCCAAAAAATATTGAGACTATTACTGGGAAATGTATGGTGAATCATATGGAACCTGGCTCAGGGAAAATTCTTTAATTGACATTATGAGCCCGTTAATTTATGTTAATTTTGCAATTTTTCTTAATTTTATATGTACATACATGAGTTTATATTCCCATTCTTAAGCAAACATAATTATATTATATTTGGTATGCAAATAATCAGTCGTTCTTTAGGAATACTGCATGAGTAAAAATTTCCTTTTATAATAATTCTCTGTCGTCAAAATTCACATCAGGTGCTTGATCTGGCAACCCAACTAAGTGAAAAGTCTCTTCTAACCTTCACAGTGCTACAGGTTAGGTGTTCACTGAGTATAGTTGTAACCTGTTTACATAAAGGTTTTGGAATTTTAGCAACAGTACAAGATATGAAGCTCTAAGTTTAAATTTTGTTGACTACCCTTTCCACGATTCCTTTAAAAGAGAACAATGGGAATTATCTTCCCCAAAACTGGTTAGCACTAAATTATGTCTTGAACTGAGTTTACTGAATAAGAATTTTTAAAGGTTTTTGCTTTGTTCATCTGGCAATCCTGGTTTTAAGTGTTGCAACTTAAAAGCATAATTTTTATGAAAATTTAATATTTTATTAAATAAAAATGGTAAAAAATGACCTAGCATGGAAATTTTTTTTTCTAAAAACTATTTAACAAAATGCTCCAATTTTGTGTTATGTTTAATTTCATAGTGCTTGTAGCATGTAACACATAATATTTTAGCTATTGTCTTTATTGGGGCTAGTTCTGTCTTTTTATCCTGAAGAAGGAGACTGTTCTTTGCCACTGAAACTGGTCGATGCTTTTAATCATCCTTATATGCTGTTAACTAACAAAGTATTTATTTTTGCTGATTAATTCAAGCAGCTGTTAGAGCAAATTTTTATATTTTAAATGTATCCAAATTTTTAATTGGAAATCATATTGTAAACTATTCTGCATTATCTTATTAGTGGTCACTAAATATATAGCAACCAGTTTTCACAGTTTTTTAGCAAGTTCTGCACATGCTCAGTGGGTATAAAAGCCCCTATTCCATCTGACAGCCCCCTTCTGTTGCCTCTGACCACCTTCTTGGGCAAGCACAAAAGTCACGAAGCAGAAAAATTGGGTCTAAATTTAGCATAAACAGGTCACATAGCTGCCAACTCTCCCAGTTTTCCACTATATTTCCCAGTCTCCCGGGTAAGTCGCTCAATCTCCCGGTTTTCACTCAGCTGCCCATATTTCCCCCTTTCTAGGCAGAAATAATGCCAATGCAAGTCATATGACTTTCAATTGTTTTCTGTGTGTCAATGTTGTGATGTGTTTAAAAACTTTAAACTCATCATAACACTTTATAACTCTACAACAAAAAAAAAAAAAGTTATTCTTTCCCATGAGAACTTTTCTTAAATTCATGGTGGTCGGAGGTAGTGAATGTTTTTCCCACAGTGGCTTCGAAGTAGAAGGCACTAAAGTCATTAAAAAGCATTTAGCAAGATCACTTAAAACCTTAAGTGACATTTTAAGGTGTGGAAAACAGAATTTTGAAAGCTAAACGAGACCTCTCATATTATCTACAATCCGGCATGTATTTGCAGCCATTAACACCAAGTGCATTCAATTACCATCCTTGACAGATGTGCAAGATCATCAATTCCGATTTCCCTGTGAGCAGAGGTTTTTCTGGGAATACATTGAGCATGCGAAGAAAGAACTTTTTCTCCCCTTTCTACAATTCGTGGATCAAAGTGACATCACTGGTCAGTAACCAATGGTTGATTGGTACGTCTCTTTCTTACCCAGAAGTCATTTTTTTAATTATTTTGTTCTGTTACTGGGCCCTAGCAACATGCTAATGTGAACTGGGAAGCAGCTTTTTGGTCTCTCCCCCTTCCCTGGGAAGAGGGGAGGTATAATTTTTAGAAGTCAGTGTCAGTGTGTTTTCGAGAAGTGTCATAGTGTGTTGGTGGTTTTTTTACAAAGAAAAATGCTAAAATGTTAAAATGCTCAGTTCTGAAAATATTGTTTTTATCGACTAGAATATGTGAATCCAACTTTATGTCTATGCATATAAGGCATAGATAGCACATAAGTATCGCCAAGATCCAAGATGTCATTTTGTGTAAAAGATTTTGTTTCAAAGAGTGTGTCAGTTAAGAGTGAATAAGATAGAGCGATAATGTCTGTCACATAAGGTCAGGCTGAAGTGTGATTAAGAAAAATGGTTAATACCATTAAAGATACTTCAAGGATGATGGTTATATCAGTTCCTATTTTTTTTTTTTTATGTTGTGCAAACTGTGAGTAATCCTTCATTTATATTTAATGTTATAATATTATTAAGAGCATTATCCATCAATATGTTACATTTTGATGAAGCTATTTAGCATATTTACATCTGAATTCTTTGTTTTAAATAATTTCTACCATAAGTATCTGACTTAGAATTCCTGATGAACATTTATAAATAATAAATAATTATTTTATATTTTAAACAATGATTGTACTTATTATGAATGATACTAATTCATTTTACATTATTTATTTTATTTTAAGGTTCTCATGTCAATACTTGGGTAATTCCACTATACGAAATTTATCATTTTAATTAATTGTTTATTTGGCCATTAAGATTTAATTGTTTTGACATGAGAATCCGACCCCTGAAAAATTTGTTGCAGGGATCTTGATTTGAATGAAGTAATTAATTTAAAATATTTTCATTAAGCTCTTAAAGCAATTACTATTAATTTTCTAATTACTCTATTCAAATTGATCCATGCAGCATGTTTATCACAACATATCATTTAAGTTTTCTGGTGCGTGACCACTCCTTCTGGATAGATTTTTTTTTATAATGGTTAACTAAGTTTATGGTGTGTGATCCACTTCTATGGCATGCAATTGATGTTTCTTTTAAACACTGTATTTTATGTATTGCATTTATTAATTGAAGCAAAATATAATATGAATAATTTAATTAATATTTAAATTATGGTTAAAATTAACAACCAATTGATGAAAATAAATATCTTTATAGTAACATAAAATAAGAATAACAGTTAAAAAATAAACTAAAATTAAGTATGCAGCCAATTTATAAATTGCATTAGCAAAATAAAAATTTATTTTTGAATTGAAATTTGATAAAAAATTGATTTAAAATAATTTGCAACTATTATATAAGACACTTAATGTCAAATTATCAAAAATATGAAAATTATTAATGTCAAGTTATCAAAAAATATTTTTTATACTCTTTATCTGTATAATCTGTTTTATATGATGTTCTAACTGTGTATACACATTTTATTATTGATATTTACAAAAAAAAAAAAAAAAAAATTTAACATGGATAATTGCAAAGATAAAATAAAAGCTAATATAAATCTTAGAAAAAGTATAAACTCATTAAATGCTACAATTCAAGACCAAAATGATAATGCAATTACACTACCTGTTCTACAATTAATGCAAACATTTTCTGGACTTGAAAATGAAAATTTTAATTTTTTTATATCTCAATTTCAAAATTTAGTAAACTTAACTAGTTGGGATGAAAATAAAAAACTAATTATCTTAAAATCTTTGATGAGAGGAAAAGCTTTGGAATTCCTAACTAACAATGAAGAAGTAGCAAATGAAATTAATTTTGAAGATTTTGTGCAAAAATTAAAAACAAAATTCACTAAAACTAAATCTTTTATAGAGCTACAGGCAGACTTTGCCACAATAAAACAAAAAGTTAATCAGTCTATTTCTACTTTGGGTGAAGAAATTGAAAAAGCAGCCAATAAATACACTGCTAATTTAGATAAATCTAAAAAAGAAATTAAAGATTTTGTAGACAATTTAAAATTAACTAAATTTTTTGAAGCTTTGAGATCTGACATAAGAATTGAGGTAAAAAAGAGAGGACCCAAAACATTTAATGAGGCATTAGAAATAGCCAAAACAATTGATAGAGCTTTAAGTGAGGAGGCAAATGAGATTTTAAATATTACAAGCTCAAATTCTGAAATCGAGGATATTAAATCCAAACAGTTAGCAACTGAAGCTGTATTACATGAAGTTTTAGGACAATTAAACAATGTAAATATTGGAAACGAAGATAATGCTAAACAAAAATTGTGTTGTTTGATTTGTGGAGAACCACATTTAACTTCAAATTGTAAACATTATTGGAAATTTAATCAAAAAAATGAAACCAAAAGGGAATTTAGACCAAGAGGTAATTTTAACAACAATTATCATAGAAATTATAGACAACAGGGACAAAGATTTAGACAGTGGAGACCAAAGAACATTAATTATCAGCAAAATTATCAACAGCAACCTAGATTTCCACAAAATTTTAATATGCAGAATGCAATTCCATTTTTTCCACAAGTACAGAATTGGACCTATCCTTCTCAAATATATCCACCAGCTCAAATATATCCTCAAATGCAATCTGTAACTCAAAACAATCATGAACAACAAGTAGTTGTACAGGAACAAAATCAAAACACAGCAAATTTAAACTAAAAAGGGAATCTACTTTTAATCTCAGTACTGATTTAACTACAAAAGCGGGTGTAGCTCCCCATGTACCCATTGAAATTCCCCGCACTCATGTTTCTAATGACAACATTGTGTATAAAAATGATATTGAGCATTCACAAAATTCTACTAATTCTTTGAATTCAGGTTTTAATCATTCTCAAATCATTGCTTCATGCAATTTAGTTGAAGACGGTGATATTTTAGGCTCTGATCTTCCATTATTACAAATTTCTGTTAATGATTTTCAAGTTTTAACCTTAATTGATTCAGGTGCTTCTTTATCTCTTATTTCATATCAACTTTTTGAACAAATTAGAGAAAAAACAAAAATAAATTATTTATCGAGAAATGTGACTATTCAAACCTTAAATCAATCCATCATTCCTTTTAAGCATACTGTTGAATTTGGTTTTAAAATAAATAATAAATATTTCAAAAATGTTTTCTTTGTGACAAATGACACTTGGTCTAGTGATTATCAAATGATAATTGGTTTTGATTTTATAAAAAGAAACAAGCTTATTTTAGATATGTCACAAAACAAATTAATTTTATACAACAGTAATGTTCAAATTGAAATGAATCAAGTAAACAATGAATATATTGATCAAAAATTAATATTAAATGTAAATAAAACTTCAAATTCAAAAATTAATTCTTCAGGAATCAGTAATATTTCAAATTTAAATGCAACCATACAAAATTGTAATGTTAAAAATAATGTAAACAATGATGAGAAATCAAATAATTTTGCTAGAACAATTAATAATATAAATGTTGCACCTATGCAAACCATATTGGCGGAACTTAAAGTTGATAAACCTGATTTAAACTCTGAATTTTGGGCTATTCCAACCAATAACAAAATTAACATTCAAATTGAAAGTGGAATTTGTTCAGTATATAATGTTGACAAAATAATGATACTAATTTCAAATAATACAAATCAAAATGTAAATATTAAGAAAAATTCTAAATTAATGTTTCTTAACCCTAATTTTGACATTAAGCCACAGGCAAAACAAAACATTGCAAAAATTAATAACATAAATTCTAAAATTTTAGAACTTAGAAAATCAGAACTTAGTAAAGATGATTTTAAACTTGATCACTTGAATTCTGATCAAAAAATACAGGTTCAAGAAATGCTTTTGAAAAATTTTGCAGTTTTTTCAAAAAATTACAAAACTCTTGGTGTAACGACTGAAGTAACTCCTGAATTTAACTTAATACATGATTATCCAGTGCAATGTAAACCATATAAGCTTCCACATTTAGTAAAACCTATTGCTCAGAAAGAAATTCAACAACTTCTTGAGGCAGGTATTATTGAGAATACTAATTCAAATTATGCATTTCCTTTAATTATGGTGAAAAAGAAACAAATCAATAAATCGACAAAACCTGAAGACATTAAATATAGACCTGTGATTGATTATAGAATTTTAAATAGTATATTAACACATTTTAAATATTCTGTACCTAATATTCATGATATTTTGCAAGAAGTAGCTGGTCAAAATTTATACTGTGTATTGGATTTAAAAAGTGCTTTTTTTTCAAATTAAATTGAGAAATGAAGATAAACCGAAATTGGCCTTCTCCACAGAATCAGGGAATTTTCAACCTACTAGATTACCTCAGGGTACTGCAAATAGTACTAGTTATTTTGCTCAACTTATTCAAAAATGTTTGGGAGATATTAAACATTTAGGTATTCAATTTTTTCTTGATGACATCATTGTAGGAGGCAATTCATTCTCTGAAGTTTTAGACAAATTGCAATTAATTTTTGACAGGTTAAACAAATTTAATTTAACGCTGGATCCACATAAACTTCAATTATTTAAATCTGAAATTGAATATCTTGGCTTTAAGGTGGACAAACATGGTTATTCTCCTTCGGATAAGAATATCCAAAAAATTGAGTCTTTTCCCACTCCCAAAAACAATAAGCATATTAAAACATTTTTAGGGATGACAAATTATTTCAGAATTTTAATCAAGGATTATGCAGAAATTGTTGAACCTCTTGTAAATTTAACCAAAAAAAATGCTAAATTCAAATGGACTAAAGAATGTCAAAATTCATTTTTAAAATTGCAACAAGCTATTTTAGGTCAACCAGTTGTCAAAAATGCTAATTTCAGCAAACCTTTTTTTCTTATAACTGATGCGAGTAAAGTAGCTTTAAGTGGAATTTTGGCACAAGAATATGACAATCAATTACATCCAATACAATACTTTTCGAGAAAATTGAAAGACTCTGAAACTAGATACCCCAGTTTAAAACTTGAACTTTTAGCAATTTATGAGTCAGTTAGACATTTCAAAGATTATCTGATTGGTGCAGAGTTTAAAATTTTGAGTGATGCCAAGGCACTTTCTTACCATCTGAATTTAGAATCGCAGAGTGACATTACATGTAGATGGCTATTATATTTACAGCAATTTAAATTTTCTATTTCACATATTCAAGGTGTTTCAAATCCTTCTGATTATTTTAGTAGAGTGATTTTTTCCGATAATAATGTAAAATTTTTAATGAACAACATTTTTCAATCTGATAAAAGTTTATCTAATGAAAATATTTTAGCTGAACAGTTGAAGGATGATAAAATTTCAAAAGTAAGACAAGAAGTAATTGACAATTCAAATAAAAATAAATTCAAAAAATTCAAAATTGATTCTTCAAACAATATATTAATGATGAAGATGAGATCTAAAAAGCATCATGCAAATCCTTTCAAAATTGTTTTACCACAGTCATTGCAGAAAGCTGCTATTTATTCAGCACATGCCGCACACTTTGGTGTTAGTAAGACATACAATTTTGTAGGAAAATTATATTATTGGCATGGCATGTTTGCTGATACAAAAAACTTTGTTTTGAATTGTTCTCAATGTCTTAAATTTAAATCTAAGAAATTAGCTAAACAACCTGTGAAACTTCAGGCGAAGAGATTTTGTCCATCAGAAGTTATTTCTATTGATATTGTTGGAAAACTTGTACGCTCAACTAAACAACATAATTTCATTATTACCATAATCGATCATTTTAGCAGATATCTTGAGGTTTTTCCAGTTAAAAATATTTCTTCGCAAACTATTATAGATGTTTTAAATCAATATTTCTCTCGGTTTGGATTTTGCAAAGTGATTTACACAGATAACGGCACTCAATTTACATCTAAGGAATTCTCAAAATTTATTTCTGATTTAAATATTGATCATCACAAATCTTCTATTTTTCATCCGAGCAGTAATGGTCTTTTAGAACGCTCTCATGGTATTATGAAATCAACTCTTGCTTGCTTATGTAATGAACATTTTGATTGGCATAACCAAATTCTAAAATTCAAATTATTTTATAATCAGTCAGAACACTCAATAACTAAATTTTCTCCAAATATGCTCTTTTTCAATAGAGAACTAAGGTTACCATTGGATATGTTCTCCGAAATCAGGGAGACATCTAAATCTATTGAACAATTTATTGAGGAAAACAATAAATTAAAAGAGGAAATCCAAAATCAAGTTTTTCAAAATCAAGATAATGCAAATGAAAAAATTCAGGAAAGATTAAAGAATTGCAAAGGACAGAAATTAAATTTAGGTGACAAAGTTTACATGAAGGCATTAACACATACAGGTTCATTAAGACCAAAATATCAGGGTCCTTTTGAAATTATTCGAATTATTCGGAATGACAATGCAGTGATTAAACATCTCGAATCACTTAAAGAAATGAAAATTCACTTTAATAAATTGTTTAGAATTCCACCCTTAAGATCACATTTATAATAATCTTGTAATGGTAAAATTAAATATTTCAAATAAAATAAAATAAATTAAAATTTTTCTTAAATTTAATAAATAATAATTTCATTTAAACATCATGAATTATTATTTTCATTTATTATTTCACTAAATTTATAGGTTTTCGTTATAATTTCATTCTAAAATATAATGTATTACTTATCAGCATTCATTCTTATAAATTTCAATTTTAAATTTCATATGTTTCTAAATTTATTGATAAATTTATGTTGGGATGTTCTTGTTGAGAAATCAGTTCTTTTTTTTTGGCCAAAATTTTTTTTTCTGGATCCTTAGTCTGCTGGTCAGACAATAATCCATTTCTTCTGACCCTTTATGGGCCCCTTCGATTTCTTGTCAAGTATCTATCTCAGTATATTGTTTGTCAAACTTTTAACAATTTTGAGAAGAACTTTTCGATTCTCTCATATTGTATTTCAGATTTTTTTTTCAAGGTTTTATAATGTCGCAGGAGAGGAAAAACAATTTTGTTCTCATTTCTTTCTCCATTCTGATCATGTGAATTTTCTGTTGTTTGTACTTTGTCGAATTCATTCAGTCATAAATTTGTTTATTTTTTTTTTGTCCAATCAGCAATTTAAATTTTATCTGCAATTAAAGTCATTTTAAAAGCTTATATATAGCTTCGTTTCACACATGCATTTGTAGTAAAATCTTAATCAGTATTGAAATTATCAAGTTTGTTTACTAAAATTAAATTACACTTCATTCATTTTTATAACACATTTTGGGATTTTAAACATTTATTTTTACTTCACAGAATAAACATTTAATCATTTTTTTTTTTTGAATTACTGATAGAATTCTTTTGCATTTATCAAATTTTGAATACATTCATTCAAAGGTTATGTAGTTCATTGAATGTAGTAATAGACAATTGTCTATATATAATATGTAAACATGTGCAGCTCACATTGAAAATTGGCTACATTTTTGAAAATGAAAACTAATGTAAATATTGTAATTGATATTAGAATGTGATTTTTTTTATGTATTCATTATTATTAATTAGTATATATTTATCTACTCAAATAGTAAAAAAAATTGATGAAATTTACAAATGTAGAAATAAGTGTATGATGTTACAATGGTAAACATCATTAATACAATGATTTAAAAAAAAATACGAATGATATTATTGCTATCAAATTATTTTAATTTTATGTATTTAATATATGGATATGAATATTTTATGTTGATTTACATGTACAACTTTTTATTAATTCATACTGTTTAAAAAAAAATTTTTTTTTGTGATGCAGACACAAATTTTACATTTCCAGCAAATTTATGTTAATTATATGGACATAAAGTTCAAAGATATGATAAACTTTACAAATGAACAATCAATTTACAAATGAATAATCAATGGACATACAGCTCAAGTAGTCATTGTTGAACTTTATTGAACTTTCGAATATCATTGAATATGATTGCAGTGAATATGAAAGTGTTTTGCAGGTGAAAAATAAATTCACCAAGGAATTTACAACTTTTAATACTTTACATCAACATACATGAAATTTTAATTTTGATACATTGTTAATATTTTTTTTTTCTATTTTGATGTGCACATCATGTTTATTCAGAAATTTATATGTATATTGTATTATTATTTTGTATTTAGTTCATTTAATTTTAAAATTTTTACTCACAGTTTCATAGAATTTTAAGTTGTTTTTGTTCTCACACATTAATATTTTGATGGTACGATCACTTCAATTGCTTCAAACGGGGGATGGAATGTTGTGATGTGTTTAAAAACTTTAAACTCATCATAACACTTTATAACTCTACAACAAAAAAAAAAAAAGTTATTCTTTCCCATGAGAACTTTTCTTAAATTCATGGTGGTCGGAGGTAGTGAATGTTTTTCCCACAGTGGCTTCGAAGTAGAAGGCACTAAAGTCATTAAAAAGCATTTAGCAAGATCACTTAAAACCTTAAGTGACATTTTAAGGTGTGGAAAAACAGAATTTTGAAAGCTAAACGAGACCTCTCATATTATCTACAATCCGGCATGTATTTGCAGCCATTAACACCAAGTGCATTCAATTACCATCCTTGACAGATGTGCAAGATCATCAATTCCGATTTCCCTGTGAGCAGAGGTTTTTCTGGGAATACATTGAGCATGCGAAGAAAGAACTTTTTCTCCCCTTTCTACAATTCGTGGATCAAAGTGACATCACTGGTCAGTAACCAATGGTTGATTGGTACGTCTCTTTCTTACCCAGAAGTCATTTTTTTAATTATTTTGTTCTTCTGTTACTGGGCCCTAGCAACATGCTAATGTGAACTGGGAAGCAGCTTTTTGGTCTCTCCCCCTTCCCTGGGAAGAGGGGAGGTATAATTTTTAGAAGTCAGTGTCAGTGTGTTTTCGAGAAGTGTCATAGTGTGTTGGTGGTTTTTTTACAAAGAAAAATGCTAAAATGTTAAAATGCTCAGTTCTGAAAATATTGTTTTTATCGACTAGAATATGTGAATCCAACTTTATGTCTATGCATATAAGGCATAGATAGCACATAAGTATCGCCAAGATCCAAGATGTCATTTTGTGTAAAAGATTTTGTTTCAAAGAGTGTGTCAGTTAAGAGTGAATAAGATAGAGCGATAATGTCTGTCACATAAGGTCAGGCTGAAGTGTGATTAAGAAAAATGGTTAATACCATTAAAGATACTTCAAGGATGATGGTTATATCAGTTCCTATTTTTTTTTTTTTATGTTGTGCAAACTGTGAGTAATCCTTCATTTATATTTAATGTTATAATATTATTAAGAGCATTATCCATCAATATGTTACATTTTGATGAAGCTATTTAGCATATTTACATCTGAATTCTTTGTTTTAAATAATTTCTACCATAAGTATCTGACTTAGAATTCCTGATGAACATTTATAAATAATAAATAATTATTTTATATTTTAAACAATGATTGTACTTATTATGAATGATACTAATTCATTTTACATTATTTATTTTATTTTAAGGTTCTCATGTCAATACTTGGGTAATTCCACTATACGAAATTTATCATTTTAATTAATTGTTTATTTGGCCATTAAGATTTAATTGTTTTGACATGAGAATCCGACCCGTGAAAAATTTGTTGCAGGGATCTTGATTTGAATGAAGTAATTAATTTAAAATATTTTCATTAAGCTCTTAAAGCAATTACTATTAATTTTCTAATTACTCTATTCAAATTGATCCATGCAGCATGTTTATCACAACAGTCAATTTTCTGCTACCCTGGTGTAGGAATAGATCACGAGTGACTTTTATATTTTTTTTATGCAAATCTGCATAAGAGTGTCTACAGGTCTGAAAAGTAAAAAAATCGGAAATAGATCACGAATGTTCCAAAATAAGGAACGAAGTCACAAATTTTGAGATCAAAGTTTTCCCATTCTTTCATCTAAAAATCTGTTTCTATCTCTTAATCGATGCTTGCAAATGGTGATTTTTCCCACAGCGTCACGAGAGAGAGAAAGAAAACCAATGATTATTTAATTAATGTGGGAGAAACGCATTTGCATTGACTAAAATTTTATTAAATTATTTTGTTTTATATACAAAACTATTTTCAAACATATTATTAATGAAATGAAAGGTTTTTTTTGCAGCAGTTTCTCTGAGAACAACAGCATTTGTGCGCGATCTTCCTTATATTTCATTTTATTGTGAAATTACTTTCCCACTTTTGCAATCTATTTGCTTCGTTACATTTTTTTGTAATTATTTTGTATTTTATACAGAACAGTTATTGTTCAAACGTATTATTAATGAAATAAAAAGCTATTTTACAGCAGTATCACAAAAAACAGCAGTTGTGCTCGATCCTCCTTATATTTCATTTAATTGTGAAAATAATTTCCACTTTTGCAATCTGTCTGCATAGTCAAAATTTTTTATAATTATTTCATATTTTATACAGAAAAACTATTGTTCAAACTTACTATTAATGAAATGAAAGGCTATTTTGCAGCAAGATCACGAAAAACGGCACTTGCTCACGTTCCTCCTTATATTTTGTTTAATTGACAAATAATTTCTACTTTTGCAATCTGTCTGCATCGTCTAACATTTTTTAATTCTTGTTTTATACAGAAAAACTATTTTTCAAACTTATTATTAATGAATTAAAGAACTATTTTCTGAATAATTTTAAAATAATAATTTGGGTACTTAAGAAATACAGCCATTTCAAAAGCATAAATTAGAATTTGATGCATTTGTATTTACGTTTACATATTTTTAGAATTTTAATTAAAAATTAACATTTGTTTCATCCTTTAGTTTAAATGAAAATAGCATTAATACTGTTAGTTTAAATGATTTCCGAGAATAATAAAAATAAGAAAATATAGGTTCAGAATTATTAGAGCATGCTGAGAAAAACTAAAACATCTGCAATGAATTTTAGCACTTAATAAAAGTAATTTGATAAAATTATTCCATTTCATTGTTGAGTATGTGTTAAATAAGCTCGATATATGTGAATATCGATTGCTGTACAATTTAAGGATTTATTGCATTAATGAGCCATGTTAGTGTGGCCAAAAATCTTAATTACTTTCCCTGCAATACATGATAATGTATAGGGAAAGTATTGGAATCATGACGAAAATCGCAACTCGAGTTTTCAATGGATCTACACGTTTTGACAGCTCTAGAATACGAAACTACTATTTTTAGCATGACGTCTGTGTGTGTGTGTGTCTGTCTGTCTGTCTGTCTGTCTGTCTGTCTGTCTGTCTGTCTGTCTATGTGTGTATCTGTCTGTGCAATGTATGCATCCACTCTAACTCAAAATCGAATGGATCGAATTTCATAAAATTTGGCAGGTAAGTCACTTGGGTGTGACTCTGATGCTGATTAGTTTTTGGTACTATTCAGAAAAAAAAGAACCGGCCTTTTTTGCAAAATGGTCCCTTAAAAATCTCATGTATCCACTATTGCTGAAATACTAATTGACCAACTTTCACAAAATTTGGTATATAAGTTACTTGTGGGATATTCTGGTGCTGATTAGATTTTGGTACGATTCAGAAAAGAACAACTTACCTTTTTCTTACTCAATGGCCTGCAAAAATCGTCAAAATCTAAAAAAAAGACTACGTATGTTCAAATGTATCAATTATATGCTTGTTTTATACATAATTTTTGATGAAAAGAATAAAAATAACTCTACTCTAGGACTAACCGTTCTCGAGATAACTCTATTACTCTAGGACTAACTGTTCTCGAGATAACTCTACTCTAGGACTAACCGTTCTCGAAATACTTGAGATTTATCTCATTTTTGTTATGCTGCCTTTGGAAAAATGTCCAAATACCAAATAAAAACAGAAATTGATTTAAAAATGTAAATTTAGTGTTATTTTGTGCTATTAAACTCAATTTAATGAATTATTAAAGAAATAAAGAAAAAAAAATTGAGTCTGCAGGGAAAGTCATGTGCTGCCCACATCAGATTTCTTTTTTTTTTCTCTCTCGAAATTTGTGCCTATTTGTCTTCTTTCTGGTAGGTTGGTAGTTATGTTATTTTGAAATTGTCTAAAGGTAGTGAATTTGAATATGCTTTTTGCTCAATCTGTGCAATGGACTTCAAAATTTCATAATGAAAAAAGGGATATTATTATCCAAGCCAAAACCAAAAGGCATGTGGACAAAAAAAATTTCAATTGAAGGAAATGCAGACATCTAATACAGCTTCTTTGCTATTTTAAATGAAAGTGTGACACTTGCTGAATGTTATAATCATTACATATTTCAGTTTTATTTGTTGAAAAGTTGTTCTTTTTATGTTTAGATTAAGTATAACAGTAAGAAGTATAGATTGCATGTTCGTGCAAAATCTCCTGGTTTTTTTATATTTTTGCACAAAAATCTCCTGGTTTTTCATATTTGGAAGTTGGCAGCTATGAGGTCAAGTGAGTCCATTGCAAAGCCAAAAATGCAATATTAAACAATAAAATACAATATTAACTAAAAAAGTCAAACTTTTCTGCTATCTTTTATCTTGGAATTTCTGCTTTCATTTTATTTTTAAACCAAGTTTTTTGTTAATTTGACAAAATTTGAGGTTTATTTTTATTTGGATCTTTGTATCATAAAACAATATCACAAAATTGTTTTATGTAAAAATCTTTATACATTTGTATATTCACGATTTTATCAGGAATTATGTATTGCTTCTAATTTTTATATGAAGATAAAAACGACTGAAGCCCCTTGAGTAGGTTGAAACTGATTTGACTTTGGATTGATTGCAAGAATTTTTAACAATTGACACTTCTGTGAAGACTATATAAAACTATACTAAGTGCTTATTTCATTGTTCTATAAATGATTTTTTTGTTTATATTGTCAATACCTGATTAAGAACCAAAAATGAAATATGACTCATTGAAAAGGGAAATTCAAAATACAGGAAATGTGTGAACATGGATATTTTTGGTGCAAGATTCTTGAATTTTAATGTACACCTACACACTATATCTCATATATGGCATGTGTCCTGATTTTTTGAATATTGATTGTAGAAATTGACAAATAAGTTACATTTTCATTTACTGGTAAGTCTTTAGCATTTACCAACTGTTCATAATAGAAACCTCAGTTAGGTTCATTATAAATGATTAAACACATAAATTTCTCTCAATAGTATCACCATATGTTTTTTGGCATCTACCAAAGTATGAATCTGGAAAAACCTTCATTTCTTGGATTTGTGTATGCAAAGCCTTCTTTATACACTGTTTGCAAGGTTCATACACATCTTAAAAGCACTTACATTTTGAAAAATTAAAAATCATCAAGTGTTTAAATTAGTTATATTTCATGATAAAGTGCATAGTAGAATTTTCTTATTTTACACTCTGCTTTTCTATGAAATTTTATATACGCATTTGTGCTTTGCTTCCATTACATTAAAAATGTGCTGTAAAATAATTGATCTTACTTAACTTTTATTCGATGCCAGATAAGTAAGACTAGATCTTGCTTGTGTATAAGCTAATAGAGATCTATCTGCTCTGACCATAGTCTGATTAAAAACTGATAATGGCTTTATTCCATACTTGCTATTAGCTGATGGTGCCATATTTTATAATTTAGGCTGTTTAAAAGTCTTTAATTACTGTGAATTCAAATAAGTATATAACTTGGTATGGCATTTTGCATTTGCAAAATACGAACATTTGTATTAATATGTCAATAGATGAATGCATCTCTTAAGCTATTTATATTTTGTTAATGCCAGTGTTAAATTGTTTTCATTTCTTGATGTTTCTTTCACTAAACAAAACAAATCAATGTATAAAACTTAATTTTTCAGCACTAATGAAGAGCTTCAAGCTACTTTACAAGAACTTACAGATCTTCAAGACCAATTATCTTACTTGCAGCTGGAGAATGAACGAATGACGGAAGAGAAAGCTGTTCTTCTAGAATCCCTTTGCTCACAAACTGAAAAACTTGAAGAGTGTCGATCACAAATTACTCAACTAAAACAACTGTTATTTCAACAATTTAATGAAGGTGGACAAAATTCTTTGTCGCCATCTGAAAGAGAGTGCAATTTAGTTGATTTGTTAAAGGTGTGTGTTATACGATACTTAGAAAGATTTTTAAGAATATAAAAAAAATTTAATGTGATTTTCCCTACATAATGCAGTGAAATATTCATGTCTTTCACAGTGAAATATTCATGTATAAAATCCATTGCATAATATTTTTATCATTGAATTATACATTAAAATTTAGTGATTGTCTTGATGACAGCATGTGAAACTATTTTAAAGTGTTAATTTAACTTATACCTTACATACTTTGTGCAAAAGAGTTATCAAATTATTTTGTACAAAATTAACTTGATAATTATAGCATAAAATAAATTGCTAGCATCCATCAATCAATATAGTCCATATATTAAACACTTTTAATAATTAAAAACTAATATTGTATTATATCAAATTGATGGTTTGAGTTCCAATTCAAAGATTTCTAAAATTAAAAATCCAAATTCTTTTTATGTTTTTCATATGCCACTAATGTATTTAACTTTTCATTAAATAATTTGGAAAGATTATCGAAACTGCTATGTAATCATTATATGTAAAGTTGCCAAATTTGCATATAAATAAAACCATACAGCAATGTTATTAAGCATTGAATTAACATTATGTAAATTGGAGAAATCCATGAAATTTGTGGGGTTTTTTTAACACAGTTTTTGTTAGTTTGGGATTAGCAACTCAAATTCACTTTTGCTTGGAATGTTGTGATTGTGATGTTATAAAGATTTAAGTTCTTGTATCTTGTTATCATATTATGTGTTCTACTATTAATAAATGTAACTAAGGTTTATATCGTAGTTATTCATAGTCTCCCAGGATAAGTTAAGTTACCTATCAAGTTAGTAATTTTTCATTTTTGAACAAAATTTAATGCTTTTTACAACTTTAAGTCAACATAAAATGTTTTATTCAAACTCACGAGCAAAATCTATATCAAAATACAATTGACATTTAAATTATATCCTATCAAATGAATAAAAATTGGCAATTTGTATGGCGTCAAAATGCAAAACTATTACAAAAAGTTTTTCTGTTGAAGAATGGAATGAACTAGATTCATGAGACAGAGAGTTCATATGGACAGTGAACATTTATGCCCGGTTCGAAATTACAGGTTGTTAATCGTATTTTACACCTATAAATTTAATTTTGACCACTAGGATTTTAGACCCAGTCATCACTTTTGACTCCCAACTTTTTTGTGTTTTTTGTGCATGTATTATGCAAATTCCAATTGATCATCCATTAATTCTTCCATCTAACAATCTAACTAACTCACGTTGTGGATTGCATGTGCCCGTGCAGTGCATCGAAGATGGGGCTGCAGATTAAAGACTATTTTGTGGCTACTAATAAAAGGTGCTTTATTTTGTGAGCCGAATAGCATAAACAAAATAAATGATTTTGAAATAACACCCAAGTAGAACATTTTGACAGCTGAGGAAAAATGATTAAGTGCCACTGATGGCTGATTTTCTGCTCTTAATTTCTAACCCTGCATATGTGATAATATATAATTTTTTAATTTTATTATTGTTTTGTAAAATGTATTTAAAAAATGTGTAATATTTCAAAGGATGGTTCATGCCAGAGTTGTAAAATGACTGACATTTTTCTAATGATAAATGATACAGAAATTGATTATTTATTTAATATTGACTGTTCTGATTTGTTTAATGATTTTTTTAACTTTCATTTCAAAATTCACTGATTATAATAATGGTACCAAATTTCATTCAAGAGGTCCATTCAAATGTAATATATTGCATTTACAAACTCATGGACACACACACACATAAACATCGCGTCCAGAATATTCAATGTGAGTTTTGGGATATTTAAAACTTGTAAATCCATCAAAAACTTGGAATTAAATTTTTTTACCCTATCACAATGCTTTCGCTTTCCCCATACAATTCAATATGTATGTAAGGAAAGTAATATGCTACAGTAGTAAGTTTGTAGATATTAATAATTTTGCTATATCTATAAAAGAAATGTTTTTAAAAAAATTAAAGATTTTTTTTTTTAATTTACTTTTAAATATTTAGATAAACATAATTTCAGACCAAACTGGTCTGAGATTCAAAGGTTTTTAGATTGGACTGGGCTCCTATTCTACATTTGAAAATGCCCTTAGTCTTAGGCCAGGTTCGTGCACTAGTATATTTTGAAAGTTTGTTTAGTATATTGCAAAAGACATATAAATGAAGAGGAAAGAAGGGTAATTATGTCAACAAATCAAGGCTTTGATGACTTCCCAATTGGCAAATGTACATTAAAGCACTGGGATTTTCAGCAGAATTTAATATTTTTTTTGTTAAAATAAAAAGCAGGTCGAAAGCTTTGAAGGCTTTTCCTGATAAGCAGACATATTGTGAGGAAGAATATCTCCACTAATAAAATTTAATCTTTCCTTTTGTTTATTTTGTACTGTGTAGCAATTACTTTGGCACCCAGTTAGACAGGTATTTGATTAATCAAATAAAAATAATTACAATTTTTTGAGTGTCGGGTCGAAATGTACCATAGAATTCATCGGTCTGCCTCCTCAGATGCAACTAAAACCCCCAAAAATGTAGAGTAGGGAGGTAATGTCAAGTTTGCAATGGGGCTTACATGGAATTTTCTGCTAAAAAAAATTAGTGCTGGCTTCGGTCCAATAGAGCTAAAATGGTTTCGCATGAATAATATTTTGTAAAATAAAACTCAACTTTTCTAATGTCAAAAAATAAAAAACTTATCCAAAATCTTATAGGGCTTTCAAAGAGCTACAAATTTTTGCTTATTGTTTATAGCTATCGCTTAGTTTTTAAAATGTACAAAATTGAAAAAATTTCTTTGTACATATTTTTGTCATTTGCTATTTATATCTATCTTTTATAGTTTTGAAGATATTTCGAGTGAAAGTATGAAAATGAAATAAAACTTATTCAGACAGATACTTTTTAAGTTTTTTTTTTTAAATTGAGCTTGATCCAAGTACTAATTATATACAACTGTAGGGCTTTCAAGGAGCTACAAATTCTTGCCTGTTTTTCAAAGCTAGCTCTTTTAGTTGATGTATATGCATTACAAACTTGAAAAATGGAAAATTTTCAATCTTCTTCAACGTGATAAGATGATTACACGAAAATTAAGAGCTTTTTTAAATAATATGGATTTTAATACTAAATTTTCTAGTACACATTTTTGTCATTTACTATTTATATCTATTTTTTATAGTTTACTATATATTTCGAATGAAAGTTAGAAAAATGAAAAAACACTCTCTTGGAGAACTACTTTCTAAATTTTTTTGAGGGAAAAAGTTAAATATATTAAAATGTTGTATTAAAATGTATTAAATTATTTTTATATATTCATAATCTGAACACTATTTCTGACAAAACAAGAAAACTTTACATTTTTAACTATTAGGTTCCGGGGTATAAGCATCCAAAGTGTTTACATTTTTTATAATGCCCCATTTTTCCACCAGAGAAACCCCAACTATAGATGTTACTTTCATCAAAAAACAAATAAAATTCCATTGATCTACTCCCAAATGCTATGAGAAAATGCAGAATATATGGGGGGGACTTACATGGAATTTTCAACTGAAAGAAACTATGTATATTTTTAACAATAAATTTATTTCATTCGACAATGATTTTTTTTTTTTTTTTTTCAAATTTTACTAATGTTTGGGGGAGGGGGAGGGCTGTTTTGAAGATTTTTTTAATTGAGACAAAAGGGGAGGGAGGAACTTTCCTGTGGAAAATTGATGTAATTCTACTGTAGTTTAAAATCATGTTCTAGTTATTGAAATCATAGTAATTTAAAATCATATTATGGGTTCTACTTATTTATAGATTTTCTCTTATTTTCAGACAGCTCAAGAAGATTATGATACTCTTTTAATGAAACAAGAAGAATTGTCATCTGAACTGCATGCCATTAAGAATAATTTTGATCCTCAAACTGATTTAATCCTTCTGAGAGATAGAGTGAAGCTCTTAGAATCTACTGTTGAAAGTATTAATGCTGACAAACGTATGTTGGAAAATCAACTAAATGAAAGTCAAGAACAACTTGAAAAATATCAAATTGAAATTTCACAGTTGAAATTGCAACTTGAAAATGAACAACAAAAAGTAAGTAAAAAATATTTTATTGTATTGTATTTACAAAATCAGTTATTTTCTTTATAAGTATGGGTTGCTTTTCGCACTCTTATTTATTACATCTCATTTTTTGCACAAATTAATTTTATAGTGTATATAGTATTAAATATATCTGCTTTAGGTGGGTAAAACCAGATTCCCACAAATGTGTTAGTCCCTCCAGTTTTCCCAGTTTAATTCATGGACTCTCATCTCTTTTCATGCTGTATTGAGAAATCGTAGCACAAATTCAGTAGAAAAAAAAATCATGTGCCTCAACCTGATTGGTTGGCATTTGTTTATCTTTTTTGACAAGACAATGGCTTTTGATAGATTTTTAGAAGCTTCATGGTATTTTTTACGAATAGTAATATCATATGTACAGTGTTTCACTATTGACCATTTACACGTATGTCACATGACACCATATTGTTTACATTACCATGTTGAATGGAATAAATGTCGAGAAATTGTGTTGCAAAATATGAGCATTATATCGCACAACAATGTATAACCATTGTACCCTTCAAAGAAATATGCAATTGTCATACAAAAACTTTGAACAGGAATAAAAGCATGCTCTAACATGCTATGGCAAAGTTATCTTTCCAACCAACAAGGCTGACCGAAATTAGATTTACCAGTTACTACGCTATGTGCGAATGGTCAATAATAGGGGACCCCCATAGAGGGATGGGTTCTACTCAAGTGGAGGGTCCTGGAACTTCACTATTTTTCTTTTAAGATAAAAAATTCACAAAAAGGGTAAAATTAGATATGCCAAGAATTTGCATGAGCGGCCTATCTTCATAATCTTCAATAGAGCATACTTATTTTTTTAGTTTTAAATTTAAAAAAAAAAATTAAAAATATATAAGAAAATTTATTTTATTTTATTTTATTTTTTTATTTTATTTATTTTTTTGTTTTACTTTTTTGTGAGAGAAACAAATTCTTTATTTCTTGTTAACAAAATGCAAATTTGATTTACAATATGTTTCTAAACATCAAAAATAATATTGAGTGGTTCTCCTGAAGAAATTTTGAATTATTCTTTACTGAAATACCAGGTAAAATATTGACTTTAAATTGTAATAAGAGACTTCATATTAGAATAAAAATACTCAGGAGGTTGCATTTTTATTTTTTCCCATATGCAGGAAAATATGTAAATCTGTTCAACATCCATCTTAGCAGTTTAAAAATTAATTTCTACTTTAATAAATTCTTGAATTGGGCTGGTAAATCTACACACTCTGTATGCCAAAATTCTCGTTTAATATTTTGATAGATTTTTAAACTAATATTTCATTTAGTTTTTTTTTAAATGATGATCTTCCTGTGCTAATATTGTAGAAATTTGAATTACTAGTATATTTTGTCTTCATCATATAAATGTTAAGAAATGCACAATTTTAACATCAAGAATCGAAAATTATTCTTTACTGAAATACTGGGTAAAATATTGACTTTATATTGTAATAAGAGACTTCATATTAGAATAAAAATACTCAGGTTGCATTTTCATTTTCCCCCCAATATGCAGGAAAATATGTAAATCTGTTCAACATCCATTTTAGCAGTTTAAAAATGAATTTCTACTGTAATAAATTCTTGAATTGGGCTGGTAAATCTACACACTCTGTATGCCTTCCCGGCCGTCCAAATAGTTGCTCTTAGTCCTCTGGACGAGTCGGACGGTCTGGGTCTTCAACACTCTGTATGCCAAAATTCTTTTTTAATATTTTGATAGATTTTTAAAGTAATATTTCATTTAGTTTTTTTTTTAAATGATGATCTTCCTGTGCTAATATTGTAGAAATTTGAATTACTAGTATATTTTGTCTTCATCATATAAATGTTAAGAAATGCACAATTTTAACATCAAGAATCGAAAATTTTAGTTATCTATTACATCTTTATAATTTTAATTAATATCTGTCATTTTATGTTTAAATAAATAGCCTTGGGATAAATAAAAATTGATTATATATATATATATATATATATATATATATATATATATATATATATATATATATATATATATATATATATATATATATATATATAACACTTTTATGATAAAAATAAAAAGAAAATGTTTCAAATTTTCCTTCTATTTATTTTTGAGTTGAATAACATTTATTGTTGAGGTTTCTCTGGCAGAAAAGCAGAGTGGTATGAAAAATGTAAACAATTTGGATACTTATACCCCCAAACCTAATAGATAAAAATGTAAATAAATTTTCTTGTTTTGTTGGAAATAGGGTTCAGATTATGAATATATAAAAATAATTTCAATCTTTTATTTTGAACCTCCCCCCCCCCCCCCTTTGAAAAACTTAGATAGCTTTTTGAGCAAGTGTTTTTTTTCCCCCCTAACTTTCACTTGAAATATATAGTAAACTATAAAATATAGATATAAATAGTAAACAACTAAAATGTGTACATGAAAATTTAGTATTAAAATCTATATTATTAAAAAAAACTCAGTAATCATCATGTAAAGTTGAAAGAGATTGAAAATTTTCCATTTTTCAAGTTTGCAATGCTTATAGCTCAAACACTAAAACTAGCTTTGAGCTATAAGCAAGAATTTGTAGCTCTTTGAAAACCCTACAAGTGTATACTTTCTCTTGAAATATCTTTGAATTTATAAAAGATAGTTATAAATAGTAAGCAGCAAAATTATGTATGAGGAAATTTAGTTTCTAAACCTATAATTATTTTTTAAAAAAAGCTCTTTTCGCTTTCGAGTAATCGTTGTGTGAAGTTGAAGTATGAAAATTTTACATTTTTCAAGGTTGTAATGCTTATATCTTAAAAACTAAAAGTGATAGCTATAAACAATAAGCAAGAATTTGTATTTCTTTGTAAGTCATATAAGTAAGGAATTAGATTTTGGATCTAGTTTTTTTTTTTATTTTTTTTTTTAGATATTACAAAAATTGAGTTTTACTTTACAAACTGTTATTCATCCAAAACCATTTCAACTCTATTCGACTGGAGCCACCACCAATTTTTTATATATGTGGGTAGCTCCAGTTTACTCCATTTTTCTACATATTCCTGTTTTTTTTTTACTTATTTTGTGAATTATTTACTTTTTTGCAGATCTGCAATTTTCACAAGTATTTTTGCTTTCCACCCCACCCCCTTCTTCAATTTTTGCCATTTTCATTATTTCTTAATTTTTTTGGTCTTTTCTTACAAATATCTCATTCATCTCTATTCCAAACTACAATCATTTATTTGGAAGCTGTGGCCAATCAGATGATTAATCTGTAATTATGAAATTACTTTTTGCATTAAAAGTGCAATTCAGTTCTTCTGCATTGCCGAGAATATGCAAATAACCTTTCCCATCCGTCTCCATTCCAAAATCATTGCACATTAGTTTGACTAAACCAGTTTATTTTAATATTTTGGTTAACTACATAGGTTAATTTTATAATTATTTTCACATAAATAGTGTGATTGTGTAATTCATTGTGTATGCTAATAAAGTCCCGACAGTTCATAAATATCTTTTTATATCAATCTCCATCCTCTAAATATTGTACATTTGTTATTGTACATTATGCAGTTGCACAATTCAGTTTGTGTTCCTCTGCATTGCCAAGAGTTTGCTAGTATCCTTTTCCGTCCATCTCCATCCTCTAAATATTGCACATTAGATTGACTAAACTAGCATATTTTCATATTTTGGTTAATAATTAAATTTTTAAATTATATTTGCATGAATAATGTGATTGCACTATCCAGTTTGCATTCTCATGCATTGCTGTAAGTCTACTATCTTTCCCTATCCATCTCTTCTATCACATGGTTATTGCACATTAGATTCACTAAACTAGCTTTTTCTCATATTTTTGTTAACTAGCAGAAAGTCGGGCTTTGAAGACTCGCACATATGTAGTATGCAAGCTGTGAAGGATTTTAAATTAAAATTAATTTAACAAATAATTATGAATTTAGAAGTATATAAAATTTATTTCAATATTTGAGAATCCTAATACAAAAGAGTATATATATATATATATATATATATATATATATATATATAAACTCAGATAATTTCAAACGATTTAAACGAGGCAAGGGAAGCTCCATACTTCATGATTATAAAGCTGAGATTAAATGTTTACATCATCAATTTAACAACGCTTAACTGACCAAACCAACCCAAACATTCACTAGGAAGCGATGTTGTGCATAATGTGGTCTCACACTGTGGGGTTCTCGTGAGTCCACAAATGCACATTGTGTTGATTAAACATGCCATCTCGCGTGAAATACGCCTCATCAGTAAACAAAACATAAGATGGGAAATGAACATCTTGGGCACATTTTTGGAGGCATCACTGCACAAAACACACATGCAGGATGATCTGTGGGGAGCAGTAACTGTACCCTTTGGAGATGATATGGGTATAATGATTTGGCTTGCAAAACATGCTGTACACTAGCCTGTGACCTTCCTACAGTAGCGGTGACGGCACTTATGCTGGTACTCGGATTCCTCTCTATGATATCCAACACAATTTGTTCCATGGTGGGCATACGAGTCACTCGTGGACTGCCCTCACTATGCTTGTTACCTCTTAAAGACCCATATTCGCACAAATTGCGATGCACATGCGAAAAAAAAATGGTGACCCGGTACATATCTCTGTGGGAACCGTTCTCGATACAGTCGTTCAGCTGCATGTGCATTGCCATTAGTCAATCCATACACTAAGTGCATGTCTGCCAGCTCCCTGTTTATATAACGTTGCATGCTCTTCCTATGGCGATTACTGCTCGAATGAGGAAAAATCGGATATTTCCTCTCCACCGCTTTCATGAACACCACCGCCTACCGATGTACAGTGATGTTTCAGGCCATGGGTTCCTATGCAATTCTCAATCCTTTTGATGTTCTCTACCTCCCCCAGGGATGTATCTACAGTGGTCGGCGGTGGTCGGGGTTTCCACCACTCAGAATTTCCGACCACCACTCATCCAAAAAAAAAAAAACTTTCTAAAACAACAAGTGAAGTTGGAATCATCACCAACTGCCAACCATATGGCTGAAGCTATAAATAGAAATTCTCTCCTTTGTCATTGTAGCTAAATAAAGATGAAAATAAGAACTCGCCACTCGCCGACTGAACTGAAAAATTTGATGACTTGAAATAACTTGACAACCGGCCTTTTTTTTTTTTTTTAATATAAAAACGGGACTATCCAAGAAAAAAAATTCTCCGGCAGCTAACCGTATCCAGAGCTCGAAATTAACGGTGGCCCGTTGGTACGAGACCACAAAAACACTCAACGGACCAGCAGAATATAAATTATATTGGTCCGTCAGACTAGTAACCTTTTATTCTCATTTCCCTCTCGTAAATTAAATTTTCCCCTCAGCACTTATGTAAACAAAGACGATATTCAACAGTCTGGGGAAAGTAAACAAGCAAACAATACTGCTTCTGTGTTTGTAATTTTGTCCCCCCCCCCTTCCCACCCGCACCCGCCCGCAAGACATCTGGCTATTCTGACTCCTTAACAAGCTTTGGGAAATCGGTAAAATCTAGCCCGTTCTCGAACACGGCTATTAACATTTTTTACCCGTCCTCCTAAGAATTTTTTTTTCACATTATATTCTTTAACATGTGTGCTCAAATACATCGCACAACAATAATAAATTAAATTAGAAGCAACTGTCTCAGGATGAAGTGCGGTAACTGCATATTTCTACACCATCCCCACAGCGCTTAACCGTCACTATCAAGCTCGCCGACACAGAGTCATATGAAGGACCAAACCCGTCGGAATTCCGGTCTATGGGTGGGTGCAGAGGGGTAACAGATGTAATGAATCCAATTTCCTCTTTCCAATGTTTGGTAATTTGAAGGAATGTTAAATAAATAATCATAAATCCTCTTGTCCCTAACCAGTTTAAACCTCATTGACACTATTTGGACTGAATAGATATTTCATACTTTAACTTCAGTTGTCAGACAACTGGAACAAATGCCATGAATGAATTGTAAACGTATTAGTTTTAAAATTGAAACTTAAGTGGGGAAGAAAAGAAAATACTTCTGGCTGAAAATAGAAGAATCCATTCCAAAAATTCAAACTTGTTACGTACTCCGGCCTATTACAGAAAATGGAAATTTTATTAAGAATTAAAAAGGGATAGAGCTCTGCATGGGTTTGGGCTTAGGCTCGGGCTGGGCTTGAGTTTTCTACTGTTTCGGGCCGGGTTGAGTCTTTTTTTTTTTAACGTCCGTTTCGACCGGGCCGAACATATTTATTCTGAATTTTTTTTCAACGGATTTAAATTGCATACATGAACTTATTCCGTTTATTTCAGCTATCTAAAGATAAATGTTTAAGAAAATAAGCTCAATTCTCCGTACAAAATTTTCACAAATTTGTTTTTAACATATTTGAATACAAATCATTTCGGGCCCGTCGAGACGCAGTTATCTTCAGGCCGAGTTCATTCTACATTTATAAATTTCTTCGGTCTTGGCTTTGGTTTAAGCATTGGTATTGTCGGTCGGGTGAAAATACGAAATTTCCGCACATGTAGATTTCGAAAAGGAGAACAGAACAAGCCACTTCGATCGTGAGCGCTCTATCTATCGCATTTTAGTTCAGTCATCGGATTCATTGGGTGGGAGGATGAGGGGAGGGAAAATAACTAATGCCTGTAGTTACAATGCAGACCTGACGGCTCTCCTAGAAAGAAAGCGTTGATAATGCACACTAGCTAAGTTTATGGGGGGGGGGGGGATTTGCAGACAATTTTCATTTATGGTATGGGAAAGGGCGGCTTTCACCATAATTTTACTATGATAACTTGTTATTTATTATTTTTTTTTTTACGGAATCTCTAATCTTTAATTGAACTAGGTATGGTATTTATGGAAATCCACATAATAACATTTCACATGTAATTTACTTTATTTTATAATTTATTGAAGTCCCGTGTAGTAGTAAGATCAGTAACAAAGGTTGCGGACCACTGAAGTCATTAAAATTTTTATAAATCAACAAATTTTGTCAGGCGTTTTGGTTTCTAATGTTGGAATTTGAATTATCATCGGGGGAATGACGGCACGTTATTTTCCGAGGGCTTGGTGGGACATGGCAACCCTGAACCTGGCAACACGAAACACTGGCCTAGTTTTTCACAATTTTGGTTAAGACCTGGCAACACTGTTTACTTGATATTCCAGAATTTTTTATCTGACCTCAAGACTCACAAAAATAAATAATGACCAGTCTTAAAAGGAGGGCAGTTTTATGTCATGATATCGGCGATTTATTTAGGAAACAAAAAAAAAAAATTTGCAGTGTGTGAAGAAACTCCTACAGAAGCTGCAGACTCTACTCTAGAGGAGACATCACATCAAGTAGGTCTAGTAAGAATAGCAACTGTTGAGAGTGGAAAAGAACCTGTTACAGTCGTACCAAAAGATTTTGAGGTAAGCAATGTAAGCACAGTTCTTACTTTAGATAATTCTGAAATTGATGTAAACCTAGATGAAGAACAGTCCTCAAGTGGAAATGTGAGTAGGCATACAAAACCTAGTTCAGCACCTTCTGAATTGGGGAAGCAATCTTATGGTTTTTAAAAAGATTGGGTGAGTGGAAGAAATTGGCTTTATTATGATATTTCTAAAAAAGGGATGTTTTGTAGGTTATGTCAAAAGTATAATAAAACACCTTATCAGAGAGACATTTGGACAAAGACACCATGTACCCGTCTGCGATTGGCAAGTATTCACCTTCATGAAAATTCATGCTCCCATACAGATTCCATGAAAGCAGAACTTTAATTTAGTGTAAACCCAAATATACGTGATGTAATAAATTTAGGAGTTCCTAAAGGTGATCTCACTAATATGTTTGCATGTTTGTATTTTCTTTGCCAACATCGTATTGCCCATACTACCAACCTTGAACCATTGCTGGATCTTACAACATTTCTTGGACTGAAAATACAAGAAAACGTTCGTGTTGCAAAAAATGCTACCTACAACAGCCGTGGTGCTATTGAAGAAATGCTGTATAGTTTATCCAATGTATTGGAAGATAGCGTTCTGAATGAGTTGCGGGAATCACCATGCTATGCAATTGAAATTGATGAATCGTCTGATGTATCTGTAAAGGAGAATTTAGTTGTACATGCACGTTTTTTAGACACAAATCGTGAACTCAAGACAAAATTTCTTAAATTAATTGATCTTCTAGCAGATAATTCAAATGATGGTTCTGAAACAACTGTTGTGTCATTAAATGCGGATGTTATTGCAAATGCTGTTACTGCATATCTAGAGTCTAAAGAACTTACCTACTCTACATTGTGTAGAATCGGTAGTGATGGTGTACCAGTGCTTACAAGGAAAAAGAATGGTGCCATTAAAAAAATTCAGGAAAGGCAGAAACTGGTTCAACAAGAAACGGGCAAATCAAATTATTGTGAGGCAGTTAGCATTCATTGTGCTGGACATCGTTTGAACTTGGCCTCGTCACAAGCAGCCAAGAACGTACCAAAAATCAAGAAATTTTGTGAAGTTATACGACAGCTTTTTGATTTTTATCAAAACAGTCCAGTGAGACTTGCTGGCTTGCTAGAAATCCAATCTCTTTTTCCAAGTGATTCGAGTGGTAAAATGCTTGAACCATCGTTCACTAGATGGTTAAGTCATGGAGAAACTGTACTGCGTTTAAAGGAAATTTATTATTCTGTGATTTTGAGTCTTGAAAGAGAAGCTGAAGAACGTTTTGATGCAAGAGCAAAGGGTCTTTACCATTATATGTGTGAATATTCATTTGTGGCTATTTTGCATCTTTTGTGTGATATATTGCTCAGCATTAATAGACTATCAAAGATTTTCCAATCAGAAAGTGCAGATTTAACCCTTATAGAGCCATTTGTGACATCAACTTTAAATAAACTGTGAAGGTTAAAAGATAGAGATGGGTTTTATTTAAAAGATTTACCCAATTTCATGGAAAAATGTCATGAGAAGGAAATACATATTTTTAGGAAACCAAATGATTCCACTTCCTTTTTGAACTTAAAAGTTCAGTACCTGTCTGAGCTCATTCAAAATATAGAAAACCGATTTGTTGAAAGCGATGTTGTAAAACAGTTCTCTATATTTGATCCTAAAAATCTTCCAGATGAAATGGAACATTACTTTGAAGAATATGGACATGAAAGTGTAGAAGTTCTCTCAGCGAAATTTGGTCTAAACACTACCAACTGTGTCATTGAGTGGAATGAGTTAAAACAGCTGATCTCGGATCACTATAGAATGAAAACTCAGGTAGAAATGGTTAAAGCTATTATCACCAACAAGACCATGCTTGAATTATTTCCCGGTATTTCACATATCGCTCAATGTTACAAAACAATACCAATACACTCAGCAGACTGTGAAAGAGACTTTTCTCAAGTTAAGTTAATAGAAACAGAACTCCGGAATAGATTGAAATCTTCCACTCTGGATGCACTTTTACGTATCGTTGTGAACGGTCCAGAGCTTCATAGCTTTCCGTTTGACAAAGCAGTTCATCACTGGATGTCTGTAAAGAATAGGAGGATCAGATTGAAATGAAATTACTGTGTAAATGTATTTTATTATTATAGTTACATTTAAAAAAAGTTATATTCAATTTTATCAAATGTTTTTCTTTAATATAAAAGTATACAATACTAATACTGTTTGTGTGTGTGAATTAACGCGAAGCACGTTTCGAAATTTTATATTCGCAATTATAATTGCTCTGGAAAATTAACCACCACTCACATTTCTCTAGATACATCCCTGCTCCCCTTAAAGTTTGTACCTCTATTTATGAGATACCCTGTATAGTATATAGCATTAACTCTAGACTAAAAGAAGGGCAGGGTGCTTCTAAAAGAGGGCACATTTTTCTTTTTTTAAAAAAAAGCATTTTATAATAAGGGCCTATCAGCGTTTTCCATAAAAAATGCACATTTTTTTTTAGAATTGGACCTTTTTAATATATGAAAAACTATTATTTTGTTAAATATATGAATAAAAGGTATTTTCTATATTATTTTAAGGGTTTCATGATGTCATCAGTTTAATACTCACATTTCTATTTCTGGGCGTAACAGATAATGAAATAGTTGAAGAAAATGCTCTTTAAATTTTCATAAAGAATAAAACACTAAAGAGAATATAGTACCAAATGCACTAAAATAACTTCATTAAAAGAAGCATGCCAGAGTGTATTAATTTAGCAGCAGTTTGAGCTGTATGTAATAATTAGCAGATCCCAAATGTTCAGCTTCACCCTTATCTGGATACGACATAATTAGTAGTATATTTGTCTTTTGTTTGTTAAAACTAATTTTACTTAAGAATATTCTTTATAGCTACAGCTGCTCACATAGGCAAAGCAAGCTATTGGTGGGAGCTTCTTGACATTCCTAAGTTATTGTCTGGAACTGGCAAAGCAGCAGCTGATGCTGTTTTCGAGATCTTACAATTGTGGAAGTGTGATTCCCAAGTAATTGGTATGTGTTTCGATACAACTGCAACAAATAGTGGAAAATTCAATGGAGCATGTACTCTTCTTGAACAAAAAGGAGGCAGAAACCTTTTGTGGATAGCATGCCAGCATCACATGTTTGAGGTTCTACTGTTCGATGCATTCAGTGTTGGTTTTGGACAATCTACTGGGCCTGAAATCCTTTTATTTAAGAGATTCTGAGAAAATTGGTCAAAGCTCAACCACCATGAACCAAAAAAGCAATCAATACCCATAATAACAGCATCAGACAGTTTAAAAACTTTTATTTCTGATCAGCTAAAAATTGCTACAAAACTACCTAGGGATGATTACAGAGAGCTTTTAAATCTTGCGTCATTAATGATTGGATTAGACATTCAATTTACCATTCGGAAACCAGGTGCTCTTTACCGAGCTCGCTGGATGGCAAAATTCATTTATTCCTTGAAAATGGAGTTATTGTTTAATGGGAATGAAGCCACAATGGCATTAACTGCTGAATAGTTTCTAGGTATGCAACGATTTAATCGGTTTGTTGTGTGCGTATATATATGCAGTTTTGGTTTACTTGCCGATCTGCTGTTGATGCTCCTCCTAATGATGTTTTACTGATTCAAAAGTTGAAAGAATATGATGACAAACAATTAAGCAATAAAGGATTAAAAATGATGTTACGTCATTCCTGGTATTTGAGTTGAGAACTTGCAACACTTAACTTGTTTTCAGATCTTGTTTCCGACGAGCAAAAATCAAAACTAGTTTTCAGCATGAAGAAAGAAAGGCATTCGAGTTCACATCTATTAGAAATACTTCTTCTCAAATTAGATGATTTGTGTATTTCTTGTAGTTTCTTTGAAACAGCTAAAATTGAAGATAGTTTCCTCAGTGTACCAGTTAAAGATTGGCCCGAAACTCCATCCTATAATAAAGCTGCAATATTTGCTAAAAACTTGGCTTGTGTAAATGATGTTGCTGAACAAGCTGTTGCATTGATCCAGGACTTTAATTGTGCAAGAAAGAATGAAGAGCACAAACAGTTTTTGTTGCAAGTCGTAGAGATGCGCAGAAAGAACTTAACGAAGTGCAATCGCCAAAATCTGCTTCAAATGTAGTTGATAAAAAATGTGTGAATGTGTAAAAAAATGTGTAAATATGTGATTGTTTGAAAACATTCTTCCTCATTGGTTTTATTTACCATTTGTAAAATAATTGTTTACTTAAGTTCACCTTGTGTGCATAATTATACAAAAGGTAGAAATGTCTACTAAATCATATTTTTCTTGATTTCAGTAATACTTTGTCTCTCCCTACCCAGAGCAAAAACATAATTAATACAGAATTTGTCTGAAACAATATATAAGTAGCTTTCATAAATGAAAAAAATGTCATTTGAACATTAATAGTTTTTAATGTAGCTAATAAAAAAAAATACCGCATTTCACATTATTTTGGCCATTTTTATGTAAATGCAGTGACCTTGGGGGACCTCTAAATATTGTTTTAAATTCTGGAAAAATTCAAGGTGTTTTAAATTCACAGAAAGAACATTTTTGGAGGGTGAGAGTTTATATTTTTAAAAGTCGATTTTTTTGGGACACCCTAATATATATATATATATATATATATATATATATATATATATAAAATGAAATTTTTAATCGAAAACTATGCATAAACTATGGTAAGTACAAAAATCCCATCTTTAGCATATCTGTATATCTGTTACAAATAAGTAACTATAGACCAAGATTAAGGATAAAAATAGAAGGTAACTTCATAGAAGGTAAGGGGCAGATGAGTATACAAAAATCATAAGTAAAGAGGTATATATATATATATGTATAAAATAAAAAAACAAACACAGCAAAAATGAGAAAAGGCAATAATAAATCGCTCAAGATTGAAGATCAAGACATGGAGAACAATCAACTGAAACTACACAAAAAACGGCGGTTAGTTCAAAATTGCATTTTCGCAGGACAGCCATACTGGGCTCATTAGGGATTAATTCTAGGTTAGAGGGGTAAAAATCAATATTAATGGGATAGGAATCATCAATGATAATACAAATTAAGTCGTCAACATATCGATATATATAATATATGAATTAGAGTTAAAATGACTTTTATAATAATAAAGATATAAGTTAGCTAGAATACTACTACTACAGCCCCTTTGAGATACACCAGATGTTTGTAAATATATGTTATCACCTTGGATAATATAATTGTTGTATAACACAAAGTGCAATAGCACATAGGAAAGTTTTTGACATTAAATAGAACATTATTGGAAGATTGATAATCATGATAAGGAGAGATAATAACTTTATATAAATCTTTAATATCAATATTATTAAATAGGTCTTTAAAATCAAAGATATGGAAACCAAGAATATGTGGAAGCTTGCTAAGGTGATTAACTAAATCAAAACTATTGTTCAATATGAAATAGCCGGAATTCTTAAATTTAAGAGATTCATTAATTCTGTTTAAACAGTTTAGCAAGTACTTACTAGCTGTAGTGGTAAAGGTATTATGTCCACAAGTGACCGTTCTAAACTGAGAGGTAATTTGTGGAATTTAGGAACCAAAGTAACATATGGAAATTTATAAAACTTACAATCAATATTTAATTGTGTATATAATTTTAGCATTTTAGTTTTGATTTTGATAGACTGATTATTAATGGGTTTAAAAATATGATTATTTTTTAAGTAATTCTGTAACAAAGAAACATAATATTTTTTACAAATAATGGCATAATTATTAGAAGCTTTTTCCACTTAAGTTATGACAAAATGTTGTTGTAGTTCTTTAATAGCAGAAAGGAGTTGTTTATAAGGATAACTAGGCCTCGTAAATTTAATATTTATAATAACATTTTTAAGAAGAAACATTTTGTGAAAACCACCTGTGGCCTGTTGCTAGTAGCTCATCGAGATGCAAATCGGTTTATGTATTTGCTTTACAGTTTTACAGCTTTCATGAACATACCAGTATTTCATATCAAGGTGAGTCAAAACCAAATAAAAACTGTAAGTTATAAAAGTAAAATTAATTATTAAATTAATAATTTTTCTATATGTATGCTCCTGTAACAATATGATGTTTCTATAATTGATAATGTTTCTTTAGGTTCTAGAACTCCAAAGAGAGCGAGAAGCTGGGGCAACTTCAGAGTTAAATGCATTGCTGCAAGAAACTCGTAAAGATAAAGAAAAAGTTGAAGAAAGGGTTGTATATTTGCAAGAGCAGTTAGCTCTTACTCAAAGAGAAGTTGCTCGCTACAAAGATCAGTTGCAACAACTTCAGGAAGAGAACATGGTATAATATTATTTATTACTCAAAATGATATATACTTAGTTATATATTTAAGATATTCATCTTGCATATTCACAGATTAAACAAAATAAAAAAATCCATTATGCAGTTTTATTGAAGTATATATTTAGAACACAGCATATAAATATTAAAAAATATATAGCTTTGGGAAGTCTCTAATTCTTAACACTTTATTTACCGCAAACCTAAAAATAGGCTTTTAGGTACCAATGCTTATCAACTGCGAGCCAATTAATAGGCTTTTGCAAGTGTTGTTTTTTGCAGTAATTTTTAAAGCGTAGATATGCAGTTTCATTGGTGGATTCAAGATGATTTGATTGTTGACCGTATGTCCTTGTGAATTTAAATGATTTTTCATTTTCTTGATCCAAAACCCAGACAAAATGAATCCTGATAATGGAAGTAAATAAATTTTTCTAGATTCTTTGTCAGAGTGTTCCAATTGTTCTTTGAACAATGATAACAGTGATTGCAGTGATGATAGTGATATTATAGGGTATACAAAACATTATTCGAAATTACCGCTGCAATATCTCTCACGATAAGCAAAACCGAGCTAGTATTAGACGAGAATCTGCACTCAAGTTAGCGGTCTTTTCCATGTAGGCAATAAACCGCAGCCGGTAGATAAAATGTTAAACATTATTAAATAATTCTTAAACATTTGTATAAGCAGTTATGTATGAATAGAATAGAGCTTTAATGCTTGAGTTAGATGCAAATATCTATATGTTCTGAACTGAATGGGTGAGTGAGGGAGGTGATGTATTAAAATTATCAAGTACTTACTCTATATCTAGATTTTTTGTTTTGGTGTAATTTGATCCATATATATAACCCCTAATTATTGCACATTAGGTTGATCAAACTAGTATATTTTCATAATTTGGTTAATTATTTTCCCAAATAATGTCATTGCACATTTCAGTTTGTATTCTTGTGCTTTGCTGAGAGTCAACAGATATATTTTGTTATTCATTTCCATTCTCTAATTCAGATTAGCTGGACTGTTCTTCATTTTGCTTTCTTATTGGCTCTCTCAGGTGCACTCTTAATCCAGGTCTTGGGTATATAAACCCCTCTTTATTCTGATTCCACCCATTTTGTCTTTTTGACTCTGGGTTTGTTTGTTTTCTTGCACTGACTAAGGGGACCCAGCATATCCTTGAAACAACTGTATGCTGTATTATTGTCCTATTTGTGCTTAAATGTGTTGCTCAAGTTTTCTTTAGATTCTATGCACACATAATTTTATAACAATTATAAATGTTTCATACTTAATATCAATCTAATTGGTATCAGTATTTAGTATTAGATCTTTAGTTATTCGATATTATCGGATATTCAGTATTCATTCGTTTTTGGTCTTGTGACATCCTAGAAGCTAGCTAATACCTATGTATCAGTAAGTAAAATACCCTTTGTACAAACGATAAGGAACTTAGCAACAAATATAATCACAAATAACGCAGTAATGCTGCATACAGCTGTTTCGAGCATATGCTGAATCCCCTTCATCAGTGCAAGATAACTGACAAGCCTGAAGTCCAAAAGAAAACTGGACACAAATAGAAGAAACAACTCAGCATCCAGCTGTTATTTCTATCAGGGTGTCTACAGGTCACGAAAGTCCCAAAAATATAGCGAAAACGGAAAATGGGTCCCGAAAGTCCCGAAAAGGTCATGAATAATGAAATCGAGTCACGAAAAATCTGGTCGCGCCTCAAAAATTCCGTGAATTTTCCTACGTATATAAAGTTTCTGTGGCTTTTCTTTCCAGAATGCAAAAAATGGCATGGCAGCTGTCGCATTTTATCATTTCATTTAAATATTTGAATTAACATTGTTTATTTCATTAATTTTGGTTTATGAGAAAGCAGTTTTCTTTATCCTGTAGATGGACATTATTTCTGATCAGTTATAAAGCTTCTTTGTTTAAGACCTTTAATTGCATGATTGATTGTTTGCATAAGATTACCAACAGGTATTTTTTCTTCTCCACATTTATCGTCACTACTTTGATCTTTTTTTAATTTAATATCATATCGCGAATTTCGCCATCACTCAATTTATTTACGATTGGCGCATCGTCATCACAGTGCAGAACTTTCGGCTTTGTCGAGATTTAATGAATCGCTGGAAGATTTAATAAAGATCGAGGATTAGCACTTTTGACGATATATTTAAAGGTGTAAATGTGTTTAAACCGTTTTTGCTATTAACGAACGAAGAACAAAAAATGAGAACTTAAAAAAGTTTTATTTACTTTCTAGATATAATGTTATGTTTAAAAAGGCTGGACTCTGAAAAAAGTAAAGACTTTATTAGTAATAGTCAAATATATAAAAAATATCGCAGTAGATAAAATAAATATATTTTCCAAAAAAGAAAAATATCTCTCCTCTCAATGATTTTTCTAAATTACAATGAGTCATTACTAGGCTGCAGCCGCAAAATTCTACAAGCAGTTACATTTTAAATTCACAAAAGCTATTCTTGAAAGTGTTTGATATTTTATTCTGTATTTGTGTAGTTTATTTATTTTCAGGCATAATCTCATAATGCCTGGGAAATGCAAATTTAATGATTTATGACTGTGCTCTGAAGATAAAATCCTATTAAAATGGTTATCTCCAGTGACTAATGATATAAAGCATATTGCAAGATATGCAACTGTAAATTTGAAACAAGTCATAGTGGTATTGGCTGCATTAAAACACATGCTAAACGGAAAAAACATTCAACTCTAGCAAATTCATTATTAAATAGAATTCAAATGACTATTGCTTTTAAAACTTCTGAAAAGCAAGACAAATTGTTCTGCAAAGGAAGGAAAAGGGCAAGCTGTTGATCCAACTGTAAAAAATATACAAAATAAAAATGTACAGCTTGCTGAAAAAATGATCAATGGAATGAATGGGAATGGGATGAAAAAATGATCAATGGAAAATTTGAGCAATGTATTTAAGTGCAAATAAAATAATAATGCAGCATACCGCTGTTGATATGCTAGAGCTCTTTTGTCAGCACTAGGAAAACTAATTTACTTACCTTTTGCAAGTGTTTTTTACTTATTGATTTCCTTGGTTTCAGGTGCCCATTTCATTTTTTTTACATCGGGTTTGTTGATTCTTTAGCACTGACGATGAGGTAACCAGCATATACTCGAAACAGTTGTTTGCTGCATTATTATTTTATTTGTGCTTGAATATGTTGCTCAAGTTTTTCTTATCCTTTGCACATTGTGTTTTTTTACTTATGAATTCCAGAGAACTGTGTCATTAGCAAAAAATCCAGTTCACTTTTTATTAAGGAAATAAATACATGAGAGTGCTGGGAGTTATGGTGTTGTTGTTGAAACCCAGACCGTCCGACCTACCAGAAAGGTGTAAGGTAACTGTTTGGACGGTCGGGAAGTGCCACCCAATTTAGACCGGAACCCAGTGGGGGAGGCATCCACAGGGACCGTACCCTCCTTCCCCTACCACCAACCTCTCGGAAGGACTTTCGGACCCACATGTTTAACGTGATCGTACTCCACATGAACACGGCGGCAGTTTTGGCAGTGGCTGGAATCGAACCCGGGCCTACCGAGTGCAACTCCAGCGCGCTAACCAATGGGCTACCGCGCCCCTGGGAGTTATGGTGTGTTATACAAAGTGTTAATTGTTCTATATATTTTAATATCAGAGGTTGCCATTTTTAAGGTATTATAATTTTATATTACACCTTTAATTTTTTACTTTGCCATTTACATATCAATAATTTTTTTAGGCCAGCAAACTAATTTCAATATAAGTTAATGAACTGAAATTTTTATTTGTTTTCGTTTTTTCCTAAAGAAAATCTATAATAAGTGCAATTTAAGTTTCTTGTGATCCAACTTATGCTTTGTCTTCATTTTGAAAACTGTTTATTGATTAAACCTAAAATTTGATATTTCAGTAGTATTTTAATTAATTTTCCAGAGTAGATTATGGGCAATATATAAGTAAAAGAATAGTGTTTTTCAAAAGATATTTTGAAGTATAATTACATATAATTGACCGACATAATTAAGTAAAGTCAGGAATTTATTTTGGTAAGTCCCCAAAAAGTCAAGAAAAAGTCATGAAATTGACTTTTAGAAACTCCATAGACACCCTGTCTATTTGCGTCCATTCCTCTTTTTGACTTCGGGTTTGTTGGTTTTCTTGCACTGACGATGGGGATCCAGTGCATCCTTGAAACAACTATATGCTGCATTTTTATCTTATTTGTGCTTAAATATGTTGCTCAAGTTTCCTTAGATCTTTTGCATAAGGTGTTTTTTATTTAATGTATAGGCAATTTCGTAAAAAAATATCAGAATTTTTACAGAAAAGGTTTTTTTTTTACAAGTTAAAATTGTATTTTCTAAAACTTCACCCATTTATTTCCATTATTTATGTTTTTTACTAATGTAATTAAGAGGTGAAAATTCAACCCATCACTGGGGGGGGGGGGGGGGGGGAATGTGGCAGAAATGGGGGACTGTGACAGAAATGGAAAATTTGTAGTTTTCTGAAGTCAAAAATATATTTAATATTAAAGAAAAATATTTTTTTGTTGAAAATTATTTAGAACAGATTGTATTCTAAACAAATACTGCAAAAAGATCTATCTTATTTATATATTTTTTTAAAGCTCAAGGGACACAAAATTGACAATTATCAGAAAGTCAGCCATAAAACGTGCAAAACAAGTCCACAGATTGCTGTAATGGGAACACAATCATTATATGCTTATTTAGCATTTTTGCACAACTAAAAAAAAAAATACTGATTATTTAAAAGAACCAAATGTTTATTAGTTTGGATTATCGCATGCCTACACTTTTTCTCTTCTATACTAATGAAACTAAATATGGCTGTAAAACTGTACATTCATAGAGGGAATGAAGAGAGCAAGTAAACATGCATTTTATGAATGAAGGGTGTGACTAAGTCAGGGACTCTCTTTACGAGGAATGGGGGAATTTCTTCAATTCAGGAACTTGCTTAAAGGGCTTTATCATGTTAGAAAGGTTAGAAACTAATGTTTTAGATTATTTTATTGTAACTTAGGTTTTAAGACATTATATTTCTATGAGTAGAATGCATACATGATCAAAGAAAAGGGTAGAAGATCAACATAGTTTCATAGTAGCATAGTCGGGGTGGCTGATAGTAAAAAGTGGCAGCCCTAGGGAACTATCTAGTTTAGCTTATGTTTAAAACTGGCCCTAGTTAATGATGTTTCCATTGAAAATGAAATATCATTTGCAAGTTATTATTAATATATTTATATTTTTTATAATTTAATTTATGTAATTATTTTTCCAATTAAATAAAAAGTAACTGAGAAGTTGTTGATAGACTTTCCATTCACTTACAATCTATATATGTCTTTCAGGTTGCAAAAAACAATGCACACAAACAGATATCAGATCTTGAGTACCAACTACAGCAGTTGACCTCAGAAAAAGAGCAAGCAAATCATGAAATGTCTGCTCTCAATGAAGCTTTTCAGCAACTGAATATGAAATGTCAGCACCATTTGGAAGATAAGCGGGAACTGAAAACTTCTGTTGGGGAATTGCAGAAAGCTGTCAATGAAACTACAGCTCAGCTAAACCAAGCTATAAAAGATGTTGAAGATTTAAAAGCCAGGCATAAAATAGAGGTATTTTTGTGCAATATGTGATTACTTTAATATCTTATCCTTTAATATATATAAAAAAAATTATATGATTCTCCCAGTTAATCTGCAATGAATTTGCTCTTTAAAAATATAGAATTACGAAAAGTGAAAATAAAATCAAGGAAATTCTCCAAATGTAAAAATCAGAAATATAGTCCTAATTATACTCTTACATTATGAAACACAAGATAATGTGATGTACTACTTCAGTGTTGTTACTTCTGTTACTTCTTAAAAGTTGCTTTTTTAATCATAATCAGCAATGGATGGTGACCAGATGCTGAATATGCTTTTTTATATATATATATATATATATAGTTCTATATTTACTGTATAAAAAATATATTGAATGCAGAAAATGTTTTCATTGTTCATTTTCATAGAGCCTGGGTCAGTAGTCTTCTCCAAACTATCCCTTATGGTAAATACAGATGAAAGATATTTTATTTATTTATTTTTTTATCTGTTCTAAACGGATTTTGGTTCAAATATGTAGGCTCCATATCAGAATAGCACCAATTTTTTTTTTTCCTTCTAAATGAGCATTCTAGTAAAGTAACATTCATATAATCATAATATTAGTTTACAATCGTGTAATTTAAACATATAAGTTAATATTTTTTATTCTTTAATTAATTGTCTTAATATTTTTCTGTTAACACATTGACTGCCAATCTTGCACTAGCTCATGATGTGGCGTTATCGCTGAATAGCCAATCACGCACCAGCGCATAGTGTGGGGTGATGTGTTAGGTGCCAGTCACGCACTTGCGTGGGAAAAGCTACGCCTGAATGTTTATTCTCCAGTTCAATCGGCATTACGTTTTGGGTATGTATGCTGGTATTGGCGTGGAGTGAAGGTTAGAAACTAGTTGTTCATGTATGTGGTTTTGGATTTATTGCTTTATTACTTATTGAAAAAATAATCTTGTAACATGAGTTGTACAGACAATAGTTCTGCAGGGCTTTCACATCAAAAGAGAAGAAAACTGCAAAATAATAAGCCTCTAACGGCTGATGAAATTGCAAATTTGTTAGCTGAGCTATCAGAGTACCCGAGTGATTTTAGTTATGACACTGACGAGGAATTCTTTCTTCCCAAAGGAGCCCATGATATTTCGAATTCAGAAGATGAAGACTAAGAACATATCATGCAAAGGGGCGACATGTTAACAGCATGATTCTGCTATGGTAGAAAACATAATTTGGGAAAATGACTCAACATCCATGAAACAATTTCCTTTCACAAAATCTGGGTATTTGCTGCAACTTGTTTCAGGTGACAATTCTATAGATTACTTTCACCACTTTTTTACCAACAATATCTTGGATGAAATAATTGCTGAAATAATATTGCTGAATATCTTGGATGAAATAATTGCTGGCTATTGTATAGATTGTGCAAAGATAATATACAAATAACATTCTTTTTTTTTTTTAATCCTATGCCCGTCTGCGGCATCTCTGCCATCAATTGACGAGCAGCTCAATAAAATGCAGAAAGAGTATAAAAACGAGAGTAAAAATTAGCCTCCATAGAGTTGTCTGTAGCAAACTTTAAAACAATGGGGCAGTTCTTGACAAATAACATTCTGAAATATATCGTATGTAATAATATCATTGTAACTAACTCACCGTAATAAATTCATTTGTAATATATATATTTGTTTGTGATACAGTTTCATACAAAAATAATGCATATTGTTACTTATTTTTCTTATTTTGATTCATTTTTATATGCCACGCGCCAGCGCGTAATGTAGCATTTGGGAAATAATTTTACCTCTAGTGCCAATCACGTGCTGGTGCGTAGTCATAAAATTCTATAATTAAAGGCTTACGTAATGCTTAGCAATCAGTGTGATACACATAATCATCTTTATTACCACTTTTAAATCATATTTCTTATAATAGGTAAGTCGTCATATGGGTACAAACAATCTACTTCTATGTCAGAGCAATAATTATCAACACAACCTCTCATAACTGGCAGTTAACATGTTAATATAAAATTTGTCTTGGGGGAGGAGGGGGGGATGTAAAAGGAACATTTTAAATTTTCTTGGTGTACTTCGATGTATTGACTTGCATATTCTTTGGGGTACATGTACCTCATTTTGGAGACTTGGCCTAAATGATCAAGGGTTTTGCTATATAAAATAATTTTCAAGAGGTTCATGACCTATAAATAGTGTGGAACACTGATTTAGGAAATATAAGAATTAAAGAAAAGGAAAAATCAATTTTTTTTAGCTATTTTATATTTTAAATTACCCTTTTAAAATCATATTCCTCAACTACTTAATCCATTTATGCCCAAACCTTTTTTTCTGCAAAATCGAATGAATTCACATATTTGTTTCATTTCAGTCAATATTATGACAAATTTAAGTTTTTTAAAATCTGATATATTTTGCACAAAAATCTGGCATGTGTCAAAAATAACCCTTTAGGCATGAGCCTGTCTCAAAGCATATCATGCTTTGAGACGGGCGGCCGAGGGAAAAAGTAATGTATTGGTAATTTTATTAGCATATAATAAATAGGAAAATAATTTTAAATGATTTTTTACTCTGATTTATAATATATAATGATACAAAAGTGCATATTCAAAGGTTTGAAACTCATATTACTTTTTTTTCCCTTGCATTTATGTTCAAAAATTTTCAAAACAAGTGTCATACAAAAGAGTGTTCTTTAACACATTTTTACAGTTTCACTTTTATATGCAGCACATCTGTGCCTTGGTTTTCTTGAGGTAATTCAATGTCCCCCATGATTTCTATAAGCAGGGCTATATAGTTTTCTTTTTATGTGACCCAGTGCTTTTTTTTTTATTCCATACATTGATTTGGAGTAAAGCCTGAGTAGCTTTACTCTGGAACATACGATTGTCTAGCTGTAAACCATATAATCTACTTAAATCCAAACATTATTTATATAAATATCAAATAGCCACAGGATTATATTGGCATATGCAGTCAAACCTCCATCAGGACCAGAGCTTTTGTCTTAATGGGGAGTGTCTGCTATTGGGGAGGTATCTGTAAACTAATTTTTCAGGCTTAATTATTCAACTATTTTACTACTTCTAATTCTTACAAATTTAAGCTTCTGAAAGTAATATATTTAAGTGAAAAATACAAAGGGTCTCATAGTAGCACAGCTATCATCCAATATGAAACTAATGGTTTCAGCAATAAATATAAAGGCTGAGATATTACGTTATTGCTAAAAGTGATAGTTTGCTCAACAGACAACTAAAGTTGCATACTTGGTGAAAGTTCTAAATGCCTAGGAATTTTCATTCTTAATTAAATGCTATCAGATGCAAAACACTCAGCAATGATATTTACAATAAAAATTGATGAAATTATATTTAAATTAATGTTGATAATAAGAAAGGAACAAATACACAGGTAAAACAACATACTTTTGGTTAGACATTTAAATACGAATAAATAACTTTTTGTTTTAAAAAAATTTCATATGCTGAAAATGACACTTTTTTTTTCAATTTTAAAAATAGAAAGGATAAAATATACAAAAAAGTCCCTTTCACTTGATTATCTACATAGATTTTTTGTTTTATTAAACCAGTTTTTAGATTTTTAAATTATGCCCCACATGGGGTTTTAGGGGTGTTAAAAGTGATCATTTTTGAAATTTTGAAAGTTTGGCAACCCTAAAATCCAAGTAAAAAGTGCATTAGAAGCTTAAATTTTTTGTGCTTGTAAAACACTTCCAACTCTTTAAATCAACTATATTTTATTCATGTTTTAATTTCACCAGCTAAATTGAAAAAATCTTAAACATGAAAAAAAAAAATAATTCAAAAATTTTAAATTTAAGTGCTTAAAAAGGGTTTCAATAATAAAAAAAAAATATTACAATTAGTTTATATCATATGAAAGCTTGAAGTCTTAGTTTTAAAATGGCACCTGAAATATTGGTTTGTGACAAATACAAGTGGTTTTACTTTGGAAAGAATGAACATCACTTTTAACAGAAATATGACCTTGAACAATGTTTCAAGGGGGCAAAATCTCCCCTTCTACTTTTTAAAAATAATTAAAATTCTGGCTCTCGCTTTCTTCTCAGGTGTATAAGCTAATTTTAATTTTTAATCAAAATCCATTATTATGATGCAACCCTCATTTGTTGATTTGACATGGAATGACCCAAGTATGTAGTCCTTTTCAGTAAGTTCTAAATATATTTGCTTCTTCTCATGTCTTTTTAAATATGAATCATTAAAATACATGTCATTCAAATATTTAAATTATAATATTCATTAAACAATATTGGGCATAATATATATATATATTTATAATTCTTACATTATAAATCTCATGCTTTGTATGTTTTGCAGTGGATTATATCTTTATATTAGAAATAATTTTACAGAATATATAGTATATTTATATTAGACTTTATTTGAGTTAATCATATTAATATTTTGTATTTTTAAAATATGCTTTATTGTGCTATGTTAGATGTAATGCGCATCATTATTTTTATATTTAAATTTAAATTAGTGAGTTTTAATTCAAAATGTTAAAAAATGTGTCAAGTAAATAATACATAACATTTACAATCCATAAATGAATTATTTAAACAGAAATTAGTAATAAATATAGATTGATTTGAAATATTTAAATTCAAATAGTATAAATTAGTACATCATTATCAGAAAATTTGAAGCAAAATTTATTTTTTAGTATTGTGGATAAAATATGTTATCATCATAATTAATCTTGTACTTAATATCTTATACATTTAAGAATAATATTAAACTTTTTCAAACCTTAATATGGAATATGGAATATTTATTTGTATTTATCTATTTTTCAGTAGTACAAAAATTATATATCTTTTAAGGGATAAAAACACATTTTTAATACTATTATAGTCATAATTTTGATTAAAATTCACTTAAAGATAGTCATATTTAAATGATATCAATGATTTAAATATAAATCTTTATATTCTGTATTCAAGCATTCTGTTGTCAAGTGTTTGTGCTGTTTTAATTTTGTAGTCTATATATTTCTAAAGGTAAAATATTACTGTATTATTTAAAATATTATCATAGAATTTTTCAGAATTGTTTTGCTACTTTATCAAACATCAGCAAACTTTTAGAGTTTTCTTAGCTAGGTTTAAAGTTTCATTGTTGTTTCATAAAAAAATATCAACTGGATTTAAAAAAAAATTTAATAAACTACTTTAAATAAGTAATTTTTAAGCACATGAAATTATCTACTGTTTATCATGTTTATTTTTGTATTTACATAATGTAGTTAGTTTCCATTCATGAAATATTCCTTTTCCTGTAAATATATTTGTTTCAAAAACATACAAAATATAAACAAATGTTATAAGTTTGTGATTTTTTTTATATAAGAGTTAAAAAACTAGTCTGTTTTTAAGAAAGGATCATTATTAAAGACATTATAGAATTAAAAATGCAACATCTGAAATTATGAGAGTAAAATGAGTTATTGTTTAGGTATAGTGAAATCAAAATTTACAATTTTTTTTATACCTTACAATAGTAAAAAAAAATATTGCAAACAATTATAGTACTAAACATTGTCCTAGCAATCTATATGTTTATTAAATTAATTATTTAATCATTTCGCTGATTAACGAGAAAAAATTCTTTAAAATTAATAAGCCATTAAAAACTTTATTCTTATGAAAAATTACAGAAAATTAATTTTGAAAGCATCATACCCTGTTTAATGTAACTCTTGAGTTAGTATCATTTATGAACTAGAAAATGTACGCCTTATTTTCCAAGGGTTGTGGCATAGCATGTCCACACAGCAGTTTATTTATTTATTTATTATTATAAGCATATAGATAAAGCATTCTTTGATTTTCGAGAATTTACTGTAAGTTCTGGTGAATGCAATCTAAAGAGCGCTTTAATAATATGTCTATTTGTAACAACCATAATAACAATAAAATCTCATCAAGGCACATCGTCCCAGGTCCTGAACTACCTGTGTACCAATTTTTATGACCATACAACACTTAGCTTTCTTGCTACAGACTGCACATACACATAGACAGACATATTTTTTATTATATTATGTTTTGATGTACCCACACAGAACTTCTGCACTCTAGTCATCTGTGAAATTTTTAAAGATAGGACTCTGAAAATAACAATTTAATTGACTCTAAGTATTGCATGTCTTCTTTGGCTGAGACTTACTTCAATATTTCGTTCGACCTGTCTAAATCTATCAGTTTTCTATATTTTTCTCATAGCTTCATAAACATAGTTTCATTGCCCCTCCATGCCCTTCTATATATGCATTATAGCAAACTATGTCAGTACAATCATTTTGGCTTTTATGATTTATATCTATAAAAAGAAGCTATTATAAAGTTACAAAAAGGGTCAGATGCATGGAAGTCAAACACCCCAAAATCATTTTGCATAAAAATATATATAGAAGAAGTTGAATATTGGACTCATGTATAACTAACTATCTTACAACAATGGTTATTATACTTTTTAGTTGTGACAATGTTAAAAGGGCACATACAGGGGAAAGAAGATTTTCAGTATTGTTGACGGTAAATGGCCGATTTGAACGCTTTAAAAAGTTTTAATATTTAATTTAAAAAATCTAATTTAAAATTTGGAAAAAGGGCTTGAAGTGACATCAGTTCAGGTATAGATGCTACTATGTGCAAAACCTCAGATCTGTAAGTGTGGTAGATATTGAGTAGTATTGCAGACAAACATACATCTTCCATTTATTGATATTAGATAGCTGTACCAGCGTAAAGCATCTGCGCTCTAGGCATCTGTAAAATTTTTAATGGTAGAACTCTGAAAATAAAAATAACGATATAATTGGCTCTTAAGTTTTGCATTTCTTTGCTGAGACATATTTCAATAATTCTTTCAGCCTGTCTCAATCTTATCAACTTCATTTCTCATGGTTTTATTATCACTCCATGCCTTTCTATGCACATTATGGCAAACTGCACCAGTACTAAAAAAATAAGCCATTAGTTACAAAAATAAGGCCGAAAACATGTGTCATGCAAACGCCCAAAAATACCTCATTTTATATTGTTACATGCAACTGTATAAAACTGAAGCTAGTTATGTGGACTCATTTTTAATTATTACACTTTTGTATTGTCACCTGTTAAAAGAATGTGTGCCATGAAAAGAAAACGTTGCCTACTGTTAGTGATTCCCCCCCCCCCCCCCTCCGTAAATAACTTATCTTTTGTGTGCTATAACCTGTTCCCCTTTCTAAAACCCATCCCAAGTAGTATATATTTTTTTAAAGATCATTATGTCTGTAAGAGTAACTTTGATTCAATTAGGTCAGATATAAAACTTCAGTTTCCTCCAAAGTCAGTGAGCCTCCTCCAAAATTTCTCTCTGTTTATGCATGCCACTGATCCTCAGTAAAAATATTTTTCTTGTGTAATATGCATTTTCAATGCTATATTGAGTTATCATATTTTGAAGGGAAAAAAATGCATGCATTTTTTATGTGATGTATAAAGAAAATCCCTATTTTCCCCTAAATGATATTAAACAGGTTACATGCTGATTTGTAGAGCACCATAAAAATACTTGCCATGCTATCTACTTTATTATTATTATTTTTTTAATGTTAGCAGGTATTGTTGTGTTTAAAAATAAAATTACTATCTTGTGTAAGTACTAATAGTATTTTGCATAACTGTTTCAAATGAAGTTCCCTTATATTGTTTCTATTTCAACTTTTACAATAGACCGATGAGTGGAACAAGTTTCAGGCTGATTTGCTCACAACAGTACGAGTCGCAAATGATTTTAAAACTGAAGCCCAACATGATGTTGAGAGGTTAATAACTGAAAATAAGCAACTAATTGAAAAAAATATCAACTTAACAGCCGAGATTGAAACTTTGAAGGTATGTAAATTGATTAATTTTGAATATTCTACATTTAAATGCTATTCATTACTGGACTCTTTTTACTTCTTTTCATGTTTCATGTCTTATTTTACTTCACTAAACACAAAGTTTTAAGATTTTAGTCCTGTTGAATATTCCACATTTTAAGTATTTTATAACATGAAAAAGCAGTACACTGGGGGAAAAATTCCCTTTGAGGACAGGGATCAGTCAAACAATTTTAAAGTAATATTTACCAGTTAATTAATAGAATTTTATAGGAGTTCTCCAAGTGGGATCTAGAACATGAAAAGAATGCTTATTATCAGTCATGAGTAAAAGTAATTTGATGTTAGAAAAATCTCTATGTTTTTCAGGAATTTTGTTCTTGTTATCTCAGTCTATCTGATGTGCAAAATACCAGAGCAAAGGTTCTGAGATAAATGTTCATTAATAATAATAGATATCTGTCTGTTTGTGTTGTAGTGAAAAATCTAGGCATTGTACAGTCATAAAATTTCATAAATAGGTGACAATGCCCTTCGGTGAGAATTTTTAAAAATTCGAATTAATTTTTTAGTTATTTAGCTATGTTTTAGCACATTATTTTTCAGTTGTTTTAGCATAATTTTGGATGATTTTCATAAAAATGTGTTTCTTAGCGACTAAAATATTATTACAGAGTTTTCATCTTGACACCATCAGAAAGATTGAAGAATTCTGTTTCAAACAACTTTTGAACAGAATCTATACTATTAATAGATGAAATTTCAAACATTTTTAGAGAGTATATACTTTTTGAGTGAAGAAGTAATCTATCTTTAATCTATAATAATAAAGGAAGATGTATATTATGTGTCTATCTGTTTGTGTTATCTGTAATGGAAAATCTTAACATCCTACAGCCATGAAATTTGGTGCAGGGGTACTTTGGCTCCCGAGATATTTTTGTAAACTTTCCATCTAAATAGCATCAGCAGAGTGTTTTTTTTTTTTTGTTTTCAAATAAGTGGGCATAATGTTACAGAATGCTTTGGTTTTCAAGAATTCATTATGAGTTCCAGTGTAATTTTAATCTGAGGTTTGCATCTTAAATCCCGGGCAATACCAAGTACATTTTTTAATCTGGTAAATATTTTTGTATTCTGAGTAACACAAGCAGGAATAGTTTAATATTTTCTCAATTAGAATAAATTTTTTTATTATAGTAACTATTATATGTAATTAGCAAAAGTACCCAGCATCGCTTGAGATACTACTGAAAAAGAATTAACATGATATAAAATCTGAAATATTTTAGCCATAAATGTGCTCCATTTATTAAACTTAATAAACCAGTCAAAAAACGATGTAAATAGGTGGAACCATTTGTGAATTATAAGTGGCCATTATGACTGATAAAACAGACATTTTAACTCCTGCTGTTCTGCAGGGAGATGTGGAAGAATAAAACTTACACTAAAGCATTCCCTGGTTCCAGTCCTGGTGCTTGCAAAAGTTTCACCCAATTACACTGTGTACTTCAAGAGATATTGAACTTGAAGCATATTTTGTAATTTTCATTTTTATATATTAAATGGGTTCAAAATCTGAAACACTTTAAGCCATAAGCCTGCTCTTTATTAGAGCTTAAGAGAAACCAGTGAAAAAATATGAAAATCTGTTGAGCCTTTCTCGTATTATAAGAAGTCTAAATATACAGATAGAAACAGGTTTTGAATTCTTATTATTTTGCACTTTGCCTTATGATGATTACTTGCACCAGAATATTCCTTGAACTCAGCCTCATTAAGAAAACATCATCCAAATCCATCGCATGGATCAAGCAATATTGAAGCTAGAAACATGTATTGAAATTTTCCCTGTAACTGAAGTGTGCAGTCAAATGTTTTTGAAATTATGTTACCATCAGTAATATCCTGAGCAGAAACTTTTGTTTTTCAATTCGCAAGTTCATTTAAGATTTAATTTTGCATTTATTATTTTCTCATAACGTGCATTCTACATTTAATTTAGTATTTGTTATAGAGTGTGTCATGTTTTATATTATTGAAAATACCATTTGAAAAGAATTAGATATGGGAAAAATAATGTTAAATGACATATTTTAAACCCATTTTCAACCCACTTAAAATTGTCGTAGAACAAAACTCTTTTGTAGTGTGCCTCTGTGTGTAAAAGGAATATTCCTGCCAAATTTATAGTTTTTAACTTCAATAGTTTCTGACATTGATTGATAAGTCAGTCAAGGCTTTCAGTTTTATATCGATGGAAGTTTGAATGGAATTTCAAACTGAAAGCAAGTTGGTTCATAATAAAAGAATATCAAATATTTTATATATTTAAAATTCAGTAGTAAAAAAACATCAAATTTCAGATGTGGTATAATGACATTTACTTGATAATAATGAGAGCATAATAGGGTGCTTTTGTTGATTTTCAAATGTCATTATACATCCTCTGTGTTAAAGAATAAACTTTATATTCTTTTAGATATCAATAAATGGTGCTATCTCACTTTAAATATTTTTTTTGTTGCAATGATATTTATTTGGCAACAGCTCGATCCATTTAGTTAACAAACAATTCTTGTTCAGCCATGTTTTTTTTTTTTTTTTAATATTAAAATTCTGTCAAAATATTGCTTTCAGAAGTAAAATGTTATAAATATTCATAAAAATATTTTTATAAAAAAGCAACCTATGGTCTGATTTAAAAAAATTGATTTTCCATGTGCATACAGGCTGTGCCCTTTAATTTCATATGCAGTTTGTATTATTGCATCATGGAAAAGTGAGTTTTGAGATACACTGCAAAATAGTTTTTAGAAATATATAGATTATAATAATTGTATTCAAGGTAAATTTTTAAGGAGTATACTTTACTAAACTTGACTATAGGATTGCAGGGATTGCATTTTCCCTAAAATTCTAATATTTCTCCCCTCTGTTTTTCTAATTGTCCTAAAATACTATTTATATTCCTAAAAATTTTGAAATCCTAATAAATTTCTTAAATGATCACAATGTGATCAGTTAAGCAAATTTCCCGGGGAATTTTGTTTGCAACCAGTCTGGGCAATGTTTTTTTTTATTTTTAAACTTTACAACAAAGTTGAAAAGTGTTTATGACTTTGTTCATTCTGTCAGTTAGCACGATAACTGCCGTCAAAATGACTTAATCAAAATGAAATTTTAGTATGTTGTTCAGACGGTCTGTGGGACCTATGGGAATATAAGTAAATAATATCACCCAATTAGTTTTGGATTGAACCCGGGTTGAAAAAATGAAATACATTGAACCCTATGGGACCTAATTTTTCAAACATTTTTTAAGCAGATTTAAAATTCACAAATTTCTTCGAAAATTTTAGGAAATATTCAAACTATCCCTTAAAATATATAAAAAAAAATTTCAGCAAAATATATTCAGTAGTTTTTTAAATAAACATTAAAATAATAATTACACCTCTTAGGATGAAGCGATCACGTGACCATTATATGAAAAGATCATGTGACCCACTTCAAAATAAAATATGGCATCTATCTTGTGTTAAAATCGTGATTTTTAAAATTCTTTTTAATTCATATTTAGTGTTGTATCGGTCTTAAAACCGCTTTATTTTTGCTTAAATTCTGTGCATCTACATACTGAAAGAATGCAATTACAATATATTTGAGTTTAAATGATCATCCAAATTTGATTATTTCTACAACGAAGCCTATTTTTCACTTACGGAAAATGTAAACAGCAAAATATGTAGAATGAGTTGTATAAGAATTGCTGCATTTTTTTAACGCAAAATTATTTAGCTTATGGAATCTGCATAGCTGATATGAATGAAATATTCATTGATTTTACAAAGAGAAGGACAATTTTTTTGATGAAGTTTTAAGCATAGAGTTAAATTACTTGTATCTCCATGGTTCTAATTTTTTAAATAAAATAAATTATTATAGTATTGTGATGAATGAAATGAATAAATTTCAGTTGTTTTCGATGAAGTTTTCAAATATAATAAATTATTATAGTATTATGATAATTTTAAAAACATTACCGAGGAATGTATCGCATTTTAGAGATGTTTAAACCAGGCAATTTACATTTCAATGCCGTCATTTGATTGCAGTTCATTTTTTTCGATGAAGTTTCAAATTTTCAAATATAATAAATTAATGTAGTATTGTGATAATTTTAAAAATATTACCAAGGAATGTATCGCATTTTAGAGATATTTAAATGAAATTACATTGAAATTGGAAAGTGTTTCATAATCAATGCTTTATGCATGATTGATCTTTCTTGTTTTTAATTTATTCGTATACCGTAAGTTGGCAATTCCAAAAATAGATTCGCCTATGAGGGAGGTTCAAATTGTTCATTATCAATAAAAGTGGGCTATTTTCTTTTATTGAATTTATTTTGTCCCATCCACATGGGAATGCATGCCCACATGGTAATGCATTAGATGGTGTTACTAATTGTGTTGGGGGTGAAAGGTAAGAGGATAGGAGGTAGATTGTTGGTCTTTGTGAATTCTTTGCTTTTACTTGAAATTAAAGGCATTGGGAAATTTGCCATGAAAGAGAAAGTTTCAAGCATATAAATTAGTATCGTAACAAAAAGGGGAAAACTGCGAAATGTGAGATAAAAAATGAGGGATCGTAAAAACTCGCGATTTTTAATAAAAGGTGATTCATGATTTTAGAAAAAGAGCACTAAAATTCACGAATTTTAAGAAAGAGTGCTAAAATTTACAAGTTTTTCAGAAAAAATGCTAAAATTCACGATATATTAACTATTATTATGAAAAAGTGTTAAAAGTCACCATTTTCATGAATGAACCAAAAATTCACACAATTTAAAAAAAGACGATAAAATTTCCTTTTTGAGAAACCGTGCTAAAATTCATTATGTTTGAAAAGTGCGTAAAAACACATTCTTGTTAAGAAAGAGCACTAAAATTTGCAATCCTTTGAGAAAATGGTGCTATTTGCTATTTTTGAAAAAGAGCTCAAAATTCACAATATTTGAAAAAGATCTTAAAATCTCAAAAAATTTGAGATAGTGCTGTAAACTTTGCAATTTTTTTGTGTGTGTGTCTACAATTTTGCAAATGTACCAGGCGGTGTTGCAAATATACCCAGGAGTTAAAATAGGGATAAATTGAATTTATTAATCTTCCAAAAATCATATAAAAATAAAAGCACACAATCCTTCATATACAATCAGTTTGAATCAAAATCAGGTTTTGCGCAAATGTCCAAAGGAAAAAAAGAGAAATGCCTCAGCTTAATTCTTTCTTTGGAAGAGAACTCCCCTCTCATGCACACCTTTTCACTCCCCTAAACAATGAGTCTGGTCCATTATTACCCCATGCGTTTCAATCTCCAGCAGGGTCTGAAACCTGACTGACATGCTTTGTGTAAAAATTATAATTAATCCATGGATGGCTTTATAGCATTATTTTTTTTCTGCAGTGGTCTGTGGTATTTTAAATGAACGTTGGATGGTGCATCAATTTTAACATATCATAATATAAAAATCAAGAGGTTTAAAATGCACAAAAAGTATATATTTTTAAAAATTCAATAAAATTTGTCTATTCATTGTATGGACTCCTTTCAAAGTTTGTTTGAAAGATAATATTTTTATCTTTCCGATGGTGTCAAGACATATTCTGTGTATATAAAACTCTGTGATTATATTTTAGGTCGTTAAGAAACTGATTTGTTTAAATATCGTCCTAAATTGGGGTAAACATATAATAACTAAAAAACTAATTCAAAATTTAAAAAAAAAAACCACTAAGGTGCACCGATTTGGTCTTGGAAGAATTTGTGTACCAAATTTCATTGTCATATGACTCTTAGATTTCAGACTGCACACACATACACACACAGACATTTTCCTTTATTATGTAAGATGCTTTTCAATGATGCACATGAAATTCTCTCTAAATTTATTTACTAATAAACTACTATTCTCAGAACAGTTTACACTAGCATTCTGAAAAGAGTCCCAATTTTTATTACCTTTTGCAGTACAGTTCATAGTTTTTCAATTCACATAAATTATATCCTATTTGAGATCATTATTTCAAATATTTATAAGCATAGCTGTTTAATAAAAATATTTAATAAAAATCTATAAGAGAAAAATCCTAATATTTTTTAGCTGAAATTTATTTTACAGAAATTTTTTTAAAGTAATTATATGCAGCAGCCTTTCTCATTCCATGCCCTGAAGTGGTCGCTCCACCCCAAGGTCCGTAGAATATCTTATATAAAAGGTTGTCTCGTTCGGGGAAAAAGTTGTCCCGGGAAGGAAAGACGAGTGACGTCACTGCTAGACCCGTTCTCTGACAGAGGCGAGAAAAACTATTGAGAAACGTTGATCGGAAACTATTTAAATATTTATCTAATAGTAACTGTGTGCAAGCAATATAGAATAAAATAAAACAGTACATGCATAGTAATGTGAAGTTTACGAAAATAAATTTCGTACATATGAAAAGAAATAGTAAATTTTTGAGGAGAGTGGAAGCTATTAAAATTTTAACATAAGGGTAGTTTATACAAATATTACGGAATGCTATATTGAAAGATAATTGAATGAGCAAAGGTTATGTATAAAAAAAATAGTGAATGATCAGAGAAGAGCCAATAGTTGTTAGGCGTGTTATGTGAATCGGTTTGAGAAGGATATAAATATATATTTCTAATCTAAATGTGGCAAATCAGTCATCATTTAAATATTGACTGTATTCCGAAGTTTACAGGCATGAATAACGTAGTATAAATTAGAAAAAATATTATTTCCAGGCAATGCAATGCATAGCTTTGTCTAGTTCAAAAATTTTACATGTTTTAGAAAAAATATATCGTCTGGATTTGAGAGAAGGTTAGGAAACTTTCAAAATCATCTGAAAAAAAAAACAGTAATTGATTTAAATTTGAAAACAGATATTTTATCAAATCATTGCAATAATTATTAGTCACGTCAAATGTAGTTTAAGAATTTTTTTGTTAGTAAATTTGTTAATAAAGTTTTTGCTAAGGCATTTATATCTTGATTTGTCAAATTGAAGGGCTTCATCATGAGTAAGACGGAGTAGTTTCGATTCAATAAAAATGGTTTTTGTTCAAGAAAGGGATATTCATAAGTTAAAAGAAACTAGTGTAATTTTATGAATAATTTTGTAAAAACAAAATAAATTTATAGTCGCATTAAAATGATACATTTACCGCTATTTATTTTAAAGCAAACGGTAAATGGAATCTTTTTAGTTTGAAGCTCCTTCCCCATAAATATTGGACACATTTCGGAGAGAAAAAATTCGTCTTCGAATAAAATGATAAAAATAGCCTTTGTTTCTTTTAGCATAAAATTCTGGATGATACCTCCTACCTCCCCCCCCCCCTTTATTTTCCACGATTTTCTGTCGCATTTTAAAGTGCCGATTGACTGAATTCTACTGTAATATCTGTACCATAAAAGAAATTAAATGAATTCACAAAGACTTCAAATAAACAAAATTAAACAACAGATGTATATCATTAAATATATAGAAATGGGTTTTCTTTAAGCATAGAAAATGAAAATATTAATTACATGCATTGAGCATGCAATGATACAATCTAAATATTTTAAAATCAAATCGATCGATTTTCAGAAAATTATAAAGTTCAAATATTTTTTGTATAGGAACTATTAGGAACGGAATGGTACGCTTACTTTTACTCGACAGAATAAGTACCATAGCATTTATATGCAGGAAATTTTAAATCATCCAATTTTTAAAGAAATAGAAATTTAATTGCAAATTGATAAAGATAATATGGAGAGTTTTATAGAAATAAATCTTATTTAATTTTATTTTTACATATTTCTCATTAGTTATATCCTATTTCAAACCTTTAATAGACAATACAGACAGTAAAGTGCACAGTCTCTATTTAATGAATTTGAACGGATCTTTAATGTGTTGTAAAAGTAATTGTTAAAAAATACTATGTTAAAATCCATATTTATGCAATATATATTTGTGAGTAAAAATATTAATAAAGATTATCAGTTTACACATGAAATATGTAAATTTTGTGTAAAAAAGCAGATGAATGTATTTGTTATACGAAATCACCCGGAAAATCATATCCTTGTCTTAGTATATAATTTGTCAAACCGCTGTTTTTGACTTCTTCATCCGTTAATTACAGCAATTTAGTTCGTTTTGAATTCAAATGTGAGTTCATTTGTCATACTTCAGTGTTAGCACATTATTTTAGGAAACAGAACATGTATCTCGTTGATGTTTAAAGCAAGGCATTTTTAAATAAAACCAAGCTGTTTTCCAACGTTTTTCAATGAAGTGCCGCTGGTCAACAGAACAGAAGGTCTAGCAGTGACGTCACAGCTCGCCCAGAAATGTTACCATGGGGGGAATAGCGAACGAGACAACCTGTTAATATTCTATTAACCTTGGCTCCACCCTGCTCTATGGTGGTATGTTACTTGCTGGCACCTTAGAAAGATGAAAAACATTTAGCCAGTGATATTTTGACAGAGCAGACCATTCTAATAAAATTCAAATGCTTTGGCAAAATTGTTAATATTTGAATTTTTTGCAGCTGCTTTCACTTTCATTAAATTTTTGTTTCAGTTGTTGAAATATATCAAACTGTGCCTTTTCCCCTAGATGTGTTATTAATGACCAGGCACTTGATTAAATGATTATTCACCTGAATGTTGACTGGAATGGGAACCATTTTGACATCATATAACGTTGCCCCAGTGCACCATAGGAGACAAAACTCTTTACGGATGCCATAACATCCATCCCTATAGGTTGGGTTCGAACCCACAACCTGAAGGCACAAGGAAATGCTTGCTTTAGACCTCTAGGCTACTGGGTTAGCCCCCGGATAGATGATGAAATAAACAAAACTTTGTTCCTTAAAACTTTTGTATTTTTTGTAATTTTCACTTTGCATACTTGGCTTCATTTAATCTTTTCCCTTTGTCAGCATATAATTCTAAGATTGCTGGTACATTTCACCTACTCAAACATCTGTTTTTATATGGTGCTCATATCCACTCATCCAATAGAAACACATGACATTTACTGGATTGAACAATTTATGACCCCAAAATATGAGAACACAGCTGGAGGTCATGTTTGTAAGATTGACACTGTAGGGCAAATTCTAGAAATAAAATTATAAAATATTTTCCACTTTTTATTCTTTACTAGAAAATGTACCCAGTATTACCTGGGAGTTAAAGCAGGGCAGTTATATAAAATAGCAAAATAAAAATCATGTACATCAGTGCAACAGGTATGATATACCCCCTCCCCCCTCCCTGCAATCACAAAACCAAAACTTGTCACTTGTGGGAACTCTACATTCTATGTTAAAATCTACTGGTGGAATTATTCTCTCGACACAAATAATCTCAATAAATTTTCATCCAATTTCAATTAACATTTAGCACGATACTCATAATTATAATATACATATCTTTTAAATTTGCAAAATTAGAAAATCTCAGGAAAATACACTATAACACCAATAGATGGCGTTGGTAATCAAAATTAAAAGGGTACGCAGATCAGTGTAGACCCACTACAAAGACTATAAGATTTGCAGACATCGTTAGCTTAAAATATTTTTAATTAACTAATGGATAGGCAAAAGAATTTTTCTTTCTGGAGTAGTAGTCTGTAATATATTTAGAAGCTATTGGAAAAAAATGGATGTTAGATAGCGCATCAATTTTTACATATCGTAATATGAAAAGCGGATAGGTGTAATATATATTTTTAAAAATTCATGAAGAATTTTCCAATTAATTGTATGGATTCTATTCAAAGTTTGTTTGAAAGAGAATTTTTTATCTTTTCAATGGTGTCAAGATGCAAACTCTGCGATAATATTTTAGTTTGCTAAGGAATCAATTTGTGTGAGCATTGCTTAATATCCTTGTAAATTGGGTTAAAATATAAAATAACTAAAAAAAATTTTGAAATAAAAAAAAATAATGCATAGTTGCACCTGTGTACCAAATTTCAGGATTGTACCACCCTTAGATTTCATGCTACAGACTTCACACACAGACAAACATCTTTCTATATTATATAAGATTTTACTAAACTATAACTAGGATTTAATATCGCTAAAATACATTATTTCATATACGAGGGACCAAATATATAAATGCGAAATAGCAATTTGTAAGTGTATTTGAATTAAAAAAAAAGAACATTATTAATGATAGCACTTTCATTACTTTTTTTAAAGGAAGCAGATATATCCAAATTACATGACAACAATTATTTCGAGGGAGTTTTGATCTCTCTTTATCAAGTCCAAAGTGTCTTTACTTAAGAAATGCTAGATACTTAAGAAACGCTAGAAGAAACGCAATTTGCATATATCTGCTTTCTTTAACATGTTAAATGCCATGTCAATCACCAGTGACTGACAATATACTTTCCGTTCAGGCCGTGTCTTCACTGATATTATAATTAAAAAAATTATATTCTTATATTAAAAATTAAATAGTTTGAGGATTATAAAAAATATATATCTAAATATTACTTCTTACCAGAAAATTTATTTTAATGGGTATTTTTGAAACACTGGATACACATATATGGTTGTCTTGTACAGGTTTCACAGAATGTTGTTACTTGTTTTGTCAACTCTCTTGTAATTCTCTTCCAAATCGGGATGCATTATCTTTGTAGCATCTTTTACAATATCTTTGAACTTTCGATGCTCTTCTAGTTTTTTGTTGTAATTTTTGGCAATATATTTGAGGTGTAATTGCAATATTGCTACTTAGAATTTCTTCATTCCGACAATTTGAAAGATAGACGGCTAATTTCCTTCGAAATTCTGTAATACTCATATTCTTTTTCGTTATATTTTAAATTAAAATGTGAGCATTTAGAACTGAGGTATTTAGTAGAAGCTCAATGTCGCGGCATGAATGGAAAGGAAAACAAAATAGACTCGGCACTTAACAATTTTATTTTTGTGATGATTTATGATATTTGCATTCTCTTTCAAATCTTAAAATTCAGCAAAATAAAATTTATAAAATTATATGCACATTATAAAATATTTATGAGTTTTAGTTGAGAATAGTGATGCTTATTTCTTCAGAATTATTTAATGTGTGTTTCAAGCATTTTTGAATAGTTGCTCATATAACATATATTTATTTAGAATTTTTTTTCACTATGAACCCCAGGTTTTCCCAATTTAAAAATTTTGTATAATAGAGATAAATAGCATATCAACAAAATATATATATTTTTTTTTTTTTTTGAAAAAATAAAATTAAAAATACATGTTTCTCTTGTTAAAGGTCAAATCAAGTGTCCTTGAAATGAAAAATATAATTTTTCATGGTCATGTGACATATCACAAAAAGGTCATAACTTAAGCTACAAAATAAGCCTTATTTCAGTGCAGTCGGTAGATTAGATCAAAATACAGACATTCAAATATGTCAAGAATCATAAAAATTTACCTGATTTTCCAAATTTAAATTTTTGATACATAAAATACTATTGGGAATTGAGGGCTAAAATTTTGTATAGAGTTTTATATAAAAAGTTGACAACAAAATAGCCACTTTTTAAAAGAATCGGTGCCAGTTGAGTGTTGATTTGATACAAAATGACTCTTTTACTGCCATCTCCTTTACTTGTGTATACTTAAAATATCATAATAACTTCATTTTAAGATGTATTGTTTTTATAAACTGTGATAATTTGAGAATCACATTAATTAGGACCACGATAATTGAGAGATTACTATACAGCCATAAATTTTCAGTGATCAAGCATATGCTAATGTTGCTAATTTCTACTTAAAATAAATGTTTACTGTTTTCATATGTATATTTCCAGGCTAAATCAGCAATTTCTTCCCCTAAAGCAACATTGACTTTTACCAACAGTGATAGCGTGATCAGTGCAGTTGAAAAGGATCTGAGTGCTCCTGCCAGAAGACAGTTAACTTCCACTAAAAGAAATGACCGGGGAGCCAATCAGCTTTCTGTTCGCTCTCTTATAGAGTCCATAGAAAATGCAACTAAGCATGCCAAAGGTTAGTTTTTTAGTTTATAGTGACAAGGGTTACTGATAAAGTATAAATGAAATTGTTGCATTAATTGAAACAAGGTTTTTTGCAGAATATGCTGTTATCCTGATTTAAAACCTAATATTTGGAATTCATAGTAATCACTGGTGACAGAATTTTTAATTGGTTATCAAAAATTTTATTGTTACAATTGATCATGATCTGCATTTTAATTTTTAATATTTGCATAAGGTAAAAATGAAAATTGGGTTTTTGCATGCATCTCAAAATATTTGTGTTATAATAAGTATGGGAATATTTTTTAACCAGTCTAAATATATTGGGAAAATGTTATTGCATTTTTTTTTTAACTTTGGTGAAAACATTTTCTTTTAAATTTGTATAATATGTTATATGAACAAAAAATTATTTAATACTGCGTAGAAAACAGACTGTACTTTACTTAAAATTTTCGGATAAGCTGCTCCTAAATAACATTTTACTTGCTCCCAGGTGTACTCTAATCACCTAACTCGTTCACAACTGGCGAATGAAAGAAGAAGCGTTTTCGCGAGACCATACGTAGCGAGAATCGTCTGCTACTCTGGTCCCAGGTGCTTTTGGATGCTAAGCCTAACGCGGCAGAAAAAAAATCATATTAAATAAACTTTGCTTTAAAATACATGTACCATTATCAAAGAAATACACGGGTGTTATTGCATTTGAGGGACTTGACCCACCACCATTGTTTTTGTAATGCGAGTCTTGAAAACTTGTTTATTTTGTTGATTATTACTTTAATAATATCATCACTGAAGTACGCAATTAAGAATTAATTTCCTTTAATGAGGTTTTGAACTGTTTATATTTAGTTCAGAGTTCAGAAAACTGAATAGATGGCAGATCTTCAACATTTGAACTCTAATTAGCTGTACAAAAATGTTAACAACATTATTACACACATCAGTGTCTTTCAAATAAATTTTCACACTAAAGCACAACCAACTATTTCATTTTGTTCACTTATACCATTATTAGATTCATTCATCAATTGTAAAATCTCACTTTCATAAAAATATGTCACTCTTTTCACCATAATTATTACAGTTCTTCTTGCTAAATTCGTACTATCTCATACCTACTCCCCCTGAATACCAATGAAGAGAATTCCAAGCCCTAATCCTCTTCTAATCATATCATTCAAAACCCTCTTCATTAAAATAAACATAAAATAACTGCCATGAAAGAAACCAGTCATTTAAATCTCTCAATCGACATACCTTTAAAATCAGAACTACTATATCAACCTTCACGCGCACTTGTTTATACTATCAAATTAGTCAGCATCCTAATGAAAAGCAAAGAATGAAATATGTAGGTCAATGTTCCATTAACTAGCTTTGCAAAAATTATGGAATTATAGCGCCATATAGTGTTATATAAAATTTTTTATCAAAATGTTTCAGCGTCCGGTTGCTTATATTCATCAATGAGCCACAGTGGCCATCTTATATTCATTGCGCAGGCACATCAGTGGGCCGAGAAAGGAGAAAGCTCTCTGGGGTCCTCAAGGGGTTAAATAAATGGTAGATAACATTCCTGAATAATAAATAAAATAACAAAATTTGGTTTCTTACTGTAATTTTTAGAGGTATAGAGATTTTGTTTTTTTTATAAGCATAAAAATATTCAGAGGCATGGACATTATTTGAAACTGTGAATTTTGAATAACTTCATTCAATGTTACTATAATCCCTCATGATCTCTAGTGAGAAATTGAGGACTACCTCAATTAATAGAATAGACGTTGGAATTAAGCAGTTTTAAAACTTAAATGTAATGTATATCTTAGAATAGTTAAGAATCCATCCATATTCTATGTTTAAAAGCGTTTACTCTAATTCATAGAAAAGAACAAGAAGTACTTGACATTTGTTTAAACTTTTCATAATCTATAGACACACATTTCTTTGTTCATATCAACTCTCCATCTCATCTTTTCTTTATATCATGTTATCTATCTTGTATAACAATTCTGTAGTACTATTCTACTTTATTCTTTTATGTGTAAAATCACCTTGAATACAAAATTGCTGTTTATCAGGCTATCATCCTGTCATGTAGAATAGCCATTTTATTCAAATGCTCTACTCTGAAACTATTAAGTTCTTTAAAATCAAATTTGGTACAATTGGTTCAACAGGTATGTAAGCTTCCCGACCGACCAAACAGTTACCTTACACCTTTCTGGTAGGTCGGACGGTCTGGGTCTCAACAACAACAACAGGTATGTAAGTGATATAGCGATAGTTTATTTTTCCGTAAACATATGTCTTTTAAAAAACATTTATTGGCAATACATTTTGAAAATTTTTAAGTATTTGATTTATACTAAATGTAGTATTATATTAATTTTTGAGAAAATCTTCAGAACAATGTTAAATAAAATGTGCATAAATTGAAAACAAAAATGTGATAAAAAATGTAATTTATTAAAAGTTATAATCCTCTATTAAAAAGTTATTTTGATATTAAAATGTTACGGTTGAAATTTGAGATTAAACAGCATTTTCAAAATTATATAAAATCAGGGATGCGATTTTTCTGTTTTTCAGTTGAATTCTGCTTTTTTTATCCCCCCCCCCCCCCAAAAAAAAAAGAAAAAAAAATCCACTTTTTTCCGAAGAATTCAGTTTTATTTTTAATATTTTTTTTTCTTGTGATAAAATTCTGCTTTTTAAAAGAAATCATCTGTGCACTCTTTCAGTCTACAAAACCCTTCATTTGGAAATATAACTACAATACACCCTATATTGATAAATTGAACACTCCCTGTCCAATAAGTGATTGTGGAATTCCTTTAGTTTTATTCTTACTGTCTGTAATGTCAGCAGCCATTTTGGAGCAAATACATGGGCAGCAAGTGGCCTTCTGAAAAAACCGCTACCTCATTCATATATTTTCTTTTTAATCATTTCATTCTTATCTCATGGGATATGGGTTCTACACTTTAGTAATTAACAAAGATCGATTGGGGGGGGGGGGGGGGGGGGGCTAACAAATGAGGCTGGAGTTTTTCAATCAAAAGTTCAAGGTTCAATTAAAGTTCAAGGTAAGTACAGGGTAGGTAAGCCCTTACTAGTTTTTAACTCCAAAAGAAAAGCAGGATACAGATAAAAGATCTGTAAAGGGAGGATGAGAAAGCAGTGTGTTACAGTGTAAGTGCAATAGAGATGCCTATGACAATGCCAAATTCAGCATTCCTCCTGGAAGATAAACTACTAGAGGATGGGGTCAGGGCCGGTTAACTCCTTGTAATGCAATTATCTGTGAATGGAGGCTGATTCAAGAAAGGGGGATGAAAGAAAAAGGGGTTTAATCAAAGAGCTGAAGTTTAACCAAAGTTTAACCCGAAAGTGAAGGCGTAAAATCCTGAACAGGAGAATAGTCTCACACTTTAACAGGAACCCTGAGTGAAATTACAATGACAAATTAAAAGAAAAAAAAAAGATTATTTGGTTTTTATTAAATTAAAATATTTGTTTTACACCTTTATAATGGTATATAATTTTTAAAGATATGACCAGTGGAAGTATTTTTTAATATTCTTGGAAATAAACTCATTAAAATATTTATTTTAAAGCCTTTTCTATTACGTTTTTATGAAAAGACTTTAGAACAAAATAAGCATTTTCTTTAAAACATAAGATACTGCCACCAAATTGCATTCATCTGTCATACATTTATAACATTATTATGTATTGTTAATATGTGCATTCTTAAATTCATAAATCCTGACTACTATTATAAAGATTTAATTTTTACAACACTAACAAAGATTACACCTTTCTGGTAGGTCTGACGGTCTCGGTATTACAACAACAACACTAAACAAAGTAAAAGCATGAGTTATAAATAACAAAAGTATATTAATAAGTAAAATACACATTGTGCAAAAGTATAGTTTAGAATTAATATGAAAGAATGCGTCAAAATTAAATTTGCCCATGTATTTAAACACAGTTGCCAAGTTTGTATTATACTAAATATAATCTGAATTAATTCATTATTTTTCCAATGTAGTATTTCTTTAGTTCTGTGAAATTCTCAAATGTAGTACTTAGAATGTCTGTCGCGTATAATTTACTCGAATTTTTATTTTTAGCTTTTTTAGCATCTCTGATAAAAGAAAAATTTGAAAAATTATATCTCATTAGGAAAAAGTTTTAAATTCTGAAAAATTTCAAAACTTAAGAATTCTCTTTATCAAGAAAACTATACCCTTCATATAGCACCATATGCAATTTGTAGAATCTTAATCTTTTTTCAAATTTAAACTAATATTGATATACTGTGATATTCCAGGACTTTTCCTAGTGTTCATCATTTTTGTCATTGTTCAAAATTTTTAATGTATGACAAAAATTTTTACCTCTATTTTCGTCAAAGTGGCAAAAAGATTTTGATGAAAAAAAATTTGGTAATATTTTTTAAATTAATCTTGTGCTTGAGAACATTACAAAAAGCTTTTATGATATATCAATAATGAAAAACATTTCATCAGTCATCCAAAAGCAGATGAAAGTACCATGATCTACAGCTGAGGCAGATCAAATGTATATCTGTGATGAGCAAGCATATCCAATTCTCAGCTGGCGATGCTGACACTGCTTGAAGCTTTCCCCTGTTTGACTAAAGAAAATTTGCTCAAATGGGGGGTATAACCCCCAAATCCTCCCCACTGGCGATACCACTGTGTAATAGTATCTTATCGGTAAATGCCCCTTCACTCATTCTTTTTCGAAATAATAAGAAATAGTTTGTAATCACCAATAACCCATAAATTTCTAATTTTATTACAGCAATTAGACAAAATAAGAATGTACCTTTAAAATTACAAAGTAGGAAATACTAGGAAAAGAAAAAGATCAGTAAATCATTTGAACTAAACTACTTAGTACAGTTAATAAATGTTATAAACAAATTTCAGAATAATATTTACATGGAAAATTGATTATTACTAAATTTGTTATGTCAGATAAAAATACCAAAATGCTATACAATCAGAAAGATTAACTATTGCCCCAAAAAGTCAAGATTTGGGAAAGGATATACTAAGTAAAAATTGCCATGAATTGTCAATACAAAATATGTGAAAAGAAATGTAGAATAACTAATTGCAAGGAAAATGAATGATCTATCCTAACTAAAAAAAATTCATAAATATGCCATTCACCTGCTGAAAAATGCTGTTTTAAAATGAGTGATGAAAGTTTAAAGTAGGGAAACATGTAAAAACAAAAATATTATGATTTCTGATTAAAAAAATAATTTTAAAAAATCTTAAAAACATTAAAAATTTTAAATCGTCAAGAAAATATTTATATGTTAAAAGTCACAAAAGGTATTAAAATTAAATAAACAATAACAAAATCATAACTTTTAATACAGGTGGTAATTAAAATGCACTTATTTTGATGGAATAGCTCGAAAACCGCAGCAGCTAGAAAGTTCAAATTTAGTATCTCATTTTTTATTTAGTAGTATATTTTAATTCTTTGTATTTTGAACCATATCAGGTTAACCCATCTTACCCCCTCTCCAAGGAATGTACTCATTTTTAGGGAATCACTTGAGAACAGAAACAGCTACAAAGTTTAAATTCAGTATCCCGTTGACTTTTGTTGTATATTTTAATTTTTAGACTTTCAACCTTATAGGGCTAGTCCATCCTGGGGCCCGCTACTGGAATGTACTTGCTTTGGGGAAATAACTTGAGAACTGAAGCAACTAGAAAGTCAAATTTAGTATGTCATTGTCTTTTGTCATATATTTTAATTCTTTAGATTATTAACCTTATCAGGCTTGCACATCAGGGCCCACGATAGAAATGTACTCGTTTGGGTGGAATAACTCGAGAATCCAAGCAGCTAGAAAGTTCAAACTTAGTATGTAGTTTTTTTATTTTGTGGTATATATTAATTCTTTTTAGTTTGAACCTTATTGGGCTAGCTTGGTTTGCTCCCCCCTCCCCATACAAATGTACTCATTTTTAGGGAATAACTCAACAGGAATAGTTAAAAAGTTCAAGTTCAGTATATCGTCTTTTGTGGTATATTTTAATTCTGTGGGTTTTTAACCTTATTGGGTTATCTCTTCCTGAACCAGCAATAGAAATATACTTGTTTTGGGGAAATAACTTGAGAACCAGAGCAGTTAGAAAATCCAAATTTTGCATGTCATCTTTCATACATTTATATTACATGCATTTTAATAAATGCATTTTATGTGGTGCAAAGTATGTGAGTGTGAGACATTTGATAGAACCAGCAATTTCAGTCCTTCAAATAGAAAGATTTCGTTTTGAAATTTGAACTGAACTTTTTTATGTAGTAATCAAGTCATGATGTTTTGATAATTTTATCATAAAATTTGCTTAAATTTCAAAATAAAATTCAATTGAAAATTGGTGGTAGCATCATAAACACTCTAAAATTTATTAATTGCATTTAATTTAATTCTTTTGTTTATTATCCTTATCGAGCTTGTCTGTTATGTGTCATTTATAGGGATGTACTCATTTCAGTGAAATAACTGGAGAACCAAAGCAACTAGGAAGTCCAAATTTAGTATGTCATTTTTTTATTTTATGGTGTATATTAATTGTCAGAAAAGTTATTCCACAAGAGATAGGCATTAAAAGAGGGAGTGCATATTTAATACCTGCACTACTCTGCATATCATAGTACTGTCCCAAGGCATAGTGGAATTTAGCCACACCCTGCTAGTACAGCCACTGTTGATCCATGACTACTTATTTGCTAGGCCGCTCTACTTATTTCACAGCTAACCTTCATATCTGAAAGTCATTCCACTATCCACTACCTGTGAGCACACTTGGTAGTTGCAGCTACAACCTCAAGAGGCTCTTTTTAAATTGTATTGACAGTTTTTAATGTATTTTTTCCTAGGATCCAAACAATTTTCTGATTAACTAGAGAATTAAGTATAGAATTTGAAATCCTTTCTGTTAAAAGGTGATTGCTTAATGGTGGTCATTGAGAGAGGTTTTACTGTAAATGCTATGCTTTATTTGCCCAAGATGAGGTTTTAGTTTGCACCAACCTTTTTTTTTTCTCAATAAAAGCAATAAAAAAATGCTATTGTCAAAACAAATTTGATTTTGAGGTGACACTGCATATCATCACAAAAACTGTTGCAAGTGTGCATATGTAAGATATTTGTGTTAGTTGATACATGCTGATTGATATGTGTTCGTTTTATTGATGTTAACTTTGATAGCAAATTTGAACTGTATCACCATTTTATTATTTTATCAATCATTGCTGTACAGTTCAATTTGGCATATTGCTCTCAATTTGTTTTATTTTCTTCCCATTTCTTACATATTGCTCTTATTTTATAATTTAAAATTTTGACTTTTTGCTCTAAATATAACGCTTTATTTATGAAATTCCTTTCAGGACCCAGTAGTAGCTGCAGCTCTTCATCCAGTAGCCTTAACAGTATTGCATCAGAGACAAGGATAACAGCTAACTCCATTCTTCTAGGAAATAACAATGACATATTTATTAAGGTTTGAAAAATTTCATTATTTATTTAGCCACCAGATATTTTTCCATCAATGTAAAAATAGCCAGTAGGTTGAAATCATGCTCCCAGTTTTTTAACTACTATTGACAATTTTTTTTCATTCTTCCTATATCTCATCTGTGCAAATAGCTGATAACTGCAGTGGAAGAAACTTGCTATGTGTTACAATTTTGCAGGACTTTGGAAATTATACCACAAGAGTAATTTTCTAAAGTGGGAGTATTTAAAATAAATCAAGGGATAATATTATAAATTTAACGTATTTATAATATTGTTTTAAAATAATTTCTGATACTTTTTTAAAACTAGGATATTTACTTTTAAATATATAAGTAAGCTAGCCGCCTTTGGCGACCAGCCTGCCCACTACCCTTGAAAATTCTGACCGTGGCAAACTCGCTGGCACAACCTACCAGAAAGGTGTAAGGTAACTGTTTGGACGGCCAGAAAGTGCCACCCAATTTAGACCGGAACCCAGTGGGGGAGACATCCACAGGGATCGTACCCCCCTTCCCCTACCATCAACCATTCGGAAGAACTTACGGTCTCACATATTTAACGTGATCGTACTCCGCGTGAACATGGCAGCAGATTTGACAGTGGCAAGAATCGAACTAGGGCCTACCGAGTGCAATTCCTGCGCGCCTACCACTGGGTTACCGTGCCCTCTGCGACAATCTCCATAACTTTCTTTTTATTCACCCAATTTAGACCGGGACCCAGTGGGGGAGACATCCACAGGGACCGTACTCTCCTTCCCCTATCACCAACCTCTCGGATGGACTTACAGACCCACATGTTTAACGTGATCGTACTCCGCGTGAACATGGCTGCAACTTTGGCAGTGGCGGGAATCGAACCCGGGCCTACCGAGTGCAGTTCCTGCGAGCTAACCACTGGGCTACCGCGCCCTCAACCCCATGGAGTTAACAAAGTTTGGTTTAGTTTAATGATGTTAAAACTAATAATGAAATTTTAAGGCACCGCGACAATCTCCATAATTTTCTTTTTATTTATGTTTTTATTTCTTCAGTGTTTAAGCCTTTCATTAATATCATTTAAAATATCCTCATTCCATAGTTCCATATATCCATTTAAAATATCCATTTAAAATATCCATAAATTAAAATATCCATTTAAAATATCCATATCGTTCTATCATTTAAAATATAAATATAATAATTTCACCCGATGCATACAATACATCACCACAATTCAATCCACCATAACTCAATCATTTAAATTTTATAATGACCATATGCTAAGCTCTTAATTTTATCATTTAAAATATCACTCTAACCCGATGCAACGTCCCCCCCAATGACGTCCCCCCATTTCTGGGCGGGCTGTCGGGGAAGAATGGGAGCTTGGTCGAGAATTGGCCGAGAAATATAAAATCATGAGTCTTTAAAATTGCGATCCTGTGGGCAAATTTCATTATTTCTTGACCAAATTGGACTTTTAAAAATGCCAGATCTTTGACCTTTCTAAAAATGTAAATTATTACTCGAAATTATGAGTAGTTTTTATGATGGGAGGACTTAAAAACGAAAGTTGGCTTTTTTGAACCGAAAGTGACTTTTGTTTTAAAATCTTTAAAATATATTAGAAATCGAAATTGAGATTTGAAATTGATATATTTTTACTCACAATTGTCTGCTCTTTCTGGTGGTGCGATTTGTTTTTTTCTACGATGTCTGGATCATGGAGAAAAAATGGTAAAACGGGCAAAAAACAGTCGAAATCGCATAAAACATTAAATAACAGCAACAAAAAAATTAAAACACACAGACACACATTGCCTTTTATTATATAGGTAGAAACGTACATATATAGACTTTACCTATTTTGATTGAATGACTGATCTGTCTCTTGTTCTGAAGAAATCTCATACTTCTCCAAAACCGGTTGGTACCCTTACATATTTTAAATAAGCTTTAAATGCTGATAATAACATTCATGGACTGGTTTTGTGATTATTATGCACTCGTCAACATGGAATAGCCAACCTCTGCAATAGCAGATAAAAATCTTGCAATACACTGCAATTTTATGAATTCTAAATTAAGTCTTACCGCAAAGTTGGTTTCAAATTTCACAAAATTTTAGCTCATACTACATGAGGCTGCAATGACCAAGTTCATAGTCAAAGAACCCATCTGTAGAGTTCCCATTGCAGATAATGCTTATATATAACACTTATATAGAAATTGAAATATAAGAAGGAAATTTTCATTTTGACGCTGCAAATTTTACTGCATATTTTTACACACAATTGAAAATGTTAGGAATAAATATGTATTCCAGTATGTAACAGACACACAATTACACATTTTGGTGAACTTTGACTGAGCATGTTATTCCAAGTTTTGAAATGCCTCCTGTCAGCAGTGACTATGAAATTGGGATTGCAGTTTTATCTCAATTTTATATAAATTTGATTTCAGTTGCGTAATTGACTTTGGTTTTGGTAGACTTGTTGGCAGAGACTGAGATTTGCAAAATTGTGTAACATTGCATCACAGCTATTCAGTACTGATAGAACAGGAATGAAACTAATCTGACTACGCTAGATAAAAATGACAGAGAGATATCTCTTTTTTCTGAAAATTCTGAGACATTTAGTATACTGAAAAAGAAATATTCCAAATTAATATATTAAAAGTTAAGAAAATTAAAAATAAGCTTTTTTGTATGATATAATACCTACAGTCTTTAATTCGTAATTCTGTTTTAAATTGGAACTTCAAACCAAAAATGAATTGTATTTTTCTGTGTAAATTGAGTTGATTATGAAGCATTGTACATTTAATTCTCTCTCCATCTCTCTCATTTTTAGAAAACACAATGACTAATTTGGTTGTACTTTTTCTGGCTAATTTGGTTTCAGTTTTCAGTTGCTTTAAGCAATTTCCAGATCAGCATTTCATTCATTTTTTAAACATTTTTAAAATTTAATTTCTTTAAGCCATTTTTGTGTGATAATTCAATTTTATTTTCCGATTCTCCTTTGCTTACTAATTATTTTCCTATTACCTCGTTTGAAATCATTAAAAAATTTTCTTTTCTGATTTACATTTTGTACACCATAACATGTCCAAATAGTAACAAAAAATATCAACTCAATGAAAGAGGAATGCATCCTTTTCTGATATTGTTCACTTTCATTTCAAAATTATATAGAGGCTATTTTTGTTATAATCATGCATCTAGATTCTAATCTACATCTAGTGTGGTACATATAGATAAAATTTATCTTTTTTATAAAAGTAAAAGTTTTCTCTCATAATATAATATACCCACGTGTCTCCGTATCCTTTGTAGCGGAAAATCGAAGCTATAGACAGCAACAAAATTCAGTATAGTAGTAATTTAGGTCCCCATACGATGTGCCCAATCAGAGATTTTTATTGTTGTTATTTTTAATTCAAATTAGTTTTAAAGTTATAAATATTGGAAGCTGAAAATTCGTGGAAATTTTGACTTCAAAATCAAATTTTATTTCTTGAAAATAATAATGATAAACTCATAGACATTTGTCGAGATGTAGAAGTAGGTGTTCAGCGAATGAATCCAAACAGATGTCTACAGCTGTCACAACAGAAACTGAGATTAAAAATGCAAAATTCTAATTTTCTGAATTTTAGATATATCAAAATGTATTGAAATATGTTAATTTAGCGAAAAACATTAAAACAACATGAAGACAACCAATTGTTTAATATAAAAAGGGTCTTAATATATTAGCACCATCTATGACGTATAAAAAATTTCAACTCCAGAGTGCTTTCAGACGTCACTATGTTCTTCATCAGTGGCAATGTAAATTGTTTAAGATGTGACAAACATTAGCTCTTATACACAGCTTGCAACCTGATTGGAATTGAAATTACAAATAGAGTTGTGATAAATATAAATGAAAAAGGATTAAAAAAATAAAATATTAGTATATAGTAATATTTTACTTTTTGAATCCCTTTTCATTTATATTTATCACGACTATTTGTAATTTCAATCCCATTCAGACCCTCATTTTCGCAAGGCGTCTCATTCTCGACTCACTACGTGTAATAAACTTGTATATAATTTTCTGAATATATAGGCCAATTTTCTTTGGTTTTGAACACACATTTATTGGTTGCTCTGTATTCTTATGATCTACTGTTATTTATATATTTTGTAATTTAAATATTTTTTAAATGTATCGGATTTTACGAAATCAATATGCAAATTTTGTCTCATGGTTGCGGGCTGTATATAAGATCTCATGTTCATCACATCTTATATTGCCACTGATGAAGGACACAATGATGTCCAAAAATGCTCTGGATTTGTAATTTTATATACTTCATAGATGGTGCTAATATTAAAAACCCTTTTTATACCAAACAATTGGTTGTCTGGTATATCATTTTAAAGTTTTTTTAGATGTATCATTTTGCTTTTAAATGTAATATTATTTCATCATCATAAGTAGAGATGTGGGTTGAAAAATTTTGTGAAGAAAATTTTCAAAAAATAGACATTTTTTCCGAAGATTTTTCACGTTCTGCCCTTTTTTCTTTCTTTTTTTTTTTAAATTAATTTGAAACTGGAATGTAATACTCTTTATAATCTTTTTTTTTTAAAGCAAGTAGCTTTACAAGAAGTCTTTAAGTTTTTAAAACTCTTTGAGTTTTTAATTTTGAGGAGGGAGAAAAAGGGATGGGGGGTTTCTATATGTGCTTTATTTTGAAGAAAAATAATGGATGAGAACCAGAAGGTGACTTTTTCTCATTCTTAATGAAAAGCAGGTAAAGTTTTAACAACCTAATTCTTTTAGTGTTAACTTCTGTACAATTTCTATACATATTAAATGTTTTTACACATTCTGAAGGAAAGTTCTTTAATAGCACTAAATATATGCTTAACTCATCTTTTAGAAAATTGTATCTTCTATCTCACGATACTCACCCTACAATTTTTAGTTATTTAAAAATAACATTTGATTACAAGCAGTTTTTAAAATTAATTTTTACCTTAAAATTTATGTATTTAATCATTTATTTTTTATACATATAATTCGCTGAGTATAAGTTTTTTTTTTTAAGTGGTAGAAAAGTTTCTCATCCAATTATCAGTTGGCATTTAAAAAATATAGTATTTAGTAATTTATTTTTCAATTATAAGCAGTTTTTAATTTTTTCCTATAATATTATATATATATTTAATAATTTACTTTTTATACCCATAATAAACAGTAAATTAGTTATGATTCTGAATAAGTTAATATTTTAAAATTATTTTTCATTCTACTCCTTTTGTGCAATGTCTTAAATTTGTGATTTTTAGTAAAAAAGAATTCCTGTTATAGATACAATAGAATTATTTTATAACTTTTCAAAGGCACATGTATTTAAGGAAAATATTAAATTTTAGCTGCTAACTACACTATACAGGTATAAAGAAAATTTCATGCATATGATTTTTTATATATGTCTAAACTTCAACCTATTTTATCCATGTTATCTTACATAATAAAGGAAGATGCCTATGTTTGTAGTCTGTAGTGGGTCATTCCATATGGGGACACCCGATGAGTGTTGCTCTATAGTCACAGATTTTTTTTAAATTTTTACCATGGATACACATGGTAATAAAACCTCCAAGTCTGAATTTGTAATGTATATATCCTAATAATGGCCCAGATACAGGCATTTGAAAAATGGTCATTTTTGCAAAACGGCGGCCATCTTGGATTTTGCACTAATGTTTAGAAATGTAAAAGCTTGAGAACTAATGGCTCAAATTAAATAATTCTGCTACCAATTTAAAGCTATTTATATCCAAAATATAGGTGCCATATCAAAACAGTGAAATATATATATTTTAATATTGTTATTACATGAAAATTGCAAAAATCACCTCTGGATTGATAGGTAACTTTAATGGGCTATAAAAAAAATGGCCCCTAATATTTTTTTCTGAAACTTGGTACAAATACTAACTAATGTGTGCGCTTTAGGTACAAAAAAAATTAAAAAGGTAATATTTCTTATTACAGAGAAAAATAGCTTTTAAAATATATACATTTAGTTAACATGCAATGCTTTAATCATTTAATATATATATATATTTTAAAAACAAATAATGAGCATAAACAAAACACAGGAATTTCTTACACACTAACTAGTATGTGTGCTTTAAGTAAAAAAAAAAAAATAAGATGGTAATATTTAATTTAATAACTAAAAAATTTGCTGTTATATGTATAGGAAATCAGTGTAAAAATCCCTGGGATGATGAAAAATTCTAATAAAAATCTTCCTAAAACCATACAGTTATCACTCTTATTTTTATTTTCTTAGTTCAAATTATAAAATGGACATTTTCTATATTCAGTAAAGCTGTAGATACCCATTTTTTTCTAGTGGCCACTGGAACATAAACCAATTTCATCTAAGAGGCAGTACAATAACCTTTGGCCTATTTATAAATGACAACTATCGCATAAAGCTGAAGCTTTTCAGCATACATATAGTTAATTTCACAAAAAATAATTTGTAATTAGATAATATAAAGCACTCATTTTCATGAACAGCACTAAAAAAAAAATTAAACACAGAACTACAGCATGTCTATCACCAAAAAATATCTTTAAAAATATCACCCTGCCAGCTCCAAGGGAAACACTGGGTGATATCCCTATCCAGGGATGTATCTACAGTGGTCGGCGGTGGTCGGGGTTTCCATCACTCAGAATTTCCGACCACCACTCATCCAAAAAAAATGTACATATTATAATTACATTTAAAAAAAGTTATATTCAATTTTAGCAAATGTTTTTCTTTAATATAAAAGTATACAATACTAATACTGTTTGTGTGTGCGAATTAACGCAAAGCACGTTTCGAAATTTTATATTCGCAATTATAATTGTTCTGGAAAATCAACCACCACTCACATTTCTCTAGATACATCCCTGCCTATCTAGTTGAAAGAAGTACCTAAACATAAACAAACAAGCTGTTGAAGAAGGAAGTGATCCTATAGCACCAATATTGTTTCTGGAACATTTAAAAACACCTGCTTCTGGGTCACATGAGACATCAGCTGCCTATAGCCTCAGAATTTTCAACTTTAATACTCTCACAGTTCTGTTATATAAGTAATAGCAATTAACATATATTAGTTGTCAAAGTTCCTGAAATTATTACTTGACCTGCATCATCTGTTTTCTCTTAGGTTGAGTTCAAAATACAATGTTATATTACATTTCTGGGTGACTTATTCCTTTCAGAGCTCATTTTTGTTCAAGTGTTCAGAGCTGAGTATGTTCAACAAGTAAATCAGTGAAATGTGCTTCTATGATTATTTCTTTTATTTATCTTCCATGATTAGTTCTTGTCTTATTCTATAAAAATTGAATGTTTTGTATGTAAGAAAATCAATGTGTCATTAAATACTGAGTTTATTCCTGTACTTGTGTCCTGAGTGGTAACATAGTATCTGCAAGATTCACAAGGATGAATATCTGAAATGGCACAGTTTAAGACAGAAAACTTGTGATTCATTTAATAAACACCTCACCAAAATCAGAGCTGCACCTAATACCAATTTCTCTCAGACTGTCAATGATAAATCAGAAATTACTCATTCCAGGAAAAAAACTCTGCACTTTTTGTTATTCTTCCTTGCATTCATCAATTAGTGAGTCAGAGGTTCATACTGCTGACATGGAGATGACCAATGATGCAGATTATAGTGAAGTCAGAATAATAATGGAACAATTGAATAAAAGCTGTGAAGTTTTGGATTTATCGCCAATAAAGGTCAATAGATTTAGCTCTAAGAGGAAACTCAGTTATATGCAAGTTAAGAAATTAAGTAGCCATGTTACTACTAAAACTGATACAGTATTGGGTATTAAAAGTATTAATAAGTCACAAAATTCAAAAGACATTATTTACTCAAATTGCACGTCTATGATGGAAATATTATTGAATAAGTTTTCTTTAGATGCATCATTTAAAGAAAAGTTGCAAATTTTAAAATTAGTCCAAGATTCATGGATAGTCCAACAAACAATGGCTTGTTATATTACTACAGAGAATTTAGTAAAAAAAAGCAAGAAAAATAAAAGAAACAGAAGGGATGTTATCAATAGCTAGTGAAATATGTGTTAAATTAAATTCTGATTATATAAAAAAATTACTAGTTTTTATTAAAACAGTCGTTTGTGTCCAGGAAAAAAAGATTGCATATCTATACCAAGTAAAAATGGGAAAATATTAAAAAAAAAAGATTACTTTTGAATAATTTAAAGGAATTATACCCTGCATTTAAAGAAAATCAAATTGAAGTAAAAATACTATCTAAATTTTGTACACTACATCCAACAGAATATGTAATTGTTGGAAGCAAAGTTATTAATTCTGCATGTGTTTGTATCATTAAAATATTAAACTCATGCTTCATGCCATCCATATCAGTGACTATACTACATCATTATTAAAAGAAACAAGTTTATTAAACTGAATCAGAAAAGTATGGTACACAGGTGGGAAAACTGTCCATCTCCAGAAATTCTTAAAGAAGTACGAATGCATCTCAAAGAATTAGAAATTAATATGTGTTTTGTTTGTATATGTTATGTTTATGCATTCTCATGGCCCAAGTGCATCATATATATGGCCAAAACCTCTAGATGTGTGCCAAAGATTACAATACTGGCTATTAGATGAAATTGATTTAGGAGCCAGTGGCCACTAGGAAAAAATGGGTATCTTCAGATCTACTGAAATACCTTTTTATAATTTGAAATAAGAAAATAAAATATAAGAAAGAGTTTTTAAGAAGATTTTTATTAGAATGATTCAGTTCACCAGAAATTTTTACACTAATTTCCCATACATATAACAGTATTTTTTTAGTTATTAAATTAAATATTACCATCCTAATTTCTTTTTGTACTTAAAGCACACATACTAGTTAGTGTGTAAAAAATTCCTGTGTTTTGTTTTTGCTCATTATTTGTTTTTAAAAAATATATTTTTTTAAAATGATTAAAGCATTGCATGTCAAATGTTAACTAAATGTATATATTTTAAAAGCTATTTTTCTCTGTAATAAGAAATATTACGTTTCCAATTTTTTTTGTACTTAAAGCACACATATTAGTTAGTATTTGTACCAAGTTTCAGAAAAAAATATTAGGGGCCATTTTTTTTATAGCCCATTAAAGTTGCCTATCAATCCGAAGGTGATTTTTGCAATTTTCATGTAATAACAATATTAAAATATATCTTTTTTACTGTTTTGATGTGGCACCTATATTCCTGATATAAATAGCTTTAAATTGGTAGCAGAATTATTTAATTTGAGCCATTAGTTCTCAAGCTGTTACATTTTTAAACATTAGTGTAAAATCCAAGATGGCCGCTATTTTGCAAAAATGACCATTTTTCAAATGCCTGTATCTGGGCCATTATTGGGATATATACATTACAAATTCAGATTTGGGGGTTTTATTACCATATGTATTCATGGTAAAAATTAAAAAAAATTCCATGACTATGGAACAACAAGTTTTTCTTAAAATGGGTGTTTTCACATGGAATGACCCTAGTGCAAAATCTAAGCATTGTATGATCATGAAATTTGGTACACAGGTGCACCTCAGTAATATTTTGTAAATTTTTGAATTAGTTTTTTAATTATTATGTTTTAGGGTGATATTCACACAAATCGATCCTTTAGTGACCTAAAATATTATCAGAGTTTCCATCTTAACACCATTGGAAAGATTGTACACTGCTCTTTCAAACAAGCTTTAAACGATGTCCATATGATAAATAGACAAATTAAAAAATATATATACTAAAATTAATGTGCCATTTTATCGTTCATTTTCTTTCAACAGCTCCTAAATATATCACAGACTACTCCAGGAAAAAAAATAATTTCATAAATCCATCCATTGATTAATTATAAATTTATTAAATCAATGATGTATTTTTGTAGTCTTCTTAGTGGGTCGACACCGATTTACAGACCCTTTGACTTTTGACTACTAACACTATCTTTTAGTGTTATAGTACTTTTCCTGGGGTTTTCTAATTTTGCAAATTTAAAAGATGTCCTAATATTTTTAATGTGATATTATATTATCATTATGAGTATTATGCTAAAATGTGACTGAAATTGGATGAAAATTGGCTGAGATAGCAATAAATTATATTTGAGGTAGTATATACATGTGTTTAGGATATACATTTGAATAATTTTTTTTTCAATAAACAACAGTTTTTGTTTTATGCCTTCTTTATTCTGTACTGCTTCATACAAGATATGTCTATGTTTTAATTCTTTGGGTTAAACACTGCATAATTGGTCCAGCTACTTAATTAGACCAAAGTGGTCTGTCTATTCTCAATACGGCGTAATTGCTGAAAATTTCAGTATGTTTTTACAATTATGTTTAAAGTTATTTCATAATCTCTATATTTTGCATGCCATACATTCTTTGTATAAAACACATTTTTAATGTAGTTATTTTCCTGTATGTAATAACAATAGAAGTTCAGCTACAGTAATTTTTAATTTGCTTTATTTATTTATTTTTAAAATTATAAACTTTTATCTTTTCCTCTCACAGCCTTCTCTCCGAACAACTGTAGATTCTTTAACAAAGGACACAAAGATAGGAGCATCCTTTGTAAGGAAAAATAACAACTCAGACTGTATTACTCTTACAACTTCTAATGGGCCTATGCCAGCAGATCAAAACACCATATCAAATTCGAAAGGAGACGGGGATTCGCTAAAAGCTTTAACTGCACATCCGGTATCTATCTTGGCAGGAAAATTGGATCCCATGCGAAGAAACAGTTATGGGTATGTATTGAAGGATAAATGTATTCAAGTATTATTATATTATTGCTCTATGGCTGAAGTGATCATGTAGTGACTCACAAAATGAGAGCACCTCTAATATCTGGGTAAACATTGTTAAACTTTTTGTATGTTAAATGAAGTTTCATGCTAATTGTCATAATTGTTGCATGCCTCAATCATTGATTTCCGCTGTATGTTAAACTAGACATTTCCACCCATGCTTCACATGGGCAAAATGTCTAATGGTCACTAAGTGTAACTCCTACACACTTAATCAACATTATGAATTCATCTTAAACCATTTCAAATTTAATCATAAAAATGGCACATATTTTATACTTCTGTTGACATGGAAATTGCTATGTGTGAAACTATATTTCAACTCTCATCGTTGTATATTGCCTTTTTTTCTTCAACATTTTCAAATAAATAAATCAATTAATTACAGCATTATTTTTCAATTATTTGATTTAAAGAATAGCCAATAAATGATTTCGGTGTTTGAAAAGTAACTCAGTTACCACAGTTACCACAATGGAATCAAAATTATAAATAAATTCATTAATAAAATATAACAAAAAATTGTTTGCTGTAACTATAAATTAACTCTAGAACAATGAAAGCGGTCATTTTGACCTCATAACTACTTTGAGAAATGATTCCTCCAAAACGGCTAATCTCATTGAAATTTTATGACTTTTCTTATTTTCTTAAAGTTATTGAAAACACAGAAGAAAATTATTTTAGGTTTTATAATAAGATATCAACGATCTTCCTAGAATGATGGCAGCGGTAAAAGTAGTTATACAGTCAAAATGACCGCTTCCATCATTTTAGTGTTAAAAATTCTTAACAGTTGATTATATTATGTAGCAATAAAGTTAATTAAGAAAATTTAAGATGCCATTTTCTGTGCATGATGATATAAAAATGAATTTTGTGTGTTTAACCATTTGCCAATTATAACGAAAAGAGTTTTAGAATGAAAAATTGCATGATTTTTAAATTTTTCAGACTACATTTTTTTTATTACTTCTAGGCCAAGTCTCATGTGTATGCAGAGTGTCTACCTTCTGCAGTTTTGGCAGGTGAATTACACCTGCCAAATACCTCAGTCTTAAGTCTCACTCAGCTATTTTCATAAAAATAATCATTGGAAATATCCTAGAAAGAAACAAAAAAATCCATGATTAATAAATTTTTTGAATAAAATTCAATATTTTAGATTTTTCTCATAATCTATGGATCAAGTACATCCCAAGTATATGTAAAGTTTCAAGTTTCTACCTTCAGTAATTTGGGTTTTGTAATTTATACCCCAATCAGTTAGTGTCACTCAGCTGCATGTATAAGAAAAGTAAATTCATGATTGATAAGAAAGATAAAATTTACTGAATTTGTAGCAGTATAAAAGTCACTTTGCCATTGTGAGTGGTCCTTTCATTCTTGCATCTACCAATTGATATTTTATTAAGTTTGTTACAATTTTCAGTACTTTTCATGTGGACAGCAGTTTTTTCAATTGGATTTCAACTATTATTTTCACATGTGTGGCCAAATAAAAAACTCAATTTTTGCATTATTTCAAAATATTAAAGGTTGGTGAACAACATTATACATTGTTGAAATCTAAGAACTGCATACATTACTGAAATGATTGCTCTTTGAGGCAAAACTATTTATGTCTACTTATAAACTACTTAGTTTTGTTTATGCTTGTACCATTTGGATTAATAAGAGACTATTCTTAACTGATGCCATACTTTTACCTGTACTTTGAAATAGAGGTAGGTGTTCCAATATCCGATTATCGGTTTTGCCAATATATCGATATTTTCTTGATACCAATGATAAACCAATATTTGAGAACTGATAGATCCGATATTTTCTTCTTTTTTTTATACTTTAGCGTTAAGGAAATGGGATTTCTTTAAATGCATTTTGTCCTGAAACAGAATGATGTGCAGAAAGATAAAATACAAAAATACCTCACTAGCCTGAAAGGTAAACACTGGAGGCCAGTCAGATCCTGTGTATCTGCATAAAGAGGAAATTTTAGCCGAAGATCATTCGGCACCATGTTCAAATGTTTATAGTCAATAGTCCTACACATCTGTTATTTTTAGAATGGAGATCTTTACCTTTTGATACATAAATGAAATCCCTTTTTAAAACTGAGTAAGTCGGTCACAAGCAAGCCACAAGGGATGTCAACAAAATGAAAACATTCCTAGTCAGATATACAAGGTTACAAGGAAAATCCTTCCTTAGACCAACATCTTACAACATCTTACGAACTATGGCAGTTATCTATATACTTAAGGTGCGCATACAACCTTGGAAACCTGGAACTTCCTTGAATTTTCAATTGTTTCCTTAAAGCTGTGAATATCCTAGAAAATAAAATATTTCTGAAAAATGAACCTGGAAAATTCTTGAATTTAATTTTCTAAGAATTTTCCAAGTTTAGAGTGGATAAAAAAAATATGTGAGTTTCAGGCATTCCTCTCCCTGCCCTGAAACATCGTTTTTCAAACAGCTCCTTCCACATCATGAGAATCTGTTTCAGTGATCTTTTCTTACTGCTCTGTTATCCCCCCTTGACCTTAGGTAGGCAATCTGTGGCATCAAGCTGAACTATTAAAAAGGTCTTTTTGTTGATCAGCTCGGAATTTTAAGACTGCGATTTTAGTCCTATGGGTATAGATTTTGAAAATAGGCTACTGGCCACATGTCGATTAAACAATGCAGTTTGGCGATTAAATAAAATAACTAACCAGCTACCATGTTCCCTATTAAAAAAATGTAGAAAGATATGCAGAAATGGGAAGATTTAAGCAAATACATTCCTTCTTTTTCAACAAATAAAAGTTTTTTATCAGTTTTTACATTTTTTTTTTAAATTTTATTAAATTATTCGATGTTTGGTATGTATTTCGGGTAAAATGTTCTGAAGATTTGAATTCTAAGCATTTTTGCTTTAAAACCAATATTTTAAAAAATATAGCTTTCTAGATTAGGGTTCTTTAGTGCTATCATTTTCCTGAACATATGTATGTGTTTGTTATACATCTTCATAACATTTTTATATATTTCAACTCAGTATTTTAACTGTTTTATTCAAACAGCAATTTTTTATTACAAGAATACAAAATATATTTTTTCTCTAATATTTTAAAGTACATTTAAATGCTTTTATTAAACAATTTTAAAAATAAATTTGGCCAAACACATAAACTTTAAAATAGTCTTACTATAAGTAATTTTCTAAAGTAAAATATATTCCAATTGTTTATATATGTTAAATATTTAAAAGTTGTTAAATGTATTATTTCAAAATGTAAACATATAATTTAAATCCATTAAAAAATGTTAAATTATATTAATTAGGACATTTAAAATATGTCTAAGATTAGTAGTTAATATTCTAAAATCTGACACCGAGCTTCAAGTGCAAAAACAACAATCAAAATAGTGAGCGATTTGTAAACATTGATTTGAATGATATTGTTTTGATATCAAATAAAGAACATTTGATTACATGTCAAAAACCCAGACCGTCCGACTCATCCTAAGACATAGAGCAACTATTTGGACGGCTAGGAAAAGTTTGATTACATGTGTAAAATTTGATTAATATGATTACATGTGTAAAATTTGATTAATATGATTACATGTGTAAAATCTTTTGTTGTCATCACAAAACTAATTTCATGAAATGAGGTATGTATGAATAATGTACAAATTCTATGAGTTTTTAGAGTTAGATTAGGACAAAATTAGCAGCAGACTAGTTGAAGCACTCGGATTGGTTGATGTATATTAAATTGTCAATCATTTGGGTGCTTTTATTAGTATATTTTTTACAGTTTCATAGATTCTGGACTTACAAATCGTGCAAAATGTTAGACAATGTTGTATGTCACTGAATCAACTAATTAAATGACAAATCTTAAAAAACAGACTTAAACGTCACTTTAAATCTAGTTTTTAAGATTTGTCATTTAATTAGTTGATTCAGTGATTTGAAGTTTGATGTGTCACTACTAATGGTATATAATGTTGTATGTTTTTAGAATAACATGTATTTCACAAATGTTTTTACCTTCAAAAATATCTGCATGTTTACACAATGAAATTAATTGAATTGTTATCCCTACTTTGCATCATATATAATCACTATATTTTGCACAAAATTTATGAATCAGTTGTTTCTTTTGAATAGATAAATAATAGCTTCAATGTACACCAGGCTTGGGCGATGTGGGAATTTCAACATCGTGATATATCGGCAGTCTATCATCGCGATATTGCGATATATTCTGATGTTTATCATGTGATCAACGCATGTGACTACAAACTAAACGTGCGGCGACGCAGGTGAACAAACGTACTATGTATGCGAGAAATAATTTGGTTTAGTAAAATATTTACTTATTTTTAGTTGCACTATAAAAATAAAGATATATTGCTCTGATATGGGATATTTATTTAGAAGATGAAAATAGATGCAAACTTTAGTTTCTCATACTATAGAATAAAGGAAGTATTGTTTTTCCGAATATTTTCTATTTTGAAATTTTGAGACCAATACATCTTTTAGGACCTGCTGAACACATTTTGACTATTTTAGAGTAATGTCAATATGTTGTCAATTGCTAGTGTACACGATAGATGCCATAAATACTGATGGATTTTCACGAAACTTTATATCCGGCTTTGTTATCAAAAAATCAAGAACTAGATAGAATTTTTTGGAATTCGAGTGAAATTTCATATTTTCTATGGCAGCATGAAACAAAAGTTTGCTTAATAACACATAAAATAGATCATTTATGACTCCATGATCACGAAACAGCAGCTTCATTATAGTGATCAGCTTCATTATAGTCATGCTACTCAACTGATGAAGATTTCAATAGTGAAAAAAAGAAAATATCAGTAGTTTTAAGACTATTTCAGTAGTCGGGTGAAGAAATGAAATATATATGTTCATTGTTCACATAATACAAAAATGCAAATACAAAATATATTTTAGCATAATATATATAAATATGCATTAATATATATATTTATAAGTTTTTATCCAGTTAAAAATACTTTATATTGAAAACAAACATTTCTGTTTGATAAAGCACAAATTTTCACTAATGAAAATAACAAATATTAATCTTTAATAAAAAATAAAATATAGCAATATATTTATAGATATGAATATATCAATTTTAATATATTATTTCCAAAATGGTTGCTTTTTTATTTGCCTAAATCATTATTTTAAAACCCCATTTTGGAAAATATCTCTTCTAAAGGTTCCTATACCCATTTTTCAAAATAGAAAAATATGTATTACGCAAAAATAATTAAAAAATTAACCTTAATAAGTAACCAGAATATAAAAATACGCTAGTCTAGTCAATTTAATATGCAACATTTAGAAGATGGATGGGAATATGCGAAAATAATTAAAAAATCAACCCTTAATAATAGTCCAAATATGAAAAAAGTTAGTTTGGTCAATCTAATATGCAATATTTAGAAGATGGGGATGATGGAAAAGATACTAATGGATTCTCGGCGATTCACGGGAACATAAAGGGAATTGCGTAATCACGCTGTTTACGTGAAAATAATTAGCCTTAATAATTAATCAGAATATAAAAATATGGTAGTTTAGTCAATCTGATATGCAATATTTAGAAGATAGAGATAGATGGAAAAAGATACTAATCGACTTTCGGCGATTCATGAAACATAAAGTGAATTCACAAATTCCACAGTTTATGTGCAAATAATTATAAAATTAACCGTTCAGAAATTTATGCGAAAATTAACTTTTAAGAAGTACATTTATTACTTCTATGAAAAAAACCCGATCTTTTACATTCCACGCAGCGGTAAATCATCATAGTCACGGTGATTTGATTGGCATTACCGTGCACGCGGCCGTAAATCCCTGTTGTTATGTTGATTTTGTTGGCATTACCGTGTACACGGCCGTAAACTTACATTGGCCTTCACAGAAGACAATTTTCCATAGAAAACTATGCAAATTCCGTAACCGCAGTATAAGGCTGTTTCCCGTAGAAACTACGGAAAATCTGTAATAATCGACACTTCTGTGATTGAAAATACCCTGACTTTTCCAGAATTTTGAACAAAAAATTGATTTTCCCTGCAATTTCCCTGACATTATAGTCCACTTTCAAATTCCCTGTAAATTTCCGATTTCCAGAGTGCACACGAACCCTGTTATTAATAACTAAAAAAATCAATATAAAACTTACGGAGGGGGGGGGATCAGTATAAAGCTTACCGAAAAAAAAATCTAGATACAACAAGATATTTCCCACGTAGCCACCATAATCTTATGTTTCCCGCTCATTACGCATTCATAAACTATGTTCCTTTCCTTGCTCCACCCCTCACTCCTTTTCCTATAAACAATCATTAAAGTTAACTAATGTCATTACCGCGTGGAAGAGCAATCTCTGCCGCATCTATTAAAAACATTCTAGTCAATAATTTATATCCTTTCGCAATAAAAATGAAAGTGAATCATGAAAGAGCTTGGAATGCAGATTATTAAAGTTGAAAGCCGCTTAAGAGAGTTTCTTGGGTGATCAAGACGAACTTATATGTTGCAGTTTTTGGATAAATTGTAAAAACAAAACAAAGTTATTTTTACATTAAAACATAACGAATGTGATAAAAATCGTTAGATGATTTGCACTTCCTTAATTACAAAATTTCAAGAAGAGATAATCCACAGATTATATGTATTATCCATATCCCGAGAAAATATCGACATGAAAATCAACAAATGAAGTATCTTAAAACATTCAATGATTATTAATTAGTATAAGATTCTTTGGTGCCACGGCGCGGCATTGAAAAGCAAAGTCAGTGCTGTAATACTGGGAAATCACGATATACTGATGGTAACAATGCTGGGAATTTGTGCTTGTGTGCAGTGAAAAATCGCACAGAAACATCAGAATCGTAAAACTCGGCGGTGGCTGTTTTCACCGGGATATCGCGCATGCGCTATGAAAATCCCAAAACCGGAATTATTGTTCTCAAGATCGGCACTGGCAATGTCTGATATCAGGAAATCGCGCATGCACTATGAAAATCCCAAAACCGGAATTATTGTTCTCAAGATCGGCACTGGCGATATCTGATATCAGGAAACCGCACATGCTCTATGAAAATCCTAAAACCGGAATTATTGTTCTCAAGATCGGCGCTGGCGATGTCTGATATCGAGAAATTGCGCATGTGCTATGAAAATCCCAAAACCGGAATCGTCGGTCCCAAGATCGGCAATAGCGATGTCTGTGATATCGGAATATCACGATTTACAGGCGATGACGACGACGGAGATTTGCGCATGCGCTGAGAAAATCCCAAAACCAGAATCGTCGATTCCGAAATTTGCGGTTAGCGCTGGTTATGAACATCGGGAAATCGCGGCATCGGGATATCACGATATTGAGAGCTATATAGCGGTATATCGTCGACTTGTAATTTAAGAAACCAGTATGGTGATGTTGACTTCATACCGGTATTTCACGATGTATCGATACATCGCCCAAGCCTAATGTACACACATGTTACCAACTGTAAAATGTTCCATATATTAATCAATTAAATGTTTAGAATATAACAATAACTGTTTAAAATATCATGCTACAGTTCAATTTGGTAATAATAACTAGTATTACTTTTAAACGTTTCATACTTGCCCTAAGAAACATTTCAAAATATGCAGAAAGCAGACCATCAGTTATGTAGACAAAACATATGTAGTCTGATATCTTTTATTTTTTTTTTTACATTTTTCAATGGTACCTACAGTTCTAAAGGTAGCTTATTCTTTTTTTCATTTTGATAATTTATATGTTGCAATTTGGTATTTGATTAATCTTGCGATTATTAAAAAAGTAAATGTTTGCACCACAGAATAAATCGAACCCTTGAATGATACTAGTTTATCTTTCATTAGAATCCAAAAGTGTAATGAATAAATTTTATTTAGTTTTATGAATCATGGGTTAATTCAAATACAAGTGAACAGTTTGCTAAAATTTTAAAGAAACGTTAAACCTGCTACAATTTAAGGAACATCTGCTAGCTACAAGAAAATAATCTCAATTGATTTGAATTGTAATATTTCATAGAAAAATTCTACTCACTTAACCATATTTAACACATAATACATTTTAATTATTTATTTCAGAAAACACTGTCTGGATAACGAACGGTACACTGTAAAAAAAAAAAAAAGTAAAATTTTCTTCACCCAACAGGGCAGCTGTTAAAGAAAGTTTTCTTAAATAAAGAATTTTAGCTGTGGTTGCAGTTCAAAGATGGGACAGGATTGTAATATTTTGCACTATATTGCTTTTAATAGAATAGAGGGCTACATTGATTGGGGCTTAGTTTAAAATGGATTTCAAATTGCTTTGAGTATATATGCACATTCAAGTGTCCCATTCCTACCCAGGATTCAAACTTAGTACCTATATATCTGAGAGCTTTGTAGCATTTGGAAATTGAAGCAAACGATGGGTGGAATGTCTGTATATGAAACTTGTTTTGAGATTTTTTTTGTTCGAAAATTTTTATGTAACTTGACAGAGAAAGAAGTTTCTCGTTATAGTAACAAAATATCAAGTACAGTCACTATAAATAAAACTGGCAGTTCTTCCTTAGCGGTTGCAAAGAGATGACACTGTCATTTGGCCTGAAGAAGAGGGCTATAAAACACACTCAAAATAATCATAGTCACCTAATTATCATATGCCTGCTTTCTTTAAGGAAGTATTGAATGTTTTATTCTCAAGTATATACTGTTTGTGTACAATATTAGTATTTTAAAAGTTGTTTTATTTTATTTCAAGTGAGAAATTATATTTAAGGTAATTGTTTGTTTAGTGTGATTGACTATCAGACTATTCAATAGAATTCAAGTATTCACTAATTGTAATAAAATTTCATTTGAATATCTGACTTTGTTTGTGAAATATCACATTTGAAAAATCACCTACTACAAAACATCACATTGAAAATATCCAAATCATCTTCAAGAAGTAAGAAAGCACTTTTCTTGAAGAATGCATTCTGTAAGCATTAGATTTTAAAGTTTAGCTATTTCGGCACAAAATAAACATTTTCAAATATTTATGAAACAAAAACAACATTACTGTTTTGCATTAAGATGTAAGAGGAATTATTCAATATACTGAAATGTTATTCCAAAAATGATTTTTCAGTACTAAAAAACAGTTAATTTCAAAAATAATATTAATAAAAACGGGCTTACAGACTTTTTTCTGTTTGTATGGAGTGACTGTTTTCTTTCTTTTATTAAAAAAAAACACTCATTTTGCATTTGAAACTGGTTGGGAATTTTGTATTTTTGTTCGTTTGTCCAAATGATCACAATTATTGCGTGTTACTCTTCATTTTATTAAAAATTGTTCAGATTGATAAAAAGTTCAATGTACTCCCTGGGGAAGTAACCCCCCTCCCTCTCCAGGTATTTGTACACTCCATCATATGATGGACATACTGTTGGAATTTGACATCACGAACACAAAAATTGTTTTGCTGCTATTTTTCACTACATGATTGAAACTGTTTAGCCATAAATTAAGTTTAGCCGAACTTCAAGTAAAAAATTATATATCTACACTACAGATATATAAACATTTATCTGCTCTTTAAAGCATGAATATTTTATTTCAGGGATATTTCAGAAAAGAAAGATCCTCTTTCTTCATTAGTTAAAGGGGGTGGATCCAAACGAAATGCTCTGTTGAAATGGTGTCAAAACAAGACTCTTGGTTATAAGGTATGTAGAGAACTCTGAAATTATTCATTCAGACTTTGCTTTGTAAGATACTTTTTTCTATTAATATTTATTTTTAATTCTAGATGTTTTTCAGATTTTAAAATTAAGTTACTTTATTTAACATGGTGTTAAAAATTAAAGAATTCTAGTTCTTGTTACTTAAAATAGAACAACTTTGTCCTAATTTTACATAAATCATTAAATTTATTAGCTTAAGATACTTCCATGAAGTAGATATTCTGTAAATCGTAATTACTACCACAATGGACAATTCCGGCCTATTTTTTTTATTCATTTCGAAATGTTTCAAGATGGACAAAAACATAAAAATTTCTATTCTCGGAGCCATATCATGAATCTGTAAGCGTGTATTTACATCTGAAAAGTTCTGTTTATTATGTCTAGTATTTATAAGTATTTCATAGTTCCAATGTGCACTTTTACTAGTTTCACATCACCAAATAAAATCTTTATATCTGTACCTAAAACTGATGTTCTTCGTAAAAAATGGTGTCAAGCAATGAAGCGAGATACTAAACAAAATCCACCACTGCCATCAAAGATATCTCGTTTTGTATGTGAAGACCATTTTGAAGTAAGTTACATTTAAGTTATTTTTTATATTAGTATTTCATATTTGAAAATAAAACTCTTTAAACGAAAATTTTAATTATATTTATGGTGTCGAATCAATATTGCACATCATTCTCTATATGTCACTATCAATGCCAATAGGATGTTATAATTAGAAATTCAATGTCCCCTTGATTCAAAATTATGCAAATTAATTCATCTGTCACTAGGAAACATCATATTTTGTTTTATCTACTGATATTCATATATTATATATTTATTGGTACAATTACATAGGTAATAAAATTATTTTTATAGCTTAATAGAAAAATTTGCAGCACAGATTAAATTTTAGAGGGTTGACTACTAATGAAACATAATAATGACTTGCATTTGATGTTGATGTTTGTTTTTAATTTTAGAGTAATGAGATAGAAAAGAAAAGTTAAGGAGTTTATAGATAATAAATCAGTGTCTGTATAATCAAATTTTTAAAGCTTTTGTATGAGAAGTTTTTTCTATGATATATTAAACTTAGAAAAATCTTAAGCGTGTCCACTACTGGCTTGACACTCAATGTTTTGTTTTGGTATTACGAATGAACTTAAACCCAGATTCAAAGTGGATTATTGACATCATCCCATGTTTACTTTGTGATGTTCACACTGAATATTTGGATTTTCTTAAATTCAGGTAAATATAAAACAATGGCAATAAAAGTAAAGAGTTAAAACTTCATATTAAGAAAATGCCAATATCGTTTGAGTCAATAATTCTGGTGGTGCTGGGGTAAGTTAAGTAGTCCTGCATTGTATGCATTTCAATTGCGAAAGTCTGAAATATTTAATTGCATTGATTATATTAATTGCCAATTTTGTAAAATTAAATTATTGGTGCAATACAAAGTAAAACTGAAATAATAAAGAATATTCCTACATATTCAAAATTATTTAACCTTTCAATTTATTTTTATCTCCAAATATTCTGTACTATATCCTACAACTATGAAAAATTAGTGGATAATTATACTCATAATTAGAGAACCCTTAATTTAAAAATAATTAGAAATAAATATACAAAGTACTATGCCGTTCTTTAGTGCCTCTTAAAACAACAGAGGATACTTTCTTAGCACTAGTGACACCTAGATATAATTCTCAAAGAATTGTGGCATTTTCAAGCATTTCATCCATAGGAGTTTTATCTCCTCTTTTTAAACTCCATTCACAAAACATTTTGTTCCGAAAAGATGTTTCATGCTTTGGAACAACTTGTTTATGAACCCATTTTCACACTTACTGAATAATAAACAATGTCTTGCACTGCCTTCATTAAAACTGAATATATAAATAAGTAAAGCTTAGTTGGTTACCAGATTTCTAATGACCAATATGTCTTAAACATTTAAAAATTAAATTAGGGCATTATTTTTTTAACTGTTAATTTAAGAAATTTTGACTACATTTTTTAAAGGTGAAGAAAATTTTTTATATAAATATGTATTTTGAGCTTATAAAATTTTCATATAATAATGGAGATTCGATGTGAGCACGTTTTATTTTATAAAGAACAGTTTTTATACTGTACTAGTAAAAAATGTAGAAAATACTGTAAAAATACAGAACCATCATGATGGAATCAATCTTGGACAAATTGTCTGATTGCCCTTTAACAAAACCAGAATCCATGTTTACAATAAAATAAAATAATGAACAAATAATTTAAACTCAAGCAGATCAAGAACAAATGGATAAAATAATTATAAACAAATTGTAAATAAAATTAAACGCCACCTACTTGCAAATATCTCAATAGAAACAGCACATAGTAGAATGTTGCATCACAGGTCGAACAGGCCATGTGACATCACAGCCAATCACGAGCCATTTTGTGTTTGAGTAAATTTTGCGATTTTTCATTTTTTGATATTTAAATAAATAATTATTTTAGAGATTTTTGCTTGGATATTTTAAATCAGAAAAAAATATCTCTATAAATATCAATTGATTTTAAGAGCTTTAAAAAAAAATTGGAATTGTCTGTCCATTATCTGAGGTATTTATAGAATACAAAATGTAAATTGCAAAAATGTTGAAAGTAAAGTAGAAAATAAGACTACGTTAATGAAATAGTCCTCCTATTAATTTTCAAAAAGTTGCACTTTTAAAATTTTTATAGCACCCCCCCCCCCCTCCCCTTAGACAAATTTGGGCAATCAGAAAATTTTTATTTTTAATGCAACAAGATCATTAAAAAAAACTTGCATATCTGTATCTTTAAAATCAACTGAATTATGATAAAAGAAAAAATCTGACTTATGCCACTTTTCCGTACCATGTGAAAGGCTGTTTCATCAGTGAAAATAGGGATCATAAACAAATTAACAATGGAAAATGTTTAGATCAAAAATATGTTTATATTAGGGCTGTCCTGAAGAAAATTATTGAGAGTATGAGGTGCTGTCTCATTTAAAGAGTATTGAAATTGCGGTGTTCCAAGAGGCGGAGCCCCTGGTGGGGGTGTGAAAGGGGGGGCGCTGCCCCCCATGAAAATTTTTGAATCATTTAGGCCATATAATTGCCATTTTTAAGCCCATAAATCACTTTTTTCACAATATTAAAAACTTGATGCTTAACAGGACATATATTATATATATATATATATATATATATATATATATAATATATAATGTGCCTGTGAGTTAGTATTTCTGTTTTTTATATTTCTGGTTTATAATTCACTTGGTTTTTATTATTTGTCCTTCCACTAGCCAGTAGATAGTTCCAATGGTGTCCATAGGTAAATACTATCACCATTGTCAGAAACTGGCTATTTTATCGGTTTTAATTCAAATTGTATGGCTGTCCTGACGAGAATGCAATTTCGAACTAACCTCTGTTTCTTGTGTAGTTTCAGTTGATTGTTCTCCATGTCATGATCTTCAATCTTGAGCTATTTATTATTGCCTTTTCTCATTTTTGCCATGTTTGCTTTTTTATTTTATATATATTTATATATATATATTTATATATATATATATATATATATATATATATGCACCTTTTTAATTATGATTTTTGTATACTCATCTTCCCCTCACCCCCTTTCCATTATAGTGATAAGTTACCTTCTATTTTTAACACTTTACAACAAAGTTGAAAAGTGTTTATGACTTTGTTCATTCTGTCTGTCTGTCTGTCTGTCCGTTAGCACGATAACTGCCGTAAAAATGACTTAATCAAAATGAAATTTTAGTATGTTGTTCAGACGGTCTGTAGGACCTATGGGAATATAAATGAATAATATCACACAATTAGTTTTGGATTGAACCCGGGTTGAAAAAATGAAATACATTGAGCCCTATGGGACCTAATTTTTCTAACATTTTTTAAGCGGATTTAAAATTCACAAATTGCTTCGAAAATTTTAGGTAATATTCAAATTGTTCCATAAAATATATAAAAAAAAATTCAGTGAAATATATTCAGTAGTTTTTTAAATAAAAATAAAATAATAATTACACATCTTATATGAAACGATCACGTGACCATGATATGAAACGATCACATGACCCACTTCAAAATGAGATATGGCATCCATCTTGTTTCAAATTCGTGATTTTTTAAAGTTCTTTTTAATTCATATTGAGTGTTGTATCCATCCTAAAACTACTTTATTTCTGCTTAAATTCTGTGCATCTACATACTAAAACAACACAATGACAATATATTTGAGTTTAAATTCTCATTCAAATTTGATTATTTCTACAATTAAGCCTATTTTTCACCTATGTAAAATGTAAACAGCAAAATATGTAGAATGAGTTGTATTAGAATTACTGTATTTCTTTAACACAAAATAATTCAGTCCATGGAGTCTGCATGGCTGATATGAATGAAATATTAATTGATTTTATAAACAGAAGGACGATATTTTTCGATGAAGTTTTAAGCATAAAGTTTATGAATTGTAGCTCCATGGTCTTAATTTTTAAATAAAATAAATTATTATAGTATTGTGATGAATGAAATGAATGGGAGAAAGTTATGAATGAAATCCTGCTTTTATAGAGAGATCCAGGCGTGTTATTTTATCTATGACGTCATTTGAATTAATTTCAGTTGTTTTCGATGAAGTTTTCAAATATAATAAATTATCGTAGTATTATGATAGATTTAAAAATATTACCGTGGAATGTATTGCATTTTAGAGATATTTAAACCACGCAATTTATATTTCAATGCCGTCTTTTGAATGAAGTTCATTTTTTTCAATGAAGGTTTAAGTTTTCAAATATAATAAATCAATGTAGTATCGTGATAAGTTTTAAAACATTACCGAGGAATGTATTGCATTTTCGACTTTCTTAAATAAAATTGCATTGAAGTTGGAAAGTGTTTCATAATCAATGCTTTAAGCATGATTGATCTTTCTTGTTATCCTTAATCTTGGTCTATAGTTACTTATTTGTAACAATTATGCTAGAGATGGGTTTTTTTTTTTGTACTTACCGTAGTTTATGCATAGTTTTTGATTAAAAATTTCAATTTTTATATATATATATATATTAATTAATGGATTAACAGATATGGATCATTTTGTAACATGAAACACTTTATTTTTTTGTCCTGCACTTACTTTTGTTTTCTTGTAACTTTTCACACACACTTACTTTAATATTACCTATATACATAATTCTCATTCCTTCCTTAACCCTTTCGCGACGGCGGCATTCCGAAACCACCGTGGCCCAAAGGACGGAGCGCTTCGTTTTCGAACTGCTCCCAAAAGACTACTAATTTTTTGCGCTAAGCCTAACTCTCGAAAAAATTTCTCTAAAAATCACCCATTCAACACAGCATTCTACTATTTTCAGGAATAAAGGAAATTCTTATTTTCTATTTGATGTATATTTTTCATACAAATTTTCTTTTATCAAAATATTAAAAATTTTAGTGTATTAAAAATGATTACTTACCTTGATTAAAATAGTTATCAGTTAATCAGAAAAAATATTGAAATGATGATAATGAAATATTTATATAGCTAATAGAAATTACGTACATATATATACAAGAAAATAGCGTAGCTATTTTCATTAATTAATACACCTTTTGCAAATGGTATATTTCAAAGCAAGTACCCACGCACAGACCAACATTGCAATCTTTGTATTCATAATAACTCGTTATGCGCTTTCTTTTGAGTTTTGTAGTTTGCGAGCAAACTATACATCTTCTTTGGAGGTCTTTTTTACCTGTATTAGAGCACAATTTTGGAAAATGTTTTCCAGTTAGACGGAGAGGAGAGGGGATGAGATAACTGCTTCTACTGGACTGTTCAGGTAAAAGAATATTTCAATAAGTTGCTCTATGAGATGAAGACGAAACTGCAAGATTGGGGATTTTTCCCTTTCTTATTGTCAAAAGACTATGAGCATTCAATATTGCAATATCTAGAAAGCCAAAAAATAATTTTCTGTACCATTTGATAGTTTTTCTATAAGCTGGAAAATTCATTGGTGACGCATCTCCAATATCCCCTCCCCCCCCATATATTTGTTATATTCCAAAATACAATTTGGTTTTAAAATGTCTTCGGATGTTTTCCAGTCTTTCTTTCCAGAATTTTGCGTTTTGTCAGTATGAAGAGTTGTTAACATCCTTCTTTTTATCTTTGAATAAAATGACATTCACACCATCCTTTTGCACTGCTGCAATTTCTCCTTTGCGTAGAGGAGAGGTACAGATGGAAAATTCTTTAGCATGTCCTTACGATTTTTTAAAACTGTACCACATACATGCGTATTGTTAGACAACAAATACTTTGCGAGTACAGGAGAGGTAAAAAATCTATCCAAATACAAAGTATATCCTTTTCCTAAAAGTTCACTTAGAAGTGTTTTCACAACACGTTCTCCATACCCACCATCAGAACTTGATAATTCCGTCTCCTTTCCAGTATACACAAGGAAATTCCTTATATATCCTAATTCCGATTCTGACAATTTATATATTTTTATTCCATATCTGGACCTTTTCGAGGGGATATATATTGACGAAATCCCAGCCTTCCTTTCCATGAAAACAAAGATTCATCAATGTACACATTTCTTCCAGGAGTGTATATAAATTTAAATTTTAAAACTAATGCATCTAACACAGGGTTCAATTTATCTAGTTTTTGGGCATTACTATCAAGAGTAAAATGAAGGTAACGTAATATTCCTATAAATCGATCGCGACTCATAACTGAATTGAGAAAAGGAGTACTGATAATTGTATTCTTAGAAAAATACATTTTAAGATTTGGTTTTTTGACAATGCTCGTCAAAACTACTAGTGCAAGAAACACACGAAATTCATTTCCTGTCACAGGTGGAAGGAGAGAGGATGGAAGGAGAGTCGATGTGGAAGGAGAGAGGAGATTTTTCTCCCATTTTTTCTTTGCAAACTCATTAGTTGCTTTTACGATAAATTCTACTAGTTCATCATCAAAAAATATGCTTAAAAAAATCAAGTTCCTTATCTAAATTAGGTGACATGATATTGTGATTTATTCCAGGTATGTTCAAACACTCCAAAGAATTCAGATTTTTTAAATCACTTGTCCAAACATCATTCGAAAAAACAGCAACTGAAGCTGGCGGCATTGTAATAATAGTACGCTCAGAATCTGAAGAATCAATTGCATTTTCAGATTCATCATCAGAAATAACACTGTTCCACGAATCTTCACTATCTGCATCGCTTTCATTCCTGTCTAGTTCGTTTACCATATGCGTATATTCTTCCTCAGAAAGGAAACGTCTCAGACCAGCCATACTTTTATCCAAAATAATCTAATTATTTCACTGCCGCACATTCTTTTACCCCCCCCCGGGAAAAAAAAAACTCTTATATTCCTGTAATTCACCAACGATATCATTAAAAGCTAAAATCAAAACGAGATCCGAAACTCAATTATAAAATTGTTGATGCTGCGAGAAGTGCTCTGTCTATTTATTTTACAGAATCATGTTTCACCGTTCCAAATGGAGAAATAATTCATTGGATCCTCCTTATGCCAAGGTCAAGCATCTACAAAATACATTTAAGTTGCTTCCATGGGCATTTAACACCATCTAATAGACAAATAAATTCAAATGAAAATGTTTCACATAGAAACACCGATACGTGCCACTCGCCTTTTAGGGTAAAGTTCTCTCCGTCACTAGTGCATGCCATCCGTCCTAGAATGCAAGTTCACAGCCGACACGCTGGCATGCCAACCGTCGCAAAAAGGTTAATACCCACTAATATTATAAAAAAATTATTTCCATCATATGGCAACATCTGTTGCCACTGGTATTTGACTGGTCATGTATCATCTATACAAGCCCAAGGTGGCAGTTGCCACTTTCATCAGTTTTTCATTCCTCTCCTGGTCGTACGCAGGATATTATTTTAAAGCTTGGGGGGTTCAGGGTTTTTTTCTCATTTCGTCATTTGTTTCCATTCAAGTTTGTAAAGGACTAGCAAAAGAAAAAAGGCTGAACTTTGTTGAAAGTCGCCCAAATACAAAAACTTTCTTGAGACCTTGAGAGTGCGTGGCACGTACTCAATATTTTTCAAAATTTCTTGAGAGTACACGGCGCATACAGCGTGTACCTTTTTGGGACAGCCCTGATTAATATGTGTCAAAATTTTTTATCACAAATCCATCTAAATAAAGCATTACACAGAGATCATATAAAGCAGTGGTACTCACTACACGGTTGGGTATCCTATGTATTATCATCTAGTTTTATCTTTTTTGTGATATGTCACAAATTTATATTTCTAATTTGATATATGGTCCCCATTCACAATGTTCAATTTTCAATTAAATATAACTCGCTCAATTTTAAAGATACAGATATGTAGGTTTTTTTTTAATGATCTTGTTGCATTAAAAATAAAAATTTTCTGATTGGCCAAATTTGTCTAAGGGGATCGTATAAAAATTAAAAAAGTGTAACATTTTGAAAATTAATGTGAAGATTATTTCATTAATGTAGTCTTATTTCCTACCTTACTTTCAACATTTTTGCAATTTACATTGCCCACTTATCTCCAGCAAGTAAAGAATTAAAGTGCGTTTCAATCTTTTTGGGACACCCTGCATACTTGTGAAACTTCTTCCTAAGTTTTTCCGAATGGCAGAACTACTTATAAAATTACCTTGTACCAGAGATAGTCCTAGAATTTTTCCAGAAGAGTAAAAATACTCCTTGACTTATTTTGAAAGAGTGTTTTGCTTTCCAGAGGAATAATTTTTAACGAATGAGCAATTACGCTCAAATTTTCAGATATTGATTACATTTATTATATTTTATATAAAAGAAATTTTAGGGTTACCAGCCAATAGAAGAAAATTTTCTGACTTTTCTACTGTTTTAAGATGTAAATTTAGATGCAGATACACCAAATTCTAATTTATGTTTTAAAATGATTGCATTTCTAAATACCCAAATTATTATTTTAATACCATTGTTCAAAAAATTGTTCATTTCATTAATAATGGGTCTGAAAAATAGTTTTTCTGTATAAAACACAAAATAATTACAAAAATTTTAGCTGATGCAAACAGATTACAAAAGTGAAAATATTTTCACAATTTAACAAAATATACTCTATCGCAAAAAAATATATGAACCTATAAAAAAAATTAAGCTACAGCTTAATTGCATGGGTGAATTTTTGGAATGTAAGAGAGTATTTTCTTTCAAGTTTGGGTTTTAGAAGGATGTGGTGGTAGCTAATTTATTAGGTTATTTTAATTCAAAGAATGGCTGGGTTAAGACACTTTCTTTCTGTGGAAGAATATACTCGCATGATAATCCAACTGGACCGTAACGAAAGTAATGTAGAAATAATAAAAGTAATCAAGATTCATGGAACTTTAGTATTCTGCTGAGTACACAGTTTTTATGAATATAAAGATTGCAATGTTAGTCTGTGCATGTATCCATGTTTTGAAATATATCATACGTAAAAGGTATGTTAAATTAGTGAAAATAGTAACAATATTTTCTTGTAAAAAATTGTGCATAATTTCTATTAGCTATACAAAGTTTTGAGTATAATCATTTAGATATTTTTCCTGCATAACAGATAACTGTTTTAATCAAATTAAGTAATCCTTTAAATTTTTAATATTTTGGTAAAAGATAATTTGTGTGGAATGTATACATCAAATGGAAAATAAGTATTTCTTAATAAGTAAGTTCCTGAAAAAAGTAGAATGTTGTATTGAATTGGTGATTTTTAGTGAATTTTTCTTGGGAATTAGGCTTGTGCAATAAATGTGTCATCCTTTGGGAATAGTTAAGAAGTGAAATGATCTGTCCTTTGGGCTCTGGCAGTTTCGGAATACCACCATCAGCAAAGGGTTAATAAATAAAAATATTTATTCGTATCTGCAAAGACGTCAAAATTGAGGCTGTTACAAAAATATTTTATGATGTATTAAAATTAAAAACATTTCATTAGCCAAGCAAACGTTTCATTAGGAAACAAATGGAAGCACAGCAATCTACTGCAAAAACCAACTATAACTGGACAAATTTCTCCTCAATCTAAGAGCCAGCTTTAAGTGTACATTATTTTGCATTTTGATAACATTTTTTAGACAGTATTTATGATAAATAGTTACAATGGTATAATGCATAGAGATTAACATCAACACTTAAAAAAAAATAAATTTAGATTTTTTAAACTAATACTTAATGAAATCATACGGGAAAACATATCGAATCATTAAAACTTTAAAAATAAAGACTATTAAAATGTCTTTAATAAAATCTCCATCCATGACATACATAAAAATTACATAACCAGAGTGCTTTCAGGCATTATTATGTCCTTCATCAGTGGCGGCAAAGTTGCCATTGATGAAGGACATAATAATGTTCGGAATCGCTCTGGTTATGTAATTTTTATGTATGTCATGGATGGAGATTTTATTAAAGACATTTTAATAATAGCCAACTTTGGTTGTCTTTATTTTTAAAATAATACTTAATATTTTAAAGTATTGATTGTTTCAAATTTAAATTTATAAGATAAACAAAAATATATTCAAATTTAAAGCATTATTTTTACATTAGCTGTTTTACCCTGCACATATGAAATTAAATCATTTTGTTTGAACTGATCATTGTATGCAGGGTTTGTATGCTGGTAAATAATTAATTCACAATCTTTTATTTCCGAATACGATCAATAGATGGCACAATGAAAAGAACAAAAATAAAGTCTCAATTTATTTTCATTATGTACAAATATGGAATGTTAATATTTTGCCATTTTTCTCATTATACATAGTAACATTAAAATTTTTTATTAAATTTTCTTGTTAATTTTTTAAAGTTGAATTTTTAATATAGCATAATTTGCATAAAGTTTAGGAAAACAAACTTTCATTATTAATTTTTGCAATTACTTCAGATTTATAAACTTCTGTTATAATGGACTCTTAATAACACAGACAATATATATATATATACACTTATCCCCCGATTTACACGGCACTTGTTTTACACGATTTCGCTTTTACATGGTATATAAATTAACAGATTTCAAAAAATTGATAAAAATGTATATTCCGCTCCATATACGCCTATACAAAGATTTGATGACATTTTTGAATTTTATTCCTTTGGTAACACTGATGAAAACAACAGGGGATTCCCGGTGTTGTAAAATATATACATTTAGGGGAATGCCCGTAATGAGGAATCCCTGTATAGGGAAATCCCCGTAATAGGGGAATCCCCGTATGTATTTCACAACAGTAAAACTATCTGGTTCATGCAAGTACATAGTGCAGAAACATTTTAGCAGCACAGCTTATATTATTGTGCGTTTATCTTTTGAACTGGTAAGTTTTCAACATTTATAATTTTTCTTGCATCTTTATAATTTGCGTAAATTTGTTAAGGTTCTATAATGTCAAAGGATTTGAAGAAAAATCAAATGAAAAGAAAAGTTATTTCTTTAGAAACTAAAATTCAAATATTAGACCGTTTACGTAATAGAGAAAGAGTAACGGATGTTGCTAAATTTTACTCCATGAATGAAGCCACAATAAGGACAATAAGAAAAAATGAAGACTCCATTAGAAAAAGTGTAGCAGCTGGAACCTGCAGCAGTATGAGTACGACTTCATAGGTTAGAGATGTTACAATGGAAAATATGGAAAAAGCCTTAGTGATATGGATAGAAGACCAAACTCAAAAGCGAATCCCGATCGATACCAATGCTGTTACAAATAAAGCTTTGAATATTTATCAATCACTTAAGAATCAGTCGCCGTCGACTTCGTCCGATGAAAAGAAGGTATCTTTTTCCGCAAGCCATGGGTGGTTCGAGAGATTCAAACAAAGACATTCTTTACATAATTTGAGAATGAAAGGTGAAAGTGCATCTGCTGATTCGGATACGGCACAACAATATCCGGCAAAACTTGCGGAAATCATTGCCACTAACTCCTACACTTCTGATCAGGTTTTCAATGCTGACGAGTCCAGATTATTCTGGAAAAAAATGCCGGAAAGAACCTTTATAACCAAAGCTCACAAATCAGCTAGCGGTCATAAAGTAGCGAAAAGTCGTATAACAGTTTTTTTCTGTTGCAATGCTTCTGGCGATTGTATGATGAAACCATTGGTGATTAACAAATCAAAATCACCACGATCATTCAAAGGAATAAATATCAAAAACCTTCCCGTCTATTGGATGGCTAATAGAAAAGCATGGGTCATTGCCATAGCTTTCAATGAATGGTTCCATAACTTCTTTGTTCCAGATGTCAAAAATTATTTAACTAAAAAGGGATTGCCTTTTAAGGCTCTTCTATTAATTGATAATGCGCCAGGTTATCCTCCAGATTTACAACTCGAAAATGTAAAAGTTGTTTTTTTACCAAAGAATACAACTTCCTTATTACAGCCGTTAGATCAAGGGATAATTTCGACTTTTAAAGCACTGTACATCAAGCAAACTTTCAGGTATATCTTAGAACAAATGGAGAATGATGAATCTCTTACTCTGGTGGATATTTGGAAGAAATTTACAATTTTAGATTGTGTTAAGCATGTTGGACAGTCATACACTCACATCAAACAATCAACGATCAACACTTGCTGGAAAGCAATATGGTCGGATGTTGTTGAAAGTGGAAATGATAAATCACCAATAGAGCATGAATATTCTCAGATCACTGAGTTGGCCCATACTATAGGAGGAGAAGGTTTTGAAGATTTAGCTCAGGCAGATATTGAAGAAATAATGGCTGATGAAGAATTGAATGAAGATGATTTAATTAACATGATTCGTGAAACAAACAATTATGATGAAGACAATGATTCTGATGAAGAGCAATCTGAACCAGTTGCGTTCACAGCAAGAATCATAAGCGTAGGACTTGATTTGGGAAGAAAATTGGGCAACCATTTCTTACAATATGACACAAATGTTGATCGAGCTCTCCGATTCCAGCGAAACCTTCATAAATGCTTAAATCAATATGAAGAGGTCTATAAAGATTTAGCAAAAAAACCTACGCAATTGTTAATTACCGATTTCATGACGAAGTCTTGTCAACCCGAGATCTTGCCTAATTCGTCAACCATTGAGTCAGAATCGCATCAAGAAAGCTCAAGTGATGAAAGTGACATCATACCTATCAGAAAGAAAAGACTGATAGTACATGAAAGTGATGACAGTGATTAAACTTATAATTAATTTTTAAGGGTCTTTTTGTTTTTTTGTTCTTTGTTCCTAATGTAAAATAAATTAAATATGTTATATTACTACATTCATATGTTTGTTGTTTTATAAACTAAGTATAATTTTAAGTTTTCTAAGATGTCTTACTTTTGTTTTACTTAAATAAATGACTGAATCATGCACATTTTGGGGTTATTTTCGTTTTATATGATTTTACTTAGCAAAATCCAAGATTTCAATTTACAAGGTTTTGTGCAGAACCTATCTTCCGTGTAAATCGGGGGACAGGTAAAGGTCGAGATTAGCGGTCGCCACATCGCCAGTGGCGACTAAGGAATTACTCTTGGCGACCGTAAAATGTAATGTCTATCGCCAAAAATGGCGACCTGCAAAATTTACATGTTTCTATATCAGAACGTCAAAAGTCTAATCTCTGTGGAGTTTCAGGAACACCCGCACGGATGAGCTTAATTCCTCTGAACCAAACCCAAATTAGACAGTCAGTAAACAAGACTGGTATCATAAAGGGTTTTTCATTGTCGTCCCCCCTCCCCTCGGGAGAATATTCCGTAGGTATCCTATTTATTTCTCCCCAACCCAGCCGTTAAAAGTCTTACTTGCCCATGGCGATTCAACTTAAACGATCTATTAACGAAATCGTGATCGGCCTAACTGCGATAGTCTAAAATGACTCTTTTCCTAAACAATCCCTCTGGGGAGTGAGAAAAATGTGTCAAAAATCACCACAATACTGCTACGGCTGTTAATTTATTGCACCTGCAGCCGAGAATGAGTGCTACTGCTATCCACATTCCTATCTCCTTCCTCCCCGTGATCTCCGATATGTTTACTTTTGAGGCATGCCCGGGCGCAGCGCATTCTATCAATTGACCCCAACAGCACCTTACCGAAATTCGGAGTGGCCCCACTTTTACATACTGTACTAATAGAGCTTTCATCATTTTTACATTTGCCTTAAATTTTTAAACTGTTTCCGAAAGCGGAATTAAAATCGCGCATTAAAATAAAAATGCCCCCGCTATTTTCAGCTTGTAAATTTATTTATTGGTTAAATATTCATAACGTATTTTGCATCATGATAAATTAAAAAAAATAATCCATGTACAATAGTTTTGGGTATACGCTGTAGCTGGGAATGCCAGGCGCTAATAAAAGGCGTCAACCTTCGGGATGCTTTTCGGAGCTAAATTGCCGATATTGCGACATTATGAATTGTTCTATTTCAACTTACATATATATGTACTGTTCATTAACAATCATATAGTAAATATGAACGACGATGGCAAAAATTGCGCGTAGTTGCTTCTATGCTGCCTAGATATAATCGCAAAAAATTCGCAATTGTTAAAGTTTCGGCGCGCAATAGTTTCTCCATCCGAGAAATTTCAGATTTCCTGTTATAGATGATACCTTGTTTTATGTTATTAATCTGTCATCGATGATGTAAAAAACTAAAAATGTTTGTATTCTTAAACTGTTTACCGCTTAGTTGTGTTTTCATTAGTGCCAACGGTAAACAATTATCAATTCAAAGTTAAATCGGCTCGATTTTCAACTTATCCGCGGCCAAAGTTGGTTCATGCCCCACCCCGTTGATTAGAAAATTCGAGTAAAGCAATAAAACGGCCTATGTTTTTAGCGATACAAACAGATATTTTTTAAATTCAAAAACGTCAAAATATTAAATAAAATCCAATTTCTTCAAAAGGATAAAGAATTTAGTTGTTATAAAATAAACATATTAGAGAAATTTTACAATAAAAATGGTTGCTAAGTTTATAATGTCCGATAATATAACGGGAAAAATGACCGAAATATCGGGATCGCGATAATTTTAAAATTACAGACTAAGTGATCAAAAGGTAGAAACAAGAATATAGATTATTTAAAAATCGCAGAAACTCATTGGTAAAATCCCATAAATTAAAAAAAAAGTGAGTGGCCGGATTTCTTAATAAAAAAGGCATAAATATTAATAGTAAATGCTTCATCAGCTGTGAAAAAAAAAGATCAAAATAAGAGAATTTAAAAACTTAAGAAACAGGCATATTCAGAAATAATCTGTAATTTTGGCAAAAAATTAAAGCTGACAAAATGTTGAATAAGTAAAGTGTTATGGGAAAAAAGGAATTTAACATTGACCCCAAAAGTATTTGAATCAGCTTCATGGTAAATGAATTTTTTTAGATGACTTGGTAAACAATTATAAAACACTGAAAAATTCCTATAATAAGAAAAACTTCGGTAAGATTTAAAACAGGGTTAAAAAATGAGTGACAATAAATGTTTAAAATATTCAGAAAATGATAAATGAAAGATCAAAATTTTGAAAACTTTTAGGAAATGGAAAAGATGGGTATACTGACAGCGACTTGCAGAAAACTTAGATTTAGAAAAAACACCTGAAATAAAGTTTTGAAAATGTATTCAATATCCAAAATGAGAAGTTAGAAATAAATGCATGTTAACAATATTACTCATTAAAAAATAAATATATATTTATAAATTTGTGTTATCAGAAAAATTAAGTTTTGTATTTTGCCAATCTCTTAAATTTCCCCTAATTTTTACCCCACCTCCTCATCAAATAATAGATCTTAATAATAGAAAAGTAGATCTATTATTTAGTTTTCCTTGTTAACATAGTAGTCTTTCACCTAACTGAAGTACTCGCCATCTTAAGGTATGGAGAGAAGGATCTGTTGTTTTACTTATGTCTACCATATAATAAACCTGTAAATAAGTATGGGTAATATATCAGTAAATTTTTTAATTATAAAATATTTAAACACAATTTTGCATAACATCAAACAAGTTGAAAAAAAAAAATCGCACATTTTTCAGTTGTCAACAATTGGCCTCATCATGAACCTACCAGCCAGTGACTGACTGCTTTGAACCCAGGCATTGTTTACAATGGGTTTTATTCCTTCCCTTTAATTAATGTTCCTTATTATTTCCTATCAATAAGAAATGTATTAGCACTTGCATTACACATGAATATTTATAACCGTCATTGTTCTTTTATGAACCCCTTATAAATATCCTCCGCCCCCACCCCCCTTATATTATAAAAATTTATGTTTGTGTATATAAAATGATGCATAAGTAATTAAGTATTTCTATCTACTTTTCTGATCTTAAGTAAGCAGCCTAAATTATGAGGATTCTAACTATTATCTTCAATTTGTGCAGTTAAAAAAATTAATTTATCAAGAATATATTTTAAAGTAAGAGATATGTAATTATAAAATTTTCTGTATATTTGCAATTTTGTTTTGTTAATTTTTTTTTTTTTATGCTTTGAATTTAAGTTTTGAAATAGATAAATTATCTGTATCTTTTTTACTACATGTGGGCCACATTATGCAATGCATTCTTTAGCTAAAATTTATAATTGTGCCCTTTCGTATGCAATGTGCTCCTTTTTTAAAGTCAGCAACCTGCCCTTTTGAAATCCTAGAATGGACCCTGTAAATATATATATATATATATATATATTAGAAAGAAGTAATAATAAAAATAATTAATTCAAGTAATCTTGAAATATTAACATCACCATAGAAGCAAAACCACTACCATAATGCCGATAATAGAAAAGATCAGCACCGGCTCAAATTCGGAGATTAAAAAGAATTAAATTCATCTTCAGGTCTGAGTATTTAATTCTATTTAACCCAAACAAATGCCTGTTTCAGATTGGAAAATAGTACATTACTATAAATGTCCAAACTCGGACTAGAGGCACCATAAGATAAAAAAATGAAGATAAGAAGCATTAGGAAAATTTGTATTAACATGTGGCAGGAATCCTTCTTCTTTCACCACATGTATATGTGACCAACCTCAACAGTATAATAAATATCTAGAAGTACCGGAATGAACATGACGAAATACAACCTAGGAGGCAGTACGAACGTTCACAGCGACACTCCCAGACCCATCCAGTGAGTCAGAACAGGAGACAGGACTATTACCCGTATAAGCAAAATAGAATATGTACATGCAGCAAAGATGAAAATTCTTACTAAATAAGAGATTCATAGAAGAAATGGATAAACGAAAATGCCACTATACACCATTATAAGGGCCCTCGAATCGTAGTTTCAAACTGGTTAAAGTTACAAAATTTTAGCAAAAATATAATTGAAAACATAATATTAATATATCTTATTTTCAGATGTTTTTGATTTTTCTAATTTTTTTAGCTTATTTTATTACTTTTCATTTTTATTTATTTATATAATTAATAAATAATTATTATATATATATATATGCTTAGAGCAAATTGAATGTGTTCGTGGAAAAAAAAAATTGTTAGAAAATTGGGGGGGGGGGGGAGAGATCAAAATCGAGTACAAAATTATGGCCACTAACATCATCAAAGTGGCCACTGAGCTTTATGAGGTCACTGGCCACTGGCTACTGTTGATTTTTTTTAATCTAAAGCCTTAGGGACAGGTGTATATCGATAACATAGACAATATAAACAGGGTGTCCAGTGCTATCGGTGTCCCATGGCTATTTCCTCAACCGTTAGTCATAGAGATATACTTCCAATTGCAAAAATGTTTTAAATTTTAAAATCTATTATCTTAGAAATAGTTTAAATCAATAAATACATTTCTGAAAGAAATACGAAATATAAATTTTTATACAGTCCCCTAGTCCTACCAATTATATTTAGGAAAATCATCCTGATACAATTTCATGCAAAATAAAAAAAAGCTTCCTTTTACTACCAAAATTCACCGAGTTATGAAGCATTAAACTTTGACTTAAGTCGCTTTTCCACGCATAAAAATGTCCTGTTTCAGGCAACCAACCAATCAGGGACCGTATTGACCATTTCTCAGCACAAAAGGTGCTCCAACTTTAAATAGCTATAAATTGGTTAATTTTGGTCATAAAAGGATGATTTTTTTTTTATTATTTTGCATAAAATTGTATGAGGATGATTTTCCTAAATATAATTGGTAGGACCGGGGGACTGTATTAAAATTTATATTTTGTATTTCTTTCAGAAATGCATTTATTGATTTAAACTGTTTAAAAAGATAATAGATTTTAAAATTTAAAACATTTTTGCAATTGGAAGTGTATCTCTGTGACTAACGGTTGAGGAAATAGCCATTGGGCATCGATAGCACTGGACACCCTGTATATATATATATATATATACAGGGTATATATATATATATATATATATATAAAGGTATAACATCAACCAGAAAAAGTTAGAAGAATAAGATTTTGTAAAATTCACAAATGTTAGTGCTCTTTCTCAAAGATTTCTTATTCAAGCACTTTTTCATGAAAATCTCAAATTTTAGCATTTTTTTTTTTGTGTCCTCTTTATACAATTAGAAATTTTAGCATTTTTTTCTTTTTGTTCAGCTCAGTTAAAATGTTTCATTGATTGATGATTTTCTTTTACCGATCTGCCAAATTTCCAGTCGCCACCACTAATTTCTTAAGTGACATGACACCCAGGGTTTTGTCCAGCCTTGATTAAAACAACCCCCCTCTCCTCCCAATATGAACTTCCCTTTTACCATATCCATAAATAGAAAGGAATTTTCCCCAACCCCTTTGACTGGGATAATGTGATTCACAGTGTTTACAGAGTCCGGCTACACATTAAGCTGCCATAAGCTTTAGGGTTGGTCGTGTGGTCTGGGTCTTCAACAGTGTTTACAGAGCATGAGAATCTAATCTTGCATATTGAAAAAACAAAATTTTGACAAAAAATGTCTATATAGAATTTAAGAAAGTGATTCCTTCCTCTTTCAATGAGTTGTCATATTTCTAGTCTTACTTGGAAACAATGGCAAAATACTATGAATAAATATAAAATGATGAGAATATAAATATACTTAAGTGTCTCTAAAAGTCTCTTTTTCAGTTTAAAGTCTCTAAAATATTTTTTGGCAGAAGTGGGTGAAACTGCCCTCACATAAGCCATGAAAGGTAGAGTAGTATTCGCTACCCTTCATGCATGCTTAAGCTTATGACCTACTTATAACACAAGTAAAAATTCCAATTTGTAAGGAGAGAATTAATCCTACTATAATGCATGCTCTTTGTTTCAGGCTTGCGTTGTTCTGATTGGTTGGAGAAATCTGAAAACTACAATTTTATTATATATAGGAAATATATTAAAACAATAATGAAAAGCTTTTCCCTTTATTTATCTTTTACTAATTTAAATTTTTAAAAACTTGTTTATTTTTCAATAATTTAACATGCATTCTGCAATAACGGTATACCATGCTAAGAAAATAGGAGAAGGCTTTCATAAATGATGTCATTCTAAGAATGCTATACATTTTAGAAAAGGTGAGTAAGCATCTATTTTGGCTATAGACATTGTAGATATTGATATAATGTTCAAAAACCGTTTAATGAGATAGAAAATAGTAAAAGTGTAAATTAAATAATATGCAATGAAATCAATGTTCAACAAGAGAAAATGCTAATAAAAAAATTGAGTTCAATATGACCCAAGACATATTTTGGTTTAAAAAATCACAAAAACTCAAATAATTTTTAATATCAAAATTGTCAGGGTTTAAATAAAGATCATTTGTACATTGTTACAAAAGTACAAGTCAATTTTTTAATAAATAAAAGAATGCACACACAGACGTTTATAAATGTAGATAAGCGATGAAATTTATAATGTGAATGTTGATGCTACCATGTTTTTATGATAATTGTTTTTATTGTGAACAATTGTTTTTATAGTGTGTGTATGTGTGCATACATAAATTGTTTTAAAATAATTTAACTCTTTTAGGGAATTGATATTACCAACTTTAGCAGCAGCTGGAATGATGGCTTAGCATTTTGTGCATTGATGCACTCTTATCAAGATAAATATCATGAACTTGACAAGATTCCATACCAGGAACTAGACAACAAGGACAAAGTAAGTTTTTATATCTAGAAGATATTTAACCAAAAAACTCTAAACACACTTTGATATTGTATAAAGTCCTTTGCAAAAAAATACTTTATACTGCAATCAGGTAATAAGATCAGCACGATGAAACATAAAAAGTATCTGTATACAAATCAGTTGAGACAGAATTTGCTACAACTTATGCCATGGGTACACTAGTTAAACATTTAATTCACATCATTTTTCATTTTTAACAAATGTTTCATTCACAGTAACAGATTCATTTGAAATTGTCATGATAAAAAATTGTTTAATTAATTTATATAGGATATTTAATTTTATGTGTATATAACATTTTTGAAAATATTTAATCGAATTTGTTTTAATGGTATGGATCTGAGACATAAAACCTTATAATGGCTCAGATTAATAAGTTACATACTTTTTAAAATAAGTATCCAAGAATCATATTTTTGATTGGACAAATACCACAACAAATGAACAGGGTTTGTACGGTCATTAAAAACTCCTTAAGTTCACATTTTGTTTTAAGAGCCTAAAACTCCTTATTTTTGCCAGAATCTTCTTAAAATTTCTGCAGTTCTAATCCCAAAAAGCAAAAGAAAACCAGTCTGAACAGTCTGAAATTGCAACTGGGAGGAATATTATCAAAATATTAGAGATTATTATTGTTTTTGTTTGTTTTTTAATTTCTTTTGCCCCAAAGTCTGAACTTCATTAGTAGAATCAAAAGTTGAAAAGAAAGAAGCAAATCTCCCTCCTTTTAGCTCTCCTGGGGGGAAAAAAGGTAGAAAAATGAAAAGATTGTTGATTAGTGTGCCCTTCTTTCTATTCGCTAGATAACTATAAGTTTCTTTTCTTTTACAAAGTTAAAATTTTGCCCAATTGTTCTTTGCTTTGTCTCAATTTGGGTTAAAAGTTCTGCAAATTTGAATTCTTTAAGAATTTTAGCTCTAAAACCAATATTTCCAAATATAATTATTCGGTCTAAAATTTCCTTACATTCCTTGCAGAATTATGTCTGTGGTTCAATAATACCCATATTCGCGTGCCATGTCTGATTGTTACTAAAAAAAAATTCTGGATGCTAGGTTTGTCGACAATTTTTCAACCCCTGGAATGAGTATAGAGAATGGTCATTGAAAACTTCATTATGAAATAAAGCTGAAGAATAATTTGCTGTATGTTTATGAATAAAAAAATCGATGTGTTCAACATGGGGGAAATAGTGTTAAAGTGATAAAAGGAAAGAAACTTCAGAATTTGAAAAAACAACAAAATTTTCATTGAAAGACTATTTTCATTACCCAATTCTAGTACCTCCAGATCTAATGATCAAATCTAAAATACTGCTTCACATGTTCTGAAAGCACCAGAAGTCTTAGATGATTCCCTGACCACCAATGAATACTTAGAAGCTGAAATATTATGGACACTTAGAATTCAAATCAGCCATTATTCTCATATAAATCTTGTGAATGTCATATTTTGATGCATCTTTCCAGATAATGAGATCGCCTAAACACTTGGGTTGAAAAGAAATGTGCATATTTGTCTGTATTTGGGATTGCACCATATTTTGCCAATTTTCTAAAATGGAAAAAGAAAAATGAAAGTGGATTTGTTCTTTCATTTGATGAAAGTATGAATAATTAAATGCTATGTAAGCAATTGAATTGCCACGTTCAATTTTGGGATTATAACCACATAGCATCTTAATATTATTCTTCAGATTTTTTGGGTCATACAACAGCAGACATACTTTTTTGAAAACATTAATGAAAAGTGTGCAGAACTGGGGGTCAAGTAATTTATTCCAACCATCAATGAATAGACCAAATGTTAACTGGAAAGTGTTCGACTTAATGTATGAGCATTTAAAGCAAAAAAGAAACTCTAACTTATTAAATGTAGGTGATTGTGGCATGCATGTTACACACAGTTCTTTTAGTTTAGGATACACTGTATTTTCTAAAGTTGAACAAAGGACAACACATTTTTAAGAATTCACCAGTTAAGAGGATTTTTTTTCAACTATTAAAAATGCAAAATCCCCTTAAAATTTTGCAATAGGTGACTACTAAATGCAAGTATGTTTAACAGAGTATTTGAAATTCTTCCTTAAGTTAATTCTTCCTTATTTGTGTCCAAAGTAATGAGCCTTTTTATAGGACAAATTCATATCCACATTTATTTTAATTACTTTTTTTCCATATTTCACCTTCTAATGTAGTTTGGCGATATCAATCATGAGAATGAAGAAAGTAAATTTCCATGTATGATTTTTGTGATATTTTTAACTGAGAATATTGGCTATATGTCACTAAGTACACTATCCAGGCCTCAAAAATGCATTATAGTGATTAATAAATTAGATAACAAACATAAAAATAACAATTATTAAAAGGATTTATCTTTAAATTTTAACACAGATGTGAATATAATTAGAAACATGTAAAATAAAGTAACATTTTTTTTTACAAAAAATTGCACATAATTTAATTTTATGCCTAAATTCTAGGGTACATTACAAAGCAGTTTAAATGTAACCTTTTCTTGCACTCATTACATTCTAATCTTCCATTTACTCCATACTATGCGCATATACCTTTAGATATTCCCTTGGGAGATAATGCCCGTCACTCTTCCACTTTGATATACAACAATGAACTTTTGACCCTGGTCGAGGTCCATCCTTTCTTGCTGCAACTCATAAAAGAGTGATCATAACTTCTTGACAAAACTCTAGATGAGTAAATTGAATACTCACTGTTGAATACTACTCTTTGGCGAGTTGCTGTATGCAAAAGCTATCCAATGACGATAGCCATGTTCAATGTATTTGTAAATAAATTCCACCCCCATTTCTTATTACAAAGCTGGGGACAGTAGCTGCTTAATATATTCCAGAATTATATTTATAAATCAAAAGTGGTTGTTGTATATATTTTTTTTTTCTATTTTCTATATGAATATCTTTTAGCTAACTGGGTTGGTTGGTGAGAGAAATAATTTGAAGCAATGGTCACTATGACATTATCAGGGTTCGTGCGCACTCTGGAAATCGGGAAAACCGAGAATTTACAGGGAATTTGAAATTGGACTAAAATGTCAAGGAAATTGCAGGGAAAATCGATTTTTTGTTTAAAATTTTGGAAAAACCAGGGAATTTTCAACTTCCCGACCTGCTCACGGATATGCCAATTGCTACGGATTCTCTGTAGTTTCTATGTCCGGTAGAAGGAGCTTTATTGATATATTAAAAAACATTAACCTAAATATTCTAAGTTCACAAATTTCTTAAAACCTAAAAGTCACAAAAATCTGAAAATGTACCGAAAACCTAAAAACTTTCTGAAATAAACCAAAGTGGACCTATTGACCAGTTTCCCTAAATTTACAAATATGTACTCCTGTAAAATATTAAAAATGACACTTTCCTAAAAATAAAAACATTAAAGTAAAAGAGAGAACGCAGAATTTAGGTTTTCAAAAATCTAATGTTTATTAAAATTTAAACTTCATTTTAAAATAATTTTCAAAACATTTTACATCTCTTAAACATCTCATTAACTAAATAAATCAAATTAAACATCTTAAATAATTTAAATAAATGGAATGGCCGGTCGTAAGTGGTAGAAAAAACGTTAGAATATTAAATTTTAAAGTTAACAATATTAAAATTATACAATTATTTGCTAAAACTTGAATTTAGAATTAAAAGAACATCAGTTAGCCAAAAGGGAATTTCAACAAAATTTAAAGATAACCACAGATTCAGGTGACCTAAAATATATAAGTCTAAGGGGTCCTATTCTATGCCAACTCAATTTAAACTTTAAAACGTATGTCAAACTGACAGAAGCAATTAAAAATTAGAATTTAAACATATCACCAAGGGTCCAAGAAGAACGACAGAGATCGGCGGGAGGCAGAACCACCAAACGTGCAGTAGACCCAGAGAACACCAGAAGAGGAAAATCCATGCCACAGGGTCACAATTATGTCCAGCAGAAAATCCGGAAAAAGACCGTTCCATGAGATTCAACTCCAAGGGGATTCTCCACACTAGCTGGACGTCCAGTAATAAAAAATCATTTCTCCCAACTGCTGCACCGGACTACTGACATCAAAATGGAAAACTTAGCATATATCCGTCTTAAATTACTTCGGAAATGTAAATTCCATTCAACATAAATAGAACTCGCAGCTTGTCAAGATAAACAAATTTTTAATTGGCCGGTAAGACTTCCTCGTCCGACATCACATAAATCGTGAAACATCTTGGATCATTATTTAGATGATATGAAATTAATTAGCAAGACTCTTCATTACACTCTTCATTCCGTGAGTCAAGACGCAACAAACGCCCGACTCTCGCAGATTCCAGACAAAAACAACATCAAAGAGCACTGCGGCAAAGGACTGCTGATTGATTATATACTAAACAAATCAATTTACATCTTGGAAAAAAAACACTCATCACAGCCGGGAATAATGAAACTTTTCAAGCCGAATTCGAACTTCGGTTCGGCTAGCGCGGAAGCGCTAGAACAACAGTTTAATAGATCACATCTTGGGTTCTAATTCAGAGGGAAGAGAGCGAAAAAGTGTGCGATTTTGCTTATATACTGCAAAACATTGCTGCCACTGATTGTAAACAAAATTATTGATGAACGATAAAATAATTAATGACAGACGATTTTAATATTATGGTCAACCAATTAAAAACTAGAAATTTTAAAGAAGAGAATTGAAATTTTAAAGCAGACGAAAATTAAAAGGAAATGAAGTGAAATGATTTGGAATATACGAATTCGGCAACAATTTAAATATGAACGATTCTGAAATATTTAAAAGGCTGAAAATAGAATAAAACTGGAAAATTGCAATGAATTAACAAATTTTTAACTGAGAGCAATAAATCTGGAATCAAATCAAAGGGAATAAAAAGGGCAATAAATGGAATTCCAAATTAGCCAATTTAAATAAATTTAAATTGCTAAAACCTAAAAAGAACGAACTTTCGCCGTTTTTAACACAAAACCTATGGAATAGAATATATTTGGAACAGAAGAATATCAAAAACCTAAACAATTGGAAAATGAATAACTAAGAGAATGACAATGTAAATAAGACCCCTGAACACATTTAAATTAAAAACAAAATTCCTAAAATTATTAAATATCCAAAAGTATAACCCAACATCTACGGGAAACTTCCTCATACTGTGAATTACGGAATTTGCATTGTTTCCTATGAAAAATTGTCTTCTGTGAAGGGCAATGTAAATTTACAGCCACGTGCACGGTAATGTCAACCAAATCAATGTAATGATGGGGATTTATGGCCGCATGGGCATTAATGCCAATCAAATTAACGGGGATTTATGGCTGCATGCACATTAATGTCAATCAAATTAACATGACAACGGAGATTTACGGCCGCATGCACGGTAATGGTAATGCCAATCAAATCACCGTGACAATGATGACCGCTGCACGGAATGTAAAAGATTGTTTTTTTTTTTCCCCATGAAAGTAATAAATGTATGTTAAATTTCACATAAATTGCTGAATGGTTAATTTTATAATTACACTGCAATTGCGTAATTCATTTTATGTTCTCGTGAATGGCCGAGAGTCAATTAGTATCCTTTTCCATCTATTTCCATCATCTAAATACTACATATTAGATTGACTAAACTAGCTTAATTTTATATTCTGATTTATTATTAAGGTTAATTTATTTTTTTTTGCATAAACAGCGCAATTACACAATTCACTTTGTTTCCTTGAATCGCGGAGAGTCCATTAGTATCTTTTCCATCCATCCCCATCTTCTAAATGTTGCATATTAGATTGACTAAACTAGCATTTTTTTTTTCCATATTTTGGCTATTATTAATTGATTTTTTAATTATTTTCGCATATTAGTGAATCGCCGAGAGTCCATTAGTATCTTTCTCCATCCATCTTCTAAATGTTGCATATTAGATTGACTAGACTAGCTTATTTTTATATTCTGGTTACTTATAAGATTAATTTTTATATTTTTGCATAATACATATTTTCCTATTTTGAAAAATGGGTATGAACCTTTTGAAGGGATATTTTCCAAAAAGTGGTATTAAAATAATGATTTAGGCAAATAAAAAAGCAACCATTTTGGCAAGGATATATTAAAATTGATGTATTCACATCTTTAAATACATTGCTATATTTTATTTTTTATTAAATATTAATATTTGTTATTATTATTAATGAAAACTTATGCTTTATCAAATGGAAATGTTTGTTTTCAATATAAAATATTTTTAACTGGATAAAAACTTATAAATATATATATTAATATATAATTACATATGCTTAAATAATTTTATGTATATGCATTTTTATATTATTTGAGCATATTTATTTCATTTCTTAACTTCACTACTGATATTTTCTTTTTTCACCATTGAAAACTTCATCAGCTGAGTGGCATCACTATAATGATTGAAGCTGTTAAGTTTTGTGATTATTGAGTCATAAATAAATCCTTTTATGCATGATTATGCAAACTTTTGTCTCATTCTGACATAGAAAATATGAAATTTCACTCGAAAAAGTTTTCACTCGAATTTAAAAAAATTCTATCTAGTTCTAGATTTTTCGACAGCAAAGCCAGATATAAAGTTTCGTGAAAATTCATTAATATTTTTTGCAGCTATCATGTACACTAGCAATCAACAACAGATGGACATTACTCTAAAATAGTCAAAATGTGTTCAGCAAGTCCTAAAACATATATTGGTATCAAAATCTCGAAATAGAAAATATTCGTGAAAGCAATACCTTCTCTATTCTATAGTATGAAAAAGTCAAAATATGGAGGCATTTCATCAGCGAATTGAGGTGTGTGTGTAGGGTGGGGGGGTCAACAGAAAAAATACCCATTGATATTCATGTACAAACAGTCGATCATGCAATTAAAGGTCTTGAACAAAGAAACTTCATAACCAAACAGGAAATAATACCCACCTACCTACAGGATATGTAAAAATGTAGATGTAAACTAATTTTTCTTTTTATTTCTTGTATATGTATATTTTTTTTTTCTTAAATATTTTATTACAGTTTTTTGCGTTAAATAATATTTTTAATGGGCTTTTTGTCATTATTTTTACTAAAAATAATGTTTTATAGTGTATTTAGTTGATATTAAGTTTAAATTTTATCCAAATTGTATAATCAGGGTGTCTACAGGTCATGAAAATATAGCGAAAATGGAAAATGGGTCACAAAAGGTCATGAATTATGAAATTGAGTCACGAAAAATCTGGTCGCGCCTAAAAAATTCCATGAATTTTCCTACGTATGTAAAGTTTCTGTGGCTTTTCTTTCCAGAATGCAAAAAATGTCACGGCAGCTGTCAGCCGTGATTTATCGAGAGAAAGCTATGAGTCATCGTGGGAGATGATTAAACGTCATTCCCATTTCGTCAAGATGACAACTTTTCCATTGTTTACTCTCTACCATGGATTAGCTCCCCGGAGGTTATGCCTGAAAGAAACACTGGTTTTGAATGTATTCGGGTGTGGTGCTTACAAAATTCTTCGGCGAATAGATATGCTTTATCGTAATCAGGTCCGCCCATACAAATCCCCCCCCCCCACACACACACACATACACCGTATTTGATTTTTTTTTGTACATTTTTTATTTTTATGTATTTTCTATCCTCCAAACAAACATATTATAGGTCCAGGCTCCCACTTGAGTTATACCTGTTCCAAAGTTAGGATTTTTGAGTTGCAACTTCTCTCTATTCTATCGTTAGACTTTCAAACTATTATATATATATATATATACATACAGTACAACATCTGAAACCCGGACTTTGCCGATTCCAGATTTTCGATTTTTCCGTATTATAGAATTTAAATAAAATTCAGATTTAATATTAACTAAATACACTATAAAGCACTATTTTTAGTAAAAAAAAATCTGATGTGGGCAACACATGACTTTCCTTATATAATGTAATGAATGTACTTTTACAGTAAAAAAATAGGTTTTTCTTATAGTAGATACTAACATTCTTTTCAAGATATTGAATTTTCGACAATTAGTCGTCATTTTCATTGATTTAGCGTCATTTTTATCCATTTGGCGAGATTTTCGTTAATTTGGCAACATTTCAAAAAGTCGCCAAGTTGGTGACATTCCGCCAATTTCGTCGCCAAAATCTCGCCAAGCGTTATGGACGAAGAAATAAGTTATTCTTATAGCCGATAAATGACTATCGGCGTTCAAATACAAAAGTATTACTCAAAGTATCTTTTTTCATGAATGGAATGAGCTAGATCCACGAGAATGATGTCACCCAATTTATCGCATGATATTACATATGAAAAGTGAACATGTTTCTCAATAGGAAATATTTTTTTTCTATTTTATATGACTTTTTGATAATGTTTTTGAAAAATGTGCAATATCTCAAGAACGGTTCATGTTAGCGTTCTAAAATTTGTCAATCGTTTTCTAATAAAAAATTACATAAGAAATGTCTATTTGCGTAACTTTATTTGTGGTTTTGATTTTTTGACGATTTTTTCAAAATTTCATTCAAAAATTTAAAGGGGTTCTGAACATCTACTTGCGTATAGAAACAATAGGCTTCCAGTGTTTACGGATTGTGATTTTTGTACCAAATTTGGTTCAAATCGGTCCATTCGTTCGTCAGTTATCGTCTCCACAGACTCACTGACACACACACACACAGACATCACTTCAAAAATGTTTGATTCGTGATCAGGGATGCTTGAAACGTGCTCTCCCGTCGAAAACTCGAATTCGAATTTTCGACCCCGTCACAATACTTTCCTTATACATTATGTATATAAGGAAAGTAATAATGACAAAAGTTAAGTTAATCAACTAAAACATATTATTTATAATCTAAAAAATAGGGCGAAAGAAATTTCTAAGAAAAAATATACACATTAATAATTTAGAATGTTTGAATTAACATTTATTATTTCATTAATTTTGGTTTATGAGAAAGCAGTTTTCTTTATCCTGTAGATGGACATTATTTCTGCTCGGTTATAAAGCTTCTTTGTTTAAGACCTTTAATTGCATGATTGATTGTTTGCATAAGATTATCAACAGGTATTTTTTCTTCCCCACATTTATCGTCACTACTTTGATCTTTCTTTTATTTAATATCACGCGAATTTCGCCATCACTCAATTTATTTACGATTGGCGCATCATCATCACAGTGCAGAACTTTCGGCTTTGTCAAGATTTAATGAAGCGTTGGAAGATTTAATGAAGTGCTGAGATTTAATAAAGATTGAGGATTAGCACTTTTGACGATAAATTTAAAGATGTAAATGTGTTTAAACCGTTTTCACAAACAAAAGACCGTTTTCACAAACAAAGAACAAAAAATGAGAACTTAAAAATTTTATTTATTTTCTAGATATAATGTTATGTTTAAAAAGGCTGATAGCTCTGAAAAAGTAAAAACTTTATTAGTAATAGTCAAATATGTAAAAAATATCGCAGTAGATAAAATAAATATCTTTTCCAAAAAAGAAAAATATCTCTCCTCTCAATGATTTTTTCTAAATTACGATGAGTCATTACTAGGCTGCAGCTGCACCGGGACGTGATGGGGATGGGAAAGCGAAGAAAGAAATTTGCTTAGTTGGTAATCGTAAACGCAGCCGATCCTTTGAGAGGTCCGTGTGTTAATGACTTTGTTGCTGGGTTCTGTGCGATACAATATTATTTAGTTATTTATTTGCTATTTAATAGTATGTAAATATGGCTTTCTGAACAAAAAAGGCAAAATATGCAGTCGATTTCAAGCTGACACGTTCGACGAGAACGAAAAATTCGTCCGATATCGGGGGGAGGGTGGGGGGAGAGAGATTCTGGAGACAAAACAGAATACATTGAAGAATGGGATTCGTATTACGAAGTGAACAAAATAAATTTCCTTGAGCATTAATATGAATTCTCGGGATTTCTAGATTTAATTGAACAATCTGTCATAAAATGTTACGATAACGTTTTAAAGTGTTTATTATTAAAAATTACATTGTTTCAGAAAAATATACACATTAATAATTTAGAATGTGTGAATGAAACGAAATGATAAAATTATATTTTATCATTTCGTTTAAATATTTGAATTAACATTTGTTATTTCATTAATTTTGGTTTATGAGAAAGCAGTTTTCTTTATCCTGTAGATGGACATTATTTCTGATCGGTTATAAAGCTTCTTTGTTTAAGACTTTTAATTGCATGATTGATTGTTTGCATAAGATTATCAACAGGTATTTTTTCTTCTCCACATTTATCGTCACTACTTTTATCTTTTTTTTATTTAATATCATATTGCGAATTTCGCCATCACTCAATTTATTTACGATTGGCGCATCGTCATCACAGTGCAGAACTTTCGGCTTTGTTGAGATTTAATGAAGCGCTGGAAGATTTAATGAAGTGCCGAGATTTAATAAAGATTGAGGATTAGCACTTTTGATGATATATTTAAAGGTGTAAGTGTTTAAACCGTTTTCGCTATTAATGAACGAAGAACAAAAAATGAGAACTCAAAAGTTTTATTTATTTTCTAGATGTAATGTTATGTTTAAAAAGGCTGATGGCTCTGAAAAAATTAAATCTTTATTAGTAATAGTCAAATATGTACAAAATATCGCAGTAGATAAAATAAGTATATTTTCCAAAAAAGAAAAATATCTCTCCTCTCAATGATTTTTCTAAATTACAATGAGTCATTTCTAGGCTGCAGCTGCACCGGGACATGGTAGGGCAGGGAAAGCGAGAAAGGAATTTGCTTAGTTCGTAATCGTAATCGCAGCCGATCCTTTGAGAGGTCCGTGTGTTAATGACCTTGTTGCTGTGCGATACGATATTATTTAGTTGTTTATTTGGTATTTATAGTATGTAAATATGGCTTTCTGATCAAAAAAGACAAAATATGCAGTCGATTTCAAGCTGACACGTTCAACGAGAACGAAAAACTCGTCAGATATCGGGATAGGGGGGGGGGGGGGGAGAGATTCTGGAGACAAAACAGAATAAATACATTGAAGGATGGGATTCATACTACGAAGTGAACAAAATAAATTTCCTTGAGCGTTAATTTGAATTCTCGGGAGTTTTAGATTTAATTGAACAATCTGTGATAAAATGTTACGATAAGGTTTTAAAGTGTTTAATATTAAAAATTACATTGTTTCAGAAAAATATCTTTTCCAATATGAGAAAAGGAAATTTTGATAATAAAAATTCAGTATTTAAATAACGATGTATATTTTACGTGAAATAATTCATCGGGAGTTGTGACTTGAATAAAAGGGATGAGGGATTAACTCTAACAACGTAATTCATGCTCCAACCACGAGCCCGATCTACAGCCGTCCATCTAAACTTTTGTTTCATTTCGGGGTTCAGAAAATCGACCGGAAAATACGATATTTGTTTATAAAATATAATTCCATATAAATAATCTTACCCTGTTGTTTTAATTCCGTGACTTCGTCAGTCCGGGAAAAAAAACCCCGAAAATTTGGAAAACATCCAGATTTTGGATGTCCGGATTTTCGAGGTTGTACTGTATATATTGTATCATTGGATTTTCAAAAATTTTTTATTATATATATATATATGTTTGATTTCTATTGAATTCTTTTGAGGCATAAATTCTACAAGCAGTTACATTTTAAATTCACAAAAGCTATTCTTGAAAGTGTTTGATATTTTATTCTGTATTTGTGTAGTTTATTTATTTTCAGGCATAATCTCATAATGCCTGGGAAATGCAAATTTAATGATTTATGGCTGTGCTCTGAAGATAAAATCCTATTTAAATGGTTATCTCCAGTGACTAATGATATATATAAAGCATATTGCAAGATATGCAACTGTAAATTTGACACAAGTCGTAGTGGTATTGGCTGCATTAAAACACATGCTAAATGGAAAAAACATTCAGCAAACGCATTATTAAATAGAATTCAAATAACTATTGCTTTTAAAACTTCTGAAAAGCAAGACAGAAAAGGTTCTGCAAAGGAAGGAAAAGGGCAAGCTGTTGATCCAACTGTAAAAAATATAGAAAATAAAAATGTACAGCCTGCTGATTGGATGAAAAAAATGATCAGTGGAAAATTTGAGCAATGTATTTAAGCGCAAATAAAATAATAATGCAGCATACCGCTGTTGATATGCTAGAACTCCTTCGTCAGCACTAGGAAAACTAATTTACTTACCTTTTGCAAGTGTTTTTTACTTATTGATTTCCTTGGTTTCAGGTGCCCATTTCATTTTTTTTTACATCGGGTTTGTTGATTCTTTAGCACTGACGATGAGGTAACCAGCATATTCTCGAAACAGTTGTTTGCTGCATTATTATTTTATTTGTGCTTGAATATGTTGCTCAAGTTTTTCTTATCCTTTGCACATTGTGTTTTTTTACTTATGAATTCCAGAGAACTGTGTCATTAGCAAAAAATCCAGTTCACTTTTTATTAAGGAAATAAATACATGAGAGTGCTGGGAGTTATGGTGTTTTATACAAAGTGGTAATTGTTCTATATATTTTAATATCAGAGGTTACCATTTTTAAGATATTATAATTTTATATTACACCTTTAATTTTTTACTTTGCCATTTACATATCAATAATTTTTTTAGGCCAGCAAACTAATTTCAATATAAGTTATTGAACTGAAATTTTTATTTGTTTTCATTTTTTCCTAAAGAGAATGTATAATAAGTGCAATTTAAGTTTCTTGTGATCCGACTTATGCTTTGTCTTCATTTTGAAAACTGTTTATTGATTAAACCTAAAATTTGACTTCGGTTGTATTTTAATTAATTTTCCAGACTAGACTATGAGCAATATATAAGTAAAAGAATAGTGTTTTTCAAAAGATATTTTGAAGTATAATTACATATAATTGACCGACATAATTAAGTAAAGTCAGGAATTTATTTTGGTAAGTCCCCAAAAAGTCATGAAATTTACTTTTAGAAACTCCGTAGACACCCTGATAATCCAAAAAATTCTAAAATCCAAAATTAGCAAAGTCTGGATTTTCGAAGTTGTACTGTATATGCGGATAAAATTGTATACAAATATGGAAAATTTTGAGTTATTTTGAATGTTTTTTTTTTCTCACAGCTTATATCAGGTATTTACGGTAAATATCAGTTAAATCTTAAAATTATTTTTTGAACTTGGTATTAAAATAGTAGTACACAGTACCTGGAATTTTAATGAAGACAACAGGGAAAACCTGGAAAACTCGGGGAATTTCATTTTGAAAAATGGGCATGAACCCTGATTATTGTTCCAACAGCATATAAATACTGATCCATCACTTCGGTAGTCAAATCTACTTCTTTCTGCTTTATGCATCTCTTTATAAGGTATAAGTGGAGTTTTGGGTTAAATGGTCTCAGACAGTTCCAGTAGCTTTTACTTTTCACTCTGCTAATTCCTTCATCAAATCATAAGTAAAAAAATTATCAACAAATATTTCTACTTTCTTTCTATAGCAATACGTTGTACTTTGTGGTATTGGAGTATAAATCAGGAATATCATCTGTTTCAGCAAATGTATTCAAATTTTTTATTGGGTAAAGAGGATTTAGCTTTAATGTTTATTATGATTTTATTTTCATCAGTGTTGAAGACTTAAAGTTGACAAAAACTAACACCTTTTACTTAAACAGTGTACACAAGTGACATTTAGTATTCCTTTTAGCTGCATAATTTTGTGACTAATTTTTTAATAGTAATTTATTTTTGTATTTTTTCTGGCTCTTCCATCATCACCAATCTTGCTATAAATGCACATGATGAAAATTTCATAAAATGTTTAGCATATTAGTATTTAGAATTTCTAATGGGGAAGAAAATACAGGGTGTCCCAAAAAGATTGAAACATGCTTTAATTCTTTACCTGTTGGAGATAAGTGGGCAATGTAAATTGCAAAAATGTTGAAAGAAAGGTAGGAAATAAGACTACGTTAATGAAATAGTCCTCCCATTAATTTTTAAAAAGTTACACTTTTTTAAATTTTATATAGTCCCCTTAGACAAATTTGGTCAATCAGAAAATTTTTATTTTCAATGCAACAAGATCATTGAAAAAACCTGCATATCTGCATCTTTAAAATTGAGCTAGTTATATTTAATTGAACATTGTGAATGGGGACCATATATCAAACTAGGAATGTAAATTTGTGACATATCGCAAAAAAAAATAAAACTGGATGGTAATACATAGGAGACATTTTTGCGAATTCCGTGTAGGCTCACGATGCAATCATGCATTCTTAAGTACTTTTCAATAACTAAGTACTTTTACAATAATTAAGTACTTTTTTTTATCTAAACAATTTCCATTGTCAATTTATTTATGATCCCTATTTTTCACTGATGAAACAGCCTTTCACATGGTACGAAAAAGTGGCATAAGTCAGATATTTTCCTTTATCCTAATTCATTTCATTTTAAGGATACAGATGCGGGGTTTTTTAATGATCTTGTTGCATTAAAAATAAAAATTTTCTGATTGATCCAATTTGTCTAAGGGAGTCGTATAAAAATTTAAAATGTGTAACTTTTTGAAAATTAATGGGAGGACTATTTCATTAACATAGTCTTATTTACCTTATTTTCAACATTTTTGCAATTTACATTGCCCACTTATCTCCAACAGGTAAAGAATTAAGAGTGTTTCAATCTTTTTGGGACACCCTGTATAGTATAATTTAGTAAAATTATGAATTAAAAAAAAAAAAAAAAATTTAAACAGAAACTGTTAAGCTATAAGGAAATTCATATGGTGATCACATTGTTACTATTTCCCAATAAGAGCTTACTACATTTTTCTTAGTTTGTAATGTAGGAATCTTTATTTTATTTTTATAATTTTATCAGCATCCTATATACAACACATTTACAATTGTATTTTATGTATTATATAACTAGTATGTTAAGTTTACAATTGTTTTTTGCTACATTTTATTTAGAAAAGAAACTTCACACTGGCATTCAAAGCTGCTGAATCTGTTGGAATACCTACTACATTGGTAAGCTACTATAAGTTCTATTAAATAAGATTCCTTATTAAAACCACTTATGAGCAATAAAATGTTTGGAGCTTTTACTTTGCAGATAAGCTATCACTTATTGGCGAGTCTTAAATTTTTAAAGAGCAAAAATAATCTATTAAGCTTAATTCCCCTTAAATTAAAGAGCAAAATCTGCAATGATTTTGAGTCAAAATAAACAACACACATGTTTATATTTTCCAGTTTGTAGCTGTTGCTGGTATAAGGAGCTTTTCCCCCACAGTTGCTCAGTACTTCTACTTGTCCTATATATATTTCAGTGATTTCCGACCAAAGTTCGATGCAAATTTGAGTTAATTATTATGTATTAGAATAAATTATGTAGTATTTGCCTGGGTCCTAAATAAGTGCCCACTATTTAAATAATACAGATACAGATAGCACCAAATAGCCTGTTTTGAACCCAAATCATTTCCTTCTTTTGTTTGAATCTAAATTCTTTAGTTTCATCACATGTATAATTGTGCATAACTATTTGCACAATTATACATGTGCACAAACCCATGTTCACAAACATCCATTTCTCCTTATAGCAATGCCAAAGCCCATTGCATAACAATTGTCAAAACCGTAAAATGAAAATCTTTTTCTGTAGTATTAAAAGTCAAAATTTTTATAGTTTTGGTCAAAAATTAGTTTAAAAGAAAAGTGTGTGTGTGAATGTAAAGATATGTGCCCATATTTTTGCTAATCTTCCTTTTTCAGATTCGGCAAAATAAAAAAATAAAATATGTATATTTCAAAATAAATAAATATATATGAAGAAATTGTCCTATGGATTTGGTTCAAAGATTACTTGTTAGGAAGAATGTTCTTTGATCTTTCTGATGATATCAGGATAGAAAGTTCATAATATTTCCAATCACTAAGGAACCAATTGACGTGGAAATCGCTCAAAATTGTGCTTCAACTAGGCCCGGCTCTAAGTTTTTTGCCGTCCCAAGCAGAAATCAATTTGGCCATCCCTCTCTGCCATTCATTTTTCTGTTAACCTTTATAAATGCAATAGAATAGGGAAACACTGCTAAATCGTCAGATATTAGTCAATTTTGTTACAAATGTTTCTCAAGTGAATGGATCTTTCGTGGGATTAAATCTTTTGAATTTAAATATAGACCAGTTTCGTGACAAATTAGTCATTTAATAGAGGTTGTCTTACTGGTGTCTGATTCAGGTTTCACTATACTCTCTTAAGAGGATATTCTCCCTCCAGTCACTTGCTTCATTTTCTCCATGTTAACGTAATAGAAAGTAGTCCTTAGCATCTAGTTCGTTTGGTTTATAGGATTTTTCCCTATGTTTTTTGCTAAGCATAGATGCTGAGAATAAGAATTTTTTTTTATTCGATAAAATAATTAGAAATAGATTTTTATATTTCTGTAAATTTAATGCATTACTTTTTGACACACATTAAAGCTATTTTACAGATTTTTAAAATAAGCATAAACCTTTCTCGTTTTAGTATCTATGCTTGGTAAAAACAGTGGGAAAAAATCCTAAAAACTAAATGAGCTAGAGATTAGGGACTATTTTTTTTATAGGTTTACATGGGGAAAATGAAACAAATGGCTAAAAGGAGAATGCTCACTTAACATTTGCTTTACAAACTAGCCAAAAAAATTTTTGTGTGTGCTGTTGTTGTTTATATAAACTAATAATTATAATGTTTATAAACTAAAAGTGATTTAATTTTTAGAATATCAATGATTTGATTTCTCAAGAGAGGCCTGATTGGCAATCAATTATGACATACGTCACTTCTATCTACAAGTATTTTGAGACGTAAAGCAACTCTGGACAATGAATGATCCATTCAAAGCATGCAGTGTTCAAGATGTTAGCATCAATGAAATATGAATGCATATCTTATTATATATGTATGTATCACATATATACCAAGCATTCTAGTCAAGCATCATTTGAGTGATAGAGCCTGGAAAGAATAAATGTTATGAACCTGGTGTGTACATACAGCTAGAAAGCCAAACAAGGACAATTTTATGCTTTGGTTTGTCAATCTGTACATGTGATACAAGAGATGTTGTCATTTTTATTATTCTGTGTTCAAAAATGCACTCAATAGTATACTGTTCGATTGTCGTGAAAGCAGTTTCTGTGATTTAGAGTATAATGCCAAAAGATTGATGCATTGCTGTGACATACATCGATAAATGTTTTTAAAAGTACTTCCTTCAATGATGTATAATTTATAAATTTCATTTTTTATACTATTTCATTTTTAATGTTCTGTATAAAGTATTTTGTAATTTTTGTTGGATGTTAAATTTCTTTATAAATTTTTATACTGGTGGTGAAAATACACTTTAGATGAAGATTATATATGAAAAAGATGATCCATTTCATCTACTTACGAATTTTTCGATACCTTTTGTGTCATCTAGAACTAATCAATGCCTATTTCATCACATATCTATATCATCTTTTCATTTGAGCATTCAATTTATGCCATTAAGGGCTTTTTTAGTACTGTATGTAAACTTGTGTTAAGTTAGTCTACATCCAGCTTTATTTTTCGTATCAATACTGCATGTATATAAAATGATGCAATAACTCGTTTACATATTTTGTGGCAACTTGAAATAAAAATATTGAAATAATTAGATATAACTCAGTATGTAAAATAATATTTTATGAAACTTTACATATCTAGCTTTGTTTGAAAGCCTAAATTTTATATTAAATAGCAAAACAAAACTATTTAGATGCAGAGTTGAAACTGAAACCAAAGTACTTCTAACAGAACTGCCCTGTGAAATAAATGTTCTCAGTTTCAAAATTTCTGGACTTTCAGTGTAGTTAATTTGTAGCTGTCCAATTATCAGATTTGTAAGAATAAGTTCCTTACTTGAATGAATTATTCTACATAATGAAACTTCCTGGGCTGTATTGGTTGTTGTTTTTGGTTTACAATTTACATCCAGTCCAACACTACTATTAATTTATAAAAAGCCATTCTATTACTAAAACAGTCCAAAAATCAAATGACCATGTTTCCATCATTTTCAAGAAGTTGATCAGTTGAGATATGCAATAAATAGTTCTAACCAATTTGTAAAGTAACTTTTGATCCTACTTTTTCAGAAGACTCAGCAGTTCGAAAGGATACAGGCAAAAAATATTCTGTCGCATAATTATCATCGGAATATTAGTTGGTGAAATGGAATACAATCATCAACAAGTAACAGTTATAAAGTGTAAATTTAATATTCGAAATATATAAAATTAATAAGAATAGATTAAATCAATTGTATACTATACTATATTATACATAAACAAAAACAATTTGTTAAGTATTAAAGCTGAAGTTCTGTGTGTTTTATGAAAATATTTTTTAATTAAATTTTTTTTAACAGTTAACATGCACATATAACGTGAATCATACTCTGCCTATAAGCAATAGCCAAAAGTGGCTAATCTGATCTGACAAGGGGCATTAAAACGTTCCAAGAAAAACTATCATTCACTAGGACTTGTGATTCTCACAATACTGCCACTTTAAGAGCCTCAGCTGCTTTACCGACAATATTCAGAAATTTAATTTTGTTTTATTGCAATATAATTCTTTAAAATTAGTCATGATAAATATCTACTGTGGCTTTTACCAATTTGGGGATTTCATGAATAGTATACATTTACAATTACACAGCTTCAAATAAAGTTGATTTATTTGCATAGTTTTCAGAGTTGTACTGCCAACCAAAGTAAGACTTTAGTGTATTAAAAAGTGCTCAACTTGCAGTAATTCTTAGATGTATTCGATTGACTCATATTAAAGCCTTCATGAGTTCGTAGACTGCAGTTCCCTGGTACATGCCTGCACTACTAAGCAGGCATATCACGGTTAACGATAGACACTAAAACTGCTAAGGTCTGACTAACAGAACTCAAAATAGAGAAATAAATATATCCATCCACTAAGCATCTGTGTAACCCATTACACCCGGTGTCCGTCCGCTATGCCAACAAGTCATGGCTAATGTCAGACATCAAAATTGCTGCCTGTTACCTCATGTTGCATGGGCAGGTTACTGCTAACTTTAAAATTCATTGCCTTTTAAATGCATTTATTTGAGCAATGAAATAACTATATTAGTAGTTATGACAAATGTTGATGTTACAATATCTTTTTGTGACTACTATTTGCAAAATGAGAGACCTTTTTGACTCAATTTTTAATATGTTTTGAAAATTTAAAATTTATTAATTTTGTAATAGCTTTTAGTTTTTTATAGAAGAAACTTTTAGACACCAACCACAATATTTATGAGCACAAATTAGTAGCGAAAAATGCTGAAGATATACAGTTGCACACATTTTAACAATGAGATTTATAAGAAATTTGTTAAAATTTTTAAAAGGAACTTGTAACAAATAAGTATAGGTGCTTCCATTTACTTGTAATCAAATTTTCAAAATTTATTAATTTTGGGGATAAATTTAACCTTAAAAAATCTTGCAATTTGAATGAGATTGAATAGCAATGCTAGTAATTTACTTCATTAATCTGTTTATTTACATTAACATGTCTCATTTCCCCACATCTTACTTTCAGCATAGATTATTAGAAGTGGAATCATTAAAGGTCATTTGACATCTAAAACATCAGAAGCTTTAATAAAAATATCAGTAACTTTCTTCTGTCTAGCACTTCCTAGAAAGCTTATTCTATTTGCCGAACCAAATGTTTTGAGAAAATATGATGAACACTGGTTAGGCTTCCACTTAAGTATTTCGTATGAATGTCAATTAAACAGCTAAATGTCAGTGTGGATGGACTTTTGCTTGCATGTATTCATATCCTTTTGCCCAAAACTACACATACCTTCATTGTATATGTGTGTGCTATTTACTCTGAAATAAATCTATTTTCAAACTTTTTGAACATAAGATTTTGATATAAATATGCTGTATATTTTTTATAATTTTACAGATCAAAAAAATTTACTTTCTACATTAAGGATAACTAATAATTAGAGATTGGCGAATAACACTTCTCAAATTTGAATAATAACACATCTCGAATATTCGAATACTCCGAATAGTTCTTTCAAATTTTAATAATATATATATTTATTAATTATAAGCAAATAAATTAATAAAATTAAATTCATTTAAGTGTAATAAAATCACATTAGTTTAGAAATGAAACTTTTTAGTTTAAATTTTAATTATTTTACAGTAGCTTTTTAACTACAATAATTGAAAATGCTTCTTTCTCACCTACTACAGATTTTTATTTAAGAAAACAAGCATTCGAGCAAGGAATTAAACTTTCTTCTAGTTACTTTTGAATTTCTTCTTTTGGAGTATCCGACTTTTTATTCCAGAACCTGCTGTTAATTATGGTGCAATATTCAGGGTATTCGAATTTCTTCTAGTGATGTTATATCCAAGATCTTAAATATGTTCTAATATTCATAGATAGTATTTGCTCATTTCTACTAATAATCCATTATATTCAATATTTTCCCAGCAATTGAATTTGTATAAATAAATACTTCAAATAAGATTCATTCAAGTTCATTTCTTGCCATGCATTACTCTATACATTTTCTATATTTGTAAAATATTTAGATTGGTGTATATATGAAGCAAGTCAACAGAAATTAGCTCTCCAAGTACCTTTAATTGGAACCATCCTACATTTTGCAAATGATTGAAACATTTGCTATGAACTTTTATGCTTAAAATTGTTAAGTTTTATGCATTTGTTGCATATTTGTATAGTTTGAACAAAAAGAATCAAAGATTCTCTAAAATTGTAAAAATATTTTTCATGAATAATTGGAACCTATTTTGTAAATATAGTCATTCGTCATATGGCGTAATTCTTTTGTTACTGAAAATTATAATTTAAAAAATGAATCCCTAAAGGAATTTTTTAGACAGACTTATCTGTTGGTTTTCTATTTAATGCACTGATATATATATATATATATATATATATATATATATATATATATATATATATGGGTCATGCTGCTGATTGTCATTGTTGCATTTTTGCAAAAGAAAATTACATTTGGTGATTAAAAAGATTTGGAAAAATTTTAATGATTATAAATTATACCACACTATCAAAAATAGTGATATATGTATACTTCAATAATGTACTTCATAATATGTACTACAACAATGATCTATAGGATTTAATAATTTATAAATTAAAACAAATGTTTTAAATAGAACATTAAAATATTTGGCAAATAAAAATTATTTGGGAAAAGAAAATTTCATTTGATGACTAGTTTGACTAAAGTAATAAAAAATCCAGAGCAACTCCTGTGTATATAGAATTGATAATTGTACAGTTTCATTTAGATTTCAAATCAGTATTATTCACCTATAGATGCATTTTAATTACTTGTTCCTATTTCTGTTCAAATAAATTATTTCGGTATAACCAGTATACATAAGCAATATTTATTGATCTGAAACTGCATATCTTACTGTTTGATCTTTGTTTTATAAAGAAGCATTCACTTTACTTTTGTATTTCAGAAGTTATTGCTTAGTTTAAAAATTGTTTCAAATAAGTCATGTGTTCAAATATTTATGTGCATAGAACTGCATAATATGCAAATTATTTAATAAAAAGTTTGTAATAAATTTTGGATTTGGACTTAAAAATTTGTTTTTACATGCAAACAAGATAAAAAAAAAATTATATAAATCATACAGAAAATTATAATCAAACAAATTTTTCTATCACCTATAGCTTACGATACTCTTGTAATACTAGCCGCTGGATATCATATTCAATTTTTTACTAGCTATTTTGATTATTATTTATTAATAATTTTCAGTACAACAAATTACTGTGGTTAACTAATAAAACCAACAAAATATACTAATATGGTAAAATTTACCAAAAATACATTTAAAATAAAATTTAATATAGCAATAATATGGGGTACTTGAGACTTTATGATAATTTAAGCTATAAACACTGCTCATACAGAATAATAAAAATAAACAGGGTTTTGTGAAAAAAAGAAAATTATGAAATGTTTCCTTAGCTATAGGCTAACAATTGATATTTAACCAGAGGTTTGTTCAAATTTTATTCACAAGGTTCTATTTCTGAAAAAATTCAAAAGAAATTATTGAAAAACTTCTTTCAAACTCACTAGTTTTGATTTACACAAGACTTTTTGAACTTTTTTTTATTTCCAATAAAAGGTACAAAAGACAACTGGAGCTAACAAAAAATATAATATGAACAGAGAAAAAATTACAACCACAGGAAAGTCTAGACGACTCATATGGGTCCTTTGCTTCCCAGTATCGCTTCCACTTAGATGTTGCGGAGAGAACCGGGCAGTGGAGAAGGTGAGTCCTGTCCATTACCTCCTGAAGGTCAGAGACTTTGCAGAAAAGAGTCACCAAATATATGAATTCGATACAGATGCTTTGCAAGGTAATCATGACCAGTAGAATGCGGAATTCTATTACAGCTCTTCTCCTAGGCCAGTCTTGTATGTCTGAAATTGTATTTCACCACAATTTCTAAGAATTCCTCTCTGAAAGTTCTTTTGATAGGTTATTTTTAAAGGTGTTTTTGATTACCAACTTGATATTGTGAAATGGGATCTCGGCACTTGGTGAAATTTGGAGAATCGCTGCCCCTTTTTTTGCCAGAAAACTGGCTCGCTCATTGCCGTTGAGGACTTTTTGAACTGAACTTGCACATTTTTACTTTCCTTATATACATAGTATAATGCAGTGTTTCTTAAAAGTCAAGCCATTGCTCGGTACTGGGCCCTAGCTTAAATTATACCGTACCACAAAAGATTCTCTTTGAATTTGTCATTTTAGTTTTCTAAGCATTTTGTATGAATAAATATTTGATGGTAGAAATATTCTAAGGTGAATAATATTTGAGAATGTGTTGAAAAGCTCAGAACCAGAATGCCTAAATAACATCTGTGTAGCAAATGTCAGTGACCAGGCTGCATTTAAATTTTAATATGAATAAAACCGCTCAGCTGACTTCTATAATGAATTACAATGGATAAATATTTTTCTCTCTCAATGCAGTTTTCTTTCTCAAACCAACATCAGTAAAATCAATTTAATAATACAATAATCCATTTTATACTGAATAAAATTACAAATTTTTGGTGATAAAAATGGGAAATGCCAATAAAAATCAGCTATACTACACAATTTCATTAGTTCAGTTATTGATAACTTATTTAAATGTAATTTTATATTTGTCAATGTACCACACTGTATACATAAATGTACTAATATACTTTATAATTATGCCTTGATTAGAGATGTGAGTCGGAAATTTTTCCTTTTTTTTTTTCCCTTTTAATTTATTTGAAAAGGAAATGTAATACTGCATTCCACCCTGCTTTCTGTAAAGTAGGTAACGTTACAAGAAGTTTTTGAATATTCAGTTTTCTAATTTTGTGGAGGAAAGGGGATAATGCTTTATTTTGAAGACCAGGGATAGACAAGAACTAGAAGGGTACAAGTGGCATTTTACTCATTCTAATAAAACAGCAGATAAATGTTTTACAGGCCTATTCTTTCAGTATTAAATTTTGTAAAATTTATAAAATTATAATAGATAATTGTTTTTGCAAGTAATTCAGCTGAAGGAAAATACTTTAACAGCACTGCTATTAAATTACGCTTAATATTAAGCTTTAATATTATGCTTAACTCAATGTCCACCTAATTGTCTCTTTTATCTCATTGTACTCACCCATGCAATTATAAACAGGTATTTATTTATTTATTTTTTTAAAGGGTTTAATTAAATATATTTTTAATATTTTTATATATTTAACAAAATACTTCTTATACCTATAACAAACTAAACAAGTTATTTTTCTTTTTATTATTATTATTTTAGTAGTAGAGTCATTCGTAGTCATTCAAGAATTCGTGGCTTATGCTAGGTACAGAAAAATCTGGGGCGGAACTCTAAAATATGAAATTGGGTTTCATGTGAAAAAAAGCCCACTTGATTTTACAAAAGTCTTTTTTATTTATATTTATTATTTTATTTATTTCTTCTTTGGTATTACAGTCTGCTGCAGGCCTTGACCAGCCCAGTAATGTGTTTCCATCATTTCCTATTCAGAGCAGCAGTCTGCATGTCTCAGAAATTGTGTTACAAATTATCTCTAATATATCTTTGGATTTACAAAAACGATTTTTATTTTATATATATATATATATATATATAACCTCTTATCCGGTATTCCAATATCCGGACTCTCCCAAAACCGGAATGTGGCAAAATAATGCCAAATTCTGCACCAACACTCAATTATTTGCCAAAAATTGCACCAAATAGCGATTTTTTGTATAATATCCCGCCAAATGATTTTTTGCCTTAATTAGCAATAATAATAATATAAAATAATGCGTTGAAATCTACATTTTTCTCACTTCAACTGTTTGTGATCCTGACATAAACAAAGGTTTGGCTGAATCCACAACTTACCACACCGGAAATGTTGTTAAAAATATTTCCGGAAGAGGAAAACTACAACTATCATGGAGGTAAAAGTGAACTCTACCTCCATGGTGGATATATTTGTTCCATGTCAGATAAACATACTTTCGACGAATGACAAAACAGTTTGTTTGTGAAATGATATAAAAAACTTATATTTTTAGAAAAAAAAACATTTTCTTTTTTAGAATGGGTGCACATTCGTTTGATGCCTCGATGACTTCGTAGTGGTAAAGCGACGTCATAACATTTTTCACTGCAAAGTGACTGGGGCTTTTGGAAAAAGCTACGGAATCTAAAGAAATTTACAGAGATTTTTAATTTTTTTTTTTTGTAAGTTTATAGTAAGTTTATAATTTTCTTATAGTAAGTTTATAATTTTCAATTTATGGATTTCATTTTCACATATTTTTGAAATTCTTAACATAAAAGTTAGCTTTTGGCATTTCCAGTTAACCGTTTTGTTAACTGTACACACTGATTATGAATAAATTGTAACCATGTTAAAACAGCTTGTTTTGATTTTTTTCACGGTGGTCTGCTATGATAATGCTGAAGGGGTGACACAGGTGTTAAACAAGTGTTTCCGATTTACAACATATTGCTTAATTGTTTTCCTAGGATACAGGGGTTTAAAATCTGAATAATCAACTTTTTTCAGACATTTTTATTTTCTTTCAAAAATTTTCTTAAACACTAATACATGTAATTTGCATTTTAGTTAACCAAGTATATTTTTCATATAGAGTGTTTTTAAAATGAATTATAATTTTCTATAACGACATTTGAGACCATTCCAGTAAGTTTTAGAAAAAGTGTTCCGAATTACGGAAAAACCCCTTATCCAGAATGCCTGAAGTCCCAAGCATTCCGGATAATAGATCCTGTACTGTATATATATATATATATCAAAAATATAGATGAAATAAAGATCAAATATTACGTATTAGTGTTCACAAAAGAGTGCCAACTATTAAAAAATTGTAAATTGTATTGTCAATCCAAAGTGTCAAAAATTGTGTGCACCACATTCAGTTTTAAGACTGTTGTAATGCAAATTTACATCATTTTCAGCATACTTTTGATAATGGTTAGAAAACAATATGACCATAGCATAATTAAAATGCTAATCGTATAAAAATATTTATTTTTGTCATAAAAAATTTTTAGGTTCCGAGGACACAATGATGATGCTGTAAAATGAGTATCTATAAAAATGTTGAGGTAATTTACATACTATATTACCTAAACAGGAGTCTTTCAGATTTCCCTTTCAATTATTAGCAGCATAGTTGACTAAATTAAAACCCCAATGGTCTAAGCCATGTTTTTTTAGTTACTAAAACCATGGTTTTCCAGTATAAAAAAGAACCCTAACCAGTTTTTTTTTTCAACCCCAGTCAGCAAGCATATTTTAAGCATTGTTAATATAATATTTAAATATTTATTTTTAAATATTTTTATTTTTTCTTATAATACTTTTATATTACAATAAATCAAACTGCTGCTTGTGAGAATAAAACTTTTTAATACTTACTAAAAGAAAACAAGCATATGAAAATTATTTATTTAATAATTTATTTTTTATACCTATAATAAACAGTAAATTATTTATGATTTGGAAAAAGTTCAGCAATTTTAATTTATTTTTCGTTTATTATTTGCATTGTTTTAAAAAATATTTTTTCTATTTATGTTACGGATAAAATAGAATTATTTCATAATTTTCAAAAGCACAGGTACCCAATAAAAATATTAAATTGCAGCTGCTGACTGCTGTATATAGGTACTAAAATGTTTTGTGCAAAGAGTATTTTTACATATTTCTAAATTTAACCCTACCTTTATAACCACATTATTTAATATACATATGACTATCGCTGTAATGTAAGAATAAATACTTTTAAAAGTCATTGGACATCGTATTCTAGCTTAAATGTAATATGTTCAAAATTTGCAATATGTAATAAATTCAAAATTTACCATTGCAGAAAAATTTCCCAGAAAACCCACATCTCTAGCCATTATTAATTATTAATACTTATGTTAGTTTAATATAGGCACTTAATAATTAGAAAGGTATTTATGAGTAAATATGTTGGGACCAGGCCCTTGTTTTAAAAAAATAATTCACATGGCTATTGTCTCATAAAGGTTGAGAAGCACTGGTATAATGTATAAGGAAGGTATTGTAATGGAGTTGAGAATTTGAATTTTCGATACGAGAGCATGTTTCAAGCATCCCTGAACACAAATTTGATGTTTTTGAGGCAATGTCTGTGTATATGTGCCCATGAGTCTGTGGAGATATCTCATGAACGAAGGGAGCTATTCAAACAAAATTTGGTACAAAATTTACAATCAGTGATTACTGAAAGCCTATTGTTTTTAAACCAGGGTTTGCATGGTCCTTAAATTCACATTTTGTTTTTAAGGGTCCTTAAAACTCTCTTATTATTGTCAAAATCTTTTTAAAGCTCCTTAAAATTTTTATCATTCTAATTCGGAAATGCAAATGGAAACCGAACAAACGACTGACTGTTCGAAATCAGCACGGTGAGGAATATTATCAAAATTGAAATGCCCCGATGAATGGCTATCATGGGAGTGCACATGTTTACTTTTCTGTGATGCAGATGTTTTCCCAACTTCTAGAATTGCGGACGAGCATTGTCTCCTGTCCATCGTTGGACGCTGCGTGCTGGGAGTAATAGAATACATAGAGCTTGTCACACGAAAACGTCCACGTTCTTGTGTGACAAGCTCTATTCATTCTTTTACTCCCAACATGCAGCGTCCAAAAAATGGACTAGAGACAACAGGGGTTTCTTTTTATCAAACGCTAGTCCTAATACAAAGTTCTAGATATATAAATGAAGTATGTTGTTTACGTTTACAATTGACTTAGATGCACGTTTCAATGTTCAGGGATCGTAATTGTCCTAAAATTCCCGAAAAAAATAATTGTGTCTTGAAATATCCTTATTTTTTGAGTTACTATACCGAAATTCCTAAAATTTTAAACTCAAAAGTAGAGATGCTGATTACTATGGATTCAATGTAGTTTCTATAGGAAACATCCTCATCTCATACTACGGGTTACGAAATTTGCTTAGTTTTCTACGGAAAATTGCCTTCTGGTTAGGGTAATGTAAATTTATGGCCGCATGCATGGTAATTAACAGAGATTTACCACCGCATGTAATGTAAATTAAGATTGTGATCACGTGTTTTATGGAAGTAATGAATATGCTTTTTCAAATTCAACATAAATTGCTAAAATGTTATGTTTTTCATTAAAATATTTGTGTCCTAAAATATACTTATTTTTTATGTACCTTCTCGAAATTCCTGAAATTTTACTTATCAAAAGTAAAGATGCCAGTTACTATGGATTCTCCGTAGTTTCTACGAAAAACATCCTCATCTCATACTACAGGTTACGGAATTCGCATAATTTTCTATTGAAAATTGCTTTTTGTCTAGGCCAATGTAAATTTATGGCCGCATGCATGGTAATTAACGGGGATTTACAGATGCATGTAATATACATTTAGATCGCGATCGCATGTTTTATGAAAGTAATAAATATGCTTCTTCAAATTCAGCATAATTCGTTAAAATGTTATGTTTTTCATTAATTTCGCATGAATAGCTCGATTGATTCAGTTTGTTCTCATGAATTGCTGAATATACTTTATATCTTTTTCCATCCATCTCCATCTTCTAAATATTGTATATTAGATTGACTAAACTAGAATTTCTCCGTATTCTGGTTAATTTTTTAATTATTTTCGTATAAACATTACGATTCCTCAATTTAGTTTTTCTCGTGAATTGCCGAGAATACATAGTATCTTTTTCAATCCATCTTCATCTTCCTAATATTGCATATTAGATTAACTGAACTAGCATATTTTCATATTCTGGTTAATTATTATGGTTAATTTCTTAATTATTTTTTGCATAAACAGTGCGATTGCACAATTCAGTTTGTTCTCATTAATTGCTGATAGTACATTAGTATCTTTTTCCATTTATCTCCATGTTTTAAATGTTGTTTAAAATGTTTTAAATGATTGACTAAACTAGCTTACTTTCACATTCCAGTCAAATTTTAAGGTAATTTTTTTTAATTATATTTGCAAAATACAAATTTTTCTATTTTGAATAATGGGTATGAACCCTGTGATGGGATATTTTCCAAACAGTGGTAAAGCAATGTTTTAAGCAAAAAAGGCAACCATTTTGGCAGAGATATAATTCATTGCTATAATTTTGTTAAATTGAGATAAATATTTTTTATTCTCTTTAGTGAAAACTTGTGTTTTACCAAACATAAATGTTTCTTTTTATTATAAAGTAATATTCACCGGATAAAAACTTTATAAATTTTTTTTTTATAATTTTTTGTCCTAAAATTTTATAAAATTTATGTCCTGAATTTTCATATTCTACCAGTACTACCCATGGATGTTTTAAACGTAATGTTTCTGTATATATTTTTATAGTTGTCGTAATCATTTTTCTGAAAATATTACCAATTTTTTTTTCTAATATTGCTTTTTAATATCAAAGTATCCCTACTCATATTGCGTATATTTCTTAGCAATATTTTGCATCCATCGATCCGCCCTCCCCGTGGAAGCGACCTTCTTCCCTTTTTCCTTTCAATTTGAAATTCTGAAAAATACAACCCCAAGCATCAGAAAAAATTAAAAGAATTTATCATTGAATTTGATGAAAATACAAATTGCTTCTTTTAACTGAAAATTCCGCGTAAGCCTCTACTCTTCATTTTTTTTTTATCACATTTGAAGGGGTGGATTGACAGAATTCTACATGTTTCTTTTAGCAAAAAATTTCCCAATAATTGCATCTCCCTGCATTTTCCGAGATGCATTTGAGGGGGCGGATCAACGGAATGTTACGGTAATACAGAGATGATAACCATTATGGATTTTCCGTAATTACGAATTCCTGAACAAAATAACTGACTATGGAAAATACCTGCAATATTACGGAAAACACCTATTATTTCTCATCTTTCATTTTTGCATAAATAGTGCGATTCCACAATGCAATTTGCCCAGAGGAATTTAACAGTTTATCTAGAAGAATTTAATATAATCTGGTGATGAAAACAATATTACTTATTTCTCATAATAATGCTGTGACAGAATGTATATTCTATATTGTTATTAGAAAATATGGGACTGAATTGAAGTTAAATTTGAGTACAGACTTATTAAAATTTTTTTATTACTTCAAAAAATAAAAAACATGTTCAATGTTCTGTATTTTTCATATTTTGGGAAGAAATGTCTGAGCTAGAACAGGCTAAAAGAAACTAAACAACTAAATTTAGCTTAAGTTAAGCATATTCTGTTTTCTTAAGAATTTTGAAATTTCTTTTTTGTCCAATAATGAAGAACATGTATCCATATCATGTTTGCGTAATTATAATGGTAATTTATTTTGAACATTTCTTGATTTATCTGCTATGCTGATTCATGACTAACATTAATTCGTTGCACGGGACTGCAGGAGTATGGGATCTGCTCAACCACAGGCTTATGTCTAACAATATGGACACTTTGTGCGCAGCAGTTTTTTAAAATATTATACAATTGTGATTTTATAGAACTTTTCGGAATTTTATTTGTTTGTTTAAATCAAGTTTTTATTTTTCTCTTCTATTTATTAGCAAGTAAACAGCACTTTGAAATTGAAGCTAACATTTATTATATATATATATATATATATATATGTGTGTGTGTGTGTTTTCAAAAAAATATCTTTATATGACAACAAACAATTGAAAAATATTATTAACATTTAAATGTATCTTGTCACTTTGAGCTCATTCACACCTCATTGACGAATGAGAAAATATTAAAAAGCAATTTAATACTCTCCTTTGTAAATTTAATAAATTCTAAAATTATATAAATTCAATAACTGTAATTGTTAATGAACACAATTGCTCAAGACTATAAAATTTTTTTATATACAATTAGCTTTTTTTAATGATAAATTTTTCACGGCAAAAAATTCAATTTAACAGTGCTCGGTAACTTCATGCCTCCAATTTTTTTTAAGTACCTTTTCTTGGGTAGCAGTACTCTGCCCTCTTCTAATTCTTGGAAACTTTTAGGATGTTTATCCATATTAAATATCATAAATTCTTTTTCTTTTCCTTTGATGGTCTCATTTTTGTCCTTTTCTTAATTGAAAATTGTCACATTTTGGTCCTTTTTTAAATTGAAAATAGTCCCTTTTTTTCCCAGGAACATAAAAAAAATTAGTTGTGAGCCCTGTTAGTGTAGTGTACTTACTTTTTGATAAATGGAAAATTGATATTTTCACCAAGTGTTTACTGTTTATGAGTCAATCAATTCAAAACAGGGAATGGGAGGGAACCAGTGGGAATTATGTCTTTGATTGATCTCTACTGGGAATTAATGGGATTAAAGGGGTCAAGAATCTTAATGAGGTTGAAACAGAAATATATAAATATTTTTCAAATGTAATATTTACTTTTAAACATTTGCCTGATATCGTTTGAATTTTAATATACAACTTTCAATCCCTCTCTTTTTTCACCCAGTTCAATTTTTCTCTTAAGCATGTCAGCCTCAATAAAAAATGGATTGTTTCACAAAAAGTCTGATGTGGGCAGTTCATGACTTTCTCTCCAAGCACTTTTTTTTTTCAGAGCTTTTGCTTATGTGCACTATATGCATAAATTACCTCAATATTTTTAAAATGACTCATTTCAATTATATATTATCATCAGGTTATTTTTATAGTGAACCTGGTATAAATGAACACACATTTCACTAAATGAAATAATGTATCACATAAATGGTGGGATTGCACAATTCATTCTGTATAGTGGTGCAGAGAGTCCACAAGCATATTTTTTTATCCACCTCCATTCTTTAATTATTACACAGTAGGCAGACCCCCGCCAACGGCCCTACCGTGCCGAAAACACCAGTTCTCGTTAGATCACCAAAGTCAAACAGTATCGGGTGTGATTAGTACTTGGGTGGGTGACCACCTGGGAATACCGCATGCTGTTGGCACATTTCGAGCACGGTAGCCCGGTGGTTTGCGCGCTGGATTTGCACACTGCCACAACTGCCACTGTGTTCATGCGGAGTACGATCACGTTAAACATGTGGGTCCGTAAGTCCTTCCAAGAGGTTGGTGGTAGGGAAAGGAGGGTACGGTCTCTGTGGATGCCTCCCCCACTGGGTTCCGGTCTAAATTGGATGGCACTTCCCGGCTGTCCAAACGGTTACCTTGCACCTTTCTGGTAGGTCAGACAGTCTGGGTCTCAACAACAACAACAGTAGGCAGACCCCGTCCATCCAAACAGCTGCTCATGTTCTCAGACGAGTCGGACAGTCTGGGTCTTCAACAGTAGACAGACTAAACTTGCTTATTCTCATATTGTGGTTAATTTTAAGATATATTGTGTATAATTAACTAATTATTATACGAGTTAATAATGATGGAAGTAAGATGATTCTTATAGTTAACATTCTTATGCAATGCTTTAAATCTCAAAGCTCCTTTTTTTATTTTTTTTTATTCAGGTTTTTAAATGATTGTTATACTGAGTTTATTTTAAAACTAGCCACTTCACCCATTCTTAATGGCTAGTGACCAGTGAATGGGACACTGATACACTTAATAAAAGTTCTGAATATCAGAATCAGTTTCAATTTTAAACAAAAAATAAAATTGATTGGTGCACATTTTGAGAGCTAAAATAATGCAAAATTTTTTTTAAATCCCTTTATATTGTCTCAACTAATTGGAATTTTTTTATTTTTCCATTAATCTAAAAGTTGAGACGGATCGAATGAGCCCAAAGCCATGATTTTGGCTCCAATGAAAGTACTCAATTAGCTTGAACAGTTGTTTTGAATTGTTTAATTATTCCTTTATATCGCCACCCCTAATTCCAATTTTTCAAAATATTAGATTTTTCCATTGATTAAGAAGATGAGATCAAAGCCAAGATTCTAACTAGAGTGGAAGTGCTCGATAATTAGACAGAGGTTTTAAGTTTTTTTATTATTCCATTGCACCGTCATCCCTAATTTAAGATTTTGGAATTTTAGATTTTTCCCTTAGTCTTGAAGCTGAGACGGATTGGATCACATCAAAACCAAGATTCTAACTATAGTGGAAGTGCTTGATAATTTTGATGTATCATCCACGCACTCACTCAGTCAGTTCAGTGCATATAAATATATATTTTTTAATTGATAACATGTTAAATAAAAAGTAATTAATAAAAATGTTGTGAACATTTGTTTATTCATATGCAGAATTTTTATAAATATAAATTTGTGATAAAAAGACTTTGAATAAATTTCCACAGCTACAAATCATTCGAATTGTGCATTTGTCTGTTGTAAAACTGATTTACCTGCTACAAAACTGATACAAATTTTAGTTTTATCTGATATTTATGCTATTAATATATAGCACTTAATTGTATATTGGTATTATTCAAAGAAATTTGTAATTTAAGCATCTGCACAAATGTTAATTTTTCTGGAATATATATTTTCTTTTGGAAAATAATGCTTTTATAAAGTAGAGGGTTTGAGCGTGTTATCTATAAACTCCTTAAAATTTTCTGATATGTCATTAAAAACTCTTTAATTTTTGTTTTCAAAATTGAGTACAAACCCTGTGAATGCAATCAAATGTTCAAAAGACGTCCAAATTTTCGAATGAAATTTTGAAAAATCAAAACCCCAATAAAGTTATGTAAATAATCATTAGAAAATGATTCGACACAAGCTTTGGGACACTAGCTTGAACCATTGAGATATTGCATAAATAAATATATCAAAAATTCACAAAATTAAACAAAGTATTAACTATTATGTAAAAATGTTCACTTTTCATTAATATTATGCAATAAATTTGATAACATCATTTTCATGAATCCAGTTTGCTTAGAAGTTATGGGTAATAGTTTTGTATCTTGATGCTTAACAATTCAGCAATAGTCATTCATCTACTATAAGAATAACCTATTTCTCAGTTTGTAACGCTTGGTGTAATTTTGGCGAATAATTTGGTGGAATATCGACAACTTGTCGACTAATTTTTAATTGTTGCCAAATTGATAAAAATGACATTAAATCAATAAAAATGGCAACTAATTGATGAAAATTCAATATTTTGAAAAGAATATAAGAATAACCTATTAACTTGTCCGTAATGTTTGGCATGTTTTTTAAATGTTGCAAAATTGACGAAAATGCCACCAAATTAATAAAAATGACACTAAATCAATGAAAATGATGACCAATTGATGAAAATTCAATAACTTGGAAAGAATATACCATAATAAGAATAAAAATAATTCATTTTTCTGTCTGTTCATAACATTTGGTGAAAAATTTAGCGACAAATTTCACCAGATGTTACGAACGTAGCAGCTTTGTTAAATGTTGCCAAATTGATGAAAATGTCGCAAAAAATGATAAAAATTTCACCAAACTGATTCAATATTGATAATTGTCAATTTAGAGTTTCATGAAATATATGTTAATTGGGTACTTCAAAATAGTTTTACATGTTGTCATCCAAAAAATACCAACCGTACAATGAAACGTTAAAAGCACTGTGCTATCTTACATAATTTTTTCACTGTGAAAGAAGTAAATTCATTTCATTATATAAAGTCATGTGCTGTCTACATCAGATGTTTTAGTAATCATTTTATGAGTAATTTTAGATGATTTCATCAAAACTCTGGATAATTCATGTTTAGGAAATTGAATTTTTCAAAGACCCTGTAATAAAATTTTGTGCAGGTTATGCTGCTTCTGCGTTTTATTCTGCTTTGAAAGTATTTTTAAAAACTTAAAATTTTGTGAAATAGGAAAATTGTCAAAGAATTTTAATAAACAAACCCTTATTAACCATCTATTAATTTGCATGGCATGAGGTTGTCCATTAGCACTAGTAGCTAGTTGAAGACAAGTATTTACTAGCCAAATTTAAAGTTGCAGTTGATTGGTTGCTACAACAATTTTTAAGCTATATCATAATATACCTTTCTTTAGTGCACTAATCTACACATGAGAGTGAAATATGTGAGTTATAACTATCCTAGTTAATTCTACTAAGAATATCATAAAAGATTGCCCTGCACCCCTAAATTTTATTTTTACTACACTTGCAATTAGAGATGTGGGTCAGAAAATTTTCCACTTCTCTTTCTCCCTAATTCATTTACAAATGAAATGTAATACTTTTTCCATACTGTTTTTTGAAAAGTAGGTAACTTTATAAGAAGTCTTTGATCATTTAGTTTTCTAATTTTGAGGAGGAAAGGGAATAATGCTTTATTTTAAAGAAAAGGGATAGAACTAAAAGAACTTTACTTATTCTGGTAAAACAGCAAATAATATTTTTAGTAGCTTATTCTTTCAAGAATTAATTCTGTAAAATTTATAAAAATGTAATAAATTTTTGCAAGTGAATTGGCTAAAGGAAAATACTTTAGCAGCACTAAATATACACTTAACTCAATGTCCACCAAATTGTTTCTTTTATCTTGTGGTACTCACCCATTAAATTATAAACAGGTATTTTTTAAACAATTTTTAAAATTACATACAGGAATTATTTTTTAAAAAAAGAGAGGTTAATTATAAGTATTTATTTAATATTTTTATATATTTAATAATATATTTCTTATACATTTAATAAACTAAACAATTTATTTTTATTATTATTATTAATTACTAAATAGTAGAAAGCAGTAGTCATTTATGAAAGTGGTAGATTCAGGGCTCATGTTGGTCTAATTTACGTTTACGTACTATAGGGCGTAACATGAGTCCTTCAGGTTTCCCTTTCATTTATCAGCAGCAGGGTTGTCTGATTAAAATCCCATTGGTCTAAACTAAACCATGTTTTTTTTTTTTTTTTTAAATCATGGATTTCGGTTTACAAACAACCCTTTATTGTTTTGGTTATTACCACTTATTTTTTAAACCCTGGTAAGCAGGCATATTTTAAACATTGTTAATATAATATTTAATTATTTATTTTTAAACTAGCCGCCTTTGGCGACCAGCCTGTTCGCTACCCTTGAAAATTCTGATCGTTGCAAACTCGCTGGCGCGACCTACCAGAAAGGTGTAAGGTAACTGTTTGGACGGCCAGGAAGTGCCACCCAATATAGACCGGAACTCAGTGGGGGAAGCATCCACAGAAACCGTACACTCCTTCCCCTACCACCACCCTCTCGGAAGGACTTACGGTCCCACATGTTTAACGCGATCGTACTCCGCATGAACACGGCGGCAGTTTCGGCAGTGGCGGGAAACGAACCCGGGCCTACCGACTGAAATTCCTGCGAGCTAACCACTGGGCTACCGCGCCCTCCACGACAATCTCCATAACTTTCTTTTTATTCGCCCAATTTAGACCGGAACCCAGTGGGGGAGGCATCCACAGGGACCGTACCCTCCTTCCCCTAACAACAACCTTGCAGAAGGACTTACGGACCCACATGTTTAACGTGATCGTACTCCACTGGGCTACTGCGCCTTCGCGACAATCTCCATAACTTTCTTTTTATTCACCCAATTTAGACCGGGACCCAGTGGGGGAGGCATCCACAGGGACCGTACCATCCTTCCCCTACCAACAACCTCTCGGAACGTCTTACGGACCCACATGTGTTAATGTGATCGTACACCACCTGAACACGGAGGCAGTTTAGGCACTAGCGGGAATCGAACTCGGGCCTACCGAGTGCATTTCCCGTGCGCTAACTTCCCGCGCGCTAATTTAAATTTTATAATGACCATATGCTAAGCTCTAATTCTATCATCCTCATTCCATCATTTAAAATATCCATAAATTAAAACGTTCCATCAATCATCAATATCGTTCCACAAATACATAAATATAATAATTTCAAATACATCACCACAATTCAATCCACCATAATGCAATCATTTAAATTATTTAAAATATCCATTTAAAATATCCATAAATTAAAATATCCATTTAAAATATCATATAAATATAATCATTTCACCCGTTGTATACAACACATATCTTAATTCATTTAAAACCGGAAGGGCGGTCTCCATGGAGACGGGGAGAAAATTCAACGGGTGAAAACGCGGTTCGCCGAGAAATTGGAAATCCTTAGGTCATTAAAATCGCGATCCTGTGAATATTTATAATTATTTCTTGACCAAATTGGACTTGTAAGAATGCCAGATATTTGACCTTTCTAAAAATGTAAATTATTAGTCGAAATTCTGAGTACTTTTTACTATGCGAGAATTTAAAAACCAAAAATCGTTTTTTTGAGTCAAAATGACTTTTGTTTTAAAATCATAAAAAAATATTCGAATTTGTCCCTGAGATTTGAAATTGATATATTTTTACTCAAAATTCTCTGCTCTTTCCGATGATGTGATTTGTTTTTTTCTACAATGTCTGGATCGTGGAGAAAAAAGGGCAAAAAGGTCAAAAAATGGTCAAAATCGCATAAAACATTAAATAACAAAAAAAAATAATTAAAATTTAAAAAATCGGTTTTCATGTGTCCCCTTCCCACCCACCCCGGGTCTCCGATTGCCAAATTTCGTAGCTCTCCAACGCGCGGTCGCTGAACGTATAGTGTATAAGACAGACACACAGACATTGCCTTTTATTATTTAAAATTAGTTTTCATTTCTTCTTATAATATTTTTGTATCACAATAAATAAAACTGCTACTTGTAAGAATAAAACTTTCTAATCCTTCCTTAAAGCAAGCATGTGAAAGTTATATACTTAATAATTTATTTCTTATACCTGTAATAAACAGTAAATTATTTATAATTCAGAAAAGGTTTAATATTTTTACTTGTTTTAAATTTATTATATTGTTTTAAATTTATGATTTACAAAAATATTTTTTCTATTGTTAATAAAATTATTTTATAACTTTACAGAAGCACAGATACTCAATGAAAATATTAAATTGCAGCTGTTGATTTCAATATACATTAGAATATGTATTAGAAATTTTTGTGCATAAAATATTTTTATATACATACGTATTTCTAAATTTAAACCCTTTTTTAATCATGTCATTTAATATATAAATACGATTGTAGCTGTAATGTAAGAACAAATGCTTTTAAAAGTCACTGGATATATTACTTAAGCTTAAATGTAATATTTAAAAATAAGTTCAAAATTTTTCACTCAGGAAAATTTTCCATTTGAAAATTTTCTGAGAAAACTTACATCTCTACTTACAATCCATCCTCCTCTAGAAGAAATCCTTATGCACATTACATCTTCAATATAACTATCTATTGAGTGAAAACTGTTATCAATTTTCTATCTCACAAACAATGAATTAGAATTAGAAGTTCAAGATTGCAGTATACTTAATTACTTAAATAGATGTACTTGTCAAAAAAAAAATTTATTCAAAGTTTACATACATACAAATAATAAACAAGGAAATATTCAACCACAGTAGTTCAATAAGACTTTCATAAATAAAAGTTTTAATTAGCTTTCTCCAGCCAACATCAAAGATATGGTTTCATCTGAATACCGGAGTTCCTTGCACAGTTCCATATTTGAACACAACAGGGTTGCTAATTTGTGCTTGCACTATAAATTGATAATTGAATAATTATAATATATTATTACAAACTACTTCAATGTAGGGTATCCAGATTTTTGAATTGAAAAAAAAATGGAACAAAATTTTCTGGTAAGTTATCAGCAGGGAAATTTCATTAAAGCAACAACTCTCCAGCAAAATTCTATTCAGTAGTCATCTACATATGTGTGCATGTGCATTAATTAGAGGAAATTTATTTAAAACCGTAATTCAGGTCTTTGTTAATTTTCAGGCAAGAAAAAATAAAAGTTTATTTCAATTTTTGTAGTCAACCAGCTGAAAAATTAACTCAGCCATGAAAAGTGCAATTTTTTTTAATCCTTGATTGCTTGTAAAACATGGCTTATAATTCAATAATTTATTAAACCAGCTTTGTACCATTTGCAAATTAATTTCATAAGATAATTTAACAGAAATATTCTAAAAAATGAAAATTTTATGAACAGAAATAAAAACTATTTTCATGAAAGCTGATCTCCTAATTTGTATAAATAAAGCTTTTTTTTTTTTATGTATTGCATATAGAGACACAAAACATAAAGATGAAATAGTCTTTATCAATAAAAGAGCTGAATTGCTTTAAACTAATCATTTGCAACATAGAAGTATAAAAGTAAGAAAATGTCTTTTATTATGACAATTCTACATTAACTGGATAGATATTTAAGTTGAAAATATGCAGGATATCCATCATAATAAAAAACTAAATCAGAATGTAGTTTACAATTTTCTTTTGACAATTTTAAGGCTAATAAGTGGGAGTGAATTATCCAGGACTCTGGTTAAAGACAAAATTTTCAGATTAAGGAAAACTGGATATTTATAGATAAAACTATATAACTATATACAGAAAACCCAAGGCCTGTTGATAGTTCTGGCAATTTGATACCATCTTAGTTATGTAATGAATAAAATGAAAGAAACTAAAAATTCATGAGTTGTAGGCAGATGCAATGTGAATATTGTATAAATTAATAATAAAAAAAAAAATGTCACATTTTAACATCTGAAAAGATATTTTTGAGGCAATGGCATAAAATTAGAGATATTAGATTAGGAATATATCCTGTAAAACCAGGTGATCTGGATACCCTACACAAATGTATAGTTACAAGGCAAAATCTCCTAAATATGTATAGTTACAAAGGCAAAATCTCCTAAATATGTATATAGTTACAAAGGCAAAACCTCCTAAATATAACTTCCAGGCCGAAGTGTTGAGGTCACGAAGATGGCTTGGGTCACAATTGGGTATGTTCTGGAATTCAAAACACAGAAGGTGCTATGTAAATCTGCTTATTTTGTATTAAAAATTTACTAAAATCTCTTCTGATAATTCATAATATTTTTCTCTTTTAATATTTCAATACTTCAGTGAAAAATTTATTTGATATTATTTGCCTCCCTGAACTGTTATATAGGATAATTCCAGGATAGATCCCGCATCCGGTATAAATTGCACACCCACCTTAGTTCTGAAACATACCATAAGATGGCAATGCAGTAAACACTAAGTGTGTCATTTAGTGTTCCAAATGTGTTTAATTAAAGTATTGGGTTCCTGTGCCGTTTTTCTCCTGAAATTAACAAATATCTAATGAGAGTTATAAAATTTATCATGAAATATTTTATTGTGCTACCACAGATTATAAATTATAGCTAAAACTCTAAAAATGTCAGTAGATTCCTTATTTGAGCGAAGCATAGTCTTAGTGTAGAGTGTTTTAATTGTGATTTTGCCATGTTTGAATTCAAGGTCAGGGATTCATACATTCTCTTCTGATAATTCATAATATTCTTCTCTTTTAATATTTCAATACTTCAGTGAAAAATTTATTTGATATTATTTGCCTCCCTGAACTGTTATATAGGATAATTCCAGGATAGATCCCGCATCCGGTATAAATTGCACACCCACCTTAGTTCTGAAACATACCATAAGATGGCAATACAGTAAAAACTAAGTGTGTCATTTAGTGTTCCAAATGTGTTTAATTAAAGTATTGGGTTCCTGTGCCTTTTTTCTCCTGAAATTGACAAATATCTAATGAGAGTTATAAAATTTATCATGAAATATTTTATTGTGCTACCACAGATTATAAATTATAGCTAAAACTCTAAAAATGTCAGTGGATTCCTTATTTGAGTGAAGCATAGTCTTAGTGTAGAGTGTTTTAATTGTGATTTTGCCATGTTTGAATTCAAGGTCAGGAAGTTTCGCCATGTTTGAATTGAAAGTTGTACAACAGTGAGATGGGGCATCTATCTCCTAGAAAAGAGTACATATGCCGCAAGTAAAATCGGAGACATAACCCACATATATTTTTTGAGCTGATAATTTTACCTTTTAGTATTTGGTGTTAAATTTAATATAAATTTTGAGTATTATGATTTTATTTGGTAACAATAATGAAACATTTAAAGGTACATTAAAAAATTTTTTTTTTTTAATATACAAAGTCAGAATCTTATCCTTAATTGCGTTCTTAATCTCTCATGTTATTGCATACATTATGTCAACACTCTATAAACAAAAAAATTGAGGTAAAACCATGTGGCCAATGGGACAAGAGAAGCCATAAGTCAAATCGAAAATCATTCTGTGGTCCATTTAAAGCCTATTTCAAAAGTGCAATACTTGGGTAGAACATCCTATTTCAAGAGTGCAATACTTGGGTAGAACGGTCTATTTCAAGAGTGCTATACTTGGGTAGAACAAAATGTTGGTAGTAAATTGACTCGTTATCAAGTGGTACCTTTGATATGTAAAGTATGTAATAAGTCAGTGACAGTTGGGAATAGAACCATTGGTTTTAAGGCAACTGGTATTTTTCCCATTTGATAGAAATGCTATTCCTGAGCATTTTTTCCCATATCAGACAATGTGATAATGGAAAAAGAATAGTCAGAAAATACAACCGATAAACAGAGTTACAGCAAGGAACTGGCCCCATTCAGTAATCATGCACAACAGCAAACACAAGAGCTTGCAGACCCACAACCATCCATCAGTCACGATTTTTCCATGTATGAAAACTGACCTAAAACTCCATTAAATATTTAAATAAAATTTCTCGAATTCCAAGACTAAATCAAAAGAAAGGAAAAGGAACAAAGAAAGGATCAATCATATTAACCACTGACGAAAACAGAAGATCGTTAAAAGAAAAATTAGACAAAATCTTCAAAAAGCAAAAAAGCAATGATGTTAAATTTTAAATCGGATAGTCTAGTTCTGAAGTTGATGACTTAGTTCTACTGCAATGAATGCAAAATGAAAACCTGGTAAAAAAAGAAAGAAAAGTGAAGCTAGGTCATCATAAACCTTGGATATGAACACATGTAAAGGATGTAAAAAAAAATATTATAACACAACAAAAGATTGCAATTGGTTACAATGTGTGATATGTAAACGATGGCTTCATTAAAACTATACAATATAAACTGTGGGAGAATGGATAGACTCAAAAGTTATTTGAAAAATAAGTATCATTAACATTATGTTATTAAGTCGATTTTCATCCTACCCCATTCCTCATTAAAATATCATTATTTTATCTGTGTTAGTTGTGTTCTTAAGCTGTGTTTAAAATAAAGAAAAAAAGCAAACATTTTTAGAGTTTATTAATTTTTTTTATATTTTATAATATTGCAATTTCAGTGTTTCTATCTTTTTTATATTTAAATATACATATTTTTTTTAAGAAAAATATTTAGTACATTCATTAAAATTCATTTATGTTAAATGCAGAAAGTTTTCCTTATGGTGCAGAATTACACCTGACTCATTCAGGAGAGATGCCGCAATAAAGGGGTTTAAAAAATAAATTTTAATTGCTTGAGTATTTTATAATTTGTTTTATCCTAATGCAATGTTTTCTAAATGTAAATAAATTATTATGACTACCATAAGTTTCTTGTTTATGCACCATGGGTCTCAGAATATTGACTTTAAATAAAGTATTGATTTAAAAAAATTTTCAAAATAGGTCACTTTCCACTATTGCATAGCCGTTATATTTAAATTGGTTTGCATTATGATTAATTTCTTGGAAATTTCAGTGCTTAGTTAAATGAATGTATATTAAGTAAACAAAAATTTGTAAAATTAAGGATTTTTAAGAATTTGTGCAGTAAAAAATGTATTTGTGTTCATTTCACATGTTCAAAATGTGTTTGAGATTGTTGAGATGGTAATAAATATATGTGAATACAACAATATAAGCAATATCACATGAATTTATAGAGACTTGTACCCTATAAAACAAGCATAATGATTGGTATACCTACAGTTTGTGGCTCATCATTTTCAGGACTGCAGCCTGTTTTACTTATTTAGAAGATTTTGTCAGGGGATGAGAATGCTAAAGTTAAATTTCATTACATGATTATTATACATTATCATTAAAAATCATTCAAGGACCTATAATTTATTTCTCAAACCATGCTTTTATTGGATTTGGCAAAAATTTCACTATTATAAAAATACATTACAAAAATAATTAAAGCATGAATACATATACAGCAATGAAATTCTATGCGTGGATGCATTAATGAGAGTAGACCAACAAGTGCCAATTCACCAACAGTAGCGGAGCCAGATCCATCCCCCATCTTGGATTTTCATGATCTTCTGGTGGAGTTCAACAGTATTGTTTAGATGATTTTGTATGGGGGTAGTTTTGAGAAGCTTTTTAATTTTTTTTATTTAATTAATTTTATATATAAATGGGGTGTGTATAAACTTTTTTTGGGTGGCAACAGTATTGTTTCCGTTAATGACTAGGACCATAATTTAGGGAATTTTAAAATTTTTTCAATTTATTTTTTTTAGCTAATAAGTTTTTTGGTAAACGAGATGTGTACAAACTTTTTATCAGATGGTAACACCTAAAGTGCAGATGCCAGCTCCATAACTGACGGTGCCAAACAGCGATGGAACAGGAATACTAGAATATTTTTTAAAGACGAGACTTTGGATTTTTTCAAAGTTCCAAAGAAATTTTAAAAGGGGTGGCAACACCTTAAGTGCCAGAGCCAGCTCCTTCACTATAATGGCGAACACAAGAGTACTAGGGTATTTATTAAGAAAAGAACTTCTGGATTTTTTCAAAGATCCAAAATAACTTTTAAAATGGTGGCAACATCTAAAGTGCCAGAGCCCGCTCTGCCATTACAGTTGACAGCACCACATAGCAATGAGCAGGAGTACTAGGGTTTTTTAAAGATGCAACTCTAGATTTTTTTTTCAAGGAACCGAAGTAACTTTTAAAAGGGTAGCACACCTAAAGTGCAGGAGCCAGCTAGCTCTGCCACCATAGTGGTGAACAGAAGTACTAGGGTATTTTTTAAAGAGACTTTGGATTTTTTTTTTTAAAACATAGAAAGAAAATTTTTATGGGGTGGCAACACTTGAATAGGTGGATAGAAATATGACAGTTTTTAAAAGTTTTAACTTAGAATTTTTTGAAAAAACTTAATCGACAAAGATACATTTTACTGAAATATCACGCTGTAGGGATTAAATAGGGAATAATAATTTTTTAGATAAACACTGTAAACCCTCACATGCAGGTGTGAGAAATAATGTTGTACAAAAAATCTTTATGAAATGTAAAATATTATGAGTACAGAGAAAGAATGAAAGGGAGAAATCTTCCATGCATTTAGAATGTATAAAAAGGTGAACGATGCAAATCTTTTATAATCATCTTCAATAAAATGAACTATTATTACCAAGACATTTAAACATTTTCTTAATTATTATTCAGTGTGTTACTTTCACCCTCTATTTTCCATAATATTTGAATTAAGCCATTAGTTAAAATGAGTACTAATATTTTTACATCTCCAGTAATGTCTCCATTTTACAAATATGTCAAAAATCATTTAAAGGCAAATGCTTAGTCTACATATCTCTTAAAATCATTTCTTTTAGAAAAACTATTTTTCCTTATTGTAAGCTGCTCACTTGTACAACTATTGAAGCATCTTACATAAATGAAAAAAACTAACTCTCTGTTGAAATACCACAGCCAAGTTGTATTTACCTCTAATATATAACATATTTACCCCTAATATTTTTAACATTTAACTCTATCTTTTCACTGTAAGATCATCAAATCTCATTGACTAATGAGAAAATACTAAAAATCGCAATTTAATATTCTCCTATTTAAAATTAATAAACTCTAAATTTATATAAATTCATTAACTGAATTTGCTAATAAACCCAACTGTTCAAGACTATAATTACATTTAATGTACAAATAACATTTTTTCAATGATAAATTAGCTTACAGCAAAAGAAACCTTTTTAACAGTGCTGCATAACTTAGTGGTCGTGGCTCCAGTTCAATGAAGCCAAACCTTAATGGTGGTGGCTTCAGTCCAACAAAGCCAAAATGGTTTTGCATAAATAACATTTTGTAAAATAAAACTTCAGTAAAGTTATCCAAATATTTTAGACTCATTTATATAGTTTACAGACTTTCAAAGCACTACAAATTACTCTCTGTTTAAAGCCAGCTAGTACTTCTAATTTTCACCTCAATTTCATATGGATACTCCGCCTATAGACTTCGCGTCAAAATATAAAATTATTTTACTAATTTGCTTTTCAGTATATAAATTAAACTTATTTAATAAGATTTTATAATCAAGTTAATCTATAAACTTGCCTGGCTGTACATAAATATGTACTTGAATACATATATTTTAATTGTATTTTGTACAAACCTCATCAATCATTACACATCTTTAGAATCCCCAAGTCATTAAGGGGTATGATACCCAAATTGCTGAAATCTGCAATTTTGAAGTTATAGTTGTAATTTTTTGTATTCAGGCAGATTTTATGTATAGTAAACAAAATGTGATATTCGAAACTTTAAAAATTTAAAAAAAAATATTTTTTTAAAATTAAAATTTCAAAAATTTGACAAATTTTCTTTCTGATATAAGTAGAAAAATCTTTCTAAAATTTTAATTTAAACAATTTTTAACATAAAAATATGTAAGAAATAAATTGTCTTCACAGTTTTTGTAAATATGAATCAGAAAAAAATTAATAGAAAATAATGTAAAAAAACGTGATTTTACACCACAAATATTGTTTTTGAAAATCATAATAAAAAAATAAACGCATATTTCAGCAATTGCTGAAGACAAATTAAAGAAAAGTATATATATATAACAATTGTTCCAAATTTCATTCATATCCGTGCAGCAGTAGAATTTGACTTATATCAATATAAATTTATAAAAATGTCAAAAATTACGTCTTTGAGAAAAAAGGCATTAAGGTTTAAAAATTATGCAAAATAGCTGTTTAAGATATTCATCTGAAAAATTTTTTCAGTAATCTTTTACACACAAAAAATATATTCAAGTTTAAATTTTAACAAAATGTTAACATATGTACAAAAAAATAAATTTTAAAAATTGAAAAAAAGATAAAAAAAATTTCATCAAAATTTTTATATACAAAGAAAAATATGAAAATTGCTGCTGTTGAACCATAATATATTATAAATAGCTGTTGCACACACAAATTCAAAGATAATATACATTATATTAAAATGTATAAATGTATGTAAAAGCAATATTGCTGACTAACACATTTCAATGTCCACCAGCCAAGTAACCAGAATTCTGGTTCAGTTTTATTTTTGCCAAGTTCACTTTTCTGCGATAAGCTTTGAACAACAAAGTTGATTTGTTCAAAGCTGTTTTGAAGTGTCTTATATCTTTTCGTTTAGTAAGAGCATGTGACCTCCTAGGTGACATGAGAGCATCCTTCATTATTTGAGCTACAGAAAAGGAAAGACCCTTGTTGAAATCCATTATACCTCTGACAACTGCAATTTCAACTTTCTGTCTTGAACCATTTATTGATTTGGGGCATCCTTCCCAAAACAGACTATGAAGAGAATCATTTCTGTTTTGAGTTTCGCCCTTGCTGTACCTTTCTAATAATGAGTCTAAAGCAAGTCTTTGAAAAATGGGCAACATTTTGCATAACTACATCAGATGTCAAAGGAGTCTGTATGCTGGTAGAGTGAGAAACTGGTGTTAATCCCTGTGCTAATGCTCGATTGTAGAAACACCAGGATTCCTTATGATGTAGGCATATCTTGTGTTTTGGATGTCTGTCGGTTGAGCTGCAGTGATTCAGAATAACATAAATATCCTTTTTCATGGCTGATGCATTTGTTTTATTTCTTATGACGGCATTTTGATAGTAACGAGTTATATTTTTAATTGTTGTGTCTTTGAGATTTCCGTGTTTCCTACCACCAAGAGTCACTCCCCGTTTCTTTTCTGTGGCAACAATGTAGGCAAAGCGGTTCCTATGCGTTTCCCAACATGATTCACACATTTTTCCTTGACAAGAGAAACATAAGGGCCATACACTCAATTTCTGCAGGGTTTCAAATGTCCTTGAATCACCATCACCAACAAATTCAACATAAAGGAACCCAATATCAGTTGATCAATTCCACAAAAGCTTTCCCATCTCAACTTCTATTCCACCCGATGCACCAGAATAATTTTGTTCACAAAGTGGCAAATGTCCTTCATACCAAAATGCATACTCAGCTGAATTTTTGCTTAAATGACCAGCCGCCCTGCATGCATTACAAATTTTGGAAACAACTTCATAGTCAATTATATAACCTGTCAGTACATCAATTGCACAGGCAACACCATAATTTGAACAGTGGCCCCGTGTGTGCCAAGAGGCATCAAAACTACCCGCAATGTTGAAAATTTTATCATCACATATAGTTACAGAATTTAGTGTAACATGAGCTTGGCGTACATTGCGAAACACATCTTTCAACTGACCTTGTGCACTTGTTACAGTTGTGTTTTATACAGTTGTGTACAAATTTCAAATGCTTACTAAAAGTTCGCGAGTTCATACAAAGCAAATTCATAAATGAACAAAAAGGTTCAACTCCTGCAAGACCTTTTCTCAATTTAATAAATGCATGCACAGATCGGCGATTTACATCAAAAGTTTTAGTTATTTACAGTAGACAATTTGTCCGAAGAATTCACTGTAGTTTTAAAGTTACATGTGCACTTCAGTATAATATCTTGTGCAAATCCATAGTTTTTGCCAATATCAACAGACAGGTTATTCTTGTTGCAATGTGAATATTTGCAGAGATCTACAATCTGTTGTAAGCATTTCAATTTGATTAAAATATATTCATTTGAATTATCTGAAGAAATATCTGCTTTTGTTGACAAATCTTTTTGCAATGCTTCTGTTCTTGTCACAATGGCGATTTTTCTGGAAATATCTGCGTTTATATCAGTCATTTTGCATTGTTTTAGTTACATCAGCTCAGCTTTTCTTACTTGAGATTTTAGCTTTCGTCCCATATTTACTATCCCATATTTACTATCATTACTTAAACTTGCGTAAACAAATCACTTAAAATTATATAATTATCACATAAAATATAGATGTATTAACAACAAAATATATTTAACAGAACATTCAACAACAATAGCCGTTTTCGAAATCGAAATAAAAATCAAATTTTTCAGTAGCCCATTGGTTAGCGCGCTGGAGTTGCACTCGGTAGGCCCGGGTTCGATTCCAGCCACTGCCAAAACTGCCGCCGTGTTCATGCGGAGTACGATCACGTTAAACATGTGGGTCCGAAAGTCCTTCCGAGAGGTTGGTGGTAGGGGAAGGAGGGTACGTTCCCTGTGGATGCCTCCCCCACTGGGTTCCAGTCTAAATTGGGTGGCACTTCCCGACCGTCCAAACTGTTACCTTACACCTTTCTGGTAGGTCGGACGGTCTGGGTTTCAACAACATCAAATATCCAATTTACATTCAAAATAAGCAATCCAAAAGATACTATTACTTCACTTCAGTTCAAAGAAGTGTTAGCTAATATATTTCACTTCGCTTCTTCCATCCAACAAAAAGAAACATTATTTTCAACTGAGAGAAATAGATATGTAGAGGTTTCACTTTCGTTTGTTTATGTTACAGTAGCAGACGAAAATGGGTGTGGCTGGTGACAACTTCAGTAGTTCAATTTTTAACATTGCAATATAATCAGTTCTATTTAACGTAACAAGATGATTTTGGTGTCATTGGAATCAGAAAATTATGATTTTTTTTAAACAACAAAAAAAAAATTGAGATTTTTCAGGTACCATACCCCCCTTAAATGTCCTATTATATATTTTAAACAAAATAAAATTATCCTGTACTTATGCACAAATATTTCACCAAGGAGGATTGAACTGCAACAATTGTGACATTTAATGTAAATTACAGCTTTCCCACATATTGGAAAACCCTGGTTAAAACATTAAAATATCGAAATTATAACCACTATACTTCAAAAACTTAAGAGCTCATCCAAAATCCAATTATATACACTTGTAAGGCTTTCAAAGAACTATATTCTTTCAGTTTTTGAAATAAATGCATTACAAACTTGAAAAAGGGGAAAATTTTACTCTTCTTCAACTTGATAAAATGATTAGTCGAAAAATTAGAAGAGCTTTTTAAAAATACACTGGTGGAAAATAAAATTTCAACACCAAGAAGGAGTTATATGCTAGATAAACAAAATTTGGGAGACACATTTTTACATATATGAAAGATGACGCCAATTCAAATTTGACGCTAGTAGCACCACTATAATCATGCAAATCAAGTTTGCTTTAAATATGAGATGTAAACTTCATGAGCGTTATTTATTGTCCAGGTTGAATGTTGTGAGCTAGGTTTGAGTCAAGAATGCGTTTAAGGAGACGAAGAAGGCAGTATCAGCAGCTTAGTGAGTTTGAACGAGGCCGTATAATAGGACTATGGGAAGGTGGATTTTCTTTCCGCGATATTGTAGAAAGACCTGGCAGGGATGTATCCACTGTGCATGATTGTTGGCAGCAGTGGTCACGGGAAGACACTGTCTCAAGAAGACCGGGGTCCAGCCGCACACGGGCCACTACTGAGAGGGAAAACTGCAATATTTGCCGCATGGCTGTGGCGGATCGTACAGCATCTGCAACAGCAACTAGAGCTTCTGTTGGCCCCAGAGTGACACAGCGAACTGTAAGAAATTGATTACTTGAGGGACAGCTCCGAGCCACATGGCCTGTAGTGTTTATACCACTAACTCCGAATCACTGCCATCTGCAACGTCAGTGGTGTAAAGCTAGAGCTCATTGGAGGGCGGAGTGGCAATCTGTTGTATTCTCAGATAAGAGCCATTTCTGTCTTGGTGCCAGTGATGATCGTATGTTGGTAAGGAGGGGGCCAGATGAGAGCTTGGAACCAAGCTGTCTGCAGCACAGACATACTGGACCTACACTAGGAGTTATGGTCTGGGGAGCCATTTCCTATGACAGCAGGAGCACTCGTCGTTATCCCAAGCATCTTGAAAGTAAATTTGTACATCAGACTGGTTATTGAACCGGTTGTGCTGCCATTCATGAGCAGTATTAAAGAGGGTGCTTTCTAACAGGATAACGCTCGTCCTCATACCGCTGCTGTCACCCAAAGTGCTCTACAGAGTGCCGACATGTTGCCTTGGCCTGCGAGATCACCAGATCTTTCTCCCATCGAGCACGTATGGGACACTATTGGAAGACATTTGTCTTCCAATGGTGTCTTCCAGCATCATCTACAACCAGCATTAACTTTTGCTGATTTGACTGACCAAGTGCGACAGGCATGGGACTCCATCCCACAAAATAACATACGGCACCTTTACGACACAATGTATGCACGTTTGCATGCTTGTATTCAAAATCGTGGCGACTACAGCAGTTATTAATGTACCACCATTTCACATTTGAAATGGCTCTTCTTGTACATACTTTAACCTGTGACCTTGAAACTTTACGCAAATAAATATGTTGCCTACACAATTGCTGTACCTAAATTTCATTCCTCTAAACTAACTCCTCTAACTTCTTGGTGTTGGGATTTTATTTTCCGCCAATGTATAAATATAGATTTAGTGACTAAATGTACTAATGCATATTTTTGCTGTTTACTATGTATATCCAGGGTTAGAAGTCGTAACTTGGAAAAATATAGGACATTTTCATAAAAAATATAGGACAAAATAAATCATCATAAATATCTTACAAAGTTTGCTATTTTCATTTTTGAAAAAATGTTCTATCAGATAACAAAATGACTAAGAAAAATTTACTCATCTTACCTTAAAACTTCTGAAAAGTTCAATACCATGTATTTCTCTTATTGTTTTGACCTTACATCTCTTTAAAGCTTTTTAACTCTTTGTTACCAGCATCTATAAGAGCTTGTGCTGCTTCAATGTCACTCATACATTGCCGTTTTAATCCCATTTTCAGTCTCAGATTACCTTCTTCAATCATTGCTTGATCAGAAGTAACATTCTCTTGCAAACCTTTTATTTTGTCTTCTGCTGTTCTTTTCTTAAGGACCTCAAGTGATAACTTTGTTTTCATAATTTTCACACTCTCTGCTTGTTTCTGTTCATTATATTTCCGATGAGCATCTTTATAAAATGATATCCTTTCTTGAGTTACACATACGTCGGATGCTTTTCTATGAACAGCATCTTTAATTAATCTTAAACATTTTATGGTATAGAGACTCATCCGAGAATGTTCTGATGTCAACATTCTTTTGTTCACTGAAAATCCTCTCTCTACCGAAGCTTGACCATGAGAAAAAGTAAAAGCTGCTTTTACTAAAGTTGCTAAATATGGATATCTAATATTTCCAGTACTGCAGTTAACCAATTCAAAAACTTTACTCCAGAAAGAGTCTATTGAATTTTCATTAGGGCAAATCCACTCTTCAAGAATATCTGAATCACAAGTATAGAGACGCCATTCATCCGTCAGTTTGTCAGTGCAGTCTTCTGGAATAACCTGTGGCAAACAGTTTGCCAACCTCCTAACTGATGGTAAAATATCTTTCAGTAGTTCTTTACGAATTACAGGATGCAAGACTTGCAAACTCTGTAACAGTTTATTTTTTAAAGGAAGATTTTCTTTCAAATATAACGTAACAAGAATATAAAATTTTTTAGCATCAGAAAGAAATTCAGCTTTGTGCTCAAAAGATAATGAAACCCAAACTTTCCTGGCACCATTCCCAACATCAATTCTTTTTGCATTTAGTGCATTCTTTCTAACATCAATGTCATACAGCTGCTCTCCATTTTTATCTTTAATAGCCTCTTCGTTTATAAATCGGCTCATGATCTTTTTCATTAGTTTACTTAGCTCATCATACAAGATGTGTATCAATGTTTTTTTATCCTGAAGAAGTTTTAAGAATTCTTCAAAAATTGAGCCAACACTTATAAAAAATTTCAAATATTCTAGCGTCAATGGAGATTCCAATATTTTTACAATGCACTTATATCGATCAAGTTTCATCAATCTCTTGCATTCCTTCGGAATTTCTTCTAAGAAATATGATTTTATACCCGGCAGCAACTCTATAATTCTCTCACATACACACACAACAGTCAACCACCGATTGCTTACATATCTGAGTATCTTGGAATATTCATTATCAAACCTTTCCATAACTTTTTGTAAATCCTCTTGACGTGAAGGATATTTCGAAAACCATGAATGTATATTTTCAATAAAATCTGTAATATTTCCAAATGAGTCTATCATTAGACCTTTGCCAAAAGCGTTATGGATTACGTGCAAGTTGCATGTCCCTACATTAATTAACCTAAATTCATTGAACAATTTGACTTCTCTGTCAATCAACTTAAAAACTGCTTTATTAACGTTTGAACCATCAGATCCTAACATAATAAGGTTCTTTAAATCAATTTCACATGACTCTGTAATGGATTTTATGCTGGATGATATATCCAGGGCTGTAGAATGTCCTAGTAAGTCACTTCCAATGTACCGCTCAGAAATACATTTCTCATTTGTATTCCAATATCTGACATGGACATCTAATTGCTTTAAGTTTTGTTGATTTAGTGTCTCATCATACATGAGTGTGAAAAAGGGATGTTTAGTCTTAAACTCATTTATAATTTGTTTTAAAAAATATGGCCCAAGTCCATGAGACACAGCATAAGATATTTTTCTAGAACACATCTTAATGCCTTTGGGGATAGAAGAATCTGGAAACAATTATTTGAAAACACTGTTAATGTTGTCACATGATAGGTATGAATAATTATTCAGTGCTGCATGGATAACCCAAATAATTTCGGACCGACAAATTCTTTCTTCTTCATTAATACTCCACAGAAGCCTTGGTTGATCAGATGGGCTGCTCTGGTTTGCATCAAAACACACACTTTTACGACCATCGCTATTTACTTTTTCTTTCAACAGGCACTGTATATGATCTTTGTTTTGAGTATCCATAGTCTTATGTTTTGCAGTGCTTGCATGTTTCAGAAGCTGAATTTTCCCACTGTTGCCGATCGCGAAAGTCTTTTTGCATAACACACAATATGCAGAAAAATCATCATTTCCTTTCGTGCACCAATCACTGATAATAGTTCCATTTTTATCGACGACTTTCAACCAATCATCACGGAATTTCGTTTGTCAATTCGGCATGGCACACAATCAAAATCCCCACTCTTTTTTGAAAACCAACGTTTTTGAACCAAAACAAAATTCTAAATTTTGGAGAAAAAAAAAAAAAAAAAAAAAAGCAGGAATTTTTTTAATTTAAATTGCTTTTAAGTGCAACAAAACTGCTTCTACATGTTTGTATTTAATTTTACTATTAACACTGAAAATTAGTAACTATAGATAGTTCCTCTGGAAACTATTGATTGCTGCAATTACCGATATTTCTCCGTCCCTAATCTACAGTACCGCTACCGTTACCACGCTTTCCGACCGGCCAGCAGGCGTCATGTTTAGAGTAGTATTACGTCACGTGCAATTGGAAACCAATTGCAGACGTCCATACTTACACGTTTGTTGAAATTCTGGGAAGATTTAGCAGATAGACTGAAAACAAAATGATAGAAATAAGGATTTTATTACTTGTAATTTGGAAATATAGGATTTATGTCCAAAATATAGGACAAGCATGAAATATAAGACAAAATAGGACGTTTTTATGAAATTTTTTAAAATATAGGAATTATAGGAAATATAGGACGACTTCGACCCCTGTATATCTGTCCTTTGTGGTTTCAAAGGTATTTCAAGTAAGTGAAAGTAATCAAAATGAAAAAAGAACTCACTCAGATAATTTTAAGTTTTTCGTAAAACAAGTACAAAATATTAAAAAATTGAAATTCATTTTATATATTAACAATCTGGACCCTATTTTCGACAAATCAAGAAAATATATTTACATTTTTATCAATTAGATTCTGAGGTATAAGAATACAAAATATTTATATTTTTCTCAACATTTTAACCACAGAAACCCCAAGCATAAATGTTATTCCCATAAAAATATTTGCCCTTTTTCTGGTAACAGCACCCTGCCCTTTTTTAATCCTGGGGGAAACTGCCCAAGACATGCAATCTTAAGGAGGGGGCAATATGTAAAAAGTTTCAATGTGCTTTGCCTCTATTCAAATAATACATAGTAAACCTTTACTTAAATTCAAGGTCTTTGCTCTATTCAAGGAGAAAGCACCTTTACAGGCAGCCGTTCTTATCGCGTGAATATAGGGTTTCCGTGTTTTGAATTTTAGAGCAGGGTTGCCAGATATGGCTATTTATCGTCAATTGGAGAAATTTTTGAATATACTAGAACTTTCTCAAAATAATGAATATTTTTGGAGATACGAGCTCCTTTTGGAAGTTTCTATGGAAAGTATATAAAAAGAGTCAAATGAAGAGTCATTGATGTGGTACAAGCTAAGTTGAATTGTGAGATGCATGTGATACAGAGTTTTGAGAATAGTACCTGAGATTTTATAAATTAGATGAACATTTATTTGCTGTTTTATTACATCAGACAGTTGTTTAGTGATCTTGGAAGATAGAGCTATTTGTTGTATAGTTTATTCCTGTTTATGCTTAGTGGTTTTAAATAAAAGTGTTAGTTATCAGAAATTTGGACTCATTCTTGTATCATTCCTAACAGTACTCTCATGATTCCAGAAAATACATAGTAACAATAACCTAAATGCATAACTTTTTGTTTGCCATGAGAGTGCTTTTTTCCACACTTTTGAGTCCTGATGATTCTATAAACAGACTAATCTACAAAATGAAATGCATACTACTTGTAGGGTAAAAACAGAGTAGTTAACATAAAAAATTTCAAAATTTTGGCAGGTCCTCCTTCCAAGATATTTAACTTTAAAATATGAAATTTTTGAAATTTTGGCACGATGAGTGTTAAAAAGCATTAAAAAGAGATTTTAAAAATGGAATATTTTCTTGATAAGATAAAAGCTGTGTTCTCCTAATTTGAGACAGGAAAATATTAATTCCTGGTTTTAGTCCTGGAGTTATAGCAACCTAAAAATGGTGATTTTGCAATTCATATTTGCCAAATTTAAGCCCCATTTTAACCTTGCTGAGGCTGTCTGTGATCTCTGATGAACTTCTTCAAAGAACTGAGGAAGCGATTCGTGCAAATAGGCGTTTCACAATAAGAATCGTCATGAAATCATTTTGGAAGTGTCTAAGACAATGCTTAATGAAGCTGTGACCGTAACATTAGGATGCAGAAAATTGTGTGCACACTGGGTACCCAAAATGTTAACAGTGTTAAACAATGTTAACAGACGAACACAAAACAAAATAGATGGGCTTCGCACTCGATTTCCTCACACGCAAGAGATGAGTTTCTCGACCATATTGTGACAGGTCATAACACTTGGGTTTATTACCATACACCTGAATCCAAGTAACAATCACTAAAATGGTACCATATGCATTCCTTAAAAGCCACAAAATGCAAAACTTCATTTTCAGCAAAAAAAAAATCATGGCTTCTGTTTTCTGGGACAGAAAAAGCATTCGTCTGATTGACTTCATGCCTCCCGGCACCACAATTAATGCAGCTGCATATTGCCAAACCTTGCAACGCCTTCAATGAGCCATTCAAAACAAATGGGGGGGGGGGGGGGGAATGTTGACAAGTGGTGTCCACCTGCTTCATGACAAAGCTCAGGTTCACACAGCAATTGTCACCAAAGCACTCATCGAAAAATTTAAGTGGGAGGTTTTCAACCATCTGCCATACAGCCCGGCCCTTGTGCTCAGTAACTTCCACTTGTTTCTTTACCTGAAGAAACATCTTGCAGGACACTTGACCTGCTAGATCAAGTGTCACAATGATAACACACACACAATGATGACAAGATCAAAAATTAAGTTCAAATGCGATTCAGGCAGCAGGCTGTAGAATTCTATAACTCTGGAATACAGAAGCTAGTACCCACGATTGTTCAAGTGTTTGGACAATGGTGGCAATTATGTAAAAAAATAATGCATGCACCAATAAATAATTTGTAGTGGACATTTGAACAAATAAAAATGTTTTGAATGAATTCTAGCTGTTATATCTTTACTTTTCCGACATGCCTTTTATTTATCATTTGATAATAATATAAATACACACCATTGTTTATGAAAATTAGAACATCTAGATGAAACAATCTGAAGATGGTCATATTTAAGATATTTTTTTATTGAAAGAAATTAATAAAATACAGAAGAGATTAACTAATTACCTATAGAGCTTGCTCGCTTGTATGACCTGCTGTATACAGTGAGCCAAATAAATAATTTATTGTGTATTATAAAATAGCTGCCATTATTAATATGTGTCCAAAATTTATGCATTTGTCAGAAAATGCTGGTACTACCGCCATTTTATTTTTATCATACCTCACATTTTCTCACTATATATTTAATGAATAACAGCTGCACCAGGATATATACAAAATGTAATTTTTCAGCACAAGGCATTGCCTTCCCAAGGTAAATTATGTGACCTCTTTTGAAACCATTCATATGGTAATGTGAAGCTCACACTGGTTAATATGGCACGTCTAACAAAACACTCCACAAGCTGCCATTGCTAAAAGTATCTGTGGAAAGATTCTATTAACATTTTTAATAGAAATGTCTTAAAAATATGTATAGAATCATCTGGCATATATTTATTTTCTTCCCTTAATACTACACCCACACCTCTAAAAATCTAATCATTTATTTAATAGCAGATGCCAAACATGTTCCCTAAAAATCGATGATCCTACTTTTCTGATTTATATCAACAGCCAGATATTCTGTTACTGAATGCATTGTCAAAAAATGAGAAATAAATTTCTGATAATTTTTTTGCATAAAATTATACATGTTTTACATTTAAGTGTAAATCAATATTCTTCTAATGGAAAATAAAACTTACCATGTATTGTTCTCTTTTTAAAACTATAAAATACCAGAGAAAAATATTAGAATTAGTATTTATCTTTTATCAACTAATAATATATCAATAATTAATATATCAATACACTTTAATCTAACCAAAAATGTTAATAAAAAGTAATACTTTTTTTATTCTAGCTTTAAGTAAGGTCAATACACATATTTTACAAGGACTTAAGATGATTGTGAATAAAAAACTTTGTTAGTAAAGAGCATAAAATAAAAGATAAGGATTTTAACAGATTTTTGAAACAAAACAAGCTACCTGCTCCAAGATAAGAGGCCAGTAAAAGCAATTATTGTCTGTCAGTCAGAGGAATTTTGTTTAAAAATGTTTTAAATTTTATTTTGTTTAAAAATGTTTATATTTTATTGTGTTTTAAATCTTTTTACAGATTTCAAATATTTTTATTGGTAAATAAAATACAAACAATTTTGTAAACCCTGTTTTTTGCAAAATTTCATTTTTTAACTAAATGAATTGGTAGAGGTCTACAAGTATCTTCCGCTTTTGACCTAGAAATGGCTGAGAAATTTTTTATATATGATCCTGAAAGAATTTTATCATGAAAAAAAATTTTACAGAAATAACATTTGGTTATATTTCTCTCATGAAATTTTTTTACAACAAAGGAATTTCCTAACAACAAAAGAATTTTCACAATGATGACATTTATTTTATAGAAATTTTTATCTTTACTTATCTCAGATGGCTGAGGGGGTGTCTACCATTGGTTACATAACCCAATATCATACATTGTAGCAGTCTGACTTCATTTCAACACTACAACATCCATATTCATAGATTGGATTCAAACCCATGACCCTGGCAGTCAAATGAGCATGAGGAAATACTTGTCTTAAACTTCTTGGCTACCAAAGTTACTTTATAGGAGCAAAATCAGGATATATTTTTTGACAGAGGAATCAAATTACATGTTTTTTACAAAATGAAAAATAATGAATTGCGAAAAATTGAATTTACATACATAACAAAATTTATAAATCCCACAAATTTTCCCTGACAAAAATGCCATGAAGAGTGATAGGTCTCCCTGACATGGATCTCAAGTCAAACCCCTCCCCCTTCGCCCACCCACTGGTGCCATCCTGGATTACAAACAAATTTGAAAAAGTTCTTGTTTAACAGGTTCATTAAAATTGAAAGGATTAAAAGTATTTTAAAATGTTTAAAAAGTTACAAAAAGAAAAAGTACCTTATATACTTGCATATAAATCAACTTCAGCTATCTATGCCCACGTCATAAAAATCAAGGTCATCGTCATTTATAAAAACCCCATCATCAAGCTTCATGATTTATGCCATCAAATTCACAATTAAAGCAACATTTCTTAAACAATTTCGAGACATCATCCGTGTCCTTGACCCACCACACAATCAAAACAATATCTGGCTTCCACCCATTATTTGAGGCAATTTTTTCATTAACCCCAAATCGACTTGAAGGTTGTTATTAGGTACTCTCTGCAAAAGAGCTATATTTTGTCAGAGACGATCAGCCGTAATCAGAGAAATGAGAAATAAACATCGAAAACAAGTGAATTATATGTATATTTTTTTATGACAAAGTAAAAAGCTGGTAGTCGGAGAATCAAAAGGGCAGTGATGCACAGGGGAGTTTTGAAGTGCAGAGAAATTCTGAGTACGTGATTGCATAATTACCACTGCAGTGGTTTTCGGATGGATTACCGCAAGGAAAAAAGAAATTTTAGACTTACAATTTTTTTTTAAACTCTGTATATAAGTCGACCCCCCCCCCCCCCTTGAAGCTTTTTTTTTTGTCACAAATTTCTTGACTTATATGCGAGTATATAAAGTAATTGAAAAATAACTGTGATACAAAATTGAAGTAATTGAGTTTGTTAAACCGATTAATTATTTGTCTTGCATATAATATCTAGCTCTTGTGCAAACATTTATTCAAATCAAAAAAGTTGTTTATAAATTCGTATAGCCATTGAATGTGGTAATTATTCATAATAAAGGGGTTTGTTAAAATGAGATTCAAAGAAAAATTTTATTAAATGAGTTTTTTAAAATTTTAAAACATGAAAAAGTGTTTTATAATGCTTGAAAAAGTTTCAAAAGGATAAAACAACAAAACAATATTTCTAGATATTGAAGTAACCCCAAAATAATACCAAGCATTGACAACAATTGTCATGAAATCAAGTTGCAAATCAATTTTGAAAATTTAGCTCAATTATTGATTAAAACAAAAATTTCTGTTAGTTAACATCATAACGCTGACTACATCAAGTGTTAAGTAAGTGTTAACTATAGGTGTATTATACCTGCAACGAGCTCTGGCAATTAATGAGCAGCAGCGAGCAAGGGGTGGTGCCCTGAGGTCTGGCAAACATCAGTGAGCATAGGACATGTTACAGATTGAAAAAGAGCTCGTGAAGCAAGCTCCAAGGGTTGATGAGTGTCAGGTAACAATGGTTGGTTCCCAATGCCTGCATAGCAGGCAACATGAAAGTTTTCGTGAGTTGAACTCAGCGAATAAGAGGCAACGCCTCCCTCTGAGAGTGATAAAAATAAATATATTTTTCTTTGTGTATAAGGAAAAAGTAAATGATTCTGGTACCGAATAATTTTAGAAATTGTTTTTGCATGAGATTTCACATGAAAGTAACATATAAGTTTGCTCAATATAAAAAAAAAAATCATTGTAAGCAAACAGGAATCTTACAGGATTATTCTCCCATTACAGGCAAAGCATACATGGACTGTTTCTGCATTATTTAAGTACTTGTTGGCATGGGATAGCCAATATCTACAATGGCTGCACGAAAAATTGCTATATGCTACAATTTAGTGAACCTATTTGAGGACCAACAAATTCAAATCTTAGATTAAGCTTGAAATTTTGAAAATTGTAGTGCATAACAAGTTTTCTTACTGCTATTGCACATTTTGTTATTTCAAGCTAACAAACATAAAGCACAAAACCTGGTTCATGGGTGCTCTTATCTGTAATAAACAATAGTAAATAAAACAATATGTTATTGCTTAGGATAACTGTGTTGCATGTCACCTCACCATTCTTCCAAATAATTTTAGGGAGACGTTAATAAATTCACACCTAATAAAGACCTTTTTACAAATTAAAAATCTTGTAATTTTTACTTTTCACTAGTTGACAAACAACCTCAGTTAATGGTGAATCCTGGTCTAGAAAACAGGTTATGTGGCAAGGCATATTACATCCTTCCCCCCATTATCAATCGTACCCCTATGCTCAATGGATTTAATGGTGATAACAGTAATGATAATAAATTATCTTACTGCTATTGTGTTTGTAACTAGAAAAGGGTTTCATCAACAAATTTGGTATGGCAGCACCATGTTGAATCATCTGGCAGTATTCGCAACTGACCTCAGACAATTTCTATTAATTTATAACTTATGACTTGTAGGTGGATGGCTCAAAGAGAGCCTAGCACAGCGACCAAAGGTCTATTGTACTGTTTCTATTAATTTACAATATCATATATCTCTACAGATGTTTTCTCTAGTAGAAGATAGCAGTATGTATAGACATACACAAACATGCACAAACAGTTTTTAGTGCTAAGGCTATCTACATATATATCCGACAGTTGCCAGCTAAAAACTTTTCAAAGCATGGTTCATTAAATACTAGTCAACAGCACTGAGTCGATTAAAATATTTTAGCTGAAGGGCCAATATCATTACATTATGTATTATCGTTCCATTCTGACCTACATATGTACAGTCTATAAAAAATAAATAGAGTGACATTAGCTGTAATTACAATAAATAAAATTGTTGTTTGAAAGACAATAACTTACGAAACTATATTCATAATGTCCAATAAAATGATGAGAAAAATTATCAGAATATCGCGATTGCAATGATCGAAAAAATTACGGACTAAGTGATTAAATGATAAAAATAGGAACATAATAATATACATTAAAAATTATTAGCAATTAATATTAATTTAAACAGAAATTTGTGTCTGGTTTTCTTAACTATAAAAAGAAAAGCAATAAATTATTGCAAATAGTACTTCAGTTGGGAAAGTAAAGAATAAAAAGACTGATACGAAAAAACTTAACAAAAAGGGGGTGGGGCAAGCAATATCGGAAATAATCTGTAATGTTGCTAAAAAATAAAATCTGAGAAACCTTGAATGATTAAATTGATGTGTGTTGAAGACCCAGATCGTCCGACTCATCCAAAGGACATGAACAACTATTTGGACGGCCGGAAATTGATGTGTGTGAAACACCTAAATATCTTATAATGAAAAACACTGGTACAATTTTAAGCAAGGTTGTAAAATAATTAGTGACCATAAGTGTTTAAAATGTTTAGAAGAAATCTGTAAAATTAGGAAACCTTTAAGAAGTGGAAAAATGGATGTAACTGGGGGGGGGGGGGGGAGAGAGAGAGAGAGAGAGAGAATGGCTTAAAGGTAAATTTTAGATTAGAAAATGTTAAGAATAAGATCAGAAATAAGTTTTTAAAATTTAATAAATACCATAAATGAGAAGATAGCAATTATAAATGCAGGTTAATAATTAATATTACTAAAAGATTTCTGTAAATTTTTCTATTTCTGTAAATTTTTATTTGCATTATTTTCAGATGATAGTAATATGCTTTATATTTTGTGATTTTTTTTAATCTCCCCTGATATTTCAAGTTATTTCTCAAACATATAATTAACGAAATGAAGGGTCATTCACTTACTTATAAATGTAATCATTTTAGGAGCATAAATTAAAATTTGATATATATGTATATGTACTTGCATGTCCATAATTTTAATTAAATATTAATTCACTTTTCACTTTAATAAATGTAATTTAAATAGTGATTAAACAAAAATATGTAAAACTTGAAATATATATATATATAAAAAAATACACAAAAAACGACCAATTTTGGAAACAACTAATGAAGAACTCGAAAAGCTAACAGAAAACAAGCCACAAATAAGTTTTCAAACCTTCAATCTTCGTCACAGATCAGCTAAAAACATTCTGGTACTGGGAATTTCATCGTAATTGCATTTTTGATTGGATTATATCAATTATGACCTTAAAGTTTAAATATTAAGGGGATTATTGATATTTTCAAATTCTTACATCATCTGTTTTATTTTAGTGAAAGATATTTCAAACCCATATATTGTAGTATGGGTATATCTTTTAATTCATGGGTATAATCTTCTAATCCACGAGAATATAAATAGTACAGGTATATCTTCTAATACAATTTTAGCACTTCTATTTTGGTAGATATTGATTAAATTTCATATTTTCTGTAAATTTGTTTGCAATCAGGATGTTTTATTCTTCAGATCATCTGCCTGTAAAGATAATTTTGTACAGCGAGAACAAAGATTCTTTAACTTTTATTTAAGAGCATTAATTTAAATATTTTAATAGAATGTTTTGAATAACAATGTAGATTAGAATACTATAGGAATTTGCACATGATTGTGAATTTTAAGTTTACTAGTAGTTGCTAGTTTTTAATACTATATTCTCATAAAAAAATCCATAATTGATTTTAAGCATTTTTTACAATTTAACTGATATTTGGACATTGACAATTTTTAATCTGTATATGCTTACTAGCTCCAGTAGAGTTTTAACTATTTACACATGCTGTCACCAACAAATCAACTTCCCATTGAAATGAACAATTGAAAAGATTGCTTTGCAATTTCATGTTATAGTTTGCTCTTCTTTCTGTTCTAGATTTTCTTGCTGTGCTTTCTTATTTTTAGGAAGCAAATATAGATCCATATCCAAACCTCCTACACTCAATTTTTCTATATGCCTTTCTCAAAAATGTACATCCATATTTTTATCTTATATCGATATCATAGCTGGATCCATTACCATAACAGTATTTATTCTGTGCAAGATAGCATCATAAACAACCATGACATTGTAATGTACATGCAAATGGTCAATACGATGACAAATGCAGACATTTTGGCTACCAATACCATTAGCCCTATAAATGGCAGATGCCAAATACCAGTGCACTGACTAAGCAACCTAGCAGAGTATATAAAATATTAAAAAAAAGGAACTCAAAATATGTTTTATATTTTCTATCCTAGTTAATTGATAATTAATTCTACTTCAACAAACATTTTCTAATAATTTCATAAATTCATTTAAATTAAATCATTTTTTAATTAAAGCTAACCTTGAAAGAGGAATGCAGGACAAGAACAATAATTGCTATTCTTCAGACATATGTAGAACTCGGTAGCACCTCTTTGAATCTGATAAAGCTCCCTTCCACTTGGTGTTTTTATGAGTGTAATACATTGACGATCAATGAGCTCTAAGGCTTGCACAGCTGTACCATCAAACAAAAATGATAGCCTAAATTTACGTAAAAACATAAAATCACTTAGGAAAACTAATAAAGACAAGTATTTTGTAAAATAGGGTTTTACATATCTTACAGTAATAGCAAATTTTTTTCTACATTTAAAAATTATGTGTAAACAATATTTCGGAGCTTGCATGTAAATTGTAATGATTAACAGAGCTCAGTCTTGTCATTCATTAATTACACGTTTCATGTCATGTCAGGATTCTTAGAAATTGTTACCTTTTCTAGTTAATATATTTTAAACTTGCATTTAAGAGCATGCATAAAATGCTTTCTCAAGTGATACATTGAGGATTTTAGTAAATGCTGACAGAGATTGAACATGTCTTGAGTCCTAAATGTTTTATCAAATATAAAACTTAGGTGGTGCCAAGCAAGATATACGGAAGAATTTCTAATAGTTTTCAATCTTGTATCCCTCAAGTTTAAAAAAAAAATTATAAATAAGACGTATTTTTTGCAATATTTGTTTAAAATTCAATCTCTTCTACATAATTTTCAACAAAACATATTTTTCAATAATATTAAATATAGTTTGGACTTCATAAAATTGCAAATTTATCATTTCTTTCACTGTCCCCCCATGATGAGTTAGTTCACTTTTTATCTCTTAATTACAACAGTAAAAAACATAAATAATAGGAAGTCACAAAATCCTACATATGACTTCCACAGGATTGATTTAAGACATCCTTGTGTTGTTTGGGATTCTTGCGCTAGCCTACGGTACTGGGAATTGGATCAACACATTCCTTTGCTATATTTTTAAACGATAATAACACAAGAGATTTCTTCCAATAGCAAACTTTCTATACATAAAAGAACCTTCATATTTTTACCGATTAAAAAAATGTTTCTGTAGTCTGAAATTAAAATTAATTCATTAGTTACAGCATAAATAGTTGATTAAATATATCAATCGTTTCAGAAGCAACAAATACCCTCCTTCTTCAGGCAAGAAGTTCTTTGTTGGTGTGGTTGCTCAGAAACTGATTGATATATTCAACCAAATATTTATGCTGTAACAAATAACGAAATATTTTTAATTTCAGATTATTTAAGACAGCAGGTTTAGCGAATATATTTTATGTTGCTATAGTATTACAGTGCTATTTCATCACTGTTAGCAGTCAATCTCTAAATTTCAACAGTATCAAATAAAATAATATTTAGCATTAAATTTCTTTTGATCATTTAATAAGTCAGACTAAACAGTTAGTAAGTAAAATATTAAATAAAATTTTAAAATATATTACTTTCCTAACCTTATATACATAGTATAATGTATATGAAAAGTATTGTGAAGGGGTCGAAAATTCGAATTCGAGTTTTCGATGTGAGCACGTTTCAAGAATCCCTGAACACGAATCAAACATTTTTGAGGTGATGTCTGTATGTGCATGTGTCAATGAGTCTGTGGAGACGATATCTCACAAACAAATTGAGCGATTCGAATGAAATGTAGTACAAAAATTACAATCCGTGAATACTGGAAGCCTATTGTTTTTAAACGCAGTCTAATGTTCAGAACTCCCCTAAATTTTCGAGGGAAATTTTGAAAAAATCAAAACCTTTAATAAAGGGTTATGCAAATAGTTATTTCTTATGTAATTTTTCATTAGAAAACAATTAACACAAACATTAGAACGCTAACATAAACCGTTCTCAAGATATTGCACATTTTTCAAATAAATTTATCAAAAAATCACAAAAAAAATTATTAAATATTGTGAAATATGTTCACTTTTCATATATAATATCATGTGATAAATTGGGTGACATCATTCCCGTGGATCTAGCTCGTTCAATTTATGAGAAAAGATACTTTTGGTAATACTTCTTTATTTGAAAGAAAATAGTCATTTATTTGCTATAAGAATAACTTATTTTTCCATAATGCTTAGCGAGATTTTGGCAACGAAATTAGAGGAATATCGCCAACTTGACGACTTTTCTATATATTAACAATTTAACGAAAATATCGCCAAATTGATTAAAATGACGCTAAATCAATGAAAATGATGACTTATTGACTAAAATTCAATATCTGGAAAAGAATATAAGAATTTACTATAAGAAAACCTAATTTTCTGTCAGTAGTGTTTGGCAAAATTTTGGTTTTCGAAGTATTTGTCGGAATATGTGTGCTGTCTGGATGATGGCACAGAGCTGGCTTATCCGCTTGGCAGTTATGCTACTGTCTTTCAGGCTGAGGTCTTTGCAATTCTTATATGTTGTAAAATTTGCTATGACAGGAAGTACAAGAGCAACCAAATACTTATCTGTTTTAACAGTCAGGCTGCTCTCATGGCTCTTGGGAAATCCATTATGACATCTTCCCTTGTCTGGGAGTTCTATAATGCACTCTGTGAAATTGCTAGCAATAACGAAGTTATTCTCCACTGGGTGTCCGGACATTCAACCATTCCAGGAAATGAGTTGGCTGATGAATTAGCTAGAAAAGGCTCAAGTACTCCTTTTGTTGGCCCTGAGCCGGTCTTGGGTATTCCCAATGATCTTACCAGAAGAATTGTTTATGACATCTTCAGGAAGCTTCAATGCAAGAACTGGCGTAATATTAAGGGTCAAAGGCAAGCGAACATTCTCAACTGCAATTGACCTAGTACACGTCAAAAGGAACTTTTCAAGCTCAGCAGAACTGGCATCAGGAGAGCTGTTGGGTTCCTTACTGGGCACTGTATCCTCAAGAGACACCTCAACATTATGGGCGTCACTAAGGATTCGTTTTGCAAGGGCTGCAAATACAGTGAAGAAACTGCTGCTCACATTCTCTGTGAATGTGAGGTTTACTCTGCTCATAGATTCGAACACATTGGTCGACATGTGATTGAACCCTGGGAGCTGAATGACATTCCTGTCAAGTGCATGTTCATCTTTGTGTCGGCTACTGGTCTCTTTTCGTAGAGATCTGTTTTGTCTGGAGTAGTACAATAGACCTCTGGTCAATGTGTTGGGCTCTTCTTGAGCCACCCGTCTCTCATTTCATTTCATTTGTCGGAATATCTCCAACTTGCTGACTTTTTAAATGTTGCCAAATGGACGAAAATACTGTCAAAATTGCAAAAATGACGCTAAATTAATGAAAATGACTCCTAATTGATGTATTAATTAATAAAATATTTTAATATCTGGACTCTATTGCTTATGGAGGATGATATCAATATTGATAATTGTTTATATACAGTTGAGTGAAATATAAGTTTATTGGGTACTTTGAAATAGTCTTGCATATTGTCCTTTTGTAAAATCGCCAAATATACAATTCAACGTTAAAAACACAGTACCGTAGAACTTGTACATTATTTTTTTACTGTAAAAGAAGTAAATTCATTGCATTATATAAGGAAAGTCATGTGCTGCTCACATCAGATTTTTTTACTTTAATTTTGCACGAGGATATCCGATTTAAATTAAAACTAATTTTAATTGTATACTATATGATATTGGCAATTTTTTCAAAAATTGTCTACTACTTTTTTGGTGGATCCATTACATTGATGACATTGCTCACTATAATGCTTTTGACATAATTTCAGAACTAAGAAAAAATCATTTCATAAATTATACTCTAGATTGTGGGATAAACATTTTGACTCTGATTCAAGGATTACCATTCCTAATTGGCAACATATAAATAGAATCATTCTATTTGGAATAACATATTATATAAAAATATATGTTCTTTTCATATATTTTTCATAAAACACATGATATGTGTAAAGGGAGAAAAAAAAAAAAATGACCATTCAATATTGATGGATCAGTATGTTTTGTGCATCCAGAAATCAACAACTTTTTCAATGATGTCCATGTATACTGTTTGTTTGTCTGTCTGTAGACACGATATCTCTGGAACAAATTGAAAGAAACTTGATACGATTATTTCTACTGAAAGTCATCAGAGACTTTTTCATTTTCAGATTGATCAGGCCATCAATTTGATATCATTACTATATCACCTAGATGTTTTACTCAGTGGTGAATTTAATGTGGAAGAATAAAGATTAAGTTTCTGTCCCCAGTTAAATAGATCCCCCCCCCCCCTAATCCTCCGTTTTCAAATTTTTATGCAAATTACTTTTACATAAAATTTTAAGAAATTAAAAAAGATGTTTGAAAAAATGCAATACATAAAGATTTCACAAATGCCTACCCCCCATCCCCAATTTTTTCCTGCCGATGCTACTGAACAATTGCTACACTCAACATGCTCAATAGTTTTTGGACTATGTTACACATCGTGTACACAGCTTTTTGTACACTGTTACTTATCCGTCAATCAAAATTTGGGTATAAGGTATGGATTTTCACGGAAATTTCGTATTCGAAATTTTGATGATAAAACACATTATAACAACTCTTGAACACAGATGGGCTCTAAATGTCTTTGAAATGTGTTCAAGAGTTATAGAAATATACATATCAATCTGTTAAGATCTAAGATATAGTTTCGAGATATTTCGTATTTGAGATTTTATAGAAAAAACATGTTATATGAACTCATAAACACATTTCAGCTGCAGTCCTATGAAAAGTGATTGCGGGCCCTAAGGCTAAGGCCCCCTCCCCTTAATCAGACCGGACTTCAGTCTTTTCTCGTCTGTCTTGTTTGTCTGACCTTATAAGATACCACTGTTCGTAGATAAATAGACATCTATCTTAAAGTCTTTAAAATGTGTTCAGGAGTTATGGAAACATACTTAATCTAAGTATAAGGTATTGTTTTACTACAGATTTTGGTTAAAATATACGTTATACGAACTCCTGAACACATTTTATCTGCGATCCCATGGAAGGTGACTACAGACCCTGGGGCTACGGCCCCTCCCTGTGAGCAGAGCTGACTTCAGCCCCCTCTCGTCCTTCCTGTTTGTATACCTGACCTTTTCCTTATCCGTCAAGCAAAATTTGGGTATGAGGTATAGTTATTCCGAGAAATTTAGTATATAATATTTTGATGATAAGACATGAACAGTTACTAATAGAACTTGTCTTATAATCAAAAATTGTTAATTTTGAGTGAGACCATTTCACTTTCATAGCACTCAAATTCTAAAAATCTTTACATTTCAACTGTTTCAATTTTCAGCTAGACAAGAATTTTGATTTCTAACATTCAATTGGAGATGGGAGGGATGTTACATTGTAAATATATATATATGGCACAGAGTGTGCCTTCGTCATGTGTATGCCTGATTAGTGAAAATTAAAAAAAAAAAATCTAACTGGCCAGGATTGAAATGTTATGCTTTTGTAGATCTCCATCCGAAAGATTAGTTAAGGGTGAGCGTCAGTAAATTTTCTGCCCTATCCGCGCTTTGTTAACTTTCGCGGCACACATATTTCGCCGAAATTTTGCTCACACAGTTGCGAAATATTTTCTGAAAGATAAAATGCAATGCTTAGATTATATTAAAACTAAATTTAATGCTTCAAAAAACATAGAATATATTTTTTATTTTAATCCAACATATTTTTGGTGCTGCCATCTGTTGTCGTAATTTAATTCATACAGATTATTTTCATTTTTTAATGAACATTTTTAAATATCTATTCCTTCTAATACAGTGCTAAATACAACAACAGATCATAAATAATAATGCCACAATCACGGAAAGGAGATTTATCATTCTATAAATTTAATAAAGGATCTGAATGTACATCACTGAGGACTGCAGTTTTGTCTTCAAGTTCCTTTGTCTTCAAGTCCAAGTTCAATTACGTTTCCGTGATTATGGCATTATACATGATATGTTGTTGTATTTAATAGCGTATTAGAAGGAATAGACATTTAAAAATGTTCATTAAAAATAAAAATAGTCGGTATGAATTAAATTACGACAACAGATGGCAGCACCAAAAATATTTCACATTAAAATAAAACGTATTTTCTATGTTTTATTGGGTTTTAAATTTAGTTTTAATATAATCTAAGCATAGCACTTTATCTATAAGAAAATATTTCGCAACTGTTTGAGCAAAATTTCGGCGAAATATGTGTGCCGCGAAAGTTAACAAAGCGCGGATAGGGCAGAAAATTTACTGACGCTCACCCTTAAGAGGAAAAATAGTTCAGTCATATTTGAGGTTGCTGATCAGTGGAATTTATCGATAGATTTTATTTTCAGCTATGCAAAAATATTTTGAATATTCGATGGGGGGGGGGGGGATCACATTGTAAGAAAGTATCTCTCTTTCTCTCTCTATATATATATACATATAAATAAATATATACATATAAATATATATATATATAAATATATATACATATATATATGGCTCAGAATGTAGCTGTATCATGGGTCATAATTTAGTGAATAGTAAACTAGCTAGAGCTAAAATGTTCAATTTTGCTGGGCTTTATTCTAAGAGGTTAGGGGAAGGAGGGTACGGTCTTTAGTTGCCATCCCCATTTGGTTTCAGTCTAAACTGTGTGACACTGTTCTGATTGCCCAAACAATTTTACCTTATACTTTCTGGTAGATCGGGGGGTTTGGGTATGAATAAAAAAAGTTTGTAGCATTAGAAATTTGACAGAAAACATGCTTATTCGTCAAAGCCTTTATAAAGGTATAAAGTATTTATCCGATAATTTTTGTATTAAAAAAATTAATGTAAAGAAACATTACAAGGACATCTGACCACTATAGAAGAACATTCTTACATTAGATTCAATATTTTAATATTCGATTTAAAGGGGGGGGGGCACATTAATAATTATATTTTTTTCAAGCATGAATTATTTTAATTTTTTCCAATGTTTGAGGGAGGAGGCTGTTTTACATAATTTTTTAGAATTTCTAAGAGAGTAAGGGTAGAGTGAAGGAATAACATTCAATTTAAAAGGGGGGGGGGGGTCACATTTATGTATGCATATGGCCCAAAGTGTATCTGTGTCATGTGGTATGTGAATAAAAATTTCAAAAACATCAAACTGGCTATGGCTGAATTGTTCAATTTTCCTGGCCCTCAATCCAAGAGGTTAGGGGAAGGATGGTATGGTCTCAATAGCTGCCACCCCCCATCTGATTCCTCTGGTTGCCCAAACAATTGCAAGAAGTTCGTACCATACAAATGGGTTCAGGAGTTCAAAAAACATGCTTTTTCCTCAATCAAAGTCTAGGTATAAAGCTTTTATCTGACGATTTTCGTATTCAAAATTTTAATGAAAAGACACGTTATAAGGACTCCTGATCACTATAGAATATTGATTCTTAACATTCAATTTAAATGGGGGGGGGGGTTACAACATTAATGCTTTCATTTTATTTGAGAACAAATTCTTTTGTTTTTTATAATTTGTAATTGAAGCAAAGGGGGGAGGGGGCGGATTAACGGAATAACATTAGATTTAAAGGGGGAGAGTCACATTGTAAATATATATTTATGACCCAGAGTGTATCTGCATTATATGTAGGTGAATAAAATGTGCCACCCCATTGGGTTCCGGCAGTCCAAACAGTTACCTTACACCTTCGGGTAGGTCAGACAGTGTGGTTATGAAAAACAATATCCTGGACCTAGAAATTGAAATAAAAATGCTATAAGTACTCCTGAACACTTCCCTGTCGGTCAAAATTGACGAATATAGAAAATAACGTTTTAATTGAATTATTTAAAATTTGAAATATTTATTTGCAAATTATAGTAAATTAATATTTTTAATTGGATTGAATATCAAAATATATAGAATTGCATATTTCACATTTTAATTATGCACATTACTATATTCTTTAGTAAGCAACATCGCTATAAATAACGAGCTCGTAGTGCATCGTAAGCAGCCAGACAGAATCCCAAGTTATTTATTCACAAAGGATCTTATCTATCCTGATCCCCCAGACAGAGCGGTACTAGACCATACAGGGTAGGTCCACAGCGGTGGGGTCAGGGTAGACAAACTTGTTTCTGAGAAATTCGTACCGGGAAAATACGTCACCCCTCAATAGAGAAAATGAAACTCATCTTTTGGTGTGCAATGTATGTTATTAGAGACAGGGGTAGATAGAAATGACTAATTATCGCTCTTCAGTAATTTCGAATGGATTCATCTCCAAATACGTTGCGCCATCTAGTGATAATGAATCAAGGCTTGAAACACTGAGGATTCCTCTTAAGCAAATGAGACTATCAATTAAAAATCTGAATTCAAGGCAATAGCAAAAGGAAAACTGAGTACAAAAGAACATAAACATATGTGCTTTTTACGCCCTACAGTGCACGCTCTTTAAACTTGATAGTTAATAATACTGCTAAGTATTGTCTGGAAACAATTACTTTCTTCAGTTTAGTTCAACATATTTCTAATGATTTCTTTGAACTAAGTGTTACCAAATTCTAACTGTCATATATCAAATTCAGGCATAAAGGTTAAGTCATTGAGTGACATAAGGTGGGAGAGACGGATCAACATTTTGAATGCACTGAGACATCTTGGTAATACAGTATATGATACTTTAATACAAATATTTGATGATGAAAGCCTAAAAAGTTCAACTGTAAATATTTCCCGGATTGAAGCCCTTGCTGGTGAAATTAAGTTCAAGTTTATGGCATCCGTTGTTATATGTTGAAACATCCATTTTTAAGTCAATCTTATAAACCAGTTATACACACGACTAAAATTTAGAGATAGAGTAATTAAAAAAAGTTTTTTTATTAGAATGAAGATAACACTCCATATATACCTGCCGAAAATTGAAATTGTGTGACTTCCTGTTCCGGATATCTATATATATAAAGAAGAAAAGTATGTATGTATGTATGTATGTGTGTATGTATGATCCGACATCATGGGAGAATGGCTGAACCGAATTTGATAAAATCTGGTAGGTAGACTTTAAATAGCCCCACTTAAAATTTAGTCCATGTTTCGAGTTTCTACGACCAGTGGTTCTCGAGATATTAGAGAAAAACTACACTTTTGTTTGTCTCATCATCACGGAAGAACAGCTGAACTGAATTTAATGAAATTTGGTGGGTAGTTTTGAAATAGCCCTCCATAAATTTAGTCCAAGTTTCGAGTTTCTAAAAGAAGGGGTTGTCGAGATATTGATGGAAAATTAAGCTTCTTCCTAGGAGTTCTACTCTCTAACTCCATGATTCCCAACGAAAATGGTTGGAAATCATTGGTTTTAATGTGAAAGTCAATTAAATCTCTGAGTTTTGTGGGAGTTTATTGAACATATTAGTCACTTTTGAAAATCGCAGGTTTGAAATATGAATTTAAATGGAAACTATCACCATGGTTTATTTCTCACAGGCTTACTCAACAACGAAAAGTATTAAGATATCACAAGAAAGATCAATCATGCATAAAGCATTGATAATGAAACACTTTCCAACTTTAATTTTATTTAAACATCTCTAAAATGCGATACATTCAGCGGTAATATATCACAATACTGCAATAATTAAATTATTTGAATATTTAAAACTTCATAAAAAAAAATGAACTTGATTCAAATGACGTCATCGAAATATAAATCGCCTGGCTCCAGTGGCGGCCATTGGGGGCGCCGCGAGTACGCGCGACACCATTGAGTAAACATCCCAAATTATTTTTTTAGTTATACAGATTTATTACAATTTCTATTGAAAAAATCTGAATTTTTGGTTCAATTAATTGGAGAATTATTACAAATAAGTTATGAAAATGCCACTAGATGGCAGCACTACACCTTTCTTCGGAGAACGCCGACTCACGAAAGCTGTATTGCACAGAATTTTCAACACATAGGGGAAAATATAGGGATATTTTTAAAGCCGCGTCCCTACCGTCAACATATCCTGAGTGAAAGAACGGTATAGGAGCAATATTAGAAATTTGGCGTGAAAAAAAACCAGACATTGCAGATTTACTAGTAGATTGTGTCGCGGGAATGAGCGCGCCCCCGCCAAAAAGAAACAGAAGAGTAGAAAAACATGAAGAGGGACTTCTCAAATTGGCTCAGTTTCGCTAATTTGGCTTCAATTTTCTACATTTAAGAATGTGTTTGTTCTCATTCTCGTATTTGTTATAAATTTGGAAGTTTAAATAAACATTTGAACAAATGAGAGAATTAAGTGTACGTGTGTGGTGATGGGAAGGGGGTGTGTGTGTGTATGATATTTTAGGGGTTTCTGGCCATCGTGAATAAAGTGTCTTGTTTAGGACACTCAGTTTGAGGGATCGTTTGTCCCACCCAGCTGTCTTAATTATTGAAGTTGTTTCGCATTTCGTCATTTCTGATGTAGTTTGTCTGTTGTTCTGTTCTTCCGGAAGGGATTTATTTCTATGCTCTGGTTGATCTGCTGGTGACGAATTTCAATATGTTTGACTTCAAAATAATTCTTTAAACGTCACGAGTTTCCAATTTTTGGCACACTGGGACATATAGGCTATTTTTAGTGACACTTTCATATATGTGTTGTTTCGGACATTTAGTTTGAGTTGACTTACCCAGCTGTCTTACTTTTTCAGCTATTTAACATTAAAAAATGCCTAAAAATTAAAGAAATTCTAAGTATTTGTTAAAAAACTTAAAACTTAAATTTTCAACATGATCCTTTTATCTGACGTTGTTTTTCTGGAAATTTTGGCCCGACCGCTGGCGACTATATTGGTAGCCCCCAAATTGGCTCTAGACTTATAATATTGGCCCTAGGCTTATATTTAAATTGAAGTAGCCCCCAAATTTCTTATCTCGCCTTCTAATTCAGCGAGTTTGATTCTAATCATAGTTATAGTCTCTGCACCATCTGTACGTGTCACCTAAATATATATTTTGTGCCAAGCCCCTGGACGTAACTTTTAGCTTAGCTCCCTCAATTTTACATCTCGTTTCCTAACTGAGAGATTTTGGTTCTGCTAGTGGCTATAGCCTCTGCACCATTTGTTCACATCACCTGGATATGCATCTTTGTGAGAAATCCCCGAGATTAACTTTTACTTCAGTTACGCCCCCCCCCCCCTCCAATTTCCCACCTCACCTCTTAATTGAGCGATTTTGATTTTACTGATGGCTATAGTCTCTGCACCATTATCACATGTCACCTGGATCTGCATCTTTATAGTGATAAATCTTTGAGCGTAGCTTTTACTTCAAATAGCACCCCCCCCACACACACACACACTTATCCATCTCGACTCCTAATAAAACGATTTTGATTCAGATGGTGGCTATAGTCTCTGACCCACATGTACATATTAACTTGATATACATATTTGATGGATATAATATACATACGTTTTTTGCGTCAACCCCTGGGCTTAACTTTTAGTTTAACTAATCCCCATAATTTTACATTTCAATTTCTAATTGAGCGATTTTGATTCTGCTGGTGACTATATAGTCTGAGCAACATCTGTACATTTCAATTGGATACACATATTTTTGTGTCAACCCCTAGGTATAACTTTTAGTTTAACTAGTCCCCAGAATTTTACATATCTGCTTCTAATTGAGCGATTTTGGTTCGGCTTGTCGCTGTAGTGAGTTTCTCTACCATTTGTACATGTCACCTGGATATGCAACTTTAATATGGCAAATCTCCGAGCGTAACTCTTACTTTGGTTACCCCCCCCCCCAATTTTCTATCTCGCCTCCTAATTCACCGATTTTGATTTTACGGGTGGCTATAGTGTCTGAACCATCAGTACGTTTCGCCAGAATATGCATATTTTTTAGTCAACTCCCTGGGCATAACTTTTAGTTTAACTAGCCCCTACAATTTTACTTAAATTAGGACTATGTAATGTTTTTCACTAGGAAAGATACGTTCCATGTGTCCAGACTTTTTATGAACGAGCGAGCAGGTGGGAGGTACGTTATTTTACTTAATACATCCGTCGTTTATATTCTTAATACTCCCGTTGCTATGCCGAAAATACGTATATGTATATACATATGCTTTATATATACATATGCTTTATATATACATATATATACATATATATATAATATATATGATATATATATAAATAATATATATATATATATATATGTATATATTTATATTACTAACATATATATAGGCATAAATACATAGATGAGCGCCCCCCTCTACATGTCGCTCACGAGCCGCCACTGCCTGGCTCTGTGTTGTTATTGAAACCCAGACCGTCCGACCTACCAGAAAGGTGTAAGGTAACAGTTTGGACGGTCAGGAAGTGCCACCCAATTTAGATCGGAACCCAGTGGAGGAGGCATCCACAAGGACCATACCCTCCTTCCCCTACCACCAACTTCTCGGAAGGACTTACGGACCCACATGTTTAACGTGGTCATACTCCATGTGAACACGGCGGCAGTTTTGGCGGTGGCTGGAATCGAACCCGGGCCAATTGAGTGCAACTCCAGCGCGCTAACCACAGGGCTACCGCGTCCTGCCTGGCTCTATGTCGAAGGAGTGTCAAAAGCCCAGGCCGACCGACTCGTCCGAAAACATGGAGCAGCAAAATGGTCGATCGGGGCCTGGCTCTGTGTGTAAAAGCAGTAAATAGTTCATCATACATTTTTATTTCAGTCATCACAGTACCACAATAATTTATTCTACTTAAAAACTTAAAACCATGGAGGCCAAAATAAGCTCTATGCATACTAAAACTTCATCGAAGAAGTCTGCCATTAAATTGTCTGCTTCTCTATGTAAAATCAATGAATGTTTCATTCATATCATCTATATTGTAGACTCTTGAGCAAAATAATTTTGCATTAAAGAAATTCAGCAATTCTTATACAACTCATCTTACAGCCTAATCAGTTTACATTCTCCATAAGTAAAAATTATGTTTCGTTGCAGAAATAATCAAAGTTTGATGATCATTTAAACTCAAATATATATAATGTAATTGTGTTGTTTCAGAATACAGATGCACAGAAATTAAACAAAAATGAAGCGGTTTTAGGATGGATACAACACTAAATTTAAATTAAAAATAACTTTAAAAATCACTATTTTGACACATTACGGATGGTATTGATCATTTAAACTCAAATATATTGTAATTGTGCTGTTTCAAAATACAGATGCACAGAAATTAAGCAAAAATAAAGCAGTTTTAGGACGGATACGACAATAAATATATATTAAAAATAATTTTAAAAATCACTATTTTGACACAAGATGGATACCATATTTTACTTTGAAGTGGATCACGTGATCTCTTTATATAAAGGGTTTAATTATTATTTAAAAAAACTACTGAATATATTTTGCTGAACATTTTTTTATATATTTTATGAGATAATTTGAATATTTCCTAAAACTTTCGAAACAATTTGTGAATTTTAAATTTGCTTAAAAATGTTTGAAAAATTAGGTCCCATAGGGTTCAATGTATTTCATTTTTTCAACCCGGGTTCAATCCAAAACTAATTGGGTGATATTATTCATTTATATTCCCACAGGTCCCACAGACAGTCTGAACAACATACTAAAATTTCATTTTGATAAAGTCATTTTTACAGCAGTTATCGTGCTAACGGACAGACAGACACAGAATGAACAAAGTCAAAAACACTTTCCAACAATGTTGTAAAGCGTTAAAAATGGCAATTTAATTATCAGCATTTCATAAGGAAGATTCTTTCTTATGCAGTTATGACTTATATAATGCAATGATTTTTTTTTCTTGCATAATGCAATGAATTTACATCTTTCACAGTGAAAAAACAATGTATAAGATTCACGGCCCTATATGTTCCGGCGAAATTTTTATCACAGTTTTGCATCGTAAATCCCGAGCAATGCCGGGTAATCGTTGATAGTAACAATATAAATAAGAAATTTCACAAACTATGAATATTTCAATGAATATTAAGTTATTTTTATGTATGAAGAAATTTGCTTTTGGTTTCTATTTAAAGCTCGTTGAAAGTAAAGTGAGATTTTGATGTCTATGAAATTGAAACTTTTATAATAATAAGCCTTTTAATACTATCTGTTTCTGTGTTTGATTGTAAGCAAAATATAACTGGTAACATAAGAGGCTGGTTATGCCAGGTAACCTTTAACAGCATGTACTTGAAAGTATGTGAAGATTGTGAAGTAATAGGTTTTAATGCTGCCTTGCAAATAATTGAGATATACATTATACTGTGTGCATTTAGATCAAAATGATTTGTGTGCCAAAATATTATCTTTCATATTTGCAATAATCAATTACAAATTCAAATCCAGTTGCGACTTATTCTTGCAATGTTAAATAAATTTAGCAGTTTTAAATTTTGTATTTTTCCATGATCCACAAAACACCTGTTTTTAAAAATCGAAGTTCGTATTGGAAGGGCGGGGGGGGGGTGTAAATAACTTGCATTGCCTAAGGTGCAAAATAGTCTGGAGCAGTTCTACATGCACCAACATAGTGATCAGATACACGGTTAACAACTGCTGCATGAAATGTTGCAAGCATATGTGCGTAACATAGGTATGCAGTTGACATCTACTGCAAGAAAGCTATTTCAAGTTATGAGCTGTTTCAAAAGCAATGATGCTGGTCACCGAAAGTGATTAGTTAATATCAGGAAATAAGTTCTCCCATATTCCATTACAGATGACGAAGTTTTCATGCTAAACAGCTCAGCTATCTATTAGGAATTTTAAAAAATATCCAAGAACTTATTTCAACCAAAAGTTTCTAGAAACTATGCAGTTACAAAAAAAATTTTTAGAACATGAAAATTGACAATTATCAGAAATTAAGCCATAGACTCAGTTTTGGTCTATTTCGGTCAGCAGTATATCGTAAAATTCCAATAACCCTTCTTTTTGAAGAAAAATTAGAAAAAATACAAAGAGGATATAACAGGATTTTAAAAAAAAAATGGAATTTAGGGAAGTATAATTTGAATTCATAGAAAATTTAAACTTAATTAAGAGCGGATTACTGCTAAAAATCTTTAGATAAAAGACCGATTTTCAGAGTCCTATTGAAAAAAATAATTTTCATTTGGGAACACTATTAAATACAAATGCTTACTCATTTGCATAATTTTCAAAAACTAACAGCATAATCAACAATAAATAAAATAGCGTAATTAAGTAGAAAAATATATTATATTGCACTAAATAAAATAATTATAAAAAATAAGATGTTTGCATCCCTACTTGACTTTCCCTACATAATGCAATGACTTTACTTCTTTTACTTTAATGCATAAGAATAGAATCATTACGAAATCCATGGCACAATGTTTTTGGAAATTGAATCGTACATGAAAAGTGTTCTTCAATCTTTGTTTCCTATGGTATTAAGATGGGAATTCTGCAAAAATTGTTTTGATCACTAAAGAACCAATTTGTGTGAATGCTCAAAATTGTGCTTTAACATTAAATAACTTGAAGACACAAAAACTAATTTCAATTTTTAAAAAAATTGCTCTGCTTTGAGGAAAAAATCCCAGTCTCCGTTACTTATTACCATTTATAAAAGCTATGAAATTTAGTTTTATGAGTTTTATGAAATGAATACTTTGAAATGAAAATAATTGAACATTTCATACAATTTCATGGTTCCTAACTAAGTTATGAAACAGAATGAGGCATTTTAGGACAATCCCTGCATTACAAATTCATTTTTTTTTCTTTTCATATTCAAACTACAAAAAAAAAAGGGGGGGGGGAATTAACAATTGAGACCAAATGAAAAATATTTAAATGAAAACTTAAAACCAATCCGTTAATTATTTTCCTAAATTAATTTGTAGGGCATCATACACTCTTTTCTAACACTATTTTCAACAGAGAATGCTGCTTCTCTAATGCCTATGAAATAGTAAAAAAGGTGATTATAAACTGTATACAATTTTTAATTTTACAGTGAATTGGAATTTTTAATTATGAATTGTGCCAGATTACTAAATCCTTAAACTTTACTTTTAAAACAACTGGTATTAAGATAACACTTTTGAAATACTCTAAATCTAAAAAGATGAAAATTTAATACATTTCAGACCACATTTTCACCACATGAGGTTTTACATAAGTAAACTTACTTTGATAATATTTTCTAGAAAAATAATTTTGTTTAAGAAATGCATTAAGCTTTTTAAAATGTTGGCTAAATCCCAGAGACCGGTACGGTCATTTTTTTCTATCGTGCCAAATCGGCATGCTATGTTGCGATCTTGGTAACCCTTTAACTCTTCATACTTCGTAATCATGGTAACATTACGATTTGATAACACTGGGAACTGTCTGAATTCTTCTGCTGATCTTTTAAAATTAGATGTTTTGGAACAGGATTTAAATACAAATATTGGTAAAATTTCTTTGATTTCTTTTGTGTGTGCTAAATGGTGGTGAAGAGTGAAAGATTTAGTATTGTTCTTTTTGATCGTTTGATTGATAGTGGTAAAATGAAAGCAATTAAATGGTGTATGAATCAGGGATTGACTGCAAGTGGGTAATGCGATTGTGTGAGAGGAATGATAATACGGAAGAGTTTGATGGTTATACGTGGGCCTGCCGTGTTTTTGGAGTGAATGCGCATTACATAAGGAGTATAAGGAATCGTACGTGGTTTGAGTATTCTAGATTGAATTTGATGCAGATTTTGAAGCGCAGACATAACATGAAAATCACTATATGAGCTATGGAACACTTGTTGCATAGATAGATGTTAAATAGATGAAAATAGAATGTAAATAGATGTTATATGTGATCTCCGACAGCCAGCAGGACCGGATTCTGTGATGTTTTTTTAGCAGATGAGCGTAGCAAGGTTAGCTCACGAAGCGGGCAGATTCATTTTCTAATTGCTACATCACTGTATGAGCCACAGAACACCTGTTGCTACGTGTGACCTCCGACAGCCAGCGGGGCCAGATTCTGTGATGTTTTTTTAGGTGAGCGTAGCGATGTTAGCTTGTGAAGCGGGCGTAGACCAATGTTCTAATTGCTACATCACTCTATGAGCCACAGAACACCTGTTGCACAAACAGCTGTTGCTACGTGCGACCTCCGACAGCCAGAGGGGCCGGATTCTGTGATGTTTTTTTAGCGGGTGAGCGTAGCAAGGTTAGCTCACGAAGCGGGCGAGCGTAGCAAGGTTTGCTCATGAAGCAGGCAAGCGCAGCAAGGTTAGCTAGCGAAACGGGCATAAATCCATGTTCTAATTGCTACATCACTCTAAAAGCCACAGAACACCTGTTGCACAAACAGATGTCGCTACGTGTGACCTCCGACAGCCAGCGGGGTCGGATTCTGTGATGTTTTTTAGCAGGTGAGCGTAGCTAGGTTAGCTCGCAAAGCGGGCGTAGATCCATGTTCTAATTACTACATCACTCTATGAGCCACAGAACATCCGTTGCACAAACAGATGCTGCTACGTGCAACCTCCGACAGCCAGCGGGACCGGATTCTGTGATTTTTTCTAGCAGTCGAGCATAGCAAGGTTAGCTCGCGAAGCGGATGTAAATCCATATTCTAATTGCTACATCACTCTATAAGCCACAGAATACCTGTTGCGACGTGTGACCTCCGATTGAATTACGATATATACATACGTGTATATATATAGATATATATATACATACGTGTATATATATAGATATATATATACATACGTGTGTATATATAGATATATATATACATACGTGTATATATATAGATATATATACATATACTCGACATATACATTACTTAAAGAACTTATATTCGTTTAACCTCTAATTTTAGTAGGATATATCTAAATTTATCTTATTTGATGGATAATTTTAATTAACCGGAAAATAAAATATGAACTTTCATTAAAATATATATACGCGAATTTTTTTACAAAAAATCGTTATTATATCTTTCCCCTCACTTGCATATACATTGCAGAATTTTCTAGTAAATGTATACATCTTTAGAATGCTACTTAGTGACTATGGTAAAAATGAGTAGTAGTGTATATTAACTTAAAATGCACTGTAGCAAATGAAATCTTTAAATATATATTGTTATTAATGTATTCTAAATAACTAATGGTCATCACAAAGATAAATTCGATGTTTAATGGGTTTATTTTCAATTTTTATTTCACATTATCGTCAGTTTACCATTAAGCGCTATTGTAAAATTAATGCCCCTTTGCACTTACGTTTCTGCGCATTCTACTACGCAAGTTGTTTATTTACGTTCGTACTCATGCTCTTAAAAACATCGAGCGCTGTAAGAGAATTGGTGCCAAAGAAGTCGCCAAATTAGAGACCGTACCGGTCTTTGGGATAATGTCAGAATGGGCTATACAGAAATAGCAAATTATGTGATATGGCTAGTTTTCAATTTTTTTTTTTCTTTGTTAAATACAAATTTAGGCAAATGTTTACATTTTAGTGAAAATAAAGAGGTCTTTATGAACAAGACAACTTCTAAATAAGAATTTCTGAAACACATACTTACACAGACAAAGAATTATCAGTCACTGAAAGAGAAAAAATATGGAAAAAATTAAGCAAAAATGTGGTTCAATACCTATTTCCATTTATAAAGAGTGCAATAAATGCATGACTTACGCTTTTTATATTTTGAATAATCATTTCTTATGTTTTTTAAAAGTTGAGAAAACACTTCACTGTTTACAGACTTCATAAATATTAAAGAAACCATAAAAATCGAGAAGCTGTCAGTAGTTTAGAAGCAGGAGCAACAGATTATATACAACCTCGAGCAGACTGACAAATCAAAACAAGATCATTGGTTTTAGTCTTGCGATTTAGTGTGTAGAGCATATCAACAACCAATCAAAACTCGTAAATTCTGATTTCTGTTGTACGTTTTGATTGGTTCATATTTAATACACAACCTCTGTTATTGAAATCCAAATATGATTGAAGTATGAAGAAAATGTATGCTTCCTGATTGGATGTGGATATATCCATCGCATTTCAAACTGAAATTTGAGAAGATTTTGATTGTATATCAAGAAAATATAAATATATATATATATATATCTGGCAATCACTGCTGCAACACCCCCTTTAACCAATCAGAAGCAAAAGCCCCGTACTATCGTTCGACCAATCAGGAAGTCCGTTACATGAAATGTAATCAGTTACGGTTACGTATAGGATTTCACGCTGATCAAAAGGGATGTTGCACGAAGGATTCGTCACGGTTACGATTAAGATGTTGGACAGATAGATTTTTAAAAACACTTCCTTGAGCCATTGGTATAACCTGCGTTTACCCAGGAATAGGGTGTTGCAGCAAGAGATTTTTTGACACACGCTTGTGCCAATGTTGAAAAAAAAAATTCTACTGGAATGAATTTCTAAACTACACACATTTGTGCTATTAGGAAAAACTGTGCTTCAAAAATAATTTTCAATGGGTGTTGAACAAATCTAAACGACACACACTTGTGTCATTGAAGCAAATTGCGCTTACGCAGGAATAGGATGTTGCAGAAAGAGAACAGAATTTTCGCACACACGCTTGTGCCAATGTTGAACAAAGCAATTTTCAATGGGGTTTATGTTAATTTCTAAAAGACACAAGCTTGTGCGATTGAAATAAACTGCGCTTACACAGGATGGCACGTGCTTGTGCCATTAAAAGAAGTTTCAATGGGTGTTAAGCAAATTTCTATACAACACACCCTTGTGCCATTGTGACAAACTGCGATTTCCTAAGAATAGGATGTTGCACTGACGATCCTTCAACTCATTGAGTTCTCTTTTCCACGCATGATGGTTCTTTTCATATATAGTCCCTTTTTCCACGTATGATAGTCATAAATTAGAGGTCTTTTGTGGCTTGGTCCATTAGCTAAGGCCCGACTTGAAGCGTGGGCCGGATCAAGCTCATTATTGAAAAAGTCAGGCGGGGCGTATTTAATTTTGAAAAGTTTTTGAGCGAATGTTAATAGAGTACATGAGATTATTGACCGGGACGGTCTTCAAGCCGGACTATTTCATGCCTTCTCCAGCTTTAAAATAATTGGAGGTTTGGGTCTCTCATTCGAATGGTGTGCCTCCCCCCCCCCCCCAATTGGTTTCTCCTGGGCCGGGTGAAAGTCTGATATTTCCGCCCGTGCATACATCTGTACAGCTTTCCAACTAATTATAGCAATTATTTTGCGAAACTGTAACAAATATTTTATTTTGTCATGGAATACAAATGTTGTTACTAAATATCGAATACAACATTTTTACTTTTCGTATATACATAATGTATAAGGAAAGTATTGTTATGGGGTCAAAAATTTGAGTTTTCGACGGGAGAGCACGTTTCAAGCATTCCTGATCACGAATCAAACATTTTTGAGGTGATGTCTGTGTGTGTGTGTCAGTGAATCTGTGGAGACGATATCTCACGAACGAATAGAGCGATTCGAATGAAATTCGGTACAAAAATCACAATCCGTGAATACTGGAAGCCTATTGTTTTTTAACGTAATCGGATGTTCAGAACCTCCTAAATTTTCGAGTGAAATTTTGAAAATTCATCAAAAAATCAAAACCTTTAATAAAGTTACGCAAATAGACATGTTTTATGTAATGTTTCCTTAGAAAACGATTGACATAAACTTTAGAACGCTAGCATGAACCGTTCTCGAGATATTGCACATTTTTCAAATAAATTTATCAAAAAATCCCATAAATTAAAAAAAATATTAACTTTTGAGAAACATGTTCACTTTTCATATGTAATATCATGCGATAAATTTGGTGACATTCTCGTAGATCTAGCTCGTTCCATTCATGAGAAAATATACTTTGAGTAATACTTTTGTATTTGAACGCCAATAGTTATTTATCTGCTATAAGAATAACTTATTTCTCAGTCCATAACGCTCGGAGAGATTTTGGCGCCGAATTTGGCGGAATGTCGCCAACTTGGCGACTTTTTTAAATGTTGCTAAATTAACGAAAATCTCGCCATATGGATAAAAATGACACTAAATGAATGAAAATGACGACTAATCGACGAAAATTCAATATCTTGGAAAAAATATAAATATCTACTATAAGAAAAACCTATTTTTTTATTGTAAAAGTAGTAAATTCATTGCATTATATAAGGAAAGTCATGTGTTGCCCACATCAGATCTTTTAATTGATCACCGAAAAAATGTTCAATTATTCTTGCAGAAATGTTGAGTGAAATGATAATAGACTTCTAATGCTGTTTTTTCAAATTCTCTATTTAGAGATTTTTAAAATGAAATACTACTTTGGATTTTTAAAATGAAATACTACTTTGGATTTTTAAAATGAAATACTACTTTGGTAAATTCTTGAACTGAGCTTATAAATCTGTATATTTTAGACCAAAATTCTCATTTAATATATTTATGTGCATGTAAGAGTTCATTTCCATGAAAAATCCAGTAAACTTTGTTTTTGGTATAATTTAATATAAATTAATAAGTTACAATTTACCCAAATTTAACTTTTCTAGTCTAAATATAAATTTTAATAAAATTAAATGAAAATCAGTCAATAGCCATATCAATTTAAAACTGATTTTATTTTTCTTTTCTTTCAGATAAGATATAAACCGAATTAAACTTCTTTTCTCAACTAACCATTACTGAAATGTACATTTATAGACTCCTGGCACTCAAAGATATAAACCATTTTGTGTATGGGCTTCAAGCAAAATACATACTTGACTTTGATATTATCAGATGTTTCTTTTGACCAGTACATTCAGAAAGAAAAGACTCAGTTGTAAGAAAATTACTTAATGTTTGATTTTTTTTTTTTATATGCATAAAGGAGAACACTAAATATAAATAAACAATGATACCATTTGAAAATTCTTGAAAAGTCTCTTCAGGTCTTAAATCACATACTTCAACCAAAATATTTGGACTGATCCAATTTAGCACCTTCTCTAAACAAAATATACTCCAGTTTAAAATCGTTATTTTTAGAGTTGAAGTAGTTTAGCTATATTACTAGTTGATACATTTTACGTAACGTAACTATTTGAAATTACTGAATAATTTATATTTAAAATCTTTGTTGCAGAAGAAAAATTCTGATGTGAGCAGCAAATGACTTTGCTTTCAGACTGAAATTTATTTTCTCCTTTCTTTCATAATGCATTGAATTGTGTTCAGCTGCACAAAGTATATTAACAGTTTAATTCAATTTTCTTTTCATTTAGCAACTTTACATATTTTAAAATGGCAGAGTAACAAAAATGTAAAAAAAAAAAATATCTTGAGAACAGTTTGTCCTACAGTAATGGGGTTGATTTTATTCTTTTTATTATAACAAATTATGTATACAATAAGCATTTAATCAATATATGCAAGCATAGTCTTTTATTTCAGAATATGATTTTTTCTGGTTCTATTTTAAAGAATCATACTAAAATCTAATCAGCACTAGGGTGACAGTGCCTACTGAATTTTGTCTAATAGTTTTTGAACTAGAGTGGATACATACATTGCAAAGATATGCACACAGACATCACACAAAAAATAGTGGATGTGTTTTAGTGTGCCTAAAATATGCAGAGTAGATCCGTTAAAATGTCAATTTCCAATCCTATTCAAATACTCTTACATTACCATGTATTAATTGGAAAGAAAAAACTGACCTAATATTTCTGATAACTCTAGTAAATATACCAGCAATAAAGAAATATAAACATTCAAAATCTTGATTTAAAAATTATTTTAAAAACTAGTGAGATTTACACTTTGTTCACCATAGTTTACATATACATATAAAAAGCAATAAGATTATTTGATTATTACAAAATTAATCTAATCCAATTTAATCTGCATAACAATGAAAATCAACATACTCATGATTAAAAAGGTGTATAATTTAATCATTTTGAGTATCATGTCTAATTTTATTCACATATTTAATTCCAATGATCTACTTTAACAATGTATAATTGATTAAAATTAATTCTTCAAAAGCATAGCGAAACTTTAACTCAGCAGATCATGTATCTACTGATGTGATGTTTCCCCTTAGCAGATCATGCAGAAACGATTGTTAACATTTTGTTAAGAAAGTTTCTATTCAGAGATAGTATTGGAGAACTGATAAGTGATTTCAATCATTGTACAAATTGTCATTTAAAATTGGTGAAACACTAATAGGTCAAGAACATGTATCAGGCAAGAAATACTTCAAGCTTAGTATCATAAAACAAATTTATTGTAAAAAAATATAATTAACACTAAATTTTGCAAATAACCATGAGTTTTATTCTGCATACAGATATTCACATAAAAGCAGTATCAAATATGTTTTCAAAATATGTTTATATTCTAAGCTATTTGTTGTAATACCATTTAGTTTAATTAATATAAAGTAGTGTTTATACATGCAAATGAAGTTATCATTGGTGATATGGTTCCGTCAGGCCATCTTACAAGTTTTTTCATTAGTTCATGTTCACAGCTGCTTCTAATATCAATATCAACTATATAAATAATATGTAAATATCCAAAATGAAAAAGCTGAATCTAATTGGACTTCCAGAATAATCATTTAGTTAAACAAATATTTTTATATCAAGATAATGAAATAAATTCAAAACATATTAATTAATAATAAAATCAAATACATAACTTTAATTTCAATTAATTTTTCAAAAGAATACTGAATTTTTTAGATACAAGAAAATGCGAATATTTTTAAAACAAAACTGAATCCAGCCAAGTTTTCTGTAAAATTTTTAGTCCATTCTTGTTCAATTAGATTAAAAACCTGTAAAAATAAATGAATTCAATAATATTTAATAGAGTTTCAAAAAAATTCTCATCTTTAACTGTTTTACACATATCAAATGAATTGAATATCAACAAAAGGCCTGACATAAACCACACACAGGCCATCATTTTTTCTTTTTTTTTTTTCGTCAACAAACCTTAATGAATATTATATAATTGTTAGCAATATTTTTACTCCCTCATACTATAAAATATAGTACAGAAAAAATATTGTTTTCATGAACGATTTAGAGATTTTGATGCCAATTATATGTTTCAGAACTTCCAGAACACATTTTGACTATTTTTAGAGTGATGTCCATCTGTATGTCTGTTGGGCGATTCCACTATCACGTGCGGGACATTCAGACTACATTTTCAACTATATTTTCTTGTAGACCTTTTTTGCAAGAATGAAGTTTTAGGGATTTGTTATGGTCTGATGAAAGTTGGCTGATTCTATAAGCACAAGAAATTTTTCTTAAACTTTTCAAATCCCAAGTTTTTTAATTAAACCTAACTGTCACGTGCAGGACACACTATTTGACAGGACTTTTTATTATATCTCCTTCTAACAAAAATTTCTCTGAATCTGCTGTAGTCACGTGACTTCAGCATTTTTTATATATATCTCCTTGGTTCATATTAATTATTCATAAATGTTTAAAGGAGGTAAGGTAAGCATATACCCAAGTAATTCTTTTTAAATAAATGTCCCGTGTGGGACAACTCCATCACGTGCGGGACATTGCGTGATTTGATTTGTCACTTAATAAAAATACAATTGTTTTATGAATTTCAAGAAGTTTATTTTAATGTGAAAGTACTAAACTATTATTATAATATGAATATTAATTAATTATTAATTAATAATAATATATTAATAGTAAAAATATATATAAAAAGAGAAACACAATTTGAAACAAAAATTAAAGCAAAGCGTTTATGTTCCAAACAGAAATATAAAGTATTTAAGTCATAGTATTTTGTTTGAAATGTTTGATTACAGTTTTACAGGTCAACAAATTTGCAAGAGCCTCTACTATTAGCAACAACTGGTGCTGAAATAACCTTCACTATCTCTTTACATTTGTAAGGAATTTCGTCATGATGTTTTGGCCACTTGAAGTAGCCCTTGATTTTTTGCTCTTCCATCACGTTTACTACAAATGTACCATTTTCTTCTCTTTTGGTAATTTCCCCTCGATAGAGTTTGTCCTCATAATTTACAATGATCCATTTTCCACATGCCAGGTCTTCACCAGAAATCAAACATGGTGAATTGCTGTTTCAAAAGGTGATATTTTCAGTCGAAAGAGAATGGGTTCGACAGTTGATGACGCTCTCTCCTTTAGATTGAATTACATGCAAACGTGATATACCAGTAATTGGAATTACACTGTTTCATGGGTTCTTCTCTCATATTTTCACTTCTATGTGATCATTTCCAAAGTAGAAGATCCTTGTACTGTGTGTAAGTTGGCTTGCTAAGTTAGCAAAATCTTTGACAGACTAGACTGTGTGTATCTCACCTTGGCTCATCATCTTTTGATGTACAAGTCTCTTTATATTACTCCCCACTCCATCCACCACTCCTTTACCGTGAAAAGTAGCAAAGTACTTCCACGTGAAATTTGTTCCTGTGTACTTTTCCGGCAACATGCATAGAAGTTTGGCCATGTACTTGTTTTTAAATTCAGAGGATAGCCCATCACTCCAAATGACCTCTTCTTTTGGTTGTATTTTATCCGATTGGAAAATTTCTTCATAAAGAAATTCTATGAAAACAGAAATAGTGTCTTTACCTTTATTTGATGTATCTGAACATATGAGGTAAGCCTGACACTTGCCTTTATAAAAAGTTGCAGCCGTGAATAGAAGTACACTTGCTCGTGACCATAGTGCACTTTGTACTTCGTTCTGATATTTACATGCAAATGCCATTGCAAAGTCTATTGGCAAAATTGATTTCGCATTTCAATATCTGTATTTTGGGACTGTTTCGCAATAATACCTACTTAGGTCTAAGTGTAAAGTTGCAATTTAATGAATTAGAAATATTTATACTTATCAACCAATATTTATTTTAAATCATTTTCTAGTTATAACAATAAAATTCTTTATTTAAAAACATTTATGTTTAAAATGTCCCACACATGACGTCATGTGTGAGACAGAATAAAATGTGCTGTAATAAATTTCAGAAATGAAATTGGTATTTTATATTTTAAGGAAAGTTTATACATATTTAGGTTATTTATAAACTTGCATGGCTACAAGGTAAACTACTTGGTTCAATACTAATTACAAAAAATACTATAATTTCTGTCATGTGTGGGACATACATTTGTATTAACTTGAATTTTTAAATATACACAGTTTAAATTGAAGTAAACCTGTTGAAACAATGCATTTAATATAGAATATACTTGAATATTATACTGAAACAGCAAAAGTGTTTTTAAGTGTAACAGAAAATAAAGTGGAAGCTCATAAAGTCAACACTTTTTCAACTACATGAGATTCAGTTGATGGTGGCCATATTGGAATCAGTGTTGCCACTTGTAAAAAGTAAAGTACTGGAAGAATATTCTTAGAAATACATTATTTAGACCCTTAAAAATGGACTAGGCAGCTTGGATCTCCCCCTCCAAAAATATTTTTTTATTCTTGAAGATGTCCTGTTTTCCGTGGAATGCCCCTGTTTATGATCTATTTCTTGTGTTCACGATATCTGCTATAAATATTAATGGATTTTCAAGAAACTTTATATCCAGCTCTGTAACAAAAACTCTAGAACTATATAAAAAATCCTTAAATCAAATGAAAACTTTAAAATTTAATATTTTCTTTTTGTGTTTGTGATGTCATTATCCCCCTTGAGGGGGTACATTATCAAATTTGGTATCAATAGAAAGAATTTTTTTAAGCCCTTTAAAATGAAGGATAACACACTATAATTGTGATCATTTTAACCAATAATACAGATTTTTAAAAAAATTTCTTGCAAAAAAAAGTGTTTTTATATTAAATAAGCTACTTAAAATATGCATTCTGATATGAGAAAGTTGGGTTCAGCTACATTTCAGTAATTATGAATATATTTTATTTTTTTTAACATAAAAAATCTATTTGAAGTTTATGCCTTTGGATAAATGTATACCATAAAACAGTTAATTTTGGTCACAAAAGTGATAGAAGTGAACATTTTTTGTCCTCCTATTATTATTTAAGCCTGATAAAAAAGTAACCACTGACTATTGGCTAGTTATTCATAAATACAATTCTCTACAACCAAATACAACTAGTTTTATACAGGAGAAGCAGATTAAAAATGTTGCTATCTTAGCTTACATGAAACATTTAAAAAAAAAAAAAGGGTTTCATGGACACTGAAAATGCTTCTTTTTAATATACTAAAATGATATGAAGCTCTAACAATAAATCACAATAAATGTAAGGATGCATACTTCTAAGGGTGCATACTTCTTTATAGAAGGAAGTTTGGGAAACTTCAACTTTAGTGACAGCAAGTTGCAAAATCTTAATCTACATTAACATGATGCATTTCCTGTGGCCTATTACTAACAAAAAAATTAAAATGCAGCTTATCCATACTAAAAATGTGTGCCTGCTACAGTGTGGCATGGGGTACTACTTGGCTTTATAGCCTGCAAACAACCTAAATAAAGACCTGCTATGTAGATTTATAAATAGCATTTGCTACGCTGACGTATAGCAGTGGTGTCTATACTTACTTTATTGCAGTCATTTCTTTATAACAAATGGGTTATGTACTACATGTGCAATATATGAATCAGATTAAAATTAATACTACAGTTTAAATTGAATTTCATCACTTTTACGATAGACACAATTTAATTTGAAACAGACCATTTTCACAACAGATACAATTTAAATCTAAAACCAATTACTTTTACAGCTGATTTCAAATTATTTAACTTGCTTATTTAAAATAAAACTGAAAATCAGAATAAAATCAATATTTATTAAAATATATTTTCTTAACTGAAGAGATTAACTATTGTAATGAAATATACTCAATTTTTAATTTCACAAACTTTAATTTCAAAAATACTAAATTTAATTTCTTGAAAATATTTCTGTAGTCAATAAGCTCCTTGCATGCACAGGTGTTTCCAAACTATCATTGGGAAGTTCTTATAAAATGAAATGAATAACCAACATATGTGTGTTTCAGAGACTAACCAAATCACAGTGATTCAAATTGTAGATTACGAATTAAAGAGACTACAGCAAGATACTATTTATAGATTAGATGTGTTTGTTACACTAAAAATTTACTTAGCATCTATTATACATATGGAACAGTTTCCCGCACAAAGTCCCATATACAGGCATTTACTTTTAAGAGCAAGCATATCAACATTTAACATTTACTTAAAATTACCCACTCCACGCACACACTTTTTAATCACCAATTAAGGATTTTTAATTCACAGCATATCCACTAGGAACAGTAAATGTCAGCCACCAAAATTAATACACCCAACTCTTTTTTTTTTACACGAATTTGAAGTTACACGGTTCAAAAAAGTCTTCCTTTTTAAAAAAATTTATTTGATCTAACACGATTTCAAAGTCACTGTTTTATATACATGACCATGAGCAGTCTAGTATAAATTGAAGTCTTTGGTACCAATGTATAAAAAATTTTTTACTCTAGATAACATTTAACAAAATGTCGAAAGCTTCAAAGATTCGTAAAAGGCAAGCCATTTCTTTAGAAGTTTTTACATGGTTTTTAAACTAAATATAGTTCTTTATTTTCTCTTGCACGGTTTTTGCATAACATGGAATGTATCTCTAATTTTACTATAGGAAACTTATCTTTTTTTACACGAATTTCTGAGAAACGTATCTACCATGTAAAAAAAGAGTTGGGCGTAGTTATATAAAAAGTATGCATACCTTAGCTTCTTCACAATCTTACGAAATGGAAAGATGTTTCTGTCTGTCAACAATAGATTTTTCAGTCCCTTCAAAATATAGAATTGGACTGTATACAAACTTTAAATCCCTGTAATAAATTAAACTAAAATTATTATCCCTTTATATATCTCGATAAAATAAAGCACTTCAGACCTGCTTACACTTAACAATTAGAATAAATATCTTAAAATTATATTTTAAAAACTTACAGATTTAAGTATGTATTTATTTTATTATTGTATGCACATAATTACAAGCATGAACATAAATTTATTTTCATGTAAAACATAAAAATATTTTGCTCATAAAAATAAATTATAAATATGATTAAACAATGAATAGTAAAATTTTAGATAATAATAAAATATTTTTTTTTTTTATGCAGCAGTGTAAAGCATAAAAGAAAAATATTGATATACATCTGTATTAATAAAAAAAACTTATTAAACTAATCATTACTTATTAAACTAATCATTCTTCATGTTGCCTGCTTCTTGCAGCACTCCACCTTTCATGAGAATTGTTCCATTCTTTGTTTTGTATGATTTAAGCTAACCTATGTCTTAGCGGATTCATTTTCCTTCTTTTAATGAACAAAAGCATCCAAAAAATTCTAGAGCTATCATTAGTTCATTTTAAATAAAGTGTGCATAGCAGTATTTTTTAAATCATACAGAAAATATAGCATTGATTAGAAAATGTTTCAAATTATTTTAGAACCATTAGTAGACAATAACATTTTAATTGCTTGCCATGGCTTGCGAGTCCCCGAGAACGAATTAGAAAATTTATGCTAATATTTGTTACATACATGCTCAAGGCAATGTTTAAATGATTACTTTCTAATGATTTTCTAAAAATTAAATTAATTTGTTCTCTATTATCCACAAAGGGGGGGTTTCACCTCTGCCAAAGAGGTTCATTGTTGCTCGCTTTAAGCAGCAAAATATAAACCATAGAATTAAAAATGGAACACTTCTTTCTTTTATAAGAAAAACAGCAGTTATAATAAAACTTTTAAAAGAGTTTATACTAAAACTTGTAATGAAATTTAATAAGATTTCTAGAAAAATTTACACAAAGTTTCACCATCTGAATTACGACATTTTGTAGTGTATAATATTTTCATTTAGTGAAATGAATTTAAATTTAGTAACACATATCATCAAATCAAAATTTTAGTTTCAATTATAATAAGGTAAAACAATCCTAAAAATAGTTTGAAATTTTTAAAATGACAAAACAATGGCTTTTTCCAGACTCAAATAGAATTCTTCCAGGTTTTTAAAGAAAATTCACAATTTTTCATGACTTTCCCTGGAATTTTCAGCCGAATTTAAATTCCCTGAGAATTTCAGGTTTTCCCTGAGGCCTATTTTAACTCTTAAAAGGAGAGTAAGCTCACAACCAGAGCTATAAAATGCAATGAAATATTCACATTTCCAGATAAAATACTTTTTCTAACTTTAAACTGCTAAATGTTAAGAGGAAAATGATAAACTATACTTTTGTGGAATTAGAAATATAGGAAGTAGCGTGAAGGTATTGTTGGAATTCTGTGGGTTTTTTCAACCATAATTTCAACTCTCTAACCAGGAATATAGCTTATAGATGTATAATTTATAGGCACATTAAAGGAAAAAAATGCATTTTTAACCCTACCATGTCTGTAGTCCACATTTTGGCAACTAGCATAATCGGCATCTAAATTTGAATTTGAGGTGGCTAAGAGACTACAAGGATCATCAGCAGTTTAAACTTCAGATACTTTGCTTGTGGAAACCTGTTCTGCTTTTAAATTTCCATTAAATTTAGTATTATGTACTTGATTGGAAATTAAGATCACTAACATATTTATTTAAATTTACACTATCGCGCTTCTGCTATGTCTCCCAATTTTTTTTTCTGATATACAATGCTGACGAAACTGCACTATACTTATTGTCAAGTTATTGTCAAATAAAACACAGGATTTTAAGAAAAAGTACGACTAATTCTGGATACAAAAAGCAAAAGGATAGGGTAACACATTTTATTGCAGCAAATAAAGCAGGAAGCTATAAGTTGAAGATGTTCCTTGTGGGAAACAGCAAAAACCCTAAAGTTTTGAAGAATGTGAATAGGTAGAATCAGCCAGTGGTATACGAAAATTCAAGAAACGCGTAGATGACACAAACCTTATTAAAAAAATGTTTTTTTGATAATTTCATTCCATTAGTTCGTCTTCATCTGAGAAATAAGGGTTTCAAATAAAAGGCCATGCTCCTAATAGACTAATGCAGTGATCATCCCTGTGAAGAAGAACTTATGTCATCAGATGGAAATATCAAAGCTATGTTTTTGCCACTAAACACAACAAGTTTTCTTCAACCAATGGACCAAGGAATAATCGCCATGTTAAAAAAAAAAAAAAAAAAAATATTAACGGGAGTTACTGAGCAACTCATTGTTCGTTGAAGAATGACACTGCCTGAGGCAATGAAAAGTGTGAACTTAAAAGATGCCATGTGCATTTCTCAAAAGGCGTGGTCCGATGTTAAATCAGAAACCATTTCCAAATGCTGGTTGAAAGTTTCAAATGATGTCGAACTCAAGGATATTGAAGAAGATTCAAGTCAGCTTCTAGTTCAAAAATCCAAGTCGCTCGGTTTAAATGTGTGTGAAGATGAAGTGAAAGATTGGATTAATGTAGATGGTAATGAACCGACTTCTGAAACTCTTTCAGATGAGCAGATCATACCTCATGTACGAGAAGAAGTGGACCCAAAAGATGCTGAGAGCGATGATGAAGAAGCGAGTCCTTCTGTCACCATCAAAGAAGCTGTGGTTATGCTTGAGAAAGCCTACACAGCATTTGAAAGATGCAACTGAAATCATATGAGTGAGATGTACTTGATTCATTTTTGCTCACTGATATTTTCTGAAAAGCAAGTTCTGAAAGAAAAATCGAAGTAGCTGACATTAGATTGTATATATGTACCTTCTTCGTAAGAGAATGAAGTGTGTACAATAATCAATTAAATGTGTATATGCAATTGGACATAAAATTAAAAGGTAAATGGAACTTCTCTGTCTTTATTATGTGATTCTCTTTTATTATTGCACTTTAGCTCCTAAATTTTTATTACATATGTTGATAAAAGTATAATTTTTATAATATCGCCCGATATATCGCGCATTCGGATATGTCGCACATTTTGCCATGTCTCCTGACAAGCATGATATAATGAGGGGGTACTGTATCACAGTTTTGTTACAATAGAAAATAGGTCTATAAATAGGAAAAGAAAACAATATATGAGATTAAGAATATTCTGTTGCACTCTCCTTTGGGACCAAGAAAGATAATCTTACTATTAACGTGTTGAAAACCCAGACCACACGACCAGCCCGAAAGCTTATGGTAGCAAATTGTGTGGCCGGTACTATTAACGTGTAGAAACCTATTTATGTATATATGTATGTCCCCCTTATTCTGGAGCTAATAATTGGCCTAGTACCTTGTGATATTTTTAAAATGTAACATTCAAAAGATTCAATAAATAGATTTTTAAATATTTACGAAAACCTCTAACAAGAGTGATGGGAATCAACCCGTTCCTTAAAACGTATCTTCTTCCTCAATTTTTAATCTATGATCTCAATTGTTTTAAACAGGGGTTAAAGATGTTGCAAAGAGAGCTGAGGAGACAGAATTTACAAAAAAGTCGATAGTTTTTTTCCCACACATTTTCCAAAGGCTGACAAATTTTAAAAATTTCTGGAAAAGGGCAACAAGTTTTGAGTTTTGTTGTGTGTCAAAAAAGTTAAATTGACAGTTTACAGAATTTTTATTTCTAGATCGATGAAGAAATGTCTTCAAAAGAGCTAAATATACCCATCTAATAGATAAGATGATAGATACCCATCTAAAACAATTATCATGATAGGATCTCAATTCTTCATTAAACTATAGCTAAATATATTTTAAAGGGCCCCATGTGCAAAAATTTTGAAATTTTTATACGAATTTCCAAAATTAAGTTTGAAGTCAAAATTTTATTTTTTGAACCAATTACCTTCAATATCCAACATTTCCTTGTTGCAAGCGCTTTTGCCATTTCAAAAGAAGTAATATTATAATTTAAACAGTTAAAAATAAGTTTATTACTCGGAGCTCTAATACTAAGGATATCTTGGAGACATGGATCAAGGAATTCAGTTTATTGGAGTCCCTGGGCTAGGAAAATTCCCAGCCTTTTATCTCCTGCGGAAATTAAGTGGAGATAGAAAAAAAATTTAGGATAAATGAGTGCTATTCATCACTGGCCACTGCATTAAAGAAATTCTAATGCTGTGCCTATTAGAGTCTAATTAAATATTCTGAATGCCATGAAATTAAAATAATTATAGAGAAGAGGGGAAAAGAGTAAGAGTTTCTTGATCGGTGATCAGTAGGTGTAGGTGAGTCTCGTAGTGATATCCGAATGCTAAGGATAAAAATAAGGTTCAACTCAAGGTCGCAGACTAGTTAAAAAAAAATATTTAACTAGTCGGGATGGGGGGTAGTACAAAGATGCTAAATTTATGCACTTCAATCAGAAGTCTATGAATTGTCAGTTTAAATTCCTAATTAAGTTAGAAACTGAAGGTGGGTCCACGGCACTGCCGCAGAGAAAGTTGGAGGCACCAAACGACCTAGGTCGACAGGAGCCACACCTTCTCCAAGAGATCTTATCGACAAGAAGAGATCGAGGACGGACATCAAACCTGGAACATACGCCCAAGCGGTCCAGGTTATTAAGATGGCCATCGTCAAAAAGTCCTTCCCTTCTAGCAAGCTGAGCAAGGAGGAGGTTGATAACATCCAGTTGGTGACTCTCGGTAAAATAGATGAGATCCCAACTGGTGAGCAACTTCCGAAGATTCATCTCTTCAGCTCAAACGCTGGAGCTGTGATTCTTCATTGCAATGATGCAAATACTGTGGAATGGGTCAAGAGAACCTTCCATAACAACAGTCAGGTTCTGGGAGAGGCACTTATGGTCTTGAGTGCTAATGACCTTCCCAAACCTGTCAAGGTGGCATTTAAAACCAGGGATGTGTACACAAAGGAGCCGAGTGTCTTGCTGAAATGGCTGAACCGTTTCAACCCGGAGTTGAAGTCTGAGGAGTGGCGTGTTCTGCAAAATTTTGTGGAACCCCACTCTGTAAGATGGATCTTCGAGGTGGATTCGGAGGCTGCGGATGCGATTCGCAAAGCTGACCTTGGTGCATTCACCGGTTTGGACCGTGGAGTCTTTAAGATTCTTCGTGATCCAAACGAAAAGCCTAAGGGGAAGATGGAGATGGAGGAACAGCCAGCAGAACGGGCGACCTCCTCTCAGGTAAGTATTGGTAGTCTTGAGACTATGATACCTAGACTTAACGAACTAGAAATTGCTTCTGGTTCAGATGTTACACTTCATGCTAACCCTCCGATCTCGGATGATGAGTTGGAAAAACGCATGAAGGATTTTGACAATGATATCATGCTGGATGCTGATCATTGTCATGATACTAGGTGAATTTCTTTCTCCTAGTCTTTCTGTGCCCTTTTCTTCCTTTTGTTTATGGGCTGTCTTAAGGTTGTGCAAATTAATCTGCATCACAGTCGATCTGCCTCTGCTATTCTTAGCAAAAGGCTTTTCAATGGTAGAGCTGATATTGCTCTTATCCAAGAACCCTGGACCTGTAATAGAAAGATTTTGGGTCTAGGGATCAAAGGATTTAGTGTCTTTTATGACACATCCTGTACCAGACCCAGAGCCTGTATTGCTGTTAGCAACAAGCTCAATGCTGTTCATCTGATTAAATTCCTTGATGGTGACAATGTTGCTATCAATGTGAAACTTAAAACTGACGAACATATGATGGATTACATCTTTGCTTCTGCCTATCTTCCTTATGAAGATAAGGAAACTCTCTCTAAGGTCATTATTAATCTTACTGAGTACTGCAATGGTAAAAAAATGATCATTGGTTGCGATGCAAATGCCCATAATACTATTTGGGGTAGTAGTAATTGTAACCGCAGGGGTGATGATCTTTTGGATCAGATCCTTCTTCATAAGCTCTACTTACTTAATAAGGGTAATACTCCTACTTTTGTGACCTTAAAATGTCGCGAGGTTTTGGATATTAGCCTGTGTAATAGTTCTGCTTTTGAGTCCGTAATTGATTGGAGGGTTTCAGATGATATATCTTTGTCTGACCATCAATTAATTTCTTTTTCTGTTAAAGGTCCTGTAACTGTTTTAGAGGACAAAGGTAGGAACCCTAGGAAGACGAATTGGGGTTCCTACAAAGAAGAACTTAGGGCCAATTTGGCGAAACATATTGGTGAGTATTCCTCTACTGAAAGCGTGGATCTGGCTGTTGACTTTGTGCAACAGGCCATCATCGGCGCCTTTTATAACAACTGCAGAACCACCATAGCTGACTCCCCAAGGACTGTTCCTTGGTGGACTAGTGAGCTCAGCCGGTTGCGTGGGAAATGCAGGAAGCTATTTAATAGAGCCAAGAAGAATGGTGATTGGCAGACTTATAAATCTGCCCTCACCACTTATAATAAAGCAGTTAGGGATGCCAAGAAAAATTCTTGGAGAACATACTGCGAAGGTATTAATGATACTCCTGCCGTTGCAAAACTTGTCAAGTTGATGGCTAGAGACAGAAATTGTAAACTTAACACTGTTAAGAAGCCCAATGGTGACTTTACTGTCACTGGTGAGGAGACTCTTAGTGAGCTCTTCAGAGTTCACTTTCCGGTTTCTCATCCTGTTGTTCAGAATGACAGTGGTATTGCTTGCTCCACCTTGTCTGACGACAATAGCTGGGGTATTGCTAGGAGCATTGTTACTCTTGATAGGGTTAAATGGGCAATTAATTCCCATAAACCCTATAAAACTCCGGGAACTGATGGCATCATTCCTATTCTTCTCCAGGAGGGAATAGAGATGCTTGCTCCTATTCTCTGCAACATCTACAGTGCTTGTATTGCCCTTGGTTATATACCAAATGCGTGGAGGCATACTAGGGTAATCTTCATTCCAAAAATTGGAAAGGACAATTACTATGAAGCCAAATCTTTTAGGCCTATCAGCCTTACGTCTTTTCTGCTTAAGACTATTGAAAAACTTATCGATAGGTATTTAAGAAAAGTGATTCTGGCCTCTAAGCCCTTGTCTAGTTCTCAACATGCCTATCAACCGGGCAAATCTACGGACACTGCTCTTTACAGTCTCTCCTTTATTTTAGAGAGAAATCTCAATGCCAAGGAAATTGCTCTTGCTACCTTTCTTGACATTGAAGGTGCCTTCGATAAAGTACCCATTGACACCATTCTTGTTGCTCTCAACAGAAGAGGTGTTGATACCACGATATCTTATTCGATTAAGAACCTGCTATCTAACAGGTATATCTGTGCATCTTTACTTGGAGAAAGTATGACTGTGCATGCACTTTCGGGCTGTCCACAAGGGGGTGTGCCCTCACCAATTCTCTGGTGTCTTGTTGTGGATTCTCTTCTGGAAAGCATTGATGTCTCTGGTGTTTCTTGCATTGGATATGCTGATGATGTTGTCATCATTGCCAGGGGCAAATTTGGCAACACTGTCTCTGACATGATGTCTACTGCTCTTAGGAGGGTTGAAGCATGGTGTAAAAATGCAGGTCTTACGGTTAATCCGCAGAAGACTGCTTTAGTTGCGTTTACAAGGAAACGCATACTTAATCTTGGGAATATTTGCTTATTTGGGCAGAAGCTTATTTGCTCCAAGGAGGTTAAATTCTTGGGAATTTACTTTGACAAGGAACTTAATTGGAAGAGACACTTGGACTACTGCACAACTAAAGCCAGAAGAATCTTCTGGTCTTGTAGGAATGCTATTGGGAAAACCTGGGGCCTTAATCCCAGAGCTATTCATTGGATTTACTCGATGATAGTCTGTCCTATCATTTCTTATGGATCCATTGTTTGGTGGTCCAGAATTAGAAATGAAACTGCTAAACTTGATTTAGTTAAGCTTCAAAGGATGGTGTGCATTGCAATCTCCGGATGCATGAAAACCACTCCTACTGCATCTCTTGAACTTTCACTTGGTTTGCATCCGCTTTATATGCGTATTGAAGCAGAGGCACTTATCTGCATGAACAGACTCAAATATCTGAAACACTGGAAAGATTACTCAAGGTATCTATCTTGGGGCGAGCTTAACAGTAATGTTGCTAGGCATCCTTATTTCTGTATGCCACCTGATGGCATACACGTCAAATTTACGTTTGATAAGCCTTATGAAATTCTTGTCCCCTCGCGGGATGATTGGAAGAGGACTCCAACCTACAATAAACATAACTGTTTTGTATGGTATACTGATGGCTCGAAGATTGGCACTAGTACTGGTGCGGGAGTCTGCTGCCCTGATGATGGCACTAAGCTATCTTATCCGCTTGGCAATTTTGCTACTGTCTTTCAGGCTGAAGTATTTGCCATTCTTATGTGTTGTAGAATTTGCTATGACAGAAAGTACGAGAATAGCCAGATTTTCATTTGTTCTGACAGTCAGGCTGCTCTTATGGCTCTGGGGAAATTCACTGTGACGTCTTCCCTTGTTTGGGAATGCTATAAAGCTCTCTGTAAAATTGCTAGTAATAATAGTGTCATTCTGTACTGGGTGCCTGGTCATTCGGGCATTCCTGGCAATGAATTGGCAGATGAACTTGCTAGGAAAGGCTCTAATACTCCTTTTGTGGGCCCTGAGCCAGCCTTGGGTATACCCAATGATCTTATCAGAAGAATTGTCTTTGACATCTTCAGGAAGCTTCAATGCAAGAACTGGCGTGACACTAAAGGGCAAAGGCAAGCGAAAATTCTCAATTGTAATTGCCCTAGTGCACGTCAAAAGGAACTTTTTAGGCTCAGTAGAACTGGCATCAGGAGAGCTGTTGGGCTCCTTACTGGGCACTGCACTCTCAAGAGACATCTTAATATTATGGGTGTCTCCAAGGATTCGCTTTGCAGAGGCTGCAATTACAGCGAAGAAACTGCAGCTCACATTCTGTGTGAATGTGAGGCCTACTCTGCTCACAGATTCGAACACATTGGTCGTCATGTGATTGAACCCTGGGAGCTGAATGACATTCCTGTCAAGTGCCTGCTCATGTTTGCATCGGCTACTGGTCTCTTCTCTTAGGGACCTTCACTTTTTGGGGTAGTACAATAGACCTCTGGTCGATGTGCTAGGCTCTTCTGGAGCCACCCACCTTTATATCATTCATTCATTCATTCGAAGGTGGGTCCAGATTTAAAACAGAAATGCAAACAAGATCATTAATTCACAGGTGGTCAGTTATTGAAAAGCTGTATTCGACAAGGAAAAGGTGCCAAACTAAAGTATGGTTACCACTATCTCTTTGATGTCCAGTAAAAAATCCCCATTCTAGGGTACCCAGATTAGTTTGTCAACAGTGTAAACGCCACAGGTACACATCGATGAGAAAAATCAGAAATAAGCAATAGGCTAAAGAAAATGGCAAAGATAGCTGATGTGTTTTGAGACATCAATGGTAAAGACGACTTTGAGGTAGGGTTATAGACAAGAACCAATTTATTAATTTCTTATGGTTAATGGGCTGGAATCGGTCCGAATAAGTTTTTTTCTTTCTTCATATGCCTTCAAGTTAACCCCAGATTATCTCATGATCCGAGTCACCTCATCTGAAAGGTCATCCAGCATGCGTTTTACTTGACATATTTTAAAAATTTAGCATTTTTTAAAATTTTATAAGAAAAATGCAAATTTTAAACTTCAGGGAGGGGGGGGGGTGTACCCCGAACCCCAACAGTTGGGTGGGATACGTGCCCCCTCCCCTGGTTTCTACGCCTGTGACTTGATATAATTTTCATTTCTTTGAAGGATGAATGAACTTTAAAATTTGAGACATTTTTTATGAATTTTAGGATTTCTCTAATGACAACACACAAATGCATTTCTGGCTTAAGATATGGTTTTATCTTTTGATTATGGCTTTCTATTCTATTATTTGTTCTACTGCCTAGATGTTCATAGCATTTAGTATATGCTAAAACAAATTTTTCCTTACAACTATCCCAGTTAGTGATGAAATAATTATAGAAGCATAAGATATTTTAAGGATTTCTCAGTTTTGATAATATAGCTTTATAGTGTTAGAATGTACAATGTATTTATAATAAGCATGATGATAGTTTCCTTTAGCGATTTATTAATATCCATGGAATAAATTTTAAAATGCAAATATTTGAGAATATGAAAAATCTATAAAATAGTTATTACATTTGGGAAAAGCTTTCTAATTATATGTATTTCTTTTAAATCAGTATCTGTAACAATATTTTACATGATTGTAGTACTGAAGGATTAAAGTCAATGAATGTTTGAATTGCTGTGCTTTTCTTTTCATTCAAAACAAAAATATAACATATTGGTTTACCTCGACCATGCTCACACATAATAGAATAAAGAGGAAAGCCTTCAATATCAAGTTGCATCAAAAAATAAAACACTAGGAAACTGTCCTGCTAATAATCTCATTATTTTAGTTTGAAATAGAAGATAGTGGGAAATAAGATTTTCATTAGTTTTCTGATAGATATTACAGTTTTTGTCATCTTTAATTACATTTTTTAACAGTTCAATTAAAATATTACTATTTTTCAAATGACAATAAAGGGCACTTAAGTTTTGTCTCAAGTTACTTACATCTGATGAAGTATCAATTATTCCAGTATTGTTCTGAATATAATTCTTTATATCTTTAGACATTACATTTTATCATATTTTTAACACTACATTTTTCCTCTGTAGCTAATAATCGTTGATATAAACTATAGTCCATTGAGCCAATTCTATGATTATGTTGCAAGACAACTTGGTATATTTTGTAGTGTAAATGGGGTTTTCTCATTAATCTACCTTCAATTTTAGATGGGCAATCATCACAAAGACACTATTGAATTGGACGAATGCTTTTTCCCCCTTACTTTGTATTTACCATTATGAACACATGTATAAGTAACACAGAGGTCTCAAAACACTGGCCAATTTTTATTTTACAATCTAGTCCTTCCCTATACAAAACAGGAATAGGCAAATTGAAGTAAATTATAAAGCATTTTAAGAAAATCCAAAAACAGTATATTAGGAAAACAAATGATAAAAGGTCACCTTTTACAGAAATCCAAAACAGGAGGTATGTTAGATTCCAATTTGATACTACCTAAATAAATAAAAATATGAATGTTACTAACAAGATAAAAAAAACCATAATACCTAAACATAGTTCCTTATATTTTTTTACTTCTACTAGGAACCTCTGCATATTTGTTCATGAATGCTAGTTTTTAAACTGAACTCGCTAAAATTTCAAAAGAAAAAAAAAATAGATATTATTGCTTGCTAAAATCAAGTAAAATATATAAAAAAATAGAATAAACCAGTGCTTTCATTTAAAAATAGGTGTGCGATTCAGAACATTAAGTGAACTTATAATAGTTTTCTGTATTACTAGCTAACATTTTCTATTTAATAGTTTTTATGTGATATAGATAATTTATATAATGTAGAAAAGATTATATATGTTAATGAGTATAAACATGAAATATTCTTAAAAGGAAAATACAAATTGCATATACTAAGCTTAAACAAGTTTTTCAAACAATTAAATGAAAAACACACTATAAACTAAAATACACTAAATTATCTTCCTATGCAATAAATTTAATATTCAGTCACAAAACAATAATTTGAAAACTGCCATTTATCACTAACTATTAAAAAGCATTTATCTACTTACTTTACATATGTATATATTATAGATGTGTTCAATCCAGGAATAGCTGCTGATATTCAGTTATCTTCTGATTCCATGTCTCAATGTTAAAAATCCTATTGAAGTCGTTGTATCCAAAAAAATACTATTAAGTTTGCTGACTTAAATTTAGCAGCAAAACTAATTAGTATTCATTTGGTTTCACTTGTTAAGAGAATGCTAAATGTAGGAATCCAAGACAACAAAACACATAATAATATAAGGTAATACTTAGTTATGTAATGAGCTCTATGACATTATTAGTTTCATGTGAGTGAATTTCATCAGTTATTAAAAAATTAATATAAAAATAATATTACTTACTACATTTTAGAGTTATTTCAGATAAATCCAAGTTGGTCCAGTCCAATTTAACAAAAATAACTTGCTCCGTCACTGATGTTACCCAACACCTATAAATTCATTTAGATAAATATATTTTATATAAGACAGAGATTGTACATAACAATTCATAAAAATTGAGTTGGAGGAATAAAGTATTTGCACATTATACAACATGTTAGGGCGCAGTAGCCCATTGGTTAGCGCGCTGGAGTTGCACTCAGTAGGCCCGGGTTCGATTCCTGCCACTGCCAAAACTGCCGCCGTGTTCATGCAGAGTACGATCACGTTAAACATGTGGGTCCGAAAGTCCTTCCGAGAGGTTGGTGGTAGGGGAAGGAGGGTACGGTCCCTGTGGATGCCTCCCCCACTGGGTTCCGGTCTAAATTGGGTGGCACTTCCCGACCGTCCAAACAGTTACCTTACACGTTTCTGGTAGGTCGGACGGTCTGGGTTTCAACAACAACAACATTATACAACATGTTGAATAAAAGACATCATGCAAAATAAATAATTAAAATGCTCCAAATAAAATGAATCGGTTAATATCTTTGATGTGTATATTATAATTAAAATGCTCCAAATAAAATGAATCGGTTAATATCTTTGATGTGTATATTATAATTGATATATAAAGCAACTATGTTACTGAAACTGCTATGGAACAAAATTCTAAAAGATGTTCTTCATGTGGTTTAAAACTGCTGCTGTCGCAATCTAGTGGAAAGACAGTTTTTCGGACATCATCGTACTACCGCCAATTCTCAGGGGCAAGTATGTAAAAGCAATTTTTATGAAAAAATATCATTAGAATTTTTACAAAAATGTTTTTTTTTATTTTATAACTTAGAATCGCAATTTCTTAAATGTCACCTATTTATTTTCATTATTTGTGCTTTTTACTGTTGTAATTAGAGATGAAAACTCAAATCGTAACTTAGGGACAGTGACAGAAATGACAAATTTGCAGTTTTATGTAGTCAAAACCATATTTAATATTATTGAAATATAGTTTTTTATTGAAAACCACGTAGAACAGCTTAAATTCTAAACAAATACTACAAAAAAAATATCTGTCTTATTTATATATTTTTTTTAAACTTAAGGGACACAAAATTTACAATTATCAGAAATTCAGCCATACATCTATGTTTTTTTTTGCCTCCACAGCAATTTTTCATTGAACCATTACATAACCACGGCGGCAGATGATAATTTTTTAAAGGTTGCTGGGAATTTTTCCCGCTAAAAATGCTTTCTGTCAAAAGTATAGAGCAGATTATTAAATGAAGCTTACTAGAATTCACTAGCATAGATATGACTAGCAATACATACATCTCCTTAGAAATACAATAGATTGAAAAGTTTTGATTAAGGTTATGTTTTTATTCGTATACTTCTATTCCCTTTTATCATTGATTTTGCATTTTATACAATATTTTCTAACCCTATAATCCAATATATCTATATATTAAATAAATACATAGGATTGTTTCCAATTTGCTTTCACAAAAAGAATAATCTGTTGGTAACAAAGCAGAAAAATGCACTTGCGTCATACATTCCATGACTTAGTAACACAAAACTTACTCAATAATAGGTATATACATACAATCTATGTAATACATCAAAAAGAAAATGTTTAACGTGTGCCAATAATGGTAAAGCTGAATATTTCACTTTTATTTTTATTATTAGAATTAGAACCATATCGGTTTAGCCCTTCCTGGTCCCGCCATAGTCGTTACTAAATAAAAAAAGCAACGCACCTAATAAAAGTTGGTTTCAAATTGTTTAAAACAACAACAAAAAAATAAATATTTCTTGAATGCATAGAATTAAAAGATTTGGAAATAGTGTTCTTGATACTTATAGAATCCTCAAATTTTAAACTTATCCTTAGATTTTAAATCAAATACTTCCTATCAGTCGTAATAAATATGTTTTACATAAATATCTAGAGAAACTACAATAAACAAATTTGCAAGTTCTTCCATGCAGAGATTCGTCAAATTTGAAAACTAACTTTAGATTTTAAATTAAATACTTTTAGTTAGTAGTATAACAAATAATATCTTACAGAAATATCAATAAATATTACAATACACAAAATAGAATATGTACAAAAGTCAAGAATAACTACAATAAACATATATACAAAAGTAAATCCTGTTTTAGAAACAGATTAAAAAAAATATATTTCACTTACAAATAAGCACTGGCTTGAAGATTCATAAAATCCGTCTGAAACTGAAAAACATTATTTTAAACATTTCAATTCTAGTGAAAAAGATCATTTTAAAAAAAAAAGTATCAGACTCCTCTAACGAAAAAGGATAGCAAACAACAACTGAAAATGCCGAAATCCTTCCAGAAACTAAACAAATTGTGGGAGAAAGGTGTGTACAGACGATCAGTGAATGTTTGTCAAACAAGCGTGATCACTTATTTTTGATCGTCTGAACACGTGTTTGACGTAGTTGTCAAAGAGTGAGGTCAAACATTTTTCTTGTAGAGCAGGGTCCTACTTTTTCGCCAAACATTGCGGAGCCAGCATGATTGACATTTGTATTGACCAATCACGAGCATATTACCATTTTGGATTTGCATCCGTATTCATCATATCGTTCTGCGTCGCATATATTTTTGGCCCGTTTGTTTGTTATTTGTAGTCTTTTTCTTTTCTGTAATTATTTTAATTCATTCGTTGTTTGCTGATTTCAGTGAGCAACCCTGCATTTATTCCAAGAATTGAGTATTTTTCTATGTACCCTTTCTGTGTGCCTTTTAATTTCAGTTTTATAAAGTGTAATTACTAGCGAGTTATGCTCTATCTTCCAAGTGTTTTTTGACTGAAAACCTTCAAGGATATATTTTTCATTTCATAGAATTGGAAATTGTTTGCTTTTACGTAAGTAGTTGCATGTAATAATTTTAGTATCTTGATATTTTGCATGTTTATAACTTAGTCTAAGTTAGAGTTTAAGAATTGAAATAGCATGTTTTTAATAGATTACATGAATTCTAACAATTTTGCATATTTCTGGGAAATAATTAACAGAAGTGTATGTTTTCTAACAAGACTGACGTGTATTTTGTTTGTTGATTTCAATGTACAACCCTGCATTTATTTCATGAATTGAGTATTATTCTATGTATCCATTCTGTGTATCTTTTAATTTCAGTTTAATGTTTGGATTGTACAATGGGATTTATAAAGTATTTTTACGGTGTCTTCCACTACGTCATATAAAGCTAAATAATCACTAGAGAGTTATGTTGCTTATAAAATGTCAACAATCTTTCTAGTGGTTTTTTGGCTGAAAATCTTCAAGGATATTTTTCTCATCTCACAGAATTGAAGAATGTTTGATTTTACGTAAGTAGTTTCATGTAATAATTTTAGCATCTTAATATTTTGCATCTTTATAACTTTGTCAAATTTAGAGCTCAAGAATTGAAATAGCATGTTTTTAATAGATTGCATGAATTCTAACAATTTTGCATGTTTCGGGGAAATAATTAACAGAACTGTATGTTTTCTAACAAGAGTGTATTTTGTTTGTTGATTTCAATGTGCAACCCTGCATTTATTTCATGAATTGAGTATTATTCTATGTACCCATTCTGTGTATCTTTTAATTTCACTTTAATGTTTGGATTGTACAATGGGATAAAATATATTTACGGTGTCTTCCACTACAGTCATATAAAGCTAAATAATCACTAGAGAGTTATGTTGCTTATAAAATGTCAACAATCTTTCTAGTGGTTTTTTGGCTGAAAATCTTCAAGGATATTTTTCTCATCTCACAGAATTGAAGAATGTTTGATTTTACGTAAGTTTCATGTAATAATTTTAGCATCTTGATAATTTGCCTGTTTATAACTTAGACTAAGTTGGAACTTAAGAATTGAAATGGCATGTTTTTAATAGATTGCGTAGATTCTAACAATTTTGCATGTTTCTGGTGAATAATTAACAGAACTGTATGTTTTCTAACAACAGTGTATATTGTTTATTCATTGGAATGTGCAGCCAGCCCTGCATTTATTTCATGAATTGAGTATTATTCTATGTGCCTTTTCTGTGTTTCTTTTAATTTCATTTTAATGCTTGGATTGTACAATGAGATTTCTAAACTATAGTTCGGTTTTATCCACTACAGTCATACAAATATAATAATTACTAGAGAATTATGCTGCTTATGTAAAATGTCAGCAATCTTTCTAGTGTTTTTTCTCGTTTTGTTTTTCCTGAAAACTTTTAAGGATATTTTTCTTGTCTCGCAGATTTGAAAAATGTGTGATTTTATGTACAGTGTGGCATGTAAGTAGCTTCATGTAGTAATTTTAGTATCTTGATGTAGCATGATTATGCATGTATATATATATATATATATATAGTATATATAGATATAGATATGATGATATAGCATGTGCATGATTTAGATTATGATATAGGTGAAGAAGTGAAATTACATATTTTTAAGAATGTGTCAAGTAAGTAATTGTATGTAAAAATTTGTATCTTGATATATTGCACGCATATTTTGATTACTTGTCATGGCATAATAAAACAAAAATATGTTATGTTCAGGTTGTGTAAATCTGTTTTTATAATGCGAATGAACTGTTATTATGTTATTAATTATAGTATATTATATATTTATATGTTATAATATTTTAAGAACAGTTCATAACTAGTAAACAATGATGTTAATTTGTTTTTGATTAAAAGTACTTTCATTCATGTGTGATATCGTGCTGACTTCCAAAATATTTCTTTGCATTTATACATAAAAAAAAAGTGCTCATTGAATGCAAATTTACTCCGCTAACATTTTATATTTAATTATTTTGCTTTAAACATACTTCGTTAAATTAATAACATTACTTTTCATACTTTTTTTAATTTGTAAAACATTTGATGTTTCATAATTTATCGCCTAAAAACTATTAAACAATTAGAATTTTTAAATGTTTTTTTGAGCCCAAGTTAGTATTTTTTTAATAACTTCACCCAAACTGTTACCGACTCAGATTCCACAACCCTGGTATGAGATTGGAAGAGGTTTTTAGTCTTCCTTATTCTGTACTTTGCTGCAGGGTCAAATTATCAAAATCCATCTCATGGTTCAAGATATAGTTGTGTTTTTCCTTTTATATAGAGGACATTTATGTGAAATGGAAAATACAGAATGAGTCAAAAGTACCATATTTTTTTTATATTTATTTAAAAAAGTAAAAGGTTAAGAAAACAAAACATATATATAAATTATAATTTTTATTTAAACGTCAACCTTGAAACAGTTTTTAGTTCTTTTGCACAAGCAGCTTTAATATTTGCTTGCTTAGCCATAATTAACTACAGATACGTTTGCAAAAAAAAAAAAAAATAATAATAATCTGCAGGTTCTAATCGATCGAGTACTCTACTGACAATAAAACAAAACTAAATAACAATTATAAAACAATATATTTGAATTAATTATATATTGTTAATAGTCATTGTAACCAGTAGCGTATGCTTGCCCCCCCCCCCCCCCCCCACCAATTTTCAAGGCTTTTTAATGTTATGCGTATTTTTCATTTAAAATAACTCTGACATAAGCAATTGTTAAACATTCCTCCCCGCCCCTCTCCACTTTTTAGAGTCAGGATAAGTCACTGATTGTAACGATTTGGGACACTTTTAATTTTGTTTCCACTTTCTTGATTTGAAAACAAACGAAATTAGTAAACAAGTACAACAGCGCCATCTACTAGATATGAAAGGAAACTAGCTCATTATCATAAGACGTCAAATATGTGTGCCCGTGTGGACAAAGCGCACTTCAAACACAATTCTGAGAATCGACATCTTTGACAAACATTCAGTGACCGTCTGTACACACCTTTACAAATTTTTTGATAGAATGTCTGTGATTGGTTGTCAAGAATTGATGTGGTCACGAGGGGATGTTGGGGAAATTTCAGTAATTTATTTGATTGATTTCCGGTAATCGAATAATGAAAGTCGAAAGTTGAATCGTTGTCTTTACATGAAACTTAAAATAAACAAACTCATATTGTTTAAAAACTTCAAGAAATTCTAAAAAAGATAGGCAAGGAAATAAGTACTTTTAACATATTTTTTATTATCAGTGTGCGATATTAAAAAAAAACTAAACTAAATAAAATATTTTGTTAGGGAAATTAAATGCAAAAATATCAACCTATTTCACATGCAAAAAAGCCAAAAACATGTTTATTAAATTTCGCGATATCAATATATTAAAAAAAAAAAAGGGTTTTTGCGACCAAAAATTAGTTGTATATTATTGTTTTTCAATAATTTACTCAATTTTTTTGGGAATTTATATAAGGTCTTGGTATCAATATTAAGTTCTAATTCCTCAAAAGATCAATATTAAATTCTATTTCCTCAAAAGATCAATATTAAGTTCTATTTCCTCAAAAGATCAATATTAAGTTCTATTTCCTCAAAAGATCAATATTAAGTTCTATTTCCTCAAAAGAGCATTATGAAGTGGTGTTTATTCATCAGGTTGTTTCCTCTCTGTGTTGAAATTCTATCTATATGGTCGAAGGCCCAGACCACACAGTCAACCCTAGGGCTTACAGCAGTTTGATGTGTGGCCGGGAGAGAACTCTATCTATATAGTGTTTTAATTCAAATTTAGAATGTGCTTCAAGAATTTTGATTACAGTTGATAGCAAGAGATTTAGAACATGTGTTTTTTTTGTTAACATTGTAGTGACCGCCATTCAGGGTAGACAAAAACCCTGGGGTTTTTTTTCAGAAAAAAACCCAGTCCACTGGGTTATTTCAGGGTTTTCGATAATGTAGAAGAAAATAATATCCCATATACATTAATTAATATAATTTAATAATTAATTGAGTAATTTATGACAATTATCACTCAATTACTATCTATAAAAATTACATTATATTAAAATAAACATTGAATATTAATATTTTGAAACAATTTTAGCTAGATGCTAATCAAAACTTATAGTTAAGAAACACTGCCCTAAATGCTGAGAGGAAAAAGTAAAGTGTTTCATTATTGATTCAAAGAAACACGCACACAGTAAAAAAAATAGTTCTAAGAAACTTAATTCTGAAACAGTTAAATCTAATTCTCTGAAAATGCAAGGCAGTGTTGATCATTGTGCAAAAAAGAATTTCTTGCAACTGTTAAGGTGAAATTGCTCTCGCTTATTGCATGCCTAAAGTTTATAATAAATTCCATCAATGACAACTGACAAGCCTTTCTACTTTTCTTCATCTCCTCATTTAAACTGGTTTGCCAGTTTCACCACTATCTCAAAAGGTGGCTAAACAGAAAATTTGTTTTCTGGAAACAGTATTTTGCCATTTTTTTCTGCTGATTTGCTAGACACAAGTCTAGTTTTAAAATTTTAAAACTTTACTTTGAGAAAGTATAAGATATAAAATTTTTTAAAGAAAAAAGTTTGTCGGCAATTCCTAGAGTTGAAGTTAGTGGAAGAAAATCTATTGAATGGACTACGGTGAATAAAACCGATAGCAAATGTTAAGTGACGTGTAAGTTTACTGGTGGTATAGTTACTGCAAAAGTGGAAAGGATCTTTACTCATGTGAATAAATGCAAGAAATCTGAAGCTTGTTTATTTTCTTGAGAATCAAATATTGATGGTGATCCACTTCATTGAAAAGCAACTACTTGAAGATGGTGTTCTACTGTTCCTGTATGCAAAAATTTTAATGTTGTTTTGGAAGGTGAAACTGTAGAAACATTAAAACCCAAATTTCAAAATTCAATGGGAGGATTTACCATCAAAACAAATAACCAGCAGTGGTCAATTTTTGATCAGAAAGTATAGGAATTCTTCTATTCAAATAATATATCTTTCAATATTGCTGATAGTTATGCATTTAGATAGATGATAAATGCTTTATGTAAAGATTATGTCCCTCCTAATAGAAAAAGATTAGCTGGATCATTATTAGATTAGACTGATATATCAGTCGATCTGCTAATGGAGGAGGAATTAAAAAATGCCACTATTACTTTAATGTTTGTTAGATGGTTGGTCAAATACAGATGCTGAATCGATAATTCCAGTAAGTATACACACTAGTAAAAGCACACATTTATTGGATGCTATAGAATGTGGATCACAAAAGAAAACTGCAGAAATAGCTCAAAGAGCTATTGCAGCAAAAATATTTTTGCAGTCTGTAGTGATAATGAGAAAAAAGTTTTGTGATATAATTGCCCAAAATCATCCACATATCCTTGCTTTTGGCTGTTCAGCTCACTACATGAATCTCCTTATCAAAGAAATTAGCCCTAAAAATGTGATCAAATATGTAGTAGAAATTTGAAAAATTTTCAAATTCCACCTTGGGTGGCTAATATAGAAAGATGGGCAATAGCCCAATGAAACCAGGTGGAATTCTGAAGAAGCCTGCCTTTTTTCATTCATTTATAATTATCAAAAGTATGTAGAAATATCAATTGAACATAATGAATTGAAAAAAATATTTCAATGTTTTTAGATAATAAAGGATTACATTGAGAATGTGTGAATTTACAAGTGCAGTTATCTATTGTTGCTAAAGCTCTAGATAATTTACAAAAAGGTGACTGTACTCTTGCACAAACAGTAAAAATGTGGCCAGATGTGTTAGAAAGTAAAGAATTATCATCGTAGATTGCATTACGCATCGCTTAGAACAAGCTTTAACTCTATTTAATTTCCTTTCAAATATGACTGATCCTGCTCTAAGTGGAAAAAGACTAACTAATGAATAAGAAGCTTCTGCTGAATAATGGATTGGAAAACTGAATACTAATTCTGATATTGCACTAGAAATGTTCCAAATAAAAGACACAGACTTCTATCCAGAATCAATGTTTTCACAAAATGTGACCGACACCTTTCTGTTACCTTACACATTTCTGGTAGGTTGGACGTTCTGGGTCTCAACAACAACAAAATGTGACCGAGTCAATTCATGCAAAAAATGGTGGAAAAATCATGCACCATAAGGCAGAGAAAAATATGATTTTAAATGCCAACTTTTGTAAATTTATGAAAGATCTGCATTCGATTGCATCCACATCAACATCAATTGAACATATTTTTTCAACTCTCGGACTGGTTTGGTCAAAACTAAGAAATAAACTTGGATGCGAAAAGGCAAAAAGATTAGTGAAAGTATATAGATCGCTTAAATCAAAAGGTGTTACTAAAAATGATTGGTAATTGTAAGTTTAATAAAATACAATTGTAATAATGTATTAATTAAAATGTAAAGGAACAAATAATTAAGTAATGTTATTGTATAGGTAATTAGTAATACATTTACATTAAAAGCTAGAATTTAAAAGAGTGTAGCACTTTCTTAATAACAGTGTAATATGTTTTTAATTTCAAATGTATCATATCTAATTCAACTTAATGTTATGGGTAATATTTAGAAATATAATTTGAATTAGATTAACATATTTTTATCATGATAACGTCGGTATCTTTTTATTCAATAAATAATTCTCTGTTTGTAAAAGACTACTATTTAAAATGGGGGGTGGGGTATAAGAGTAGCTAAATAGCACTGAATATGTACATTTACTTGTACTTCTTTTAAGATTACAGGCTTTAAATATGCCAATGTATTAGCATTACTAACAAGCATATTATTTGCATGTAACTGCAATTTTAAGTTGTAATTTTTTAAGGGTTTTTTCGGGTTGGGCAAAATCAGATCAACCCTACCGCCATTACACAAACTTTGCAGTAAGTTTATGATCATCGGCTAAAACAAAAATAGGAACATTTTTGGGTACAGATGTAGTATAATCCCTTTTCTATTTTTGGCGATTTTAGGTGAGATTCTGGTAATCCCTGCTATGATTTGGAGAACATTCCATTTTGGCAACCCTTTTTGCATCTTTTGTCGCCAAGGTAAATATTGTAACATTCCATTTTGGCAACTTTTTCTGCATTTTTTGTCGCCGTTTGTGCAACAGTTGATCTACAGCAATTCAAACATGGGCCTATGCCCGCTTCATGGACATAACTCGCTATGCTCGCCCGTTAAAAAAAATCACATAATCCCGTCCCGGACTGTCAGAGGTCGCATGTAGCAATAGTTGTTTGTGCAACAGGTGTTCTGTGGCTCATAGAGAACAACATGAAAATCAGAAAATTTTCCAATATTTACCTTAGTGACATAAAGACAATTTTTACATCGGCAACAATAGATGATAGAAGAGTGGCAAAAGACATGGAAAATGTTGTGACTTTTACCTCGGTGACAAAAGAGATGGAAAGGGTTGGCAAAATGGAATGTTCTCCAATCATAGCAGAGATTGACAGAATCTCACCTAAAATTGCTAAAAATGAAAAAAGGCTTATACTTCATCTGTACCCAAAAATGTAACTCGAATGGCTTTTTACGTTGTGCCAATTATGCTGCAGTATTTCAATATTGATACAGGCATTGTCTTCAAAAAGCTAAACGTTTTTAAAAACATTATAGTACCACATAAAACTCAATATCGTGATCTATCTAATTATATAAAAATTAATATTGGGTTATCACTCAACAGATTTTTCTGTTGACAATCTAAAATACAGTGTACTTTATTCAATGAATAAGACATTTTGCAGTAAGGTAAAGTTATATTTAGATAGTTTGTAGCAAATTTTATATATTTTTCCTCTATACTTGATGCCCTACCTTCAAAATCAGCTTTTGAAGGTAGTAGGCACAGTAAAATAATTCCAATCTTGAAAGTACAAGATGTTTAAATGATAATTTTGTAATATACAAGGTAGGTAGTAGTGGGAGACTTTTACAACAATTGCTCAGATTTTTCAACATTTAACGGTGAATAAAGATTATGAAGGTAGTTGATGAATGAAGTTTATTTTATGTTGATTTTTATTCTTTGCACCTTATAATTACATTGCTATCAGTTAAAAATCATTTACCATCTTTGTTAATATAAGATAGCTTTTACCACTAGTTCAAAATGCAATCACTTTAGGATGCTTCAAAATAAATTTGGTTAACATTTGAATACAGTCTTATTGCACAATCTGATGACTGGTATTTTATTTCCATCTATAGATTGTGCAATATCTGCATATTTTAGTTTCAAAACTTGTTCTCTCAAAATTTTGATTTTCTTATTTTGTAAAATTATATAGCAAAATTTAAAAATATTATGGTTAATTTATTATCAACTAGCCGCCTTTGGCGACCAGCCTGTTCGCTACCCTTGAAAATTCTGACCATGGCAAACTCTCTGCCGCGACCTACAAGAAAGGTGTAAGGTAACTGTTTGGACGGCCAGGAAGTGCCACCCAATTTAGACTGGAACGCTTTGGGGGAGGCATCCACAGGGAACGTACCCTCCTTCCTCTACCACCAACCTTTCGGAAAGACTTACGGTCCCACATATTTAACGTGATCGTACTCCTCATGAACACGGCGACAGTTTTGACAGTGGCGGGAATCGAACCAGGGCCTACCGACTGCAATTCCCGTGCACTAACCACTGGGCTACAGCACTTATTCACCCAATTTAGACCGGAACCCAGTGGGAGAGGCATCCACAGAGACCGTACCTTCCTTCCTCTACCACCAACTTCTCGGAAGGACTTACGGACCCACATGTTTAACGTGATCATACTTCGCGTGAACATGGCAGCAGTTTTGGCAATGGCGGGAATCGAACCTGAGCCTACTGAGTGCAATTCCCGCGCACTAACCACTGGGCTACCACACCCTCCGCGACAATCTCCATAACTTTCTTTTTATTCACCCAATTTAGACCGGAACCCAGTAGGGGAGGCATCCACAGGGACCGTACCCTCCTTCCCCTACCACCAACCTCTCGGATGGACTTACGGACCCATATATTTAACGTGATCGTACTCTGCATGAACACTGCTGCAGTTTTGGCAGTGGCAGGAATCTAACCTGGGCCTACCGTGTGCTAACCACTGGGCTACCGCGCCCTCAACCCCATGGAGTTAACATAAGTTTGGTTTAGTTTAATGACATTAAAACTAATAATGAAATTTTAAGGCACAGCGACAATCTCTATAACTTTCTTTTTATTTATTTTTTTATTTCTTCAGTGTTTAAGCTTTTCATTAATATCATTTAAAATATCCTCATTCCATAGTTCCATATATCCATTTAAAATATCCATAAATTAAAATATCCATTTAAAAAATCCATATCGTTCTATCATTTAAAATATAAATATAATAATTTCACCCGATGTATACAATACATCACCACAATTCAATCCACCATAATTCAATCATTTAAATTTTATAATGACCATATGCTAAGCTCTTAATTCTATCATTTAAAATATCACTCTAACCCGATGCAAAGGCGTGATGTCCCCCCCATTTCTGAGCGGGGCTGTCAGGGAAGAATCTGATCTCCGCTGAGAATTGGCCGAGAAATATAAAATCATGACGTCTTTAAAATAGCGATCCTGCGGGCAATTTTTATTATTTCTTGACCAGATTGGACATGTAAGAATGCCAGATGTTTGAGCTTTCTAAAAATGTAAATTATTAGTCAAAATTATGAGTACTTTTAACTATGCGAGAATTTAAAAACCAAAAATCGTTTTTTTGAGCCAAAAGTGACTTTTGTTTTAAAATCTTTAAAAAATATTAGAAATCGAAATTGAGATTTGAAATTAATATATTTTTACTTGCAATTGTCTGCCCTTTCCGGTGGTGTGATTTATTATCAATAAATCAAAATGTTTATTTCTTATCATTTTTATAAAAAAAATATATTGCACAGAATTTAGTTGTAAAAATATTTTTTACTACAAACTGTATGAATCTCTATTATGATAAGCTTATGAAAGGTAATTTTACTAGTCTTATCAAAGATTTTATTCATACTACAGTGCAACTTTGATAATTCGAAGCTGAAGGGACCACTAAAAAAGTTCGAATCATCCAAAACTTCGATTTAAAAAAGTTGCATCTTTTAACTTTAGTTTAAGACCCACTAAATGCTTGAAAAGGTTATTCTGTCAATAAGTAAATATTTATTGAGAAATATCATGGTATGAAGGACTTTATATTCACTTTATGAAAAAAAACCTGCATTATAAGGGATTGCATATAATAAAATATTGAGACCATATGAAACTATAGAAAAATATAAAACAGGAAACAGTCCCGAGGTGCCTTACTTCCGCCTAATACAAATCAGCCTAATGCATCAAATTCATCAGCTTGAGTGGACTGTTGCCAACTTAAAAAATATTTTACAAGATTTTAAAAAAAGTTTATAACAATGATTTTACTCAAACATGGAAATTTCTTTGATTTTTGAAGAATTTTTAAAACCTTTAAGAGTTGAAATCATGATAGTTTGTTTGTGGTATATTACATTTTATGCAGTGAAATCAATTCAAATGCAGTAAACATTAAATCATTTAACAGGAAAATTTAGCCAATTTGATGTTAAAACAGTTATGAAATAAAATTTTAAGAATCAAAAACTTTCTTTCAACTACAATAAAGAAAAAAAATCTATAGAAACACTTAACATCTTTGAAGATGAAAAAGTGAAGGCACTTCCCAGATTCTCCACAAATTTCTAATGAAGAATAAAATTTTCTCGGAGATTTTGAGTTGAATTTAAATTTCCAAAGAATTCCAAGTTTTCCTTGAAGCATATAAACTCTAATAAAATATACAGGGTGCCCACTTATATCCGTTACACCACCCTTCTAAACGGTGACAGCTTACGCCACACAGTTGGTGTCTAGGCATAGTAAAAAGGCTATGTGCTACTTGATGAGACAACTTACAATGCCATCTATCGGCAAATTTTGGAATTAGCGGTCTTATCTCGTAAACGGTGAAAGATACGTGAAAAAAGTCAATTAGAAAGTTGTAGAGCACTCTCGATTTAGTAGGAAAAGATACCTTGCACACATTAATACTCAAAACAGAATGCAAAAAATGAACATTTGTTTGGTCACAATTTCGAAAATTGTCTTGTCATAAAGAGTGGAAGAAAGAAACTGAGACACTTCCCTGTCTTCAGGATCATTTACTTACAATAGTATATTGCTCAAAATGATCTCCGTTAGCCACTATACACATTTGCACTCTGGACTGGATTTCTCGCTGCACATTGTGCAACATAGCAGGTATTACAGATGCACAAGCATCAGTAATGCGTCGTCGAAGATCCTGCAATGTTGGCAGAGGGGTCGCATATACCTGCCCTTTTATGTGTCCCCATAAGAAGAAGTCCAATGGGGTCAAGTCAGGTGAGCACAGGGGCCACTCGACGGAACCACTATACCCGATGACTTGATTTTGGAATGTCTCTATTAGGTACTGCTGAACGTTTGAAATCTTATGCGGAGGTGCGCCTTAATGTTGGAACCATACATTTAGGAGTTGGTGCAACGGTAGATTCTCAACAAAGTCGGTTATTACATCCTGCAGAAGCTGCAAGTACTGTTGTCCCATTAACGTGCCCTCGTAAAATACTGGCACAATGAGCCTGTCATTAAAAATACTGCACTAAACATTAATCGACCAACGTTGTTGATGTTGAACTTCGACGGCATATCTTGGATTTTCCAGTGACCAGGTATAAATGTTCTGTCTATTAAACATTCCGTTCCTCGAAAAACATGCCTCATCCGTCCATATTATGTCTGCCAGGAATGTTAGGTGGACTTCTAAGTTATTCATCACAAAGTTGCACCACGTGTAACGTCTCTCAGCATCTCTTGGCAGCAATCCCTGCACAGATGTGGATCGATATGGATGAGCACCTGATTCATTCAGGATTTTCCAGACGCAGCTTTTTGAGAGGCCACAATTTTCACTGATCGTTCTTGTGCTGTTCTGAGGATGGGCAAGAACGTATGCTAGCACATCTTCAGGTTGCACTTTGCGTCCTACATTACGAGGTGTACGAATTCGAGGTCGGCTGGTCATGCAGCCAGTCTCCCTTAAACGTTTTACAACTTTTAAGATGGTCTGCCGTGTAGGATGCAGGCCTTGAGGGAAACATTCACGATACAGCCTTGCAGCTGATTTTGCCTTACGCCCACATTCACCGTAAATTAACAACATCTCGCAATACTCGTTACTGCCAAATTTTGCCATAACTCTCTGCTTTAATGTACAACCCAGCAGAAACATCCTTTTTATAGTAGTAGTCTCTGGTAAACAGGTACGACAGTCCATCCTCGTTTGCATAATACATGAGATCCATGTGATTTTTATACCAAACATGATTGAGTTGAGCTGTGTGTTTGGAGAGACGATTTTGCAAGATCAGCAGAAAGTTTTCATGGTTTGTAGAGACATTCAGTAAAACACGCAACCGGTGGAGACAGAACCATGGTCCTCATGAATGCGAATCACGTGCGTTTCCCCTGCACCACAACCCAGGCTCGTATTTAGTCCGTAAGGTGGTCTTTTCTCACTTCGCTTCACAATCAAACAAATGTTCATTTTTGCATTCTTTTTTGAGTATTAATGTGCGCAAGGTATCTTTTCATACTGAATCGAGAGTGCTCTACAACTTTCTAGTTGACTTTTTTCACGTATCTTTCACCGTTTACGAGATAGGACCGCCAATTTCAAAATTTGCTGATAGATGGCGTTGTAAGTTGTCTCATCGAGTAGCGCATAGCCTTTTTACTATACCTAGATACCAACTTTATGGCCTAAGCTGTCACCGTTTAGAAGTTAAGTGGGGGGTGTAACGGATATAAGTGGGCACCCTGTATACAAAAGATCATTTCCTATTATTCTGACACCAAGTACATTTCTATACAATGATATAGAAGTTTATTTAATAGAGATGATTGCTATATTTACTAATTATATAAACATAATAAATGAACCCCCTTTTTTAATTAAAAATTAATTTATTATATTTATATAAATATTACATAATATTCCATTAAATAGGGTTCGAGTTTGTTTGAAAGGTGTTATATTTTCAGTATTGAATTTTTTATAAAATATTTCATACAGAAAATATAACACTTTTAAAACAATCTTACATGTTTTGCAATCATGGAAAAACTTCTATTTATTTAAAAGTTTGGCATAAGTGGACCTGAATGTGAAAAATATGAATGCATAAAACAGTCAAATCGTGTCGTTCCAGATTTTATAAACATTATAGTTCAATAAACAACAGTTTTGATAATATAGTTTTTCATATAAATAAAAAAAAGCTGTGTTTTGTTACTATCAATAAAATTAAATTCCTTCAATATATTGAACAGCATTGCTGTTTAAAGAGATGTTTTCTCTCCAGCCACTTGTTTCAGTTTTTCTATTCAGTTCATGTTAGCCTATAGAAAATAAAGTCCTAAATCTCTAGCTCCTTTAATTTGTGGATTTTTCTCTGCTCTATTTTTCTGCCAGTGTAAATGCTAAAAAAAGAAAGTTTATGCTTTTTGTTTTCTTAATTGATAAAATAATGTGAAGTATTTCTAATACACTCTGTTGCAAAAAAATATATACACCCATAAGAAATTGAACTGCAGCCGCAAAACTTGGCATGTATATATTGTTTAAGGAGATATGCAAATGATAAGAATTTAAGAGCAAAAAAATCTTATTAAGATATGGTGGCAACAAAAAGATGACATTTTAATAAATGGTATATCCACTCCTGACAACTATACAAGCTGATATTTGGTGCAGCATAGAGTCAATTAAGTTGCATATGTCCCTCTACAGAAGATTCTGCTACAAATGTTGCAACTTGTCAACTAATTCTGTGGTATTCTGAAAAGGCTGCAATTGCCATCCCAGAATGTCCCAGGCATGATCTATGGGTGATAGGTCTGTGGACCTGGATAAGTGTTAAATCCTCAAAGACATTGTTGAAAGAGTCATGCATGTGGTTAAGTGTTGCCTTGTTGGTAAATGGAACCTGGGTGACTTGATAGCATAGGCAGAATATCGTTGATGTACAAGCGAGCTGTCAGTTTGGCTTGCAGCATAACTAGAGGAGATCAGTTGTCCCACGAGATGGCACCCCAATTATTGAGTGGCTGTGTGCCACTTGATAACAAATGAGGGATCGGAATGCTGGTCAGGTCTCCACATATGTATATGGTGGTCATTAGCACTGAAAGATAAGCAGGATTTGTCACTAAAGACAACATGCCTCTAATTAGACATACTCCAGGCTGACCATGTTCGGCACTATTCCAGATGGCTCTGCTTATATATCCACTATTACCAACACTAAGCAACTACCACTGGCCAAAAGAGTGACTGATATGTCTGTTGGATCAACCGTCTTCCCTTAAGTCTATGATGCGACCTCTCTCTAAATCCGACAATTGTTCATAGCACCATCGAGTACATACATCTCTGTATACAATTTGCAGTATTAAAGCAGAAAATCCAATTCCAATTGCCTGCAAGTGAGAACACCGGTTATTCTAAATGCTGAATGATGAGTTGTTCTCATGCATATTGCTTGATCTCTATAACATAATTGACATTGACAGCTTGATAATTTGTATAACCCTTAAATTGGCATTTGCACAACAAGTTTTGCAGCTGTAGCTCAGTTTTTTATGGGTTCATGTATGTTTTTACAACAGAGTATATTTTCGTAAAATTAATGCATTGCTTTTCAAAAAAATATTAGAAATACTTTTATTTAAATTATTTTAACTATTTTCAGAGAAACTTGTTCTTATAACACATAAATTTACAGTTAGGGAATACTGTCTAGTTGGATGAAAATGACCAAATCCAAATATATTAAGTTTCCTATACTGAGTAGTCACTGACTAACAGTATAAAGCTGCAACTTATTAATCAATCTCTAGCCCATCCCTCTTATCTCTAGAGTAGTCTCGAATATATAACAGCCCAATCTCTTGTATAGATGGCATCACTCAACTGAAGCAAATGCTCACTTTGTGGAGTCCAAGTATTTGAATAAAAATCTGATGTGTGCAGCACATGACTTTCCCTATACAGTGCAATAAATTTACTTTTTTCACTGTGAACTTTGTGTTTTTTAAAATTCACTTTGTGCTTTTTAAAAATATTCTATAAATTAATTAGAATTATTTCTAATGGTAAGAAAAACTTCCTCTTTTAGCATGGGTTTGTTTTAAAAAAAAAGAACAGCAAGAAAAAATGTAACAAGCTAGATACAGTCTTGACACTTATGATTGAAGCATGCAAAGAGTTGATTTCATTTTAAGAATTATTAAAATGGGAATGGTAGGATTGAAATGATGCCTAATTTTTTTAAAAGTCTGAATTGGCTATGTAGAATGAATATTTAAGAGCATTCAAATTAACAACTTTGCAAAGTCATAAAGTAATGTGAAAATATTAATCAAACTGGGCAAACCAGGAAGAGATACATAATTAAAGAAATAGCTCTATCACAACTGTATCTATGAGCCAACTGAACTCTATTTTGCAATCAGGGTATTTGCCATCAGAAATAATGGAGGAAACATTAATTATTAATTCCCCTATTATAGATAAGGATTTACACATTACTGTCACTATAGTTACTCAAGTCCTCTGGATGAGTCGGACGGCCTGGGGTTTCCACATTACTGTCACTGGATGTAAAAGCCAATGGGAATACATATTAAAAATCCACTATTTCTCTGTATGTATAAAGTTCTATTTTGCATGAACCATTGCTTTTCTATCACTTATTGAATGGTTTGTATAAGCAAAAATTAACGACAAAGTTCAATTCATTATAAAAATCAATTTATTTACAATGAACAGCATGAAATGGGAATTTTACATATCTTTAAAAATTTACTTTTCTGCTTGTTTAGAAAAATGCACAAAACGGTCCACTTCATGTTTTCATTCTTTTCCACTTTTCTTTACTGTATATTCTTTTGACATTCACAAAATCAGAAGATCTCTCTGTGTATAAAATATAGAACTCATTAGTTACACATGCACATGTATGGATAAGAGAATCTTATCCATAAATGAATTGCTATGAAAGTGCATTGAAAGTGCTATTTTACACTGTAGGTTTTAATTACATTAAATTTAAAGTAATATAAACCTTTTAAGATATGTGTAAAATAGCACTTTCAATCTCATTCTTTCTCCACATTACAGTTCCACTGATTTATACATTAAAAGCGACATAAAAATTCCAACATTACCTTGCTAGACAAAGTATATGAAATTCATATGAAGATAAAAGTCAGGCTAGAAAACTGCATTCACCTATAATAAAATGCTGTTTGGTAGGATTAATTCACTTCATACTTAAAATTACTGTGCAAAGGAATGGAAAATATTAACTTACATTTAAATACTTATAGCAGACATGAAAATTGTAAATTTGAGTAGATAATCTTCAAAGCAACTACAATAAAAAAAAAAGTTTATAAATAATAAAACACTAATACAGAAATTTATGAATTGTCAAAATAAATTGAGGTTGTAATTTAAAGGCTTGTAACAGAATTCCATAAAGCTGAATTCCATATTGTGCCTTTTATAACTATTTTCAACTTTTAACCAGATTTTTTCTGATATCTTATCTGGAACTTACCTTACTAAAAGATATTAGCTGTCAATACACAGAGTAGTCATCTCAAGTAATGTTTTATTTCCTTTCATATAAGAACAACCATGGATCTACAGTATAGAGATATCTTTCAGCATTAGAAAATTAAAGATCAATAAAGCTTTTCATACTTGTGAAAATCATTTAAAAATGTTTAAGGTAAATTAAAAGGCTTTATTGTGTTCCAATTTGATATCAGCAAATGTAAAGAAGTCGTGAGCAATTTGCAGTTATTAAACATATTTGTAAACTACAATAAACCATAAAATTTTGAAAAAATAAATAAATAATGGATTGTAATAATTTAAAAGTTTTACTAATAAATGAAGAAAATTTAAATATAAGTTTTTCGTTTAGAAAAAAAAAGGAAAGAATAAATTAAATACTAAAAAAAGAACATTTATATTTTTTTATTTTAATTTTCTGAAAACTACATTATTTTAAATCCTATTAAATAGTAAAAGATATAGAAGTGCTGTTCATTCTCAAAAATATGGCTAAAAAATTGTTATAATTTTTATAAATACAGAAATATATTACTAAAAATATAATACTAATATACTAAAATACACAATTATTCAAACTTCAAGTTTAGTATAATAAACAATGATGAAAGTTGAAAAGATGACAAACATGCTTAAGAGTCTTTATCATTGTAAAGAGTGGTGGTTTCATGAATTACAGTAAAACCATAAGAATGTCACAAACAGGTTTAGACTGTAATGTCATTATTAGGGCTAATTTTTACTTAGACTTGAAAAAATATTTTGCATTTACATAAAAGTTCCAGTTTCTCTCTCTTGACAACATGACCTTATATGGCTTTTGCCACTGAAATATATCCCTCACGCCTTTAAGGGGGAGTCTCACTCATTGACTCCCTATACCATCAATGTAATTTTATAAAAATGAGCAGTAATAAAAATATACTGAATATGAAAGTATGAAATTTACTTTGCTTGTAAAATATGCTTTTCTGAATCTTCTAATACAATTAGAACACTCTTTATAGTTAATAAATATATCAAATTAATTTTCAAAAAAGGAATCTTTCCTAATTTTGGCTTATTGTGTGGTGGCGCCATCTAGAGATAAAATGAATAACTATGTTTTATAAATCGCCAATTGTATAACTAAGGTATAGCAACCCACTAGACCGCCAAAGCAGTAATACACCGACGAGTTCATTCCATCCTAAGGTAATGAGTATGGTAGGAAGCACAGAGATGGAAGTTTGTCCTAGGAAGAGTCGATTCGTTCCATTCGTTCGCTTTGTTCCATTCCTCGCACAAAACGGAGTTCTTCAGCTTCAGACAACTTGTGTTTCTGCTTTCTGCTGTACCTGGGGAGGAGGGGGATGGTAATATTCTTGCGCTAGCCTACGGTACTGGGAATTTGATCAACATATTCCTTTGGTATATTTTTAACGATAATAACATAATAAATTTCTTTCCATAGCAAACTTTCTATACATAAAAGAACATATTTTTACCGATTAAAAAAATGTTTCTGTAGTCTGAAATTAAAATTAATTCGTTAGTTACTGCATAAATAGTTGATTAAATATATTCTATATATTCTTGCGCTAGCCTACGGTACTGGGAATTGGATCAACATATTCCTTTGGTATATTTTTAACGATAACATAATAGATTTCTTCCCATAGCAAACTTTCTGTGCGTAACAGAACATATTTTTACTGATTAAAAAAATGTTTCTGTAGCCTGAAATTAAAATTAATTTGTTAGTTACAGCATAAATAGTTGATTAAATATATTCTATATATTCTTGCGCTAGCCTAGATATAATATGTGATAAATTGGGTGACATCATTCCCATGGATCTAGCTCGTTCAATTTATGAGAAAAGATACTTTGGGTAATACTTTTTTATTTGAAAACCAATAGTCATTTATTTGCTATAAGAATAACTTATTTTTCCATCCGTAATGCTTAGCGAGATTTTAGCAACGAAGTAGCGGAATATCGCCAATTTGACGACTTTTCCATATATTAACAAGTTAATGAAAATGTCGCCAAATTGATTAAAAATGACAATGAAAATGATGACTTATTGACTAAAATCCAATATCTTGAAAAGAATATAAGAATCTACTATAAGAAAAACCTAATTTTCCATCCGTAACATTTGGCAAAATTTTGGTGAAGTATTTGTCGGAATATCTCCAACTTGCTGACTTTTTAAATGTTGCTAAATTGACAAAAATATCGTCAAAATTACAAAAATGACGCTAAATTAATGAAAATGACTCCTAATTGATGTATTAATAATTAAAATATTTTAATATAAGGACTCTATCTCTTATAGAGGATGATATCAATATTGATAATTATTATTTATATAGAGTTGTGTGAAATATAAGTTTATTGGGTACTTTGAAATTGTCTTGCATGTTGTCCTTTCGTAAAATCGCCATATGTACAATTCAATGTTAAAAACACAGTACCGTGGAGCTTATTGTTTTTTTACTGTAAAAAGAGTAAATCCATTGCATTGTATAAGGAAAGTCATGTACTGCTCACATCAGATTTCTTTACTTTAATTTTGCATCAGGATATCTGATTTGAATTAAAACTAATTTTAATTGTATACTATATGATATCGGCAATTTTTTCATAAATTGTCTACTACTTTTTTGGTGGATTTATTACATTGATGACATCGCTCACTACAACGCTTTTGATATAATTTCAGAACTACGAAAAAATCATTTCATAAATTATACTCTAGATTGTGGGATAAACATTTTGACTCTGATTCAAGGATTACCTTTCCTAGTTGGCAACATATAAATAGAATCATTCTATTTGGAATAACATATTATATAAATATAGATGTTCCTTTCATATATTTTCCATACAACACATGATATATGTAAAGGGAGTAAAAAAAAAAAAAAAAAAAAAAAAAAAAACCGACCATTCAATATTGATGGATCTGTGCGTTTTGTGCATCCAGAAATCAACCACTTTTTCAATGATGTCTGTGTATATTGTCTGTACGTCTGTCTGTAGACACAATATCTCTCAAACAAATTGAAAGAAACTTGACACGATTATTTCCACTGAAAGTCATCAGAGGCTTTTTTATTTTCAGATTGATCAGGCCATCAATTTGACGTCACTACTATATCACCTAGACGTTTTACTCAGTGGTGAATTTACTGTGGAAGTATGAAGATTAAGTTTCTGACCCCAGTTAAATAGATCCCCTCCCCTCCGCCCCTAATCGTTCATTTCCAATTTTTATGCAAATTACTTTTATATAAAATTTTAAGAAGTTAAAAAAGACGTTTGAAAAAATGTAATACATAAGATTTGGCAAACGCCTACCCCCCCCCCCTCCCCAATTTTTTTCCTGCCTACACTACTGAACAATTGCAACACTCAACATGTTCAATAGATTTTGCGCTATGCTACACATAGTGTACACAGCTTTTTGTACACTGTTACTTATTCGTCAATCAAAATTTGGGTATAAGGTATGGTTTTTCATAAAAATTTCGTATTTGAATTTTGACGATAAAACACGTTATAACAACTCTTGAACATACAACACAGATGGGCTCTAAATGTCTTCGAAATGTGTTCAGGAGTTATAGAAATATACGTATCAGTCTGTCAAGATCTAAGATATAGTTTCGAGATATTTCGTATTTGAAATTTTATTGAAAAAACACGTTATACGAACTCCTGAACACATTTCAGCTGCAGTCCTATGAAAAGTGATTGCGAACCCTAAGGCTATGGCTTCTCCCCCTAATCAGACCAGACTTACTTCAGCCTCTTCTCATCTGTCCTGTTTGTCTGACCTCGTAAGACACCATTATTCGTAGATAAATAGCCATCTGTTTTAAAGTGTGCCTTTGTCATGTGTATGTCTGATTAGTGAAAATTAAAAAAAAAATCTAACTGGCCAAGATTGAAAAGTTATGTTTTTGTGGCCCTCCATCCAAAAGATTAGTTAGAGAAAAAATAGTTCAGTCATATTTGAGATTGCTGATCAGCAGAATTTGTCGATAGATTTTATTTTTAGCTATGCAAACATATTTCGTCAGGACAGCCATACAATTCAAATTAAAACTAATAGAATAGCCAGTTTCTGACAATGGCGATAGTATTTACCTATGGACACCATTGGAACTGTCTACTGGCTAGTGGAAGGACAAATAATAAAAACCAAGTGAATTATAAATAAATAAATATATATATATATTGTAAATCCAATGGTAGAATATAAGTAGTAACTCATAATACACTATCTTAAAATTTGCCTACAAAATACAATGAAATAAAGGAAATTCAACCATAAAGAGGAAATTATAAAACGTAATGCTGGTCATAAAGACAAAGATAATCAACAAATTTCAAAGGTGAGGAATGAAAAAAGAAAAACAAAAAAATCAAGCAAAAAAGCTTGCACGTGAGCTCTAGGCTTAAGAATAGATCATTTCGAAAAAATTCTTTTTCAAGTCCATATATCCCTTCTAAATGAACACAAAAATACTTGTTTCTGAAACACAAGATAGATTTTATCTGTAAACTTACTTATATATATATATATATATATAAATTAAAATAACAAATACAAAAGTGCAGGATGGCCCAGAACGTAGCTGTATCATGCATCACAATTTAGTGAATAGTAAACTAGCTACAGCTAAAATGTTCAATTTTACTGGACTTTATTCTAAGAGGTTAGAGGAAGGAGGGTATGGTCTTTAGTTGCCATCCCCATTTGATTTCGGTCTAAACTGTGTGACACTGTTCTGATTGCCCAAACAATTTTACCTTATACTTTCTGGCAGATCGGATGGTTTGGGTATGAATAAAATTTGTAGCATTAGAAATTTGACAGAAAACATACTTATTCGTCAAAGCCTTTATAAAGGTATAATGTATTTATCCAATAATTTTGTATTCAAAAAATTAATGTAAAGAAACGTTATAAGGACATCCGACCACTATAGAAGAACATTCTTACATTAGATTCAATATTTTAATATTCGATTTAAAGAGGGGGGGGCACATTAATAAATTTATTTTTTTCGAGGATGGATTATTTTAATTTTTTCCGATGTTTGGGGGATGAAGCTGTTTTGCATAATTTTTCAGAATTTCTAAGAGGGAGAGGGTAGAGTGACTGAATAACATTCGATTTAAAGAGGGGGTCACATTTATGTATATATATATATATGGCCCAAAGTGTATCTGCGTCATATGTTATGAGAATAAAAATTTCAAAAACATCAAGCTGGCTATGGCTGAAATGTTCAATTTTCCTGGTCCTCAATCCAAGAGGATAGGGGAAGGATGGTGTGGTCTCATTAGCTGCTACCCCCATCTGATTACTCTGGTTGCCCAAACAATTGCAAGAAGTTCGTACCATACAAATGAGTTCAGGAGTTCAAAAATCGTGCTTCTTCCTCAATCAAGTCTTGATTTTCAACGTGTATTCGGCTAGTATAGCACTAAATGCAGAAAAAAAAAATCCAATATCTCTAGGACGGCTTTTGATAATTTCTAAATAATTGTGTCCATTCATTTGCGGTTAAAAGTATGTATATGTATTACAAGTATGTAAAAGTATGGTATAGATTCTGTGGTTTGCCACACCTATTAGGTTCCAGTCTAAATTGGGTGGCACTGTTCAGACCACCCAAACAGTCACTATACAATTTCTGGTTTCTCGGATGGTCTGAGAAGGAAAAAAACAGTTCCTGATCGTAGACATGAATCCAGGAGTTGTGCTTATTCGTCAATTAAAATCTAGGTATAAGGTGCTTATCTGACAATTTTCGTATTTGCACGTTATAGGGACTCCTGAACACATTTTAAACACTTCCCTATGTTTGGCCAATCATAAAATTTGAATTGGAGTTCTACAGAGCACTTACTATTTGATAAAACGTTTGTTAATTTTGATGGGGACCATTTCACTTTTAAAACATAGGGCCAAAATAAATGGAAAAAAATATGTTATAAGTACTCCTGAACACTTCCCTGACAGTCAAAATGAAGTATAAGGTAATGTTTTCCGAAATATTTTGTATTTGAGAATTCGGTGAAAAGTATACGTACTCCTGAACACATTTCATATACAAGCTCGTGGAAAGCGATTGAGGTCACCTTGGGGCTAGGGTCTCTCCATAAATTAACATGACTTCCATCTTTTCTCGATCGCCCTGTTTGTATGTTTGACCCCCATATGATACCGTTCGTAGAATTATCATTGTTTGTCATTGAAAATAACTCTTTAATCGAATTCTTTAAAATTTGAATTGTTTATTTGCAAATTATATTAATATTTTTAATTATGAAATGAAATGAATAAAAATATATAGAATTACATATTTCACATTTTTATTATTTTAATATACACGCATTACTATATTCTTTTGTAAGCAACATCGCTCGAAATAACGAGTTCGTACCATAAGCATCCGAACTGAATCCCAAAGCCTTCACCGCTCATGATCCCAAGTTATTTATTCACAAAGGGTTTTTCCCTGACCCCCCAGGCACAGCAGTGGGGTTGGTAAACTTGATTCTGAGAATTTCCAGAAAATACATCACCTCCTCAATAGAGGAAATGAGACTAATCTTTTGGCACATTTTGAATGTCACCAAGAGGCAGAGGTAGATAGAATTGACGAATTATCGCTCTTCTGTAATTTTGAACGGATTTCATCTCCAAATACGTTGCGCCATCTAGTGATAGTGAATCAAAGCTTGAAACACTGAGGATTCTTCTTAATATTCAATCTAATCAACTAATCCACTAATGTTCTACTCATAATAAACATAGAATTCATTAGAAAAAATCTGATGTGGGCAGCACATGACTTTCCATATGTAATGCAATGAATTTACTACTTTTACAGTAAAAAGAATCGATTATTTTTATAGTAGTTATTTATACTCTTTCCAAGATATTGAATGTTTATCAATGAGTCATCAATTTTATTAATTTAGCGTCATTTTTATCCATTTGGCGAGTTTTTGCATTAATTTAGCAACATTTAAAAACTCGCCAAGTTGGCGACATTTCACCAAATTCCTGCCAAGTGTTATGGACGAAGAAATAAGTTATTCTTACAGCAGATAAATGACTATTGGCATTCAAATACAAAAGTATTACTCAAAGTATCTTTCTTCATGAATGGAAAGAGCTAGATCCACGAGAATGATGTCACCAAACTTATCGCATGGTATTACACATGAAAAGTAAACATGTTTCTCAATAGGAAATATTTCTTTTTTTATTTTATATGACTTTTTGATAATTATTTTAAAAATGTGCAAATCTTTAGAAAGGTTCATGTTAGAGTTCTAAAATTTATGTCAATCGTTTTCTAATGAAAAATTACATAAGAAATGTCTATTTGCGTAACTTTATTAGTGGTTTTGATTTTTTGATGATTTTTTCAAAATTTCACTCGAAAATTTAGGGGGGTTCTGAACATTTGATTGCGTATGAAAACAATAGGCTTCCAGTGTTTACGGATTGTGATTTTTGTACCAAATTTAGTTCGTCAGTTATCGTCTCCACAGACTCACTGACACACACACACACACACAGACATCACTTCAAAAATGTTTGATGTGTGATCAGGGATGCTTGAAACGTGCTCTCCCGTAGAAAACTCGAATTCGAATTTTCGACCCCGTCACAATACTTTCCTTATACAGTACAACCTCGAAAATCCGGACGTTTTCCAAATTTTCGTTTTTTTTTTAATTATTTATTTTACCGTATTTTCTGGTCGACTTTCTGAACCCGGAAATGAAACGAAAGTTTAGATGGACGGCAGTAGATAGATAGGCTCGTGGTTGGAGCGTGAATTGAGTTGTTAGCGTTAATCCCTCCTCCCCCTTATTCAAGTCACAACTCCTAATGAATTATTTCGCGTAAAATATACATCGTTATTTAAATACGGAATTTTTATTATCAAAATTTCCTTTTCTCATTATTGAAAAAGACATTTTTCTGAAATAATGTAATTTTTAATATTAAACACTTTAAAACGTTATCATAATATTTTATCACAGATGTTCAATTAAATCTAAAAATCCCGAGAATTCATATTAACGCTCACGCAAATTTATTTTATTCACTTCGTAGTACGATTTCCATTCTTCAATGTATTCTGTTTTGTCTTTAGAATCTCCTCCCCCTCCCTGTATCTGACGATTTTTTCGTTCTCGTCGAACATGTCAGCTTGAAATCGACAGTATATTTTGCCTTTTTTGTTTAGAAAGCCATATTTACATACTATAAGTAGCAAATAAATAACTAAATAATATCGTATTGCACAGAACCGAGCAACAAGGTCATTAACACACAGAACTCTCAAAGGGGTCGGCTTGCCACCGGTGACAGTCGGCTGTGTTTACGATTAGGAACTAAGCAGATTCCTTTCTTCGCTTTCCCTGCCCCACCACGTCCGGAACCTAGTGATGACTCATCGTAATTTAGAATAATCATTGAGAGGAGAGATATATTTCTTTTTTGGAAAAGATATTTATTTTATCTACTGCGATATTTTTTACACATTTGACTATTACTAATAAAGTTTTTACTTTTTTCAGAGTCATCAGTCTTTTTAAACATAACATTATATAGATGCTAGATAATAAATAAAACTTTTAAGTTATTATTTTTTGTTTTTCGTTCGTTAATAGCGAAAACGGTTTAAACACATTTACACCTTTAAATATATCGTTAAAACTGCTATTCCTCGATCTTTATTAAATCTCAGCACTGCATTAAATCTTCCGGCGCTTCATTAAGGGTGAGCGTCAGTAAATTTTCTGCCCTATCCGCGCTTTGTTAACTTTCGCGGCACACATATTTCGCCGAAATTTTGCTCACACAGTTGCGAAATATTTTCTGAAAGATAAAATGCAATGCTTAGATTATATTAAAACTAAATTTAATGCTTCAAAAAACATAGAATATATTTTTTATTTTAATCCAACATATTTTTGGTGCTGCCATCTGTTGTCGTAATTTAATTCATACAGATTATTTTCATTTTTTAATGAACATTTTTAAATATCTATTCCTTCTAATACAGTGCTAAATACAACAACAGATCATAAATAATAATGCCACAATCACGGAAAGGAGATTTATCATTCTATAAATTTAATAAAGGATCTGAATGTACATCACTGAGGACTGCAGTTTTGTCTTCAAGTTCCTTTGTCTTCAAGTCCAAGTTCAATTACGTTTCCGTGATTATGGCATTATACATGATATGTTGTTGTATTTAATAGCGTATTAGAAGGAATAGACATTTAAAAATGTTCATTAAAAATAAAAATAGTCGGTATGAATTAAATTACGACAACAGATGGCAGAACCAAAAATATTTCACATTAAAATAAAACGTATTTTCTATGTTTTATTGGGTATTAAATTTAGTTTTAATATAATCTAAGCATAGCACTTTATCTATAAGAAAATATTTCGCAACTGTTTGAGCAAAATTTCGGCGAAATATGTGTGCCGCGAAAGTTAACAAAGCGCGGATAGGGCAGAAAATTTACTGACGCTCACCCTTAAATCTCGACAAAGCCGATATAACGGAAGTTCTGCACTTTGATGATGATGCGCCAATCGTAAATAAATTGAATGATGGCGAAATTCGCGATATGATATTAAATAAAAAAGGTCGAAGTAGTGACGATAAATGTGGAGAAGAAAAAATACCCATTGATGATTATGCAAAAAATCGATCATGCAATTAAAGGTCTTGAACAAAGAAGCATTATAACCGAGCAGAAGTAATGTCCATCTACAGGATAAAGAAAACTGCTTTCCCATAAACCAAAATTAATTAAATAACAAATGTTTATTCAAATATTTAGATGAAATGATAAAATGGAATTTTATCATTTCGTTTCATTCACACATTCTAAATTATTAATGTGTATATTTTTTCATAGAAATTTCTTTTGCCCTATTTTTTAGATTAAATAATATGTTTTAATTGATTAACTTAACTTTTGCCATTATTTTTACTAAAAATAGTGCTTTATAGTGTATTTAGTTAATATCAAATCTGAATTTTATTCAAATTCTATAATCCGGAAAAATCGAAAATCCGGAATCGGCAAAGTCCGGACGAGTCCGGATTTTCGAGGTTGTACTGTACATTATGTATATAAGGAAAGTAAAAATGCATTTAATATCAGTATATAAATTTCTTACTTCTTCCAAGCTTTATGAAAAATATCAATGGGCTCATAAATTAATTTGGAAAATGAAAATTTGTATCTATTAATTGTAAAGAAATAGATCTTTGTTATTGTATATTTTCTTATTTTCAAAAAGTAAATATCCTGAATTTTCTCTACTTAAATTGGGTAATGTGTGAAATCCCTAGGGAATTAAAAGAAAAAATAAACCATTCATTTAGATTCTACTCAAATATTTATTGTTTTTAATTAAAAAATATTTTATCAATAAGTAAAATATACTTTGTGCAAAGGATAAGGAAAACCTGAGCAACGTATATAAGCACAAGTAATACAATGCAGCATGCAGCTGTTTTGAGGATATGCTGGATCCTCTTCATCAGTGCAAGAGAACCAAAACCAATAAATTCGAAGTCCAAAAGAGGAATGGGTGCAAAAGAAATAAAACATAGGAGGTTACATACCCAAGACTTGGATCAAGAGACAGCCAATCTGAAACTCAGAAGTAAAGGATGAGATTAGAGTGTACCAAAATACAACAAGAATATCCAGACAAGACAAGTGAAGTCGGAACAAGAATAAATAAGACCTAACAAGATAAAAAATAGGTTAAAACAACACATGAGAGTCCAAAAGGTATAAAACGAAGAAAGTGGAACATTTACAGGACATTCCACTAGACTATGGACAAAAATGAAGTACTGAACAAGTCATTAATTAAATTACTTGAAATAATTTTTCTGAATATGAAAGGCTTCAAAGAAGTCAAGATCACAGATCAACGTGCATTTTTGTATGATCCTTGCTGAAGAAAACTCAAAACAGTGATTAAATTGATAACAATGTTGAGCAATTAAAGATTTATTAAATTCCCAAGTTTTCCATGTTCCTTAATACGAAATTTTAAAGCACATTTAGTTTGACCAATAAACACTACACTGACAGGAAATACTGTAAATGCCTCAACTATTAGAAAATCTGAGTTTATTAAAAGGTTTAAACACAATATTGAATTTGAATTTTTTAAAGATTTTAAGAAATCTGTTGACTGATTTTTGGAAAAAATGATAGTGTAATTGAAATCTTTTTCAGAAGTTAGTTTGGAGGAAGGTTTAGAAAAATTCTTAATTACATGATCATCAATGCTGGGAGAAAAAACACAATCAACAGCAATAGCTTTTAAATAATTGATCTCAGAATTGAGCAAATCCATAGTAGAACAAATGTTCAAAGCACAATGAACAAACATAATGAAAGCAGCAATTTTCTGGTTAGGCAGATGGCAGGAATTTTTTTGTGGAGGTAGAGAGATCAAAAAAGATTTACAAAAGATCATAGTAAGAAATTCATCATCGTTGCGGATGACCGAGACATACAAAAACGTAAGACAATTGTTCTTTTTCATTTCATAGGTAAACTGAATACAAGGATCAATGGAATTAAAAATATCCAAAATACCATCAATATCATGAAACATGAAGGAAAGGAACACTGTCATTAACATAGTGAGTATAAAAAACAAACTGGATAATTTCAAAAACTTAACTTTAAAATAATGCATATAGCTGCCACTGAGAATAGGACTGAGTGGATTCCCAAGCCATCAGACATACTGTAGAATTTATTATGGAAGTCAAAAGAATTTTGTGATAAACAAGTGTTGGTAAGAGAAATAAGTTCATCAATTTCAAATTAAAAAAAAAATGGAATTCATACAATCATTTCCTGAGACAGGACAATGCACCCTTAACTGGGAAATTGGTAAATAACGACTTGACATCAAAGGAGACCATAGTTAAACTATGAGAATTTAAATTACTAATTTTCTTCACAAATTGGGCAGAATTTTAGCAGGTATGAATATTACTAAGTAAGCAGAGGAGAGACTCTAGAAACTAAATGTTTGGCTAATTTGTAGGAAACAGTACCAATATTAGGTACAATGGGTCTAAAAGGAACTAACATCTGTTTTATGAACTTTGTGGAGAGCATACAATGTAGCACAATTGGCCATAGAAGGAATCTGGGACTTATTATAATTTTCAAGAATTGCATGTGAAAATTTAATGACTTGTCTAATTTTGTTTAAATCAGAATTACTAGAATCCTTGTGAATAGCACAATACAGATCTTTATTGATTACATTTTTAATGAAGGTTCATTCTGTTTCTTCCTTTTGTGCCCATTCCTCTTTTGGACTTCGAGTTTGTTGGTTCTCTTGCACTGACAAAAGGGATCCAGCACATCCTCGAAGCAGCTGTATGCTGCATTATTGTGTTATTTGTGCTTATATACATATGTTGCTCAAGTTTTCCTAATAAAGCATTTTATTTGAAAACTGAATATTCAATATTTGAAATATACAATGTATTCAGGAAATAATAGTTTGGATGACAAATGACCTCTTTGAAAAATATGTTGGATTCTGGTATTCAATATAGATTTCATGTGTAGGTGTCAAATATCCAATAAAGTAAATTTTAGAAATATATATTCTGTCAAAATGGAATCAAATTTCCCACCAATAGCACTTTAAATTAAGTATGAACTTAGGCAAACATAGCACACCCTTCATGTAATATAATTTCTTTATATCTCCCAATATTACAGTAAACTTATTATATAATAAGCGGTTTGAGGGTTTTTTTAAAGCAGTTCCAAAGTACAGATGATTGCAGAGCAACCATAAAATTATTAATTCAAATCTGTTTCTAGTAGCTTTTTAACTGCATTCATATGCTATTAAAATATATTTCTTCCACATTATTATTGAAATTAAACATTTGAAAACCTGACAAATACAAAATATAAATACTTGAAAGAAAATTGGTTGTTATTTAATCCTAGAATAGCACTGGTAATTTTCCATGACAATCTAATAGTGAAGTGGGTAAATTTTACACAGTATCACCAGTCATTAGCCTATGGGTTGGTCGTGTGGTCTGGGTTTTCTACAGTATCACCAGTCTATGGTTAAGATAAACCTTTAAAACTGGAAGCTTGAAGTGACACTTCACTTACCTTTAGTATACTATCACTGATCATTATTCAAAAACCAGTAGACAGAAGTTCAAATATGGCTTATGGACCTGTTTATATGGTGGAATAAAAACATTGCTTCAAGATATCTTATCAGAATTCAGGAAACATCTGCCTATTATTAGTAAATGAAAACTTTTTCAAACTATTTTTTCTCTTATCATTTTTCATGTAAAAATTTAAAGTTTTAAACCATTCCACGTAAAATCAACATTTTTTCTTCTGACATGCTATTGTGTCACAAACTGTATCAAATTTTGATGAATATTAATATTTGAAAAAGAAAGATTAAATATAAATTTTAAATCTTTTCTATGGATAGAGGTTTAAATCTTTTCTATGAGTGATGAGATTAAAAATATCAAATTTTGTACTTATTCTCAAAATTTTAAACTGATTATACTAGTTTAGAAGCACAGATTAAAGGAATTTAGGGGCATTCCTCTTATCACCCTTCAAAATCTGCTCCTAGACTGCTTAAGTCTCATTGTAAATATCTATACAATGTAAAAAAAAAAAATTATGTAGATTTACTATACATTTAAACTTATTACAATTGCTATGTGAAATTTTATACAGATAAAAAACAAAATGGCCTTATACCTGTATTGGAATGTCTATTTATTTAAATTTACTTAAAAGTTTAAAAGAAAACAATAATAATTAAAACTTCCAAAGTTATAATAATTATGCTGAAATATGTGAAGTTATGGAAAAATTAAAATATTTCTTCATTACATTTTTTTGTTTCAAATCTGGTACATTGATAAAATAATTTATGAAAATTTTTAAGTATAAAAGTGAATACAAATTGAAAATATATTGACTTTAACAGTCCAATTGCAACAACTAATTTAAAGTCTTGGAAATGTTCCGCTGATTGGCATAAATAATAGGGTAGAGAAAAAGCAGTTTCTTCCCTTATCACAATCCAAATGAAAATTGAAAGCCTTAAGTTATTCCACGTAAACTAAAAAATTTTATTTCTTTTCTGACACATTATTAGTTGCACCATGTTTCAAATTTTGAAAACAATAGTATATGTAAAGGAGCGATAAAAGAATACAAATTATTAATTTTTTTTATTAGTTGAAGGGAAAACAATCTTCTGGGCTTTACTCATGATCATACGTATGTTGTTATATATACAAGGTAGGATAAAAAAATTCGGAAACTGGCTTACTTGACAGATATGATTTATTGATATCTGTGTTACAAACAACCACCTTCAAAGTACTCCCCCTCTGCAGCTATGCACTTCTGCCAGTGCAAGTACAGTTGCTGTAAACATTCCTGGAAGCCTTTGGATGAGATGGTCTTCAGTTCAGCCGTTGCAGCTTCTTCAACCTCAGATGCACTCTTTAAACGGCATCCTTTAAGTTCATTTTTGAGATAGGGGAACAGATAAAAATCACATGGGGAGAGATCGGATGAGTAGGAAGGGTTGACGTTCCAGGTTTGGCCAGTGCGAACTGCACCATAAAAGACCGATGAGTGGGGACATTGTCATGTTGCAGCACCCAATCCTTGCTTTTCTAGAGTTCTGAGAATTTCCAGCACATAGCATCAATGAGACGAGCCAGGATCTGTGTGTACCTCTCCTTGTTCACTGTTGCCCCTTCCAGTATAAACTCGTAGTGCACCTAGCCCTTCTGGTCAAAAAACACCTCCAGCATTATCTTCCCTTTTGAACGGTTCAAACGGAAATTTTTTGACTTCGATAACGATGGTGACTTCCACTGTGAGGACTGCCATTTCATTTTTAGGTCATACAAGAAACACCACGTCTTATCACCGGTGATAATTTTTTAAAGGAATGTCAGATCTTTGTCAGTAACGCCAATCACTTCTACACAGATCCACATGGAGTCATCACACTAATCTTCGGTTAGCATTTTTGGTATAATGTGTTGACACGCATGATGCATGTTCAATTTGTCGGTCAGGATAGCTTGGCAGGTCCTATACGAAATTCCTGCTTTTTCAGCAATGATGTTGATGATTTGACGTCGATTGGCATGCACCATTTCCGCCAACTTTTGAATGTTGTCCTCCGTAATTGATGTTGACAGCCACCCAGTCCATGGATTGTCTTCTACGGATTCACGGCGGTGAATTGGAAGTGCCATGAAAACACCTTCGTATGACACATTGCTCTCTCACCGTACACCTGTTGCAACATGTGCAATGTTTCTATCAGTGATTTCCTCAAATGCTGGCAGAATTTGATATTCCACGTTGTTCTTCAAACGCCGTTTCCGTTTTCGGCAAACACAAACAACTACAGTTCAGTGACATGCATAGTCTGGAAAAACCCTGCACTGCTGACCTGCTTCTTCCTTTTCACATCTTGTGTCACACGTGCCTCTACGCCATGGTAAAATAGTCCTCCAATTAGGGTTGGAGATATCAACACAGTCTCCGAACTTTTTAATCCTACCTTGTGTGTATATATATATATATATATATATATATATATTAAAGCAGTTGAAATTTAAGAAAAAGACACTTTTCTAAAAAATATTTTTTTTTTCACTAACATGGAAACATTATTCATATACTATCTATTTATATACTTTAGATCAATTTAGAGAATAAGAGCAATTTTATGCATACAATTTTAAATTTATATTTGGATTTTAAACAAACTATTAGGTCCGAAAACTTTTAGGAAATCTAAGCTGCCCTTAATATATGAAGTTATCAGTCGAGTCACATTATTATAACCATCTGCTAATATCCAGAATAACAGCATTTGGCAGTATGGACGACAGCCAGACACCATGGGAGTGACTCAATAAGGTGTTAGACATGCAAACTGCAGTGTGTACGACATTTACTAACAGGTGTGTGGTGGTGGTGGTGGTAGATACAGTCGTCGATTGAGGTGGTCCTAACTGTGCTGAATCGGATTAAGATCTGGGAAATTCGGAGAACAGGGAAAGTTACAAGAAATTTTGTTTGCACTCTTCGAACCACTCGAAAACAATTTTGGAGGTATGACAGGTCGTATTGTCCTATTGAAAGATCCCATCGGCCTAGGTAAGACTGTCAACATAAATGGGTGCACTTGATCAACAATGATAGAGAGATACCCAAATCTATCGAGAGTGCCTTCTACAGGTTTCAAGGGACCCAGAGCAGACAAATAATTTCCTAAACCATAACGCTGCTGTCACCAACTTGTTTATATCCAACAATAATAGTTGCTGGGTACTTGTTCTAGTTAGTTTCATGCATCACACACCAACGATCATCTGTTCGTTGGAGTTGATAACATGACTCATCAGAGAAGGCAACCCTTTGCCAGTCAGTGCAAATCCAATTTTGTTACTCCTGTGCAAATTTCAGCTATTGTTGGCATTGAACCTTCATGAGCATGGATGCAGTCACCAGCCATCTTCTCTGGAGCCCCATTCACAACAGCGTTTGCTGCATAGTTGTTTTAGACAAACATCTGGAAGCCCACTGGTTCGTTTGTATGGTGAGTTGCTCCACAGTAGCATGCTGATCAACCTGCACAGACAATGTTCCCTTCTCACATCGATGGCTCGTGGTGCTCCACAGTTACCACATCGAGTCTTCGAAATTCTTCTATTCTTCCACTCATAGTATACGTTAACCATACTAGCCTGTGAACAGTTCACAAACTCTGCTGTTTCTGACGTACTGCCACCCTTAGCCGGTAGCCAATGATCATGCCTTTTTCCACATCTGTTAAATCATGTTGTTTACCCAAGTCAGCCACAGTTGTTATCCTGACAAGTTGCCAACATCCTGCCTTATATACCCACAAAATTTGACCTTGACACGTGCATTTGTTCATTGGCTATGTGTCCTTAACGTCAGAGGTAGGAGGTGGTCATGTGACTAGACATTTTAGTAATGCCTTTAAAATCTTGCATTTCAAAAGATAATAAAAGATTTTATTAATTGATTAAACTTCTACAAATAAGTGATAGTCATTCATAACATATCACTTGGATGCCAAGTAATTGTTATATGAAATTATGTGGATTTGCAAAATTGGGACTTAATTAGATAGAAACTGGTCAAAAATGTCATGCAACTGGAAAGCACATAAAACATTTTCAAAATATATAGCACAAGATACTCTTCATTAAAAACATCACTTTATCATTAACCCCTTGCCTGTGGAACATATTTCAGGAAAATGGGTCAAAAATGGAAAAAAAATTTTATGCTTTCATTTTGTGTATTATAACATTTAAAAAGGTAAGAAAAATTTTATTTTGTAAAAATATAAATTTTTATATGAAATAACTACTATATTTAATATTTTGACATACATGTGGAAAATTAATGGATTATATTCATATTTTACTCAAAATTGTTTAATTATAGCAAAATAAATCAAATAATCTTTTCAATTTCACAAATCATTTCACAGAATCATTTTTCAGAATTTCACAAATCTTTTATAGTATGATATATAAGACAAATATGACACGGCACACAAGCCAACATCACACTCTTTACAATAAACTCTGTGTATATCCCGCCTAATCAAGCTAGCTGATCCCGCCTACTTCCAAAAAAAATGTGGACAAGTATTGCCATCTATTGGGAAAACAATGAATTATATTGTAGAACATTTCATAAAACAAAACGGACTCAATTCGGGATCAACGGAATAGAAACACTGATTTTTCGCTTGCCCGAAGTCAGTTCGGGCATTCCAAATTTGGCGTGGATGGGTTGCGCGAACTGGATTCGGGCAGCACAGGCAAGGGGTTAAAAGATATTTTTTGGATGCATCAGTGCTTGATGTAAATATGAATGCTTACTCACCAATTTTGTAACATGGTGCTTTCATTCATCATATGGTCACACAACACAAGAAAAAGCAGATCAATTTAACAAAATATAAAATTAAGAGTTTTGTATCACATTCCTAATACACAGATATATTTAATATTTAAATATTTATTAAATTTAAAAGTAAATAAAACATTTTAAAATTTAAACTCACTTGAAAATAAGAAAAATATGTTAAAACCTATATTTATTTTGAACTATTTAAATATTAAACAAGAAAGATCAATCATGCTTAAAGCATTGATTATGAAACACTTTCCAACTTCAATGCAATTTTATTTAAACATGTCTAAAATGCAATACATTCCTCGGTAATATTTTAAAACTTATCACAATACTACATTAATTTATTATATTTGAAACCTTAAACCTTCATCGAAAAAAATTAACTTCATTTAAATGACGGCATTAAAATATAAATTGCTTGGTTTAAACATCTCTAAAATGTGATACATTCCACAGTAATAATTTTAGAATTATCATAATACTATGATAATTTATTATATTTGAAAACTTAATCGAAAACAACTGAAATTCATTCAAATGACGTCATAAAAAAATAACACGCCTGGCTCACTCTATAAAAGCAACATTTCATTCATAAATAATTCCCCCATTCATGTCATTCATCACAATACTATAATAATTTATATTATTTAAAAATTAAGACCATGGAGCTACAAGTAAGTAAAACTCTATGCGTAAAACTTCATCGAAAATTATCGTCCTTCTCTTTCTAAAATCAATGAATATTTCATTCATATCAGCCATGCAGACTCCATGGACTAAATGATTTTGTGTTAAAGAATTACAGCGATTCTAATACAACTCATTCTACATATTTTGCTGTTTACATTTTACATAGGTGAAAAATAGGCTTAATAGTAGAAATAATCAAATTTTGATGAGCATTTAAACTGAAATATATTGTCATTGCGTTGTTAAAGTATGTAGATGCACAGAATTTAGGCAAAAATAAAGTAGTTTTAGGACGGATACAACACTCAATATGAATTAAAAAGAACTTTAAAAATCACGATTTTGAGACAAGATGGATGCCATATATCATTTTGAAGTGGGTCATGTGATCGTTTCATATCATGGACACGTGATCGCTTCATATAAGAGGTGTTATTATTATTTTAATTTCTATTTAAAAAACTACTGAATATATTTCGCTGAATTTTTTTTTACATATTTTATGGAACAATTTGAATATTGCCCAAAATTTTCGAAGCAATTTGTGAATTTTAAATCCGCTTAAAAAATGCTTGAAAAATTAGGTCCCATAGTACTCAATGTATTCCATTTTTTCAACCCGGGTTCAATCCAAAACTAATTGGGTGATATTATTCATTTATATTCCCATAGGTCCTATAGACCGTCTGAACAACATACTAAAATTTCATTTTGAAGTCATTTTTACGGCAGTTATCGTGCTAACGGACAGACAGACAGAATGAACAAAGTCATAAACACTTTTCAACTTTGTTGTAAAGTGTTAAAAATATAAGAATAAATTAAGTTTAACATTTTTAATATTGAAACTATTTTTAAATAAGTAGTCAAATTAAGTGTAAAAATTTTATTATTGACACCATTTTAAAATTTAAGTGTTCAAAAGTACACAGATTTTGAAATTTAAATTACTCTCACTTAACAACACCAATAAATACATTTAACAATAAATGATAAAATGATATAGATTTTGTTTTACAATAATCCTGTAATTTTGGATTTAGAGTAAAAAGAAAAAATACAGAAAAAGAAAATAATAAGTGAAATAAAAAAGAAAAATGGAAAGAGGAAGTAGATGATGAAATTATGAATAGAACAAGAATGAATAGATGGAGACATATATGAATAGATGGAGACATATTATGAATAGATGGAGACAAGGCAAAGGATTGAAACTTTGGGCAAAATGTTTGCCAAGATACATTGGAATAAAATCTTTTGAGAACATTTACACTTATTTATGCATATTGTTAGAGAACAGTTTTATATAAAACCAGATATTAAAATAAATAAAAAAAGTAATAATAATACATTCATAATTAAAAACTTAAATATAAACATACAGATTAATACAGATTTAAATAGCAAAGTAATATAACGCAATTCAATAACAATAAGATATGTAATTGTGCATAATACTGTATACGGTTTAACATACAATTTATTGATTTGATAAATAGAATTACATGTATATTATTCTTTAAATATGTATCATATATTTATAAAATTTAAAATCCCAAAATACAGAAGTTAAAATATTAGTATGTAAAGACTAAGTTAGTTAACATAAATATTAGTATGTAAAGACTAAGCTGATGCATAAAATCTCTACGATAAATATTTAATAAGTAAAAAAATACTTACAGAATCACTAAAAATATTACATTATGTAGTCCAATTCAAATATCTTAGAGGATAAAGTTTGTTGAATTATTTTCATTAAACTTTGGCTTCTTCTTTAAATATTTTCTTAATGTCTTCCTTTTCTTTTACAGAAATATTTTCTTCTACAACACAGAAATTCAATAGGCAAGTTTACAAAATTCTATTATTATTTAAATAATTTAACAACAAAATTAATATGACAGAATGTGTAAATCATTCTATATACAACAAACAAAGAATTCTAGCTTTCAGAAACAATCATACATATAATCATAAAATAATTTAACATTGTTAATTACAGCAAACAACTATAGTACAACATTCAGAGTCTCGCAACAAATTTGGAATCCATTAAATTTAAAATAAAACTTGATTTTGTATATTTTATAGTGATAATTCTACCATTCAGCATGTACTCAAATTTAAATTTCAGCACATTGAATTTCAACGGTGCTTCATAAGACTTAATCGAAACTTTTTTTTTTTTCATTTCCAATGGCGGGTACAAAAGACAAACTGAAGCCAAACAAGAGAACAGTAACAAAAGGCAACAGAAGAGAGTCTATGGACCCATTCGGTCCCTTGCTTCCCAGTAGCGTTCCCACATAGGTGTAGCGGAGAGCGCAGGACAGTGTCGCAGGTGAGAATAGTCCATGGGTTCCCGAACGCTGCAGAGCATGCAACAAGGGTCATCAAGTATATTTATGCGATGTAAATGTCCGGCAAGGCAGTCATGATCAGTAGCGAGGCAGAATTCTGCTACGGCTTTCTTCCTAGGCCAATCAGAAAGATTTGAAATGTTTTTCCACCAGGGTTTGTGGGAATTCCTTTCTAAAAGCTCTTTTTCCAAATTATTCTTAAAAATTGATTTAATGATTGACTTTACATTATGATAAGGGATTTCATCAATAGTAGTTTGAATAATCGCTGACCCTTTTTTGGCTAGTCGATCTGCTTTTTCGTTACCCTCTATACAGCAGTGGGCTGGAATCCACTGCAGGCAAATAATCTTATCCCTCTGGGACAAAAAACTTAGGAGGGATCGGCAATTCTTAATGGTTGCAGAGCACGGGGCTCTAGTAGAATTAATTGCCTGCAAGGCGGCTCTCGAGTTGGAAAAATTACCACTCTGGAAAAATGACCTAAGTGACATTGGAGCTGAGAGAGGGCAATACATATGGCCTCAATTTCACCATCAAAAGCAGTTCTATATCTCCCCACTGGGGAATAGATAGCAAAGGAGTCACAATAGACACCTGCTCCAGAATTAATGCTGTTATCCACTCGAGATCCGTCAGTATAAATCCGAAGCCAATCACTTTCAGGATATAAAGTGTTAATAGTCTCATAAGCCAGAATCCACAATATCAAGTCATTTGTGTTGCTTTTAAGGGTAGGCTGAATAAGTTCGGTACAGACACGAAATCCCTTATTTGCACTTGGATCAAGTGACTGTGGTAGTTGTTCGGGTCTAAAATTGAGTTCATGGTGTTCCTTCAACTCGAAAACTTTCTGCAAGAAATCATATTGAGTTTTTCAAATCTGCTCACCAGTTTGGGAGTCACTGTTCCACAAAGAAAAGTATCCAGGACTCCTTAAAATCTTTTATCCAGGAATTTTTAAAATCTTTTTTTTTTTCTTAAAATCTTTGAGAAGAAGGGCACTTTTCTCGATAATTGACCTAATAGGCTTGTTCCCCATACAGAGCAACATAGCATCAATAGGGGTTGTTTTGACCCCACCAGTAATTAGGCAAAGGGCCTGATTTTGTAGTCTTTCAAGTAGGCCAAAAATTTCTTGTGAAGAGGCCACCAAGGTTTCGCAGCATTAGGTAATGATCAGCAATACAAAAGTTTTATAAGTCATATTTAGAGTAGATCTGGAGCAGGCCCATCTGGAACCGGCCAGGCGCTTCAGTATGTTAAGCCGATCAGTGACTCTACTGACAGTGCTCTCCGTGTGTGGCTTGAACGTCAGTTTCCGGTCAAAAGTCACGCCCAGATATGAAAACTTCTCCGAACCATTAATAGCAGAGTGACTAAAAAATAACTCAGGTTGGAGGGGTTGATGGATGAGGGAAAAGCTTTGGTAAACTGTTTTATCTAAGTTTATTACCATATTATTGGTATCACACCATTCCTCCAACATCATAAGGGCACAATTCAGAGTTTGTTCGGTCAAAGATTTTGCATTCCTTTTGGGAACTTCCATCCAAATGACGAGATCATCCACATATAGGAGGCACCTAACTCCATCAATTGATCTGAACTTAGTAACCAGATATTAATATAAATGTTAAATAAAATGCAGCTGGTAACAGCTCCCTGTGGGAGACCAGTTTGGAGTATTTTATATCGTGAAAAGCAATTTCCAATTCTAACTCGGCACAAACGTTGATTGAGGAACTCTCTAAACCATTTAAGCATGTTAGAGGTTATTCCTAATTCCGAGAGTTTCAGAAGGAGATTTTCTCTCCATACAGTATCATAGGCCGATTTAAGATTCACAAACACAGCTGTCAAGATATGCCTCTTGTCCAGAGCGTCCTTTATTGCCTGACTAAGAAGTGAAACGTGGTAATTAGTTGATCTAGATTGCCTAAAACCAGCCTGTTCTTCTTCCAAAAGCCCAAAGCTTTCCAAATACCAGTTTAATCTACGATACGTAATCCTTTCCATGCTTTCCCCCATTATACTTGTCAGCGAGATTGGTCTGTAGTTATGTAAATCACCAGGGTCTTTGTCTTTTTTATGAATTGGTATTATGACAGATTTCCGCCACTGAGAAGGGACAATGCCCTTTTCCCATATGACATTGAAGAATTTCACCAGAAGACTTAATCTAAACTTTTTTAAAAGTTTTGCGTGGTTTGAACAAAATTTATATTAGAATAGAATTTTTATTTATAAAAAAATCATAATTTGAGAAAATATTTAACATCATATTAATAGATGAAACACATATAACACTGTTCTAAATTTAAATCTATTTAAAATATTTAAAATTATATTAATAGATGAAACAAGTATAACACAGTTCTAAATTTAAGTCTAATTTTATGAAATTTTTGTATAAAACTATGTACATAAAATTTTAAAATTTAAATGTTATTACAATTGACTGCATACAGTCAATTCACATTATTACAAATTGCTAGGGGAATAGGAATGCATTTGCATTATCGAAAATTTGTATTAATGTTTTTTTGTTGGTGTCAAGATTGTGTAATTTAAGAAGTTAAAAGGCTGATAGCGGATGAAAATCTCTAAATTACCTTGAATTAATTTACTAAATAAAGTTAAATAAAAAGAAGACAGTACTCACTGTTTAGATGCGTAACAGTATATCATAGAAGTTAAACAAAGCAAAGCTAAAAGAAATCCATAAATTTTTCCTGTTGAAAATTGTTTGGAAAAGTAAAAAGTACTTTTTATCATCATGAATGTCATCTCTAGATATTCATCCATGTCACTTTCAAACAGCAGATAATGGCATATGGTGTCTACTGTGTCTGTTGCATCCTTAAAAGAAGGCGTAGCTGAATATTGTTGTCAATCTCATATTAATTTTTGAAATCCTCACTTTCATCGTCCTTCACTACCGTTATTCTTCTTACAATTTCTTCGTCACTTATTTCTTCAGATGTGCATTTAAGGCAGCTGTCCATGTTAAGAAAATTCTAAAACGTGAAGGGCAGATTTGAAGTCAACGGCTCTTCTGTATTAATAAAACCTGCATAACAAAAGCAATTTGCAATGACTTGAGAACTGATTGCAAACTACAAAGCTGGTGATAAATAAAGTGCTTGTAATAAATCTACTTCATAATCTTTGTCGTTATTTATGTTTAGAAATTATCCTTTGCAAGAGATTTCTTCTATAATGACACTGGAAAACTGCTATAATGCCCTGATCCATGAGCTAAATCAAGTTGGTTACAGTGAGTGGCAGAAACTCTATTTTACATCTGTTAATCTTTCTACAGGAACCTTCAGCAGTACAGTTATCAACAATCATCATAATATTTCATTTTTTAATATTTCAAGTTGTTCCATCATCCACGGTTTTTGTAGCAAATCATCCACGCTTTCAATGTAGCAGAGAAAACCATAATGGTGTAACAAATTAAGGTTTTCTCCCTTTGGAATGGAAAGGAAAAGGTTTCATTCGAACCTGTCTTTGCTTACTAGGAGAAAAAAATATATTCTACTCAAAATGAAACATTTATTGCCACTTTTTATTATTCCCATCAAAAATTCTAAAAAACAATCAATATTGAAAATAAAGTCAGTTTTGTGGGGATTATTTACTGTTTGGTGTAACGAATTATGGTAAAATTATTATTTGATTTATCATGTGAAAATTAATGTTGTGACAATGACGTTTACCCAGGGTAATGGCAAAATTTGGGTAGGAACTTTCTGGTGTAAAATGAGAAACAGGATAGAGGTATTATTCTTCACAAATGGAGCCATCTAGTTCAATGGTTTCAGACACTGATTCTCTTCATAGGTTATATCAGGAGTTCAGACATACGATTATTTTCATTCAGCCAAGATTACTAGTAAACTCCCCTTCAGCTTTCAGCCTTTCTGCTTTTGTTGAATAAAGTGAAATGTAAACGTGGCAAATAGCTTGTGAGTTAAGGTTTCGAATTATCTTGGAATTCATATATTATTTAAAAGGCATACAGAGGTCATACACAGTGGCGCACCCACGGGGGGGGGGGGGGGGGGGGGGGGGGGGGCAACATTATTTTTTGTGAAAATATTCTATAATAATTTAAATTAGTGAGAAATAAATATTTATAAATTATTCAAGAAACTTTCTCTTTCAAACCGACAAAAAATAAGTCTAAAAATTTGTGTGAATTGATTTTTAATATTAATTCAGATTTGTCCAATTTCACTTTTAATTGCCTGCTCATTTTATACTATGTTTAGTTAAGTTTCATATGTGATATTTATGAGTAAGTGTCATGAAAATACAATCAATCCATTAATACAAGTTGTTTTTTAAAAGATAAAAATCAAAAGATAATCATTAATTTTGGAATTCTAAAAAATGCCTCCATAATTTAAACAAATTACATTAGTTAATTACTAATTGCCAGTTGGAAATAATTAATAATTATAAAAGAGGAAAACATTATAATTAGCTTAGAAGTAAACTTTTAAATAGTATTCTTTTTTTTTACCTAAACTACATTTAAAACAATTTTATTTTACCAAAAAAGGCAAAATTTCCAAAGGAAAACAACATGGAAATGCTCACCTATTTTACCTATCGGATGGACTTTCAGACCTACAAATTTATTATATCCATATTCCACGTAGATAAGGCAACAATTTTGGATGGCATTGAAGATCAAATGCAGGATTACCATGAGTGATCCTCCCACCTTAACTACTGGCTATCCCAACCTCCCATAATGGCAATATTATCATAAAAAATGTAACTGGCTAAATTATTTCCAGAAAAAATAAATGCTGTTTATTTATTACTATCTTAAACTATTTAATAGAAGTCTATGAGAACCAGCCACCCACTGTACCTGCATGAGGTCACTTTTTTAGCAATCAATTTTTCTCAAATGAAATTAAAAAATACACACATTGAGCAGACATAGCTTTCTTGCTTATCTGCCGACTGTTATGAAGCTTTTCCTTTTGAAATTATTAACTTCTTTAATTACTTAATTGTATAACTTACTATTTATACTTACCTTAATTTATTATTTATCTTTATGATTCACACACACATTTATTTATTTATATTATTTAACTATTATTCCTTAAGTTATTTACATTACATTTTATTCTAAGATATTATATTTATATTTAACCTGTGATCGTATAGATTTAACCAATCAAGTAAGTTTAGTTTACTTTTAATATTATTTTCTCTTTATTTACTTTAACTCAATCCATTACATTGCTTGGTCTGTGCTCAACTATGTAAACCTTTCAAAAACACTTCATATAACCTCTAAGAAAATCCACTTACCTTTAAATGATTAAATAGATAAAATTAGCACAGCCAACAACAACAAAAGAATTCACAACTCATTTGTTAAATTAAAAATTAACTTTTAATAACAATTAAAAATTCAACATCTGATCCATTTATAAGATTTCATTATTTGTATAGTGGCATAAAGTTAAGTTAGTACATTGCTCCAAATTAAAATCTTTTAACTTTGTAATTTAATAAAAAATAACCCTGGGAACAGAATCCACTCTGGTCTGAAGACCAGAGTTTGGTCTGCCTGAGCTGTCCACCACTAAAAATGTGAAAAGCATAACTCAGAAATAATAAAAACACATTATCGGTGTATATGAAAGAAATCATTTTCATAAAATAAAACATTCGTGTATATATATATATTGTGTGTAGCTCCACCCAGATGGCATGTATAAAAGAATAGATCTTAAGATGTTGATTGGGAGAAATCATCCAAAGACAGCGAATGTTCTCGCTTCCAACAGTAGATGGCAGCACCAGAAATGAGGAGCAAAAATGACTGTTGTTAAACATGATAAAAATCACAAAGCTACACACAATTTTTAAAAATATACTTATTAATTGTTGACTTGCAAAAACATGTAACTCTTTCTATCCTTCCTATTGAAACTTTTTTTTTGATCTACACTGAAATTTACATTTTTCTTTCTGGAACATGATGATACTTTCTCACACATAGCTTGTAAAATTTAATGACACGATTGAAATCAAAACGCTTCGAGTTGGCCGGTGAAATAAAATACGGCTCTTAACTGCAGAGCTCTCGAGTGGGCCCGCAAAACACTTGAGTGACACTGAACAATGTGGAGAGGGATCACTGATGCACTTATCCCTGGAGTGACGTATTTAAGGGATGAATTGATGACAGTACACTTGAGTTGGCCGGCGATAAGGACAGAAGGTCTTATGGGAATTCTGAAGCATGAAAGGCTTCCCAAAAACATGACGATCGATGATGAATCACTGGCCGATTTCTCCCAAGTTGGTATTCGATAACTGATGGAGACAGACAAAGACAGCTGGACTTGTGCAGAAACAGAATCGCCGATTTGACGTAGTTCCCTTTTACAAGCTATGTGTGAGAAAGTATCATCATGTTCCAGAAAGAAAAATGTAAATTTCAGTGTAGATCAAAAAAAAAGTTTCAATAGGAAGGATAGAAAGAGTTACATGTTTTTGCAAGTCAACAATTAATAAGTATATTTTTAAAAATTGTGTGTAGCTTTGTGATTTTTATCATGTTTAACAACAGTCATTTTTGCTCCTCATTTCTGGTGCTGCCATCTACTGTTGGAAGCGAGAACATTCGCTGTCTTTGGATGATTTCTCCCAATCAACATCTTAAGATCTATTCTTTTATACATGCCATCTGGGTGGAGCTACACACAATATATATATATACACGAATGTTTTATTTTATGAAAATGATTTCTTTCATATACACCGATAATGTGTTTTTATTATTTCTGAGTTATGCTTTTCACATTTTTAGTGGTGGACAGCTCAGGCAGACCAAACTCTGGTCTTCAGACCAGAGTGGATTCTGTTCCCAGGGTTATTTTTTATTAAATTACAAAGTTAAAAGATTTTAATTTGGAGCAATGTACTAACTTAACTTTATGCCACTATACAAATAATGAAATCTTATAAATGGATCAGATGTTGAATTTTTAATTGTTATTAAAAGTTAATTTTTAATTTAACAAATGAGTTGTGAATTCTTTTGTTGTTGTTGGCTGTGCTAATTTTATCTATTTAATCATTTAAAGGTAAGTGGATTTTCTTAGAGGTTATATGAAGTGTTTTTGAAAGGTTTACATAGTTGAGCACAGACCAAGCAATGTAATGGATTGAGTTAAAGTAAATAAAGAGAAAATAATATTAAAAGTAAACTAAACTTACTTGATTGGTTAAATCTATACGATCACAGGTTAAATATAAATATAATATCTTAGAATAAAATGTAATGTAAATAACTTAAGGAATAATAGTTAAATAATATAAATAAATAAATGTGTGTGTGAATCATAAAGATAAATAATAAATTAAGGTAAGTATAAATAGTAAGTTATACAATTAAGTAATTAAAGAAGTTAATAATTTCAAAAGGAAAAGCTTCATAACATGTTTTTTAATTTAACAATTTTTAATTTAAGGTAGTTTTGTGGAAAAATTTTTTTTCTTTCTGTTTAAAAGTGTTTTGGTTCTTAAAAGTTTGTTGCTGGGTGATTGTGTATTTCTTCGAATGTGGGGGAGGAGATTTTGGAATTGGGTTTTCAGTTGTTTAGTTGTTTTATTAATCTTGAAGCTTCTCAAAATTTTATGTTTCGACCCTTTGAATTCTTCGGCTGGTCCAAAGTCTTCATCAAAATTTATGTTTTTATTGTAATGACAAGTAATTGGGAACTCTGTTTTGTTTTTCTTCTTTCCGACTGTTTGGGTGATGCATTTTTCAAAAGCAGATTTTTTGTTTTGAAATTTTTTTTAATTGAAATTCTTTTTGTTTTGAAATTTTTTTTTTTTTTAAATTGAAACTTTTTGTAGTTTATTGAAATTTTTTTTATTACTTGTGATAATGGGGAGTGTTAAGATTGAATTGATAGACTGGAAGGTTAGAATTAAATTTTGTTTTTGTGTAAAATTATATTTTGAAAATTTTTTTTTGTTGTTTGTCAGAATTTTAATTTTCTGGGAGGTGGAGCTAAAACTTGGATTTGCTTGAAATTTATATCATTTTTGGAATTCCCTTTTTGTTGAGGTTTGTGCTTCGGATTTTAGTGCAGGGATTTGAATTTCAAAATTTTACCATTTGTGGGAGTTCTTCGAATTTGTAAAATTTTTGGTGGACCTTTGAGTTAGCGAAATTCTAGTGGAAGCACACTTGTTTATGAAAGTCACTGCTGCAGAGATGTTTTTTTTTTGGGAAGAATTTCTCGTCCGATAGGATTTGCTTTAGGAAATTTAATGGGACGTTCAGGGTTGTGTGCTACATTGGGCCTACAATAGTTTTTTTTGAGGGATTTCGATTGTTCGACTCCTTCGACTTCAAGTTAATTTCTTCTTTTACCCGTCTTGGAAGTACACAGCTCTGGCAGTTATTTCACATCATTTCTATTCTAAATTTGTATTCACCTTTTTCATTGTGAAAATTTTGAAATGGTCGGCTATTCATTAAATTTCAGTTTTAGAGGGAGTACAGACGTGTACTCTCGCCTGTTAGAAACACTTGATTTTTTTTGTGTTTTGTCATTGGGAATTTTGTTTATTGAGGAAGTCTGGCAGGTTTTGGTTCTGTATCACTTGTGCAACCCGAGGGATGTGGAACGGGGGTTTGACAGACTGTTTTTCAGTGTTTTGAGATTTTCTTTCACCTGGGCGCAGTGCAGTTTAAATTCAAAATTTTTGTGATCATTTGCTTTTAAGTAGGTAGTGCAAGGCTAAGCTGAGGGTGGTGTAAGCATGAGGAAGCTAAACTCATGTTGTATATAGGAAAGGAGGCGGACCCAAAAGCGAGGAATGCTTGGGGGCGCCATGAGAAAAGAGGATTTTTTTTTTGGAGAAAAATCCCCCCGGCCAGGATCAGTGTATTTTTATGTCACATTGTCCAGGCTCTGCTACACACTACTGGGGTTGTTTGGCTTTTGTTTTGATTGGGAGGGATTTGATTTTTTTTTTGTTTTATGAGCAGTGTATTTTTCCCTTGTTGAGTTTCAATTTTTTTTTTAATTAAATTTGGTGAGAATTCAGATATTTTTTTTTCTTCTTCGTCAGGGTTAGTTTCAGTTTTTTAAAAATTTTAAATTTTAGAGTTGTAATGAATGTTTTCTTTTTGGAGGTTTCTCTCCTCTCTTAAAGGGGAGATACGAAATTTTTTTTTTTGGAAAGTCTAGGAAAGTGCAAGTTTTAAATTTTATGGTCATGATCAGTGTGCCTTCCCTGTACGTAAAATATGTATTGTAAACATTTTTCAGATTTGTAATCCCAGGAGTTGCTACATGAAGCGAGTGTTCTCGCAGGTTTACAATTTCTCCGCCACCAGGATGGTGTTCTCTTTTGGTCATTTTCGGCTCTTTGTTGTGAAAAATTTTATTCTAAAATTTTTTTTCCGGTGGTCGAGAGGAATTATGTTATGCCGAGATTCTACAGTTCTAAATTTAATTATTAGTTCAAAATTTTGTAATAGCTTAAAATTCGTTATTTTCCCCTTTCCCTTCAAAATTCTAAATTTATTTGTTGTTTGGAATATTTCGGCGATTTGTTTCCCCTTTAACGTAATTTGTTATCTTTTTAATGTTTTTATTATTCAAAATTGTGCGCAATGTGCCTTTAAACGTTAAATAATCTTTTGTTAATCCTTCCGTTTCTCGCTCGCATCTTTTAACTTAACTTCACTTCATTCATCAGTTTGCAGAAAAAAAGGCACTTTTTAAGACAAAATTTGACTTTCCATCGCTTATCAGTAAACACCTGCAAGAGGAGGGTCCCAGCACATCCGGTGGGGCTGGCGGGTTGCCATTTCGCGGCGGCTTGCCGCTTGGCGGAAGTTATCCTTTTTTGATTCTTGGCATAACAGCGTTTTGATTTCCGCAGTGTATGCGTGGGCGCTCGGCGCGAAGCGCAGAGTTCCGCTCGCCAAGTTTGGCGTCTCCTGGGAAGGCAAGCGTGTGTTGCCGGGGGAGTTCGATTCTGAGCAGCAGACGAGGAGGTTGATAAAATTTGTAAGAGCCGAGCCTGGGGCTCACGCCCCTGGTCGCCGGTAGCTTATGAATTTGGATACTGAGCATCCTGGCATTCCTGAAACTGGCTACAGTGTATTAGTTAAAAATGCCTGCATCTGAGTTCAGCGCATTTGCAGGGAACTACGTCAAATCGGCGATTCTGTTTCTGCACAAGTCCAGCTGTCTTTGTCTGTCTCCATCAGTTATCGAATACCAACTTGGGAGAAATCGGCCAGTGATTCATCATCGATCGTCATGTTTTTGGGAAGCCTTTCATGCTTCAGAATTCCCATAAGACCTTCTGTCCTTATCGCCGGCCAACTCAAGTGTACTGTCATCAATTCATCCCTTAAATACGTCACTCCAGGGATAAGTGCATCAGTGATCCCTCTCCACATTGTTCAGTGTCACTCAAGTGTTTTGCGGGCCCACTCGAGAGCTCTGCAGTTAAGAGCCGTATTTTATTTCACCGGCCAACTTGAAGCGTTTTGATTTCAATCGTGTCATTAAATTTTACAAGCTATGTGTGAGAAAGTATCATCATGTTCCAGAAAGAAAAATGTAAATTTCAGTGTAGATCAAAAAAAAAGTTTCAATAGGAAGGATAGAAAGAGTTACATGTTTTTGCAAGTCAACAATTAATAAGTATATTTTTAAAAATTGTGTGTAGCTTTGTGATTTTTATCATGTTTAACAACAGTCATTTTTGCTCCTCATTTCTGGTGCTGCCATCTACTGTTGGAAGCGAGAACATTCGCTGTCTTTGGATGATTTCTCCCAATCAACATCTTAAGATCTATTCTTTTATACATGCCATCTGGGTGGAGCTACACACAATATATATATATACACGAATGTTTTATTTTATGAAAATGATTTCTTTCATATACACCGATAATGTGTTTTTATTATTTCTGAGTTATGCTTTTCACATTTTTAGTGGTGGACAGCTCAGGCAGACCAAACTCTGGTCTTCAGACCAGAGTGGATTCTGTTCCCAGGGTTATTTTTTATTAAATTACAAAGTTAAAAGATTTTAATTTGGAGCAATGTACTAACTTAACTTTATGCCACTATACAAATAATGAAATCTTATAAATGGATCAGATGTTGAATTTTTAATTGTTATTAAAAGTTAATTTTTAATTTAACAAATGAGTTGTGAATTCTTTTGTTGTTGTTGGCTGTGCTAATTTTATCTATTTAATCATTTAAAGGTAAGTGGATTTTCTTAGAGGTTATATGAAGTGTTTTTGAAAGGTTTACATAGTTGAGCACAGACCAAGCAATGTAATGGATTGAGTTAAAGTAAATAAAGAGAAAATAATATTAAAAGTAAACTAAACTTACTTGATTGGTTAAATCTATACGATCACAGGTTAAATATAAATATAATATCTTAGAATAAAATGTAATGTAAATAACTTAAGGAATAATAGTTAAATAATATAAATAAATAAATGTGTGTGTGAATCATAAAGATAAATAATAAATTAAGGTAAGTATAAATAGTAAGTTATACAATTAAGTAATTAAAGAAGTTAATAATTTCAAAAGGAAAAGCTTCATAACACGACCGAGTAGTTGTTCACTGCGTTACATCTGCATAAGCATGTCAGTTTGTAGTATGCCTTCGTTGACTAGTCTGGTCGCTTTTCTTAAAACAATCTCAATTTGTAATAGCTTTCTTGCAGTAGCTATAGACACTGTGAAGAGCATAATTCACCATAAATAAGTTCCTAGACATATTTTTGCCCGTTGCATAGGTGTAAATACACCTACATCAGAACTACTTTCGCAAGCATATTAGAGATAAAAAATAGAGAGTAGTTACCATGTGATCAAGGTCACTTAAAAAACATGAGCAAGGTCACTTTAAAGGGAACTGAGTATGCTAGTGAAAATTGCATGTAATCAGATTAACAAGGGCTGAGATAGATGAAAACATATTTTCCACAACTGCAAAAACAAAGGGTGAGGAGTTATAATTGGAATTATGGCAATTTTTATCTGATTTAAGCAATGTTTGGAGAAAACATAAAGTTTTGTAAATCAAGGACAGTTTATCCCTTGATTTGCATAGCTAATTCTTGGTCTTGATTACAAAGTTCTTAGATACATGGTCAAACAGGTTTTAATACTATAGCCTAACTGACTAGCCACTTTGCTGTGTGTGTGTAGTCACTTCTTTAGCAATCAGTTTTTACACATAATAAAAAAAATACATTTGCTACACAGGTTACAATGTAGCTGTGACACACCCAGAGTGCATTACTCAAGTCCTCAGGATGAGTCGGACGGCCTGGGGTTTCCACACCCAGAGTGCAGAAACAATACATCCGAAATTAGCATGCAGACATAATACATTCTAAATAGGCGAGTAGATATATCCTAAATATGTGCCTAAGCATGCCTTCACCTGTTGTATGGGTGCACATGCAGCTACATGTGTGTATAATGACTTCTTTAGCAATCAATTAAAAAATAAATTAAGAAAAATAACTCATTACATTGACATATGAGGATCACACTGAAATTTTTTAAATACATCTAAGTGGTACAAGTTAAACTCACCAACTCTTAGGAGTCTTCAAAGTACTCCCCTCCAACATCAATGCACTTTTGTAGGTGAATTTTCTAACGATTAAATGCTTCAAGCCATCCATTTCTTGGAATCAATGAAAAATATGCTTTTGTAGCCTCATCAATCTCATCTTCGAAATGAAAATTACGCTCACGTAAATTTTTTTTAAATTAAAAAATAGTCAAAAGTCACACATAGCAAGATCACTGGCCACCCAAACAGCTGCTCTTTGTCTACGGATGAGTCGGACGGCCTGGGTTTTCGACATAGCAAGATCAGGAGAATATGGTGGATATTTTTTTGTTCAAGAAATTCGAAGGGCATTCTTGCTGAATAAGAAGATGCATTGTGATAGTGAAGCATGAGTCCCCTAACATTCACTTCCTGAAGAATTTCTGGAAGGTACTTAGTGGTGTACCAGTTAGCTATAACTTTCTTCTGTCCCTCTAGCTTTATGGCTTTGACCAGACCTGTACTTCTGAAGAACACGCCATATATTACTTTTTCATTGCCCGTTGTCTTTTCATCATTGTTGGTTTGGGGTCAAAAACTCATACTCTACTTTCTTGATGTGTTGGAACATCAAAAAATGGTATGTACGTTTCATCACCAGTTATGATTTTAGAAATAATGCAGTGTCCACCATCATTAAGTAATTTTGAGGTTTCTTTACTGATTCTGACATGCCCCGCTTTTTGGTATTCTGTTAAATTATGGGGGACCCAACGACAAATGAATTTTTTCATATCGATTCCCTCCTGCTAGCATGGATGTTGTGTTGTTGGGCATAGTGTGTTCCACCCCCACTGGTGTACCAGGGCAACATCATGTGACAGCTAAATGGTTCATAATACTGTAGGTTGATTGGCGAATGATCCTTGTATTAAATGCTACCACTAGAAATAAAGAAAAAAAAAATATTTAAAATGACATCACAGAGAACAGAAGCATAAGATAAATCTAACCTGTTTTCATGTTTAATTAATCTTGATCACTGTACATCTATTTCATTGATCTGAATGAATTAATCCCAAAATTTCTTCATCTTTTTTTGTACAATCGGATTTCCTTTTCATGTTATGATATAAATCCAATAAGCTAAAAAAATTGAAAAAGCCTCTAAATATTTCACACTTTAAAAATTACACAGATGTATTAATATAAATATCTACAATAATATTAAAATAATAAATAAATATTTGAAAATTACTTACATATAAAAAGAAAATAAAACCAGTTTAATATGAGTTGAATTTCCATGAATTATGCTAATTCTGATAATTTCGTTTAATGAACCATTAAACCTTCTCAAAAATATACAGGCTTCTAATGCATCATAAAGCATCTAAAAAATTTCTAAAAGGTGATAAACATAATAAAACTCTATTAACATGAAATCATAAAACACAGAAATTGTAATGAATAAAAGTTTTTACAAATAAACTATATATAATGAATAAAATGTTTCTGCTTTACTATACTGTGGTAAATTTAAAACATTTAATCTAAAATATTTCTAATATTTTGAAGTAAAAAAACTACCTTTTATATAAAGTTTAGTAAATGTTATTCTAGCAGTTCAAATATAAAGTAATTTAACGATAAATTAATGCTCAGTATTACAAAAACTACTTTATGTTAGAAATTATTATAAAAACAAAACATTTAACTTCAAAATGTCACATTTTCTTGGCTACACATTTACCATCTTGTTGATTCAAATGATAGACGTGGATTTACCATTACTACACTAAACAGTCACTTAGGACCCCTGAATTATTTACTGTATAACAAAATAAAACTGAAATGATTCTGCAAAATAACTGTGCTCAGGGGCTATTCAACTGCAAATCCTCCTCTAAATTTGAAGGGTTTATAAAATTTAATTAAATTGTACAACCTGCCAAATTTCTGTTTCGTTAATCCATAATTCCAATTCTTGAAATTCAACACCAAATGATAAAAGAAATCAATTTCAAGAAAAATATAAAGAAAACTTCAATTTTTTTTTATAAAAAATTACTTATTATCTTATTGGTACAATTAATTGTTCTGAAAGCAATATTTTTTGAAAAACATAAGTTAATTGATTGTTTACTGTATTATAAACTTAAATAAAAGCATTCATTGTTTATTTGGCATCAGATCACTGACTCTTTCTTTATTATTCTTTGCCTGCTTTAGGTTTCAACATGAATTCTATTCCAGTGTAAACTTGTAAAATATTCTTATCCTTCAAAGCTTCTTAAGTATCATTCCCCTCATTTGCAATAATATAGGGCTTAAAAGGTCTCTTTTCTAAAACATTAGTACACATTGCAATCTAGGTAAAAAAAAATATATATATATATATATATATAAAAATTAAGACATATGCAAGAATTTTGAATCACATGTCATGAAAAATAAATATTCCTCTCAAACTGAGTTAGATTCAAATGTGTTTTTTTTAATTACCAAGCATCTTTTTTACACAGGATGGTTAAATAATTGTATTTTTTTAATTAATAAGATTCTATTTTATAACAGAATTGTTCAAATGACAAATGATATTTTGTGATACGAAACCTGATAAATTCTATATTAAATAAGTTTATTTATTTTTCATAAGATTTACAACTATTAATACAAAAATTATTAAAACACTTAGTCCTGATGAAATATTACATTTAATGTTAATAAAATAGGACTCTTACAATCACTTACTTTGATTCATGGAAAAATTTGGAAACAATCTAAATTTCTTCAGCAAATCACTTTCACGTATAATCATTTGTCTAGACTAGTGGCTCTCAAACTTTTAAATTCAAGGACTCCTTAGTAATTTAAAAATAATTGCAGACTTGTGCCATACACGCCCATTAGCTTCTCTCGGATTGTTAAAATAAGCCAAAAATAATTTTTAAACATGGTTGCAGCTTAATTGATTGAATTCCTATCAATTTTAAAGACTTTTCAATAACTTTACCACTAGTTTAGACAATTTAAATCATCTATTATTTCAAAGCCATTGCAGAAAGAAAAGAAAGTAATATATCATATAAAATGGATTAAATTTTGATATAAATAAAACATTAAAATTGTAAAAATCAAAATTTGTTAGAACAAAATAATCTAAATCTAGATTAATAAAATGCATTTATTTCACTTTGACAAAATTTGACTTACACATGCCAGAAACTTTTAATAATTCACTCCAAAAATATTAAAACTCATTCCTAAATATATATTTTAATTAAAATGGACGCAAAGTGAAAACAGATTTAAGTAAGTATCAAATCACCTTAAGATATTAAATAATATAAACATTAGTTATGAAGCATTAGTTTTATTAAAAACATCATACATCAAATTTAATGCATGGTAGAATGACAAATTTCAATAAAAAATATTTTCACCTTAATAACTATTTGAGCTTGTCAAAGCTTGAAGCTCTAAAATAATTATCATTCAGAGACAAACATTTAAAAATCTTATTCATGATTTTGCAAAAACATTTGGGTAGCTGAAAGTAATTTTAAATATTTCTGTTGTTCTGTTTTAAACACTTTTGCGATTTTATAGTTTGTTTGCAATATCATTCTCTACTGTAATTCCAGTTTTCTTCTTTGATTATATCCCAATCCCATTTAACAAAATACTCAAGCTCAATTTTACTGATGACTATATATTTTTACAACTTAACCAAGAAGCTTGCCCTGAAAAGTCTTAAGACTAAGAAGACCCCTGGAGAAGATGGAATTCATAAATCATCTAGAAGTTATATTAAGGAACTGTGCTTGTCTCTTATCTAAGTACTTCTGTATGATGGGAACAGTTCACGGAGTTTGAAAGAGAACCCTTATTATTCCAGTACTAAAGAGTTACAAAGATGTGGGGTTATTGCAAAAATATAGGCCTTTCTCCAATTAGCATTGTTGGAGAATTCATTCAAACATGGTTCCTGTTGCTATAATTTAAGATTGACTAATTGACTACTTTGTTATTCAATATTTATGCAAATATGTTTACAACAGTTAATTGAAAGTCAATAATATAATTTAACAAAACTCTATTTTTTACTGCCATACAAAGCATCTGATTGCAGAACATAAAAGTTAATTAGGGAAAATTAAATTATTTCATTTTATTTATTATTAATTCAATATATTAATTATATGCATAAGATCTTGCTTACCAGAAATTTAGCTAAATTATTCATTGTGCAATAGCAGAATATGTGAATTGATATTACTATCATTTTCTTTATTGTGATATTTCTGCCCACTTTTAGATTTACATCATCATCCCTATAAACTTTCTGAAAAATCATTGAAATTTTTTTAAATGGTGATATACACAAAAATATAAGAGTGTTAAATTTTATCTAAAATTCGAATATTTAGGTCTGCAGCACTGCTTAAGATTAAACTTTTAATTGTTCAGAGAGTTTAGTTTGACTGTGCACCTATGTACTAAATTTCAAGCTGATATCTGGAAGTGTATTTTAGTTAATATGAAGTGCCATTCAAAATTTCTCAGATTGGCATTGTGAAAAGTTAAAAACTAATCATATCAGTTAATGTTCACTGTTACCTCTAAAATAGCTTCCTCCTACAGCTATACATTGGTCCTAGCGCTCTTGTCATTGTTGGAAGGCTTTCTGGAAGTCTTTTTCGGTAAGCACATCAAGCACCACCTGCGATTCTGTTTGAATTTCTTCAGTGGTATCAAAGACGTTGGCCTTTTAGCTTAAATTTCATTTTTGGGAATAAAGAGAAGTCGCAGGGGGTTAAGTCTGGTGAGTAAGGGGGATGGGGGATGATGGTCATCAAATTCTTGGTCCAACTTTCATTGCCAGTAATTACTCTGGATATGAAGGTTTCATCATCCAAAACGAGCTGTCGAAGGTCCATGCAAACATCCATTCGATGTTGCTTTTGATCCGTTGTCAATAGCCTGGAAACAAATTTGGCGGCGTTGAGATGCATTCCCAATTCTTCAGTGAGAATTTGCTGACATGTTCCACATCTAATTCTAACTTTATCACAGAGATCTGAAATGGTCTGACGTTGATCTTCATGAATGAACTGTCGAATTTTCTCGGTGTTTTCCAGTGTTGTGCTCGTCGAAGGTCTTCCTGTGCATTCGTTATCATCAGCTGATGTTCGACCAACTTTAAAACATTTATGCCATTTGAAAATTTGGGTTCGACTCTGTGATTGTTCACCAAACACTTGTTGAATCATTTCCACAGTTTCTGTTGCACGTTTAGTAAGATTCGCACAAAATTTAATGCAAACATGCTGTTCTTTTTTTACGTCCATCATAAAAATCGCAATGCAGAAACAACTTCAAACAAAATGACATCTATACTAGCAAGAACTGCTTAATTCATGATGAATTTTTGCACACTAGCTCACAAATGCCAACAGCCCTACCGTGCTGAAAATACCGGTTCTCATTAGATCACCGAAGTCATACAGCATCGAGCGCGGTTAGTACTTGGGTGGGTGACTACCTGGGAACACCGCATGCTGTTGGCACATTTCGGGCGCGGTAGCCCGGTGGTTTGTGCACTGGATTTGCATGTTGCCACAACTGCCACCATGTTCATGCGGAGTACGATCACGTTAAACATGTGGGTCCGTAAGTCCTTCAGAGAGGTTGGTGGTAGGGGAAGGAGGGTACGGTCCCTGTGGATGCCTCCCCCACTGGGTTCCGGTCTAAATTGGGTGGCACTTCCCAGCCGTCCAAACAGTTAGTTACCTTACACCTTTCTGGTAGGTCGGATGGTCTGGGTCTCAACAACACTAGCTCACAAAACAAGTATCCACTGCCATCTATCGGTGCGCTTTGAAACTATTTAACATTTCAGTTATACAGAGCCAATTCGGGAAATTTTGGATGGCACCTTGTATTAAAATAGAAACAGTTGAAAAGAATCTTGAATTCTCTAAAACTATTGTTAGCTTCCAAAATCCCAATAAGTGCTTCCTACTGACTTGACCAGACATGCCAAATTTGGTTCAGATCAGATAAGCTGGGTGAATTTGTAGTTGGAAAGATAGACATTCAGATTATATGTATAAGTAATTTTTTCTTTCAGTTTTAAAATGTTTTATATATGAGGCATAATCAAATGAAATCCATTTGAGAGGCTTCATTACGACGAACAAAAAGGTACATCAGCATGTGTGGTAGAATTAAACAAAGCAATATATAAGAAGCAAGAATGAACCAGCAGGGTTCGTTAGAAGTCACCACAGGCATTCAGAATATATCCCTCTACTTGGGGAAACAGCAAAGAAGGATTTCAATGAAGAAGGAATTTGGATGAATTGGAAGCATTTTTGAAGTAATTTCTTAATCAGAAATACAGTTGCTCTCTAGACTCGCTCACATCACAGATAAAAATCCAGCACTTGTGCCAGCTGATGTTGTAAGTCAGAAACTTCCAGACTCCAATGATTCAGTTAGAAACTTACCTAACACTGCTGACCGTCCTGGCCAAGGATCAGAGGCGGATTTATTACACTGCACACAGACATTTGCCTACTGCGCCACAAAGAGAAGCCACACGGACCCAGCCGATGATTTTTCAGTTTTCAGAAAATAAAAGGAACAGGAATGTTTGCGATAATTTTCGAATTAACCTTTATAACGTAGAATGGTAGAATTGTTCATGGATTCGTTTTAACTATGTTGTTCACTCACACTCAGCTGTTTTACTAAAGATCCTTTTCGAAATTAAAATAATATTTTAAATAGACTTCGTAATAATCTAACTCAATGTCGTTTGGAAGCATTTATACGGTCAAAATCTCAAACATGGAACATGCGTGTCCTTAGCCCATAAATGATAATTTTCATATATAATCTTTTTTAAAATAAAGTCTTTATATAATGTAGAATGTATTCTATCAAAATATATATTTAAACTAAGACAAGTAATTTACTTTAATATTTTTAATCTCTGTGAAATCGCCAAAACGTCATGGCGATCCCTTATCTCACTTCTGATTTTTTTTGCAGTAAAAGTTATAGCCAGAAAACTGAAAGAGCTACCGTATATAAAATTTAAAGTTTCATTATCTCATTTTGATTCTAGAACGCATCTTTTGAACTCTATTTTTCAAAATTTTATCAAGGCCCCACCCAGAACAGGGGTTCTGCACCTTGACCCTGATATTAGGCAGAGGCGTAGGCAAGATTTTTTTCGGGGAGGGGCATTTAGAATATCCACTTAAAAAAAACGAGGGCCCCCTACCCCCCACCCCTACCTATACCACTGTATTAAGTGCCACTAAGATTTTTGCCTAATGCACCATTTCCCTAAATCCACCTCTGCCAAGGATACCAATTGAGACCTAGATTTCCAAACTATTAGCCTATAGTATTTTGTTTGCACAATCCATATTTCATTTGCTTTTATATTCATATTGCATTTCTTTTATTCATTTTTGTACTGGTAACCTTACTACCATGCTCACTTGCTCATTGGTCTGCATTTATCATGTAAGCTGTGATATCATCCCGCTTCACATGTCCCAGTCTATGTAACATGGCACAAACAGGTTTCATTTGATCGCACCTCATAATTTATGCATTTTTAAATGTAAAACTCAATATAAAAATAAAATTTAATGCATCAAGATTATGACTTGGGAAAAATAAATTTTTAGCTTGTTTGAATTAGTATCTTTTGGGGCTTTGCTTCCAAGCCTTGTTTTCAAAAGGTGGCAATATAGACATTACATATTTGTTATATATCTATATATACTAATTACCAAGTGTCCGTCTGTCTGTCACGCTTATTTTAGGCACTTCCCGAATAGATAGAGACTTACATTTTGGTATACGGGTTGATCGTTCGATAAACCCCCCTGGAAAAATTGAATTTTGCGAAAATGTTTTATAGAGAGGTTGCCCCCACACTAAAACGTTCGAAAAGTGAAATGATAGAAAATCATGCTTTGCGATGAGATAGACTTCAAATTTGGCGTATGGGTAAATTGTTCGAATGGAAGAAAATGTGCAATTTCAGATTTCCAATATTTTCTACTTAAGGGGGTGTACCGCATACCAAAAGGTTCGAAAAGTGAAATGATTAGAAGGCATACTTCAAATTTGGTGTATGGGTAAATCGTTCGAAAGGAAGAAAGTGTGCAATTTCAGATTTCCAATATTTTTTACTTAAGGGGGTGCCGCACACCAAAATGTTCGATTTATCGAATAAATGAGAAAAGGCTCCTTTAAAATTTTATAGAGGCTTGAAATTTGATATATGGACCAATCATTTGACGAAAACACTCAGGACGAATATAGTTTTTCAAAAATGTTCATTTAAGGGTTTGCAGCAGAGTAAAACGTTAGAAAAGTGAATTGATAAAAAACCGTGCTTCGAAATGAGATAGATATATCAAATTTGGTGTAAAGGTAGATAGTTTGGGAGGAAGAAAGTGTACAATTTCAGTTTACCAATATTTTCTACTTTAGGGGGTGCTGCACACCAAAATGTTCGATTTTCGGAATAAAGGAGAAACGCCTCTTTTGAAACATGTTAGAGGCTTGATATTTGGTATATGGGGAATCATCTGATAGAAATCACAAAAGGAAGTGTTTTTCAAAAATGTATATTTAAGGGGGTGGGTACTCCACACTAAAGTATTCGAAAAGTGAAATGTTAGAAAAGCATGCTTCGCTATGAGATAGACTTTAAATTTAGTGTACGAGTAAAAAGTCGGAAAGGAAGAAAGTGTGCAATTTCAATTTTCCAACATTTGCTGTTGTAGGGGGTGCAACTCACTAAAATGTTCGATTTGCCGAACAAATTAAAAAAGTCTGCTTTACAATGTCGTAGAGGCCTGAAATTTAGTATATGGACTAATCATTTGACAAAAAAAACCAAAGATGAATACGGTTTGACAAAAATTTGGGGTGTTACACAGAAAAAAGTTCAAAAGGTGAAGTGATAGAAAAACATGCTCCTCAATAGGATAGACTTCAAATTTGGTGCATGGGTAGATAGCTTGAAAGGAAGAAAGTGTGAAATTTCAGAATTCCAATATTTATTACTTTAAGGGGTTAAAGTTCCAAAGGAGAAATAATAAAATAGGGGTGCCTCATGATGAGATAGACTTTAATGTGGTGTACGGCTAGACAATTCGAAAGGAAGAAATGCACAAATTGACTTTCCCAATATTTTCTTTAGGGATTTCTGCACACCAAAATATTCGATTTATTGAACAAATGTGAAACGCGAATTATTAAAAAATTTACATTATTCAGGGGTTGCTTATTGCGAGACCGTTGACTTTCAACGGGTATTTGGCTAGTAAGTAATTAATTGTGTTCCAGCATTTTATTTACTACAAATCACACTATCAGTTTGTTTGTTTTTAAATTATAAAAATAACAAAAGTAATTTTATTCAATAGTTTACAGAATGAAAAAATTGTATCAAAATGAAAGATTGAAAATTACTTTTTATTTAATGTGAAATCTTAATGCTATAACAATCTCATATCTACATTAAAGAATTCTTATTAAAACTAGTTTATTTTTTATTTGATTATGATTTTATAAAAAAGGGAGAGTGAAAAACTTTAAAAATTAGTATATTTGCATTGAAATAGTCCCACTTCCAAACGTTAAGCATGCAATGCAAATTTTCATTTTTCGAAAGCGTATTTGAATTTGAGTGGCTGAAAAGCGCTGGGAATGTAGATGACAGAATGCAAATATCGTATGTTACAGCCAATCATGATTAATTGTCTGGATAAATGCTAATTAGGCAGTCATTGAAGACGCCAATATTCTGAAGGGTTTGACGAAGTGTTTATAACTTTTGTAGGATTATTTTTTTATGATATTCGCGTTTCTATGGCTGAAAGAAAATGAATGACAGATAGTGAGCACTGGCATGTTTGACACATTAAAACAGGACAATCAAAAATGTCTATTTTCTTTGGCATTGATCATTCGGTAATTTCTAGATTATGGAAACAATACCAAACAAGTCAAACAGTTGTCCGGAGACCTGTGCCCGGTCATCCAAGGGTTACCACCCCTCTGATGATCGATATGTTGCTATAGTAGCCAAGCAGAATTGATGAGCAACCTCCACAACTGTTACATCCATGATTGAAGCGACACTTGGTAAGACAATATCTGCCAGTATTGCACACCGAAGGCTTCACATGAAGAGACTGTACGCCCGAGTACCACGTCTTTGTGTTCCACTAACCATACAAGCCAAAGGTGCAAGATTAAAGTGATATCGTTAACATGTCAATTGGACTGTCTCAGATTGGTGCAACTTTCTGTTCATGGACAACTCCAGATTTGCCCTGGAATCAGATAAGTGTGTAAGGTTCTGGAGAGAATGAGGCATATGCATTCAGAGGTGGCAATGTCATGGTGTGGACTGGAATTTCAAAGGGATATCGCACAGAGCTGCACATCTTTAAAGGCGTTTCTGTGACTGCTGGGTGGTATCAGGATGAAGTCTTAGACCCTATTGTGAGCCTCTATACTGCAATAGTTGGTCCTGATTTCCTCCTTATGAACGATAATGCTCGTCCCCATCAAGCTAACATTGTTGGCGAATACCTAGAAAGTGAGGGCATTTTTGGTATGGAGTGACCGGTATATTCCCCCGACACTAATCCCATGGAAATCCTTTGGGATGACCTTGGGTGTGCTGTCTGCATATTTACCTCCTTCAACCAGTCTTAGAGAATTAGAAACTGCCCTATTGGAGGAATGGCTATTGCTCGCATCTGCGATGGTCGATCACCTCATTGAAAGTCGTTGTAAAATTTATGTGCAAGTCCAGGGTAGTCACATACCATATTAATGCATATTTTGTTTGCATTTAAATATAAATTTGTGAATGACAAATTTGAAATGACTCAAATGTGACGTCATCATATAACTTACAAAAAGTAAATATTTTTTTTATCTTTGCACATAATTCTTATTTTCTTTAATGCATAAGCCCATTTGCTACTTCATGTACAATTTTGAATTAATCAAAACTTTACTTTTCATTTTTGTTGATTGTGCTTAACTTTTGGAAGCCAGTGTACTTGAATTAGGAGTATAGTACTGCTTAATTCAATTTGACATCAAATAAATGCCAAACTGAGAGGAAAATATTTTTCAAAGGATGATGACTTGACAAATTTCAGAAAAAGGAAACTATAGTATAATAAAAATTTATTCATAATGGAGATACATTTAATACACCTTTTAAACAATATTTACTAAGAGGGTAGCCTAGAGTATCACACACATATATATATACAAACTAAACAAAGATATAAATATTAATCTTCCTCATTTTCATATTCATCTGTATCTGAATCCTCTTTGTGATCACCTATAACAAAAATGTAATCATATATAAATAAATAAATAAATAAATATAGATATTTAAATAAAAAATACTAGAAAAAAAAACTCATACTGTTGATTTAACATTAATGAAGAAGAGTACCAGTATCAGAATCTTTTGATATCTCCATAAGTTCTTCAATTTCAAAAAATTCTTCTTTAATATCTAAAAAGAAATTTATACATCAGAAAATGGAAATACCTATCATATCACTGTTAAATAATGTTAGGATAAATAGATTGAAATATAGCTGTTAAAAAAGAAAAAATAATATATATATATATTACATAATAAAAGAAGATATTAGTGTTTCTATATGTGAGGTGGTGTATAGCAGGAAATATATAAGATGTATGGCGATGTATAGTGAGAAATCTATACATAAGAAAATGAAAATACCTATTATATCATTGTCAAATAACTTTAGGACAAATAGATTGAAATATAGCTGTTAAAAAAAGAAAATAATTTATATATATATATATATATATATATATATATATATATATATATATACATATATATATATATATATATACATATATATATACATATATATATATATATACATATACATATATATATATATACATATATACATATACATATATATATATATATATATAACATAATAAAAGAAGATATTAGTGTTTCTGTACGTGAGGTGGTTGTTGGGACTCAGACCGTCCGACCTACCAGAAAGGTGTAAGGTAACTGTTTGGATGGTCGAGAAGTGCCACCCAAATTAGACTGCAACCCAGTGGGGGAGGCATCCACAGGGACCGTACCCTCCTTCCCCCACCACCAACCTCTTGGAAGGACTTACGGACCCACATGTTTAACGTGATTGTACTCCGCATGAACACGGCGGCAGTTTTGGCAGTGGCTGGAATCGAACCCGGGCCTACCGAGTGCAACTCCAGCGCTACCCACTGGGCTACCGTGCCCGTATACGTGAGGTGGTGTATAGTGGGAAATCTATAAGTCATAAGGCCAATAAATTTGGTACACAGATACTTTAAAATGCTGCAAGGTGAACCTTGGTATTATTCTTTTAAAATTTAAATTAGTTTAAAATTGACAAATTTTTAAAATCTAAAATCAGCCAATCACCAGCTACTTCCACAATTTAACAGTTACCAATACTCAGATCACATTACCAATACTCAAAGTTTGCTTTTTTATTCCCATGTACAGGGCTTTAAAAATGTTTGTCCACAGATAAATGCGAATTTAACATATATATTTATAAATGTCCAATAAAATTAAATTTACTAATAAAAAAATCTATATACTAAATCATGAGAACAGAAAAATTCTAAGGAATGATTGAAAGAAATGTAGTTAGGCAAAAGGACCATGCAGCAAAAGTTGCTTTTTGAAATGCAGTTTCTAATGTAAAGAAAACTTATTTACGTAATAGTGAATAAACTGAATAATAGATACTTAAATTAATTTATAAAAAGGATAGCGTGTGTAGATGCACATTTTATGCAAATGGAACTTAAATCGCACACAAAAATAAAAATGGTGTGTGAAATTTGTGTCCACTATTTTAGGTTGTGAAATCATTTTTTAATTGATTAAATATTCATAACAGATATTGCATTGGGATATATGAAAATTACTCCATGTGTAAAAAAGAGTTTCTTGTATATGTTGTGGCCAAGTTTCAGTGCAAGTGAACGAACTCATTGCAGTAAGCATGTTGTAAAGAGGGGATGTGAAAACTCAGAAATCATACCTTTTGAGATGAAGTGCCAATATTACAATATTGTTGTATATTGTTGCTACACTTTGACTCACATATACATGGTCTATAAATAATGGTACAGACAATACAAAGCAGTATGACCAAAGCTAAAATAGCATGTTTAAAAACTACTATCTCAGGAATATTTTCTATAAATTTTAAAATTAGATTGCAAGAATTCTACCATTTTGTAGTTTTAGTTTGTGAAAATTCCTCACACAGAGAAATTTCAGGTTTTCAGTTATTTATCTGTCATCGATCATGTAAACAAAGAAAAAAATTATGGAACACTAAACTATTTAAAGCTTAATGTGTTCTCAAAAGAGCTCACCATTAGCAATTATCAATTCAAAGTTCAATTCAGTTCCATTTCAATTAACTTGTGGCCATGTATGGCATTCACATTTTCGTCCTTCTCTCTGTTAATTGAAAAATTCAAATAATGCAGTAAAATGCCATATGTGATTTCTTAGTGAATTTTATATGAAGTGCCCAATGAAATAATGTCCAATAAAATAACAGAAAAGTGACCAAAAAATTATGATAGCAATGATTGAAAAAACATTAAGTGTTATAAAATGTAAAAAATTAATGTAAAAATTATAGTTAAGGAGCCCAGATACAGATTTTCTGTTCTTTTCACAGATTTATTACAAATAATTTTTGGTAATTTTTTTATCAATTTATATTTTGATTAATCAAAATATAAATTGATAAAAAAATTACCAAAAATTATTTGTAATAAATCTGTGAAAAGAACAGAAAATCTGCATCTGGACTCCTTAACTATATTTTTTTGTAAATAGTCCCTCAGTTTGGGAAAGTAAATAATAAAAAAGATCAATATGAAAAACTTAAATACTTAAAAACAAAAAGGGCAAGCAATATCAGAAATAAATCAGTAATTTCGGTAAAAAATAAAATCTTGAATAATTGAATTGTTGTGGGGAAAAATGGCTTTAAAACTATCCTCAAAAGTATTTAAATGCTTCATGATAAACAAAATTACAAAGGATGTCTCAGAGGATAAATATAGAGAAACACATGAAAAACCATATAATGAAAAACACTGGTATTTTAAACAAGTTAGAAAATAATTAGTGACCATAATGTTTAAAATATTCAAAAAATAAACTGAAAATAAATAAAAAAATTTTAAATTTGGAAAACTTTTAAGAAATGGGAAAAAAATGGGGGAAACTGGCAATGACAAAGAAAGTTGACCTGAATAAATTTTAAAAATGTAATAAATATAAAAAATAAGAAGATTGCAATATAAAGGCACATCAATAATATTGTTCTATAAAAAATAAAAATATTTCTATAATATATTTTTTTTTTTTGCTTGTATTATTTTCAGGAAGAAAAGTAAGTTTTGTATTCTGTTGCAAATCTTTTGAATCTCCTCTGATATCTGAAACCCGTTTCCCCAGCAGCCAAATTAAGAAGAGACTATTCCCCCTCTTGATTACAGAACCTTGGTGAGAACCTTAATATTGATATATTTATGAATATAAATTAGGAAAACACAGAATATTACACAAAACTTGAACATGAGACAAAACATTTGAAAAAAAAAATTACATAAAACATAAGATTTGAATTAGCAGTATAGTACTGCTTAATCCATTTTGACATTAAAAAACACTAAATAGAACCAAACATATTAAAAAAGAACTAAATTAAATTATTTTAAGTAAATACCACTGTTAGAATCTTTTGATATAGCCACAGAATCTCCAATTAGATCACCTAAAAAGCAATTAATATATAAACAAATGGAAATACCTTTCAATATTTTGTTAAAAATATATATGGAATAAAATATCTATATTTTCAGCTATATATTCTACATATTCAGCTATAGCTGAAGTTAAAAGTAATTAATAACTATAAAAATCATTGCAATAACTATAATAATCAATGTAAAAAAAAACTACAGAAGATTTTTTTTCTAATGATAAAATTGGGAATGATTTATTAGAATTTTTTACCAAAAAAAAAAATAGATATGGAGGAGAACGGAATACATTAGCAATTTTGAACATAAACAAGAGATTATAACTTAAAATTTTAGATAAAAACAGGTGCTTTTTATTCACATACTTTCATTTTGAATTCTATAATGTGTTAAGTAAATATAAAATGTCCTTAGCTTAGAGCATTGGTTTTTAATCCAGAATTTAGAAACTTATGCTGCATGTAAGTAAAACAGGTTGTGAACCAACTACATGCTAAGAGATAAGTTGAGTAAGATTATACCTGTAGTGATATTGTTCTGAGGATCTCTTTTATTAAAGGAACAATGACAACAGAATTCCCCAGTAATATTAATATTATACATTAAATATTAAGCTAAAGTAGCACAGATCCATATTTAAGTAAATTTAAATTTTGCATATGAGTTTTTACAATTATCAGTAACTAGATGAAAACGTTATACATACCTGAAATCCGTGTCTTTGAGGTGATCTCAGGTAAATCTTGATTTTCTGATTAAAGAATTTATGTAAATAATTGATTTTAAAAAACATATCAGAAACAATATATTATAAACTTTGCATTTCATAATATTTATATATTAAAGTTTTATTTTTTTAAAACTACTAAATGTTAATTAAGTAGATAGATATAACTGAAATGAATCCTAAAATAAATTCCATAATGCATGTGATGAAATGGGAAATTATTTTCAAAGTAAAGATCTTTATAATTACTTATTTATTTCTCCCTTTTATTTTCCCATTATATGTTTAAAAATTATTTTTCCCCAATACGTTTTAACATATTTTGAAAATGTTTGGAATGCTGTCCAGTGATCATATCTGAGGTAGTAATGGATATATTAATATTAATACAATTGCATCAATATATCACTTTATGATACATTAATATTTTGTATGGATACAATAGCTAATGATGTTTATTGTATCCCCAATTTTTAATCATGTAATGCTATTGTGTCAACATGCTCTATTATATTTAATTTATTTGTGAATTGGCATTGTAATGTTTAAAATTCGGTTTTAAAGTTACATTTTCTGCTTTTGGTAGTGCTAGAATTTATTGCTTGGTGGAAGAGGATAATTGATAGATATCATATTCCTCCAAGAAGGTTTTAATACAGATTTCAGATAAAAAGAGCATGTGAAAGTTAAATAACTTTAAATAAAGGCACAAGAGCAGATTTACCTGTAGTGAAGCAGTCATTTAGGTCCTCAGAAGTTAAGAGTAATTCTAGGATAAGAATTTTTACTGTTTTGTATTGGAAGGGAAAAAATAAAAATGTATTCAGTTAAAGAGCTCAAAAAAGAAATATAAAAGCAGTAGCAGAAAAATTTGGAGAAATTATTGCTCAGTCTTTCTTAATATAACTGACATAAAAGAAATTATTGTGCAGAGCACAGAATGTAAAAATGATTAATACATAGAGGAATTCTTTTTAAATATAAGAATTTTGAGCACTCAACAAATTCACATTTTGAACATCTTTGATCTTTTTCATCATTTTCAAAAAGGTATACGTGAGAAGTTTATTGTGCATTTATTTTAGTAAATAAAAGCTTTTTGTGAATACTTTCAAAGATACCAACCTTGAACTCTTCAGGCGTCACCTTGGAGAATTTCAGGAATCTTAGGAGGTATTTCAGGAGTCAGTGTGGTGAATATCAGAAGGGTTTTCAGTGTGGTGAATATCAGAAGAGTACCAATTTTCATTTACAAGCATTTTTTTTTTTATAAGTACACATAGACAAAACTAATGTATAGAAAAAGTATTGAATACTTTTCCTATACATTACCATGAGTTGCAGGGAAAGTAAAAATGGTTGATTTGTATTCAGAGATGCTCAAAATGTGTAAATCCATCAAAATCTGAAAGTCAGATTTTTCATCCCTATCACAATCTGGCCACTCAAATTGCTGCTCATGCCTTAGGGCGAGTTGAATGGTCTAGGTTTTTGACCCCCATCACAATACTTTCCCTTTACATATACTATAGGGAAAGTAAAAGGGATATGGTGATTTTTAAAAAGGACCAATAATAATAATAAAGGCTATGCACAAAGAGTCTGCCTTTATATCATACATATACATAAATTAAAATGGATATTATGATGGGGATAATCTGTAAGGGCAAAAAGAGCTTGACTCAAGAACTCTAAATATGATGGTAATGACAATATGAACCTTTGGGCATCTCTTAATTCAGGCCTGCATAAATTGTAATACTAATCTAAATTTGAGTTACTTATTCAACATTTTATGTCATTAACAAACAGAAAACTTAACTTGTCAAGTACAATAAGTCATTTTACTTATTCTGATAAATTTAGGCACAGGTAAGTTAGCTAAAAAACAAAGAAAAATACACATTAAAAAGTTCAGAAATTTTAGTATTTTCTTATTTGACAACAAGCAGAAAAAGTTAAAATATTGACTTTTCAAAATTAGTGACAAAAATGTGAATAATGACCATGTGAGAGTCATTGCAAATCTCGATAATTCGATTTTGTAAAGTAGAAATTTTGTAAATTTAAAAATCATTATATGATTCACTTATATATTTATTTAAGATTCACAAACAATAATTATATTAATTTAGCTCACTTCAGAAAATGTAACACAATACATAGAATATTTATTACTTTAAAAAATGTAGAATAATGCAACAATTTTTTAACTATTTGACAAATATATCTAAAGAGATGTCTCATTTTTATTGTATGCATTTTTAAATTAAAAAGAAAAAAGGGAACACAAAATTTATTTTATAAAATTCAGAGGAAAAATAAGAATAAATAACATGTTTTAAATTAACATGTAAATAACCAACCTGTAGTTGCTGTAATAGTTTTGAATAGGTCATTGCTAGTGTCCATTACTTCATCACTTACAGCTATAAAAACATTGAAACACATTAATAAATAAATTAATATACAAATAAAATTAATAAGAGTAATAGACAATTTATTTTCTCACAAAATTATTTTAAAAACATAATTTGTCAGTTTACATATGAATCAGTAAATTAGAAAAAGTGGAATTCATAATTTTTCTCAGAGTATCAATAATACATCAAAAAATGGAAATTACAGTACAGGATCATTTATCCTGCATCCCGATATCTGGAACACTCTAAAACTGGAATTGGGTATGATGCAAAATTTTGCACCAGCAAACATTTTCCCCAAAAAATTGGTCAAAAAGTATTTTTTTTTAATCTCGCCAAATGATTGGAAGTGTGAATTACTTCCAAATTTTTCGTAGTTTCTATGGAAAATGTCCTCATAATACGAATTATGGAACTTCTCTATTTTTCTATAGAAAATTACCATTGGCAGCCAAAAATTTACAGTCAGATATGATATCAATCCATGCAACAAGTGGTTTTTTATGCCCGTGTAATTCATTAATTGATATCTCGTTTCTCTTGCATATAACATATTATATGATGCATAAAAAGGTTATAAATTTAGTATAAATCGCTAAACGGGTTATCAAAATTGTTACCTCCGCATAACATCTCCTAAATTATGGAGGGCTCGCTTTTTTTTTATCAGATCTGAGAGATGTGTCAAATGCTTTCTTCGTCAAAAGAGTTGCAAAAACTTATTATTTTTCGAAAGTGTATTATAACAGGCTTTGCATTTCCATGCTACAGCATATAATTTATGCAGATTTCTATGTGTTCCATTCACGCATTTGTGTAATACAGTTTTGATCTGATTTTTTTCTTTTTTATCGAATGTTTAAAAAAGCATTTTAAAATCCCGATGTCTGAAATTAATTTAAATTACCATTGTCTAAAATGTTGAGAAAGAAAAATTAGTAACTGTAAAGCATAATTTAAAAAAATTGATATCCTTCTGACTTCTTCAGATAGTGTGTTTTCTCACAGGTCCCTGATTTGTAATTTTCTGCAGATTTTCAGGCAAATATGCAAATATTTTGGTGTTAAGGAGAAATATATATATAATATCCAAATGGAAGAAATTATGTTGCCAAAATTGTAAATAGTATTTCATAAAATTGCGCTGTATAGCTGCTAACTTCAAGAAACACAATACATGACAAAATTGCAAAGAAAGAAGAGGCAACTACCTTCATATTACTAAAAGAGTTGGCGGAAGAGCGATTGTGAACTCTTCTTAGCTAGCTACTAGGCCATGGCATGCTCTCGGACGCCAGCATATGAATTAGCAAATGCCCCGAATTGTCGTCATAAAATCGGACATAAGACAAACATGAAGCCACATGAAATCAATAGAAAAAATCTGATGTGGACAGCACATGACTTTCCTTATATAATGCAACGAATTTACTACTTTTACAGTAAAAAAAGTAGGTTTTTCTTATAGTAGATACTTGTATTCTTTCCAAGATATTGAATTTTCTTCAATTAGTCGTCATTTTCATAGATTTAGTGTCATTTTTATACAGACGGCGAGATTTTCGTTAATTTGGCAACATTTCAGAAAGTCGCCAAGTTGGCGACATTCCGCCAAAATCTCGCCAAGCGTTATGGATGGAGAAATAAGTTATTCTTATAGCACATAAATGACTATTGGCATTCAAATACAAAAGTATTACTCAAAGTATCTTTTCTCGTGAATGGAACGAGCTAGATCCACGAGAATGATGTCACCAAATTTATCGCATGATGTTACATATGAAAAGCGAACATGTTTCTCAACAGTTAATATGTTTTTTAATTTATGGGATTTTTTGATAAATTTATTTGAAAAATCTGCAGTATCTCGAGAACGGTTCATGCTAGCGTTCTAAAGTTTATGTTAATCATTTTCCAAGGAAAAATTACATAAGAAATGTCTATTTGCATAACTGTATTAAAGGTTTTGATTCTTTGATGATGTTTTCAAAATTTCACTCGAAAATTTAGGGGGGGGGGGGGGGGGGGTTCTGAACATTCGATTGCGTTTAAAAACAATAGGCTTCCAGTATTCACGGATTGTGATTTTTGTACCAAATTTCATTCGAATCGCTCCATTCGTTCGTGAGATATCGTCTCCACAGACTCACTGACACACACACACACACAGACATCACCTCAAAAATGTTCGATTCCGGATCAGGGATGCTTGAAAAGTGCTTTCCCGTCGAAAACTCGAATTTGAATTTTCGACCCCGTCACAATACTTTCCTTATACATTATGTATATAAGGAAAGTAAAAATGTACTAGACAGGAAATTAATCTATATTAACTTTATATACCACACACTACCAACACGCACAACCAACACATACAACCATCAAGATTCAAAACATCAGCAACTTTGCTTCCTTTTAATATGTGTTTTGATACAAGTGGTGGTATGTTAAAAGGAAACAAAGTTGCTGATGTCTTGATGATGGTTGTATGTGTTGGTTGTGTGTGTTGGTTGTGTGTGGTATATAAAGTTAAAATAGATTAATTTTCTGTCTAGTACATTCTTTCTATTGATTTCATGTGGCTTCATGCTTGTCTTATGTCCGATTTTATGACGATATTTCGGGCATTTGCTAATTCATATGCTGGCGTCCGAGAGTGTGCCATGGCCTAGTAGCTAGCTATTAATCGGGACACAATCGAGTTCACAATCGCTCTTCCGCCGACTCTTTTGGCAATATGAAGGCAATTGCCTCTTCTTTCTTTGCAATTTTGTCATATATATATATATATTGCACTTCTGCACTTTCATTTTTATTATTTTAATTTATATATATATATAAATATATATATATTCAATGAAAATAACTCACTTGGCAACCATGACTTATATTTGGCCCAAAATTTTAATTTCATACATTGTTAAGTGTTTAATGTAGTGTGTTTCATTTATTTGTTGGTAACTTGGAAAAAATTATCTGGCAATATTACGAAAATCAGCATTTATATTAGGATATATTAAAATTTTATGTATTCCCATCTATAAATATGATGTTATAATTTTAATTAAAATTAATATAAATGTTATCTTTAGTGTAAACTTGTTTTCTATCAAGCTTCAATAATTAATTTCCTTCATGTTTTGACCCTTTTTCATAATTTTCTTTTAAGAACTAGATCTGATTCTAATATAACTGCATATCATATATTTATAATAATATATAATTTTAATGAATTAATTATACTTCTTCATATAGATTGTAAAATAAAGCTTTATGTAATACATTTATGCTTAAAAATTGAATTCAAAACTTTCTGCAACAACATTGCAGAACATTCCAATAGATTTCAGAAAAAGTGTTCCAAATTATAGAAAAAACTCTTCTCCAGAAAGTCCAAAGTTCCAAACATTCCAGATAATAGATCCCATACTGTACTACTATTTTAAAAACCACTAAACTTTTTAAGCATTATTTATATAACTCTTCATTCCATTTTGGTTACAAAAAAAAAATAAATAATGGTAATACTTACAAGATTGTACTGATGCTAAGTCATTGCAAGACAGTTCTTCGCAGTATTCCATAACACAACATTTATGTAAAATATACTCATTTGCAAAAAAAAAAAAAAAAAAAAAAAAAAAATGAAGCACCCCTAAAAAATAGTTTGATCATTTCTAAATTTTGCATGCAAATTCCTTTATACAAAGTATGCAAATATTATATCTGCAAGGCCAATGAATGTTAACTTCGGTCATAGAGTGCATTTCTACTGAGCAATTAGCATCTTATAAAATAGGTTAAAAATGTGGACGGTTCATCTTTGCTCATTATCAGAGTTGCAGTTCCATGGAGACACAAGCAATAATGCCGTTACAACGTTGCCAAAGACCTTATAAGCAATTAGCCGAGTTCGAACGTGGTCATATAGTCGGGAGTTGGGATGTGTGAAGCTGGATGGTCATACCGAGCAATAAGCCGCCACCTGCACTGAAAGGACACTGATGTGCAAAGGTGCTGTCAGCAATGGTTGCCGCAAGGAACTCATAAACAAAATGAAGACTCTGAAAGGCCAAAGTGCACGAATGCGAGGCAAGATCGGATGATTATGCGACAAGCCCGAACTGGCCTAACAGCATCATTGTCCACAATCCAATGTGCTACAGCCTCTTCCATACCACCCATGGTACCTTTCACTATCTCACGGTCTCACGGCTGAGGTGAGGTTACGCTCACGGCAGCCTTTAAGACATTTGCTCATAACCCCACAACATCAACAGAGCCGTTTGGAGTGGTGTCATAGCTGAGTATCATGGCTGCCAGCAGACTGGCATCGCATAGTGTTCAGCAATGAATCAAGCTTCAGTTTTTCAGCAGATGACCATCGGGTATGTGTGTGGAGGCACCAGGGCCAGCGGTCACAATCAACCTTTTTTCTACAGGCACACAGCCATTATCCCTGGTGTGATGGTGTGGGGTGCTATCTCTTATGACAGCAGGTCGCCCCTAGTCATCCTGCATACAACTTTAACAGCTCAACGATATATTGATGAAGTCCTGCAGCCGTTTGTATTACCCTTCATGACACATCATTCTGGGGCCACTTTTCAACAAGATAATGCCACACCACATACGGCTTGCATACCCATGGGCTGTCTCCATGCTGTTGATACTGTTCCTTGGCTAGCAAGGTCACCAGACCTTTCACCAATCGAGCATGTATGGGACATGCTAGACAGCCAGATACGGGCACCTCGAAATGTAGCAAATCTGGAGCAACAATTGACGAATGCCTGACAGAATGTATCGCAGGATTACGTTAGGAAACTTGATCACTCCTTACCTAGACGTATACAAGCATGCATTGCCGCCAAGTGGGGTTTCACCAATTACGTGATTTGAAAATTCAATGTGCAATTGATAACCATTGATGGGTCCTGCAACCTTGATTTTGTAATTATTTCATTATCTGCGTATGAGCTGTACACATATTTAATTTCAATAAAAACAGTCACTTTCTTCGCTGTGCTTCATTTTTTTGGCAAAAGAGTGTATAAATTATAAGTATTTAAAACTGGTTTTTTTTCTTTCTTTAAAACACATTCTATAATTAAAACTGCGATTTAAATATTATTTTTAGCTATTGCCAATAGTGGACTAGCAGTGCAAAGCAGTCTGGAGCCAATAAAATCAATAATCTTGCTTTATATGCCACGTCAAATTTGTATCGATCAAATTCAGGGCAAAAAAGCTGTAGGTTCACATTACAAACTTCAACTGGTCTATTCGATGAAAACTTGTTTGGTCATCAACCTAATTTATCGGCTCTAGCATTTTTTTCACAGATGAATATGAATCATGAGACTTTATTATATGAATATCAATACAAAAAATTAGTTGGTGAAAAGGAATAGATATATTTTTAATCCTTTTTAATGAAAACATCCAATATCTAAATTAAAAAGAAATATTCTTAAATTATTCTAACTTGCCAATTTTATAAATTACTAGAATGAATTAGCTGGTGTAGCTCACATTCCAAATAAGTGCTTGCTACTGTAATAATACACATACAGATAACATCACTCAATTTCCAAATTGCCTGTTTTGAACTAAAATCATTTCCGTGCTCCAGTTTTTCCATGCACAACATGCCAATTATACAATGTGAGCATAATATGTTCCTTTAATACACCATATAAGCTCCTTTGATATTGTCTAAATAAGCATAGCATAAATAAATGAAAACACTTGAAGTTCCAAAAGAGAAAACAGTTCATTTACCACAAAAGTAAAATTAAAAAAATAATAATTGTTATATCAGCGAGTTTTCATCAGATTGAAGTCAAAATTTCAGAGAACACTCATAATATTGAAATAATTACATATTCCAAAACATAAAACATAATATTTCAAATTCACAAATTTAGAAAATAGCAAATAAAATAGCACTTAAAATTGTCTTCTGAGATATCGTTCACAGACCACCTGAACAATTTTATCTTTTATAGTCTATCAGGAAAAAGAATGATTTTGAAGTCAATATTTTGATGGATTTTCAGCTTTAAATGTTAATTATGTTTAAACTAAGTCAAATTGAAAAGAGAAACTCGATGAGGTCTTTCATATCGGGTGATCAACTAACTTTGTACCAAATTTTACAGCTGTCCAAACCTTAGATTCTCCACTACTGAAGAAACAGTTGCACAGACAGACATCTTCTTTTATTATATAATATAAAATGAGAACTGTGCATAAATTATACAGATATTTCAGAAAAATTACAAAGCTTGTTAACTAAAATTTTGTATCCCAAGAGAATTAAAGTCACTCAAATTTTACTTGTATAAGACAGTTTTTAAGGAAACCAAGTCTTAAATTTCATGATATACAGTGAAGCCTGTTTATAATGATATTCTAGAACTTGGAAAAAATACCATTATAGGCAGCAGAGGTCCCATTTCAGCGCGAACCCGCGAGATTCTAGCGAAATCCATAAAAAATCTCGCTTAAAAATTTAGGCTAAGCGAGAATTTCTCTCTCTCCAGTTCTGGCCTAAAATTATTTTTTTCTTCAAATTGGATACCGTGAAATCCGATGCCCGATGACCACAAAGCCTAATTTCTCGTGTTGCCTATGGAATTCTAAAAATAGCTAAAAGATATTCTAAAATTACCAAAAATGTGCTTACTTAATACTTAAACGACCCCTAATTAATTTTTAAAAAGAATGTTAGTAAGAATGTTAAAAGAATGTTAGTTTTAAAAATTAAAAAATTGAAATGTCGAAAAATATGAGTTATAGTTAATGCTTTCTTATTACTTTCTAAATTAGCGTGGTAAAAAAAAATGAAATTATGACAGACCCCTAATTAATTTTTAAAAAGAATGTTAGTAAGAATGTTAAAAGAATGTTAGCTTTAAAAATTAAAAAATTGAAATGTCGAAAAATATGAGTTATAGTTAATGCTTTCTTATTACTTTCTAAATTAGCGTGGTAAAAAAAAAATGAAATTATGACAGAAAATGTCTCCCAAAATTTTCTGGAAGGAGAGAAATTCTCCCCCTCTTTTCCTGACTTAGTGGGAACCCTGATAGGCAGTTTATCATTATAGACAATTTCGATATACATATATACATTAGTAGCTGAAATTACAGAAGATATCACTATAGCCAGGTTTATCATTATCAGCAATATCAGCACAGCCAGGTTTCACTGTATTGGGTTACAAAGATATATAAATGCTGTAAGTAATTAATAACATTATGTAAGAAATTAGACAACTGAAAGCCAAACACGCTACAATAAAAGATCTAATGCAGGTGTGGTACCCTGTAACTTAATGAAAAACTGTAGTTCTATTTTTAATTTCAATTTTCATAATGTTGCAAATTGAATGGGTGGATATAATAATCAGTTAAGTCTAGTTGTCTGTTATACTAGAAATCCTCTTAAGGTAAATCAATTAATGCATTAAGAATAATGGTAAACAGAACCACGAACCAATAGGAGGTTAGTGGTTCTGTCCCCCCCCCCCTCCCCGGAAAAAAAGTAGTCTGTAATTAACTGTTATTGACGCAATGTCATTTTTGCATCATACAGTAGTAGCCTGTGGTTATGGACCAACAAGTATTTTTCTAGGCTACATGAGATAAGACCATTGATTTCTTATGAGCCAATTTACATCCACTGACAACAATAAGGTATATATACAGGGTGTCCCAAAAACATTGACCTTGGCTTTTATTCCTTAAATATTGATCTTAGACATATATAAAAAATTACAAAGTTGTGTAAAAAAAGGTACAGAATTTTATGAAATCGATTAAAATTTTCAAAGGAATTAAATTTTAAGAAATACAAAATCTAACGGCTTTCGTGCAAATACATTTCCAATGAGTAAAATGTGCACCATACACTAATAAGGTGATGTACAAAATTTCAGCATTTTATCATAAAAAGTCCCAGAGATATGAAAAGACAAAAATGGTGACTTAAACCACTTTTTGATGCATCGACATGGGTTCTCAGAGGGGAAAAATCCTGTCGGCAGATTGTGTTTCAGGGGTCATATACAAATTATGAAAGAAAACAATGATTACATAAATAAATAATAATTTTGCTATTTATTGATACAAAAGTATCTACACTGTGTATAAATAATCACTTTACACAAAGATTACAAAGCTTGTTCAAAATGTTTTCTATCCATGCCAAAGATCCAGTAAAGATAAGAGGCAGATATTATTTGCCAATGATGTATTTCTGCATTGCGTCATTTGCACTCTAGCTGTAAACATTTACATTTTAATTTGTGATTAATCCCTCACCAACATTGTTTAAACATATCTCTTGGACTTTTTAATTATAAAATTCTGAAATTTTGTGCATCACCTTATTAGTGTATGGGGCACATTTTACTCATTGGAAATGTTTTTGTATGGGAGCCGTATAAAAATTTAAATTTTGTATTTCTTTAAATTTAATCCCCTGAAAATTTATCGATTTCATAAAAGTCTGTACCTTTTTTTTACGCAACTTTGTAATTTATTATATTTGTTTAAGATCAATATTTAAGGAATAAAAGCCAAGGTCAATGTTTTTGGGACACCCTGTAAATATATATATAATAATATAAATATAAAGATAATATAATGAAGATATATAAGTATATAAAGATAATATAATAAAGATATATAAGTATATAAAGATAATAAGATAAAGATATATATATGCATATAAAGATATAATACCATATTCTCCGAGTTCTGAAATGCTCACAGAAAAACATTCTTGAAAAGATGTATCAGAAATTGTGGTTTTCCTGAGGCACTCATTATTTAATTAACACAATAATAATGAAATCCTTATTTCATAAAATAAACCAAACTTTTAACAATATTATTTTCAATATTTAAAAAAGTTAAGACAAATAAATAAAATAATATAATTTTGATATAATTTCTATGATTATTTGTGTCACTTTTACAAGATTTATTCTTATCAAATTTAGCTTTATAGATACAATTCTCTTTTGATTTTTGATGAATATGAAGAAAAAATAGTAAAAAACAATTTGAATGTCAGGATGAATAGAACAAGGCATTAAAAGTTTTTAAAAGGCTTCAAAAATAAAAGAGGAAAAGGCACTTACATTGAAATTGCTCAGGCTTGAGAATGCTTTCTTGCTCATCAAAAATTTCATTTGAAGCAACTTCAGCTGTCTCAATATTTTCTGCACATTTAACATCTAAAGACAAATAGGTGTTAGAATGTTCCTTCATAGTTGCATCACCACTTATACAGGAATCAGATTTTAGTGCAAAGGCAAAATTAGTACTTTCAACTCTTGTAGGTGAAATGGATTTGGAACATACTTCGCTATCGCAAGAATCTTCAGTTAAGTCAATTAAAAGAATGGTATTACTTTCTGGTAAGCTAACTTGGGAATAATTTGAATTTTTTCTAAGAAAGGCATTTTGCTCATCCACAATTTTATCTTTATCTACATTAGATATAGTTTTACTAGCTTCTTTGTTAAACACAGATTCTGTATTCATTTTCCCATCTGATTTAAACAGATCTGAACAGGGGTAATCATCTAAAGGTTCTTCTTTAACAGAAATAAAATCTTTGCAATCAGAACTTTCAAGATTGTGAGAGGAATTATTTTCTGATAATTTATCTAATACTGGCTGTGATAGCTGTGAATTTTGATTTTCTAATTTAGGCATTGCTTCATCAAATATCTTGCCAACAGAAGCAGAATCTACATTAGCTTTCAAATCTAATTTACACACATTTGATTTAGATTGATCATCTGATATTGATTTCTTAACTGAATTTAAGCCCTTGCTGGCCCAAATCTTGAAGTTATGCAAGAAATTGTCTTGTGAGCCTTCATCTAATACTGACTGTGATATATTTGAATTTTTTGACTGATTTTCTAATTTAGGCATTGCTTCATCAAATGTTTTGCCAATAGAAATAAACTCTGAATTAACTTTAGAATCCAATTTACACAAATTTGAATTGGAATGACCATAAAGTGGCTCTTTTACAGCATTCAAATCTTCTCTGCTGTCCAAAGTTTTATGGCTTGAAGGGACATTTTCTTGCAAATAACCATCTAATACTAGCTGCAATACATCTGAATTTGATTCACTTTCTAACTTAGGCATTACTTCATCAACTGAAACAGATTCAGCATTGGCTATTAAATCAAACTTATTTAAATCTGAATTTAAACAGGCAGCCGATGGTGACTGATTTACAGAATTGCTTTTATTCCGACAGTCATTAAGTGCAGGTAAATTTAAATTGGAACTTTTAGATGTGTCTTTCAACACTGACACTGTCTTAGGTATTTTAACAGAAACTAATTCATCATCTTGTTTTGTATCAGATGTAGCACAATCATGCAATAATGATAGATTCAAATTCCCAAGATTTTTTATATCACAAGATTCAAGGTCCTGCAAAGCCATTTCATGTGGACATTCATCTAAAACTTGTTTTACATCTAAATTTTTTAATTTATCGTCACATTTATTCATATTTTCTGGAGCTGATTTAACATTAACTTTCAAATCTATTTTCAGTTTTTGGGGATCTGATACTTGACTTGACTTTTCAGTTAAATTTGTAAATTCTTTAATGTTACAACCTTTAAGAATTACATCTTGGTCCATTTCCAAATGTGTGGCCTCATCTTTATCAATTTTCAAACAAAGTACAGAATTTTTATTAATACTCTGAATCTCTTCTACCTCAGAGGAAGGCGCATCAGATGTTGCTGTTTCATCCACATTTTCACATGTTACATTTTCATTTGAATCTACAATGCATTCTTTGACCTTAGAATCTTCAAGAACAACAGATTCATTCAGTTGCATAAATTTAGACGCTCTTTTAACATTTAATGCACAAAGCACATCATCTTTATTAGTAATCTGATCCTTAGTAAAAGCCATATCACAAATTTCATTTTCTGCACTATTATCATCAACATTTTCATATTTCAAATCATCAGCAGGATCTGTAACAGATTCTTTGGTATTAGAATTTTCAATAATTATATGTTGATTCATTTCCAAATGTTTGGCTACATTGTTATTTTTCAAATAAAGTACATATTCTTTATTAAAAACCTGATCTTCTACCTTAGAACAAGCCACATCAGAAGTTTCATCTGCTGCATCATCAACATCTTCACATGTTAAATCTTCATTTGAATGTCCAATGGATTCATTGACATTAGAATCTTCAAGAACTACAACTTCATTCATTTGCAAAGGGTTGGACACTTCTTTAGCATTTAATGTACAGAGCATATCATCTTCTTTGCCCTCAGTGAAAACCACATCACAAATTTTATTTTCTGTACTATTATCAGCAATATCTTCACATTTTAAATTTTCAGTAGAATCTGCAACAGACCCTTTGGCATTCGAATCTTTAAGAACTACATGCTGATCCATTTCTATAGGTTCACCATATTTAAAGTTTGCTAAACAAAGTGCATCTTTATTAATATTCTGATCTTTCACACCAGAACAAGCCAAATCAGAATTTTCATTTGCTACATTGTCAACATTACATTTTAGATCTTTTGAATCTGCAATGGATTGTTTTACATTCGATGATTCAAAAACTACAGGTTTATCCATTTGCTTAAACTTGATTACCTCTTTAACATTTGATACACAAAGCACATCGTCTATGTTAGTAATCTGATCTTTACCCTCAGAACAAACTATATCAGGAGTTTCATTTCCTGTACTATTATCAGTAATATCTTCACATTTTAAATTTTCACTTAAATCGGCAACAGATTTTTTAACAGAGTCTTCAAGAGGCCAATCCATTTTCATAGGTTTTGAGATCTTTTTAACATTTGATTCAGAAAGCATATCTTTATTAGTAACCTCTTCTTTCTCCTCAAAGATAGTCACAACAGAAGTTTCATCTGCTGTACTATTATCAGCAATATCTTTACATTTTACTGCAACAGATTCATTGGCATTAAAGTTTTGAAGAACTACATCTTGATTCAGTTCCATGTGTTCAGACCCTTTTTTAACATTTATGAGACAATGCACAGTATCTATACTAGTACTTGTATCTTTCTCAGAAGAAGCTGTTTCAGAAGTCTCATTTGCTACACTATTATGAATATTTTCATATTTTAATTTCTCAGAATTTTCAAATGCAAGTTGCACTTCTGCTAGTTCTTTTTCTTTAAGTTCTGAAGTTATTTCATCTTTTTCTTTTGAAATTATAACACTTGACTTACTAGTTGAACTGGTATCTAACTCTACAGCAGTTGAATGTGCAGATACAGCACGAACAACTGTACCTTTAGAAGGTTTATCTTTAAGTTTTGAAGCCTTCTTATCTTTTCCTTTTGAAATTATAACACTTGACTTGCTAGTTGAACTGGTATCTAACTGTACAGCAGTTGAATGTGCAGGTGTAGCATCAACAACTGTAGCTTTAGAAGGTTTGACTGTGTTCCGATTCCTATCAATAGAATTATTACCAGCAAGTTGCTTCTGCTGCAATTTATCTTTTGCTATCTTCAATTTAATCATCTCTATTTCCTGAAGTATGCTTTGTTGTTGAAAATGTTTAATTTTTTTCTCATAATTTATGCCACCTTCATATTGCATTGGTGTGTTACCTTCAAAATACTGCATTGACATACCACCTTCATATTGCAAGGCATCTAAATTGTTTCTATTGAAAGGAATATTGTAAGAACTGACTTGGGGTAAAATAGCATAATCATTTAAATTAGTATGAGAATTAGGAGTTGATAAAAGAGGAAAGTGATGTGTTGGTGGTGGGATAGAAATATTATGTGAACTGATAGGAGTAGGCAACAGCGATGGCGGTGGAACAGAAATTGCACGTGAATTGACCTGATTTGGCAAAGGAGGTGGTGGTACAGAAATATGTGAACTGACTTGATTTGGTAATAATGGTGGTGGTACAGTAATATGTGAGGTACCTTGTACTGGTAATGGCGGAGGTGGTACAGATAAATCAACTTTGGACAAAGCAGAATAAGATCCATCGCTTAGAGCAGTAGAATTATGGACTGGTAATGGTGGTGGCGGCACAGTAATAATATGGGATGTGACTTGAGATAATGTAGAATATGGAATCTCAGCTGCACCAGAACAAAAATTAAGAACCGACATTGGTGGTGGTACAGGAATAGCAATTGGTCTCATGTCATCTTTATTAATACCTAATATTAGGAAATCCTTCTCCTCTTCAGCAGTATATGCTTTAGGTAAAGTTCCCAAATCATAAACTATATTTGGATATTTCACAGGTGAAATATCCATGCACACTGATTCATTAGCAGCCATATTCTTCAAATTCATTTGTTTATTGTGACTGTCTAAATTTTGTGTATTATTCTTAGGTAAATTTATGTCAGACAAAGAAACATTAGCTTGATGAATGGCAGAATCTGTGCCATGTAATATGTTTTGTATTGCTTGATTTACAGCAGTATATTTAATTTCTCCCTTTTCAGTTATTTTAGGCAAATCACTTTTTGACTCAACTGAAGGGTCACTTGTCTTACTTTCATTGACTTCATATTTATTTGATTTAGTCATTATTTTAGAAATATTAGAAGTTGATTTAACATCATTATTTTCAGTTTCAGATAAAACTTTACTTTTACTAGAATTCAACTGTCTTTTCTGTTTGCACATGGATTTACTTTTACTGCTGATGTTAGTGTCTAAGCTACTAGATTCATCTTCTGTAATCAATTCAGTAATCTGAGAATTTGAAGTAACAGTGTCTTTGTGTGGCACATCAGATTCAGTTGCAGATGAAAGTTTAGACCGAGGACCTGAATTTTCATTTTTTGTTCTCGAGAGAGTATCTGCAGATGATGATATTTTACAATCTGGAGCACTCTTGGTTTCAGCTTCATTTTTTGAAAAAATATCTCTTTTGTACCAAGGACAGGATTTTTCTTTAGCACTAGGTTTTTCTTTAGGGCGGGCTTTATAATTCGGAGCTCTACCAATGTACACATACTTTTGAACTGTTTTAGCATCTTTAGACTTTGAATTTGCCTTTTGCTTACTTATTTCTTTCTCCTGAGACAATGTTAACTTAATACCAGGTCCTTTTTGATTTTGGGATGATAGAGAATCTGACTCTGATTCTTCCAACTCTTCAACTTTCTTCTCTTTATTCTTTTGATCTTTAAGCATTTCTTTTAACTTTTCATCAGCTTCTTCTTGTTTTCTGCGTTTTGCCAATTGGTTTTCCTTTTCTCCAACTGTTTCTTCACTTCGCATCCTGACTTTTTGTTCATTTCTTTCTTTCTTTTTTTTCTCTTTGGTAGATGTTGAATACTTAATATAAACATTAAACAAATGTTTTTTCTCATATAATGGATGGTCCTTTAGATAATTCTAAAAATAAGGAGAAAATATAAATTTGGGCAAGTACTGTGAAAAGAACATATATAGTTTTATAAGAGTGATTACAAATTAGGAATTTTTTAAGCAGGGAATACAAATTAGGAATTTTTTAAGCAGGGAATACAAAAAATATCACCAAAATTTAAGAACACACTTTCCAATATTACCTCTAAAAATAATTCTGCCCAAACAAATACAAATAAAATCCAGTATCCCTTTGTTATATCACACAAATTCAGAGATAAGTAAATAGAGAAATATATTTATAAAGAATGTAAATTAAACTCTTAATAAAGAAACTTCAAATAAATGTTTATGAAAATGAATAATATAAATTTAGATCCAATTATTGCCTATATATTATTCTGAAATAAGAATTACATGAATTTATACGTTAATGTTTGATGAATATTTTAATGTCCATTCATCCAGATTATACTCTAAGGCAATTAAAACAAATTATATACCAAAACAAATTTAACGTTGATTCTTTTTATTGAACAAAAACTTTAGAACTATAGTCAAATCTTGTTAATGCAAACATACTTACTTTTGCAAAAGAAGGGAAAAAAGCTAGTTTTGCATTCTTCTTTATATTTTATATGAATTACACTACTCTGATTTTATGTTGATTACAAGAACTAGTTTTAGCATGAACAATTTTTCTATCCTTTTGACTGCTTGCATTAAAGAGGCTAGACTGTATTTACCTTTTCTTACCAAACAGGACTTTGTCTCTTGTTTGATGCTATACTTAAAGAACTTCCGTCTCTAATTTATGTTGATATACAGCTAGCAAAAGAAAGCTTTTATCATTCAAGAATTGTGCATCGCAGAGCAAATTTTGAGATGCCATTTGATTAGAAATAAAGTCTTCGACAAATTATTGTGCATAAAACTTGTATAAAGGGTCTTCAACATGCATAAACTTTCCAATGGCAACACCCAACTTTAATAACATATTTCAAATCTAGAGCAAAACTCAAACTTAAATACCAAATTTCAAGCTCGTATTTCAGAGTTATGAGTATGTAAAGTTTTGAGCTCCCAATGTTAAATTAGTTTCCCAAACCTTTACTCATATCATCCAGAATAATTATCTTCTATTTTTTTTTTTAACTGCATTATTAAGAAATCTATACACAATTACATGATTTTTATTTTTTTAATAATTTTTGTATGAAATATGAAATTAATATTCCAAAAAATATGAATAGAAACATAAACATATTTTTGATGGAAATTGATTCATAAAGATTTTTTGTATGAGTATGTAAAATTTCAGCTGTTTTCTCCCTGTAGTTCTTTCGCTATGCTTAAACATTTAGTATCAAGGATGATTTTAGTGGTTGTATATTAGTTGTAAAAAATAACTACTTTAAAAAAGTTGTATTAGTTTTAATTTAATCTTTTTAATATGATAGATATTTCTTTTTATCTAGTTTTAATAAAATTTTGTATAAAAAGTGATATATAGTTTCAGATAAAAAGTGAGATGCATGAACTGCAACTGTATCAAAGGACTAAGGAAGGGGTGGAGGATTCAAACTTGTATTGTTATAAATAGAACTCTATAAGCCATCTAATAATGCATTATTAATTACTCTACTATTAATAAATAGTCCTGGAGTTAATGTGAATTGAAATCGGCGACAAAATTATGTGATAATTTATGATAATAAAATATTTATTAAAAACAGTAATAAATATATAAGAATGTATAACAAAAATATAATAAATAATAAAATTATGTTTGCTAATTACTATATGACAATTACTATAAGATTCTCAAATACAAGTTGAGATATCAGAATAAACCCATAGCTTTATATCAAAATACTAATTTGCATATTTGCCATGTAGTATGATAGTTATTACAACAACCTAATAACCGTTAAGACATTGTTAAAACATATATTAATTCATTAATTTGACTATTTTAAAATCCCATAAAATGATTATTGAAGAAGGTTTTAAGTTCTTAAATACAAGAGGAGATATCAGAATAAACCAGTAATATCTTTCAGTGAAGTAACAAATGAATCACTTTATTAGAACAGCTGTGGCACATCAACAAAATCTCACCTTTCAAATTGCAGTTTTTAATATGAAGCTGATCCCTGAAAATTGCACATTTCAGAATATTGAATCTATCTGGATGTAAAGATATGAATTGTGCAAAAATTTATAATTGGACTAATTTGGGGGTATAGAATTTGTTTATGATGTCAAAATCAGGCATTGCCACTGAAAATTGAAGTTTGTATGCATTTAGAAATGATGACTACCCCCAAATGCAAATTTTACGCACATGAGTTTATAAAGAGTGTTATTTCTAATCAAATGATATTTTTAAATTTGCTCTACGATGAATGATGCTCAAATAACAAGGGGTGGGGCTTTATTTTTTTTTCCTCAGCTGTACATATAAAATATAGGCATTTTTATTTTCTTTAGCTTTGTCTAAGCTAGGTTAATCTAGATGTAATAATGAATATCTCTATCATCACAATTCAGATAAAACATGTTTTATGATTAGAAAGCCTTAACTCGGCTTCACTTATAAAAAAGTTGGGCCTCCTTAATGTGAACTCACTGAATACACCTTAATGTGAACTCACTGAATTTTAACTATTAATTGGTTTTGCATTCCCATTAAAATTCCATTTTTACACAGGAACAGAGTTGAAGGGGAGAAGAGGGGTTACATACCTTGGGCACTGATAACAGGAGTGCCAATCTGGATAATAGTAAGAGATGTGTGCAGACATCCATTAAAAACCTTATGTGTTTTTTCTTTTAATTGCATTTCAAATTTCAATAAAATATATACAACTTCTTGAATCAAAAGAGTGGAAAGAAAGGAGAATGATTGAGAGTTGTGAAGATGAAAGCTATGATCTCACAAAGGAAGATACAATCAAGTTCTCACTTCTTCATGTAATGGAGTGTTATTGCAGAGATTGATAGCAAATTGACAAACTACAGGAAAAGCTCAATTTTCTCCAGTGAGTACAGATAAGTAGCATGAATACACATGAGCTGAAGGAACATGCAATGCACCTTGGAGACTTCTTAAACACCTATTTAGACAAAGATGAGCTCATGCTGAAGCTTGGAAATTTTAAATATCATGCTTTAGGGTTAAGGTATAAAGACTGCCAGCCTCATGTGGTGCCTTTATTTCATCTGCAAGAAAGGACCCGAGGATGTATATCCTAATTTGATGATATCCCTAAAAATCTTCCTCACACAGAAAGCTTATCAAAACATATTCACAGAGCAGTTGACTAATAGAGATTAGCAAGAAATGTTAAGTTGTAGGCATGTTTGATTCTGGAACTATTCATAAATTTTAAAACTGTGCTTCATCCTAAATGTTTAAGTACAGCTGTATTCAAACGTTTATCTTATAGAAATTTTTAAATATAAAATTCAAAGGTTTATATGTTGAATAAATATTTTTTTGTGTTGTGATTTACATAATAGCCCGCAGAAATCTAGAAAAATGGAATAAATAAAATAAATAAGAGAAAAGAAACACTTGAGAAGGAAAAAAACACCAAAACACAATATTAAAGTTGAAGAAAATAAAATAATTCTGATTAAAAGTATGAATGTTCCAGGAAAGGTAGTACACAAAAACGTAAAAACCCAATATATATAAAGAATGAAATAGAAGTTCAATTCATGTGCAATTGTAAAATTAAACAAGTGTTAGCAAATGCAATCTAAAAAATCTGATGTGGGCAGCACATGACTTTTCTTATATGATACAATAAATTTACTTCTTTCAGAGTGAAAAAATGATGTATAAGATTGTAAAGAGCCTTGCCCTAACCAGGAATAGAACCTGGATCTACGAACTATACCACTTAGGTATGTATTATAAAATTTAGACATACGTCTTCATCTGTTACTCAATAGCATATACAGCTTTGCTTCACAGATGCTTAACACCAGAACGACGGATATTTTGAACTACTTAGAATGATGGGCAGCGGTCAATTTGACCGCCATAGATTTGTTCTCTTATTATAAAACCTAGAATAATAGTCTTCTGTGTTTTCAATAACTTTAAGAAAATAAGAAAAATTATAAAATTACAATGGGATGGGATTAGCCATTTTGGAGAAATCGTTTCTCAAAGTAGTTATGCGGTCAAAATGACCACTTCCGTCGTTCCAGTGTTAAAATGCCTTTGACTTACTGCATGGGTGCAGGAATTAAAGACGGATACAATCTAATACAACCATGTTTAATGCTCTACATATACCTTCTGGGCACTGTGCGAGCGCAATACATCCTAAATAGGCTCCTTTGATATGCTCCAAATAAGCATGAGAGTAAAAAAAAATTTACCGATTAAAAAAAGCACAGATATCCCTCAAAAACTTATAAAAAGTAAGAAAAAAGAAAAGAAAATGGAAACACCATTATAAAATAGAAAGTTGTGTCTAAAACATGCTGTACCATCAAATTGCTAAGCTTTTACTTTTTTAATTCTGGTACTTATCATTTTGTAATAATTTTTCATATATGTAATTAAATTGTATAATATGATAATTATACCTTTTCTCCCTATGAATACATTATATCTTGTTTCTGAAAATGAAAATTATTACATTTTATACACACAGCGCTACAAACACTACAAGCGGACACCTTTAAGAAGAAAGAAATAATAATATTCTTCTTCAGAGCAATTTTAAATTGCCAATTTCTACAATCAATAAAAGAAGTAGGACATATTGTGTGGAAATGTCTGGGAGAGATGGATACGATTAAATCACACACAATGTTTTATAGTACAGACGTAATAATTTCATTTAAAACATGAAAAGATGGCCGCCAAGCATCGAATGCATAAAATGTAATAATATTTCATTTTCAGAAACACATTATAATGTGTTTTTAAAGAGAGAAAGGGTATATTTCTATAGGGAGAAAGGGTATATTTCTATAGGAAAAAGGGTATAATTAACATGTTATACAATTTAATTACATATATGAAAAATTAATTATTACAAAAATATTAATTAAGTACAGGAATAAAAAAATAAAATCTTGGCAATTTGATATTCCAATGTTTTTTAGAGACAACTTTCTATTTTCTTTAATAGCGATGTTTTCTTTTTCTTTTCTTCTTGCTTGGAGGTTATTTTTTTTTTCTTATTTAAAGTTTATCAGGAACTTCTGTTTATGTTACACTGCTTACAAAATAAATCACCTTTTTTGTAGCGAAGCCACTGAATAGACGCATACAATCTGAGATGTGTGTTGGTTAGATTGTTAGAAGAATAAATGGTTGATCAGATGAAATTTACATTATATAAGCAAAAGAAAAAAGGGTAAAAATTAGATAAAAAATAAAGAACATCAAAAAGAAATTTATAGATGCAAAATACAACTAATAACTGCTAATTTTGAACCCTGAGTTCAACTGGGAAACACTTTAGTGCAATGATTTAAAGAAGTCTGTGCCTCTAATGTACACATCAAATGTGAGTTACTAAAAGAGAAAGCAGTAACCTTAACACAAACTTTCGGAATAAAACATTTTTCTGTATCGTATGGATGGATTGAGAAACTTCAAAAAAGGCATGGATTAACTACTCACATAAGTGGTGGAAGTGTTGAAGAAGGGTGGTATATAATAGGCAAATAATTTGCCACATTTAGTGAAAGATTACAAGCTTAAAAATATCTTCAACTGTGATGAAATAGCACTTTTTATTTTCAGAATGATGCCTGACAAAACTTTAACTTTCAGGTGTGAACCATGTCGCAGCAGAAAAAAGTAAAGAGAGACTGTGGTTCTACTTTGGTGCATTGCTAACGGCATTGAAAAATAATCCTCTTTTGTCAATTGCAAATCAAAGATTCTTTGTTGCTTTAAAAACATGAAAAAAACTGCTATGCGACTATAACAACAAAAAAGTGTGGATGACTTCGAACATCTTTTAGAAATTTCTTCATATGTTTGATAGGAAATTTGAAAGAGAGAAATGGCAAGTGCTTTTATTCATGGATCAGTGTCCTGTTTGTTCACCCTATTGACCTCCTGATACTTAGCAATATGAAAGCGGTGTTTTATACTGCAAATTTCACAAATAAGATTCATCTGATGGATTTGTGGATTATTTGTTGTATGAAATTTCACTACAGGAAAACTTTGATTTGGTGAATTCTCACCAAGGACTGAAAGACACATCCAGTAAACTGAAAGTGTTCATTCTTGATGATCTTCATATGCTATATTCATTATGGAAAGATATCATTGAAGCTTGTATTAAAAATTGATTCAAGAAAATAGGCTTTATTTTATCAGAAAATGAATAATCTTTTACTAATGATAAAAGATCCCCAACTTTCATGAAAACAGTAGAAGCTTCATCACTACATACAACTTACTGATGCATCAAATGCCACACCTTCCCATTTCAACGAACTTGAGACGAACTTGCTATTTTCATTGACAGACAACAGCAGAAACAATCTCCAATTTTACACTACTTTTAAAAAGTTAAGAATGTAAATTAAGTATGTAAACAAAATTTTGAGATTACTTTCCATTTTTGAAAGCTATTTAAACTTTTAAGTGTAAAATACAACTAAGTAAATACAATCATTGATATTTTTCCTATTCAGCATGTAAATCTCATATTGCATCACATTTAAAGCTTAATTTTGACTTTAATTACACTAACTATCTTGCATGTCTCTTTCGTTTATGTGTCATTTTTGGTCGGTTTCTTACACGGATGCAAAGATCGAGATAATGCCTCTATATGCATATTTTACACCTTAAAACAAGAAAAAACACTTTATAAATTAAGTAATGTGCATTTTTAAGCACGGATTTTGTAAAAAAAAAAAAAACCTTTTAGAATCACAAATTAAACAGATTTGGCTTGAAATTAAGCAATTTCTTATTTTATCCGTCATCACGTACATCTTTACAAGTTCACCATAACAAAAGTTGATTATTATCCTTCTACGATACGTGCATTTTACCAGAAGGTAGAAGTACATCAAATTGATGTATATCAACGTACACTTAGAGGATGGTAAGAACATTCGTAAGAACATCTTCTGATAAGAACATCATCTATAGAGCATTAAATTGGTGTATGGCGGAAGTAGACTGCAGCCAGAGGATTAGGGGCAAAAGAGCATAGTATCAGCGTAGGCACTCGCTTTTCTTGTTTATTACTAACTTTACAAACAGTTTTGCATATTTTTAACATTCTTAAAATAAAAATTATCTTTTAGGTTTCATTATAATTTTTTATGTTAATCGTTGGGTTAATTATACCTGCTGAATATTTTAATATGAATAAACTGTAACCGAATTAAAATTAGTTTTATTTTGATTTCCTCACAGCGGCTCAATAGTTTTCCTCCCAAAGGCAGGGGAAAATCCCATTCAATCCAATTGATTTCTTTCTGCAACTTGATTTTGTTGTGCATATTTTTACCCACTTTGACAATGAAGTTTTTGATAAGCTCATATTTTTTTAATTTTTGCATATTAATGTATATTGAAATTAATTGAGAGTTCTGTTAGAGGTCTGTCAAAAACTATAAAAGATATTTTTAAGTGAAAAGCTATGGATGAAAAACTTAACGACTAAAAAAATTCAAATCATTGGAATCAGACAGTAAGCTTTCCTTTCTACACTTTCTTTCACACAGTATTTTTCCATGTTAAATGATGAGTCTATAGATATTTCTGTGAATCATAAACTCATAATCTATGTAAACTATCTATAATAATGAACCACAATGTTTTTGGGCAAACTTGAAACTGAGTGGAGAATGCAATTCTGATGCATTAAAATGCGTATTGATCAATTTCTTCAAGGAGAAAAATGTTCAAATTAGTCGGTCTTGCTACAGATGCAGTATTCATGATGGACAAAAATAATGCTTTGGAGAAAAAACTGCAAGATCTGACACCAACTCTTCAATACTACCATTGCTGTGCACACCGTTTAACACTTGCCATATCGCAAGCTGCAAATGGTTTAAACCTATTTCAGAACTTACAAAGAACTATGCATTCGTTCACTGTATGTTTGTTTCTGCACATCTACATCAAGGTAGGAAAAACTAAAAGCAATTCAAGAAATATTGCATGAACCTTTCATTAGCTTAAAAGAGATTGCTACTGTTCATTGGCTTTCTATGGCCATGCTGCTGATGCTTGTCATATAAGTTATGATGCATCGGTGATAGCATTAACAGATATCGTTGCAAATAAACATTCATACAATGCTACAGACAAAGGGTCAAGTTTGTTAAAACATTGCACTGATTATGGTTTTGTTGCGGTACTCATCCTCTTAAGAGATGTACTTCAAATAGATAACAGTGTTACCTGATTTTGATGGGGTTTTAAATCTTAGGTATTCAATGTCTTCAAATGCTTCTAGATTGGAATCTTTAAATAAGTTAATGAAACATTAAAATTCTTCCCTTTCTAATACATGCTTAGGTGTAACAGTGGAGGAATTACGAGAAGAAATTTTTCAAATGCAGTCTTTATATTGTAGAAATACTAGCATGAAATTAAAAGAGTTCTGCAAATTAATTTTGTCCTTCGCAGTGGATGATATGACAATGTACCATGGATTTTCAGCATTTGCTCAAATAGCATTGGTTATCTTATACCTCTTCAACAGCTGTGTGCGAGAAAGGATTTTCAACACAAAATGGAATCAGAACTCCATCAATGGAATCAGAAGCAGACTGGGTAAAGAAAATGTGGATATTTTAACTCATCTTTCAGAACCGAGTCCAAACTTTCAGGAAGCCAATGGAAATGTTGCATGTAAATGTAATTTTGAGACAGCTGTTCATTTATGGAAAAGCAGAAAGCAAAGGAGGTTGGAATTTTAAAAGGAAAAAATAAAAATTATTTTACTTAATAGATCTCTTATTTTATTATTCCCTTGTTTGTTTAGAACCATATGGAGAAACTAAGCCAAAGGTAAGGTAACAATTTTAAGATATTTCATCCTGAATTATATTAGTTATTTTTATGGGGGGGGGGGGAATTGTTAATTATACTTTGACGAATTTATAATATAGATTGCATCTCTACTTGGAAAATTGACAGGAAATTAAAAAAAAAATGTGATCCTGAAAGTCCAAAATTTAGTAACATTTTAAAAGTTTATAAGGCATATTAATTGTGCTATCAAATATATATACAATTTACTTTGCTTACTAACACAAATAAAGAGTATAGTGCATTTCTTAAATCTTTTTTTTTTCACTTTTTTTTTAGAAATTTATATAATTTATATAATATTTATAAAGTCAGAAACTTATATCCTGTTGGGCGGTAACCCTGTAATTTTTTTTCTTATACAAAATACAATGAATTTAAAAAATACCTGGAAATTTGAGGGTAATCTTACATTTGTTAAAAATTACTCCTCTGGAAAGCAAAATACTCCTTTAAATCAAATCAGGGAGTATTTTTACTCTTCTGGAAAAATTCTAGCTCAATCTCTGCACGGATGTATATGTGAAAGATTACAATAGTTGCTTCAGCAGTCTTAAAACTGAAAAAAGCAACCATTTTAGTAGATATTTTAACACCATAAATTAAAATAATGCAAGTAAAAAAAATATTAAAAAAAACAACTCTATAAAAATCCCAAATTTCTGCACTTTTCCTAAATAAAATTAAATTAAAAAATGCAAATTTTGACATTTTTTTCAATTACAAATTTAAGAGTTTCTCTCAAAAATCCTAAATTTTAATGCTTTTTTTAAAAAAATTGTGAATTTAAGAGTTATTTTGTAAAAATTGCAAATTTTAAGCTTTTCTATAAAATTTGCAAATTTTAGCACTTTTTAGAACCAGAAGATTTAGCAATCCACACACAAAATTTCTCCCTAAAAGGTTCAATTCAAAGGTTCAATCTTCTCCCCAAAACTGCCCTGACTCCGAAGTAAAGTAGAATGATGTATCGGTCGTATATGTCCTCTTTAAGATATCTACGGTATCGGACCCCCTACTCTTTATGATCGCAACAAAGCATTTCAAGTGCTTTTTCATCTCCCTCCAACCAGAAGAACCATATATATAGCACATCTTTTATATCTATGAAGAACCACCGATCAACTAACCAGAAGCTTTAGCAATCACGAATACTTTCTCCATAAACCTCCATCCCAATTCTGAAGTGAAAAGAAATGATATAGATAGGAATGAGAATGAATTTACTTTCAACCCTTTTTTCTCTGCTTTCTGAATTCTGCGACAGGTGACACTGATCGGCGATCTTTTTTTATATATCACGTGCTTTAAGATAGCCTGTGATAATGTGATTCAAGTTTATATTGTATTCAAGCATATGATTTTTCAGAGGATTAGCAGAAATCCCTGAATTTTATTTTATTTACCAACGCAAATAAGTGAATATATTCTAACTTGTTATTATCCGTGAAGACATGTATTCATTGTATTCAGGGGGCACAAGCTCATTCCAAAAACATTTTATTACCGAAGATCGAAAATTGTGCTTTTTAATCAATCTGTGAAATTAAGATTTTATCGTTTGTCAATATGTCCAGACGACTATAAAACAGAATTTTAAAATTTGTTCTGATTGACTAATTAAAACATATTAGTAACCAATAACATTTAAAGAAATATATGTAACAGATTGGCAAGCAGCCAAATGCATATTTTTTCATATATTCAATGTATAAGTCGATTTCCCAAAATTCCCAAATGAAATAGCTTCGTATTTTTTTATTTTTACTGTGGCACTCCTATTGCTCTCCAAAATGAAAACCAAAAAATAAAACAAAGTTTTATTTATTTTCTAACATCTATACATCCTTATATTTAAAAAAGCTGATGTTTCTGAAGAAAAGGAAGAACTTTATTAGAAATGTGAAAAATACCGCAGTAGAAGAAATAACTTTTCTTAAAGAAAAATACCTCTCAATAATTTTTCTAAAATACGATGAGTCATTGAGCAACCGCATCATGAGGGGTAGGGCAGATAATGTGGAGAAAGAAAGGAAAGTGCTTGGCTTGTAAACGAAGCTGACCCCTTTGAAAGGTCAGTGTGTTAATGACCTTGTTTCTCCGTGCTTTGCAATATGATCATATTTAGTTATTTATAGTAAATATGACTTTCTAAACAAGAAGAGCAATATATACAGTCGATTTCAAGAGCTTTACTTTTGACAGCAGATAACAGGCATAAGTTTCGTAGATGAATTTCCACTTTTCTTCTCCCTAGAAATTTTCTTTTTTCTGCAGGCAAATATATTATAGAATTATAAAATCGGTTGTCATGAATATCCAAAATGTTACAAATTTTGAGATTGGAGTTTTTCTGATCTTGCATCTGGAAATCTGTTTCTCCACGAATACAAATCTGTCAATAAAATTGCTGCTTACACGCGGCAACTTCTTCCACGTCACGAGAAAAATGACCAATGATTATCTTTCTCTCATATTTGCAATCTATTTCCATCAACTAAAATGTTTATAATAATTCGTGTTACATGAAAAAAAAAATTATTATTCAAACATATTAATGAAATGGAGGGCTATTTTGCAGCAGTATCGCAAAAAATGCATTTGTACATGATTCTCAGTATGTGTTGTTTAATTGTGAAAATATTTTCTACTTATGCAATCTGTTTGCATCCACTGAAATTTTTATATAATTATTACAAGCTGTATATATGAAAGTTGTTTTCAAACATATTTTTAATGGAAGGCTATTTTGCAGCAGTATTGCTAGAAATGGCATTTGTACACGATCCTCTGTATATCTTGTTTAATTGTGAAAATATTTTCCACTTATGCAATCTGTTTGCATCCACTGAAATTTTTATATAATTATTAAGAGTTGTATACATAAAAGTTGTTTTCAAGCATGTTATTAATAAAATAAAAGATTATCTTGCAGCAGTATTGCATAAAACGGCCTTGTACACGATTCTCGGTACAATTTGTTTAAAGACCTTCTGAACATGTTTTGACTATTTTTGGAGTTATGTCCATCTGTCTAATGTCTGTGTACACTGTGCAATTTCTTGTGTACACGATAGCTGCTATTAGATTTTTATGAAACTTTATACCCAGCTTTGTAAATGAAAAATTTAGAACTAGGTGCAATTTTGTTTTAATTCGAGTAAAAATGAAATTTATTCAAAATTTTATATTTTTTTAACATAGCAGCATAGGACAAAATTTGACATAATCATGCATAAAAGGGATTATTTATGACTGAATGTCCACAAGACTTAATAGTTTTAATTATTGTTGTCAAAAATAGCCACAACATAATTTTTGTGTCATGGCATCATTGGCTCTCCCCGGGAGTGGGAAAGTTATTGGGGGGAGGGGGGCTCATTGTGAAGTATGGTAGCAATCAAAAGATTGTCAAACCCTTTAAAGTGAAGGGTAACACACTATAATTATAACAACGATACAGATTTTTTAAAATTTAATTTGTACAATTTGAAAAAAAATAAATCCCCAGAAATTACTTAAAAATGGATTTATGGTATGAGCCAGTCGAATTGAGCCACACTCCAGTTAATTATAATTATTAACGAGTTGTAAAGTACATAAAAGTTGTTTTTCAAACATATTATTAATGACATCAAAGGCTATTTCACAACAATATCGCAAAAATGTCATTTGAACACAATTCTCAATACATCTCATTTAATTATGAAAATATTTTCCACTTATGCAACCTGTTTGCATACTCAAATTTTTTATAATTATTACGAGTTGTATACAAAAAGTTGTTTACCCAATAAATTATTAATGAAATGAAGGGCTATTTTACAGTAGTATCTCTGTATAAAATTATCAATTTGTAATTTGTCTAGATCTTTGTATTTATGTGGAAGAATTGTTGAAGAGATATTTTTATTTTATGGGACATAGCAAAATTTAAATTTCGGTGTTTCCATTTTGATAGATGTAATTATTATATACACAATAGAGCTGATGTATTTTTAATTCCATTTTACAATTAACAAGATAAAGTAAATGGGTGTTCATCATGGACATTTTTACATGAATTCAAAATTTCCTTTTCTTTTTTTATCTTTCTGCAATCTCATGCTTGAAGTTAAAATCTGAAGAAGTGAGATTTGCAGAGACAATTAAAATTTTCTCAAGATATGCTTATTCAGGTAGAAAAAAATGCTGAAGGAGGCATCAGTTTTGTAGAATGTAGACAAGTTTGATTAAAAGGACAGTCTCCAACAAAATGTTTCGGACCCTTATGCCATAAATGAATGGACCTTCTACTACCCCATATCGTACAAATTATTGGCCTTTTTACATAAACTGTTCATGCGACTCATACATATCTCCTTGTCAATGGTTCTGAGAACACAGGAAAATAATAAAAAAAATTCAAAATTTCATAGAATTCAATAAAATATTTTGAAGTAAATTTGGTTATTTATTTTTATGCATACTCCTTAGTGTTATCTTTAGGTGCTAAAATGTTTAAACAAATCTAGTAAGTACACATTTATGTAGCATTTTATATATTGATGAAATATATGATAAATTTAAGTTTGAAAATAATGTAGGGTTTATTAAATTTATTCGATGTGGGCTGCTCCCAAGCAGCCTTTTGTCTGCTCCCAACGGTGTTTTAAAGCCTTAGGAGACTAACATCCTTGCATTCTATTGCAAAATTCTACAGTTGAAATTATCATGCATGTAATTTAATCAAATAATTATGGAATTTAATCAAAAAATTGTGTCAGAGATAAAAAGTACATTAGAAAAAAAAAATCCTAATTTGCATAATCAGTATCAGATTTACATGATTTTTGCACAGTAGTAAGGTACTATGACTATGCACGATAGAAAGGTAACATATCTACATATCCAATTTGAAGTAAATAGCTATAAAATTTAAAGCATTCAAAAGTACTGTCTACATTCTATACAAAAATATACGTAACAAATTTCTCTCTTTGTTTTTAGAACACTTTCATTTGCTAAAATTTTGAATTTCCCTATTTCACAAATCTTCTAATTAACAAATCTTTTGGACGACATATTTTCTGACTTTGTTACACCTACACCATTGATTCAACAGTGTTATACAAATAAGTAAGTGTGCAATGTATAAAATAATAAAATTCATTACAAAATATTACTTTTAATAAAAATTTGAAAAAACAAAAAAAGGATGTCAACACAAAAGTATAACATATCTATGTCAACATCGTAAAAGTATGTCAAAATAGAGCAAGTTAAAGGCCCATAAATAAAAATAAGATTGGTTATTGAACTCTAAAAATAAAATGAAAAAGTAACCCTTCTTAGGGCTGTTAAGAACATAAAAAAAATTAAATTGAAAATATCAAAGGTATAAGGAAAACAAGAAAGATCAATCATGCATTTTTATAAAGCATTGATTATGAAACACTTTCCAACTTCCATGCAATTTTATTTAAACATCTCTAAAATGGGATACATTCCTCAGTAATATTTTTAAAATTATCACAATACTAGATTAATTTATTATATTTGAAAACTTAAATCTTCATCGAAAAAAATGAACTTCATTCAAATGACAGATTTGATATATAAATTGCCTGGTTTAAATATCGCTAAAATGCGATACATTCCTCGGTAATATTTCTAAAATTATCATAATACTACAATAATTTATTATATTTGAAAACTTCATCGAAAACAAATGAACTTTATTCAAATGACGTCATCGAAAGATAAATCGTTTCTATATAAAAGAAGCATTTCATTCATAAATTTTTTAAATTCACAATACTATAATAGTTTATTTTATTTAAAAATTTAAAACTCTAGAGATACAAGTAATTTAACTCTATGCTTAAAACTTCATTGAAAAAATCATTTGCTTCTCTGTATCAATGAATGTTTCATTCATATCAGCTATATTGCAGATTCCATGAGCTAAATAATTTTGCGTTAAAGAAATGCAGCAATTCTTATACAACTCATTCTACATCTTTTGGTATTTACATTCCTCATAAATGAAAATTAGGCTTCGTTGTAGAAATAATCAAAGTTGGATGATCATTTAAACTCAAATATGTTGTAATTGCGTTGTTTCAGTATGTAGATGCACAGAATTTAAGCAAGAATAAAGAGGTTTTAGGACGGATACAACACTAAATATGAATTAAAAAGAACTTTAAAAATCACTATTTTGACACAAGATGGATACCATATTTTATTTTGAAGTGGGTCACGTGATCTCTTCATATAAAGGATGTAATTATTATTTTAATTTTTATTTAAAAAACTACTGAATATATTTTGCTGAAATTTTTTTTTATATATTTTATGAGATAATTTGAATATTTCCTAAAACTTTCAAAGCAATTTGTGAATGTTATATCCGCTTAAAAAATGTTTGAAACATTAGGTCCCATAGGGTTCAATGTATTTCATTTTTTGAACCCGGGTTCAATCCAAAACTAATTGGGTGACATTATTAATTTATATTCCCATAGGTTCCACAGACCGTCTGAACAACATACTAAAATTTCATTTTGATAAAGTCATTTTTACAGCAGTTATCATGATAATGGATGGACAGACAGACGGAATGAACAAAGTCATAAACACTTTTGCAAAGTGTTAAAAAGTAAGTATCTGTAAGAAAAACTTTCAGACTACTACAATATTCAGATACTACATATACTTTAGATACTACAATATTCAGTATATTTGGGATAATTTATGTAATTATATTTAACTTTTCTAATACTTTACAACATAGTTGAAAATAAACACTTTTCAACTATGTTGCAAAGTGTTAAAAAGTAAGTGTCTGTAAGAGAAACTTTCAGACTACTACAATATTCAGATACTACATATACTTCAGATACTACAATATTCAGTATATTCGGGATAATTTATGTAATTATATTTAACTTTTCTAATACTTTACAATATAGTTGAAAAGTGTTTATGACTTTGTTCATTCTATCTATCTATCTGTCCATTAGCATGATAACTGCCGTAAAAATGACTTTATCAAAATGAAATTTTAGTATGTTGTTCAGATGGTCTGTGGGACCTATGGGAATATAAATAAATAATATCACCCAATTAGTTTTGGATTGAACCTAGGTTGAAAAAATGAAATACATTGAACCCTATGGGACCTAATTTTTCAAAAAAATTTTAAGCGAATATAAAATTCACAAATTGCTTCGAAAGTTTTAGGAAATATTCAAATTATCCCATAAAATATATAAAAAAAAAAAATTCAGCAAAAATATATTCAGTAGTTTTTTAAATAAAAATTAAAATAATAATTACACCCTTTACATGAAGAGATCACGTAACCCACTTCAAAATGAAATATTGCATCCATCTTGTGCCAAAATCGTGATTTTTAAAGTTCATTTAAATTCATATTTAGTGTTCCATCCATGCTAAAACCGCTTTATTTTTGCTTAAATTCTGTGCATCTACATACTGAAACAACGCAATTACAATATATTTGAGTTTAAATGATCATCAAATTTTGATTATTTCTACAACGAATTTTCACGTATGGAGAATGTAAACACCAAAATATGTAGAAGGAGTTGTATAAGAACTGCTGCATTTCTTTAAAGCAAAATTATTTAGCTCATGGAGTCTGCAATATAGCTGATATGAATGAAACATTTATTGATTTTACACAGAGGACCAGACGATTTTTTCGATGAAGTTTTAAGCATAGAGTTAAATTACTTGTACCTAGATGGTTTTAAGCTTTTAAATAAAATAAATTATTATAGTATTATGATGAATGAAAGGAATGGAAAAAGTTTATGAATGAAATTCTGCTTTTATATAGAGGCGATTTATATTTCGATGATGTCATTTGAATAAAGTTCATTTGTTTTCGATGAAGTTTCAAATATAATAAATTAATGTAGTATTGTGATAATTTTAAAAATATTACCGAGGAATGTATCGCATTTTAGAGATGTTTAAATAAAATTGCATTAAAGTTTGATAGTGTTTCATAATCAATGCTTTATGCATGATTGATCTTTTTCGTTTCAATGTACTCTTAAAATTTCCTTGATATCAAATATTGTATCTTTTGCTTTAATCTTGTATTGCTACAGACATAGAAAATTGAGAAATTCTGTAGAATGGTAACATGCACACAAAGAAAAATTTAAGTCAATGCTAATTTTTTTTATTATTATTATTATTATTATTATTTTTTTTTTTTTTTTTCGCGAAATACAAAAGTTTTAAAATCAAAAAAATTTTTAAGCAATTATGAAATTGTTTAACTGAATTTATGCAACTTAAGAGATAACAATTAAAGTTCAATATAGGTGTAGTTGAAAAGTATATATACAACATATGACTAGCATACATGACTACATTGGCTCGCAAGAAAAGGGACATTTTTACTGTCTCACGTACACATCATCAGATAAACATTGTTCAACTTTATTTTTGTTCTAAACATTTTGCTTTAAGTAGATGCAGATTAAGGATCTTGGTTGGTATTGACAGCATTTTCTTGCAATCTACAATAGTATTTTTTTCAACTGGTAACAAAATATGACGGAGATCTTCGAAATTATTCTTTTGATCAAAGGCTAAATCAAAAATCCCTTATTTTCATAGTGTCAAATTTCTTTAAACATCTAAATATCTGATGTTCCAAAAATATTTACAACCTGGGAAAGTTAATCTTACAATTGGTAAAAATAAAATTTGACAAATGAAGATGGCAATTGTAATTGAGTTGGTTGGTTGATTGATTGATTATGGTTTTATGGCACAAGATCCAAAGAGGATATGCTGTGCCAGACATATGGTACCAAGATACATAAATTAGTATGGATTAAAACACATGTATAATTTAAAAGAGTGATAATGTGTGAAAAAACCATGACTATGGAACATGTACAACAATGCAAACAAGATGAAAAATGGCTAAAAGTTTATAAAAGGTGAAGTTAAAAATGATGGAAAAAACCAATGTCCAGTAGGAATGGGAAAAGCTCCAAATGAGGATTTTCTCCAATCAATTCTGCCAAATGTATAGTATAAGTCTTTAAATGCTTAAAACGAAACTGTTTATATTTCGAAAACCCAATTAAAATATGTTTGATACTTGCTGAGGTCTGACAACTATTACAAAAGGGTTCAATTGTAATTGAGAAAAAAAAAATAAATAATCCACAACAACCTCTGGTAGTATATTTTCATACTGGCATCGTCATCAACACTATATAAATTAGGTTTAATGCAAGAAAAGCTTCTTTCTTTTTTTTTTGCATGCATGATACAGCAATTTTACACATATCTTAATATGAAGTATGTATATGCATGCTTTAATTAGGTTTAATGAAGTTTTAAAATTTGATAAGGTGGCCTAAATTTTATTGCTTGGACTACTATTAGAGCAGATGAATTGTCATTGAAGATTTTATATTGCCAGAATAATACAGATATTTTAATTTCTATTTCTGATTATATTAGAAACATTTTCTGTTTCAATTTGATGAAATTTTAAATTATATGTAAAAAAAATGTGCTAGACAATTAAATGTTTACAATGCATGTTTTATATTTACAAGGAATTTTTATATTTTCCATATTATAAAGTCTTAGTTTTGGAATATCAAATAATGTTTGCTTTCCAGGGAAGGAAGGGGGGGGGGGATGCAATAGGTAATTTTAAAAAGAAATTATTAAAACTGTTTAAATACATAAAATCTTGCATTAAAGCATATTTTAGGTATAGAACCAATGTACACATGAGAAATTGCATACCGTTTATGAAATATCTAATTGTGCAAAAACAGTGATGAATACAACATGCAAAAATGCACTACAGCTTCCTCAAAGAATATATAAGATAAATTAAGTTGAACAACATTAATAGGAAGGATGATTAGCATCCAAGATGTTTAAATCGTTCCTTTTTTTTTTGTGTGTGTGTGTGTGGTTTCCTGTACACAAGCAAAACTTTAGTGCCCAAGTTTAGGTAACACCGTACTTAAATCAAAATTCCACACATATATTTAGAAAATTTATTAAGAGAAACCAAGGCCTCTTAAGTTTCAAGATTAACTACAGTATCTGAGTCATTTTTCCTATCCAATTCAACTTCTGGTTTTGAGAGAACAGTAGTTTCATCTGATGCACATTTATTAGCAGAAGAAAGTAGTTCTGATTTTGTAGAGGAAACCAAATTATTAGTAGAGGAAACCAAATCCTGATTTTGTTTCTCTGAATCTCCATCAGTACCTACAGTTGATGATATTGTACTACTTGGAACAGTTTCATTTCTGAGACTGAGATCTCTTTTGTACCAGGGTCTCTTCTTAGTACGGGCTCTATAGTTTGGAGCTCTGCCAATGAAGACTATTTTCTGCACAATTTTACAATCCTTAGAAGATTTTGCATTCTCTTTCTCATTAGACAATTTGAAATTAATGCCAGATGGTTCTGCAGATTCTTTAGAATGCTTAGCATTTTCTGTTTGCTTCATTTTTTCTTTGTCACTAGACAAATTACTGCCAGACAGATCCTGAATTTTGGATTGTAGAATACCAGAACCCATTTCTTCCAGTTCTTCAACTTTCTTTTCTTTACTGTTATCTGCAAGTTTTTCTTTAACTTTTGCAACAGCTTCTTCCACTTGCTTTTTTAGTTTCATATAATATTCTTCTTTCTTTCTTTTCTCTTCAGCTTCTTGCATTATTTTTTTAAGTTTTAAAATATGTTGTTCTTTTTGTCTTATCTCATCAGCAGCCTCAGAATACTTAATATATTTATTAAACAGTTGTCTAGTTTCATATAATGGGTGCACTTTCAGATAATTCTAGAAATAAGGGAGAAATATGTTCAGTGAAAATCTGGCTAAACAATATGACAAGAGCATATACACAAAGTTCATGAAGTAGTTACAAAGTGGATTTTGTCAAACCCATTACTGCTAAAGTTTTTTATTTAGCCAATTTAAAATATTAAATTAATATTTAAAATTAATGTATCATTTATATAGTTTCTTAATTATTTTTTTAAATAACTTAGTAGGTGCCAAAAATGACACGTTGAGCTCAGAATCTTTAGTAATGGAATAAAAATGGAAAATAGCATGTGTTGCTAATTTTATGCAAGTAGATAGACAATTGTACAAAAATAACAATTTTCATTCTTTTGGATAATACAAGATGGTACAGACAGATATACTTGATAGCATATTATGTTAGAAGAAAAAGGATTGATATATTTAATATTTTCATATTAGTTGTATTTTTTAGGGAAACAAACATGATGTATACCCACACTACACTTTTGATCAAGTCTTAAGGTTTCATTCTTCTACTTTCAGTGATAATCGTTACCCATTTATATCCAGCTGCTTAAGCCCCCAGATTCACTAGAGCAAAGAACTTGGGTAATGTAAAATTCTGAATATATCTGTTTAGAAGACAAGTTTTGTGTTTATGCAATATCAATTCTGCTAAGGAATGTAAATAATTTCTTTCCCTGAATTGCAATCCTTTATGCATGCTTTTGTCCTTAGCTACAACACTGTATTTTTCAATTCATTATTGATTGCTCTTTCATCATGCTTCAACTACTATCTTCCTTCTATCCTTGTCTTATATTATAAGACAAGGACACTGGTCTATTTTATTTCTTTGTATTGAATGTATCTCATACCTCCCAGTCCAAGTTGTTTCTTAAACATTCTATGACTGCTAAAAGAACTACTGAAGAAAAAAGAAACCTAAACCCTTGGGATTACTTTTTCATCTTTTCCTTGAGATAACAGCACAGCCTGCAGAACAGAATCTAAGGATCGGTAAGAGTTTAGACTCCACATTACACTGCTCTCTGAAATCTTGGATGTGTGATGTCTTCAAAAAAATGCACATAAGTAATCACAAATCATTGATGTTTATTTATGCATATCACAACATTAAAAAATTAACAATTTTTAAAATATGTAGAACATATTTTCTTCATCTCACAATACTACACTGACCAACATTCACATCAATTAAAAACTCATATGCCAGCTTGCTACCTCTCTCTTCTTAGAACTTATGTACTCTATCCCCCCTCCCCCTTTTTTTAAGGAAACTATTGCTTCAAAGAGGGGCTATCATCACAAAGTATTCTTTGCATTACAATGATTATATGTGGGTGTACAAAATGTATCAGTTTCCTCAAATGAACAGTTTGCTTCCATGTCAGTCAGAGTAACAAATCAATGTCTCGTTTACAGACAATTTTTTTTAATCTCTTAAAAGATTATTTAGCATTTTTTTAAATCTCTTAAAAGATTTTCATTATTACAAACAAAGTTTTTAGAGTATGTCTTCAAACTAGTTTCCTTACATGAAGAGTTAGAAACGCAACCATGATCTATATATTTTTCCAAGCATTTGTTAAAGAAATGGACTATGGCGGCATATTGGCTGATAGCAAACTATAATAAAAATATCTACATTCATGAAAAATAGTTGAATAAATGAATTTTGTATATAATATGCCAATGAAATATTTAGCATCTTTATGCTGGCTGTTGAATGATGGCTTTATGATTTCGATGGGTAACGAATCAAAGAAAATTCTGCAGGATACCTATCACTAGGGACAAATGAATGAGATCACATCAATTTAACATATAAGGTTGAATCTGATAATTGTCAATTTTGTAGTTCTTGAGCTTTAAAAAAATATTAATAAATAAGGAAGATACTTTTCGCAGTATTTGCTTACAATACAATATCAGTTCTACACACATATTTATAATATTAAATGTAGTTTTGGCTTCATAAAAATACAAATCCGTCAGTTCTGTTCCCCCAGTCAGTCATGAGTTATGTTTTCATCTCCTGATTACAATAAAAAGCATAAATAATAGAAATACATTGGTGAAGCTTAAAGAATTATGATTTAACCTTGCAACAACACCCTTCTAAAAACACTCTTATTTTAAAAAAATTTAACAATTTTATGAAACTGCTGATTTGCATTTGTCCCTGTGCATCAGTACGATGTCAGCTGAAAAATTTTCATTCTCATCCACCAGATAGTGACAGCAGTGATTTTAAGCCAGTTTAAGAACACTATTTAGAATTTGGTTCTACATCTGAAGTTTAGGAGCTTGCTATTAAAAGTTAAGTGAAAAACACAAATTCTATTACTCATTTTGGAAAAATATACTTATTATTTGTTATTCCTCAATTCCTGACAAGCAAGGCATTTAATTATTATTAATATGAATGAAAATTTTAAAAGAATGTGTCGCCTATTATTGCATAAAATTGAGTTATGTACAGTGCATACTTTGTTTACCAATGTCAGTTTCTATTTAAATGGTTTATAAATAGAATTATAACTAGAATAAAAGTTTTTATTTGATCGCACTAAAAGATGTTAAAAACCCGAGGGCTTTCGGCCATAAAATGCCCCTCATCAGAGGCATATGATAAGAAAAAAATACATTGCGCTTTTTATACACAGCCAAAAACCATGAACAAAATCTGCACATCTTTATTGGCTAAATTACATGAAAAAAAAACATGGGAATGAAAAAATATATTGTTACGAAACGTATCCTCTAGAATCGTGGGTGTAGGCGCAGAATACAAGAATGATGTGGGTGTAATCGCAGAATACAAGAATGATGTGGGTGTAAGCGCAGAATACAAAAATGATAAGAATACAAAGTAAACAAGAACAGTATACGATCAAACAGCACTTAAATGCTCCAATAATTTCACAAAATAACTGATATTATTCACAGAATGTTGACAAAAGTAATTTCACAAAACAGTGGCTACTATTCTTAAAATATTGACAAAAATTACAGTCCAATATAGCTAGAGTCAGATCAATTCGTCAACTCCATTCCAATGGAGTGATGAATCTCATTTCTAGTCTCTACAGAAATTTCTGGAAATCTCTCCATATCTCCTAGACTAATCTTTATTTTGTAAAGTGTCTGGAACATTCCGGAAATCACCAAATTCTGCCACCCTACTTCTAAATGGGAGATCCTGACAATCCTGGTCTCACGCCATGCTGATGTCATGGACTGTGTTTTTTTCATCTGGTCTTTAATAAGACAGACGAAAGAAGAGGCACCAAAGGGAATATTGGGTGTTCGCAACACTGCCCCCTCCTTAAGACTGTATGTTCCAGGCAGTATCAATCTAATGAATTCCAAAAAAGGGGGCCAATCTGTTGATATGCATGACTTTTAGCTTGGTTGAAAATGATTTCTGCATTCTTATTCTTTTCTTGATGATGAAAAGTCCTTCCCTGTTTTGCTGTAGTTTTGGCGAAAATCCTGGTCGTCACAGAGGGTTGAAAAGCCACACTTTGTCGCCTTCCTGGAAACGTATTTCAATAGCTTTAGTATCGTACCAGGTCTTCATTCTATTGGTAGCAATGTTGATCCCCTCACGAGTAAAATGATGAACCTCCTCCAACAGTGCCTGCAGATTTTGCATGAATTCATCAGGAGATCAAGGAGCATCATGTGATCTTTCAAACATTGGGTCACATTGTAGTCGCAGGTCCCGGCCAAACAGCATTTTTGATGGAAAATGATCCGTCAATTTGTGGACAGCACTTCAGTAGGCCAGCAGGAACAACGGTAGGTGACAGTCCCAGTCTTGCTGTTTGCTGGATGCGAATATGGAGAGATGATAAAGTATCGTTCCGTTAAATCTCTCTACAATACCATCCAATTGAGGATGAAGAGAAATAGTTTGAGTTTTGTCCATTCTGAGTAGTTTTCACAGTTCCGTGAATATGCCAGAGGTAAAGTCCGTTCCCTGGTCAGAATAAAGGAGAGGAAACTCTGTAAGGACATAGCCAGTTCCGAATTAGAACTTCACTAATAGTTGTTGACTCTTGGTCAGGGATTGCGTAAAACTTCTGGCCAGTTTGTGAAGTAGTCCATTACAACTACGATGTATTTGTTATTGTCCATAGTTCACGGTTGTGGCCCCAAAACATTGAGTGCAATAATCTCGAAAGGAGCTCAGACATTGTAACACTGAAGAAGACCAAGTGTTTCCTTCTTTGGTCCCTTCCGAATGCCGCATTCCATGCATTCTTTGCATCAGTGCTCAACATCGGATCTCACCACACTGCACCAGAAAAAACATTCATGTAATTTGTTCAACATCTTCCTGATGCCAAAATGTCCTCCAGTGGGGCTATCATGTATTTCTTTTTTCGTGTCTTTCGTCACTTCTTGTCAGACTTTCATCTCGTCTTGTACGGCTTTCATAGCCTCTTTCATCTCATCTTGTCTGGCTTTCATCTCATCTTGTCCAGCTTAATCAAAGCCATCATCTCGTCATGCCCAGCTTTCATTGCATTTTGTCTAGCTTTAATCAAAGTCATCATCTTGTCTTGTGAAAGCCCCAGGCCGTCCCGCTCGTCCGGAGGACTTAGAGCAACAAGTTGGAATCATCTTGTCTTGTGTAACTTTCATCTCGTCTTGTTTGGTTTTAAACTTTTCGTTCATGGACTTTGTTCAGCGTTTTGCTGATGCCAAAATGTCCTCCAGTGGAGCTGTCATGTATCTCTTTCATCTTGTCTTTTGCCACTTCTTGTCCGACTTTCATCTTGTCTTGTACGGCTTTCATAGCCTCTTTCATCTCGTCTTGTCTGGCTTTCATTGCATCTCGTCCAGATTTTAATCAAAGTCATCATCTCATCTGGTTTTAATCAAATCCATCATCTTGTCTTGTATGGTTTTAAACTTTTCTTTCATTTTCTTGGCCATAGCTTCTTGTCTGGCTTTAAACAAAGCCATCACCTCTTTCAACTGTTTCTCCATTGCTTTTCTAGTTACTACCATATACGCATGTCAAGTTTCCAGAAACCCCACTCCTGGCACCAATTTGTTATGAAACGTATCTTTTAAAATTGTGGCTGTACAAGCAGGATACAAGAACGAGTTCAAGTTTCTGGATAACATACGTTATTTACAAGCATAAAGAAAACATGAAAAGTATATAATCAAACAGCACTTAAATGATCCTAATTTCACAAAATAACTGAAATTATTCACAGAATGTTGACAAAGGTAATTTCACAAAACAGCAGCTACTATTCTCAAAACATTAACAAAAATCACAGTTCAATGTAGCTTGTGTCACGCCAATTAGTCAACTCCACTCCAACGAAGTGATGAGTCTTTATATAACTATAATTTTGGTCCACATAGATGTGAAAATGCAAGGGGTGTCATAAAAACAGCAATGTACTGCAAACCTTGTTTGTTTCTTCCCCATTTAAAACCAAATCTTCCGATGCTACGTATTTGAAGTATTTAATTTAATAGTTCTTCGTGTAAGAAATTGCAACCCAAATTTTTCAAACTCAATCAGAGTTCATACTAAAAATTTCTAAAAGAAATGCGCACGACCCATTCAAGCCTCTAATGGAGCTGAAAAGACAAAAATTTGCTTTTGTTTTCTTGTGCTCACTCCGTTGCTTATGATTGGAGTGAAACAATTCTATAACAACGTAAAAATTCTAAACAAGCTTTAGCTTACATATATCTTACTAACATATATCTTGATTACATATATCTTGCTCACATCCTTACAAACATCTTGCAAATAGCCATAAGTATTTTCTTGCACTCCCTCCGCTTTATTATGATGGAGTTTGTATAACGCATCACACTAATTCAAGCAAGAAACCATAAGTACAAAAGAAACCCTTTGAAACTGAAACTGCAATCTCACACATGAACTAACTAATCAACACATTGCATAATCTGTTTGATTTTGCAAATTATTTCCATCATCAACTACAGCAGACCTAGAAATTGCAAAATAGAGAAGAATAAGCTGCTGAACACAATGTTTTTCATAAATATATGGCTGAACAACCGGAACACGCTTGAAGCTATTGGCATTAATTTTGTTTGCTGAAAGTTGTTAAAATCTTACAAAATGTTTACATTTTTAAGATTTCCTTTTTTATTTAGATTTTTTTTTATAAATTTCATGATTTTTTCTAGGCCTATAATAAAATTGGGGGGGGGGGGGGGGGGGGGGGGGAGACGAAAATTTGGAAAAACGTCCGGATTTTCGAGGTTGTACTGTATATTCCGGTCAGTTAAGATACAATCTGCAGGAACTCAAATGTAATACAACTTTAAACAAATGATTCGAAATCCAAACAGTTAACCGGAAATATCCAATACTTAAAATAACGCTATCACAATATGTTGTTTATTTACTTTTATTGTGTCTAACAATCTGCATCCTCCTGCAGATTGTGTCTTTCTAAGACACTGAAATGTATTCAATTTTTATAAATTTATACTGCAAGCTAACTTGCTGTCAAAGTGGAAATCATGATAAAGTTCAGTGTATAAACATAAGATACCCAACAATGTCAAATCTGATGTATAAACACATTCATGATTTACATGACAAAATTAAAAATATATAAAAAAAAAAAACCTATGCATATAGCAGAAGATTCACTTAGATACTATATTTCATTTCTTCGCCACGCAGTTGAAATCAACAGTAACTAATCTACTTGTTGAGAAATTTCCAAAATTTTATATTTTATATTTAGAATTTTAAAAATTTGTACATCGCCACACAGTTTAAATCAACAGTAACTAATCAACTTGTTGAAGAGTTTGTAGTAAAGGCATTATGTATTATGAAAAAATTGATTTTTAGTATAGTAAACAAAATTACTCGTCCCCACACAGTTTAAACTCTTAAACTACATAATGAGGGACTTGAAAAAGTTGTATTTTTAAGATATTTACTTTACACAATTTTGAATACAATTTTTAAAAACTTATAGTTTAATTTAAATATTCTTTAAAGTTTCTAGAATTTTACATTTAAAAAATTTCTTTATAAAATTTAAAAATCATTTCTTGAATTATAGGTTTAGAAAAATCATCAGTTCGATTATTTTTACTATAAATAAATTTAATTTCAAATAGTTTCTTTTCAAGTAAATTCCTAAGAAAGTGGTATTTGACATCAATTATGTTTCGTTCTTGATAGGTGAATTTGAAAAGTTTATGGCTGCTTGATTATCACAGTATAATATACTCTTATCCAATTTAATTCCAAGCTTTTTACATACTCCCAAGATATTTTGCACCTACACCATTTATTTTGCAGATTCGGTTAAAGAAATATATCCTGCCTCCATGGCAGATAAACTAACACATTTATGTTTAAAAATCCTCCATGAAATTAGAACATTATTTATTAGAAATATTATGCCCTCTAATGACACTCTGTCATTGCAGTTAGCTGCAAAATCAGAATCAGAAAAGCACTTAAGAGTTACACTTTTAATATTTGATAAATTTAATTTAAAATCTTTAGTTTGATCTACATATCCTAACAATTTAAGTAAAGCATCCCAGCGTGTAATTCCTGGATTTTCTTGAAATTGTGAAAGAATATTTACAGCATAGCAAATGTCTAGTCTAGTCCTACTGGAAAGAAATGAAAGGCATCCTAACAGATTTCTGTAAGTTCTTCCTTTGTTCAACTTCATAGTAATTAGATGGACAGTCTGATTTACTAAGCGCAACACCTTTTACAATTTGAAAACTAAAGATAGGATACTTAAATTTTAAAAATGTATCACGTATTTTCTTAATATATTAATTTTGATGAATAAAATATTTATTTTGGTTTTCTTTAAATTCAATACCTAACAACATTTTTATCTTGCCTAAAGTTTTGATGTCAAATTCAGATTTCAGTAGTGAAATTATGTATTGCAGCTCTTTTTGATGGTTAGCAAACACGATTATGTCATTAACATATACAATTAATAGAACATTGTTATTAAATACATAGATGCAGTTACACTATTTGAACTTAACAAAATTCAATTTCCTGAGCACATTATCTAATTCTACATACCATTCCCGGCCACTTTGATGTAGGCTATAAATAGCTTTTCTCAGAAGACAAACATAATTATTTCTACTATTATCAAAACAAAGTCAGGTGATTGATACATATAAATTTTATCAGTCAATTTTGAATATAAATATGTACATTTAATATCAAGTTGCAAATGTAACCATCGTAACATACAGACAAATGCAGTGAAAAACATTCTAACAATAGTAAAATTTATGACTGGACTTCCTCATAAGTTTCCTCAAAAAGGGGAAAACTTCCTCATAAGTTTGCCCCTTTTCTTGATTAAACCCTTGGGCAACTAGTCTTACTTTAAATCTGCTAATTTCACCCTTTCATCCCTTTTGAGTGTATATACCCAATGGCAACCAATTACTTTGTCAGAAACAGGTGCAGGCATTAGGTCCCAGACACCTCTTTCCTTCATGACACCTAATTCATCTGCCATTGCGGTATTCCACTTTCTGGATTGGGGTGAATTAACAGCTTCCCTGAAGTTTTGGGGGATCCTGATTTCCATATTACTTGCTTCTGGTTGGTTACCTGAAGTACCTTAATCCACTTTAAAATTAAATAGTTTCCTTCAAATTTCAATTTATTTTCCTCACAAAATTTCTTTACATCATATCTAAGCCTTGGGGTTTTCCCTTGATAATAATATAGGGCTTGACAAATTTGTTATGAATACAGAAGCCAGGACAAAAAGTTGGTAGCCAACTTTCAATTTACGTTATTTTGGATTTGAAGTTAGATAGCGTCGACAAACGGAAATTGGGGAGAATAACTGTTCAAAAAATATTATCATTTTTTTGTCTCCCGAATCCTAACTTCCATCAATTCTCCATAGAAAATTGAATGGAAAAAAAGGAGGGGGATGTTTCTTTTTCTCCCCATGCCGGCCATAGTACAAAGCACTTATAGTAAATAGTTACATCAATATAAAGGAGATTAACACTAGCATTTGAAATATTAAAATATATTTTTTACTTATTACTTAAAAATTTTAATTCCATTTTAAAACCATCGTTTATTTAAGATAATAAGAAAAGCAAAAAAAGAAAAAAAAAACATATGCAAGGTATTTAACGAATGTAATATGCAAATAGTCACAAAACTAAATAAAAATATACATATACTTCAATTTAAAGATCAAGCTTTTTCATTTGGTCTGCAGTGACCATGCACAGGTCTTGTAAATTTTGAGGCAAAGCACCATTGATCCACAGTTTTTACTGGATTAAATTCTTCCGCAGACCATTCATATTTATCATCATTGGGTCATTTAAACTTGCACTTTCCATTGACGACCTGAACTTGTTTTTCATAATTTAGTTGTATGAATTTTAGTCATAAGTTCATATGACTAAAATTCATACAACTAAAACCTCTCTCACAGTTTACAGTAGAAACAGGTAGAACAGATACAATCGATAATAACGATCCTAAAATAGGAAATCTGCCTTCATTGTTCAATGTTAATTCTAAAAGTTCTGCAAAAGTTTTACCCTTTCCCATAACTTTGAAATCGTACCAACCATTCATTTTGCAATGCAAGTAAATAATCTTTGTCAACATTTTGCACAAAAAGTTGTTTTTGAAAATATTCTGCTAGCTTTGAAACTTCATCGTTTCCATAATTTTCTAGTTTATTTCCCACCAGCCAAGTAAATGTATCAAAAACAAAAGTAAACTTTTCAATGGTTCCTTGATTGCATAAAAATCTTTCTTCCAGGTACCTAACAGTATTCAGAACCATTTTTTCCTTTTCTGATTTAACAATTGCACTTGATGCTGTATTCAAACAATGCAACTGTATGCTTTGATAAGTACCTTTTAAAGATGTTCCATTTAGAAATTTATCTTAATGAGGTTCTGGTGTACCAATTAATGATTTAAGGGAATTTATCGTTCTTTTAGTATGCAATTCAATAGTTCTAAGAAAAAGTTCTTTTCATTGAAATAATAGAGAGACTTTTAATTTGATTTTAAAAATCTAAAAGAAAATGAAGCAAGTATAAGAACTTAAAATCTGTGAGTTGACTGTGATAAGACTCTTTGCCACAGCAGCAGCACTATCTTTCAGGACAATGAGACTTTCTCAATGTTTAATGAAATTTTTGAATAGTAATTTTTTAAGCCCTTCTGCTACATGTTTTAATTCCCTTTATCTTTTTGGTGAATGTTGATAAAATTTGAATAGATTTTTTAACATTGCATCAAGATCCTCAATATATTTGACATATTTTAATGAACTTAAAACACTGAGGTCTAATCTGTGTGCTACACAGTGAACACCGACAACATGACACATTTCCGTCCGTATTTATTGTACTACACCATTTTCTACACCAGTCATCCATGCAGCCCCATCTGAACCTATTCCAATTAACTGGGTAGAACTAGAAGTAAGCCAATCCAAGGTACTTTAAACATAAGATAGGTCAGAGAAAGGGGGTTGCTTTTCGACCGGGAGAGCAACTTGAAGTGTAACGTCACTGACTTACAAGTCAAGAAGAGGGGACATAGAGATAAGTATATAAAGTTTAGAAAGTTCGCATTTATAATTCGAAAAGGAGATAAGATCATTCGTAATAAAATTTTAGAAGAATGAAATTAAATGATTCTACTCATACATGCATAGGACTATCATTAAAATATTATAATACATATATTATTTATAATAAAAGCTGAAATATATCGTGAAAAGTGTAGTAAATATAAAATTTACATTTCAAGTGTTTTAATACAGATATGATGATACGAATAAATATCTAATCATCGGATTTTTAAAAATATAGTATCCATTATCTTAAACATTGATAGTACTTTCTACATATAATATAAATATGTATTTCAAAAATATCTAATTGCGTAAAAAATCCCACATACATATAACATATATTGATGACTATGAAATATCATCAATCTAGTAGTTACATAACTATATATTATATTAAGAAGCATAGATCGGATCTTGGGAAAAGGGGGGAGTTGAAGGTCGAATGGATGGTTAATGACAGTAGATTTATTTTATTTACCTAACAAAAAGACGATGCATTTTGTGAGCTAGTAGAATATTATGACTCTTGGTTAAGTCACTGGATCTGTCAGTTTCACAAAGATATTTTAAGCATGCAAAATTGATGTTATTAAACTTTATAGCGTTTTAAATATATAAACTATGTACTGTTTTAAAATTTTAAGGCAATGTTCACATGGATCATAAATAATAAATCAATACATACCATTTTTATGCCATGATACATGCTTTTACACCATTTAGAGGCTTTTCTTTGCTTTTTTCTCTCTACTAATTGTTGCATGAAAATCTTATTTAAGTGTTTAATGCGAATGAATGTTCTGGTTCGTGAAAATAAAGTTATGGCTTTTAGTAATATAGAAGGTGAAATGTTTGCTAACTTTGACTGCAAGTTCTTAATGACGCATTTCTCTTTTGATATATATGCGCCATGCATTTCTAAGAAAGTATTCTCCCACTTTTTTATTTCTTCTGAAAAATGTGCCACTGGCTTTTAGTTTTATTGTAAATAAATTTTTTATGCATTATATTTCAACTTTGATGATTTTAGTTTTGTATTCTAAGCTTTCTACATATCAAAACGAAATGTCCCATAACTTGAGATGATGTGAATATAATGTCAATATTATGATTAGTAAAGAATTGTGTTTTATGATTATGTATATTAATAACAAAGTAAAATGCTTAAGGTATTTAAAATTAACTTTACATACATTTTGCAATAAACTAAACTGTGTAAATTAGCTTACAAAATGCTAATATCTCCCCTCCCCCTCTCCAAAAAAAGAAAAAAAACTCCATAATTGCTAGTATCAGAAATATAAATTATTTTTATATATTTTAGATACTGCATATGAAGTCGATTTTATTTTATTAATTTTGTTTTTTGAATTACTTAGAGGACCACCTATTTTACATATCAATGAAACATGTCAATCATAAGTATTATTTATATTGCTATTATATTAAAAACATTATTTTTAACTGCAGTATTAATGGTATGTGAGATTTTTGTGCCGTTGGCTTCTTGTTTTAATCGTTTAACCGGCTTCAAATAAAAAAATTTAGCCCGAAAATCTTCTTCAAAATCTTCATCAGAAAAGTGACTCAAACAGACAGTTGCATTAGCAATGGTTATTTTATTCTCTCTTTTGCACTTTACGATCCATAATTTTTGGAGTGTAGGATCTTTTGGAAATCTATGAAAACTGATAGATCCCATTGACTTCTTATAATAATTTGAACACAAAGCAACCGAGCATCAACCAGGCATTTTTGTGCTCACCAAAATTATACTTTATATATACGTGAAAATACTAATATATATACATCTATAATACACAAATTTACACTTAAACTTCACTTTTAAGATAGAATTACAAATTATATTAAAACTACGACTGACACAGTCTATGTTTTCTCATAGAAATGAATGCTACTCGGAGACTAGCACTTCCTTCTAAACCAGTGACGTCACAAACGGCGATAACGCCCACCTTCTAGAATACTGTCAACAGCGGCATTCTGGTCTTTTGATCTCTGACCGTCCCTGAAGCCAATCCAATAATCCTAATTTGACCAATTCCTTTCTAATTGCTTCTAAATACCCAACAGCAGTTGCATTTTATAATGGTACCACTGATAGTACTATCTCTTTCATGCCCCTGTTTTTAATATATCTAACATATAAAATTAATTCCTAGGTACCTGACATATCAGTTAACCCATCCAATAATAAACTCACAAATTTTACATTTTGCAGTTCAAGACATAAACCATTTCTGATATCTTCTGCAATAACAGAGATAAATTCTTTACATCTCTTGTCATTAGTATACTCATTTTTAATGGTAATGCCTAACTTCCTATTCAAATCCAGAAAACGGTTTGTTGTTTTGCTACATAGTAAGCCAGATTAAAAAGTACATTCATGTGTGCAAACATTTCACTGTTCATTTTTTTTTTATACACATGGCCAAGAAGCCAAGAGTGTAGTTTCTGGAGCTATTTTAGCATCAGATGCTTTCATACATCTATTGTTCTGATATGACTTACCATGCTTTTTAAATGTTTCCAACTTAAAAGGTCCAGTAAATACTTTCACTATCATGGAATTGTTATCCGCTATACCCGGAAAAGCAACACATACTTTGCACATAACTGATCCTTGGGTCTTGTCGAATTCGAGCCATTTTAATTCCTTGCACCAATCTTCTTTAAATTTCCTTTGGTTCTTATGACACAGACTTGAAAAAAAGTTTAGATTGGATACATTCCTCTTCAGTTAGGTCCCTTTTTCCTACGGTTTCATTCTTGCCATTGCCGGCCATTTGTTGTGGTAAAACAAAGAAATTTGTTAAACGAGACTGCTTCACAGCATAACTCGTTTTTTTTTTTTTTTTTTTTTTTTTTTTTTTTTTTTTTTTTTTTTTTTTTTGTTCTCTTATTCCTCACTACCAAAAGTTACCAACAAATATACAATTCTCCCAATTCAAACAAAATACATATACACAACAAATTCAAGATATCGACTACAAGAAGTCAACGGCTGATCGACACATATATGGCGCCTCCCTATCCAGGCCGCAGAGACTGCTATGAGGAGAAAACAACATAGCATTTAAGGGGCATTTGCTCCGGTTTCCCTTCCCAGCATTGTTTCTTTCTGACCTCGGCCATTTTTGATTTTGTGCTATCTCCTGCTTGGTTGGTTGGTGTCGTGTCCCTAACATATTTATTAAGGAAGAATGTGTGCACTGCTTCTGTTCAGTCAAAGACCCGGGGCACCCGAAGGTAGAAGTCTGACTTCTGCCCCAATAAGACATCACAACATCCATGCCCGCAGGCGGGACTCGAACCGGCAATCTGGCAGCCGAGCCATCACGAGGAAACGCCTGTCTCTTTGACCACTCGGCCACCACATCGGCTGCTTTAAAATAATAATAAAAAACATGAAAAACAATCTAAGTAAATTTCAGTCAAATTTTCTGTCTGTCAATTTTTTAAAATTTATTTTATATTCTAGTTCCGCTGTTTTAAATTTTTAGATTTTTAATCCAAAATTTCTAGTCGCCACATCTAATTTTGTGCCACGACGACCTATGCCTGGGATTTGTCGAGCCCTGTAATAATAGTACACATCTATTCATGATCCGATTTTCCTAGGAACTACTATCCTGACCCAAGGAGCACCTGAATAGCGAACCAGGTGGTGATCAACAGAAGACTCCATTTCCTCACTGCTTTTATCAGTGTCTTCATCTTCTGTTGCTTCACTTGCCTCCCTAACCATGTTCTCCTCATCAATAGATCTAAAAATTTCCAATTTTTGAGGTTTAAAAGTTACACTTTCAAATTTAATTTTACTTTTATTTTCAACTTCTTTGGGTCCCAGACTGCCTTCCTCTGCTTTGCTACTCTCATTAAACCTAACGGTACTTGTTTCTATTATTTTACCCTCATCTAATAACCAAATTCGGTATCCTCTGGTTGTAAGGGCATAACCTACCATTATCCCTTCCTGAGCTCTCATGGCTAGCTTGCCCCTTAGCTGTTTGGGTTTCCCAACAAAAGCTTGACTTCCAAAGACCTTTAAATGAGCTACAGAGGGTTTCCTGCCATTATATAATTCAAGAGGTGTTTTGTTCTTCAATCTGCGAAAGATTCTATTTTTCACATAGGTAAAACCGAGAAGGGCTTCTGTCAAAAAATCATCAATAAGATTACTGTCAAAACATTGCTTTAATACAATCAAGGGCAGTAGGGCAGTTAAGTTGAAATGTTCAGATACGCCATTTTGCTCTGGTGTATAGCTATTTGTTCTTTCAGCTTTGATTCCCTGATTTGCTAATAGCTTATTAAACTCATTATGATAAAATTTCATTCCGTTATCAGTACTGACACTAACAATGTTGTGATTTAAGAATCTTTCTGCTCTATTCTGGAATTGTTTAAACTTGTCAAATACTTCTGATTTTTGTTTCATGGGAAAAACAGTCACTTTCCTAGAGTAATCATCAGCAATGCTTAGAAAATATTTAGCCCCACCACATGATGGCTTTGGCATTGGATTACACATCCATATGTATTAATTCTAATGGTCTCTGAAACCTGATCCCACAAATAGGTTTGAATGACACTCTTTTAGATTTTGCAAGTTAACTTTCTATTACTAATTTTTGGAAGACCATATACAGCAGAAATTTTACAAATATGATTATACATATTCAAAGTTAATATGACAAAACCTTTAATGCTAGAGTCTAGTATTTCCCCCTACCTCAGTAGTGGATTTAGATTTAACTCAAGGTTCGTAGAATATCTTATATATAAGGTTGTCTCATTCGGGGAAAAACTTGTCCCCAGAAGGAAAGACGAGTAACGTCACTGTTAGCCCTGTTCTCTGTCAGAGACGAGAAAAACTATTGAGAAAAGTTGATCGGAAACTATTTAAATATTTATCGAATAGTAACTGTGTGCAAGCAATATAGAATAAAATGAAACAGTATATGCATAGTAATGTGAAGTTTACGAATACTTAATAAATTCTGTACATATGAAAAGAAATAGCAAACTTTTGATGAGAGGGGAAGAATCTATTAAAATTTTAACATAAGAGAAGTTTATACAAAGATTACTGAATGCTATGTTGAAAGATAATTGAATGATCAAAGGTTATATATAAAAAGATAGTTGTTGTTGAGACCCAGACCGTCCGACTTACCAGAAAGGTGTTGTTGTTGAAACCCAGACCGTCCGACTTACCAGAAAGGTGTAAAGTAACTGTTTGGACGGTCGGGAAGTGCCACCCAATTTAGACCGGAACCCAGTGGGGGAGGCATCCACAGGGACCGTACCCTCCTTCCCCTACCACTAACCTCTCGGAAGGACTTACAGACCCACGTGTTTAACGTGATAGGCCCAGATCAAAAATGGCGGAAAATAAACAAAAAACTAAAAATGATTTTTAGTATACACACAAATGATACTAACTATGGTAGAAATATAAAAAAATAATAAAATGGTTGAACAACCCGCTGTGCTCATTTCACGTGGAATGACTTCTACTATAAACAAACTTATTTGTTTTGAATTTTAGACAAATAAAAAAAAAAAACACTAGGCATTCTCTAGATACAGTGAGCGAAAAAAGTATAAGGACAAGCGAAAACTCGTCAAATCTAGAAATCTTTAAACGGAAATGTATGCAAATTTCTTAAGTAAAAATTTTGATAAAATTAAGCTTTTTTCATGTAAATTAGTTAAATTTTCCAAAAATAAATATGTATAAATTTACTTTATAAATTTTAAGCCCATATGAAAAGCCCTTGGAAAAAAGTATAAGGACAACTGTTTTTTCATCTAAAATTATAGTAAAATTTGCATATTTGAAAACAGAAAATGACCATTTCAAATTCGACTGGGTTTCTAAACAAAATTCACACTTGCCTCATTTCTTCACGATTTTTGTATGATGCCAAAAGGAACTCATCTGTCTGATCTTGAAAAGGAGGAAATTCTTGCTTTTAAAGAATGTGGATTGAGTGGGCATGAAATTTTGAAAAAAATTAAAAGATTTAAAACTGTAGTTTATAATTTTTTAAAAGAACCTGGAATGTATGGAATGAAAAAACGAATTGGAAGACCAGAAATTCTAAAGCATCGACAGAAAAGAATGGTTGTAAGAAGAGCTTGTGGGGGGGGGGGGGGGGGAAACTGCAAATGAAGTTAGAAGAAATTTGGACTTACCATGTTCCACACGAACCGTTCAAAATGTTTTGAATAAACATCCGAATATTTGGTATGGAAAGTTAATGTCACGTCCACCTCTTAAAAAGGAGCATAAGGAACAAAGACAGGAATTTAAAAAAAAAATACATTTCTCTCTGTCCAAAATGGATTGATGTAATCAGTCCCGATCTCAATCCAATAAAAAATTTATGGATCCTTCTAATCCGAGAAGTTTATAAAAATGGCACACAATATCAGTGTAAACAGGATCTTGTGTTAGATATCAAACAATCTTGGAAGAACATTTCTAATCGACACTTTAAAAGAACTTTTAGCATCGATGACCTCTCGACTTATTCAAGTAATTGAAAAGAAAAAGGTGATTATTAAGAGAAATATTAAGTAATTTAGAACATATCCTTATACTTTTTTCTATATTTTTAGTGATAATCTTTATAATGTCAACTTTTGTAAGGTTCATATTTGTTGTTTTATGTGTTGTAAATGTTATTCTATAATTTCATATTAGAGGTCAGAAATATCAAAAATTCATTTTGATAAAGTGAAAATAAAATAAATTTTCATTCAATTATATGTTGTCCTTATACTTTTTTCGTGCACTGTATAAAAAACAGTGACATTTTAAACTTTAAAAACAAAATACTTAAAGAAGAAACTTAATGAGTCTTCATAAGATATTATATGAAAAACTAACCTTATATTTTACAAGGTGGTCACTGCTTTTAAGATGCTGTTCTGCACTTTCTGAATCAAGTAGAGATTCTTTACACAAAGTGCAGAAAAATCCTGTTATTGGCTTTACAAATTCAATACCTACAAAAGAAATATTATATACATAACTGTGGATCTAGGTATATCAATGGTAAATAGAAGAGCTAAATAAGCCTTCATGAGAACTTTTTACAATCAGTTCCATAATTAATGTAGTAAAGAAAAAGTCATAAATAAACAGTTTTTCAAATGAGGTTAGTATGTTTTTGGGTATGATACATCTCTAACACTTCTCTCAATTCAAACAAAATTTGGTACAATCAATAATCACAGGTGACCTATTAATTTTCAACAAGAAAAAAAAAATGGAAAGGATTTGGGGGAACAAAATTTTCTTCAACAAGTGCTTGGGCTATTTAATGAGTGATACATACTAAACAATGTTAATATCATGCAAAGTCAGTAAAGCTCATACAGGGAAATTAAATTTTATGCAATATAAATGGGAGTTACAGTCATTTGGATATTCATTGAAGGCTATAAGGTATGCCTATCATATGATGGAATTCAAAATTTGCAAAATATTACCTTCCATTTGGCATTATTTTTATTAATTTGGCGACATTTGCGACATCTCACCAAATTCTTTGCCAAACACCATGGACGAATGAACAGAGAAATGGTTTTTTCTTATAGTAGATTCCTATATTCTTTCCAAGATATTGAATTTTCATCGATTTGGTGACATTTACGTTAATTTTTGTGATATTTTGGTTCAATTTTCATATATTTTAAAATACTTGCCAAAATTGTTGCCCAGTGGGAAAGTTGGACTGACAGACAAAAGCTGCTAAAACCTCATTACAATACTATGCTCTTTCAAAACACAATTTAATGATTTGGCATAATTTTTATCAATTTGGCAACATTTTTATCGATTTGTCAACATTGTTGTTAATTTGGCAATATTTTAATCAATTTGGCGACATTTTAAAATTTTGTCAAATTTGTCGCCAAGTGAAATGGTTGGACTGACAGGCAAACATTACCGAAATATCATTACCCCTTTCAAAACACAATTTCATTAATTTTGCAACATATTTAATAATTTGGCAAAATTTTTATCGATTTGGCAACATTTTCGTCAATTTGGCACTATTTAAACTCATCATTTAAAAAAAGTTACCAAATTGTTGATATCTGGTCAAAATTTTCACCAATCGTTACCCAGAGATAGATATATAAACAGACAGATAAATTAAGGTGTTTATATTATAAATTGAAATATTTTGTATTTATAATTTGAATACAATAAGAAAAAATCTGATGTGGGCAGCACATGACTTTCCTTATATAATGCAATGAATTTACTAATTTTGCAGCAAACAATATAGGTTATTCTTACAGTAGATACTTATATTCTTTCCAAGATATTGAATTTTCGTCAGTTAGTCGTCATTGTCATTGATTTAGTGTCATTTTTATCCATTTGGCGAGATTTTTGTCAATTTGGCAACATTTAAAAAAGTTGCCAAGTTGGCGACATTCTGTCAAATTCGTCGCCAAAATTTTGCCAAGTGTTATGGATGGAGAAATAAATTATTCTTATAGCAGATAAATGACTATTGACGTTCAAATACAAAAGTATTACTCAAAGTATCTTTTCTCATGAATGGTACGAGCTAGATCCACGAGAATGATGTTACTCAATTTATCACATGATATTACATATGAAAAGTGAACATGTTTCTCAACAGTTAGTATATTTTTTTCAATTTATGGGATTTTTTGATAAATTTATTTGAAAAATGTGCAATATCTCGAGAAAGGTTTATGCTAGCATTCTAAAGCTTATGTCAATCGTTTTCTAAGGGAAAATTACATAAGAAATGTCTATTTGCATAACTTTATTAAAAGTTTTGATTTTTTGATGATTTTTTCAAAATTTCACTATAAGATTTAGGGGGGTTCTGAACATTCGATTGCGTTTAAAAACAATAGGCTTCCAGTATTCATGGATTGTGATTTTTGTACCAATTTTCATTCGAATAGCTCCATTTGTTCAAGAGATATCGTCTCTACAGACTCACTGACACACACACGCACAGACATCACCTCAAAAATGTTCGATTCGTGATCAGGGATGCTTGAAACGTGCTCTCCCGTCGAAAACTCGAATTCGAATTTTCAACCCCGTCACAATACTTTCCTTATACATTATGTATATAAGGAAATTAAAAAAGAGGGGATACAAATGAAGGGAAATTGAATAAGGGCTAGATGTAGCCAAGCTGCAAAAGAAGGGTTCTTCATGGAAGGTTTTTAATGTGAAATTTAAATGTATTTATATAATGTGCTACGGTGAGTACAAACAATATTTGGATTTTGAACTACCTGAACATATACTCTATAAAGCAGTAGCAATAAATATATGTTAATAAAGTTGCTGAAAAAAGAGCAGATAAATAAAACTTACATTCATTCAAGCCTGAGTAATAAAAATTAAAGAATTTGTGGAGAAATCTTATGTGAGAAAATAAAATTATATAAGATTTGTATTACTGATCTTAATAAATATAGTTAAAATATAGTGCATAATCCTGAAATGTAGACAAAGATATTTTAAACAAAATATGTATTTACGCTTGTTGAAATTTTGATGGAATTCATAAATTTGAAAAATTGGAACTCTAAAAGATGATTAACAAAAATTTGTATTATAAACAGTCAACACTTAGTTAAATAACTAATCAAATAATGAAATATATTAAACATGATTTGATAAAATAACAAAATTTTAAATATTACTTTGTATACATTTTAAATTTAGTTATTGAAAAATAAAATGAAAATCACCTGCAACAGCATGAAGAGATCCTTTCTTTTCTTCAATTTTTGGTTCTTTACTAAACTGTTTGATCCATTCAGTTTCAAAATTATGCTATACAAAAATATTATTTTATTAGGTATACTATAAAGAAAACTATCTTCAATATTTAAGTTACTCATATTTAACAGCATGAATACAGCAATAACTCAGATATCCCAGACTGTTTGAAACCGGACTAATTGAGGAACATACAAAAAAATGAAAATTGATTCAAAAAAAAAAAAAAATTTCTTCCTGTTTTCCAATAGAACATGATTAATAAATTTAAATGTATTTATTAGAAATAATTTTTAAAAAATGCTTGTTTTTCGTAATTCATTTTTGCTTTTCATGAATACTATATGAAACCGGAGCTTAAGACATTGAAAAGAAAAACACCGAAACATAATGCAGCATTTACATTCTCACTGTGTTTACATACATATACAACGAGGAACCCCAGAAAACATTGAAATATGTATCGTATCACATAACCTTAAAACCACACACAAAAAAACTTGACTGTATAAAGAGGAAAAATCGATCATTGATGTATAAAAAAATAATTTTGTGTACTCATTTTTTAGAATATATTTTTATTTTGCTCAATTAAAATTTAGTTTGTTTCGGAATTTTCAAACAGGACTATAGTGAATCTAGACTATCGAAGCTGGACTATACGAGGTATTGCTGTACATTTGGCAGTCAAATGATATCACTGTTCGCTCACATATAGGTTCAATTACATTATAGCATTTGATGAATCAACAGGATTATTAATCATTATTACATACACTGTTTTCCAGGAGAATTTTCATAAGTTTCCAGAGTCTGAATAAAGACATTTTGTAATATATCATTTATTTAGTGAAATAATTTAAAATTCAGTGACTGGCAAAAAATTAGCCAACTTGGTAAATCAACCATAAAATCAAATTTCAAAAATGAACATTTTGATTGCAAGGACAACAGAGAAAACAATCCTTATAAAACAGTTTGAATCTTTCAAGGTGACAAAGCTAATGCTTTATCTGGGTTGTAATTGATTTTGTGATGAAAAAATGCATTCTCCACCCCCTTAAATTTTAATCTGAATTTAAATTCCCAAGGATTACAAGCAGGATTGTTTCCCCTGAGAGGTAGGAACCTTGTAAGAGTGAGAAAATAAAGAAACACTCAAATCTGGTGACTATTTTATAAATATTCCGAATATGTCCAGACTAATACCTAAGTTCCAAAGAATAAACATGTCAAGTGTGTCCAGGCTAATATTTTAGTTTAGAAAAATGTCTCAAAACTTCAATAAAAAATCTCTTTCAATGTTTAACAATCAAGGATTTCTGCTATCCTACCCAAGATTACTGATTAAACATTTAGATGCAATAATTGGATGAGTTACCTGTCTTACTCAAAATTCCATTTCAATGCAAGGTAAATAAACAAAATGCCTCAATGTATCGACAGTAATAATGGTAAGTAAAACTCTTTATTGGGGCCAAGAAAATAAAAATTGGTTGGCTTATCATGTCTCAAAAAAAATTTCCTGTATACTTGACAACTCAACTTACCCAATTATTACATTCAATCAGTCAATTTTAAGTATGAATGACAAAAATTACATTTCTTCAATCATGAGGTATCAATTTGTAAAACATCAATGTGTAGCAGAAAATCTATATTACTACTGCTTTCACTTAACAAAATCATTATAGGTGGCTATTACATGTATGATTTGTGAAAGTATGATGTCAAACATTCCATAAGAAAATAAAAATATTTGCTTGGCAATAAATTTATCAACAAGGAAATGCTAAAAAAAGTACAAAAATCATTGCAGTGAAACACCATTTATACGTTTCTTATTTACACGATTTTTCATTTATATATCTAGCTTAGACTCTGATTCCTTTCTATATAATTTTAATGGTGAAATATTTCATTTATACGTCATGACTCAATTCTTAGCTTCGTTTATACGGCATTGTTTTCAAGCTTCTAAGTCAAAATTCATTCTGGAGTAAGAAATTTCATGTCAATATTCAAAGTTATTTTTTCTTGTATTATCTATTTTTCTGGTGATATCCTCAGCAGGTGTAAGGGGGGGGGGGGGACGATAGTAACAAGTTTACTTTACAATGAGAAGGGAGGACCCCTATTTATCCTGGGTTAATGGAGGGACCAACTGGCCACTTTACATTGGACAAGTTGGCTGATAAGGAACTCTATATGTAACTTTCAGGACATAACCATTTCTGTATTGTCAAGTCAGTGCTACTTGTTTTGCAGCATGTTAAAACCTTTAGCTTTGATAACATGTTAAAACCTTTAGCTTTGATAACATGTTAAAACCTTTAGCTTTGTTAAGTCAACTGCTCTTAAGAACGTCGTCAAGAAAACAAAAGGTACCATCTTTAAAATATAACGTAGAAATTAAAAAAAAAATTTGACAAGAATACTGTGTTGAAAAAAGTGGAATTGGAAAAGAAGTGGAATATCCCAATGTCCTCACTTAAAACAATTGTGTACCAGAGAACAAAAATTAAAGAAAGATCCCCAGCTTGAAGTATGTTCACATCCAAAAAGTTGTGTGGGCACACAGGTAATTTTTTGGACATTTAAGATATTTTGCAGTAGTTTTTACTTAATGTCATGCATCAAATATCCCTCAGGGACAGTAGCCAAATTTTCCAAAACATAGTAAGGCAAATAGGAGGATCATACCCAGAAAATAAATAAATGCTCACAAAATTTTTATTAATTTATTCTTACTCTTTTATTCATCGTTTAATATGTTATTAATAACATATACACATTATGAATAACATATTTTATTTTACACTATAAAGACCATTTTAAACAGGTAACATGAGATGCTCATTTTATGCACTTGCTATCCACTTGCGCAGACATGTTTAACACTAGAACGACGGAAGCGATCATTTTGACTGCATAACTACTTTGAGAAACAATTCCTCTAAAACGGCTAATCCCAGCCCATTGAAATTTGATGACTTTTTTTATTTTCTTAAAGTTATTGAAAACACAGAAGAAAATTATTCTAGGTTTTATAATAATTCAAATTGACTGCTGCCTGTCATTCTTGGTAGTTCAAAATATCCAATGTTCAATATAGTGTTAAAAGGGATCCATATCATATAATTTAAGTGAAAAATAACTTGTTTAGTAAAATATTTGTTTATTTTTACTTGCGCTATAAAAATAAATCTATTACTCTGAAATGGAATCATTAGAAGATGAAAATGGATGCAAACTGATAATTTTGGACTCTGTCAGCAATGTAGAAAATATGAATTGAATGGTGGGATGCATAGATTTTACGGGGAATTTCCTTAGCTTTGACAGTAATATCCATAAAACAGTAAAATGAAGTAAAACTCCATACAAACTACGGAAAATCAATAAAAGTTGGCATCTCTGAAATTAATGCATATAATGAGCATAAACAGAAACCCAATATTTCAATCTCATTATGATGCTTGATCCCCTTTTAATTCCAGAACACAAACCACAGAACTCTCACTTCCCTCCAGTGCTTTGATGAATGACTAGACTTAAACATTTCCTGAAAGCCAGGCACTTAATTAACTCTAGAAATTATTATTTGCACAAATGAGAGGAATCCAAGGGATAAAAGGGGTTGGTTTTTGTTTTTTTTAATTCTGTTAAAAAAGTACGGATTTGGAGGCAAAAACAAGATTTTTTTTTTTTATGTCTACTGTGGGACATTCTTTATTGCTTTAATGAAGAGATAAATTCCACAGATCATCTATTTATAACTTCCTTTCTGATGAGATCATCCAAAAAATAGAAAACAACAGCAGAAAAGTAAGATTTAAAAAAAAATAGAAAAAATAAGAGCTGTGCGGTCTCTGATCCCTATAAGTAGACCTGATGGAGAAAGCTAAAAAAATGTCATTAAAACTGAATGTGAAGGATGCGAGCTTTTCACCTGGATGGCTCTATAAATTTAAATTATGACAAAATTTCCTGTAAAGTGATAAGCAAGGAATCGAAAAATGCTCCATCTGAATCTATTGAAGATTGGTTTAACAACCTATCGAGAATCATTGATGGTTATCAACTAAAAGACATTCATGAAATCGGATTATTCTCTCACCTCATGCCTGCAAGAACTCTAGCCTTAAAGTTAATCAGTGTAATGAAAGGGGAAAAAGCAAATATCGACTGATTTTTCTACTATGCACAAATGCAGATGGGACAGAAAAAATGACCCCCTAGTCACTGGTAAATCCCAAAAATCACAATGCTTCAAAACATAAAAAGTTTACCCCTAATATATAAGGTGATTAGAAAATCATGGATGCAGGTGACATTTTCACAGTGGTTAAAGAAATGGCAAAACCGTAATATTTTTTCTTATTCATGAACTTATATGCTGCTTATCCCCAAAAGACAAATTTTTTGCACCATATCAAAGTTATTGTCTTTCCGCCTAATTTTACAAGTGGACTACCATACCGGGAATAATCAAGAATTTAAAGAAATATACCGAAAACAGTTAGTTCAACATGTGGTTCAAAATATTACAGCAGGAAGAGCTCAAAAAGTTAAAACATATTTGAGGTAATGAACATAATCTCCCTGGCATGGGCTCAGGTAGTCTGAATTAATAAAAAAATATGTTTCATCAAAGGAGGATTTTTAAACCCAGTGACAGATGTAAATGCCAATGGTGGCAGTGATGGGAAAGAAACTGTAATCATTGATGAAGAAGACTGGAAAATGTTAGAAACTGATATCACTGTTGAAAAATGCGTAAATTGCAATTCCAAAATAATTACTTCAAAACTATGTTTAGTTGAAGAATAAATAGAAACTAAACTCCCTGAGCACCTGAGAAATAGTGATGAAGATAAAAGTGAAGAAATTATCCCTATGTTGTTTCAAAAAGCAGTGAAAGCACTGGGAAGCTTAGAAACTTTTTTGTGTGTCACTCTACTGGAAAAAACTTTTCAAGAATTTAATTCTATTCACCATGCTTTGCTTCGAATTCAGAAGCAACTAACACAGCAGACTAGAACAAAGGACTTTTTCAAATCACTTTAAAATATTTTTATTCTTATCTGAGCTCTTTTTATTATTATCATCTTTTGTGTGCTAACAATAGCCAGATAATTAAAGAAAGATTACATATTTAATCAAGATTTGCAATGGAAACAAAGGTATGAAATTTTTATGTTTTATGTTTCTCGTAATTCAAAAAATTAAGACAATTAAAAATTCAAATGTATGTGGGTCATTTTCTGTAAACAGGAGTTTTACATGTTCCAGGTGCTTCAATTAAATTTTGCATGACTTGGGACTGAGTTTGGACACTGAACAGTTTTAATATATTGTAGTGCAGGTTTGACATCCCTCAGCTAAAAGTAATACATATTTTCAATATTTAAAAGTTTAGTTCCTTATTAAATGCAGGGATTGCTCTCAACTTTTCCTCAAAAAAAAAGGAATAAAAACAAGAATTTAGATATAAAAATGTAGAAAAAAGTAGGCATTTGAATCCCTACTTTTTGGTATGGGGAGCGGGTAGAAATTTTAATTCCTACCCCCTCCCCATACATAGTGCTGAAATATACATAACACAATCTCATATCGAGGTCTAATGGTCATGAGTTGTGTGAATTGTACAGATGGTTATTCGCACTTTATAGAAACGATTTTGTATTTATGTTTCTAGTTAGCATTTTGAGATAAAGATTTGGCATTTTCAATATAATCATCTGCAACTGTTTTGTTTTGATTGGAATGTAGAATAAAAGATTCATTTTGAAAATGGTTCCTGAAATTCATAGATGGCTCGAAAGTTATATAAATACACTTTCCGAGGAAAAATATTCGTATCAACAAATTGTAAAGGAGTGTAAAAATCGAGGTTATTGTATTTCAAAGAAAGGTATTTTTAATTTGAAAGGGAAAAAGCGTCTAGCTAAAAGTAACAACGAAAAGATAACTGCAAAATCGCATCCTAAGGCTATTCGAACGTGGGTAAATATCAAGAAAGTGAAGTAAGTCTCTGATCCTAAAAGAAAATCCACCGACTCAAAGATCCATTCCATTGAAACTGGGAATGTCTTCTGGTACTGTAAGCAAAATCATTCATAAAGATTTGAAATTAAAAAAGATGTTTAAATCTAAAGTTCATTTGCTTATACCAAAGCATATTGCGGAAATAAAAAAAAAAATTGCAGAAAATTATATGAAAAACACCTAGCTGCTGATAAAGGGAATTTGTGGCAATACTCGATGAGGTATGAGTGTATTTAAGTGACTGTAATAAAAAAAGAGCAATTTTCTATTGCTCAACTGATGAAAATGACCGTAAGAGATAGCTTCGTCAATGTACAGAAAAGTTCCCAAAGGGATTCATGGTAGTTGCAAGATTTTGTTACAATGGTAAATTAAAACTAAAAAAAGTCTCAAATAAAGCTAAAATTAATTCAGTCTACTATAAGCAGAATATTTTAGAACCAATGTTTGAAGAAGAAATTCCAGCCTTATATGGAAAGGATATCAATAAAGTTGTGCTTCATATGGACAAAGCCTCTAGTCACATGTCTAAGTCAACTGCTGCATATTTAGCAAAAAAGAATCAGAAATAGGAATAAAATGTATTCCATTGAATGAAATACCTGTAAAATCATCCAATGTTTCACCTATAGACTTTTGTGCTTTCGGTTTGTTAAAATGAGCCTTAGGAAAGAATACATCCAAGAATACTGAATGGACTTTGGAAAACAACCCAAGAGGAGTGGTATAAAATTGACATGACGGTATTAAGAAAAAGTTTATTATCATGAAACATTCGAGCGAGAGCTTTAGTCAAGAATCAAGGCTATCAGATAGAAGCAAATCGCCACAAGAAATACGCCCTTTATGCATAAAGATTAATTATCAAAATCGCTTCCATACAGCGCGAATGACCTGCTGTATAGGTAAAGTACTGCGATGGGGTCAAAATTTTTGACTGATTTAAACACGTTTTGAGCATCCCTGAGCTGGGATAGAACATTTTTGAAGTGAAGTCTGTATGGGTGTGTATGTAAGAGAGGGAACCACCACATCCTCCATTGATTTTTTCCTGTGGGGATATTTACAAGCCTTATTTACAAGACCCCTGTAACATCTGATACTGACCTTGTCACTAGAGTCATTAAGGCAGCAGCACATGTCTACAAACGTCCTTGCATTTTTGAACACATTCGCCAATCCATACATCGACGTTACTAGACATACATATCTGTGGATGGCAAGAACTTTAAACACCTACTTGAATACTAAACAATTGCAATTGATACTTGTAATTATTTTGTCTAATAAATCTGTGATGTATTCTCTGCATTCCTTTTTTTTTTCCACTTCTTCCTGCATCTGTAGCACCCCACGGTGGCATTTGCGGCCTCATGTTTCTATGTAAAACAGGCTTATTTTTGTAGTCTGACCTATCCTTAAAGTTTGTCTAAGACCTATTGGACCGCCCTGTATAAGAATGCATTGAATGACAGCAGATGGAACACTATCAAGGAGAATATTAAATGCTGCTGATTTTATTCTGTTCTTAGGAAAATCAAAAAGAAAATCATATGTAGATTGGTTTAATACTGAATTTGAGGTGATAACTGAGAAGAAAAATACAGCATATAAAATTGTTACAAAGGAGACACTGCAGAAATGCAGTTGAGGAGTACAGAATAAGGAGAGAAGAAAAAAGGATACACAAAAGAAAGAAAGGACTACACAAAGGGTGTTCACTCAGAGGTGTGGAACATCTTAGGCGTTTCCATGAAAGCAGAGCTTTCTATCAGAAATTAACATGGGTCATAAAGACTTTTAAACCAAGACTAACTCTTTGTAAAAATAAAGATGGAAATATCTTGAGCGAAAGAAAATATACAACATAGATGGATTTAACATTATGAAGAAATTACTGAAAACAAACGCTCAAAACATGCAATACATTCTCCAGTATATGAAATTTTGGAGTCTTCATTTTTACCCCCTACGACTGGGGAGATTGAGACAGCATTAAAAAAAATAAAAAATAACAAAGCCATTGGTCCTGATCTAATACCATCAGAATGGCTAAAATCTGTAGGACCAATTCTGCAAAAACAAGCATATGAAGTAAAACTCTCATTCTGGACTAATCAAGAATTACCAATAGATGGAAAATTAAGTATCATATGTACATTTCATAAGAAAGGAAACACTATGAATTGCTTAAATTATAGAAAAATTAGCTTATTGTGTACAGCATATAAAATTTTATCAAATCTTTTATTTGATAAAATGTCCTTTTTTGTTGAGGCAATAGTAGGGGAATACCAATCTGGATTTAGAAGTGGAAGGCCTACTGAAGAACAAATCTTTACAGATTTTGAATAATGTAAAGAATTTGATACTGAAACTTGGACTACTACACCTTTTCATTGATTTTAAAGTTGCCTATGATAATAGATAGAGCTGATCTTTTACAGGCTATGAAAGAGTTTGAAATACCTGACAAATTAATTAAACTTGTGGATCTTACATTGACTGGAAATCGTTCCATTATATAGATCCAAGGGAGAATCTCAAAACCTTTCGATATTAAAAATGGTGTTAGACAGGAAGATGCACTTGTCTACTTTTCAACTTAGCCATGTAAAAAGTAATTAGAGCTTCTAATATCAACACTAAAGAAAATATCCACCATAAATCAATTCAAATTCTGGCATATGCTGATGGCATCGATATTATAGCCAAAACCACTAAAGATCCAAAGGAAACCTTTCTTGAGTTGGAAAGCACCATTAATAAAACACATCTGAAAATTAATTAAGATAAAACTAAATACATGGTTTTTACTAGAAGTGAGTTTATCCCCCTCATATTTGAGGCTGGTTTGTACCAATTTAAATATGTCGATCATTTTAACTACTTAGGATCTCAAATAAACTGTAAAAATAATATTAGTTTAGAAATCCAAAACTGAATTATAGCCGCAAATTGCTGTTTCCATGGATTAAGATTTTTTATCAGATGACACCTGATTGGGAGAACAAAATTACCGCTATATAAAGTAGTATAAGGTCTACATTAATTTATGCTTCAGAAATCTGGACTCTCACAGGGCATGATAAAAATGCTCTCTGCATTTTTGAGAGAAAAATTTTATGCAGTATTTTTGGTGGAATTCAGAAAATTGATAATTGGAAAAAAAGATTCAATTTTGAGCTATATAAATTATTATACAAAGATTCTGGCATAATTAAATACATTAAAATTAACAGAATGCAATGGGCAAGACACTTGCTAAGAACAGATTATAAAAGAATAACAAAGAAAATTTCTATATCCACACGGATTGGGAAAAGACTTAGAAGACGACTGAGATAGATTGAATGTGCAGACAAAGACTTTGAGGTGTCAAAGATCAAAAATTGGAGATGCATTGCTCCTAGGGAGACAGCTTGGAAGAATCTTAATTAAGGAAGGTAAAGGCCCACAGTCGGCTGTCGAGCCATTAATGATGATGACTTGTAAAATAAGAGTCAGTAAGGGCTTGTTCATTTGCTATATAGGGGAATGAAAAAATTTTGTTGATGGTACTGGACAATATTTCCAATGTTTTTTTCAATTGTGTTGCCCAATTGGAAAAGGCTTATTCCTGTCTGATTTCATATTATTCAATCCAATCTTTTGTGAAAAAATTTTAACAATGTTATAAATTGTTTTAAATTGTTTATTTTATTCTCAATTCTCAACTGATATAGGATATTTGATTATTCTTCCCTTTTCATATTTACATGTCATATGGAACATAGCAAAATTACTTTGATTTTTCAAACTTTCTTAAAGTAATTAGTGCTCTTTTTGGTAGATAGGAAATTTCTGAAACTTTCAGCATTTATGCAAATAAATTTTTAAACATGTTTATATAACTTTTCTAGTTTGTAAGCATATTGATTACAAATTACAAAAGTGGTGAAGTAATTCAGTCACAGCCTAATACAGACATGTTTCCCCATACAAATAGAAACATATAGACATACAATTATAATTTGAAACAAATATACATATATTTACCTCTTTGTGCTCAGAACTATGAAGATGATCCATCATGCCTAGGATATTTGGGAACTGTTTATTACAAGCATAACACATATGTTTGCCTGAATCAAAGCAAGTGTATGTTTCAGAAGGTGTAGTGTCTTCTTTAATGCAATTCTAAAAGAAAATAGATTTAATGCACTATTAAAAAAATTAATATATATCTAATAAAATTTTTAAAATATAAAAATTTGAAGTAAATATATAATTACACTTACATGGTAATATCTGTCATGACAGGTGCAATTAATTACTTTGTGAAACCTTTATAAAAACCTTTTGTGAAATTTTTATTAAACTGACACACACACACACATTTACAATTAACAAAAATTATTCAATAAGATTATAATCATATTCAGAGCTCAGCATAACATCCAGCCATCAAAATAGTTTAAACAGTAAATTAGCTACAATGGCTATCTAAATATATACTCACAGGAGACAGAAAGATTTGAAAGTAGGAAATGCACAAATGAAAAGTTGATTTTCTGATTCTTTGCAAACTTCTTTTATGGTTGGAAGCAAGTGTTGCATAATATCCTTCATCGCCTGTCTTAGATAAGAGAATTTGCAATGACCCCAGTCACAAAAGATACTGGATCAAGCAATCAGAAGAGGGAGAATTTAAAAATTCTAATTTACAAAGAGCACAGCCTAGAAAACTTAATGGTGATTCTCTTTTTAATTATAGCAAAAATTAGTTCCAAATAAAGCTTTGTAAACTACAATAAACATATGCTGATCCTAACAAAAACTGGCAAGACAGAAATTAAATACATTAACCTATTTATGCCCAATGGGTTGTTTTCAACACAAGTATATTCTTTTGGGGAAATCCAGATGGCAGAGCAAATTGAACTGTCACATGCAAGGATTGCACTCAAATTTTCCCAAAAACGAGGAACAAAAACAGGAATTTTGATATAAAAAAGTAGGAAAAAATAGGAATTTTAATTCCCACCTCCTCATAATTAAAGTCCCCTTCCCCATAAATATAGTGTTGAAATATGCATAACACAATCATACAGTGCTTTGAAGTAGAAAAAACACCATTTTGTGGGAGTATGCAATAGAACTTGGAATTTGGAGCAGAAACAATTCAAATTTGCAACAAGAAAATTTCCATATTATATGTCACATTTTAAAAATAAAACCTTTTTATAGCAGTTTGTAGCAAGGAAATAAGCATTCTGAAAATTTCAGTAAAGAAAACATTAACATTTTTTATCTGATTGAAACAATATATAAAATTTTGAAACAGTTTACAAGAATTGGTCCTGAGGGGAATAAATATGAAATGGGAGTATTAGTCATATTGTCAAAGGCACAGAAGTTAGCAACAATGCTGCACTTCATGGAATAAAACAATGCAATAAAATGAAAGTTAATATAAAGCAACATAATTATGCAAATTATAGGACAATGGATCCTCTCTGTTAACAAACCTTATAAGCAAAATAAAAACTAAATGGGCTAAATATATGCTGTGTTGTTGTATAATAATTCATGCATAATTACATTGCTTAATATTTTGTGAGTTTTATGTGTTTATTGAAAATCAAAGTTATCTAAATAATAGCAAGATTTGGTATTTTTGCAATTTTGGTATTTTTATGAAATTTGCATTTTTTGAGATAGTGTGCTAAAACTGAAAATTAAGAAATATAAAAAAAAGTCTCAATTTCTTTTTATAGCATTAGTATTCGTGATTTTTGAGAAAGAATGCTAAAAGAGATAAATTATTGATTTTTGAATTTTTTTTAAACATTCCTGAAATTTGTGACTGTTTAAAAAAAAACACTAAAATTTGCAATGTTATTTAAAAATGCAAAGCTTACATTATTTTATTTAAAAATTCTAAAATATGCAATTTTATTCAAAAGCACTAACATACACGCTGTAATTTAAAAGTGCCAAAGCTTGCTATTTAAAAGTGATAACAATTATGGTAACTTATTTAATAAAAATGCTAAAAACAGAAAAAAAAGGTCTTACTGATCTCAAATTTTAGCATCTTTTCTCAAAAAGCATGAATTTTTACATTCTTTAAAAAATTAACTGGAGTGTTGATCAACTCAACTTCATACCATAATCCATTTTTTAAGAAACTTATAAAGGGTTTTCTTTCAAATTTTATAAGGAAATTTTTTAAAAAATCAGTGTTGATCGAAATGATTATGATTATAGCGTGTTACCCTGCACTTCAAAAGAACTGAAAAAATATTTCAATTACCATACTTGAATTTACACTTGAATTACCACACTTGAATTGTACATTTTCAAGGGGGGGGGGGATGACATCATGGACACAAAAATTAAAACACTGATATTTTTCACAGCAGTGATTGAAACTATAAAGTCTCAAATTCATTGAGCCACAAATAACCCCTTTTATGCATGATTATGTAAAATTTTGTACTATGCTGCCATATTAAAAAAATATAAAATTTCGAAGTTTTCACTCGAATTTTAAAAAATTCTATCTAGCTCTTGATTTTATAATAACAAAGCCCGATATAAAGTTTCGTAAAAATACATTTTTGTGACAGCTATCATATGCACAAGAAATCGACCACAAACCAACAAACGCACATCACTCCAAAAATAGTCAAAACATGTTCAAGAGATCCTAAAACATATTGGTGTCAAAATCTCGAATTCAAAAATTTTCATAAAATCTTTTCTCTATACTAGATATTGCATAGTATGAGAAAATAAAAATTATGAATTTTAACACTCTTTTTCAAAAATCACGATTTTTTTTTTTTTTTTTTGCTCTTGTATAAAAATTACAAATTGTAGCACCATTTCATAAAAACATACTTCATCAGAACGATTTTCTTCATTTTGTTTCATACATTGTACCATTGTTTTTGCTACTCGAACATTTTCCCAATATGCTCACGATTGGTCATACAAGCGAAAAAAGAACTTTCAACTGTGGAAAAGTAGGAAAAAGAAGGAAATAAAAGGAAAGTAGGAATCATTTTTAAGAAGTAGGAAAAGTAGGAAAAAGAAGGAACTGTTCAATCCCTGCAAATGATTCACTCTACAAATGTCTAATAAATTTTCCTTCATCTTTTGCAGCACTTTTGAGAGTAACAAATTTGTGAAAAAATCATGCCTGCCAGATGAATTTCCGTTTGCAATCCGAGATAAGTATTGTTTCAAAATAGTATTATTTTCTCAAAATACCATATTTTAGCATTTGATTAGAGTGTATAAATGAGATTTAAGGTGTTATCGTTTATTCTAATTTAATAAATGTTATTCATGCTCAAAGCTAATGTAAATTCGAGTTTGTAGAGAAAAATACATTGGGGGTATAAACGAGTTAATACAGGACAGCATTAAAATTTGGTAGTGGTCTGCTGAATCAATACTATTGTGAATTTGTAATTGAACTAATAGAATTACAATTCCACCATTAGATCATTCCCCATCAAATCAACACAGATAAAGGGTATTTTCAACCCGACCCTTCAGATTTTTTTTTAATTTGGCTATTTTGTTGTCCAGTCATATATAAGATACTATGCAAAATCTTAGCCCTCAATTTGAATTAGATTTTTAGTTATAAAAATGTGAAGTTTGAAAATTTGGTACATTTTTCACAATTCTAGCCATGTTTAGAAGCTCATATCTGCTGACCTAATAAACCAATTGTGTTGAAATAAGGCTATTTTGTAGTTTAATGTACGGCCTTTCTGATGATATATTACATGACTCTGTACATAATGTTTTTTATTTCAAGGTCATCCAATTTGACCTTTGACCTTGAATTTTTAAAAATATGTTACTTCAATTTTGCTACAAAAATTACTATTTGTAGCTGTTACATTGCTGTCTATTATGAGAGTAGTCTTAAGTTAGGACGAACATGTGATCTTTAGTTATAAAAATCTATTCAATAGTACACTTTAAAGAAGTCTACAAAAACCATAAATTAAATTCAATCCACAACGAAATAAGAAATACACAACTTACTTTGAATGCAAGAAATTAATTTTCACCATTTTAAAAGATTTTTCAAACCTGAAAAATTATACTTCTTCGCCCAAAAAAGGGAAGAGAGACTTAATAAAAAGTTTTTTTCAGTTCCATAACTATTTGTAGTTTATTAGAAGTACTGAAACTTTCAATCTGTTATATTATATGGTTATTAGTACACTTTTTACTTTGCATACAAGAAAAAAATTTATCATTTGAAAACAATTTTGTGAAGATGTAATAAAAAAATTATTTCCCCTCCCTGAAAAATAAAAGAACTTAGTCAAAAGAGCTGAGTTACTCCCTGAAAAAAAGAAAGACTTAGTCAAAAGAGCAGAGTTACATTTTATAGAGCTTTGTAACTGATTGTAATTTGTCAGAAGCCCTGGAACTTACTGACCCTGCTACGGTATATATTCGTCCAGTTACTGTGGAGGGATCTACTTTAGTGAGAATTGAAGATCGAGGCACTGTTAAAATATCGGAATGATCTGGATATCTGAATGATTGTGATGGTCCATGAGGGTGAAGGAAACTAAGTTTGATATCATCCATTTCCTCATCTGTAGTCAGAACACAAGCCAGCCACCAAACATTCTTATAGCTACAGGTTACAAAGCCTCTAATATCACACATTTCATTTTCTAAGTTACAATTTGTGACATGATGTTCTTCAGAATTCGGTGATGCTGAATATGTTTTTACTTTTACTATGCCAATTGTAACAAGCATGCAAATGTGGATTTTCTGAGTTCCACTTAATGTGACAGTAGAAGCAAAATGTGTCTGTAAGACTTCCTCTTGTTACAAATAGTCTTCTGTAGGTACAAAAATAAAATTCATTCCTGTTATACTTTTTACGCACCAATTATATAACAGCCATGGTGTCATTATTTGATCTTGGTATGGTCTTTGGAGACTTGCTTTCACAGCCAATCACTTTACAGTGCTCTCAAGTCTAGAACATACATTTTTACCATGTGATGAAGCAAAGAAATGTCATTCTGTTGGCATACCGAAATCATTTTGATGGTATGTAATGTTCAAGAATTTTTTTTTTATTTTTATACTGAGCAGCTACTCCATCTGAAAAATAGCATATTTTGTTTATTTCATTTCAATATTGCTGTTTTAAAAATGTTAGTAGACACTTTTGAAATGTGTTAACTGTTATGGTATTATGTTTCATACAGTCAGACACAATAATTAAGTTGTCAGTGTCTAAAGAGTTGATATGGTGTTTTAAAAATATATAGCAAATAGATGTGTAACAGTCAACAGAGAACTATTTTCTGTCATATTCATTTCTATTCTTGTAACCTTGCTCTATCAGCACTCAGTGAGTCACGTGATGTTATGTACGACACTTGATGCCTGCATTCGATGTTAGAATATATTTTTGGTTTATTACGATGCGATGATTATGATGTAATTTAATAAACCTTTATTAATTTATGCTAAAATGTTATTCATTAAAAATTCTTCTGCCTGATACATCCCTTACAGATGAATGGTAGCTTGGGTATTGTTCCAGTGAAACCCTTGGGCTTCATCTTTAAGAATAAATGAATAGTTTTCTGAAAAATAACATAAGACAATAAATTCCCCTTTAACTAGACACGTCTTGAAATCTTTGAGGTAAGCAGATTGCTGACTGGCTATAAATGGTGATTTAATATTGTTAGCTTCTGAATTAAACAATCTATAAAATCTTCCATCTTTGAGGTAAGCAGATTGCTGACTGGCTATAAATGAATGGTGATTTAATATTGTTAGCTTCTGAATTAAATAATCTATAGAATCTTCCGAAGATTTTACAAAAGTTTCAAGCACTACCTGTTGTAATCATCCATTGCTTGAATGTCACTTCATCACTAACTGATTCAGGCTACTACTTAAGACTTAGCTATCTATAAGCAAACCTAAACTAAAGACTATTTCAAACTCTAAACCAAAACCTAAGCTTTAATTGAAACTAAAACAAAGTGAAACTAGGATCTGCCATACACAAAACAAGCAAATTGAAACTACTGATAAAAGTTGATTAATTCAATCACAGTGTGAAACTGAGACGGATAAAATATATTTCTAGAAATAAATAGAAAGGATGATAATTAAAAGTTAAACATATTATTTTGAAGTAGGAAAACAAAATGATACTCATAATAATTATCCAATGTTATTAATTTTATATTTTTGGAATATATATATATATATATATATATATATATATATATATATGTGTGTGTGTGTGTATTTATATATATGTATATGTATATATATACACATATATAGTCAAATACTATTGCCATTGTCAGAAACTGGCTATTCTTTCCGTTTTAATTCGAATTGGCTGTTCTGACTAGAATGTAATTTCGAACTAACAGCCATTTTTTATATAGTTTAAACTGATTGTTCTCTATGTCTTGATCTTTTATAATTATCTATGAGATAATTATAATTGGTTTTTCACATTTTTGCTGTGTTTGCTTTTTCATATTTGTCATTCATATATGTCACAAAATGAATGACTGTTCTTTTAAGTGACAATATTTTATTACAAACATCAAGCATTGAGACCAAGGAGATTACGATTATGACAAATGAATAAAGATTTTGGTATTTACTATTTAAGGTATTTTTTTTTCACAAGCCCTTGCTAATCCCAGTTTCAAACTGAAAAATTATCAGCAAAATTGAAGTAACACATTTTTTTTTATTCAAGGTTAAATGTCAAATTTTATGATCTTGAAAATTTAATAATTGTTTTATATATTGGACTAGCATATCATATGAAGGGATGCAGAAAATCCTTTATTGCGACACTTGTTTGAACATTCTAAGTCCTTTCTTTACAAAGTATCATGATTTGGTGAGAAAAAAAATTCAGATGTTGGTGGGCTGTAAATAAAAAATAATTGCCAACATAAAGCTAATATTTTGTTTGGTTGAATATCTCTATTACTACTAAAAACTCACAACATTTCAGATAATTCCAGAAAAGTAAGATTGAGAATGTTTTTTTTTATTTGATATTGTTTGGTGCCACGCGATGGCACATCTAAAAAAATAAGCCAAGCTACAACTGGCTTTTTCGTGAGGATCTGGGAGCGAGAGTAGCATCTTCAGTGTGTATACATGAGTCTATTACCTTTGTGTTTTTTTTTTCATTTGTGTATTCTTAATACAGTCCATTAATAAATCGATACTTGGTGACTAAATGAACTATTATTTGCAGAGGCGTCGGAAGTCATTTTGCACTGTGGGTGCAAGATTGCTAATATACAGAAGCTGTTCGCACATTTTTTAGACGATTTTGGTAAGCGGTAATAAAAAATCGTTTGCTGCAAAAGAAATAATTCCAATTGTACTATGTTTTTAAAAGTCAAAATTATCGTCTGTGGCTTGAAAGTTTTGTTTTTATTCAAAAATGGCGTTTTTAACAAAACAGTGGTTCGAAGGCTACATTTATGCTCTTTCCGAAGAGAAATATGCATACTCTGTTATCCAAAAACGATGTGAGAGTCATGGTTTTGTGATATCTAAAGCGTCGATAGGTAATATCGTCAACAGGAAAGGAAAAAAACGTCAAATTGGAGCCTCAAGTGGGACAAAAATTCCAAACAAGTATCCAAGGAAAAAACGGACATCTTCGAATATTGCAAAGGTACGTTGTTTAATGTTAATAGAAAATCCCCCTAGTCAAAGGACAGTTGCAAAATCATTAAAATGCTCGGTGTCCACTGTAAACAAAATGATAAACGTTGATTTAAATCTTAAGAAAGCGAAAAAACGCAATGTGCATCGTCTTTGTCCAAATCATATCGCTGAACGCAGGACACGCTGCAGAATTCTATATGAGAAACACTTATCCAAAGAAAAATGGAAAACAATTGTCACAATAGATGAATCATGGGTGTATTTAAATGATTGCAACAAAAAAAGAGCCATTTATTATCATAAAAGGGGAAAAAAAAATTAAGTACATGGTTCAAAGAATCGAAAGAAAGTTTTTCTAAGGGATTCATGATTGTTGCTGGTTTTTCTTATAATGGCAAGTTAAAAATAAAGAGAGTGGGAAAAAATGTCAAGATTAACTCCAAATACTATCAGGAACATATTTTATCGCCAATTTTTCTGAATGAAATACCATCGCTTTACCCACAGTGCCATCAATCTGTGAGACTCCATCAGGACAAAGCTAGCAGTCACACATCAAAATCCACTGTAAATTTCCTAAAAGAAATGGAACAAAAAACTGGTATCAAGGCCATACCCTTCACTGATATCCCTACTAAATCTCCCGATGTATCACCTATGGATTTTTGTGCTTTCGGACTTTTAAAATCTGCATTATCCAAACGTCGTCCCAAAACTCTTACAGGACTCTGGAAAGCTGTTCAGGAGGAATGGGATAGAATACCTCTTCTGACACTTCAAAAGGCATTATTATCCTGGAAATTGCGGTGTCGAAAGATAGTTCAGAATAAGGGATGTCAAATAGAACATTTAAAACACAAGAATTTTATGTAATTTAGTTTTGTGAATACAATATAGATCGTCTAAAAAATGTGTGAACAGCCTCTGTATATATATATATATATATATATATACACACACAGGAATTAAGAGATGAACAGTTTGCATTTTAATCTGACTTGCAGTATACTTAAGTACACTGAAGTAGACTTAATTTGGTAATATTTTTAGTTCCAACGCGATAATATTCATTTCGCAAGTTTTGCTTCGGATTCCTAAATGCACAGTGAGATGGAGAAACTGATGATCGAACATGTGATAAACGAGTATTATTGCTTTGAACTAAAGATATCTCCAGCTCAAAAAATTTTATATTTCTCACAAATAGTTATCTTACTATTGAACTACTTTAACGTTGACCCTAATAAACTATTCTACATTTTTGCAATAAGAACGAAGGAACATTCAGCAGAATGTGTGGAAAAACATATTATGAGGAAACATATACAGTGTAATCGAAAACTTGCACTCATCATATTTTAAAATCATATAATGCATCAAGAAATTGAAATAGAACACAATTTTTTTCTGTTAAATGGCACTATTAAACCCTCGAAAATATATAAAACATATCATCTGTTGTTTTTAATACATCAAACGATAATTAGATATCACCATTTTTATCAATCGAAGAGCATGGCGTTTCCAAAAGAGTGACAGAAGTTTAGATCAATATTTCTCTAGCCATTCTTATGCGAGTGTCACTGAATAGTTTCAAAAGAAATGGTCATGCTCTAAAATCCCTAATAATCTAACAACTACTTGCTAAGTAAGGCGTTTTCAAGAAACTGGATCTGTTTCAGATAAAGCGATAACAGGCAGGTCTTGCAACTTAACTCAGAATACACTGTTTTAAATAAAGACTAGAACCTCGCGGTTTTTTAAGTGTGCCAATGAACCGAGAGCTTTTCCAAATGTTTCGAAAAATATCTGTAAAAATGACATTTGTGTCATGGTTATCACCAATCTAATACTTGGCCTAAAACCTGTAAAGAAACCTGCTGCCCTAACAGGGATTTGAACACGGATCTTTGTACTGGCCAGTCGACCCTCTAACATTGAGCTACTGGGACGAAATTGCAAGCTTTTATCGTTGAAGTGCACTCTGCATTCTCCTCCCTCTAATGCCAAATTGACGGGTATCTTAACAATCTTGACTAGCTAGATTTACCTCATATTAGCCTCCTGTATTGCAGTTATTTTTATCCCCAGGTTAGCTTCCTGTGTGGTCGTTGACCTCACGATTTGAAATCGGTCCTCAATACCGGAGTCCACTGAATTTGTGCCAATCGTACTAGGGTTACTTTCAGACTCCAGACGTCATTGCACTAACCTGAAGGGATGATCTGTTCAGGCGCCTTTGTATAGAACCTTACTTTTCCAATTGGAAACCGAACCATCGATTCTTACTGGTCAGACAATGCTCTGCCGTTAGGCTACTGGGACTTCAATTGTTATTATCGTTAAAGTAGACTTTGCTCTGGACATTTACAGAAAATTTCCAAAAATTTAAAAAAATATTCTTTTTCTTATTATTTACATAAAATCTCTCAACAACCCTCTAAAACAACATTTTCTCTTCCGCTAAGTTTTACTCTGAAATCTCCCTCCCCCCCCCTTTTTTATTGAAAGTTATAAATTATAAATATAAAATACTTGCGAATATCGAAAATTAAACAAATTTCAATAAATTTTTATGCAGATTTTTAAAAATAGACAAAATATTGAAAATCTATGTCTCCTTTATTACAAAGCAAATTAGTAGCCAAGAACTCTGTGTTTTTTAAAAGCGAACTAATGATATGAGATTTTGCAGAACACTTTCAAAAACTCGAAAAACTTAAATATTTGCGAATTATTAATTATTAATTATTTGCAAAAATAATTTTCAAACAATAGCTCTTTGTTAATTTTTGCCCCGGACTCTCGCATTATTTCTTTTAAGTATGTGGAAATATACAAGTTACTGTTGAATAAATCAATATTATTTATTTTATACCTATTTCGAAGGATGAAGAAAATATAGCCATAAGCCACTTTATTATCGTCTAGGACAGGGGTTGGCAACCTGCGGCTCGTGAGCCGCATGCGGCTCTTTTGATGTAAAGTTGCGGCTCTCCAGTTCCATACGAAAAAATTAATAATTTATTATCAAAATCCTTAAAAAATAAGAAAATATATTTTTAAGTACCTAATTTCTCAATAGCTTCTATTTTCATAAACGTTAATTACAAAAATCGCTGCGCTTAACATGACCGTAATGAGATAAATTTGAACTATTGTTTTGTTCTTAGAGATGAGACTCCATGACCATGTTTATCTTTCAGCCAATTGCATTCCATTTCCGTCTCACCCAAACAGCCACCGTCTAGAGTCTAGACAACACGTCTAACAGAATTGAATTACATATCTGAGGATCGTGTTAACGAAGTAAAAGTGATAAATAAATTGTTTGCCGTTTTAAATAGCTAAGTAAAATTTTAAAAAATTATTTTTTCAGCTCCGCCGCCAGCATGGCATCTGGTAAAAAAAAAGAGAAGAACTGAAGAAGAAAACCTAAAATTCAATCAGGATTGGACGGAGTCGTTTGCATTCATATGCAACACAGATGGCCTTCCGACTTGTCTCATTTGCCACGAAAAACTCGCACACAATAAGAAGTCAAACTTGGAGAGACACTTCACTGCAAGACATACCCAGTTTGCTGGTAAATATCCAACCGGTGACGCACGAAAAAAGCTGTTGAAGAGCTCAAAAAAAAAAAAAAAACAGTCAAGTTCCATGCTAAGTAACTGGGCGCAATCTTCCAATAATGTAAATCTGGCAAACTTTGCAGTATCATTAGAAATTGCAAAAAGAGGAAAACCATTCACAGATGGTGAGTACGTCAAAGATTGTTTTATACGTGCATCTGAACAATTGTTTCGTGATTTTAAAAACAAAGTAGAAATCATGAAAAAAAATCAAAGATTTGCCGTTATCTGCTAAAACAGTACAAGATAGAACTGCTAAAATGTCTTCAAATGTAACACATATGCAAGTGGAAGACATTCAACTGGCTTCTGCCTTATCACTTGCTATAGATGAGTCTTACGACATAAAAAATACGGCACAAGTTACCCTTTTCATCAGGTATATGTCGTCCCAAGGTCCAAAAGAAGAACTGCTAGGATTGCTACCGCTCTCAGGGCAAACTCGTGGAGAAGATATAACAAATGCTGTGCAAAAATGCCTGGAAGACAATGGAATCGATATAAATAAAATCGTTTCTATAGCAACTGATGGAGCCAGAAGTATGATAGGAATACATAGAGGGGTAACATCAATTCTTCAGAAAAAAATAAACCACGAAATTCTAACGTTTCACTGCATAATTCATCAAGAAGCGCTTTGTACCCAAACATTTCCGGCCGAAATAGTTGAGGTCATGAACTTGGTAATTAAGATTACTAACAGCATCTTGGCAAAAGCACTCTACCATCGCCAGTTTAAAGATTTCCTTGAAGAAATAGATAGCCAGTTTTCTGACGTACTTCTGCACAATAAAGTGCGACAGCTTTCCAGAGGTAACGTATTGCAACGTTTGGCTTTGTGCTTGAGTGAAATAAAAACATTCCTCAATGAAAAAAGCATTGGCCATCCCAAATTGGAAGAAGACAAATGGCTGCAAAAATTCAACTTCATGGTAGATACCACAATGAAACTAAATGAACTAAATCTAAAACTGCAAGGAAAGGGCAACCCAGCCTACGCCTTGCTTGAAGAAGTAGTTTGTTTCGAAAAAAAACTTTTTGTTGAAGACATGGAGAGCGGTAAATTACTTCATTTTAAAAATCTGAAGCAATATCGCGATGAAACCAATGCAACTAATGACATGAATTACTTCAGCATAGCTTTAAAAAACATGAAGGATGGATTCACTGAGAGATTCGAGCAATTCAAAACAAACAAAAGTACTCTCGCGTTCATAGTAAATGCTCTCAACACAAATACAAATGAGATCAACATTGAGCCATTTGGAATTGATGCTGGATCGCTCCAAATGCAATTGCTAGATTTGAAAACCAAAGACTTGAGGAGTGGCAAGTTCACAGAACTCAAGAGCAAGTTGGAAGAGTTGGAGGTCCAGAAATGCATGCACATCGCGCAGCACAATTGGACAGCTCTAAAAGAAATTCCGTGAGTTGAGGCCCTCATATTCGGCACATGGAATAGTCTTCCAGAATGCTACAGTGAGGTGAAGAAGTTGGCATATGGAGTGCTGACGATCTTCGGGTCAACATATTCATGCGAGCAAGCGTTCTCTTGCATGAATATAATAAAAAGTAGAGTTAGAAGTCAACTAACAAATAAAAATCTAGAGTCGTGCTTGAAACTTAAAACAAGTTATAAGCCAGATTTAATCAAACTTTCAAAAGGCATGCAAAGCCAATGCTCCCATTGAACTATCTATATTTGTGTTTTTATATGAATAAATATTATTCCGTATTTAAAGCCGTTTATTTTAAATCAAAAATCAAATATATATAAGCAAATACTATAATATTGAAACGAAAATTTTTAGTGGCTCTTTAAAAACTGGGAAATTTTGTAAATTGTAACTTTTGGCTCTTCCGTTTCAATAGGTTGCCGACCCCTGGTCTAGGACAAAACAATTGACAAAATATTTTATTATTGCCACTTGGTCTGTTAAAGAACAGAGGATACCCCTCCCCCCCTACTATGTCCATGGAGTAACTTCAATTAAAGGATTTTAGAAATAGATTTAGAAGAAAAGGAAATTAGGATTTTAAAGATAAGGTTTAATATTTTAAAACTTACTATTATTTCAACATTATAAAAAAAAGTTCGCTGAAAAGTTCTCTTATCGGATGAAAATTGGATTAATATAAAGCAAACTGCATCTAAAATTGGATGAAAATTAAGCATACAGCTATAAAATGTGCACAATGCTCATTGCAATTTCTCCCAGCTTTCTTTAAACCCATTTTTTTTTTTCGGTTTTAAATTTTTGTATCTGTCCGCATGATTACAAAAAAACTTATTATTCTGTTTGTTTAAAAGTTGATATGCATATCAAATTAATAAATATTCATGCACTAAACCTAACATTTTTAATTTTTGAAAAATAAATTTTTAATAAAGAAAAAGTTTTGTCTGATTTAAAAAAGAAATAAGAAAATTCGTATTTCTTATTTTTTCGTATTTCTTATACTTCTATAGTCAACTCAATTCTATAATCAACTCAAACAAAACCACAATGTCAACGGATTTCAAGCTACTGCAGTCTCCTTTAAGACATTCACCATGTTCATAGTGATTACAGATTTTTTGTAGCAGAATTTGGCACAATAGAATTTAACAAAGGACTATAGCCTGTCAGATTCCAGTAAATGAATTCCTGACTATTAGTTGGTGACAACACTAGTTGATGACTTGAAACACCATATTTTATCCACAAATACCCTCAGTTATCCACTCAGACAATTAAGGAGCCCAAGGTAACTGCGGTATTTTCTTATCTATAACCTGTTATCTATACTGCCTCCGTATGTAGGAACAAATAATATTAGTGGGGGTGTTCAGTTATCCCCTCCATTTGAGCCTTTGTGGAAGAAATGTGTGAAAGAAATAACGTACCTAATAAAGCATTCCTGGACTTCAACCACGTCTCCTACAAAGAAAGAAAGGTTCCGACGTCGAGTCGTTAAATTTTACCCAAAACGGTTTAAAGCCATTATTAGAGTAGATAAACTAATTGATCACATACCACCCCTATCACAGTATAGACCAAAGAGCTAGACTCACTTGATTACTCCTCGAAGGTACAGACCTTCTTAAGATTTCCAAGCATATGTGTTGTCTGGAATTTTCTTCAGGGAGGCTCTCCAGAGTTCCATAAAAATAAATCTGCTAGAGCCCCGTACTGTGAGTAATCAATCACTACGATTATTGACATATTTATGACATGCAGAAGAACAGAAAATATTTTTTCAATCTGCATTTGCTTTTTCAACTGCATTTTGTAAACATATGTTTAAATGGAGTCACGTAAAAGTCCAAGAAATGTCTGCAAATAAAAATTTTGTGCCTGTAGATAGGTACCAGCATCTCTTCATGGGCTAAACACACACAATTCAAAGTCAAAGAGGGGTAGGGTAAATAAGTAATTGATTCAGAAAACAGGTGGGAATTTTTTTTAAGTTGGATTGTTCATTCACGCCACTTCTCTACCGACTGGACCACCACTTTGCTTGAGAGAAAAACAGCATACTTTATTCTTCTTCTAAAATAAGATCAAGTCTAATTGGCTGAACAAATCAAAGATTGTCTTTCTGTTACAATACAAGTTATTTTGAATCTGTTAATTTATTGTTCATGATACGTAGGTCAACTATACATAGTGAGTTTATTTTAATTTTTTTATAGATTTTTCCATTTCAGATTTAAAATAAAATATAAATATCTCGATAATGGCATAAATTAGCTTCTTATATAAATCATGGTATTCGCTTTTAAATGAAACATACATGTAAAATATTTATTTTCGTAACAGTTATTATCTTTATGCAACGCTTTTTTTTCAATTTTGAAAAGAAAATTATTTTCAAAATTAAAACTTTTCCTTTGTTAAGTCATTCCGAAAATCAATAGGCTTCTGACATTTGATGATTGAAATAGTCGAACAAAATTGTATTTGATACCTGAAAGATATTGTGTCTGCAAATAGAGATCATTGATAAAATGGTTGACTCGTATTCAAAGATGCTCAAAACATGCAGATTGACCAAAATTTGAGAATTAGGTTTTTTACCGCATCACAATACAGCTCCTATGTAAGGAAAGTAAAAATGAAGGGACGAGTGAATAGTATTCTAAAAATATTTTGTCGTCCTGTGCATATTTTGTCCTTCTGTATCATATATTGTATGTAATACGTAAAAACTATTTAATAAAAAATTTAAATACAACAAGCGAAAATTAACATTAAAAAAAAGTTGAACCATACTGCTATAGAGACCCATGCTCTGATCGCCGGACTTTATTAATCATCAATTATCTTCAGCCTAGTTTTTGGCATGAACATGAAAAAATTGATAAAAAACTGATTTCAAAGGTAAAAAGAGCCTTTTCGTCAGGACAGACAGATATCAACAGCACAAGCAAAGAATATAAGAATAGAAAGAAATATAAGAATGCCTCTGTTTAAACACTGACCAGGCACGTTCTTGCCTTTGTTGGTGCAGCTGTTTCGTCCTTCTATCCTGTAGAAGGATGCAACTTTTTGCTTCTGAAACCTATTGATGCTTTTAATTATCTTTCTGCTGTTAATAAAGAAACGAACGAAGTATTTTTATTATAGATTAATTTTATCATTATAAAGGCTTTCAGACGGTCTGGTTCTCAATGTTTGGAATGTTACAGTAAACAAGTGCAGGTGTGAGTCTCCCCCTCCCCCCCTCACATTACACACATCACATCCAACGTCTCATATTTGTATATAATTAAATTAAAATAAATAAATATAGCAAATTTTTTTATATTTCAGTGATAATGCTTTATAAAGAATTTATTTTACATAATGTATGCAAAAACTCAAATCCATGCACCAAATAGTGCTTAAAATTGCATTTTTGAAGAAATTAACTCCAGTTTTGAGAATGGTGTTTTTACCTAACGTTATTTGCTTATTCTTGCCTGATGTCTAAAGCTTCAGATATTTTATACGCAGAATCCTTTTACAATTTTTCATGTTACTATAGAAATGGAAAGGCTTAACAGTATTATTTTTTTTGTAGGATACCGCTTCCACTAAATAAACAGAAGTACAGTTTTAATCCATGTAAAATTCTGAAAATTTTCAAGCTACATTTGTTTACTCTATATCATACAAATATTTAACACAAACATTTTGAACATTTTCTATAAATAATTTGAACTTCTTTATCAATATTGTTCTTGCACCCACTGAAACAGAGTAGTATAAATTTCCTCAATAATAAAAGATATTTGTGCAGAATTTTGTAGTGGGTGTAATCTTTGCCACCCAGAGGGGTAACGGTGCAACGCACCCATAGCAGATTTATTTGGTAATTTTAAACACCAATACCCTGAAGGCCCAGGCCACTCGACTGGCCCTAAGGCTTGCAGCAGTTTTTTTGAGTGGCCGGAACACCAATACCCTAGAATTTATTAAAATTATTAAGCAAGATTTTCCTAGATATAATAATGCACCCACAGTGGGGCAACAAAGCAATACTACCATTGTCCGAGCTGTCTGCCCCGAGAATGTGGGAGCTAAGTTTTCAATTTTATTTTTCTACCCGACCACAAACTGCACGGAACATTTTACAGGCTCTTCGTGGGCTAAACACATGGGATTCAAAGAGAGATGGGGTACGTAAGTAATTGCTTCAGCCTAAATAATTCCCACCTGTTTTCTGAACTGTGAAGTTGGATTTTTCATTCGCGCCATTTTCACTTAAATATTTTTGCGGAAAAATCTCATTCCAATAGGATTTAAAGATTATTAGCAACAAAAAATATTGAACTTTCTTCAGATTTCTGTGGGTGCAAGTTGCACCCATGCACCCATGGGTTCCGGCGCCACTGATTATTTGAGTGAGTTTGTGCATTCTTCATTCATTCATCAGATATGAAATGACCCAATACTGTCTTACTTAAAATTAATTTTTTTTATGATCCCTTTATAATCACATTATGAAATTTACAGGACATGTATCTATATAATAAAAGGCAATGTCTGTGTGTCTGTCTGTCTTATACACTATACGTTTCGCGACCGCGCGTCGGAGAGCTACGAAATTTGGCAATCGGAGACCCTGGGGGGTGGGAAGGGAACACGTGAAAACCGATTTTTAAAATTTTAATTATTTTTTTTGTTATTTAATATTTTATGCGATTCCGACCGTTTTTTGACATTTTTGCCCTTTTTTCTCCACGATCCAGACATCGTAGAAAAAAACAAATCACACCATCGGAAAGAGCAGAGAATTTCGAGTAAAAATATATAAATTTCAAATCTCAGGGACAAATTCTAATATTTTTTTATGATTTTAAAACAAAAGTCACTTTTGACTCAAAAAAACGATTTTTGGTTTTTAAATTCTCGCATAGTAAAAAGTACTCAGAATTTCGACTAATAATTTACATTTTTAGAAAGGTCAAACATCTGGCATTCTTACAAGTCCAATCTGGTCAAGAAATAATTATAAATATTCACAGGATCGCGATTTTAATGACCTAAGGATTTCCAATTTCTCGGCAAACCGCATTTTCATCCGTTGAATTTTCTCCCCGTCTCCATGGAGACCGACCGCCCTTCCGGGTTTAAATGAATTAAGATATGTGTTGTATACAACGGGTGAAATGATTATATTTATATTATATTTTAAATGGATATTTTAATTTATGGATATTTTAAATAATTTAAATGATTGCATTATGGTGGATTGAATTGTGGTGATGTATTTGAACTTATTATATTTATGTATTTGTGGAACGATATTGAATATTTTAAATAATTGAACGAATGGATATTTTATTGAATGTTCAGCGACCGCGCATCGGAGAGCTACGAAATTTGGCAATCGGAGACCCTGGGGGGTGGGAAGGGAACACGTGAAAACCGATTTTTAAAATTTTAATTATTTTTTTTGTTATTTAATATTTTATGCGATTCCGACCGTTTTTTGACATTTTTGCCCTTTTTTCTCCACGATCCAGACATCGTAGAAAAAAACAAATCACACCATCGGAAAGAGCAGAGAATTTCGAGTAAAAATATATAAATTTCAAATCTCAGGGACAAATTCTAATATTTTTTTATGATTTTAAAACAAAAGTCACTTTTGACTCAAAAAAACGATTTTTGGTTTTTAAATTCTCGCATAGTAAAAAGTACTCAGAATTTCGACTAATAATTTACATTTTTAGAAAGGTCAAACATCTGGCATTCTTACAAGTCCAATCTGGTCAAGAAATAATTATAAATATTCACAGGATCGCGATTTTAATGACCTAAGGATTTCCAATTTCTCGGCAAACCGCATTTTCATCCGTTGAATTTTCTCCCCGTCTCCATGGAGACCGACCGCCCTTCCGGGTTTAAATGAATTAAGATATGTGTTGTATACAACGGGTGAAATGATTATATTTATATTATATTTTAAATGGATATTTTAATTTATGGATATTTTAAATAATTTAAATGATTGCATTATGGTGGATTGAATTGTGGTGATGTATTTGAACTTATTATATTTATGTATTTGTGGAACGATATTGAATATTTTAAATAATTGAACGAATGGATATTTTATTGAATGTTCAGCGACCGCGCATCGGAGAGCTACGAAATTTGGCAATCGGAGACCCGGGGGGGTGGGAAGGGGATTCGTGAATACCGATTTTTAAAATTTTAATTATTTTTTTTGTTATTTAATGTTTTATGCGATTTCGACCGTTTTTTGACCTTTTTGCCCCTTTTTCTCCACGATCCAGACATTGTAGAAAAAAACAAATCACACCATCGGAAAGAGCAGAGAATTTCGAGTAAACATATATCAATTTCAAATCTCAGAGACAAATTCTAATATTTTTTTATGATTTTAAAACAAAAGTCACTTTTGACTCAAAAAAACGATTTTTGGTTTTTAAATTCTCGCATAGTAAAAAGTACTCAGAATTTCGACTAATAATTTACATTTTTAGAAAGGTCAAATATCTGGCATTCTTACAAGTCCAATCTGGTCAAGAAATATTCCGTATTGGCCACAGGATCGGGATTTTAAGATTTTCCGAATTTCAATTTCTCGGCGATCCGCTAAAGCATTTCTTAACCGACGTTTCTCCCCCACAGAAGCAGGGAAGGTGGTGGGTGGGGACGTCAAGGTGGAGGTTGACGTCACAGTTCTGTATATGCATAGCGATGGGTGGGACAATAAGAAACCGAATTGGTTTTTACTTTCCGTTTCCCGCGCTTCCGATTTTAAATGAAATAAGAGCTTAACATATGCATTGTAGAAATTATTATATTTATATTTTAAATGATGGAACGATATGGATTTTTTAAATGGATATTTTAATTTTATGGATATTTTAAATGATGGAACGATGGATATTTTAATTTTATGGATATTTTAAATGATGGAATGATGGATATTTTAAATGATGGAACAATGGAATGAGGATGATGGAATTAAGAGCCTAGAGAGCATATGGTCATTTTAAATTGTAAATTAGTGCACGGGAAGTTAGCGGTAGGCCCGGGTACGATTCCCGCCACTGCCAAAACTGCCGAAGTGTTCACGCGGAATACGATCACGTTAAACATGTGGGCCCGTAAGTCCTTCCGAGAGGTTGGTGGTAGGGGAAGGAGGGTACGGTCCCTGTGGATGCCTCCCTCACAGGGTTCCCGTCTAAATTGGGTGAATATAAAGAAAGTTGCGGAGGGCGAGGCAGCCCAGTGGTTAGCGCTCAGGAATTGCACTCGGTAGGCCCGGGTTCGATTCCCGCCACTTCCAAAACTGCCGCAGTGTTCACGCGGAGTACGATCACGATAAACATGTGGGTCCGGAAGTCCTTCCGAGAGATTGGTGGTAGGGGAAGGAGGGTATGGTCCCTATGAATGCCTCCCTCACAGAGTTCCCGTCTAAATTGGGTGAATATAAAGAAAGTTGCGGAGGGCGAGGCAGCCCAGTGGTTAGCGCTCAGGAATTGCACTCGGTAGGCCCGGGTTCGATTCCAGCCACTTCCAAAACTGCCGCCGTGTTCACGCAGAGTACGATCACAATAAACATGTGGGTCCGGAAGTCCTTCCGAGAGGTTCGTGGTAGGGGAAGGAGGGTACGGTCCCTGTGGATGAATAAAAATAAAGTTATGGAGATTGTCGCGTAGGGCAAAGTAGCCCAATGGTTAGCGCGCGGAAATTGCACTCGGTATGTCCGGGTTCGATTCCCAAAATTGCCGCGTAAACGATCACGTTAAACATGTGGGTCTGTAAGCCTTCCGAGAGGTTGGTGGTAGGGGAAGAAGGGTACGGTCCCTGTGGATGCTTCTTCCACTTGGTTCCGGTCTAAATTGGGTGAATAAAAAGAAAGTTATGAAGAATATCGCGGAGGGTGAAGTACCCCAGTGGTTAGTGCGCGGGATTTGCACTTGGTAGGCCCGGGTTCGATTCCCAAAATTGCCGCCATGTTCACGCGGAGTACGATGACGTTAAACATGTGGGTCGGTAAGTCCTTCCGAGAGGTTGGTGGTAGGGGAAGGGGGGTTCGGTCCATGTGGATGCCTCCCCCACTGGGTTTCAGTCTAAATTGGCCGAATAAAAATAAAGTTATGGAGATTGTCGCGGATGGCACGGTAGCCCAGTGGTTAGCGCGCGGGAATTTCACTCGGTAGGCCCGGGTTCGATTCCCGCCATTGCCAAAACTGCAGCCGTGTTCACGCGGAGTACGATCACGTTAAACATGTGGGACTGCAAGTCCTTCCGAGAGGTTTGTGGTAGGGGAAGGAGGGTACGGTCTCTTTGGATGCCTCCCCCATTGGGTTCCGGTCTAAATTGGGTGGCACTTCCTGGCCTTCCAAGCAGTTACCTTACACTTTTCTGGTAGGTCGCGCCAACGAGTTTGCCACGGTCAGAATTTTCAAGGGTAGAGAACAGGCTCGCCAAAGGCGGCTAGTCTTCTTAAATAATAAAAGGCAATGTCTGTGTGTGTGTGTGTGTGTCTGTCTGTCTTATACACTATACGTTTCGCGACCGCGCGTCGGAGAGCTACGAAATTTGGCAATCGGAGACCCGGGGGGGAGGGAAGGGGACACGTGAAAACCGATTTTCAAAATTCTAATTATTTTTTTATTTATTTAATGTTTTATGCGATTTCGACCTTTTTTTGCCCTTTTTGCCCTTTTTTCTCCACGATCCAGACGTCGTAGAAAAAAACAACTCACACCATCGGAAAGAGCAGACAATTGCGAGTAAAAATATATCAATTTCAAATCTGAATTTCGATTTCTAATATTTTTTAAAGATTTTAAAACAAAAGTCACTTTTTGCTCAAGAAAACGATTTTTGGTTTTTAAATTCTCGCATCGTGAAAAGTACTCATAATTTCGACTAATAATTTACATTTTCAGAAAGGTCAAACATCTGGCATTCTTACAAGTCCAATCTGGTCCAGAAATAATGAAAATTGCCTTCAGGATGGCAATTTTAAAGACGCCATGATTTTAAATTTGTCGGCTACCGGCTCAGTTCCTCAAGGCATTTTCCCCCCATCCGCATTAGTTTCTTCCCCGTCTCCATGGAGACCGCGCTTTCGGTTTTAACTGAATTACGAGCATAAGTGTTGTATACATCGGGCGAAATTATTATATTTATATGATATTTTAAATGGATATTTTTAAATGGATATTTTAAATAATTTAAATGATTGAATTATGGTGGTTTGAATTGTGGTGATGTATTTGAAATTATTATATTTATGGATTGGTGGAACGATATGGTTGATTTTTTTATTTTAAATGGATATTTTAATTTATGGATATTTTAATTTATAGATATTTTAAATGGATATTTTAATTTTATGGTATTTTAAATGATGGAACGATGGAACGAGGATGGTGGAATTAAGAGCCTAGCATATGGTCGTTATAAATTTAAATTAGCGCGCGGGAAGTTAGCGCGCGAGAATTGCACTCGGTAGGCCTGGGTTCGATTCCCGCCACTGATGCGGAGTACGATCACCTTAAACATATGGGTCGATAATTCCTTCCGAGAGGTTGGTGGCAGGGAAAGGAGGGTACGGTCTCTGTGGATGCCTCCCCCACTGGGTCCTGGTCCAAATTGGGTGAATAAAAAGAAAGTTATGGAGATTGTCGCGGAGGGCGCGGTAGCCCAGTGGTTAGCGTGCGGGAATTTCACTCGGTAGGCCCGGGTTCGATTCCCTCCACTGACAAAACTGCTGCCGTGTTCACGCGGAGTACGATCACGTTAAACATGTGGGTCCGTAAGTCCTTCCGAGAGGTTGGTGGTAGAGGAAGGAGGGTACGCACCCTGTGGATGACTTTCCCACTGGGTTCCGGTCTAAATTGGGTGAATAAAAAGAAGGTTATGGAGATTGTCGCGGAGGGCGCGGTAGCCCAGTGGTTAGCGCGCGGGATTTGCACTAGGTAGGTCCGGGTTCGATTCTGTCGGCTGCTATTGCTGTGTTAGCTGAGCGACTTGACTAGAAAAATTTGAAAGTCATTTGCAGATTTAGCAGTGTTTTGGCCATATCCATATCTGAAGTGCTGGTAAAGAAAATTTTGTAGCAGATGATATGCAGTAGTGATGTGTTTTCTCAAGAAAGCAAGCTCGTTAAACACAAACACAATTTATTTGTTGTGAGATCCATTGCATCAGATGAAGTTACAAAATAAAACACTGTAACATTCGTTGCAAAGCAAAACTATATACAATGAGCTAGCAAGCTCATGAAAAGGTTTTAAACAGTCTATGACTAGGCACACACTCTCAGTTACTATAACATCGGTAAGTAGAAAAAACAGCTACTGTACCACACATGCCGTGTACGTTAATGAAGCCACCATCATCAGGTCACACGTCATGGCTTTAGAAGTTAGACTACTCTCTACCGATCAAGGTCTGCCTTCCATAAAGGTCTTTCATGTCTACTACATGGTCTGAGAGTCTCACTGACTAAACTCCGAGATCACTAAGGTCTGAATAACTGAGAATGTGTCCTATCATATATACAGTGATGGGTACGCTCCGGAACACAACCGTTGACGGCAGCGCCCTCACTATATGCAAATCAGGATGCGCGCGCGGCGAGATGGCGATTTGCATGAATGGCATGTTCTGTTCCCGTCACGAGTCGTTCACGAGAACGGTAGAACCATTCTAAAAATGTAAACACGTTCTCGCGATAACGAGAATCGCGACGAAAACAGAACCAAGTTTCCAACAATCGGCCCCCTCATGCAAAACCCCAAATCTCGGCGCACGTGCTATCAATCAATGAAATTACTCTAAAAAAACATAACAGCAAAAATGTCAAGTTCTTTAGTATCCAGCAAAAACATAAAGTATATATATTACTTTTCATGTTAAGCAAAAAAAATTTATCATTGAAAGAAAATTTTAGATATCATTGAAACACTAAGTTCCAAAAATTTAATTTAAGTCAAAATTTAAGTTTTCAAGAAATTTAAGTATAATAATTTAAATTTAACATTTAAGATTAAAAATTTTACTATAAATATCAAATTCAATTTGTGTAGAAAATTTTATGTATAATTATTAAATTTAACATTTAAGATTAAAAATTTCACTATAAATATCAAATTCAATTATGTAGAAAATTTTATGTATAATTATTAAATTTAACATTTAAGATTAAAAAAAAATTTCACTTTAAATATCAAATTCAATTATGTAGAAAATTGTATGTATAATTATTAAATTTAACATTTAAGATTAAAAAATTTCACTATAAATATTAAATTCAAGTATGTAGAAAATTTTATGTATAATTATTAAATTTAACATTTAAGATTAAAAATTTCACTATAAATATCAAATTCAATTTGTGTAGAAAATTTCATGTATAATTATTAAATTTAACATTTAAGATTAAAAATTTTACTATAAATATCAAATTCAATTATGGCTGTTCATTATCTCTGTCCAAGACCAGTATACATAATTAATACTAATAGCAGTGACACAGATAATGAAAAGATTTTTCTTTCTGTATTGTATTCATATATAAATTTAAAGAAGTGGTTTGTCTTAAATGAATCATAGCTAAGTGTATGATAACAAGGAGTAAACTCACAAAGTAATACACATAAGCATAACTGTCTTATGCGGGAATTGAAAACATGGATATATATATACATTCAGTGTAATGTGAAAAATTTTTAGAAAGTTCATTGTAAACAATACACATATATATACTCTCCGGCCATACATTAAACTGCCATAAACCCCTGGGTTGGCTGTATGGTCTGGGCCTTTCACATATATATACTCTAGATACAATTATCTGCATCACAGAGGGAGGAGTAAATTATACGATATCCTAACCATATTTTGTAAAAGAAAGAAAAAAAAATTTAGAAGTTACAAATTTAATCATTTTTGTTTTTGGAAATTTGATTACAAAAATTTAATGCTAAAAATTCCTCAAACATTTGGCAAATCTTATTAATGTACTGCCTATGATGTATAAAAATTTTGTTATTGATTTCAGCAAATTCCACACCTAACAGTTTTTGGACCTTCCCTAGAGTTTTGATATCAAATTCTCCCTTTAGCAAAGAAACTGCATGATCAATATCACCTATTATTTCTATGTTGCTTGCCTCTGGCCTGGATTTGATATCCCTCTTTTCTCTGAAGTTAAACAAATTTTGGTCATAATGTATGTTAGCCTTAGCACAGAATTTTTTAACATCATTATGACTTCTCAGCCTATGTTTATCACCCCTCACTGAGTAGTAAACATCAGTTCGAGTTCCATCAGGCCTGGGTACAGCTTTCCTTTCCCAATCTATGTTTGAACAGGGGGTCAGATCGGAATCAGCAGGAGAGTCCTCTTCCTCACTAGTATGACTAGTGTCATGGCTCTCACCTGCTTCTTCCTCTGACTCACTATCCAAACATCCCGATCCTGAATCTGATGTTCGAGTAAAACCCGATTTCTTTTGGGTGAAGTTTCTAGGTCGAATGGGGTCCAGGACGCCTTCCGCTGCTTCCATCTCCTCAAAACGGACATTGCTTATTTCTAATATTTTTCCTTCTTTCACAAGAAGAATTCTATAGCCCCTGGTATTTTCCGCATATCCTACCATAACTCCCAGTTGAGCTCTTAGGTCTAGCTTCTTCCTAAGCTGTTTTGCTATACCAGCATAAGCCTTACATCCAAAAACTCTGAGATGGGATACAGCAGGCTTCTTCCCATAGTACAATTCGTGTGGAGTTTTAACTTTAAATTTATGGCAAATCCTGTTCTTTGTATAAGTAAAACATAGGATTGCCTCTGCCCACATTTTGTCACCAACTTTACTTTGATTAAGCATTGCCTTGACACAATCTAACGCTGTCAGGTTGAATCTTTCAGATACCCCGTTTTGTTCGGGTGTATAAGTGTTAGATCGTTCATGCTTAATCCCTAACTTTTTCAAAAAAGCTTTAAATTGACCGTGACAAAATTCCATGCCGTTATCAGTACGGATGCACAAAATCTTTTTGCCTAATTGTCTCTCCTGACAAGCTTGAAAATCCTGAAAAACTTTGAACACATCTGATTTTTGTTTTAAAATAAAAACAAACACCTTGCGGCTAAAATCGTCTGTAATAGTCAAGAAGTATTTGTTTCCCCCCAATGAAGCTACAGGCATTGGACCACAAACGTCCATGTGCAGTAATTGCAAAGGTTCTGTAGATCTAATCCTGCCTATTGGTTTGTACGAAACTCTTTTAGATTTTGCAAGTTTGCAATGAATGCAATTTACTTTTGCATATTTTAATTTTGGGAGTCCGTTTGCCGCGGAAACTTTACTTGTTTGGTGCAAGTAGTCTGAGTTAATATGGCCATATCTTCTATGCCATAATTCAGTTTTGTTCAGAATTTCAACTGTTGAACCACTAATTTTATTTGACTTTGATTTTAAATCAGATTTGTTTTTCCTTTTATTCAAGTTAGGCCTAATTTTGTTTTGACTTTGACTATTTGTTGCAGGGGTTTTTCTAACCTGTTTAGAATTTTTGTCCCTATCCTGATCTCCTTTACGGCCCTCAACACTACTATTTAAACTTTTAGTTGAGTACTGTGGTTTTAAGAAATACAATCCTTCTTTACGTTTAGCGTAAAAGAAATTTTCTCCCTCAGGAGTCTTAAACCATAGAATACCTTTGGCTGCACTAAAAGAATAGCCCTGCTCTTCTAATACAGATGCGGCCAACAAGTTACGCCGTAATTTTGGTGAATACATAACATTTTGTAACACAATATTATTTGTATGATCTTTAAATTTAACATACATGTTCACCGTTCCAATAGCCTCAACTGGGCTTTCCATATCACCCACTGCTAGCGACATAGATGTATCCTTACATTTATCAAATTTTGAAAACATTTTAACATCATTACAAAAGTGTCGCGTAGCAGCGGTGTCAATCACCCAGCTGAGCCTATTGTCAGGATTATCAACAATATTAGCTTCTACATTTATATTTGAAAATACTTCAATAATACTAGAGCTAGTCATCTTTTTCAATTTTGGGCATTGTGCCTTTACATGACCATTTTTATTACACATAAAACATGGTCCTATGACCTTAATAGACTTTTTAACTTTGGTAACATTTTTGCATTTAGCGTTAACATTTGAAAAATATACAGATGAATTGGAACTTACATTATTATTGTCATGATCCTTCCTCAACTGTCTAATCCTGCCCTCCTCCAGAGAAAGTTCTTTCTGAATTTTATCCAATTTAAAATCAGTATCGCTCCAGCGATAAATGATTTGAATGATACTCTGGTACTGGTCTGGGAGATACCGGATGGCTTGGAATGCCACGTACACATCCTCCACGGGGTGGTTCACGTTCTTGAGCTTGGTGACAGCTTTCCTAATCCTCGTACAGAATATGTCGATGGGCTCCTCGATTTCTGGGCGTAGACTGAAAAACTCGTCCAACAGATGAACTAAATTAGCGCGCGTTGGGGCCTCAAAATGCGCCTCCAACTTCTCCCACGCATCCGCCGGGCTGTCGTCGATGTCGAGCAGTTCTCTGTACTCCGCCGAGATATTTCGAAACAGGATGGAAAGTGCGCGGTCGCTGCTGCGCATGTACTCCTCTCGCTCGCGGCGTGACGTAGATTCGTCGACTGGTAATGCAGTACGGTTGATGTGGCCGTAACATCCTTCTCCTTTCAGGATAAATGAAATTTCATTACGCCAGGTGACGTAATTGTCCCTGTTTAACGCTTCTATGCCGTTGCTCACCTCCATAGTCTTTAACTGTGACTAGAGTGCGTTGTTTACCTTTCTGCTTGATGCAAATGGCGCCGGTCGCGGCCCCTGTCGATGGAATTCACAACTCTTCACTGCTGCTTTATCACGGATAAAAGTTATGGCCTTGACATACTACGGCCCATAACCAAATGTCGGCTGCTATTGCTGTGTTAGCTGAGCGACTTGACTAGAAAAATTTGAAAGTCATTTGCAGATTTAGCAGTGTTTTGGCCATATCCATATCTGAAGTGCTGGTAAAGAAAATTTTGTAGCAGATGATATGCAGTAGTGATGTGTTTTCTCAAGAAAGCAAGCTCGTTAAACACAAACACAATTTATTTGTTGTGAGATCCATTGCATCAGATGAAGTTACAAAATAAAACACTGTAACATTCGTTGCAAAGCAAAACTATATACAATGAGCTAGCAAGCTCATGAAAAGGTTTTAAACAGTCTATGACTAGGCACACACTCTCAGTTACTATAACATCGGTAAGTAGAAAAAACAGCTACTGTACCACACATGCCGTGTACGTTAATGAAGCCACCATCATCAGGTCACACGTCATGGCTTTAGAAGTTAGACTACTCTCTACCGATCAAGGTCTGCCTTCCATAAAGGTCTTTCATGTCTACTACATGGTCTGAGAGTCTCACTGACTAAACTCCGAGATCACTAAGGTCTGAATAACTGAGAATGTGTCCTATCATATATACACTGTGATGGGTACGCTCCGGAACACAACCGTTGACGGCAGCGCCCTCACTATATGCAAATCAGGATGCGCGCGCGGCGAGATGGCGATTTGCATGAATGGCATGTTCTGTTCCCGTCACGAGTCGTTCACGAGAACGGTAGAACCATTCTAAAAATGTAAACACGTTCTCGCGATAACGAGAATCACGACGAAAACAGAACCAAGTTTCCAACAGATTCCCGCCACTGCCAAAACTGCCGCCGTGTTCAGGCGGAGTACGATCACGTTAAACATGCGGGACCGTAAGTCCTTCCGAGAGGTTGGTGGTAGGGGAAGGAGGGTACGGTCCCTGTGGATGCCTCCCCCACTGAGTTCCTGTCTAAATTGGGTGGCACTTCCTGGTAGGTCGTTCCTTCTGGTAGGTCGCGCCAGCGAGTGTGCCACGGTTAGAATTTGCCACGGTCAGAATTTTCAAGGGTAGCGAACAGGCTGGTCGCCAAAGGCGGCTAGTCTTAAATAATAAAAGGCAATGTCTGTGTGTGTGTCTGTCTGTCTTATACACTATACGTTTCGCGACCGCGCGTCGGAGAGCTACGAAATTTGGCAATCGGAGACCTGGGGGGGAGGGAAGGGGACACGTGAAAACCGATTTTTAAAATTTTAATTTTTTTTTTATTTATTTAATGTTTTATGCCATTTCGACCGTTTTTTGCCCTTTTTTCTCCACGATCCAGACGACGTAGAAAAAAACAAATCACACCATCGGAAAGAGCATACAATTGCGAGTAAAAATATATTAATTTCAAATCTGAATTTCGATTTCTAATATTTTTTAAAGATTTTAAAACAAAAGTCACTTTTGGCTCAAAAAAACGATTTTTGGTTTTTAAATTCTCGCATAGTAAAAAGTACTCATAATTTCGACTAATAATTTACATTTTTAGAAAGGTCAAACATCTGGCATTCTTACAAGTCCAATCTGGTCAGGAAATATTCCGTATTGCCCACAGGATCGGGATTTTAAAAGTTTCCGAATTTCAATTTCTCGGCATTCCGCTCGGCGTGCCGCTTTTTAACCGGCGTTTCTCCCCCGCAGAAGGAGGGAAGGTGGTGGGTGGGGACGTCAAGGTGGAGGTGACGTCACGGTTCTGAATAGAGCTCCTTTACTCCATATAAATTATTATATTTATATTTTAAATGATGGAACGATATGGATTTTTTAAATGTATATTTTAACTTTTGGATATTTTAAATGGATATTTTAATTTTATGGATATTTTAAATGATGGAACAATGAAACAATGGAATGAGGATGATGGAATTAAGCATATGGTTTAAATTGCAAATTAGCGCGCGGGAAGTTAGCGGTAGGCCCGGGTTCGATTCCCGCCACTGCCAAAACTGCCGCCGTGTTTACGTGGAATACGATCACGTTAAATATGTGGGTCCGTAAGTTCTTCCGAGAGGTTGGTGGTAGAGGAAGGAGGATACGGCCCCTGTGGATGTGGGTTCCCGTCTAAATTGGGTGAATATATAGAAAGTTATGGAGATTGTCACGGAGGGCGCGGCAGCCCAGTGGTTAGCGCGCGGGAATTGCACTCAGTAGGCCCGGGTTCGATTCCCGCCACTGCCAAAACTTACGCCACGTTCACGCAGAGTACGATCACGTTAAACATGTGGGTTCGTGAGTCCTTCCGAGAGGTTGGTGGTAGGGGAAGGAGGGTACGGTCTAAATTGGGTGAATAAAAAGAAAGTTATGGAGATTGTCGCGGAGGGCGAAGTAGCCCAGTGGTTAGCGCGCGGGAATTGCACGCGGTAGGCCCGGGTTCGATTTCCGCCACTGACACGAGTCCGATCACGTTAAACATATGGGTCCGTATGTTTTTCCGAGAGGTTGGTGGTAGGGGAAGGAGGGTACGTTCCCTGTGGATGCCTCCCCCACTGGGTTCCGGTCTAAATTGGGTGGCACATCCTGGCCGTCCAACCAGTTACCTTACACCTTTCTGGTAGGTCACGCCAACGAGTTTGCCACGGTTGGAATTTGCCACGATCAGCATTTTCAAGGGTTGCGAACAGGCTGGTCGCCAAAGGCGGCTAGTCTTAAATAATAAAAGGCAATGTCTGTGTGTGTGTGTGTGTGTCTGTCTGTCTTATACACTATACGTTTCGCGACCGCGCGTCGGAGAGCTACGAAATTTGGCAATCGGAGACCTGGGGGGGAGGGAAGGGGACACGTGAAAACCGATTTTTAAAATTTTAACTTTTTTTTTATTTATTTAATGTTTTATGCGATTTCGACCGTTTTTTGCCCTTTTTTCTCCACGATCCAGACGACGTAGAAAAAAACAAATCACACCATCGGAAAGAGCATACAATTGCGAGTAAAAATATATTAATTTCAAATCTGAATTTCGATTTCTAATATTTTTTAAAGATTTTAAAACAAAAGTCACTTTTGGCTCAAAAAAACGATTTTTGGTTTTTAAATTCTCGCATAGTAAAAAGTACTCATAATTTCGACTAATAATTTACATTTTTAGAAAGGTCAAACATCTGGCATTCTTACAAGTCCAATCTGGTCAGGAAATATTCCGTATTGCCCACAGGATCGGGATTTTAAAAGTTTCCGAATTTCAATTTTTCGGCGTTCCGCTCGGCGTGCCGCTTTTTAACCGGCGTTTCTCCCCCGCAGAAGGAGGGAAAGTGGTGGGTGGGGACGTCAAGGTGGAGGTGACGTCACGGTTCTGAATAGAGCTCCTTTACTCCATATAAATTATTATATTTATATTTTAAATGATGGAACGATATGGATTTTTTAAATGTATATTTTAACTTTTGGATATTTTAAATGGATATTTTAATTTTATGGATATTTTAAATGATGGAACAATGAAACAATGGAATGAGGATGATGGAATTAAGCATATGGTTTAAATTGCAAATTAGCGCGCGGGAAGTTAGCGGTAGGCCCGGGTTCGATTCCCGCCACTGCCAAAACTGCCGCCGTGTTTACGTGGAATACGATCACGTTAAATATGTGGGTCCGTAAGTTCTTCCGAGAGGTTGGTGGTAGAGGAAGGAGGATACGGCCCCTGTGGAGGTGGGTTCCCGTCTAAATTGGGTGAATATATAGAAAGTTATGGAGATTGTCACGGAGGGCGCGGCAGCCCAGTGGTTAGCGCGCGGGAATTGCACTCAGTAGGCCCGGGTTCGATTCCCGCCACTGCCAAAACTTACGCCACGTTCACGCAGAGTACGATCACGTTAAACATGTGGGTTCGTGAGTCCTTCCGAGAGGTTGCTGGTAGGGGAAGGAGGGTACGGTCTAAATTGGGTGAATAAAAAGAAAGTTATGGAGATTGTCACGGAGGTCGAAGTAGCCCAGTGGTTAGCGCGCGGGAATTGCACGCTGTAGGCCCGGGTTCGATTTCCAAAATTGCCGCCGTGTTCACGCGGAGTACGATCACGCGGAATAAACATGTGGGTCTGTAAGTCCTTTCGAGAGGTTGGTGGTTGGGGAAGGAGGGTACGGTCCCCGTGGGTGCCTCTCCCACTGGGTTCCGGTCTAAATTCGGTGAATAAAAAGAAAGTTATGGAAAATGTCGCGGGGGGGCTGTTGGAAACTTGGTTCTGTTTTCGTCGCGATTCTCGTTATCGCGAGAACGTGTTTACATTTTTAGAATGGTTCTACCGTTCTCGTGAACGACTCGTGACGGGAACAGAACATGCCATTCATGCAAATCGCCATCTCGCCGCGCACGCATTCTGATTTGCATATAGTGAGGGCGCTGCCGTCAACGGTTGTGTTCCGGAGCGTACCCATCACAGTGTATATATGATAGGACACATTCTCAGTTATTCAGAGACTTTACAGACCTTGACTGACCATGTAGTAGACGTGGCAGACCTTGACTGACCATGTAGTAGACGTGGGAGACTTTTCAGAGTTTAAGATCTTGTAGTTATGCAGACTTAAGACTCGACGTATAGTCAGATCGATCAGACGGTGATCGACGGTGAAAGACCTTGTATGGAAGGCAGACCTTGATCGGTAGAGAGTAGTCTAACTTCTAAAGCCATGACGTGTGACCTGATGATGGTGGCTTCATTAACGTGCACGACATGAGTGGTACAGTAGCTGTTTTTTCTACTTACCGATGTTATAATAACTGAGAGTGTGTGCCTAGTCATAGACTGTTTAAAACCTTTTTCATGAGCTTGCTAGCTCATTGTATATAGTTTTGCTTTGCAACGAATGTTACAGTGATTTATTTTGTAACTTTGTCTGATGCAATGGATCTCACAACAAATAAATTGTGTTTGTGTTTAACGAGCTTGCTTTCTTGAGAAAACACATCACTACTGCGTATAATCTGCTACAAAAATTTTTCTACCAGCACTTCGGATAGGGATATGACCAACACTGCTAAATCTGCAAATGACTTTCAAATTTTCTAGTCAAGTCACTCAGCTAACACAGCAAATAGCAGCCGACATTTGGTTATGGGCCGTAGTATGTCAAGGCCATAACTTTTATCCGTGATAAAGCAGCAGTGAAGAGTTGTGAATTCCATCGACGGGGGCCGCGACCGGCGCCATTTGCATCAAGCAGAAAGGTAAACAACGCACTCCTAGTCACAGTTAAAGACTATGGAGGTGAGCAACGGCATAGAAGCGTTAAACAGGGACAATTACGTCACCTGGCGTAATGAAATTTCGTTTATCCTGAAAGGAGAAGGATGTTACGGCCACATCAACCATACTGCATTACCAGTCGACGAATCTACGTCACGCCGCGAGCGAGAGGAGTACATGCGCAGCAGCGACCGCGCACTTTCCATCCTGTTTCGAAATATCTCGGCGGAGTACAGAGAACTGCTCGACATCGACGACAACCCGGCGGATGCGTGGGAGAAGTTGGAGGCGCATTTTGAGGCCCCAACGCGCGCCAATCTAGTTCATCTGTTGGACGAGTTTTTCAGTCTACGCCCGGAAATCGAGGAGCCCATCGACATATTCTGTACGAGGATAAGGAAAGCTGTCACCAAGCTCAAGAACGTGAACCACCCCGTGGAGGATGTGTACGTGGCATTCCAAGCCATCCGGTATCTCCCAGACCAGTACCAAAGTATCATTCAAATCATTTATCGCTGGAGCGATACTGATTTTAAATTGGATAAAATTCAGAAAGAACTTTCTCTGGAGGGGGGCAGGATTAGACAGTTGAGGAAGGATCATGACAATAATAATGTAAGTTCCAATTCATCTGTATATTTTTCAAATGTTAACGCTAAATGTAAAAATGTCACCAAAGTTAAAAAGTCTATTAAGGTCATAGGACCATGTTTTATGTGTAATAAAAATGGTCATGTAAAGGCACAATGCCCAAAATTGAAAAAGATGACTAGCTCTAGTATTATTGAAGTATTTTCAAATATAAATGTAGAAGCTAATATTGTTGATAATCCTGACAATAGGCTCAGCTGGGTGATTGACACCGCTGCTACGCGACACTTTTGTAATGATGTTAAAATGTTTTCAAAATTTGATAAATGTAAGGATACATCTATGTCGCTAGCAGTGGGTGATATGGAAAGCCCAGTTGAGGCTATTGGAACGGTGAACATGTATGTTAAATTTAAAGATCATACAAATAATATTGTGCTACAAAATGTTATGTATTCACCAAAATTACGGCGTAACTTGTTGGCCGCATCTGTATTAGAAGAGCAGGGCTATTCTTTTAGTGCAGCCAAAGGTATTCTATGGTTTAAGACTCCTGAGGGAGAAAATTTCTTTTACGCTAAACGTAAAGAAGAATTGTATTTCTTAAAACCACAGTACTCAACTAAAAGTTTAAATAGTAGTGTTGAGGGCCGTAAAGGAGATCAGGATAGGGACAAAAATTCTAAACAGGTTAGAAAAACCCCTGCAACAAATAGTCAAAGTCAAAACAAAATTAAGCCTAACTTGAATAAAAGGAAAAACAAATCTGATTTAAAATCAAAGTCAAATAAAATTAGTGGTTCAACAGTTGAAATTCTGAACAAAACTGAATTATGGCATAGAAGATATGGCCATATTAACTCAGACTACTTGCACCAAACAAGTAAAGTTTCCGCGGCAAACGGACTCCCAAAATTAAAATATGCAAAGGTAAATTGCATTCATTGCAAACTTGCAAAATCTAAAAGAGTTTCGTACAAACCAATAGGCAGGATTAGATCTACAGAACCTTTGCAATTACTGCACATGGACGTTTGTGGTCCAATGCCTGTAGCTTCATTGGGGGGAAACAAATACTTCTTGACTATTACAGACGATTTTAGCCGCAAGGTGTTTGTTTTTATTTTAAAACAAAAATCAGATGTGTTCAAAGTTTTTCAGGATTTTCAAGCTTGTCAGGAGAGACAATTAGGCAAAAAGATTTTGTGCATCCGTACTGATAACGGCATGGAATTTTGTCACGGTCAATTTAAAGCTTTTTTGAAAAAGTTAGGGATTAAGCATGAACGATCTAACACTTATACACCCGAACAAAACGGGGTATCTGAAAGATTCAACCTGACAGCGTTAGATTGTGTCAAGGCAATGCTTAATCAAAGTAAAGTTGGTGACAAAATGTGGGCAGAGGCAATCCTATGTTTTACTTATACAAAGAACAGGATTTGCCATAAATTTAAAGTTAAAACTCCACACGAATTGTACTATGGGAAGAAGCCTGCTGTATCCCATCTCAGAGTTTTTGGATGTAAGGCTTATGCTGGTATAGCAAAACAGCTTAGGAAGAAGCTAGACCTAAGAGCTCAACTGGGAGTTATGGTAGGATATGCGGAAAATACCAGGGGCTATAGAATTCTTCTTGTGAAAGAAGGAAAAATATTAGAAATAAGCAATGTCCGTTTTGAGGAGATGGAAGCAGCGGAAGGCGTCCTGGACCCCATTCGACCTAGAAACTTCACCCAAAAGAAATCGGGTTTTACTCGAACATCAGATTCAAGATCGGGATGTTTGGATAGTGAGTCGGAGGAAGAAGCAGGTGAGAGCCATGACACTAGTCATACTAGTGAGGAAGAGGACTCTCCTGCTGATTCCGATCTGACCCCCTGTTCAAACATAGATTGGGAAAGGAAAGCTGTACCCAGGCCTGATGGAACTCGAACTGATGTTTACTACTCAGTGAGGGGTGATAAACATAGGCTGAGAAGTCATAATGATGTTAAAAAATTCTGTGCTAAGGCTAACATACATTATGACCAAAATTTGTTTAACTTCAGAGAAAAGAGAGATATCAAATCCAGGCCAGAGGCAAGCAACATAGAAATAATAGGTGATATTGATCATGCAGTTTCTTTGCTAAAGGAAGAATTTGATATCAAAACTCTAGGGAAGGTCCAAAAACTGTTAGGTGTGGAATTTGCTGAAATCAATAACAAAATTTTTATACATCATAGGCAGTACATTAATAAGATTTGCCAAATGTTTGAGGAATTTTTAGCATTAAATTTTTGTAATCAAATTTCCAAAAACAAAAATGATTAAATTTGTAACTTCTAAATTTTTTTATCTTTCTTTTACAAAATATGGTTAGGATATCGTATAATTTACTCCTCCCTCTGTGATGCAGATAATTGTATCTAGAGTATATATATGTGTATTGTTTACAATGAACTTTCTAAAATTTTTCACATTACACTGAATGTATATATATATCCATGTTTTCAATTCCCGCATAAGACAGTTATGCTTATGTGTATTATTTTGTGTGTTTACTCCTTGTTATCATACACTTGGCTATGATTCATTGATGACAAACCACTTATTTAAATTTGAATACAACACAGAAAGAAAAAAAAAGAAATCTTTCGTTATCTGTGTCATTGCTATTAGTATTAATTATGTATACTGGTCTTGGACAGAGATAATGAACAGCCATAATTGAATTTAATATTTATAGTAAATTTTTTTAATCTTAAATGTTAAATTTAATAATTATACATAAAATTTTCTACATAATTGAATTTGATATTTATAGTGAAATTTTTTAATCTTAAATGTTAAATTTAATAGTTATACATGAAATTTTCTACAAATTGAATTTAATATTTATAGTGAAATTTTTTTAATCTTAAATGTTAAATTTAATAATTATACATAAAATTTTCTACACAAATTGAATTTGATATTTATAGTAAAATTTTTTAATCTTAAATGTTAAATTTAAATTATTATACTTAAATTTCTTGAAACTTAAATTTTGACTTAAATTAAATTTTTTGGAACTTAGTGTTTCAATGATATCTAAAATTTTCTTTCAATGATAAATTTTTTTTTGCTTAACATGAAAAGTAATATATATACTTTATGTTTTTGCTGGATACTAAAGAACTTGACATTTTTGCTGTTATGTTTTTTAGAATAATTTCATTGATTGATAGCACGTGCGCCGAGATTTGGGGTTTTGCATGAGGGGGCCGATTGTTGGAAACTTGGTTCTGTTTTCGTCGCGATTCTCGTTATCGCGAGAACGTGTTTACATTTTTAGAATGGTTCTACCGTTCTCGTGAACGACTCGTGACGGGAACAGAACATGCCATTCATGCAAATCGCCATCTCGCCGCGCGCGCATTCTGATTTGCATATAGTGAGGGCGCTGCCGTCAACGGTTGTGTTCCGGAGCGTACCCATCACAGTGTATATATGATAGGACACATTCTCAGTTATTCAGAGACTTTACAGACCTTGACTGACCATGTAGTAGACGTGGCAGACCTTGACTGACCATGTAGTAGACGTGGGAGACTTTTCAGAGTTTAAGATCTTGTAGTTATGCAGACTTAAGACTCGACGTATAGTCAGATCGATCAGACGGTGATCGACGGTGAAAGACCTTGTATGGAAGGCAGACCTTGATCGGTAGAGAGTAGTCTAACTTCTAAAGCCATGACGTGTGACCTGATGATGGTGGCTTCATTAACGTGCACGACATGAGTGGTACAGTAGCTGTTTTTTCTACTTACCGATGTTATAATAACTGAGAGTGTGTGCCTAGTCATAGACTGTTTAAAACCTTTTTCATGAGCTTGCTAGCTCATTGTATATAGTTTTGCTTTGCAACGAATGTTACAGTGATTTATTTTGTAACTTTGTCTGATGCAATGGATCTCACAACAAATAAATTGTGTTTGTGTTTAACGAGCTTGCTTTCTTGAGAAAACACATCACTACTGCGTATCATCTGCTACAAAAATTTTTCTACCAGCACTTCGGATAGGGATATGACCAACACTGCTAAATCTGCAAATGACTTTCAAATTTTCTAGTCAAGTCACTCAGCTAACACAGCAAATAGCAGCCGACAGGGGCGAAGTACCTCAGTGGTTAGCGCGCGGGATTTGCACTAGCGCGCGAGAATTGCACTCGGTAGGCCCGGGTTCGATTTCCGCCACTGACACGGAGTACGATCACGTTAAACATATGGGTCCGTATGTTTTTCCGAGAGGTTGGTGGTAGGGGAAGGAGGGTACGTTCCCTGTGGATGCCTCCCTCACTGGGTTCCGGTCTAAATTGGGTGGCACATCCTGGCCGTCCAACCAGTTACTTTAGACCTTTCTGGTAGGTCGCACCAACGAGTTTGCCTCGGTTGGAATTTGCCACGATCAGCATTTTCAAGGGTTGCGAACAGGCTGGTCGCCAAAGGCGGCTAGTAAATAATAAAAGGCAATGTCTGTGTGTGTGTGTCTGTCTGTGTGTCTGTCTTATACACTATACGTTCAGCGACCGCGCGTCGGAGAGCTACGAAATTTGGCAATCGGAGACCCGGGGGGGTGGGAAGGGGACACGTGAAAACCGATTTTTAAAATTTTAATTATTTTTTTTGTTATTTAATGTTTTATGCGATTTCGACCGTTTTTTGACTTTTTTGCCCTATTTCCTCCACGATCCGGACGTCGTAGAAAAAAACAAATCACACCATCGGAAAGAGCAGACAATTGCGAGTAAAAATATATCAATTTCAAATTTCAATTTCGATTTCTAATATTTTTTAAAGATTTTAAAACAAAAGTTACTTTCTGTTCAAAAAAACCAACTTTCGTTTTTAAATCCTTCCATCGTAAAAACTACTCATAATTTCGACTAATAATTTACATTTTTAGAAAGGTCAAACATCTGGCATTCTTACAAGTCCAATCTGGTCAGGAAATATTCCGTATTGCCCACAGGATCGAGATTTTAAAAGTTTCCGAATTTCAATTTCTCGGCGTTCCGCTCGGCGTGCCGCTTCTTAACCGGCGTTTCTCCCCCGCAGAAGGAGGGAAGGTGGTGGGTGGGGACGTCAAGGTGGAGGTGACGTCACGGTTCTGAATGCAGCTCCTTTACTCCATATAAATTATTATATTTATATTTTAAATGATGGAACGATATGGATTTTTTAAATGTATATTTTAACTTTTGGATATTTTAAATGGATATTTTAATTTTATGGATATTTTAAATGATGGAACAATGAAACAATGGAATGAGGATGATGGAATTAAGCATATGGTCATTTTAAATTGCAAAAAGTTCTTCCGAGAGGTTGGTGGTAGGGGAAGGAGGATACGGCCCCTGTGGATGCCTCCCCCACTGGGTTCTCGTCTAAATTGGGTGAATATATAGAAAGTTATGGAGATTGTCTCGGAGGGTGCGGCAGCCCAGTGGTTAGCGCGCGGGAATTGCACTCAGTAGGCCCGGGTTCGATTCCCGCCACTGCCAAAACTTACGCCACGTTCACGCAGAGTACGATCACGTTAAACATGTGGATTCGTGAGTCCTTCCGAGCGGTTGGTGGTAGGGGAAGGAGGGTACGGTCTAAATTGGGTGAATAAAAAGAAAGTTATGGAGATTGTCGCGGAGGGCGAAATAGCCCAGTGGTTAGCGCGCGGGAATTGCATGCGGTAGGCCCGGGTTCGATTTCCAAAATTGCCGCCGTGTTCACGCGGAGTACGATCACGCGGAATAAACATGTAGGTCTGTAAGTCCGTTCGAGAGGTTGGTGGTTGGGGAAGGAGGGTACGGTCCACGTGGGTGCCCCTCCCACTGGGTTCCGGTCTAAATTCGGTAAATAAAAGGAAAGTTATGGAAAATGTCGCGGAGGGCGAAGTATCCCAGTCGTTAGCGCGCGGGATTTGCACTAGCGCGCGGGAATTTCTCTCGGTAAGCCCGGGTTCGATTCCCGCCACTGCCAAAACTGCAGCCGCGTTCACGCGGAGTACGATCACGTTAAACATGTGGGATCGCAAGTTCTTCAGAGAGGTTGGTGGTAGGGGAAGGAGCGTACGGTCTCTGTGGATGCCTCCCCCACTGAGTTCCTGTCTGAATTGGGTGGCATTTCCTGGCCATCCAAACAGTTACCTTACACCTTTCTGGTATGGATATTTTAAATGGATATTTTAATGTATAGATATTTTAAATGGATATTTTAATTTTATGGATATTTTAAATAATGGAACGATGGAACGAGGATGATGGAATTAAGCGCTTATCATATGGTCATTATAAAATTTAAATTAGCGCGCGAGAATTGCACTCGGTAGGCCCGGGTTCGATTTCCGCCACTGACACGGAGTACGATAATGTTAAACATATGGGTCCGTATGTATTTCCGAGAGGTTGGTGGTAGGGGAAGGAGGGTACGTTCCCTGTGGATGCCTCCCCCACTGGGTTCCGGTCTAAATTGGGTGGCACATCCTGGCCGTCCAACCAGTTACCTCACACCTTTCTGGTAGGTCGCGCCAACGAGTTTGCCACGGTTGGAATTTGCCATGATCAGCATTTTCAAGGGTTGCGAACAGGCTGGTCGCCAAAGGCGGCTAGTAACAAATAAATATGCAAAAAATAAAAATAAAAATTCAGATTTTTAAAAAATAAGCATTTTTACAGTTCAAGGTCAAAAATCAAATTGGGTGACCTTGAAATGAAAAACATCATTCACAGGGTCATATGACATATCATAAGAAAGGTTGTGTATTAAACTACAAAATAAGCCTTATTTCAACACAATCGGTACATTAGCTCAGCAGATACAAGATTTTGAACATGCCTAGAATTGTGAAAAAATTAACAGATTTTCAAAATTTAAATATTTATAAATAAAAACTAATGCAAATTTAGGACAAAGATTTTGTATAGTTTCTTATATATGAGTGGCCAACAAAATAACCAAATTTTAAAAAAATCCGGAGGGGTCGGGTAGTAGGATGTGTTGAATTGACATGGAATGACCCTATTGCACTTTTCTTTGTTTTCTCATTAATGTGTCAAAGGGCTATTAAGTGAAAAAAATTAAGTTTAATTTAACTATTTATGAGCCACTTATAACACTATATTTACTGTCTGCTAACAACTTCCAATAGATCTTTGAAGAATTTTTATTGATTGTTTACAGATATTAAAAACCAGTTAATCCTTAGGGTCATAACATGCATAAATTATTTCATGTCAATAATTACTTTAAGTAAAAGTGGCCACTAATTAAATAAATACTGTGGGCTGGTTGTAACTAATAAAATGTCTTTGCTTTTACATATTTTTAATAACATAAAGTCAAATAAATAGGCTCTTAAAATAACACATTCTTAACACTAAAGTGCTGTGAACATTCTTCTAGTCTCAGAGAGACAAACCAGAAATCGATTAGAAATTTACTTTGTACAATTTAGAGAATGGATAGGTCTTCTAATAACAAACACGTCTGAGGCTAAATAAAGTTTTGTCATAACCCCATAATATGTTATGATTTTTAATATGACTGAAAACTGCTTTTGACACAAAAAAACTTTACTTTAGAGTTAGGGGGAAAATTCCATCTATTTTTTCTCCCTGACTTTGATGGTTTAGCCCAAATAAAGCTGATATGAACACCTTCAATGTGTAAGCAAAGAGAATATATAAAATTAGTTTAAAAAATTGCTATTAAAACAAACGTCTTACCTCAACTTTTATTTTAGCAATTTCTGGTAAGAGTTCACGTGGTAATCTTCCTTTGAAACGGTTGAGCTCTTCATCAAGGCGCTTTGCTTCTTTAATATGGCGGCCCATAATGTCAGTGGATAAACTAAGCAGATTCTTACATTTTGTATGAAACACTTTTTCAGTAGATGAATTCACACCTTTCTTTCCCCATACTTCATCAATTCTTTTACGCATTTCAACTATATCATCTGCAGCACTATTCACTTTAGACTGGGCAATATGTCTTTCCGCCTTCATTTTTTTGTATTTTTCAATCAACATGTTTTGCTCAGATTTTGACTCACTTGGAGCCTTTGAAACTGTGGCAAGATTTTCTTCGAGTACCACTTCTTTTAACACCACTGTCCTCTTTGCTGGAGATAATCTAACAGTTTTTAGAGGTGCTGGAGAATTAACAGACTGCTGGGTTTTTAAATCCTCAGCAACTGTAACCAAATCAGTTGCAACAGGAATTGATCTAAGAGTTGCTGGTGGTCTTTTTTTAGCAATATGTTTAGGTTCAAATGTAACAAGTGGAGGAATATTTGCAACCGAATATGAATCGTACATTGTTGATGGCGGTGGAGGAAGTGATGGAGGATTATGCACAGGAAGAGGGGGATACATTGTATTAGGCATCATAGGTGGATATGAGTTAACAGGAGGAGGGTATGGAATTGGTACAGGTACTGCAGGACTGTAAGAGTACATTTCGGGTGAAGGCATCTGAGACGGATGATTAGACAAAGCCAAAGAATTACTAGTCTCAGTAACACTTGGAAATGAAGTAAGTGAATTAGTAAATGGGGTAGAGTGTTCTTGAGTTTGTTTTACTTCTTCAAAAATTTCATTTATGAAAGAAGTATTTTCAATCATTTTAAATAAGTTTAACAATTTGTTTTCTTCCTCTTTATTTATTATCTCTTTAAATATATCACTATTTAAATTTACTCCATCTTTCTCAGAATGTTTATCATGCAATGAAAACATTTCTAACAAATTTTGAGATAAATCATTTGCTTTTAGAGAATCCGAGGATTTGATAACATTCTTATTTTCTAAAATGTTCTTTTCACTTTTTGTATTATCTATTTTGAGTTTGCTTTTTCCTATATCTTTAGACTTTTCAGATAATTTAAAACTTTTTTCTTTTTCTAATGAACTTTCTTTAGAATTACTGTCTGAACTCGATCCACTATCACTTGAACTACTAGAATTATCTGAAGTATTTTCTGATTTGCTTTTTCTTATGTTTATTCTTTGATCTGTTCTGACATCAAGTTTATCTGACCTTGATCTTCCTGCATCTATTTTATGATACTTAGGCACAGGGCTCCTGTCCCTGGATCTATGATGGATAGGACTTCTGGATCTTTCTCGGGATCTACTAAAACTAGGACTTCGAGTTCTATGTCTATAATATCCAGGGCTTTTTTCTCTGGGTTTTGTTATAGGACTTCGAGAATGTCTATGCTTTTCATAAGAGTGATGTCTCGGACTATAGGAACGTGAAGGATATATATCGAAATCAGGAGATCTGTGTCTAGAACCATGAAGGGGTGATCTCGATTTATCAATTGGGGATCGACGTCTTGCGCTAGATGGTGACCTGTATCTCGTACCAGGCGGAGACCTATGTCTTGCACTAGGCGGAGACCTATGTCTTGCACTAGGCGGAGATCTATGTCTTGCACTAGGTGGAGACCTATATCTTGCAATAGGTGGGGACCTATACCTTGTACTAGGCGGTGATCTATGCCTTACACCAGGCGGTGATCTATGCCTTGCTCCAAGTGGTGATTTATGCCTTGCACTAGGTGGAGATCGAAATCTAGATAGAACTCTAGGTGATTCATGTGAAGGAGATTGATTCCTTAAAGGAGAATCATCTTTAGAACCTTTATGTAAAGGGTGCCTCAGTACATGCAGTTGTTCTCTTGGAGAATGAGCCCGCTTTCTTGATGAACCTTTAATGTAATCTCTAATAGTATCCAAATGCTTTGGGTGAAAAGCTTTGGGAACACGCTTAGATTCATCTTGAGACCCTGAAATCTTGCTTCTAAGATCAAACTCTGTTCCAGTATAAGATTTCTTTGAACTTTTGAGTACAACTGTTCTTTTATAACCCTGGTTATTACTTTGCTCAGAACTTGAAAACTGTTTAAAAGGCTCTGAAGTACTGCAAAAATTTTCTGTATATGATTCATTTATATTCGCTGTGCCTTGAGCTCTAGAAGCATTACTTTCTAAATTAATTGACTTTTCACTATTTTTTCTTAATATCTGTGCAGCAATATGGTATTTCGATTTACCTTCAGATGCAGATGCTTCATGTGAATGGATATTATGAGTTACCTTTTTTCTATTAGAATTTGTCTCATCTTCAGAGAAGCTTTCTTGCCTTTCAACTGAAGTATGAGTAGAGGATTGATGAAACTGGAAATCTGTTGTTTTTTCTAAAGGTATCTTTCTGGTTACAGAACTGATTATTTTTTCTTTATCTGTATTTTGAGGTACTTTTGATACAACCCTCTTTTCATCTTGAAAATTTGCAGACGAAGGCTGCTTCCATATATTTGAATTTAAATTACTTTGAGAAGGAGATTGATCAAAATAATCATCTTCATCACTCCACCCACTATTTGCCAGTTTCATATTAGCTTCTACTGGGTTATTTTCAAATGCTTTGGGTTCTTCAGGCAATGAATTTGAATCCCCATATAGGAATTCATCTTCTTCATCAACATTGTTTAGGTTTAAATTATAAGGAGTAGCAGCACCAGCACTGTTAAAAGGTGTTTCAGATGAATATGCATGTGCCATCTGTGTAGATAATTTCATAGTATTTGAATCTTTTCTAGGTGTAGTATGCAGATATTCAACATCCCAATCATTTTGTTTGGGTGAAAGTGTAGGAGACTGTACAACAGACCCATAATTTTGTAAAGCTTCTAATGCTGATGAATTTGATGTATTACTCACTGATCTAAAATTCCCAGATAAAGCATTCATATATAGTTCAGGATTAAAATTCCTGGCACTTTCATGGCCATCAGTTGATTCAAAGGCATCTTCTGAAAATATGGGCATACGAGCAGCATCTCTTGCATTATGTCGATGCGATTCAGATGGTATCTAGAATATTAATAGAATATTTTAGATATAAAATTTTTAATAGCACAACACACGTTCTTCAGTTATATTACAATATATAATGATAATTCTTATGGTGGAATTTCTGATAATCATCAATTTTGGGTCCCTTGAACTTTAAAAAAAAAAAATTATAAATAAAACATATATTTTTTGCCATATTTGTTTAGAATACAGTCTGTTCTACATGTTTTTCAATAACATTAAATATAGCTTCGACATCACAAAACAGCAAATTCATTATCTGTGTCACTGTCCCCCAGTAATGAGTTGAGTTTTCATCCCTTAATTACATAAGTAAAAAACTTAAATAATGGAAATAAATGATTGAAGTTTAAGAAATTACGATTTTAACTTGTAAAAAATATAATTTTTTTTTAAACGAAATTTTTTTTTGAGAAATTGCTTATGATTGTTTATGCTGGTCCCAGAGAATCGGCGACAGTGTGACGATGTTCAAAAAATCATCTTTTTCTTCCACTAGATTGCGACATCAGCGGCATTAAATTATAAAATTATATCACTTAGAATTTTGTTTTATATTTGTTTAAAGTTTTACCAATTTACGATAATTAAGGAAAGTAAAAAACACAATTTTATTATTCACTTTTAATGCGTATATTTATTATCCATCAACTGTGTTAAGCATTTAATTATTGTGTAAATATGGATGAAAATTTGAAAGTAATATGTCTTCTGTTAGCATATAAAAGCGTGTTTTGCATAGTGTAAAATTTTATTTTCAAATGTTAGTTTTGATTTCTGTGCAGAATAAAAATATACACAATCATCAACTGTCTCACGTGAATGAAATGATTTACGTTATGTGGAATGATGCACGGCCGATTCGGCTTTGAAATAATAGTAGGATTTTTCTTTCCTTTTAAGGACACCCTGGCAAAGAAAATCTTCAATTTTACTGCCATTTTGTAGTTTACTTAAATCTGAACACAATGATATAGTTTTAATTATTTACAATGATTAGAAATGTTAAAACTTGCATTTAAATAGAACTCACTCTTCTCCCTTTACTGGCCACACTCACTTTTGAAAGAACCAACTGCAGCTGAATGTCGATAAAAACAAGCAGATTCACTTCAAATTCTATTTTATTTTTTATATAAATAGTAATTGGAAGCTGTGAGATTTAACTGTAAATAACCTTGAGGGTTTTTTTACGTTCTGTTTTGCTTTGCTTACTGTTTTCTAAAGTGATTAGTTTGTTTATTGATAATGACTAGTTGTACTTTGTACTAGTTGTAAAACATTGAATGGAACTAAACTCTCTGTTGGAAAGCCAGTGTCATGCCGAGGAAGTTCAACTGATATGCAAATTTATCTATTGCAACAATATTATGAACTGGACTATTACAGCAATATTATTACTACACGATTCCCCTTGCCAGGATGTCCTTTTAAGAATTTTTCTGTAGTTTTCTCAAACAGGATCATCGCGAATCAGAATTTTTGTTAAATTAAAAAAAAAATTTTAATACAGAATGAAATATTTTAATTAAAATATTCTCTTAAGAAAACATTAACAACATGAATTGGAATTTCTGTAAAATTTAAAGAATCTGTTAAATACAGAATGAAATATTGTAATTAAAACATATTTTAATACAGAATTTACATCAAGAATTTTTAATAAAACATTTACATCACACAGTGTGCATTTCGCTTTCCATGAAACGGGGTTATCATTATTATATATAACTTACGCAGATTGCATATGCCCCAGTAGCGGTTAGGTACACGGTTAACAACTATTGAATGAATTATTGCTAGCTTACGCAAGTAGCATAGGTACGTGGTCGACAGTTACTGCACGAATGTTGACTTAAAACCAGGGTTGCAAAAAAGCTGGCTAAAATTAATAAAAACCACGCCAGTGGCTTTTATTGGTTTTAACCGGCTTTCTTTGGCCAAAATTGGCTTTTTTTGGCCAAAATTGTTTTTTTTTTTTTTAAAGCGTGAAGGATTTTAATTTTAAATTATACATTTTTAAGTGTTCTTTAACTGATTTTAAAGGTATTTTATTGGGTTAGAATTTAATAAATAACTTTATTTCTAAATAATGAAAACATTAATATTGGAAGACCAGCTAGTGCAGAAAAGCCAGCTAAATTTTAAAAAGGCATACCAACTGCTTTACTTGGTTTACATTGGACTTTTTTTTAACATTTTTTTAAAAATGTTATTGCTTTAAATAATGAAATATTTTATTTTAGAACAACAGTTGCTTAGTGATATATCTTATTAGTTAACTAATTTTAAGGATTTTATTGATATGTAAGAGAGTCTTATTTTCACTTATAAATATTTAAAATCATGCATAAAGTCATTTATTAAAAAACACTATTTATCACTATTGAAAACAGTATTGGGAATAACACATGCATGAACTCTTTTGAATAGCATCAAGCTTTTCAAAAATTTATTTTAACAAGTTTTAATTTGAGAACAATTTTTAACCTTTTTTTGATTGCTCTCTCTTGTTAGCAGTGTGTAAATAGTAGTGTGTAAAAAAAATGTTTTTCCTTTTTGAAGTAAAATTGATTTTTTTTCCTTTTTGATGTTTGGTGATTTGTCTGTTTAATTAATTATAGTCTTTAAAATATGTAGTATATGTAATGTAGAGCTATGCATTATGTAACAGAGGCTTTCAAAACACCATCTTGGTGTCTAATTTAATGCATTCTCTTCAATGTATATATATTTTTCCTTTTAGACATATTACCTACATAGTATTTTTCTAGTGGTCGTAAAATCTTGTGTACTTGGTAATATTTAATAGAAGTTTATAAACATTTAGGAGTGCATTAAAGATAAAGTAATGCAAATTTAATGTCAATTGGCTGTAAACCACCTTTTCTTAATAAAAGCCGGCTTTTTTTAAGCGGTTAAAACAAAAAAAAACCGGCCGGCTTTTTGTGGCCTAGCTAAAATCCGGCAACTCTGCTTAAAACTAATAATAATTACTCACAATAATAACATAGAACATCAGAACACAGAAACTTTATGCAATATTTTACATCGATACATCAAAACATCATTCGATCTTCGCAACACAATTGCCACACAACTCTCCTAAAATCCCGATTGCCAACTTATTTCTACAAACTTATAACTTATAACTTTTAAACATTGAGTGACTTTTGACCATTGAGTTTAATATATTCTGTTGAGTTTAATTTATACTGTTACATTCGGTTATGCTATAAAGGAACATCCTCGTTCACAATTTGTTGACTGTTATCATCATCATTATATTCATCGCCATCCATATTTCGAACCCACACCCACATCAGTGGACCAGAATTGAGTCTGGTATCTTGAGGGAAATATCCCAAATTGACTGGTTTGTTTCCTGGCATTTCAAATAGATTAATAGTCGCAGTATTAATATATCCTATTTCGTTTGGTTTCATAGCAATACATAATCGAAATTCATTTAGTAAATCACATAATTGTTGATGTTGAGCACGAGTGATAATAGAGCTAACATTTATTTGATCACATTGAATACGTTCTCTACTTGGAACTTCAGCCGTAAAATTTTTTAACCTGTGTTTTCAGTATCGAGATGAATATTACTATCTTATATGAAATCAGATGACCACATGTCTCGTATAATGACTTCATCCTTTATCAATCATAAATTTTCAAGACTGGAATTAACAATTGGTACTTGTGAATTGTGATCTTCCATCTCTGATCAAATACATATCATGTTGCTTATCATCGAAACTGTTACATGAAGTTAAACCACTTTGATAATCATCCTTAGTGATCAGAGTTACTAATTGAATTATATGAGGCATCATGAAAGCTGGTTCACCTATTTTAAGAGAACAGCACGTTGAACTACGTCATCTACTTGAAAATCACGCAAAAAATCAAATTCATCTACATGTACCAACTTGGACTTTCTTTGTTTTCTAACCATTATTAATTCAGGCGAATCAATAACATTGGTTACCAATCAAATATTAGGACCCTCTCAAATGTACCATCCGACACCAAGTAAAACTGTACATTCTTTAATTACACTTTATCGATTTCTACACTTGCAGTAGTTCTTCCAACTGGTTCTTGTAATCCTCCAATACCACAGATCAATGTGAATTCATCATTACTGAAACTAATATTCATTTTCATAGCAAAGTTGTGTTTCATCACTGAAGCATCAGCAGCAGTGTCTATAAGGGCATCTTTATTACTTCCATTAACACGAATAACTTTACCCATATTTGTATTCACTAATGGATGAGATTTCTTTGTACATTCTTTTGTACAATGTCCTTCTTTCTTGCATGAAGTGCAAAATTTTAATCTTTTAGGTTTTGTACAATCTCGAGCAAAATGGCCTTCTCCATAGCAGTTATAACACATTGACATATTTTGGCCTACAGGTGCACTTCGATCAACATATTTTCTACTTGTATCTTGTTCATTCTCAATAAAATTTTCTCTTGTAACCCAATGTATATTTTTTTTTTACTTTCTTTAAATGATCCAAATCCAATTTGCTTTTTGAATGTATTTCTGATCTCTATAAATTCGTCTATTTTTTCAGCCAATAAAATAGGTGACTTCAATTTTGTCCACTGATCTAAGTAATGTTCTCTAATTTCATCTGGAGTTCTTTGTCTTATTTGATTTGCTATAATCAGGCCCTTTAGCTGTTCATGTACTATCTTCCAAACCTGCAATCCATCCACTAAAATATGTCTCTAATTCATGACAAAATTCCCTCCATGATTTGTTTCTGATGTTTTGACGAGAATAAAGCAGTTGTCTTAATTTCTCTGGACTTAATCTATACCTTTTAATATACTCATATTTTTCTGCCTTTTCTTCTGGTTCTCTCACAATCATTTCTACATTTTCAACAGGTAACTGACTAACTAAACAGGCTACCCATAATGAATCTGGCATTTGCACTTGTTTCATTGCCCGTTCAAAATGGACTAAATACAAACTGATCTCTTCACTTCTCGGATCAAACTTACAAATTTGTGATTTCCGATCAATTAACGGCTTGGGAATATTTTCATTTAATACTCCTGTTTCAAAATTAGAAGTATTTGTACATTTCAAGCTTCTTGAGTTTTCATTCATGCTCGTGATCTTTCTTAGCCAATTGTTTTTAGTTTCATGTTCTAAGTCATCAATTTAACATGCTTCGGACCATATCTTCTTCATAATTTTCATTATTTAAAATCAATTTCCTAAGTGCAGAAATTTTTAAATCATCAGTTTTACATTCGCCAAGTTCCTCAGCAATACTGTGTAACTCTTCTTTACGGGTTTGGGATAAAAATGACATATTTAAAAAAAAATACACTTTTATACAAAATACACTCGAATATCATTTAAGAATCCCACAACTGATATTGTTGACTTAAAACTAATCATGATTACTCACAATAATAACATAGAACATTGGAATAGAAACTTTATTCAATATTTTACATAGATGAATCAAAACATCATTCGATTTTTGCAACACAATCGCCACACGACTCTCATAAAATCTTGATTGCCAACATTTCTACAAACTTATAACTTACAACTTTTAAACATGTTGATTTGACCATTGAGTTTAATTTATTCTGTTACAAAAAAGATATGGCAAGTTATGAGCTTAAAAAAATAAAAAAAAACGTGCTGGTCGCCGAAAGCAGATAGTAAATAATATCAGGAAAAACGTTTTCTCATATTTCATTACAGCCGGTGAAAGTCTGAAAATGTATTTATCTTTTATTTATTTTTTGTTACTACTACACGCTCATCTAGACCAAACTTATAATTTCCTTCCTATCTTCTTATGTTTTGACTTAGACTGATTCAATAGAAACAGGAGCTTCTGCAAATGGTACAAAAGAACCCTAGTCTAGAAAGCTGCATTTTTAAATATTGGTTTTAGGTTAAAATGTTTATAGAGTTCTAATTTTTAAAACATTTATCCCAAATGCATACCAATCATGGAAAAATTTAACAAAATTTGAATTTTAATCATTTGAAAAGGGGAATGTATTGGCATAACAATCTTCCCCTTCCTGCTATTTCTATATTGTTTCTTTTGGTGGAGAAAAGTATGGTGGGGACTGTTTTCTTTGACTCTAGATCAGGTCTTAATCTTATTATTTTTATTTATTCATTGTTGGGAGATAGCAGGCAGTGGAAAACATTGCTCTCTTAACAAAGGGCTAAGCAGGGTGTTTTTCTCATCACAAAAGGGCAAGGGGCAACACCCTCTATATCTAACAGGCCCCCACAGAGAAAACCGGATGTGGCACGATGGACGACTTCGTAGTCCAAGGGGAATTTTAGAAGAACTGACAACGCATGGGTAGTGTCGTGTAGTCTAGCCAGCCATCCCCATTGCACTTCATTGCACTCACACACTACTTCTGGAATATGAGTGTGATCGAGTATTGAATTCGTTTTAATGTTTCTTTGTTTAGATTTTATTTGAGCTGTTAATTACAGCTATTTTTTTTACCATTTTTTCGAAGATTTAATTGTGTAATGCCGTATCGTTGTTCGGCAGTTGGTTGTCGTGGGAACTACAATAACGGTCCACGTTTTACAGTTTTCAATTTCCCCAAAGATCCTGAAGTAAGAAAAAAATGGATTTTTTTTCTTAGAAGAGATGGATTCGAAGTTACGAAAAATTCTATGGTAAGTACAGTTCTTTTTAAATACGTATGTACACATTGATAAAAAATGTATAAGAATATGCAGGATTTTAAATAAGCTAACCTAGAACATTATATAATTAGGTTCCTCCCATGTGTTTTAATGTACAAGGGAAGTAAAGATATTGTAATTTGAAAAAATAAGATTATGTCGTTAAACTTATTAAATTCTAATTGAATTTATGTACTTAAAGGTTTAATTTATGTATATGAGTTTGGGAAATTATATTAGTTTATGAATATGAGTTTAGGAATTTATGAAATTATATTAAAGTTTATGAACCCATATTTGCTTTAATATAGCATGATAATGATCTGGGCTCGATTTCTGGCTGGTGCCTAGATAGTTTTCATTTCTAAGTGTTCAAATAATTATATTTGATTATTTAATATAATTATAAGGAATATTATTATACAGTGAAACATCTCGAAGCAATGATTAGTCATGAGATATTGTTTAACTATTTAGAAGTAAAGTAGTGGTAATTTACCTGATTCTGTTATGATTCTGTGGTACCCCTGATTCTGTTATGTTCGAAGCTCTTTAATTTCCCACAGGATTTTTTTTAATAAGTAAAATACATCGAAAGAGCAAAATATGCACTTCTTCCATTAAACAGTGCATATATGCATAAGGATTAATGTATATTTTTTAATTTTTTTTTTTAGCTTTGTGAACAACATCTTACATCTGGTGATATTATTCGAAAGACTGTACACTACGATGAGAAAACTGGCACATTGGTAACGATTCCGTAATCTGCACCAAAGTTAAGAAAAGGTGCAGTTCCATCTTGTTTGCCAGGTTGTCCAGAGTATTTGTCGAAACCAACTACTTCACATGAAACTCCAGATGAGAAACGCCTAAGGCTAGAAATGCAAAATTTAGAAGAAGTTATTCAGCAAAGCATCGATAGCAAGTCTTCATATGATGAGGAACGATTGTGCAAGTTTTGAGGACTTTAAAAGCAAAATTAATCTTGTCTGCATACCAAAAGGATGAACAGTAACATTTGACAGTGTGATGTTTTTATTAATACAAGTGACTCCAGTACTAGTTATTCATAAATGCATCTTAATAAACTCCTCGATGAATACTACTGCTTATTTTAGGAATATACCATTATCAAAGGTAAAGAAGTTTATTTTTCCTTTTTTATTATGTAATGTTAATAATGTTACAGAGATACTGCAACAGGTTGAGTTGCTTAATCAAAATGTTGAAACAAATTCGAGCAAATCAATCTTTAATGTAATAAGTGATTCGGTAAATTTGTTGAAAACTTTGTTACCATCTTCAAACGAAAATTTGGATTTCTTGATTGCATAGCTCTCTTTAATCGTTAATGGAAAACACCATTTTAAATATAATACTGAATTTTTGATTTTCTGTAGTTTACTGTTCTCAATATCTCCCCAGTTTTTACGAAACTCTCATCATGTTATTTTGCCACATCCCTATACAATTTACAGAATATGTTCTTTCCTTTCACTTAAACCCTGTCAATGAACAATTTGAAAATAACTTTTTGTCTTATATTAAACAACGCTATCAAACTTTACAGTTTCAAGACTGTATAGTATGTTTAATGATGGACGAAATCCACATTAAACCTGTCATGGATTTTAAGGGAGGGAGCATTGTTGGCCATGCATATGATAATGTAGAATGTGTAACAAGTGCGTATATTTTTATGGTTCAAAGCTTTTTATCGACACACAAAGACGTTGCACATATAGTGCCAGTTCAAAAAGTAAACGCAGAAAGCCTGTTTACTACAATTAAAATATCTGATGTGGACAGCACATGACTTTCCTTATATAATGCAATGGATTTACTACTTTTACAGTTTAAAAAAATGTTATTCTTATAGTAGATACTTATATTCTTTCCAAGATATTGAAATTTCTTCAATTAGTTGTCATTTTCATTTATTTAGCATCATTTTTATCCATTTGGCGAGATTTTCGTTAACTTGGCAACATTGGAAAAAGTCGCCAAGTTGGCGACATTCCACCAAATTTGTTGCCAAAATCTCGCCAAGCATTATGGACGGAGAAGTAAGTTATTCTTACAGCAGATAAATGACTATTGGCATTCAAATACAAAAGTATTACTCAAAGTATCTTCTCCATGAATGGATCGAGCTAGATCAACGAGAATGATGTCCCAAATTTATCGCATGGTATTACATATGGAAAGTGAACAAGTTTCTCAATAGGAAATATATATTTTTTTTATTTTATATGATTTTTTGATAATTTTTTTGAAAAATGTGCAATATCTCGAGAACGGTTCATGTTAGCGTTCTAAAATTTATGTCAATTGTTTTCTCATGAAAAACTACATAAGAAATGTCTATTTGCATAACTTTATTTAAGGTTTTGATTTTTTGACGATTTTTTCAAAATTTCACTCAAAAATTTAGGGGGTTCTGAACATTTGATTGCGTATAAAAACAATAGGCTCCCAGTGTTTTCGGATTGTAATTTTTGTACCAAATTTTATTCGAATCGGTCCATTCGTTCGTCAGTTCATCAGTTATTCGTTCATCAGTTAATGCCGAGCATATTTCATCCCTTATCTTTATAAGATAGCTGTAGGTGTATCGCTAATGTTTATACCATTATATTGCATGTTTGTTTACTTTTCAAAATGGCAAAAAGTACTCACCTTTCCGAGATAGAAAAAGGCAAAGTATTGGCTTTTAGAGGGTGTAGAATGAGTGGCCATGACATAGCAAAGAGGATCAACAAATCTAAGACAGTTATTCAGAGGCATAGCTAGGTTTTTGGCACCTTTAGCAAATTTGTAATTGGTCGTCCTTGCAGGGCCGGAGTCTATGACATCCAGAATGATCAAAATAATTAAAAATAAGGGTAATATTCTTAATTATTAATGATTTTTCAAGTAATTTTTGTATTGTCCTTATACTTTTTCCCAACTTATCTTCAATGCATATATATGAAATGTAATTTTATTATAATTTTGCATTAAGAATATGCAAATGGTTACTTCTTTTAAGTAACCATTCAACTTCTTTTAAGTAACCATTCAAACCTTCAATTTTGTGTATAAAACTTCAAGAACCAACCTCTGTTGAGAACAGAGAATTCCACTTACCTAGGTATTACGTTGGACTCCAAATTGAATTGGAATAACCATATCAAAAAGACAAATGAGAGAGTTTTAAATAGAATGAAGTTGCTGAAGAGACTCTCCGGTATTACCTGGGATGAATCTCAAGATGTCCTTACTAATGCCTATAAATCTTATATCAGGTCCATTTTTGACTACGGTTCTGAAATATTGATTACGGCTTCTAATAGTGTTCTATCTAAACTTGACGTCACACAAAATTGTGCACTTCATTTGGTTACTGGAGCAGCAAAATCCACTCCTATAGAATCAATGGAGCTTCAGACCAATATTGAACCTCTATCTGATCGCTGTGATAAAGCGGCTTTATTTCTCAGAGAGAGGTTGCTCAGATGAAGTGGTCATTACTGGAACAATTATAGACCTGTTGCAAGAGAGAGGAGATTGACATCCCAACCTACCTTTTTTGACCGTACGAATGAAATTGATGAAAAACTCAGTTTGCCAGTTATTGACAGACAGCCCCTCACTGACACTTCCATGACTGACCATCTAAAAGTTGCAGAGATAAACCTTGAGCTCATTCTTCCTTGTAAAAAGAAAGTTTTTTCCATGACAGAACTAAGGTCCTTTGCAATTGCAACTATTTATGAAAGATATCCAATCTCTGATTGGCTTCATGTGTATACTGACGGCTCTGCTGATCCCATTACGGATAATGCTGGTGCTTATTGCCAATTTTTTCAACTTAAGAAACCAGTAGGAGCATTTCATGATAATTTTAATGGGGAGATCTCTGCGGTGCTTCTTGCTGTCGAGGCTTTAAAATCTCACAAGAAAAGGTTGTGTTTTTCTCTGATTCTCAAGCAGCCATTCAGACTTTGGTGAATAGAAGACACTCTTTCTCTCCCGAAGAAGCCCTTTGTAAGGAAACTATTGGTCATCTTATTGAAAATGGGAAGAGAGTTGTTCTCCAGTGGATCCCAAGTCATGTCGGGATTCCTGGCAATGAGGAAGCGGATGCACTTGCCAAATTGGCTTTGTCTTTGCCACAGCACCATTCTCCCCTCCCTTTAAGAAACCATAAAACATTTATCAAGGCTAAATTTAAAGACATCAGGAAACACCGGTATTGTGAGGCTGTTGCCGGGAAGTGTTGGGAGTGTCTTTTACAAGATAAAAATAGGATTCCTCCTAAATTGCCCAGAAAGACAGGCGTAGCCTGCTTTTGAATGTTGACGGGCCATGATTATCTTTAGCAGCATCTCAATAGAATAGGTGTGGCAGCTTCTGCCTCCTGCCCTTTGTGTGGAAGTGGTTTTATGAATGGACAGAATCTCCTTATTTGTTCCAAATTGGGGGATATTGACACTGAAGATACTTCGCCTTTTGAACTTTCGCATCTGTATTGGACAGCAAGATGGCGTATGTCCAAATGGCCCAGGCTGGGCATAGGATTTAAAAAAAAACTTCTTTTAAGTTTTATGAAATTTTCAGAATTTATATTTTGTCCTTAAATTTTTTTCTACCAGTGTACATTTTGCACCTGTTTTTTTGTTTTTTAAAGACAGCACCATTTTTTTTTATATAATGTAAATTTGTACTGAGGGTTGTTTTTTTTGTTTGTTTGTTTCTTATGCTTACATTTTCAAAAACATTTTGACCTTTATTATTATCAATTGACATCAGTGTTCATCGAAATAGTGTAAGTAAAGTTGAGTTATTAAATGAACTTGTGCTTTATAGGAAATAAAAATTATATATAGAAACAATTTTTGTTGTTTTATTGTATAAAGTGCATTTCACTTATTTTTAAAAATAAATAATAAATTTAATATTCATGAAGAAGTTTTTTTTTTTTTCAAATAGCAAAGAATAAGACATACATTATACAAACAGAATAAATATCCCGAACATATAACATGAACAGTCAATGTCTCTTAAACAATGGCCAGAGCCATGAACCTGTTAGCCGTCACATGACATTGCCCCAACGCACCAGTGGGGGTCGGAACACACCGCGCCCAACATCACAACATCCATGTCCGCAGGTGGGACTCGGACCCACAACCCGGCAACCGAGTGATCACAATTAAATGCCTGCCCTTGACTGCTTGACCACCGCATCGACAGAAGTTAATACAAATACTATAGTTTGATTTAAACTAAATGTTAATACATCACTGCATTATATTTTCTTTAAACTAAATTTAAACATAATGATTAGTTTCTACTTATATAATTGAAACATTATATATATAGTGTATTGATGTACACCCGTGTGATGACCGGGTGTGAAAGAATAGTCTGAAAGTAGCTCATGCATATCGTAAGAGGCGACTAAAATGGGTACCAAGCGTCTGGGTGTATAACCAGGCACCCTGCCCCTGGGGAGTATATCAGGGGGCTGACTGGTCCTCCAGGTTGGGGGTTGGGCGTGAGGCTGACTACCCCATCCTGTAAAAAAATATCAGTTACGAAATCCAATGAAGAAACAAACCGCCTCAGAGGCATTCTTGGTGGAGTAAAGGAGAATGGCCTATGGCGGAGGCGTTTTAACTCAGATATTTATAGATATTTTAAGGAACCTGATATTATTAAATATTTTTAAATTAAGCGAATGAACTGGGCCTGTCATACTGCTAGAATGGATGAAAGGGACCCGGTAAAGAAGATGTTTGCTGCAAGGCCTTTTACTAGTAGAAGAAGATCAAAGCTGAGATGGCTTGACTCAGTTGATTCGGATTTTAGAGTGATTGGAGCAAGAGACTGGCAGACCAGGTCTAGAAATAGACAGTCCTGTAAGAATCTTCAGCGGAAGGCCATGGCTCATCCTGGGCTGTCATGCCAAATATGATGATGATGTATTGATATAACCTATTTATATAAATATTTAAACTTACCTTAGAATTACTTTCTATACAAGTGTTTTATTTTACGTTAGGTTTTTAAATTTTTATTTTCACCTTGGAAATTATTAGCTGCATACATGCTTTTTAATCATGTAAATTTTTATTTCGATTGAATTTAAATTAATCTTCAGTAAGGATTTGTTTTTTAGTTTTACTTTTAGTTTCCATGCTAAGTTTTAATACTTCATAATAAATATGAATATACAAAGCAACATGTAAAATAACAGGGTATGACAACAATGAATTTTTATGCACTAAATATTAATATTCTATATAATACAAAGTTATAAATATTTTTAGTAGCTTATTAAATTATAAGGTGGTTGTATTAAGATTATATGTGACCTGGAATGAAAAAATAAACCCAGAGTGGGAAAAGGCAAAACTTCTTATCTCCGCAAATCACAGGCACTTTGGCGCCTGTGAACTTCCCTTCTACTCAATTCTTTTACAGAAATTCGGAAAATCTCAAAGAAACAAAAAGATACTGAGCTGCTTCTTTCATTCCAAATCACACACACACAAAAAAAAGAAAGAATCTGATTTATGTCAACAAATTCTAATTTAATTTAAAGCAGATTTATTTTAAAGAAAAAAAATCCTCATCCTCCTGGAACATTTAAATTAAAAAAAAAAAAAAGAAATTCGCCCAAAAACAATTTCAGTGCAAACTCGAATTGCGTTGGACTATGGTGTGTGCCATTGCGGGATGGGTGTGTAGGCCTTGAATACAGAGGGTGTTGCAAGGGGGGCTGCTCTGATAACAAAAAGGCAGCCAGGGCACTGTACTCTTCTAAAATAGCCTAGAGCAGTGTTGCCCACCCAAACTAAGTGCCCCCCTACAAGCATTTATCATGGGGCCTCTTCCTTTATATTTGATTTTTTTCATGTCTTCTCTCACAAAAAAATATACTAGAGGTCTCCCCCTCCACACACACACACACCTCCTATGGGCAGTTCTACTTGAGTGAAACTTTGCAGGGATGATAGTGGCAATGTTTCATTTTTGTATGTTCTAGTGTTTATTAGGCTCAGAGTTTGAAAAATTATCAACAAACCTAGTAGCCAGAAAAAATTTTAGTAGTCAGCCAGTCATGACATAAGAATGTGGGTATATAAATGTAATATTTAGCAATATTTAATATAAAATATTGTTACTATTATTTTTTTAATTATATTTTTAAAATATTTTAATAAAAATTAATATAAAATATCTAACAATATTATTTTTTAAATTATTATATTAATCTTTTTAATAATAAAGCATTCTTTTTACTTTCCCTGCAATAAATGGTAATGTATAGGGAAAGTATTGGAATCATACCGAAAATCACAACTCGAGTTTTCAACGGATCTACACGTTTCGAGACCTCTAGAATACGAAAACACTATTTTTAGCGTGACGTCTGTGCAATGTATGTATCCACTCTAACTAAACTAATGAACCGAATTTCACAAAATTCGGTAGATAAGTCGCTTGTGGGTTACCCTGGTGCTGATTAGATTTTGGTATGATTCGGAAAAATATAATCTACTTTTTTTTGCAAAATGGCCAGCAAAAATCATCAAAATCTAAAATAAAAAACTACGTATGCTCAAATATATCCATTAAATGCTTGTTTTATACGTAATTTTTAATGAAGAAAAGAATAAGACCAACCCCATTACACTAAGGCTAGCCGTTCTCGAGATATTTTAGTTTTTTCGTATTTTCTCTATGTCACCTTTGAAAATAAGTCCACTTACCAAATGAGAACGAAAATTGAATTAAAAGTGAATTAAATTTAATTAAAATAAAGAGAATGTGGATATAAGTCTGCAAGGAAAGTCATGTGCTGTCCACATCAGATTTTTAATTTTGGGTTATGAAATTACTGATCTTGTCCTAATAATTACTGATCGTCAGACAAATCCACACCACACACAAATGCTTTTGGGAATGATGGATGTTGACATGCCTTGTTTTTTTAATGAATAAAACCATTTATCAATAGCCTTTTGTGGGCAGTATTCTGATGGTTCAGGACTAGTCATCTCAATTAACAAAGTGGAAGGCTCTAAGGAAGCTCAGTGATCTGGTTTGATCAGATTCATTTGGTTAAATTGAAGCTCACATGAGGCTGTTGAAGTTGGAAGCAAAGAAATTATAGCAAAAAGTTTGCTAAATAAAGGAAATGTAGCCTTCCAAACTATTATTTTTTCAAGTAATTCAGCTGTTTCTAGGTTTTTCCTAAAACTTTCACTTCATACCATTCAACAATTAATCTTATTTCTTCATCTACAAAATTCTCTGAGGAGCACACATGTCTTTTGAAATGTCTAGACAAAGTTTTAATGCTGTCATTTCCAAACTGTTCCAGATCATTTTTAGGGCAGGTAAATGTATCAAGGATCACTGTTGCTTCAACTAATTCAGAATGGGACTCCAGAAATATTTTCTTGAGGTATTTAATACCATCTGCAATAATTTGTTATCATTTCAAAACTAGTTCGATTAGCAACTGCAAATTGAATTCCTTTGATGGTAGTTGAATTAATAAATTCCAATTTACTTCTACCAGGTGTAGATTCTAATGCCTGCAATTTAATTATTGCAGCTTTAACGCATGTCTTCACTTGACTGAGCAGTAAACTAATGGTTTGAAAGGTCTTGGATAACTCTTGAAAAGCAGAAAGGAAATCCAAGAGGAAATGTAAAGTAACAGCAAATAGGAATGACTTCAAGTTCTTTAAAATTTCACTTGTTGTAGCTGCATCAGCTCTTTTCTCATTAGACACATCTTCTAAATGAGTAACAGTGGCAGCATAATTGTGGATTAGGACTGCAACAGCATCAACTTAACTGGCCACCCAACAGATTTTATGGAGATACTGAAATGTCAGCATTTTCTCTGCTAAAATCCGGAAATCGGTTTTGCTTTTCAGTTAGCCAGGATAAAAAAGTTAGTGGCCAGAAAGTCTGGGCGATCATGCATTTCGAGTCCTGTTTAGGCTGTAATGTTGTGTTAAAGAATTTTTTCCATTTCTTGTAAAATATTTTAATTAATTTGTGGTATAATACAATAAAAGTTGTTTTTCAATAATTCAATGTGTGCTGCATTATTATAATAATACTGCTTAATTAGCCCTTTCATATAAACAATCATTTCAGTGATGCTGTGACATTCAAATGACATGAATATTTTCCCTCATAAAAAAAATATATTAAATTATTATAATTCTAAGAAACTTCGTAAAGATCAACCTTAAATGATGTTATCTATTTGCAAAAATGAAGCCAGTAAAATTCGTTTACAGTAAAGCTATGATAAAGTTATTTCTAAAAATTTATACCTAAAGAGGAAATTAAAAACAATTATATATTTTTGCAAAATAATTACATAGTTACACATTATGTATTAAAAATTATATGTTTGCATTGTTTACTTGAGTTGGTGTGCAGAATAATCTAGTGTTTTGATATTTTGCATATTTAAAATACATAAAAACATGTGTCACCGAAAAATTTGTTTTTATCAAGTTTACAACTATGCATTAAAATTCCATTAAATCATACAAAACCTCTCAGTCATCTATTAGAAATCTTAAAAAGCATTACCAAGAACTTATTCCAAGCAAAAGTTTCTAGAAACTATGAAGCTGAAAAAACAAATTTTGAAGCAATAATCAGAAATTCAGCCTTATACCGGGTGTTCCATTTAAATTGAGACATCGAAATATCTCGCGAAATATGCATTATACAAAAAAGAATGTTTTAACAAAGTCATCACATTTTCGAGAGTGAAATTGAACCCCCCCAAAATTTAGCCCACCCCTACCACCTCCAGGGGTGGGGGAGGAGGCAACTTTGAAATTTCAAATGGGAACCCCCATTTTTTATTAGAGATTCGGATTCTACGGGAAAAAATACTTAACTTTTGTTTGAAACACTTTTTTCGAATCTTTGTAGATTGCGCTGCAATCACAAAAAATAAATAATTTAAATTAATTTAATAAATATCTCATTTTGACTCCAGGTAAAAAAATAGGGGTTCCCATTTGAAATTTCAAAGTTGCCTCCTCCCCCACCTCCGGAGGTGGTGGGGGTGGGCTAAATTTTGAGGGATTCAATTTCCCTCTCGAAAATATGATGACTTTGTTAAAACATTTTTTTTGTATGATGCATATTTCGCGAGATATTTCGTTGTGGATGGACCACCCAGTATACAATTCTACACATTTTAAGGCTCGCATTTGCATGCTACAGTACCTGAATTATCTAATATTTTTAAAAGAACATATTTGAAGCATCATCACAGTCCCTGACATAAAACTTTTTATAATAGAAAATCTTTCATTATGCAAAGAATGTACAGAGATGGACTTCCAATTGTGTATTATCAAAAAGTTGTTAAAAATATAGCAAGCATGCTGTATCCATTTCAGTAAGCTAAAACTGGATCTAGATGAGAACAGCATGCAATTTGGCTAATATCACACTGCATTTCGGGATGCATTTTATACATCAATCGTGATTGATTTTGGAATTTGACATGATTTTACGATGCAATTTTTCAAAGATATGCATTTTTAGTAACTAAAGGTAAGAAATCAACTATGTGAAACTTATCCACCAACCAGAAAACTAAATAAGATGGAAGTAATAATTAAAAACATCTTGCCTTTTGATTGCAGCACATATTTCATTCAAACTATTAACAGAAAATCAGAGCTTGCTCTTAGTTTGTTAAATTATGAGCCAGATTGGTACTCTTCCGTTAGCTGGGTACCAGACCCAAACTGCTGAGGTTGAAAGTTGATGTAGTGATCGACAAGCCTAAATGTTCACTCTGGTAGACTTTTATTTTTATATGCAATAAAAAAAAAAATCAATTTATATAGCAGGCATGAAACTGTACATTTCGTTTACAATTGCTGAAAATAAATTTGTTTTAGCATGCAAACTTCACCACATAAATTCAATTAAAAATACGATTCTAAATGGTTTCTTGCAGTTCGATGTTGACATTTATTCCGCCATTTGGCAGAACCCCACAACCGTTCTATTGTTTGGGTGTGGCATCCAGTTGTTGGGTTCACAAAATTATACGAGTGACTGCCAGTAAAATGTTCAAATACGGAATTTTTCAATGAACAATTCCGGCCTCTTTTTTTTATTCAAAATGTTTCAAAACGGACAACGGTATAAAAATTTTTATTCTCCGAGCTGTATTTCATGTTTTATTAGCAGTCAAAGTTCACTTTTCTGACTGTGGCGGGAAAACGGTCCATTTTGGCGCATATGGAATGTGACGTCACAATGTTCTTCTGCGGCTCCCGTCATTGGAGAATTGATGCATAAGTTTGGTTATATTCGGAAAGTTCCGACAATTATAATTGTTTCTTCAGTCCCAAACTTCCGAATAGTTATAAGTAATGTATCGCTCCAATGTGCCCGACTACCAGTTTTACATCATCAGATAGAATATGTATATCTGTGCCAAAAAACGTTTTCCATGAAAAATTATGTGAAGCGAAGAAAGCTAGATTGTATACAAAATTCACCACTGTCATTAAAGAGTGCTCATTACGTTTGTTATGATAATAAATTGTATAATCCCATTTTCAAAGCCATTTTATGAGAAGTTATTTCTTTATGATTTAATAAACTTTGAAAATCCACTACTGGTGTCCACTACTGGTTCGGCACTTTATTTTTAGTTTTGCTATTACGAATGAATTTAAAGCCAGATTCAAAATGGATTATTGACTTTGTACCCAGTTTAGTGTGTGATGTTCACAGTTAATTTAGTGAATATAAGAAATTCCGAGAATAAATTTTTTTTATATCTGTATATATACGGCAGTGAGCAGTTGCAATTTAGTACTTTCATTAAGTACATTTGCTTTTGAAAAGTTATAAAATAGATTTTATCAAAAAATAAATATAATTGTTTAATAATAAATTGTTAATATAATATAATTATAACTGTCCGATAATTATAATTGTTTCTTCCGTCCCAAACTTCCGAATAGTTATAAGTATTGTAGCGCTCCAATGTGCCCGACTGCTAGTTTTACATCCTCAGATAAAATATTTATATCTGTGCCAAAAAATGTTTTTCGTGAAAAATTATGTGAAGCGCAGGAAGCCCGATTGTAAACAAAATTCACCACTGTCATTAAAGCGTGTTCGTTATGTATGCTATTAAGTTTGCATTGTTTTAGTAAAATACTTTTTTCGTTAATACTATGAATGCAGAACATGAGAAAGGAGAGAGTAAATAACGATAAAATAACTCACTGACTTTGGTTTAAACCGTCATAACTATTAAACATCTAACTCTTATGCTTCAGTTAAATTTCAACAAAGTCTGCGTAATAATACGAATTTTGCTATCTATCAGAATCAGAACAATAGTAATTTGAAGATACAAAGTATATTAATTACTATATAATATAAATATTAAAAAAAAAGTATATAGCTCATATTAAATTATAACTTTAATTATGAAAAGAATTACACAAAATAATTAAATTTCATCAAATTCAATTGAATTTCCTACATCAGAGCGCATATTTTGTTTTTTCAACATTGCATAGCAATAAGCAAGTTTTGAAACATTATCTATTCCCAACCTGTTTCAAATCTTTGAATGCACAAATGATTAGCTATTGTAGCACTGCTTGAAGGCCATGTTTAGAGATGTGCAAGTAACTTGCAAAAGTCTTTAGAAATATCACATGCTCTTGCTATACTTCTCCACCATTTATTAGCATCAACAGTCTTAATCACTTTATCTAGTCCATATGTTTTTTGTTTTTTTTTAATACAAAAAAAAAAAAAAAATTTTTTTTTAGGAATTTTAAAAAATTACTTCTACAAATTATTCATAAAAGTTATACTTAGAGATTCAAATAAGGATAAAATGAAGATTGATTTCACAACTTCTTATAAATCAATTAATGTTTCATTATGTTTTATCAGTTTAATTAAACAAATTCATATTAATGAAATAACTAATTAATATTTTGATATACCACTTTGCTGGCAAAATGACCAACCCGAGGAGTGAGTATGGACACTGAGCTGCAGCAATTGTGATATTTTAAATATTGCAAGTTTCCCAGCTATTGGAAAATTCAGGTTAAAAACTAAGCTATCGAAATTAGAGTCACTCCATCCAAAATCCAATTATATACACTTGCAAGACTTTAGAAGAGCTACAAATTCTTGCTCATTGTTCATAGCTAGCACTTTTAGTTTTTGAGACATAAGCATTACAAACTTGTAAAATAAAAATTTTTCAATCTTCTTCAACTTGTCAAGACGATTACTCGAAAACTAAGTCAATACGGTTCAATATATTAACTTTTTTTTTTCTCACAAAAAGTAGATTCAGAAACTAAATTTACTAATATATATTTTTGTCGCTTACTATTTTTATATCTATCTTTTGAAGTTTGAGTGAAAGTAGGAAAAATTAAAATATCATTTGCTTGGATAAACGCTTTAAGTGTTTACTAAAAAAGTTCCAAAATATTAAAATTATTTCATTTATTCATAATTTGGACCAACATAACAGGAAAAAAATATGTACATTTTTATCTATCACGTTCGGAGAAATTGGCGTACAAAGTGTTTGCATTTTTCATAATGCTCCAATTTCCACCACAGATACCTTAAACGTAAATGTAATTCATATAATAATAATAATTATTATTATCATTATTATTATAAGCATTCAAGAAAAGGGTATCAAGTTTACATCTCGAGTTTCAGCTGTGACAAAATATTTATTATTTCTGAAAGAGAGTGCCATCACAGTAAAATCGATCTTAAGCAAATTGTCTGATTGCCCTTTAACAAAACCAGAATCCATGTTTACAATAAAATAAAATAAGGAACAAATAATTTAAACTCAAGCAGACCAAGAACAAATGGGTAAAATAATTATAAAAATTTTGTAAACAAAATTAAACGCTAACTACTTGCAATTATCTCAGAAACAGCACATAGTAGAATGTTGCATCACAGGTCGAACAGACATTGTGATGTCGCAGCCAATCACGGGCCGTTTTGTGTTTGAGTAGATTTTGCGCTTTTTCATTTCTTGATATTTAAATAAATAATTATTTTAAGAGATTTTCGCTTGAATATTTGAAATCAGAAAAAAATTCTCTATAAATATCAATTGGTTTTAAGAGCTTTTAAAAAAAATTGGAATTGTCCATTCTCCAGTTTTGTATCCTTTCTAACAGTCGGAAAATATGGTACTACCATCAGCTATATATTCTTCGATCGCAGTCATTAAAGTGATTGCTATTCAATCTGGAACTGCAACAAGGAAACATTCTTTAGTTTCATGACATAATCCGCCAAAAACCCACTGAGGTGGAAGAATATGTCTGACATTGTTTTTTCTTCGAGTAAAAAGGCTTTCGTCTATTTCAACTACTCTGTTAGCTCCTCCGATTTTTTGTTTTTTTCGTATCAACAAAGCATTGGTACAATATAGTTATTCCAATCGACAGTTGTGTTGTGGTTCATTTGAAGCTGAAGTTCGCAAAATTCTACGTACATTAATTCTTGACACCACATATATATAAAATTGCAAAGCAGTGAGAAAAGGGATACGAGATCCATCAAACCAGGTTTGTGTGCGCATTCCTTTCTTTTCTCAGCATGATCGCTGACTGCATAACCATTTTGGTGATGAATCACTTGTGCACAACCTCATCAGATGATCATTTGAACATCATATTTCTTTATGAAGAATTCCATTTTTTTGGAAAAATTGAATGCTTGCCTCTTCATCTTTAAGCAATTGCCAAATTGTATAGTCTATCTTAGCGTTTTAAAAAGTGACTAGTTCTTCTAAAAAAAAACTTATTTTTTAAAAAACGGTTTGTTTTAGGGTTGCTATACACGTTAAAAGATAAACTCTTTAAAAGTTGTTAGTTTGGATGAGTTATCGCTATAATTTGGCGGTTTTTATCTGGTACCCAGCTAACGGAAGAGTACCACCAGATTGACTCTTACAACTCAAAAGTATGAGCTAATTTTAATTTCAAATGGCTCAGTAGTATCATAAACATTGAAAAATCATTATCATTCCTTGTACTGCACATTATTGTATAAATAACATGTAAAGAATTATCAGGAAATTTAAATATGGAGCTCATCTTTAAAAAATTATTTTGCTGAAATTAAAAAGGGTTTTAATTAAAATGTTATCAAAATGTATACTGTTTGACAAAAAGCATATATTTTAGAATATCCACAGAAAAAAATGTGTTTCTAACAATTAGATGCATAGCAAGAAAGGTTTTTATCAAACACAATGTTTTCATTTCATGCATCCGCAAAGCAGTACCAATTAAATTCTTAATTTCTTTGAAAATGTATTGTTAAACTAATGCATGGAATGAACTAAATTTTGCATGGTATAAGTTTATGATAGAGTGGTCCGGGGCGATTCTTGGTCACTTTTCAGTAATATCCTTATAACTTACATTAGATAGTGAATAACTTTAAAATTTTTGCACCGTAAAAAGATGCTCTCATTTGCTAACATATGTAAGTAATATTTTTTCAGCATCATGCCTATTTAATTGATAAAAGTAATTAATGTGTGACCAATAGTCACCCCGCTAACAGGGTGATTATTGGTCACTGTATTTAAATATGAATGATGACATGCTAAGCTGTTTTAAAAAGGAATAAACTTTTGTAAAAGGTTTCTACAGGTAAAAGAAGCTTTATTATTTGTACAAAGAGTTCAATAATATTTATTTATAAGTAATTTTAAATGTAAAACACCCTTATAATAATTATGAAAACATTTTTTTGTATCTCTTGTAAGCAATTTGCATGTTTTCTTCATCTATATCGAAAGGTTCTGTACCAAATAGTCTCACTGGACCATAAAATACAAATTTTTTCTTAACTAAAGTTAAATCGTCTTGTTTTGGCCAGCGATAATTTCCCACTGCTTTCTCTAGAAATTTACACTTTACTGAATCACTCGTTATGTCTATCACCCGCCAATAAAGGGTTCCTGATCAAAATAAATTGCGTAATATTTTTCTGCCCTAGCTGATTTTAGTATTTTGCTCAATTTTTCCAAAACGCTCTCCTCTGTATCATTCCTTTTTAACTGCTCTACTCTTTTGTCTGATTCGTTTTCTTTCTCTAATAGTATGTTCAGGGGATTTCCACACTTCATCTTTGGCTTGTAGTCTTGTTTTTTACATTGGATATGTGGGGCGCGGTAGCCCACTGGTTAGCGCACTGGAGTTGCACTCGGTAGGCCCGGGTTCGATTCTAGCCACTGCCAAAACTGCCGCCGTGTTCATGCGGAGTACGATCACGTTAAACATGTGGGTCCGAAAGTCCTTCCGAGAAGTTGGTGGTAGGGGAAGGAGGGTACGGTCCCTGTGGATGCCTCCCTTACTGGGTTCCGGTCTAAATTGGGTGGCACTTCCCGACCGTCCAAACAGTTACCTTACACCTTTCTGGTAGGTCGGACGGTCTGGGTTTCAACAACAACAACATTGGATATGTTACTGTAGGGTAGAGAATGGTATTTGCACATAGCAGCTGCTCTAATACTTGTACCCATCTCTTCCATGTATCTGACAGCATCTTCTAGTTTTCCACTTCTTTCTCTTAAATCTTTTTTGGGCTTGTATGTCCTTGGCATGATGGTGTTTGATATTATAAATTCATGAGAAGATATTTATAAAAACAAATAAACATAAATCTAGATGAATTGTCTTGAACACAAACAATATTAATCACAGAACATAGATCTAGGCTAATAAGCATGCAGCTAAAGAACAAAGAATAATAGTTTTATGATGTTGCCACACTGGTGAATAGAAACTTTTATAATAAATGTGATGCTATTAAGTTATTAACTTATAAATAAACTAAATTTTTTTCTTAACTTATAAATTACTTATAAATAAACTAAATATCTTTTTGGGAATAATTTGTTATTAGCTACTAAGTTATCAATAATCACCCCGTGTGACCAAGAATCACCCCTTGAATAAAGGGTAAAGTTTGATCACATTTTTTTCTTTCTTTTTTTTTAAATGAGAAATAAAAAAGTTTGCATTAGTGGCATATTGGTTCATTCATATATCTATATTACCAATTTTCTGGTTTCATTTTGAAAAACTCTCCAGTCTATAACCTTATGAAAAAAAAGTGTGTTTTCTCAATTCCTTAGTATTTTTAAAGGATTTTAGACTAGTTTTATAATTTATTTTTTAATGAGTGAAAACCTTCATCAAAGGAAAAAATTTTTATATTTTCATTTTATGCATTTATTTAAGTTCCTCATTCATAATTTTTATTTCCACCTTTTTATCTAGTCAAAATTCAACTGACCATTAATCACCCCGGAAATGAAATAACCAAGAATCACCCCGGACCACTCTATAACTTTTGCAAATTTTTCACTAAACTTTAAAAACAAAAATTCTGCAGCTTTTATATACCACTTCTTTTATTAATTGTTAGGTTATATAACAGCCTAATAATGCATTACAACATTGCATTTTTTAGCTACTGTATTTCCATCGATATAAATATCACTATTATCTTTAGCATTTGCTCTAGTTCAGGAAAAGCACAATAAAATATGTATCCCAGTTTTTCCACAAAAATACAGATATAAATTCTAACACCAAAGCCTGCCATGAGAACCACTGATTGTTGCAACAGTTTTATGGCAGCTGAAGGTATTTTCCATGACTTACTTTGAGTCTAAGGTCAAATGAAATTTGTAAACAAAAGAAATTAACAAAGCTTTATTATTTGGTTTTATGATTATGAACCTGGGTTAACAGATTAGTGTTTCAAACATTATGTTCAGGGCCGGCTTAAGGCACCAGCAAAACAAGCACTTGCTTGGGGCGGCACATTTTAAGGGCGGCATTTCAGTCAACTTAAATATCTTAATAAAAAAATCTTAATAAAAAAAATCTCTTAAAAAAAAATTCTGGGTCTTAAATAAAAAAAAAGTTCACAAAAAAGTCGAAAACTAGGATCTTCAAATTTTCTTACTTCGATAATTAAAAAAAAATTAAGATGATTATATTACAATTTGTTACAAAAATATTAAATTTATATATAATATTTTATTTTATAAATTACGCCATTTACAGGACAATAAAATGTGTGTTTTGAGGTATTGCACGTTTTTGATTTAAAATAGGCTTTTTTTTTACATTATATAAATTACGCACGGTTGTTAAAGGAATAAATGATTTCTAGGTACTTCTAACCAGAAAGAAATGGACAACATCGTTTAGTAGTTATCACTAGTCGTTCTAGAAACATTAGAAAATTTTACTTTCCTACAGGAATAGATACATATCTCGAAATAATGAAGCGAATTACATAATAGATGCATGCCAAATCGGTAACAATAAAATCCTATTGATTTCAGCTATATCTAGTTAAAAGAAAATTTTAATTTATGTAATTATTTTCTAAAAACGAATAAATATAAAAACTTTGATTTTTGGCTAAAAGATTTTATTCATAACAGCTTCAATGGTGACAAATCATAAGTAATATCAGAAAAATAGGAACTTTAAATGAAAAAATAATTTTAGTTCAATTCATCAGAGTACGAGTAAGGAAGATCAATCATGCATAAAGCATTGATTATGAAATACTTTACAACTGAAATGCAATTTTATTTGAACATTTCTAAAATGCGATACATTCAGCGCTGATAAATTTTAAATTATCAAAATACAAAAATAAAAAAATCATTTTAGTTCTAGGGCAATTTGCCATAGAACTAAAATGATTTACAAAAAAGAAAGATCAATCATGCATAAAGCATTGATTATGTAATACTTTCCAACTGAAATTCAATTTTATTTAAACATAATGCGATATATTCAGCGCTGATATATTTTAAATTATCACAAAACTACAATAATTTATTATATTTGAAAACTTAAAAAAACTTCATAAAAAAATTAACTTTATTCAAATGACGTCATCGAAATATAAATCGTCTGGCTCTATATGTAAAAGTAATAAATATTTCATTCATATCCTTTTATTTCGGACTCCAGAGCTAAATAATTGTGCTTTAAAAAATTTAACAATTCTTACAACTCATCTTACAATCACTTGTTTACATTCTGCATCCATTAAAATTAGGCTTCGTTGTAGAAATAATCAAGTTTGATGATCATTTAAACTAAAAATATTGTAATTGCTTTAGCACAGAATATATATGCAACGCAAAATAAAGCAGTTTTAGAATGGACGCAATACCAAATATAAATTTAAAAGAACTTTAAAAATCAAGATTTTTACATTAGGACAAAATGATGGATGCCCTATTTTATTTTGAAGTGGGTCGTGTGATCTCTTCGTATAATATGAGTGTCATTATTGTTTTAATTTTTATTTAAATAACTACTGAAAATATTTTGCTGAATTTTATTTTATAAATTTTATGGGATAGTTTGTATATTACGTAAAATTTTCAAAACAATTTGTGAAATTTAAATTCTCTTAAAAATGTTTGAAAAATGAGGTCCCATAGGGTACAATGTACTTCACTTTTTCAACCCGGGTTCAATTCAAAAGTGATTGGGTGATATTATTCATTTACATTTACATATGTCCCACAGACCGTCTCAATAACATACTAAAATTTCATTTTGATAAATCATCACTTTTACGGCAGTTATGGTATGATTGGACATACAGACAGAATGAACAAAGTCATAAACACTTTTCAACTATGTTGGAAAGTGTTAAAAACAAACTTAATTTATACAGTTTTTCATATATATATATATATATATATATATATATATATATATATAATGTTGGACTCGTTTGATGTAGGATGACGTCTTTGTCGGCACCTGGTATGGGAGTTATGTCGGCAAATCGGGTGTGACGAAAAGAGTTGGATTTTGAAAGATTGTAACTTGGTATGTAATAGTCGGAGAGGGGCGGCAGTGGTATCAAATGCTATCGAACGCGAGATAAAATAAACATTATCAAGCAATAATCAAATTGCTAAGTTTTATTCCTTTAATTCTGGTTCTTAATTAACATTTCGTAATAATTAACTTTGTAACTTATTAGATTACTGTTGGCAGTTTGTAGAAATAAATGAAATGTTTATGTAAACCGTTGCTTCAAGTACAAATACCCGTGTGATAAGACGTAGTCTGCGTTGCGGATGTATATTCGGTACAGATCCTCAAGTCTTCTTTTAACTATTTTAAAACAATGGAATTTTTGCAGGCCATTTGTAGAAAAAAATACCCGTTCTACTTTTTGAGGATGTAACAAACCTTAATACATTAAAATGCTCTACTAGACTAGGCTGTGTACCAAATTTTAGCTTTCTAGGACGTAGGAAAGTATGTTGAAAAATACACACACATCATTCATGATGTATTAAATAAAAGATTTTAATAATAAAATTTATAGCCAACGGCTCTACCGTGCAGAAAACACCAGTTCCCGTTAGATCACTAAAGTTAAGCAGCATCGGGCGCAGATAGTACTTAGGTAGGTGACCACCTGGGAACACCTTGTGCTGTTGGCTCATTTAAGTCGACGTGATGGCCGAACTGTCAAGGCGAGCGTTTCCAGAAATCGATCTGCAGCCGCATTGCGGGTTCGAGTCCCACGTAAGACATGGATGTTGTGTGTCGTGGGCGCAGTGTGTTCCGCCTCCCCCCCCCCCCCTCTGGTACGCCTGAGGCAACGTCCTAGGACGATAAAATGGTTCACGATTTCGGCCGTACATAGGACATAGAGTCTAGTGCCTGGCCATTGGGGAAAAAAAAAATAATAATAAAATTTATTAATATATATGAAAGACATTCATTAGACAAAAGATTTTTTTAAATCTAAAATTGAATAGGATGCCGACATATTTCGTTCTTGAGACATTGCACATTTTTTTTAAACGGAAAAAATCAAAAGATTTAATCCCACGAAAATTTTATTCACTTGAGAAACATTTGGAACAAAATTGACTAAAAACTAGTGATTTATCAATGTTTCTCTTCTATTACATTTATAAAGGTTAACAGAAAAATGAATTTCAGAGAGGGGGCGGCAAAATTGCTTTCTGCTTGGGGCGACAAAAAACCTAGAGCCGGGCCTGATTATGTTCTCCAGATTTGATCAGCATTATGATACATATAACTTTTCTAGCGATCAGATATTACCAGAATTGTGGCAAATAATAATAAGTTTTCTTGCTGCCAAAAACTATTTGGGGCAATGAGCTCTAAAAAAGAGCATAACCAGTTGCTGATGCTGCCCTGTGAGCATAATATCAAATTCATTTTCTTTACTGGTAAAAGCCTCTATTTCATAAGCATTCTGTGAAAGAATTCCTTTTGTATATACATTTCCATTGTCAAATATCCATTAAATCAAAACACTTGGCAATTGTGGCAATTTTTTTTTTTCTATATAACCATGGTATTTGTAAACTAATATTGCCACATAATCTCGTTGAGTAACTTTTTTAGGAGGGGGGGGGGGGGGGGGGGTAATGTGACCTTAAATAAACTAATGTTACTGCTCTTCATACTACTATACTTGCAATGTACTACTACAGATTTCACTGAATATGTATATCCAGAGATGGGTTCCTTTACTGAAATTATTCTACGTTAAATTACAAGTATTTCAGCCATTTGAGAATTTTCCGACGGTTGTATTGAGTGGACGTAGACTTTTACATATTCGGAAAATATTTTATTTGTTTTAATTGAAAACATTACAAATTTAACAATAAACAGAAAATTAAAACATATCATTTTTTATTTTTACATATTTTGCGGTGATTGCAAGCGTCGTATAGCTTGATTTTTCCATATTATCAACATAAAATTGAAAGTTAAAAAAAGAACAAATTTTTACGAGGTCATTTACTTTAACACAAGTAAGCCAGAAAATTGTTGGTCACCATCAGCTTAACTTGCATTAACTTCAAACAGCCTCGACATTTCTTTTTTTATTAACATTTAACAGTTCCTGTATGTTTTTAAAACCAATAAAAGCAAAATTTCTTTAGCATTTTGGTATCTATGCATTAAACAAGGACAAAATTTGACATTAATATAACATTTAAAATTAGTAATCATATTTAAATAAATATCTTGCTTATACAAACATCATAATTTTGTCGAAAAGATGACATCTTTTGAATAGCTGATCAATTTATGAAATAAACAACAAATCCGCCATCATATTTCTTTCTATGACACTGTGTTTTCTTCTTCTTTTTCTAAATTTTCCTGAAACAGTTTTCTTTTTTTACAGCAGCACCAACGAGCTTATCGAAGATCTTACAGTAGCATGTTCCAAAAACGTACCCCTATACCAAGGCCACCTAGAATAAGAGGCCCGGACATTGACAACTCAACCGCAGCAACGGAGGGAACGTATCTCCCGTGAGTAACACGTACGGGATCTGACACAGATGAATTTCTACAGTAATAAATAAGACTAATATGAAAAAATATATCTCTAAACTAACAAGTAAATTAGAATAAACTTCAAACTGTGATTCTAAAATAAAAAATGATCTACATTGAGAACAAATATTTTTTCACTCTCTTCTGTAAACATTTATATTAAAGTTATATTAATATAATAAACAACTATATTATTATTTATATAATATTTAAAATATATCAAAAAACAAAACTTATAAACCTTAGAAATTCAAATAATATTTTATAACTAAAAATTAGGAAAAAGTAATTACATATTATTCACTATAATGGGAGAAACTGCTGACACTTACCTATGACTTTAAAATACATATTTTATTAGCTAACATACATATATATATATCTCCAGATTTAGCATTTAGATTTAAAATATAAGCAACATAAAACGCGGTGAAATAGTTATGAATATAAATTTCTAAATTTAACTTTTCTATTTTGTGACAGTAACTTTTGCAACATTATTACTTTTACACTAATACTATATTTCCGGCCGTCCAAATAGTTGCTCTTAGTCCTTTGGACGAGTCGGACGGTCTGGGTCTTCAACTAATACTATATTTCAAAAACTCTTGATACCTACCTATTTAACTTGAACAACATTTTATACTGTAAATCTGGAATTCATAAAAAATGCGAAGAAACATGCCTGTTTCAAAAATCTGAAAATTCGCCATTTAAAATTCAAACAAATTTGTGCATAATTTTCTGTCGGACTTTAGATAGGAAAATAATTTAGTAGGAATTTGTTAATCATTTTAACTTTCTGACTAAATATAAAGCTTTTTAATTTAGTAATGACAATCACCACAATGGTTACACCTCAGTATGCATGCTATATGCTAGTACACACCATTATTGATTTATATCTTCATGAAATTCAAATCATTTTTTCCTTCTTGAAATGTAAATTACATGTAGTATATGTAGAAATTTTAATTATCCATAAGTTAGGTTACCACACTAAGTAGAAAATACTTGTCTTTCTACATGCAATGAAACTATTTAAATTATTAAATCCATCAAAAAATGCAACAGCATTTTTTCAAATAAGGAAGTAAAATACAAAAACAGGGCTTTTATGAGTTGTAAAAACATTTTATCTTACAAACCTAATTAAGTGACATCAAATTTATATTAAAATGTATCATACTGTATATGTAGTAATAAATAGCTAGATTTGAATTTTGTCTGAAAAAAGTATATTCAAAATTAACTCAAATTTTCTGAGTATCTGAGTACCATGTATGTGTATATGTTTTAACTAGTACACACCATTAATATTGTGTTGAAATGTGAAATTATTTATTATTTTTGTTGAAATGTGAAGTTATTAAGTTTTTCTTGAAGCAAGTAAATAAAATACAAAAAAGAAGAGCTTTTGATGAGCATATAAAACTTTATTACAACAAATTTATAGTAACAAAATAAAATGTATCTGCCGCAAAAGTTCAAGGTTCAAGGTCGGAGAGATCAGTGAAGTACCCAGGAAAGGAAATTTCCTCAGAAGGACAAACAATGAGGAATCCTCAGTGTTTTAAGCTTTGATTCGCTATCACTAGATGGCGCAACGTATTTGGACATGAATCCGTTCAAAATTACGGAAGAGCGATAATTCGTCAATTCTATCTACCTCTGCCTCTTGGCGACATTCAAAGCGTGCCAAAGGATTAGTCCCATTTCCTCTATTGAGGAGGTGACGTATTTTCTGGGAATTCTCAGAAACAAGTTTACCAACCCACCGCTGTGCCTGGGGGGTCAGGGAAGATCCCTTTGTGAATAAATAACTTGGGATCATGAGTGGTGAAGGCTTTGGGATTTAGTTCTGATGCTTATGGTACGAACTCGTTATTTCGAGCGATGTTGCTTACTAAAGAATATAGTAATGCATGTATATTAAAATAACAAAAACGTGAAATATGCAATTTTATATATTTTAATATTCCTTCCATAAATAATTAAAAAAAATCTGATGTGGGCAACACATGACTTTCCTTATATAATGTAACGAATTTACTACTTTTACAGTAAAAAATAGGTTTTTCTTATAGTATATACTAATATTCTTTCCAAGATATTAAATTTTCAACAATTAGTCATCATTTTCATTGATTTAGTGTCATTTTTATCCATTTGGCGAGATTTTCGTTAACTTGGCAACATTTCAAAAAGTCGCCAAGTTGGCAACATTTCGCCAATTTCGTAGCCAAAATCTCGCCAAGCGTTATGGACGAAGAAATAAGTTGTTCTTACAGCAGATAAATGATTATCGCGTTCAAATACAAAAGTATTACTCAAAGTATCTTTTTTCATGAATGGAACGATCTAGATCCACGAGAATGATGTCACCCAATTTATCGCATGCTATTGCATATGAAAAGTGAACATGTTTCTCAATAGGAAATATTTTTTTTCTAGTTTATATGACTTATTGATAGTTTTTAAAAATGTGCAATATCTCGAGAACGGTTCATATTAGCGTTCTAAAATATATGTCAATCGTTTTCTAATGAAAAATTACATAAGAAATGTCTATTTGCGTAACTTTATTAGTGGTTTTGATTTTTTGACGATTTTTTCAAAATTTCATTCGAAAATTTAGGAGGGTTCTGAACATTCGATTGCGTATAAAAACAATAGGCTTCCAGTGTTTACGGATTGTGATTTTTGTACCAAATTTGGTTCGAATCGGTCCATTTGTTCGTCAGTTATCGTCTCCACTGACACACACACACACATACTTTCACACACACACACAGACATCACTTCAAAAATGTTACTTTCCTTATATACATAATGTATAAGGAAAGTATTGTGACGGGGTCGAAAATTCGAATTCGAGTTTTCGACGGGAGAGCGCGTTTCAAGCATCCCTGATCACGAATCAAACATTTTTGAAGTGATGTCTGTCAGTGGGTCTGTGGAGACGATAACTGACGAACGAATGGACCGATTCGAACCAAATTTGTTACAAAAATCACAATCTGTAAACACTGGAAGCCTATTGTTTTTATACGCAATCGAATGTTCAGAACCCCCAGATTGCAACTAAAGATCGTACCCTCCTTCCCCTAACCTCTTAGGATAAAGCCTAGCAAAATTGAACATTTTAGCTGTAGCTAGTTTACTATTCACTAAATTGTAACTCATGATATAGCTACATTCTGGGCCATATATATATATATATATATTTATAATTTACTTTGTTTTTATTATTTGTCCTTCCACTAGCCAGTAGACAGTTCCAATGGTGTCCATAGGTAAATACTATCGCCATTGTCAGAAACTGGCTATTCTATCGGTTTTAATTCGAATTGTATGGCTGTCCTGACGAGAATGTAATTTCGAACTAACCGCCGTTTTTTGTGTAGTTTCAGTTGATTGTTCTCCATGTCTTGATCTTCAATCTTGAGCTATTTATTATTGCCTTTTCTCATTTTTACCGTGTTTGCTTTTTTATTTTATATATATTTATATATATATATATCTTTTTAATTATGATTTTTGTATACTCATCTTCCACTCATCCCCTTTCCATTATAGTGATAAGTTACCTTCTATTTTTATCCTTAGTCTTGGTCTATAGTTACTTATTTGTAACAAATATGCTAGAGATGGGTTTTTTAGTTTATGCATAATTTTCGATTAAAATATTTCAATTATATATATATATATATATATATATATATATATGATACATATATTTTTAGGCTTCAAAATTCTAGAGAAAAAGAATCTTTTAGGTTCATAGAACTATTCTAAATTCTTCGCCTATAACATTAAAGAGGATACTTATCTCAAGAGTAGATATAAAATTTTATTATAGACCTTATTAAGAAAGTGGAGAGCGCTGAACTTAAACAGTGATAAGATGTTAGGACTTGAGAAACTCTTCAAAAGAGGCTTCATCCCATATATGGTCAGGAATCAAGGAAATTGTAAGATTAAAGATGGGGATAATTGCCGCGAGAATGAAACGTCTGACAGATATAAGGATGCCGATATACCGTAATTGGCGATGTTATAAACTACTTGAGATCCAAGCCTCGGAATGAACCATAAAAATCCCTCATAAAGATTGTAAAGTATCTGTGAAGTATATCTGAAGTATCTGTAAATTGCCGTATTTAAGTCGATGCAGAGCCTTTTTAGCTCAGATTCTCACAGATTCTTACAGATTTCTTACGGATTCTGACTGCTTCTCGCATTCTCATGCTCGCTCTCTTTCAGAGAGTCCACGCTTCACTAATTACAAGTTATCTTGGCTATGTTTATTAGAGTGCTCAGGCACCAATGTTTCATGTAAAAGGAGTTATTTGTAGTAGTAAATGTTTGAGAAGAGCGAAATAACTCTGAAGTAGAGCCATGTACTGTAAAAAACTGTGGAGTGATGGAAAAGTTGAATAAACGAATGAATGGGGGAAATTATGCCTGATCTTTGGACTTTACCAACACCAACCAACACAGAAACCCCATTTGTGTATTTTATCATCACAAATAAGCCGACAGGATCTTTCACCGTGACGATGGAAATCTCTCCCAATGGATTTCGAGTCCATAATCAGCGAGATATAAACGAAGTGACGACTGATGAGCGGAGTGGAGAAACGGAGAAGGACTCTCCCCGGCAATAAACGTAAAAAGAAAAAAGAAGAGGCGCAGCGGTGACCTAGTTCCGTTTCGAATCGAATAGTTTGGGTTTTGGAGTTCCGGAAAGAAGGATGGAGAATGAGATGCCGATACTAGAGGAAGAAGGGAATATGTCGAAAGTCGGAGAAACGCCTGAGATGGAGGAATGTTTGGAAGAAAAGCCATTATCGAGAAAAGCTAATGTGAGATGCCCAACCTATAAAAGTGAAGGGACAATGGACATTCAAACGTGGCTAAAGTTTTGGAACCTACAGTGTCGAAAGAAACAGTTAACGGAGGCGGATATCTTAAGATATTTTAATTTCAAAACCGGTTCTTACATTATTTAATCCCAATTACCCTTGTCATATTTTTTGTGATGCTTCATCAGAAAGCATTACCAGTATCATAAAACAAGAGCATCCAGATGGTTCATTACATCCGATTGCATATCATTCTAGACAGTTGAGATCTTATGAAAAAAATTATGCCATAACAGAATTGGAGTTTCTTGCCATAGTAGATTCTATTGACAAGTACTACTGTTATTTGCATGGATCACATTTCACAGTGCATACAGATCACGCTGCTCTAGTTTGGTTAAAAAAGATTAAGCATCCGAGAGGAAGATTGTTTAGATGGTCACTTAAATTATCTATGTATGATTTTGATATTAAATACAAAAAAGGGTCTACTAATTATGAAGCAGATATGCTAACCAGAAATCCCATAGCACATCAAACTAGGTTATGCACACATTTATTGAGTTTAGGAGAAATTAAAGAATATCAAGCAAAAGATAACATTAATCATTCAAAATTTCAAAAAATTAATAATGTCTTCACTGTAAAAAAGAAAGGATTTATTAAAATTGTAGTGCCATATTCATTGAGAGCTAAATTATTAGAAAAAACTCATTTAGAGTTTGGTCATCCTGGAGTAAACTCCATGTTAAATTTAATTTCGCCTCACTATTATTGGCCCGAAATTATTGAGGATGTAAGAAATTATGTAAAACATTGTGAAACATGCCAATTAAACAAAAAATCAAAACAGAAGAAATTTGGATTGCTAGGATGTTTACCTCCAGCTGTGGAGCCTTTCGATATAATTTCTGTTGATACTGTAGGAGGATTAAGTTACTATAACTCTGCAAAGAAATATTTACATGTTGTCATAGATCATGCAACCAGATATGTATGGACATTCCCATCAAAGAGTGTTACCACAGACACCTATATAAATTGTTTGAGACAGATATTCCAAATTCAGGCGCCAAGAAAAATATTAACGGATCGAAATGCAGCATTTACCGCATCAAAATTTAAACGTTTTCTAAAAAGTTATAAAATAACTCAGTTGTTAACGTCAGCACATAGGCCACAATCTAATGGAAAAAATGAAAGAGTAAATCAGACCATTATAACCAGATTAATTTGCAAAATTAACTCATTTCCAGATAAAATGGCATGGCCCAAATTATTAGAACAGGTAACAGCAGAATACAATAATACACCTCATTCCGTGACTAAATATACTCCAAATTATTCAATGTATGGGAAGTTACCCTATACTTCTCCCCTTGATAATTATGAAATTTATCCGCCCATAGAGGAAGCGCGAAAAAATGCAAAAGACAGAACAGAAAAATATCATTTAAAAAGTAAACTTAGATATGACATGCATTTCCAAGAAGCTGATTTTAAAGAAGGTGATTTAGTTATGCTAGAAGAATTTAAATATCCCAATACAAGAAAATTAACTTCACCTTATACAGGCCCATATACCATATTAAAGAAAATTTCCAGTGTAAATTTTGAAATAGATAAACCAAACATGTTAAGTAGACAAAACACAGAAATTGTACATTCAACGAGATTGAGACATTTTTATCCAGCAGAGACATTTGAATTACAAAAATTGAAATAATATAGGTACTTGAAAAATAGTAATTAAGATTTTTCTAAATATTAGGGTTCTAATGATTCTGATAAGAATAATGATTTAGCTTAGGAGCTGGAGTCCATGTTAAAACTTAATAGAGATTTGAATAGGAAGATAGATGAGTTCACATCTTTTGAACAAGAAATTGAAGATTAGATACACTGATTAATTAAAGAGATAAGATAATAGTTAAGTAAAAAGATTTAGTATTATTTTATATATCTGTGACAAGGATAATTATAATTAATTTAGATACATAATGGAGTAATTAGGAGTGGATATCAGGGAGAAGAAATTCCTTGATTGCCAAAAAAGTTTGTTTTGATAGGATTTAAGAACGGATTGGCAGTAATTCGGAGAAAAGTTAGAAAGTAGGGAATTATTAAATGAAGTTATAGAAGGGAGTGTCGCTTTGTGGATTCTTTCCTATCGAAAGGATACACAGAGATACATACCAACATTTTTCAAAATACTTTAGTATTATACTAAAGAAAATTTTTTATTTTGATACTGGGACAGAAGATGCCGGAATTCTGCCATACTTCTGCCGAGTGATCAAAAATGTTATGAGAAGTTTTGTTTTACTTCTTCCACTTTATGAGAATTAAATAAAGTTTGAAGAACTGCATATGAAAGATTGGAGGGATTATTGGATGTAAAGAGTGAAGGTATTGTAGTAAAATGTATTATAATTAAGAAGAGTATTGTGTAATCATGATTATTGTAGTGATAATGATTATTGTATTGATAATGATTTTTGTATTGATGATGATTTGATATCGAAGTTGAAATAGAATAGGGTAAAGAGGAACTAGAGGTTAGATAAAGATAGGGAGAATTCAGATAAGAGATCTGAAACCTGGCAGAGAGGTAAACATATAAATAAAAAGCTTACATTCAACGCTTACATTTTTTATTTGGATAGGAATGTGTACTTACCCTTTGGCATTGATACTGGGAAAGGATATATCAATCCCAAGTGAGGATAAGCTGATTTTTCTACTGCCAGTGTTATTAGATTAAGAAGAAAAATATAAGAGAGTTGCGGAAAAGAGATAAAGAATTAAGATGGTAAGGTAGGATAATGGGAAAGAGAAGGAGTACAGGGATTTAGAAAAAAGAGTTAGGAAGGCCTTATGAAATATGAGTGAGAAGAAAGAGAGGGTACCATGTACATAGTGGAGTTAGAAAAAAAAAGAATTTTTATTAGAATAAAATAAAGAGTTATACTTTGTAAATGTAAAAGTCAAGGTATTTGATAGGTTGATGTATTAAGGAAATTCATATGTAATCTCATATAATTTTAGAATTGCTAGTGTATTGAATGTTTGAATTGTATGTATTTTCATGTATATTGATGAGTAAGATAAAGATAGTAAATTAAATTTAATCAAGAAAAATAAGTAAGGTCACAGAATTAGGAACTTTTAAAGAACTCTTATCGTTATTATTTTTATATTGGATATTATTGTCATATTAGAGATTAGAATGTGTACACATAACAACATAACAACATAAACATAAACACTGTGAGAAGAATGAATGGTGTATGAGAGTTCCCCTGATCAAGGAATTCTACATTTATAACACATATCATATTACATAGAAATAAAAGAAGATGTTGTGACCAATTAGAGATTAAAATACCTAAATTTATTGGAATTGTACTACATTAATGAAAATTATAGTGAATGAAAGTATTTCAAGAAAAATTAAGGAACAAGATACTGTAACAGTTTTGTTTTTATATTATTTTTGTAGTGTGATGTTTTGAAAGGTACTTGGAATAGTGTATATGATTTAGTGTATATAATGTAAAGGTGATTCCGAGACTTGGACTTAGGGAGGGGGATAATGATACATATAAGTTTAGGCTTCAAAATTCTAGAGAAAAAGAATCTTTTAGGTTCATAGAACTATTCTAAATTCTTCGGCTATAACATTAAAGAGGATACTTATCTCAAAAGTAGATATAAAATTTTATTATAGACCTTATTAAGAAAGTGGAGAGCGCTGAACTTAAACAGTGATAAGATGTTAGGACTTGAGAAACTCTTCAAAAGAGGCTTCATCCCATATATGGTCAGGAATCAAGGAAATTGTAAGATTAAGGGGACTCAGTACCCTTCATTTGGCGAAAAATGACGAAAATACCAATTTTCAATTTTTTTGCTTAAAATATACCTTGACATCCCTAGTATGTCCTGACAAAGTTTCGTGAAGATCCGAGAGCTATAAATATAATAAAAAGGCTTTTGACTGCAACTGTGTCCCTTTAAATACCACGCCTATTTCTCTGTTTACGCTCTGTTTACATCGCATCTGCAACTGAATACTCCCTGTCTTACAAAATATTTCTACCAGGAAGAAGATGAAAGTGCTTAATCATAATTTTAATTGATAAAGAAACGTTGTTTACTTTTTCCGATCTGCTTTCGTTCGTTAATATCGTGCATAAACTGTGGAACTCAAAATGCAAACGAAAGCTTACACAGTGCGACGTGGGCAAAATGTCCTAAAGAAACTTTTGTACATAAAAATCGTGTAAAACTCTGTGTAATGGAAGCTGTGTGTGAATATAATAAAGGTACACTGCGCTGCATAAAAGCATCACAGAATGCCTTAGGTGTACGTTTAGGAAAGTGCTCCATGAATCTCGGTGTTGCGCTCGATTTTCGAAAAAAAATGTTTCGACAAAAACGACGAAGTGCAAAATATCAACTTGCACGTAAACTGGTTAAAAAAGTAATTTTAAAAAGAGACAAATTAGTCAAAAAGAAGGTGTAACATACAGTGCAGGGCATTTTTAAAAGAAAGTTAAGAAATAATGGTAGTTATGCAGAAATGATATGCATAAGGTTACGAAATATTGTGTGTTTTTATGATATGAATATATTTTCAAATCTTGTATTTCTTTTATAATATAAACATCATTATATTTATAGTTAAGCTATATCCTAATGAAATGAGTCAATTGTATTTCATGGTGTAAAAATAATAATGAATTTGGTAAAATCAATTTTTATTTATATTTTTTCTCGATTTTCTTTTCAATGTGTGACAACTAAGGTTTCGGCTAATGGTCACTTATATAAAATAAATATAGTTAAAATCAATGAAACAGCTACAGTTTTAAAGATAAGTGCATAATAAATAAATTAAAATAACATTTAAAGTAATTTAAAATGGATTTGGAATAATTTTTCAAAGGTAAAACCTTTAAAGTGCTTTTTCTCAGTTCGTGTTTTTTCAGTATATCAATATGTTCAAAATGCTAAAACTTAAATATATATTCCTCAATTGACTTGATTTTTTTTCTGGCTGTTCATTATAGTACATTTTATGAAACTAAGGATCGGATTTGCAATAAAATCAAAAGTTTTTTTTTTAAAAATAGATATGTACAAAAAACTCAATTTTTTGTTGAATTTTTACATATGTATCAACATTTTATTTTTTTTCTCCCGAACTAATTAACTTTTTAAAAATCCGATCCTTAAAGTTATAGAAGACACTTCAAAGAACCTTATAAAAAAAAGGGCTGCAAAAAGTTAGAAATTGTAGGAGAAGATAGGTTTTAAAAATTATTTAAATTTTTTAAAAAAAATTAAATTTTTCAAATTGTATCAGTAGAATTGTCTTTTTTCTTGATAAAATAATTTTCCTTAATAAAATCATTTAATAATATGCAAAAAGAGTATTGTAAAGAGCTTAAACAAAAAAAATTGTTCAAAGGGTACCGAGTCCCCTTAAAGATGGGGATAATTGCCGCGAGAATGAAACGTCTGACAGATATAAGGATGCCGATATACCGTAATTGGCGATGTTATAAACTACTTGAGATCCAAGCCTCGGAATGAACCATAAAAATCCCTCATAAAGATTGTAAAGTATCTGTGAAGTATATCTGAAGTATCTGTCAATTGACGTATTTAAGTCGATGCAGAGCCTTTTTAGCTCAGATTCTCACAGATTCTTACAGATTTCTTACGGATTCTGACTGCTTCTCGCATTCTCATGCTCGCTCTCTTTCAGAGAGTCCACGCTTCACTAATTACAAGTTATCTTGGCTATGTTTATTAGAGTGCTCAGGCACCAATGTTTCATGTAAAAGGAGTTATTTGTAGTAGTAAATGTTTGAGAAGAGCGAAATAGCTCTGAAGTAGAGCCATGTACTGTAAAAAACTGTGGAGTGATGGAAAAGTTGAATAGACGAATGAATGAGGGAAATTATGCCTGATCTTTGGACTTTACCAACACCAACCAACACAGAAACCCCATTTGTGTATTTTATCATCACATATATATATATATAGAGAGAGAGAGAGAGAGAGACACTTTCTTACAATGTGATCCTCCCCCCCATCAAATATTCAAAATATTTTTGCATAGCTGAAAATAAAATCTATCGATAAATTCCGCTAATCAGCAACCTCAAATATGAGTGAACTATTTTTCATCTAACTAATCTCTCGGATGGAGGGCCACAAAAATATAACGTTTCAATCCTGGCCAGTTAGATTTTTTCTTTTTAATTTTCACTAATCTGACAAACACATGACGAAACCACACTCTGTGCCATATATATATATATATACAATGTAACATTCCCCCCCCCCCCCATCCCCAACTAAATGTTAGAAATAAAAATTCTTGTCTAGTTGAAAATTAAAACAGTTGAAATGTAAAGACTTTTAGAATTTGAGTGCTTTGAAAGTGAAATGGTCTCACTCAAAATTAACAATTTTTGATCATAAGACAAGTTCTATTAGTAACTGTTCATGTCTTATCATCAAAATATTATATACTAAATTGATGACTTATATACTCTTGATGACTTTCAGTGGAAATAATCGTGTGAAGTTTCTTTCAATTTGTTCGAGAGATATCGTGTCTACAGACGGACAGACAGACAATATACACGGACATCATTGAAAAAGTGGTTGATTTCTGGATGCACAAAACGCACAGATCCATCAATATTGAATGGTCGTTTTTTTTACTCCCTTTACATATATCATGTGTTGCATGGAAAATATATGAAAGGAACATCTATTTTTATATAATATGTTATTCCAAATAGAATGATTCTATTTATATATTGCCAACTAGGAATGATAATTCTTGAATCATAGTCAAAATGTTTATCCCACAATCTAGAGTATAATTTATGAAATGATTTTTTCTTAGTTCTGAAATTATATCAAAAGCGTTGTAGTGAGCGATGTCATCAATGTAATAGATCCACCAAAAAAGTAGTAGATATTTTTTGAAAAAATTGCCAATATCATATAATATACAATTAAAATTAGTTTTAATTCAAATCAGATATCCTCATGCAAAATTAAAGTAAAAATATCTGATGTGAGCAGCACATAACTTTCCTTATATAATGCAATGAATCTACTCTTTTTACAGTAAAAAAACAATAAGTTCCACGGTACTGTGTTTTTAACGTTGAATTGTACATTTGGCGATTTTACGAAAGGACAACATGCAAGACTATTTCAAAGTACCCAATAAACTTATATTTCAGGCAACTCCATACGTATAAACAATTATCAATATGGATGTCATCCACCATAAGCGATAGAGTCCATATATTAAAATACTTTATTAATTAATACATCAATTAGGAGTCATTTTCATTAATTTAGCGTCATTTTTGCAATTTTGACGATATTTTCATCAATTTGGAAACATTTAAAAAGTCAGCAAGTTGGAGATATTCTGAAAAATACTTCACCAAAATTTTGCCAAACGCTACTGACGGAAAATTAGGTTTTTCTTATAGTAGCTTATATTCTTTTCAAGATATTGAATTTTAGTCAATAAGTCGCCATTTTCATTGATTTAGCGTCATTTTAATCAATTTGGCGACATGTTCATTAACTTATTAATATATAGAAAAATCGTCAAGTTGGCGATATTCCGTTAACTTCGTTGCCAAAATCTCGCTAAGCATTACGGATGGAAAAATAAGTTATTCTTATAGCAAATAAATGACTATTGACTTTCAAATAAAAAAGTATTACCCAAAGTATCTTTTCTCATGAATGGAACTAGCTAGATCCACTAGAATGATGTCACCTAATTTATCACATAATATTATATATGAAAAGTGAACATATTTCACAAAAAATTTTTGATAAATTTATTTGAAAAATGTGCAATATTTCGAGAACGGTTTATACTAGCGTTTTAAAGTTTGTGTTAATTGTTTTCTAATGAAAAACTACATCAGAAATAACTATTTGCATAACACTTTATTAAAGGTTTTGATTTTTTCAAAATTTCACTCGAAAATTTAGAGGAATTCTGAGCATTAGACTGTGTTTAAAAACAATAGGCTTCCTGTATTCACGGATTGTAATTTTTGTACTAAATTTCATTCGAATCGCTCCATTCGTTCGTCAGATATCGTCTCCACAGACTCATTGACACACACACACACCACCTCAAAACGCTTGATTCGTGTTCAGGGAATCTTGAAACGTGCTCCCATTGAAAACTCGAAGTAGAATTTTCGACCCCGTCACAATACTTTTCATATACATTATACTATGTATATAAGGAAAGTAATATATTTTAAAATTTTATTTTATATTTCACTTGCTAACTGTTTAGTTTGACTTATTAAATGAGTAAAAGAAATTTAATGCTGAATATTATTTTATTTGATACTGTTGAAATTTAGGGATTGACTGCTGAAACTGATGAAATAGCACTGTATAGCAACATAAAATATATTCGCTGAACCTGCTGTCTTAAATAATCTGAAATTAAAAATATTTCGTTATTAGTTACAGCATAAACATTTAGTTGAATATATCAATCAGTTTCTGAGCAACCACACCAGCAAAGAACTTCTTGTCTGAAGAAGGAGGGTATTTTTTGCTTCTGAAACGATTGATATATTTAATCAACTATTTATGCTGTAACTAACGAATTAATTTTAATTTCAGACTACAGAAACATTTCTTTAATCGGTAAAAATATGTTCTTTTATGTATAGAAAAGTTGCTATGGGAAGAAATCTATTATGTTATTATCGTTAAAAATATATCAAAGGAATATGTTGATCCAATTCCCAGTACCGTAGGCTAGCGCAAGAATATCCCCCCACCCACCCCAAAGTACCGCAGAAAGCAGAAACACAAAGCTGAAGAACTGCGTTTTTCGGTAGAAATGGAACAAAGCGAAAATGACTCCACTCTTCCTAGGACAAACTTCCACCTCTGTGTGCTTCCTACCATACCCATTACCTTAGGATGGAATGAACTCGTCGATGTATTACTGCTTTGGCGGCCTAGTGGGTTGCTATACCTTAGTTAAACAATTGGCGATTTTTAAAACATAGTTACTGATTTTATTTCTAGATGGCACCACCACACAATAAGCAAAAATTAGGAAAGATGCCTTTTTTGAAAATTAATTTAATATATTTACTAACTATAAAGAGTGTTCTAATTGTATTAGAAGATTCAGAAAAGCGTATTTTACAAGCAAAGTAAATTTCAGACTTTCATATTCAGTATTTTTTTATTACTGCTCATTTTTATAAAATTGCATTGATGGTATAGGGAGTCAATGAGTGAGACTCCCCCTTAAGGCCAAATGAAAATTTAAACTTCCCAAAAAGTTATCGTCCCATTAGTCTGTTGTCCTCTCTTGGCAAACTGGCTGAACATTTCATCGCCATCCAAATCAACAATTTCCTTGCTAATAACAACATTCTGATCCCTGAGCAATTTGGTTTTAGACAGCTTCACTCTGCAACACACCAACTGCTCCGCGTGGTGGAGTTCATCTCTGATGGACTCCAAAACTGGTCAGCAGTTGGAGGTATACTTATTGACGTCGCTAAGGCCTTCGATAGGGTGTGGTTCGTCGGACTCATATACAAACTCATTCAGCTTCGTATACCACATTCTCTTACCCATATTTTATACTCCTACATCAGCGACAGAACCTTTCATGTCCGTCTGAACCAGACACACTCACACACCAAACATAACCTGTCTGGAATACCTCAGGGCGGTAAACTTGGTCCCATTCTTTTTAACATTTACATAAACGACATCCCTAGAACCAACAACACTATACTTTGTTTGTATGCGGACGACACTGCCATTCTTGCCACACACCACAACACAAACTACTTACACCGATACTTACAACATCACATGGACACTCTCGAACCCTGGTTAGAGAAATACCGCATCAAAATAAACCCTAATAAATGTCAAACTGTTTTTTTCTCACATCAACGTTTTCCACCCCAACCAATCATAATTAACAATCAGTCAGTTTGCTTTGAGAGGACATGTAAATATCTCGGTGTCACTCTTGACAGCAGACTAACATGGAAACCCCACATTGCAAAACTCAAAGATAAAATAAACTTTAAAAGCAGAACTGAGCTCCCTCCTGTACTCAAATGATGTCAGCATTGAAAACTAAATCCTACTTTACAAATCAGTTATCCGCTCCATCATTCTCTATGCCTCCTCAATTTGGGGCTACGCTGCGAAATCTAATGTAAAAGAAGTCCAAATCATTCTGAACAAAATCCTACGTTCTATCAGAAAAGCCCCAAGATACTTGAAAAACTTTGTAATACATCGCGATTTCAAAATTAAAACTATTAAGCAAGAGATGCGAAAACTCTCTAACAATTTCTATGATAACCTCGCTAGGATCCCCAACGAACTGATCTATAATATGACCGACTACGACTTCCGTGAATTTCCAAAAAGACCCAGAGCTATCTTAAATCCCGATTTAGACGTCCCATGCTGATTCCTGACTGAATCTCTTCTGCATCCCAGTAGGGGATATTCGCCTGTTTCCCCGACCCTCCTTATCTTCAAAACTCTACAATAAGTGTTGAGAAAAAATTGACTTATAAGCAATTTATGAAAGAACACCTTTATTTCCGTTGCCTTACAGAACCATTTCTTTTTATAAAACTGTTTTAAATCAGTTAATCTTCTTTCTTGAGTTGAGTTATTAAAACCCCAACGCACGTGATCTCCAACATCCTCCCCTCTTTGCAATTTCGACAAAATTGTAAAATTACAAATCTAATCTTTTGGGAATCTTTATAATACGTCCTGATCTCGAAATTTTAGTTTCAGGTATGATTGAAGATGTAGGACAGTCACTGGATTCGTTTGGAATCTGAAAAGATTCTAAAGCAACGTCTGTTGTTGATGACGATACCTCTAATGGATATAGTCGTTGAAATGGTCTTATCCTTTCCCCGCTGCCCATCTTAACCTTTGCTACTCTTGCATGTCCGTCAGGACCAGGATAAATTTCCATGACTAAACCAAGGGGCCATTCAATTCTTTTTCTGTCTGTTGAAACTAGAACTACATCTCCTACTCTTAAAGTTTCTTCTCTGCTTTGACCTCGATGTACTAGCATGGCTAAGTATTCATTACGGAACCTCATGCGTAAATCTTTTCGTAATTGATGGAGGTAACGCAATCTTCTATTGAAACTTTTGCTATCGATCACATCAAAATCTGTTACCTCATTGTTCGTAATATCTTGCATGAAACAGGCAGGGGTTAAAGGCTCTAGCCCTTCAGCATTTCCTTCAACGTAAGTTAGAGGTCTAGAATTAATTGTAGCTTCACAGTCGCACAGAATTGTTTCAAGCTCTTCATACTTGACTACGGCTCTGCCTAATACTCTTCTCAGTAATTCTTTGACCATCCTTACTAACCTTTCCCACCAACGACTCTTCAATAATGTACTAGCGTGACAGCCACGGGACAACAGGTCTGCTACATTAAGAGTTCCGGGAATATGATACCAGTTGTTAGAATTGGTGTACTGTCGAATCTCTTTTACCCTGTTGCCGACAAAAGCATTCCAATTTTCTTTATTTTTTATCCAAGTCAATGCTACCGATGAGTCGCTCCAAAAATATGATTCGCAGTTCGACAGATTCAAAATTTTGATGACCTGAACATATAGTCTAGTAGCAATAACAGCCGACATGAGTTCCAACCTCGGAATTGTAATTTCTTTTAATGGAGAAACTCTTGATTTGCTAAGTACAAGACTTACGGTTGTGTTTGTTCCATAGGATGTGCGTAGAAAAATGCAAGCTGCGTATGCTGATTTACTAGCATCGCAAAAGGTGTGAAGACTTATCTTGCAATCATCAAACGTATCTGTTGAGAGTCTTCTTTGAATTTTACAATCATTTATCAAATGTATCTGTTCGAGCCACTTTTCGAACTCGTTTTTCAGTTCTTGTGGAAGTTCCTTGTCCCATCCACAATGTAGGATGAAAGCCTTTTGTAGGATTAATTTGGGAATCAGTGAAGTAGGACAAGTTAAGCCAATAGGATCGAAAATACTCTGTGCTACTGATAATAATGTTCTTTTAGTGATTTTATCCTTAAGTATTTTAAATGGGTCGATGTGACAAAACATTGTATCATTTTCTGTATCCCACGTCATTCCCAAGACGGATACAAGCTTTCTGTTCACTTCTGTTTCTGTGAATTTTATTGGAGACGTAGTCCAATCCCTAAGATCAAACTGCGCAGCCATCATCAGTTCTTTAGATTCTCGTATGAATTTCCCTGCTTCTTCCTTTGTCTGCATGCTAGTGACACAATTGTCAATGTAAAAGGACTGTTTAAGTCGTTCAGTAGTATTTTGTATGTTCGGTGGAGCATGTTCCAGGTGATAAGCAATTGTTGCTCCTAACAGAAACGGACTAGGAGACATGCCAAAAACAACTCTGCAGTGTCTAAAAGTTTCTACTTCCTTTCTCTCCTCATTCTTCCACCAGAGAAAGCGGGCAAAATCTCTGTCTCTTGGAGATAAACTAATCTGTTGTTGTTGTTGAAACCCAGACCGTCCGACCTACCAGAAAGGTGTAAGGTAACTGTTTGGACGGTCGGGAAGTGCCACCCAATTTAGACCGGAACCCAGTGGGGGAGGCATTCACGGGGACCGTACCCTCCTTCCCCTACCACCAACCTCTCGGAAGGACTTTCGGACCCACATGTTTAACGTGATCGTACTCCGCATGAACACGGCGGCAGTTTTGGCAGTGGCTGGAATCGAACCCGGGCCTACCGAGTGCAACTCCAGCGCGCTAACCAATGGGCTACAGCAATTTAGGAATTAATTCGACTAAGTTCGGTCCTTTTTCGAGGCATGCATTTAAAAAGTTACCTTTCGAATCCTTGGCTGATGCGATAAAAACTGGTCTGACCTTCGTCGTCAAACTGGAAAGTTTAATAACGGCATGGTGAGGCAGATAATGTCCATGAATGGAGGTAATTTCATTGTTTGGCACACGTTCCACTACTCCTGACTGAAGCCATTCTTCAAATACAATTTCATACTCTTTTGTGTATCCTATACGATCGAGACGTTTGGTGGTGCTTATAAGCCTTCTCATTGCCAGTTCTCTGTTGTCGTCTAAATCTGGATGCCCTTCTTTGAAAGGTAAACGTACTTCATAACGACTTTCTTCATTAACTTGTGTTTTCTGGAAAAACTCAGTCACTTCATTATCTAAAATTTCCTTCGTTTTTGTTTCGGCTGGATTTCTGATTCCAAGTACATCCAGACTCCATAAATCTGCTAATTCTGAGTGACAGAGAAGAGTAATATTACTCAGTATTGTACGGGATTTGATTTCTGGACCTTGAATTGTCCATCCTAATTCAGTTTTGATTGCAGTTAAATTTTTATCCAAACGGACGACTGAATCAGTCATTAGCATACCTGAATAATCTGCTCCGATTAGTAGACCTATTTCTGGAGCACCTTCCCCTGCATCACTCAAAACTATATTCTGCTCTTTTAATAAGGGATATAAATTTGGATTTTCTATCCGGGGAACAGAACTACATATTTTAGCTTGATCTAGTACAGACATCTGGTATTGATATTTTCCATCTATACTCTGTATTGATATGTCATACACATTATGAGCTCTGGGTTTAATTTCTGATCCTCCGAATAAACAATGACTCAATGTCTCTTGACCTGAGACTCTTAGATTTAGTCGTTTTGGGATATCACTACGAATGTACGACCTCTGTGAACCATTGTCAAAGAGTGCTCTCACTAATCTAGGTTTACCTTCACTTAATATTCGGACGAGCACTGTTTGGAGTAGAATCGGACCATTTCGATGAGTTAATAGAACACTTGATTCACTCTCATTATTCGAAAATGTCTCTGCTGTTTTGTTTGGTTCTTTCTCTGCTTTCTTATTTGGCGACGAATTTGGCAGTTCAGAGCACATAATAACATTATGGCGTTTATCACAGATAAGACATTTAACCATTGCCTTGCATCTTTTTGCATTGTGACCGACCCTTAAACAGATATAACAGGCTCCCTTTTTCCGAAGTAGTTCCCTTTTACTGTCCATAGAAAAATGTCTAACTTTGAAACACTCTGTTGAATTATGAGATGTTTTACTGCACCACACACACATTTTTCCTGGCACTTTTACTTCGCCGGAGAAAATACAAGCAGCGGTAGGTATCGAAGAGTTATTGCTATGCGAGAAACTTGAACGAGCGATTTGCAATCGTTCCTCACTTTCAACTTCTAGCTTCAAAACTTGTAAGAGAGACGTTAAATTGTCAGTTTCATCGCCAATTTTAGCATTAAACTTCCTACGAGATCTCTCCCAAACTCTCAAAGTTTCTTCAGGAAGAGCCGATTCTACCAATGGGTACAACATAGAAGCATATTTTTCAGATGTAACACCCAAAGTTTCTAATGCCCGTAATTGAGTTTCTAATTTATCATAAAGTGTACTTAACGACTTGGCTCCCTTCTTTGAAACTTGTGCCAAGACTAAATTTAACAACTCTCGAACATATATTTCAATAAGTAATTCGTCTCTGGCAAAACGCGATTTTAGTTGTTCTAATGCTTTATGATAATTGGATCCTGATGGAGGAAAACTTTCTACAAGTTCCTTGGCGACGTCTTCAGTGGCCTGAACCAAATACTGAAATTTATCATCGTCATCAATTGTTTCATCCTCATCGATTTTTCTGAACTGACCCCAGAAGCCGAGCCAATTTTTTATATCCCCATCAAAATGTTTCAGTTCTAATTTAGGTAACTTGAAATGTCGCTTAACTTGTCCAAAAACACTTTCTTGACCAATATTTAAAGGATCGATTTCTTTCTTTTCTAATAAACCTTCATACTTGGTTTTCATGACTATCCACCGGGTTTTATAATTTTCGGCACCATCGATTTCCTTGGCGAAATTTTCTTCATTGAAATCTTCTTCATCTAGCATTAAATCTTTGATAGAATTATCCAATTCAAATAAATGGGCCGCTCTATCCTCAAGTACCTTGAAATCGGGTATAACTTCTGCTTTCAGCATTGGAACGGCCGTTAATTTCAATTCTAATTGCTGTGCCGCCAATGTAAAGAAACGCCTAGCTTGGGTTCTTTCCTTATTTAATTTTTCCATCTTATAAGTCCTGTCGCGGACGCCAGTTTTGTTGAGAAAAAATTGACTTATAAGCAATTTATGAAAGAACACCTTTATTTCCGTTGCCTTACAGAACCATTTCTTTTTATAAAACTGTTTTAAATCAGTTAATCTTCTTTCTTGAGTTGAGTTATTAAAACCCCAACGCACGTGATCTCCAACAATAAGATCACTGTTTACAGCATTCTTTGTTTACGGAGTTTGGCTTTCGGAGCTTAGACTTCGAGTTGTGTGGACGTACTTTAGTATTGCTCCTGCTTTTTACCAGTTGGTGATCTTCTTGCTTCCGCTTGGGCTTGTTATATCTAGTTACGATAGAGCACGTCGGGCAAAGCAATTCTACAGCTTGTTGTGTACGGGCGATTCGCCATTTTGGATTTTGTGCTTTTCATTTTGGAGTGCCACGTGTGTTGTTACCACGTGGTAGTGCTATTTTTTGGAACTTCTCTACCCTGACGATATGGATTTGGAACGAGGCGACGTGGCAGCTACTCGCGAACTTGCTGGTGAGCTGGACGAGGAGGAATTCGGGCCTCTCAAGGGTGCCTTGATGAATTACTGCGAAACTCTACCTGATGATGGACTGATGACTGGACTGAAGGAAGAAGTCAAGACCGCCGTCAGCTTCTGCACCCTGGCAGTCTACGTGATGACTCTTCACATCAGGGAGCTGCTGATGAACGGACTACTGGGACAAGAAGAGGACCAAGTCTCCAAGATGCTAGTTTCGTTACTTTCTGTGAACTCTTTTTTGTTTGCCCAGAAATTGGATAGGTTTATTGATTGTGATATTTATGAGATTTCTAAATGTGAGGGATGTAATTCTAGTGGTCAAATCAAAAGTAAAATGATAGAGCTAGGCTTAATTAAGGAAATTAAAGATGAAGATAAACTTAAAACATTTGAAAATACAAATAAAAAAAGAAAGATGGAGGGGCAATCCACTAAGGATGCTCCTACTAAAAGCCAGATTGTAGAAGAAAACTTAAACGTCTATGATAACATGGACTGTAATGAAATAGCTGATAACGTTGTAAATGTAACTGACAATGATTATGTTAAAACTAAGACTTACGCTGAGATTGCCGCGCAACCAGTTGTGTTTAAAAGTGCACCTAAACCTAAAACGGTCGAAAATAGTGACAGGCTAACAACAGTTGAAGTTGAGAAAAAAGACCCAAAAGCTGAATGTTTTTTCATAAAGTTCAATGATAATTACAAGGTTCTCCTTAAAAAACTAAATGATATCTCAGGAAATAAAGTATCTGGCAAGCTCACAGGAGACATGCTAAAATTGATTCCAAATGACGCTGACACCTACAGGGTTGTACAGCGCCATTTAAGTAGTTGTTGTTGAGACCCAGACCGTCCGACCTACCAGAAAGGTGTAAGGTAACTGTATGGACGGCCGGGAAGTGCCACCCAATTTAGACCGGAACCCAGTGGGGGAGGCATCCACAGGGACCGTACCCTCCTTCCCCTACCACCAACCTCTCGGAAGGACTGACGGACCCACATGTTTAACGTGATCGTACTCCGCATGAACACGGCGGCATTTGTGGCAGCGTGCAAATCATAGCGCGCAAACCACGGGGATACCGCACCCGAGATGGCCAACAGCACGCGGTGTTCCGAGGTGGTCACCCACCAAGTACTAACCGCGCCCGATGCTGCTTGACTTCGGTGATCTAACGAGAACCGGTGTTTTCAGCACGGTACGGCCGTTGGCCCCGCCATTTAAGTAGTGAGAAAATCCCCTTCCACAGCTTAAACCTAAAGACGGAAAGGCCAAAAAAGGTAGTTCTGAAGGGGCTACCAACAAATTATAACATGGAGGAAATAAAAATCACTTTAACATCCGAAGGATTAGATGTAGTCCGGGTTTCTCAACTGAGAAACACTAAAACGAGATTACCCCTGTCGATCTTCTTAGTCAGCCTTAGGCCTACGGCAGACTGGCAGAGGGCCTACAGACTAACAAGATTAGGTTACTTGGCTGTGAAGGTAGAGGCCTTCAGAGCACGGGGCTTCAAAATCTGCTACCGGTGCCAACAGTTCAATCACTCCTCGGAGAACTGCAGTATGCCACCTAAGTGCCTTAAGTGTGCTGAAGAACACTTCACTCGGGACTGCCAGAGACCTAGGTCTGAGAAGGCTACGTGTGCAAATTGCAATGGAGACCACCCAGCGAACTTTAGGCAATGCCCGAAGAACCCCTGGAACAGAGGAAAGGCACCGGGGTATGCCCCCCTTCCCCAAAATCAGATACCCCCTTGGAGGCAAAAGGCCCTCGGATTAAACTCCCAGGCACCCCCTCAGGGCTCCTCGCACACTGTGCCACAGCAAAATAGATACCAATCTTCAGCACCCACCAGATCGGTGCAAGAGCAGGCCCCCAAACCTTCGTCTTCCAGAGAATTGACTCCGGAAGAAGTAAAACTGGCTACTATAGCCATTATAAAGAGAAAGGAAGCCGAAAAAGCCAGACAGGCAAGACAGGCGGATTTAGAAGCTAAAATTGTAAATCAATATGCTGAATTAAAAGAAGAAATCAAAACACGTGAAACCAAAACTAAACGAGTCAGAGAGGAAGAGCTCGCGCAAATCCAGCTGTTAGAAAAAACGGTTGAAAAAAGGCAAAAAACTACTGAGGTCCAAAAGGATACTCACAAAAATGACCAAACCGCGGTTGAGGCTGAGGATATGGAAGCTGAGACTGAACCTGCTGGTAAAACCAATGATGAAAAGATGGATGAAATCCTCAACCTCATCAGAGGGTTTATCACCATGTTCGACCTAGATGCAATAAAACACCTGTTGATGCAGTTCGCAGAGCTAATACAAAAAAAGAGTGATCCAATGCAAATGGTCTTTGAGGCTTTTAAATTAATCGCGGATTTTAAACATAACAGTGAGAATCAAACCCGCCATGGCTAGGTCCCAAAAAGAAAGCTTTAAAATAATATTTTGGAATGCGAACGGCATATCTCCAAGAATAAATGAACTTAGGAGCTACGTAAATGAAAATGATGTAGATGCCCTGTTAATTCAGGAAACTAAAGTTAGAGAAAATAAAAAACTAAATATAGCAAACTATATTGGCTATCACAACCTAAGCTCAAATACAACTGCTAGAAACCCCCATGGAGGAACAGCAATATATATCAAAAGAAATATTTCCCACGACGAAATAAACAACATAAATCTTCAAGGAGTAGAAAATACTAGCATAAAAATTAAAATAAATAATGTAAACCCCTTTATCCTAACTTCAATATATGTCAAAAACATGAGTGGTATAAATGTAGCTGCGCAGCTGGAACTGCTTTTCTCGCGATATCCAAACACAATACTCGCGGGCGACTTCAATGCACACCACCGAGCGTGGGGCAGCAGGAGAGCCAACATACGCGGTACACAGATTACTGAACACAACAAACACCAACATCATTGCACCGTCGAGACCAACCTGCTTCTCAGGTGCCAACGGCTCATTCATAGACTTTGTCCTAACGAGAAACATAGAATACGCTCACACTATCGATACCCTAGATGAATTCGACTCGGATCATTTACCGGTATTGGTGACATTCGATCTGAACACTCCCCTTCCAGCCTCTCTGAGACAAGAGAGGGTGAACTGGAGCGTTTTCAAAAGAGCACTTTTTGAGCCGCACTTGGCAGTACCCAACATTATGAGCACGGCGGATATTGACTCTGCCACACACACACTCACAACAGAAATCAAGAGAGCTATTGCCTCTGCCACAACACATCGTGAGTCACCAAAAATGCCCACACTTTCCCACTATGTCAAACAATTAGTTAGGCAAAGGAACAGAATGCGTAAGACATGGCAGGCTAATAGAGACCCTAACCTCAAAAGGGAGCTTAACAGACTCACGTGGAAAGTCAGGGATAAAATTGTCGCAGAAAAGCAGCAACAGTATAAAGAGTTAATTGAATCCCTTAGCCCAGAAGACGTATCGCTCTGGCAATTCGCTAAAAGACTCAGAAAACCTCAAATTAAACTCCCGCCACTAATAGATGGCGTTAAAATCGCGTACTCAGACGAAGAAAAAGCAGAGGCGCTTGCTAGGTATTACGAAAAGCAATTTGAACCAAACCACGATCTAATGTGTCAGGACACCCTAAGAATGGTTAGGCAAACTCTAAACAACTTCAGGAACTCCCCGGTCACGGCTGAGATTAACCCAGCCACCCCGCAAGAGATAATTGATATTATCAAAAACCTTAAAAACCGTAAAAGCACAGGGCACGACAAAATCAGGAATATTGCGGTCAAAAACCTACCCTTAAATATAATATTTTACTTGACCACCCTAATAAACAAAATACTAAAACTAAATTATTTCCCCAAAGAATGGAAGGAAGCGATAATTATAGCGATCCATAAGCCTGGTGAGGATGCCACAATTCCAGCCAACTACAGACGAATCAGCTTACTACCGACACTTAGTAAAATAACTGAGAAAATAATTCTTAATAGACTGAACACGCACCTTAGTGAGAATGATATTATCATTCCGGAGCAGTTTGGATTTCGGCCAAAACACTCCACCACTCATCAATTGCTGAGAGTGGTAGAGTACATATCTTCTGGACTTAATAGTAAGACACCCACAGCTGCGATTTTTCTTGACATACAAAAAGCATTTGATAAAGTGTGGCACTGTGGATTAGCATACAAATTGATCACTCTAAATGTCCCTGACGCACTTGTCAAACTTTTAATCTCATACCTAAATAACAGACACTTCCAAGTTAGAGTAAAAGATAACTTGTCTACACCCAAGCTCATTAAAAGTAGTGTACCGCAAGGATCCATCCTGGGCCCGACACTCTTTAACATATATCTAAATGACATCCCCAGGACCCTAGACACGGAGCTGGCACTCTATGCAGACGACAGTGCGATACTTGCAAAACATCCTTACGTCTCAGTAATGCACAGACAGCTACAACAACACTTAGACATACTCCAAACATGGCTGGAAAAATGGCGAATAAAATTAAACCCCAATAAATGTCATTGGATTTATTTCTCTAGAAAACGTAAACCTCCGCCGCCTCTGTACATAAACAACCATGCCCTAAAAGCGGAAAAATCTATTAAATACCTAGGTGTAACGATAGATTCCCACCTAACCTGGAAACAGCACGTAACGATCTTAATCAAAAAAGCGTATATGGCCACAGGAGCCTTATACCCAATGATAGGAAACGGAAATCTAAGTTATCAAAATAAACTCCTAATTTATAAATCGGTCATCCGCCCGGGAATGCTGTATGCAGCACCCGTATGGGGATATGCCTGTAAAACTACTATAGACTTACTAGAGACAAAACAAAACAAAACCCTAAGGATTACAGTGACCGCCGGTTATAAGATTCAGTGGTTATAAGAAACAGCCGTTTATAAGACCCAAAACGACAGAAACAAATACAAACTTCATTTTAACATTAAAATTGTGTCGCTTATAAGAAACACGATTCCGCTTATAAGAAACAGTTTTCGACAGAAAATTTGTTGATTTCCTTGCGACGCGGGTGTAAAAAAGAAAAAAATCCATTTGTTTAAGGTTAACTGAAGGACGAGTTGTTATCTCTTGTCTCTGGGCGTACGGGGAGGGGGTGGGAGTTTGCTATGTAACAAAGGATGACAGAGAATTTCTCCGTAGAAAGGCTTAGGGGGAACAACCCCAAACCAGTAAGAAACGAGTTTTAATCTTTTGGCAGTTAAGGAAACATACTGATAAGGAAAGGCATCTCTGCTTATGCACTCAAATAAGATTCGTACAGCTTTAGTTAGTCATTTTATGTTTTGCTAGTGGAAGCATGTCGCAAAAGAGAAAAACCCTTACTTTGCTTGAAAAGCAAAGTTTACTTAAAAAGTATGATTCTCTACCTCTGTGTAGTCAAAGAGAAGCTGCTTCTGCATTAGAAATTCCGCACTCAACATTATGTAAAATCCTGAAAGGCAGAAATGAAATTTTGACGCCAAATTGTAATCTTCAAAGAAAACGGAAACGAGAAGGAAAGGCAGCTGCTATAGAGGAAGCACTCTTACAATGGTTTTCTAACGCCAGATTAAAGAACGCTCCTATCAGTAGGGCAATTTTACTGAAAAAAGCAGAAAATTTTGCGGAAAAATTAGGAGAAAAAGAGTTCCGTGCGACTGATGGTTGGTTAAGCCGCTGGAAAGAACGAAATAACATTGTGTACAAAAAAAATTATGGAGAGAAGCAGGACGCGGACTCCGAGTCGGCATCTTCATGGATTACGCAAAGCTTACCACCTCTATTAGAAAAATACGCTCCTCATCAAATTTTTAACACTGACGAGACTGGGCTCTATTTTAGAGCGATGCCCGAGTATACAATGATGTTCAAAAATGATCTATCCTCCGTTGGAAAAAAACAAAAAGATCGAGTTACAGTTCTGTTAACAACAAATATGACGGGAACTGTAAAAAAGAGCCCTTTAGTTATTGGCAAAAGCAAACTTCCGCGCTGTTTAAGTGGAATAAAAAAATTGCCAGTGATCTACGAAAATTCAAAGAATGCCTGGATGACAAGTAGAATTTTTGAAGACTTTTTGTTAAAGTGGGACAGGGAACTGATGGGAAGAGAAAAAATTCTTTTAATCCTTGACAACTGTTCGGCTCATCCTGTAGTACAGCTGACAAACATTGAACTTTGTTTTTTGCCACCCAATACAACTTCCATCATACAGCCTCTTGACCAAGGAATTATTAAAGCATTTAAAACCCTGTATCGGTCAAATTTGCGACAGAAAATAGTAGATGCAATTGATGAAGAGAAAGGATCGGCTTGCGAAATAAGCAAGAAAATAACCTTGGTTGATGCTATCCATATGATCGCAGGCGCATGGAAAAATGTTTCTGACATATGCATTTTTAATTGCTTCCGTAAAGCAGGATTTTTGAAAAATAATGTTGACATACCAGCAGAAGATGTAGAAGAATTAGAAGCACATTTCGAAGAATGGATTCACATCGATGAAAATTTACAAACATCTGAAGAAAAAAGTGATGATGACATAGTGGCGGAAATTCAGAATGTTTGCAATGAAGAAGAAAATGAAGACGACGTTCCACAAGAAGAAAATTTTCCTACAGCCAAACAGTCGCGAGAAGCCCTAACTATAATTAGAAAAACTCTTGAACATAGAGGGGCATCAGAAAAAGTTTATGGACTATTTTATGATTTAGAAATGGATGTACGTAAACTAATCACAGACTCATTAGCACAAACAACACTGGATAAATTTTTTGCTGTTCCTCAGTAATAGATTACGGTATGTATGGAAATGTACTATGCTCTTATACATAAATGAACGACCTATGAGTTTTACTTTTTATTCTTATTTAATTACATACTAGTATATGCATACATATAGATAATATTTTAAGTTGTAAGGCTTAATTCGTAAAATAAGAAATATTTTTGAATGCAAAACTCAATTTACAAATGTATTATGTATGTACTAATATTTTACTTATATACATTTATCTTTTAAATTCTGTAAAATTGTGTTCAATAGTTAGTATTTACAATGGAAGAACGATATTTAAAAAATTTCCGGATTTAAGAAACAACTGCTTATAAGAAACAAAACGAGCGAAACGAACGTGTTTCTTATAAGCGGCGGTCACTGTATAAGGAAAGCTCCTAGATACTTACGAAACTCGGTAATTAGGAAAGACTTAAAAATAAAAACTGTTAGAGCCCAAATTAAAAAGCTAGCGCTTAAATTCTATAAAAATCTGCCATCTGTTCCAAATGAACTACTATTCAATCTGCATGACTATGATCATCGCAAAGCCAAATCACGTAAGAGACCCCGCGCGGTACTTAATATTGAAAATCGAAATTAGGTAAGTCCCAACTTAAATAGTTGATATTAAATTAAAACTCGATCAATGTTTTTTAAAAAATGTTCTTAAACCTTAAACTGCCAAATTGATAGGAAATCCTTAGAACTGCATCAACTCCCCTAAATTACTCAAACTCTAAATGTGCAACAAACTGCCACACTAGGAGCTAAGTCAAATAATAAAAACAGTAAATCAAAAACCTCGAACCTCCAACTATGGGCAAATAAAATAATGTCACAGTATGAAGATAAGAACCACACCTAGAGATGCGCCTGGTGCTCTTTTCTGGACGAAACCCATCTGCTCTTTGTTTACTACTAACTTGTTTCTTCATCATTATTGGCCCCTGTTGAAGGACTAGGTTCAGTGGAAGACTGTGACCCACATATATGTTACCCACATATATATTACCTGACTAGGGATATGGAGCTCTGCTCCAGGCGCCCTGCTATCGACAAATTACTGGCTGGCTGGATAGCCTTGGCTGTGTGCATATGCTTGACGTCACGAACTCAAACCCTGTGCCTTCTCTGTGAAACCCCATGTTTAAACATATTGGTAAGAGTTACGACCTACCACATATTTATATTCACAGAGACTGATTACTACAACTCTGTGTTTATATTCACAGTTAATATTTGGTGGTGGGTGCCACAGACTATTATATAGTATAGTATATATAGTATTCTGTGGTGGGTGCATTCAGTTAAGAATTGAGATATGCTTATATTATTTGGTTGAGATTATTTGTTTAACGACTTGAATAAGTCTTTCAAATTTTGTTTTTCCTCTATAATCATGAGGTATGCGCAACTAGTGATTGGACCTGCAGGATCTGGCAAAGTAATTATATATTTTTTGTAATATTATTTCGATCTTACAACATGCCCATGTGGCTAAATCCCAGAGACCGGTACGGTTGTTTTTTTTCTATCACGCCAAATCGGCGATAAGCGGAGGGCTATGTTGTGACCTTGGTAACTCTTTAACTCTTCGTACTTCGTAACCATGGTAATTTTGCGAGATTATAACTCTGGCAACTGTCTTAATTTGTGTTATTTTATGCTCATTTTGAATTATTTTACTGATCTTTTAAAATTAGATGTTTCGGAACAAGATTTAAATACAAGTATTGGTAAAATTTCTTTGATTTCATTTGAGTGTACTAAATGGCTGTGAAGAGTGAAAGATCCAAATTCTTTATATCAAATCTGTACCAAATGGTGTATGAATCAGGGGTTAATTGCAAGTGGGTAATGCGATTGTGTGAGAGGAATGATAGTACGGAAGAGTTTGATGGTTATACGTGGGTTTGCCATGTTTTTGTAGCGAATGCGCATTACGTATAAGGAATCATACGTGATTTATTCTAGATTGAGTTTGATTGAGATTTTGAAGCGCGGAAGTAACATGAAAATCACTTTATGAGCTATGGAACACTTTTTGTATAGATAGATGTTGCTATGTGCGATCTCTGACAGCCAGGGCAACCGGATACTGTGATATTTTTTTAGCGGGCTAACCTCGGTACGGTCGCCAGTACCGAGGTTAGCCCGCGAGGCGGTCATAGATCCATGTTCCAATTACTGCCTCACTCCATAAGCCACAGAACATCCGTTGCACAAGCAGCTGTTGCTACGTGCGAACTCCGACAGCCAGCGGGACCGGATTCTATGATGTTTTGTTAGCGGGCGAGCGTAGCGAGGTTAGCTCGCGAAGTGGGTGTAGATCCATGTTCTAATTGTTACATCACTCTATGAGCCACAGAACACATGTTGCTATGTGCGACCTCCGACAGTCAGCGGGACTGGATTCTGTGATGTTTTTTAGCAGGTGAGCGTAGCGAGGTTAACTCGCAAAGAGGGTGTAGATCCATGTTCTAATTGCTACATCACTTTATGAGCCACAGAACACTCGTTGTACAAGCAGCTGTTGCTACATGCGACCTCCAATTGCCAGCGGGACCGGATTCTGTGATGTTTTTTAGCGGGTGAGCGTAGCGAGGTTAGCTTGCGAAATGAGCGTAGATCCATGTTCTGATTGCTACATCACTCTATGAGCCACAGAACACCTCTTGTACAAACAGCTGTTACTACGGGCGACCTCCGACAGCCAACGGGACCGGATTCTGTGATGTTTTTCAGTGGGAGAGCATAGCGAGGTTAGCTCGTGAAGCGGACGTAAATCCATGTTCTAATTGCTACATCACTCTATGAGCCACAGAACACCCATTGCACAAGCAGCTGTTGGTAGGTGCGACCTCCGACAGCCAGCAGGACCGGATTCTGTGATGTTTTTTTAGCGGGTAAGCGTAGCGAGGTTAGCTTGCGAAGTGGGTGTAGATCCATGTTCTAATTGTTACATCACTCTATGAGCCACAGAACACCTCTTGCACAAACAGCTGTTACTATGGACGACCTCCGACAGCCAACGGGACCGGATTCTGTGATGTTTTTCAGTGGGAGAGCGTAGCGAGGTTAGCTCGTGAAGCGGGCGTAAATCCATGTTTTAATTGCTAGATCACTCTATGAGCCACAAAACTCCTGTTGCACAAACAGCTGTTGCTACGTGCGACCTCTGACAGCCAGCGGGACCGGATTCTGTGATGTTTTTTTAGCGGGCGACAGGGTTCCCACTAAGTCAAGAAAAGAGGGGGAGAATTTCTCTCCTTCCAAAAAATTTTGGGAGAGATTTTCTGTTATAAGGAGAGACACTTAAAATTTAATTTTTTTTTTTACCATGCTAATTTAGAAAGTAATAACAAAGAAAGCATTAACTATAACTTATATTCTTTGACATTTAAATTTTTTAATTCTTAAGACTAACATTCTTTTAACATTCTTACTAACATTCTTTTTAAAAATTAATTAGGAGTCATTTAAGTATTAAGCAGGGATGTATCTACAGTGGTCGGTGGTGGTCGGGGTTTCCACCACTCAGAATTTCCGACCACCACTCAATTGCGAACAACACTCATCCAAAAAAATATACATATTATAATTACATTTAAAAAAAGTTATATTCAATTTTATCAAATGTTTTTCTTTAATATAAAAGTATACAATACTAATACTGTTTATGTGTGCGAATTAACGTGAAGCTCGTTTTGAAATTTTATATTCTCAATTATAATTGTTCTGGAAAATCAACCACCACTTACATTTCTCTAGATACATCCCTGATTAAGTAAGCACATTTTTGGTAATTTTATAGCCCCCCCCACTTGTTAGCAAAAATACTCAAATTCCTGACTTCTCCCATGCTTACGTTATGATTTTATTTGCTGACATAAAAACGTCTACATGGGTTATTTTATGTAAAATGACTCACATGCGAATTTATGATTTTTTTGTCTGTAAACTGCAAAAGTCGAGGGCCGACTGTATTTACTTTATATTTTGATTTTTAAAATCAATGTATGATCAATTTTCATGCAGCAATAGCAATTAAAAACTTTAACGATTTTTGATCGCCGAAGGCGAATATTGACGAAAACGATTTCACTAGGCAAATAGAATTAGGTAATAAATTTGACTTTATGTTTGAAAATGGATTTTTTTTTTTTTTTATATTTTTTACAAAACTTGCAGAACATAAGGATTGCATCGTCCTTTTGTTGAATCTCAAGCCAGTCATGTGATTTTAGCCATTTTGTTTGACTCGACTTTTTTCTTTTTGTTTTCAAAATAGCCCTTTATTTCATTCTTTTAACATTCTTACTGACTTTCTTTTTAAAAATTAATTAGGAGTCGTTTAAGTATTAAGTGAGCACATTTTTGGTAATTTTATACCCCCCCCCCCACACACACACTTGTTAGCAAAAATACTCAAATTCCTGACTTTCCCCATGCTTACGTTATGATTTTATTTGCTGACATAAAAACGTCTACATGAGTTATTTTATGTAAAATGACTCACATGCGAATTTACGATTTTTTGTCTATAAACTGCAAAAGTCGAGGGCCGATTGTATTTACTTTATATTTTGATTTTTAAAATCATTTTATGATTAATTTTGATGCAGCAATAGCAATTAAAAACTTTAACGATTTTTGATTGCCGAAGGCGAATATCGACGAAAACTAGGCAAATAGAATTCACTAGGCAAATAGAATTAGGTAATAATTTTGACTTGATGTTTGAAAATGGATTTTTTTTTTATTTTGTATTTTTTACAAAACTTGCAGAACATAAGGGTTGCATCATCCTTTTGTTGAATCTCAAGCCAGTCATGTGATTTTAGCCATTTTGTTTGAAAAGTGTCGACTTTTTTCCCTTTGTTTTCAAAATAGCCCTTTATTTCATAAATAATACGTTTGTAAAATAATTTTTCTCTATAAAACGCGAAATAATTACAAACACTGTAGTCGATGCAAGCAGATTGGTAAAGTGGGAAATATTTTTCAAATTAAACGAGGTATGCCGAGGATAGCGTACAAATGCAGATTTTCGTGATGCTGCTGCAAAATAACCCTTCATTTTATTAATAATACGGTAGAAAAATGGTTTGGTTTTTATTATTTGTATATTAACACATTGACTGCCGATCTCGCGCCAGCGCGTGATGTGGCGTTATCGCTGAATAGCCAATCACGCGCCTGCGCGTGGTGTGGGGTGATGTGTCAGGTGCCAGTCACGCACTGGCGCGTGAAAAGCTACGCTTGTATGTTTATTCTCCAGTTCAATCGGCATTACGTTTTAGGTATGTATGCTGGTATTGGCGTGGAGTGAAGGTTAGAAACTAGTTGTTCATATATGTGGTTTCGGATTTCTTGCTTTATTACTTATTGAAAAAATAATCTTGTAACATGAGTTGTACAGACGATAGTTCTGCAAGGCCTTCACGTCAGAAGAGAAGAAAAGTGCAAAATAATAAGCCTCTAACGCCTGATGAGATTGCAAATTTGTTGGCTGAGCTATCAGATAACCCGAGTGATTTTAGTTATGACAGTGGCAGTGACGAGGAATTCTTTCCTCCCAAAGGTGGCCATGATATTTCGGATTTGGAAGATGAAGACGACGAACATATCGTGCAAGGAGCGACATGTCAACAGCATGATTCTGCTATGGTAGAAAACATAATTTGGGAAAATGGCTCAACATCCATGAAACAATTTCTTTTCACAAAATCTGAGTGTTTGCTGCAACCTGTTTCAGGTGACAATCCTATAGATTACTTTTGCCACTTTTTTACCGATAATATCTTGGATGAAATAATTGCTGAAACCAATGACTATGCTCTTAAAATACTTTGTCGCCGTGAAAAAAAGAAACATTCTCGAATTAATGCTTGGAAGGACACCACAAAAGATGAACTATTGGTATTTGTGGGATTAATTTTACATATGGGAACTATACGAATGAACCGCATACAAGATTACTGGAAAACAGATACACTGTTTGGGTTACGTGCATTCTCAGATAATATGAGCAGGAATCGATTTTTGTTATTACTGAGGGCATTGCACTTCGCAAAAGTCCCAGAGCAGAATGCAGAACCCCCAAAGGATCGACTATATAAAGTCAGAAGTATGGTAAATTTGTTCAATGCACGATTATCTGAAATATATTACCCAGGACGAGAGATTAGTTTAGATGAATCGATGATATTGTGGCGTGGACGACTTATTTTTAGACAGTATATACCAAACAAACGTCATAAATATGGTATCAAGTTGTATATGATCACAACACCTAATGGTATAGTTCTCAAATTTATGGTATATACAGGTATGTTGGATGATTCTGGTGGAAAAGGACATGCACATAAAGTTGTGCTGAGTTTACTTGATGGAATGCTAGATGTAGGGCATAGCATATTTATGGACAATTATTATAATAGCTATGAACTGGGAAAAATGTCTTGCTGATAGAAAGACTCATTGTACTGGGACAATCAGGAAGAACAGGAAGACATTTCCGAAAGAGGTTAGCGAAAAAAAACTAAAGAAAGGGCAAACTGTAGCAAAGTATGCTAATGGTGTAATGATTGCTAAGTGGAAGGATAAGCGAGACGTCACTTACATTTCTAATGAATACAAAAATGATATTATAGAAACGACAAATAAAAGAGACGAAATGAAATCAAAACCACTACCTATAATTCAATATAATAAATTTATGGCAGGCAATGATAAGCAAGATCAAATGCTTGCCTACTATCCATGTGAAAGGAAAACAATTAGGTGGCCTACCAAAATATTTGTGCATATTTTGCAAATGATGATGACGAATTCCCACTTTATTTATAACAAATATTACAATGGAAATATATCACTTTATGATTTTCGTTTATCGGTGATAAGATGCTTATTGAAGCAGCCCTCTGAACACCATGCTCCTGTGAGTGATCCATCTCTAACGGAACATGTGCTCAAACCGCGGGAAGAAAAAAAAGGCGGGAAGGTACTACGTAAGCAATGCAAAAGTTGCTATTCCCAAGGAAAACGTAAAGATACCATCTATATCTGCAAAGTTTGTGAAGGATCTCCCGGCTATTGTTTAGATTGTGCAAAGATAATACACGAATAACATTCTGAAATATATCGTTTGTAATAATATCATTGTAACTAACTCGTAATAAATTCATTTGTAACATATATATTTGTTTGTGATACAGTTTCATACAAAAATAATGCATATTGTTACTTATTTTTCTTATTTTGATTCATTTTTACATGCCACGCGCTAGCGCGTAATGTGGCATTTGGGATATAATTTTACCTCTAGTGCCAATCACGCGCCGGCGCGTAGTCATTAAATTCTATAATTAAAGGCTTACATAATGCTTAGCAATCAGTGTGATACACATAATCATCTTTTATTACCACTTTTAAATCATATTTATTATAAAAAGTAAGTCGGCATATGGGTACAATCTACTTCTATGTCAGGGCAATTGTTGTCAACACAACCTCTCATGACCAGCAGTTAACGTGTTAAACGACATAATTATAAAAAAATTCAGTCGATGCAAATATATTGTGAAAATGGCAAAAAGATATTCATTGGTCATCTCTCCTCAGAAAATGTGGGAATCGCCGTATGCGAACGCCGTTTTCGCAATCACGGAGAAACAGATCTTCAGATCATATAAGAAAGGAATGTCTGGTAAAAAATTCGTTGCTTTGTTCAAATTTTGTAACATTTTTTGGGCATATATGGCCAATTTCACGACATTTTCGGGATTTTTGTAACCTGTAGACATATTGTGTACGGGGGAAAGGATTTTCGCCCGCGGAAAGAAGAAAATTTCTCGAGCAAAACACAAAAAATGCGGAAAGTACTCGGAAGGAGCATAATTTAAATCCGTGAAAGAATCCTATAAAAAAAAAAGCAAAATTTTATTTGATCGAATTTGCCACCCGCGCAAACTGAGGGGACACTTATAGTTTTCTATAAAATATCTCTAATTAGAAACACATAGTACTTTAGTGTACCCAAATCGCGATTGACTGCGATTCAGACGTAGCTACGAAATCGCGGTCCGCGACCGCTCGGCAATCGGCCCGCGATTCGCAACGAGGCAACTGATCGCGATTTGCGGTTGCGTAACAATCGGCCCGATCGGGATTGGGCATCGGATTTCTGGGTATCCAATTTGAAGGAAAAAATAGTTTTAGGCCGGAACTGGAGAGAGAGAAATTCTCGCGCAGTCTAAATTTTTACGTGAGATTTCTCATGGATTTCACGAGAATCTCGCGGGTTCGCGCTGAAATGGGAACCCTGGCGGGCGAGCGTAGCGAGGTTAGCTCGCGAAACGGGCGTAGATCCATGTTCTAATTGCTACATCACTCTATGAGCCACAGAATACCTGCTGCACAAACAGCTGTTGCTATGTGCGACCTCTGACAGCCAACGAGACAGGATTCTGTGATTTCTTTTAGCGGGGGTTAGCTCGCGAAGTGGGCGTAGATCCATGTTCTAATTGCTACATCACTCTATGAGCCACAGAACACCTGTTGCACAAATAGCTGTTGCTACGTGCGACCTCCGACATATACATTGAATTACGATATATACATACGTATATATATACATATACATAACTATTACTTTAGAAACTTACATTTGTTTAACCTCTAATTTTTGTAGGATATATCTAAAGTTATCTTAAGTTTTGATGGATATTTTTAATAAACTGGAAAATAAAATATTGACTTTCATTGAAATATATACACGAGCTTTTTTGCGAAAAATCATTATATATCTTCCCCTCACTCGCATATACATTGCAGAAATTGCTAGTAAATGTATACATCTTTAGAATGCTACTTAGTGACTATGATAAAAATGAGTAGTAGTGTATATTCACTTAAAATGCACTTTAGCAAATGAAATCTTTAAATATATAATGTTATTAATGTATTCTAAATAACTAATGTTCATTACAAATATAAATTCGATGTTTAATGGGATTAATTTCAATTTTTATTTGGCATCATTGGCAGCACAGCATCAGTTTACCTTTACGCACTATGATAAAAATAATATCCCTTTGCACTTACGTTTCTGCACATTTTACTACGCAGGTTGTTTATTTACATTCGTGCTCACATAATCATGGTAACTTTGCGACTTGGTTGGATACTATGGCAACTGCCTCAACATCGGGCGCCAGAAAAGTCACCAAATTAAAGACCGTACCAGTCTTTGAGATAATGCCCAATAGACTTACAATATTTACAAGACAAATTGTTGTATGTTTATACCGATGGTTCTCTACTTAACAGAACTTGGGGGGGGGGGGGAGTTTCTTGCACACTGATTTTTAGTTACCTGTTGAAGATTCTACAACACACTTTGATGGGGAGGTCTAAGCAATTTTTGTGGCATTGCAGTAACTCGCAATTCGTCCTTTTTCATTCAACAGAGCTGCCATCCTCTCAGACTCTAGTTCAGCTCTCCAGGCACTGTCCGTAATGAAGAAGCAATGGTCCCCGGATTGAAGAAGTCAAGACGCTTTTAAAAGACCTAACGCACAGAATCACTTTACAGTTCGTGCCTGCACATTGCGGAGTACCAGGAAATGAAAAAGCGGACTTTTTGGCCAAAAATACAGCTCTGTTCAAGGAAGAAGGATTTTTTGGTAGGGTGTGTATTTTGAAGGTAAAGAGGTAACTATGAAAATAGTAATCCCTATGACCTAGAGATTGCTGTGTTTATGGGCACCTATTAGAGATGAATCAAGATTCAATTTAGAGAACTGAGCCCGAACTGCTCAATGTAAAATAGAGCCAGAATATGCCGGAAAATAACATGTGTTTTTAACTGATACTTCTGTTATCTGCAATGAGAGTGTTTTCCTTATTTGGGGGGACGACTGTTTTTGGCAGGTGTTCTTGTGATTTTGACAAGCTGAATGTCGTCAAGCAGGACTTGTTTGTACTATACCCATGTTTGAGAAATGCCTGAAAGAGATGCTCTTTTTCAAACTTTCTCTCCAAAAGTGTTAGAGGCAAGGCAAAGTGCCATATCCTCTTGAGTTTTAGCTCCTTAGAGCGTAATGTAATATAATATAATATTGGGTGAGTTTGGTGGTGGGTGTACATTCAGTTGTTAAAGTAATTGAGACATGCTTATATTATTTGGTTGAGAGTTGAGATTATTTGTTTAACGACTTGAATAAGTCTTTAAAATTTTGTTTTTCCTATATAATCATGAGGTATGACTGTAAGACTTCTAAGGTTGAAATTTTGAGCACTGCCAAAGAAACTTTTGGTGTACTTTTAAATAAAGTGAAAAATTTTCTTCTTCATACTTACATTAAAAGACAATAATCTGTGGCTTTTGACTATTTAAAATCAGAAGTTGGTGTAGAAAATGTTGTTATATAGCTGGATTTTTCAGAAACTGTAGCAATTGTACCACAGAATGAAATTTGTTGTGTTGTTGCTAAGCCCCTTGACCTAGAAAATGCTAGATCAAGTCCAAAGATCACACCTCCCACAAAACAACTTTATTTCCTTCGTCAGATCATGGCATTGAGAGTAGTTGCGGCTTCTGTTAAATGAAGAACCTCTGTAGGTAAAAGTCTGCCGAAGCTTCGAAGTTTACCTGTTGACATTTAGCTAGGAATAAAAGGAATGGCCTTCATGCCTAGGGTGACCCTACCAGGAGAAAACTCCTGACGTACTTCACCCATTCCTCTCAGGAAATTCAATCTGCACATTTGTTGCAATCACAAGCCACAATTTTCCTAGCATGTGTGTGGATTTCAAAAAATGTTACACAGAGTTTTGCAATAGTTTCTGATTCACAAGAATTGAGATTGATATAATGCCTCTATACACATATTTCATACAATAAAATAAGAAAACAAACTTTGAAAATTAAGTAAAGCATATTTTTACAGATTGATTTTGTGAAAAAGGAATTGCCAATCAGTATTGTTTACAGGTCGCAGAAGTCCTGAAAAAGTCATAAAAATGGAAATCAATCACAAACCAAAAAAATGTAAACCGATCACACCTGAAAATGGTATGAATTTGAGAAAATTAAGATATTAATTTTGAGATCAGAGTTTTCCCATTCTTCTGGTAATCCATTTCTGCGTAATTATGAAAATCATGCTCGCAAATGAGGATTCCCACTGCTTCACGCAAGAGATGGTCAAATGATCAATGATTACTTTTCTCCCACTTTTAAAATGTATTTGCATTTATAAAATTCTTATAATAATTTTGTATTATATAGAAAAAAAACTATTTTTCACACTTATCATTAATGAAATGAAGGGCTTTTTTGCAGCAGTACCATGAAAAACATTAACATTTAAATAAATTTATCTCTTTGAATATTTTTAAATTTACCAATTTCTGAAATGATTAATAATAATAGTAATTAAAAGAAAAAGAAATTGTTCAGTTTATTGTTTATTATATGTATAAGAAATATATTAAATATATAAAAATATTAAAATATGCTTATAAAATTAAATTAAAAAAATTGTTATTTATAATGTTAAAAAGTGTCAAAAATACCCATTTATTATTGAGTGGGTGATTATCATGAGATAAAAGAGACAATTTTTTGGAACTTGAGCGAAACATATATGTACTGCTAATAAAACATTTTCCTTCAGCAGAATCACTTGCGAACATTCCATATTTTATAAATTTTACAAAACTTAAAACTGAAAATATAGTTTTCTAAAAATTTCACCTGCTCTTTTTTTTTTTCATGAGTAAAAATATCACTTGTACCTTTCTTGTTTTTTCTATCCTTCTTTCTATTCTGTTGTTTATCCTTTTTCTTAAAATAAAGCCGTACCACCCTTTTCTTCCTCTAAAGTAGAAAACTAAATTATCAAAAACTTCTTTTAAAGTTACTTGTTTTTCAAACAGCAGTGTGGAAGGACTATTACATTTCATTTTTAAATTAATGAAAAAGAAAAAAGTGGAAAATTTTCTCGAAAAATATAACAGAAGTTCAGGAAAAAATTTTCGACCTATATCTTTACTACTATCAATGATACCCATAGTCAGCTAATAATTTAAAATGATATTGTTGATTAAGATTTTTAAATTTTCAAATCATGGTTTACTAAATGCATGAGTTCATCAGGTAAATACTTATTACTTTCACTACATGGCCATGTTATGGCTAATGATAGACAGCAAGATTACTTAAATTAGACATGTGTAACCAAAAATAAATATAGACCAGTGCTTGCCTACTATATGCTACAAACATGAAATGTAAGTAGTAATTACATTTTTACATGTTAATGTTAAATTATTTAGATTTATATAAATATTTTATTCATATATGAGAAATTTATTGTAATGTACAAAATTGTTTTGAAATTTAATGTATATATACAAAATTGTTTTTATGATGCAAGAATAGACGGCAATTGCAACATTTTGACATATTGTTTTGAAACAGTTTTAATATATTTTATTGATATATATTATAAGAAAAAAAATGCTATTTAGAAGTGAAATGTATTTATATTTGAAAAAAAAAACACCCTTTTGTAAAGCAGCTCATAAAAAAATAAAGTATGTGGGTATTCAGGAACTTGGGCAACGAATATAAGCACAAATAACACAACAATGCAGCATACAGCTATTTCGAGGATACTCCGGATCCCTTTTATTAGTGCAAGAGAACCAACTAGTTAGAGTAGACTAGTTACTATCGTATCAACTAGTAACAGAGTTACTAACAGCTATTAAATAATATAGCTGTATACTAAGCTGTTTCTTCTATTTGCACCCATTCCTCTTTTCGACTTTAGGTTTGTTGGTTCTTTTGCACTGATGAAAGGGATCCAGCATATCCTCAAAACAGCTGTATGCTGCATTATTATGTTATTTGTGCTTATATTGTATAAAAACAGAATTGGGTGTACTGCATTTTTTTCAATACCTACTGATAATTCAAAAAGAAACATTTCACCACTTTCTTAAGAAATAATAAAACTAAAAAATAAATTAGTTTATTATATGTATAAACATACGACAAAAATAAATTTTAAAAATGCTTGTAATTAAGCATTTTAAAAAATAAATTATTTTATATAATATTAAAAACTGTTTAAAAGATACCTGTTTGTTGAGTGAGTTAGTATCATGAGAAAGAAGAGACAATTTGCAAGATGAGTTAAGCATATATTTAGTGCTATTAAAGCATTCTCCCTCAGCAGAACTTGCAAAAACATTCCACTTTTAATATTTTTATAAATTGTGGAGAACTCAATATTGAAAGAAGGCTTCTTAAAACTATTTGCTTTTTTCTGAGAATGAGTAAAATGCCACCTGTTCCTTTTTGGTTGTTACCCATTCTTTTTCTTTAAACTAAAGGGCACATATATTTACTCCCCACCCTCTTTCATTTTTCTTTTCAAAATTAGAAAACTGTCCAAAATATCTGGTAAAGCTTCTTACAAAAAAAGAATGGAAAATTTTCCATTTCCTTAAAATTTTCTGACCCACATTATTTCAACTGTGTATACATATTTGAAATTTTATATAATTCATGCTATAATTATGTAATACACTGCTAAGGGAGCATATTTCATGGATGATTTTTAAAGAGTCAATTTAATTTGGCATTTCATAAGAAAAAGTATTTATACTTTCCTTGAAAGCTTTTACAATGTATTGTGTCTTAGGTTATTATTACTATTATTATTATTTTCTTTTTTACTGCACATTTGAGTTGGAAAAAAATAGAATGGATTGGCGCAATGTGATAATTCTTTTTGGGAAAATTGGAACTTCTCAGTAAAAAAACACAAAAAGTGGATCCATGTAACATTTTCATCCCTGTTACATGTGAAAAATATTTCCGCAATAACAATGCAAAAATATAAAACCGCCATGGCACGAAACAAAACACAGGATTTTGCTACTTTGTGGATGCAACCAATTTGAAGCCATGATACAGAGAAAATGATTTGCAGTTGGTTTTATCAGTAAAAGCACATTTTTTATTGGAGGTTTTACAGTATGATATCATGTTTTCAACAGCTTTGTGATGTTGCACATCTTTATGAAAATGCGTATGTGGTAGTGCAGGAGTTTCCAAAATAAACTTGTAATAGAAGATGATCATTGCTACGAAAGATGTATCACATATATAATAAAGTTAATCAAAGCATTTAAATGTGATCAGACAAATTTTCTGAAAATACAGAAGTGAAATCTACAGAAGCAGAACTGGAAAGTCTTAATAAACCTCTCAACCCCTTTTGGAATTTGATGCTGAATCTATATCAGCCATTATCTAAATTATCTGTAGTTAATTCTGAGAAATAGATGTTTCAAGGAAAATATTTAACAGAAATGTAGATCTAAATTTATCACCATAGTTTGCGACACAAAATTAAAATTTCCCCCAACCTTTAAAAAATTCTAATTATACTTCAACCTAGATATTTGATATATTTGCACTTTAAAAATTACGTATTTGTTAGTGAATTCCAAATAGAGTATCTCAATATCTTTTTTCACTATTCATTTTAGTCAACATATTGTTCTACAATTGCTAAACATTGTGAAGATGCCCAAAGATTCGTAAAAGTTATGAATCTTGATCCTGCTGCCGAGCACTTCGACTATCAGCCAATTGCAGGTAATGTTGCATAACTTTATAAAAGTATTTTTGCAATTTTTCTGATTTTCTAATTTTACACCCTTTCTCTTCTCAGATATTAGGGATTTAATACAGTTAGATGATGCTATGGAAGATGAAGATTTACATTATGGACCTAATGGCGGGCTAATCTTCTGTCTGGAGTAAGATTAAGTTTTGTATTTTTTTTATATGCAACAAAATTCTCTTTCTAGGAATACTCTAAACTCACTAATTCATAGCTTCCTGTTCCTTAAAATATATATTAAGATTCATTCTTTTATGACTTTATTATAACTATCATACATTTCACATTTCAATGATTTAATGTCACCGATCTATTTTAAAACGTTATTATGCTCTGTTATCCACCAGTTTTAAAAAATAATGTAAAAATTAATTCCTTCATACTATGGTGTAAAAATGTTTAAGGGCAGGCAAAAAATGACCAGTGCAAGAAAGTACTGGATAAAAAATTATGTTAATCAAATTACAGTGACTTAAGGTGAAAACGAACCTTTTTTTGGTAGAATGTATTTTAATAATTTTAAAACTGTCTCAGATATGCTGTTTAATAAATTTTAATAGAATATAGCTTGGAAAAAGTATGAGGATAACCATCTTTTTTAACAACACACCCAAAATTTATATATTCTATTTTTCAGGGCTTGAAATTCAAATTTTCAATGGAAGAGATCCTTCTCTCCAACATGCATAAATGGAGAGGATTGTAAATTTTGTAGGGAGGTACCCAGTAGCAGAATATATCTAGCTGATCTGTGACAAAGATTGAGGGTTTGAAAATTTATCTGCAGCTTGTACATTGTCTTGGTTGTTTCCAAAATTAGTCATTTTTTGTGTATTTTTTTTATAAATTTCAAGTTGTACATACTTTTGTTTATTATTTTAATGACTATTTAAATTATATTAAATCGAAAAGTAAATTAATATTTAATTAAAATTATGAACCTGTAAGTACAGTTGCACATATCAAATTTTAGTTTATGCTCCCGAAATGACTATATTTAAGTACTTCTCATTGCTTTAATTATGTTAAGAGAATAACCATTTATTTAATTAATTATATGTTTGAGAAATAGCATGAAACATGAGGGGAGATTCATAAGATTCACAATAAAATAATATGAAACATATTACTTTTATCTGAAAATAATACAAGCAAAAATTCACAGAAATATTTATATGTTTTAGCAATGTTAATTATTAACATGTATTTATAATTGCTATCTTCTCATTTTTGGTATTTATTAAATTTAAAAGACTTATTTCTGGTCTTTTTTTTCTAATTAAAGTTTATCTTTAGGCCATTGTCAGTTTCCTCCATTTTTTTTCAATTTCTTAATGGTTTCCTGATATTTTACAGATTTTTTTTTTAAACATTTTGAAAATCATTAACTATTATAATCACTAATTATTTTCCAACCTTGTTTAAAATTATACTGATGTTTTTCATTATAGGACATTTGGGGTTTCATACACAATTTAATTATTCAAGATTTTTTAGATTTTATTTTTTAGCAATACAGTACAAGATCTATTATCCGGAATGCTTGGGACTTCAGGCATTCTGGATAAAGGGTTTTTCCGTAATTCGGAACACTTTTTCTAAAACTTACTGGAATGATCTCAAATATCATTATAGAAAATTATAATTCATTTTAAAAACATAAATGTATTAAAAAAAGCTTTTTTACAATCTATATGGGTTAACTAAAATGCAAATTACACATAATTATATGGGTCTATCTCAAGGTTATCCACAAAATTTCATTAAATTCGGTTCAGCTGTTCTCCCGAGATGATGAGACAAATGAAAGTTTCGCTCTTTAGTAATATCTCGAGAACCACTGGTCGTGGAAACTCCAAACATGGATTAAATTTTAAGTGGGGCTATTTCCAGGCTACCCACAAAATTTCATCAAATTTGGTTCAGCTGTTCTCCCATGCAGACAGACAGACATATTTTCAATTTTATTTACATAGCTGCAGATCGTTAAGGTAGAAACTGTAAAAATATATACCAGCTGACCTATAGGTTGAATGGACTTTTTTTGAAAAATGAAGATTTTATACTTTGGACTATGACATCCAGCTATCGAATTGAACCTCATTCAATTCATTTGGCACTACATTGTTACTTTTTTACACAGGATAAATACTTTTAACTAGGCTCTTCAGGTTAAAGGGGATTAAAAACCATTGCAAGTATATATCGATATACACTGTTTACATGATTCTTAACTCAATACTAGCAGCATACTCGTTCTTTGTACGGAGTATATAATATAAAGAAACTTAAAATTCACAATCATGTGCAAATTCCTATAGTATACTAAATGACATCTTTAATCAAAATATTCCGTTAAAATATTTAATTTAATGCTCCTAAAAAGAAGTTTAGGAATTTCTGTTCTCGCTATACAAAATTATCTTCATGGGCAGATCTGATGAATAAAATATCCTGGTCCCTTTCCCTTTTTTAAGTTAATTTACAAAAAAAAAGGGAATTGTATCAATATATGCAAAATGAAAGCATTAAAATTGTATGGGACCCATACTACTTATACACATGAATACTAGAAAATATAAACTGTATTAGTACATTACATGTATAAATTGAAAATATCAATAAACCCATAATTGACTCCAATATATGCCAGAATGAAAGCACTAAAATTATATGGGAATATATATATATATATATACAGTACAGGATCTATTATCCGGAATGCTTGGGACTTCAGGCATTCTGGATAAGGGGTTTTTCCGTAATTCGGAACACTTTTTCTAAAACTTACTGGAATGGTCTCAAATGTCGTTATAGAAAATTATAATTCATTTTAAAAACATAAATGTATTAAAAAAAGCTTTTTTACAATCTATATGGGTTAACTAAAATGCAAATTACATGTAATTATAGTATCAAATTTAGTGATTAAGAAAAATTTTGAAAGAAAAAAATGTCTGAAAAAAGTTGATTATTCAGAGTAGTTATTAGAAGTCTTTTTTTTTTTTTAACATTTCAACTAAAGTGGGCCCTCACCATATTCATCTAATATTTTGGCAGAAGCACCTTTGTTCATATGTTTCAAAATATTTTAAAGTACTTTTAATAAAATTAAGATGAGAAAGATGTTCATTTTTAATTGAAATGAGATATTCAACTATGGGTGCAAATATATCAAATTCTAATTTATGCTCTTAATGTATTTCTAATAAGTGTTCAAAACTATATTTCAAATAAAGTTCTCAGTGATTTGTAAGTTTTGTTAAGCAGGGCCATTTTCTGAAAATCAAAAAATTTAAATTTGTGTTATTTAGGGTGTTATACTTTTTTTTACTATTTTGAGAGGTCCTCCTTGCAATGTAAACTAGTGAATTGCAGCACAGGGTCATTCCATGTCAACTCACACACCTCACAAGCGAGCTCTCATGAATTATTACAATATTTTGCAGGTATATTCCCATTTACTAGGTGGCATATTAATACCAAATTTTAACCCTCAGCTGCTGCTAATTTTTAAGATATGAGGGGTGGAAATTTTAATGTTTTGCTCCCCCATCTCATATTTGACTGACCATAACTCTGGAACCAATAAAGTTAGAAACTTGAATTTGGTATCATTTGAAAGCTTGTAATATGAGCTTTAAAATGATATACAGCATGCATAGTTTTTTTTGTATTTCAGCTTTTTTATATGTGACCTTGGATTTTGACCTTGAATATTTCCAAAACATATCATTTTAAAAATCTGAAAAAAATATATTTTGTACACACTGTTATGTTCCTTATTTGTACCAAGTTTCATATTGGGGAAACTAGGGGATCAGATATTATTTAAACTTCAATGTTTCTCGTGTGTGGCCAAAAATCAATACAGCATTTAAAGTCAGGTGTTTGTGGCTAAATGTGTCATAATCACACTGATAATGCAACATTAGAATGATGAAAGAACCATTTAATGTAATATACGAGTAGATTACGTAAAAAATAAAATTATACAGATTATCTTTTAAGTCAAACCTGACTTAACAATTACTTTTTCTTTTTGACAATGTTTGATTTGCTAGGTTGCTTTCTGCTTCTGTACTTTTATATGTCCTGCCAGTCGCTGTACTTGAGTCAACTTTTGTTAAAACAGACTGCCTGGACACCCACAAAATGTCAGAGTATGAAGGATAAACAAATGATGGTGATGGACCATGTGAGTGTAGAAAATTGATCTGTATTTCATCAGAAGATGTATTCACATTAAGAACACAGCCCATTAAGAACACACTAGGTAGAATCATACATGCAGGTCACAAATCCTTGTATTTCTTCTAATGCCAAAAACATACCTGCAGGAATTGCACACGTCCCCAATGAATATTCATTTGAGTTAGAAAAATACTTCACTTGGACAACACCTTTTTTAACGGGCATAAATGAATGGAACTGCTGAGTGCCAGGAACAGTCACTGCTTCTGAAAAACGGCCTTCAAGTAACTTCTCTTCAGCGGCATACTCTTCTTGTGCTACATAGGCAAAGCTGATGTTCCGAATGTTTGATTTTGCCCAATCAAACACTTGACGAGGAGTCATAATTTGTTCACTGTACGGTCTTTGTAAACTGGCCTTTGCTGCCAAACGTTTGACCGTTCCACCAATGCCATCACATGCACTCTTCCCATGGGAAGTTGCAAAAAAATGCCATTTAGCTGGAATGGCAAAATCATCTTCATGTATTGTCAGATTTAGAAAATTTTTACAATTTTTGTATTGACCTGAACATCCATCAGAGAAATAATAAATTTTTTTAATAGTAAATTTGCATATCTCTGTTAGATGACTTATAAGGTATTTCAGAAACAGATGAACTGCAACGGTATTGTGTGCCATGCAGTCTGAAATAATGGCTAAGCTTTCATGAGCTAAATTGTTTTTGTCATCTAAAAAATAGGCAACAAAGGGATGAATTGTTGCTTGGGCATTATTCCAGTGAAAACCTTGTGCTGCATCCTGAAGAAGAAAAGAATAATTTTCAGCAAAATCCCCCAGCGCAATTGCTTCATTAATTTTTAAATTTACTTTTAACTCTTAAAAATGTTGCTTGTTCAGTTGCAATAAATGAATGCTGTAGCAAGAGCTACAACTTTTCTATAAGAAAAGCAGTAAAGTCCTCACTAGATTTTACTAGTGTTTCTAAAGTTGATCTATCAGTTGATAGCCGCTGCTTAAATGTAATATTTTCAACTCCATTGGCATTAAAAAAGTCAGAAATCTTTAGTGCTAAATTTTCTGAACCTGGACATTCACTGCACTTACCAAAGTAACATGCTGGCTGTGCTGGATTACACAGATAAACAATGTTGGTATGTTTTTAAATAATCATTTTCTTCTTCTTTTGTGAAATTTGACAGAATAGCAGCCAACATCAGTTTTACATTCTGATGAATTGTACATATGCATACAGCATGTGTGCCACTGGCACCAGCTAGAACACAATTCTTTGGCCGAAGCTAGGCAAATTTTGAAAAGCCAACTTTAATTTCAGGATACAATTCTTTAAAGCGAATATAAATTTCATTCAAATTACCCAATATAAGATGCTTTTGTGCATGAGTTTTAATTCCATTGACATAAATTGAAAGAAAATATTTTTTCCCTGGAATAGGAAATATTCAAGGAAATATTCCTGGAAATATTCAAGGTCAAAAGTCAAGATCAGATATTAAAATCTGTATAATTTGAAACATTGAAGTTTAAATAATATCTGATCTCCTAGTTTCCCCCATATGAAACTTGGCATAAATAAGGAGCATAACAGTGTGTATAAAATATATTTTTTTCAGATTTTTAAAATGATATGTTTCGGAAATATTCAAGGTCAAAGGTCAATTTGAATGACCTTCAAAATTTAAAATTGTACTTTTGTATCATGTAATATATCATCTTAAAGCTTGTTTCAAGATCTTTAAAATGAAGTCAATTTTATGTATGTCATGCAATTAGAATAGTAGTTACATGCATTTGAAAAGTACTCAGACCATCAAAATCTGATGATTTTTGATTTTTTGTAATGGCCACCAATCAAAAAGTATTTGTCTTAAAAATCTAAAAACTTGGATTTTTACTAATGTGTCCAAATACTACCCCTGTATAAAATTTCAGAAAAATCGGAGGGGGTCAACTTGAAAATCCCATTTTTTTGGTTGATTTGACATGGAATGACCCCACAAGGCTAATTTGCAAAACTTTTTTGACATCTGGAAATGTGTTACTGAGCATATTCAAAAAAGATTTGAAGAATTTGGGAAAAACAATTTTCGTTTTCTTTTGAAGTTTGCAATAGCTCTATTTATGTGGAGATAATTAACCAAATAAACCTTGATAATTATCTAAAATATGAAAATATGCTAGTTTAGTCAATCTAATGTGCAATAAGGAATGGAGATAGATCAGAAGATAATTGTGCACTCTCGGCAATGCACGAGAATACAAACTAATTTCACAATTGCACTATGTATGTTGTTGAGACCCAGACCGTCCGACCTACCAGAAAGGTGTAAGGTAACTGTTTGGACGGCCGGTGCACTATGTATGTGAAAATCATTAAAAAAATGAACCTAGATAATGATTGAAAATATGTATATAAGCAAGTTTAATTTGTCCAATGTTCAATAATAAAGGGATGAAAAAGATAAATTTGTACTATTGACAATTCAGGAAAATACAAACTAAATTGTGAGATCTCTCTGTATATGGAATTAATTAAAAATTTAACCTTGATAATGAATAAAAATATGTAAATAAGCAAGTTTAGTTAGTCTAATCTGTAATAAATGGATGGAAAAAGATAAATGTGTACTATCAAATAAATAAGTTGGTATCACGTCTGATTTCAAATAAATAAGATTAAGCACACAACTTTGATAGAAGGTCTTTTATTACACTTCTTATAAGACATACAAAATGAAAAAAGACATAAAATATTTTTTAACGGATTCAAAAACGAGTATATCTCAAGAAAAGTACAATTAAAAATACTATTTTATTACAGGAATGCAAATTCAGAAAGGACTGTCAATCCCAATCCCCATGAGGATGACGTCAAAGATAACTATAAAGAGACTTGAATTGTATAAAGTCTGGAATGAGTCGCCAAGCATAACTTAAAATTTGACCGGGGGGCAAAATTACAAATCGACACCCGGTAGAAAGGAATTCAAAGAGAAGAATATTATGGGGGTTATTACAACGCATTAAATGGAAAGTTTTTTTTAACATAGGCAGAAAATTATCATTAACAACATAATGAGCAAGGGCCGTAGAAAGTTTACCACCTTTGACATCCCGAGCTTGTTCTGCTAAACGGATGTCAACATTGCATTTGGTACTGCCAATATAAAATTTATAGTCACTATTGGTAGACAACAGGGGAACCACATACACCCCAGCCCCCAGCATAGCTTTTAAAGTCATCCATATCCCCAGGTTTATCAGAACGAATACTGTTAAATAGAGTAGTAATATTAGAGTGAGCAGGCCTGAAACCAAATTCATGACAGAACTGAATAAAGGGACGGAAAATCTTAGGATGGTATGGAAAACTAGATTTATAAGTTAAACGATCTTTTAAAGCAACAAGTTTAATATCAATTTGAGTAAATTTACGGCGAATGTGGGCGAAAATCTTATATATAAACTCAAAAGAATAGGCAACCTCATGGTCTAGATTAAAAATAAAATTCATTTCATCACTCAAAGCAGAGATAGAAGAACAAATATTAAATGCGCAATTAAAATAAGCATTAAAAGAAACTTTTTTAGTGGAAATAGGATGGTAAGAATTAGCGGGTATACAGGAATTAGTAAAAGAGAGTTTACGGAAAATAGAAGTGTGAAAACCAACAGCAGAACAGGAAACTAGAACATCAAGGAAAGGCAAGGAACAATTGGATTCATGCTTAACAGTAAAATTAATTGAAGGGTAAAAATCATTAACCTTAGACAAAAGAAGAAAGAGATTATTCAAATCACTATCCCAAATAATAAAAACTTCATCCACGTAACGGCACCAAAGAATGGGTGGGATCGGTAAAGAAGGCAATATTTCATTCTCGAGCTCCTGCAAAATTGCCTCGGTCAAAATACCAGATAATGAGCTACCCATATGTGCAGGTGCACCACAATCACGAAAACTCAATTGAATTTGGACTTGAAGACAAATAAACTTGAAGACAAAGCTGCAATCCTCAGTCATGTACATTCAGATCCCCTTATCAAATTTATAGAATGAGAAATGACCTTTCTGTGATTGTGGCATTATTATATATGATCTGTTGTTATATTTAATACTGTATTAGAAGGAATAGATATTTAAAAATGTTCATTAAAAAATAAAAATAATCGGTATGAATTAAATTACGACAACAGATGTCAGCACCAAAAATATTTTGGATTAAAATAAAAAATATATTCTATGTTTTATTGGGTATTAAATTTAGTTTTAATATAATCTAAGCATTGCATTTTATCTTTCAGAAAATATTTCGCAACTGTTTGAGCAGAATTTCGGTGAAAAACGTATGCCGCGAAAGTTAACAAAGTGCGGATAAGGCAAAAGATTTACTGATGCTCACTCTTAAAAGACAAGTTATATCAGTATGTTCCCCTAATGTTTCTGTACATATGTACCAAATTTCATACTTTTGTATGCGATAGATTTTGCGGTATGTGACAGAGAAACTTGAGGAACTCGAAATTTGCCAAATGGTATCGATGTCAGCTACTTTTTTTTAATATAGAGAGAAACAAACAAAACATTTTGCAACTATTGATGTCGTGAACATTACAATTTAATTGTTATATTATACAACGTTTGATTATAAATTTATCTATACTAAAAACATAATATGATATTTTGCCACTGTATGCAGGGCCCGACTTAGCCTAATTATGGTCCAGGGCAGACATTTTTTCAAAAGCACTCTTCACCTCATGATATATATGAAATGATAAAAAATATTTTTCAAAAAACATTATTGCATTCTAGAAAAATGTATACAAAATATGGTTCTTACATATTTTAATGTAATTTAAATTATTGGCAACTTTCTTATCATAGCCAAGATGCCAACATGCTAAATTAGTTCGGTTAATTCCTATATATCCTCGAATGAATTTTTTCTCTGGGAGAACCTATTTTGATGGCATAGATATTTTTTTAGGAGACAGTCGCTAATTTTTCGATGTTTCAGTTGTTTAATTTGGAGCCCCACTGCTGTGGGGGTCCGGGACAGATGCCTCATATGCACCTGTGTCAGTCAGGCCCTGACTGTATTATGAACAAACAGCAAAATGTACAGTTATGAAATTTTGTAGCATGTTTGTAATACAGTAAACAATCGTTCTTAATAGCAGACGATATGAAGGAGTTCGCACTGCAGGCTCAGTGAGTACCAGGAAGTAGAAGACAGAGCCTCCTAACTCTTGAAGTGAGTTTCGCAATTGGCGAGCATAGTGAGCTTGGTTGTTGTTGAGACCCAGACTGTCCGACCTACCAGAAAGGTGTAAGGTAACTGTTTGGACGGCCAGGAAGTGCCACCCAATTTAGCTGGAACCCAGTGGGGGAGGCATCCATGGGGACCGTACCCTCCTTCACCAACCTCTTGGAAGGACTTACGGACCCACATGCTTAACGTGATCGTACTCTGCATGAACACGGCGGCAGTTGTGGCAGCGTGCAAATCCAGCGCGCAAACCACTGGGCTACCGCACCCGAAATGTACCAACAGCACACGGTGTTCCCAGGTGGTCACCCACCCAAGTACTAACTGCGCCCGATGCTGCCTGACTTTGGTGATCTAACGAGAACCGGTGTTTTCAGTACGGTACGGCCGTTGGCATATAGTGAGCTTGGTGAAATTGTTCACAAAGTGAGTTAAGGAAGTTGGTGAGCATTAGTTGATAAGGGGGGGGGGGCAAAGCCCCAATGGTTGCACCACACCTGTAGTGAGCTTCTATTAATGAGCGGCAGCAAATGGAGGGCTGAGCTCTGGGGTTTTATGAGTGTCAGAGAGCATAGGACTCATAGGCGGTCATGTGTGCTGTGCGGATTGAAAGAGCTTGCAAAGTGAATTCTAGGGCCAGTGAATGTTAGATAATATGGGATGGTCCTCAACGGGCATATTACGCCTGTATAGCTGGCGGCAAGTGCTCATGAAGCGAGCCCAGTGAGCATCAGGCAGTAGGAGGCGAAGCCTCCTAACTCCCGAAGTTTTTATTTATTGTATGCTTTTGTTTTTATTTATTGTTTTTATGCAAGTAAAATAATATAATATAAAGTTTATCATACATACTAAAACTTGTAAGAAATTGTTACATCAATGTAACGTTGCCGCATATAAAATAAAAATTACACATTATGAGGTCACAAAATATGATGGGGCCCTGAAGGATAATACCACTTAGGGCCCCCAATCATGTAAGTCCGTGTGTGTTTTATATGCCTTAACTGTTTTATATGCTCTAACTGTTGTGTCAGTGCAAAAGAAAAGAGTCCAAGGAAGCACACTGCGAAGAGGTGGCAGACATTCTTTATCATTCCATAAGATTCCTAGCATCCCAATAAAGTTTTATGACATCTCCCTGGCGCTGGGCATCCCTATCTAGTCCTGGACACCCAAGATGTTTTGAGTTCATTCTGCCAACATTACATATTGGGCAAATGTTCGTGGAGAGAACACCTATTCTATTTAGGTGCTCTGCTAAACAATCATGTCCGGTTTTCAATCTAAAATTGGCAACTGCTTCTTTACGTGGTTTAGCGTTGAAAATTTTCCAATTATCTTGGATATCGAGCCACTTTTTACCTCTGAATTTAGTCATAAGGTTATCTTTATAAGTGTTTATCATGTCTCTATGTACAAACTTTTTAAAGGATTCTGGTGGGGCAAGTATTTGATTAATATTTACATTATTTCCCTTCTTTACAAGCAGATCAGCTGCTTCATTTCCGTTGATTCCCACATGGGAAGGTATCCATTGAAAAACAATTTGTTTATCTCTACTTCTCAAGTATTTTATATCTTTCTATTTTGTACTGTAACTGATGTAAACTAATTCATTATAAACATTAGTTTTCAGTTAGGTACCTGAAAAACATCTGTTTAATGATTATTAATTTTTATTTAATGAATTAATTTCATTAATGTTTATAATGAAACTAACTAATATAAAACTAACTATAAACTAATGTTTATAATTTCTCATTATTAAAACTAATGTTTATAATGAGAAATTATAAACATTAGTTTTCAGTTAGGTACCTGAAAAACATCAGTTTAATGATTATGAATTTTTATTTAATGAATTAATTTATATTTCATTTAGATATCTAACTAAAAACTTTGCCTGGCTTAATGATGAATTAGGAGAAGAAACAGATGATTATATATTATTCGATTGCCCAGGTATGCACGAAAAGCATTTGCTTTTCAAAACAGTCTCATTAAAAAATTCAGCTTTCATATTTCAAAAGCTTATGATATTTTTTTATATAATTATATGAACTATTTATGTATGATATGTTTTAATATACAGTGATGTACTCTTCTGATATATTTTATTAACCAATACCCTTCTTAATAAAGGACCCTTAAGGGTATTAATTGTTCCCTGAAGATTTCCTCAAAATTTTTATTTTGCCCACGTATTTGGAAAGTAATGGTTTAGTGCATTAATGAAAAATTTCTCATTTAAGAATTCTTTCCTTCTTTAAGCAAGTAAAATGACGAATTAAATTTTTTTAAAACTAATTTTAGATAGAAACAAACAATGTTAAAAAAACAAAATGTCCTCAGCACGTTTGATTATTTTTAGAATGATGTCTGTCTGCCTGTTAACTGTCTTTGGTCAATTTCTTGTGTACACGATAGCTGCCACAATATTAATGGATTTTCACAAAACTTTTTATCCGGCTTTATTAACAAAAATTTTATAACTAGATAGAATTTTTTAAAAATTTATTTGAAATTTTATATATTTTTTAATACGGTAGCATAGGACAAAATTTGACTTAATTATATGTAAAAGGGGTTATTTATTGCTTAATGATTAAAAAACTTAAGCAGTTTCAATCAGGCTTCCGGAAATCTCCCGTCCTCGCCGGGTTAAAATTCGGCGAGGACGACCAATTTTCGGAAGTTGCCGTCCTCTCGGACGGCCTTGAGATTAGAGATCCCGTAAAAAGAAAAAAAACAAAACAAATTGTTGTCATCGTAAAATTGTGGTGAAAGCTGCCCTTTCCCGTGCCATATGAAAATTGAAATGTCGTCACCTGCAAATCCCCCTAGTGTGCATTATCAATGCCTTCTTTCTAGGAGAGCCGTCAGATCTGAATTGTAACCACAGGCTCTAGTTATTTTTTCTCCCCTCATCCAAATAATTTCTAACCGTTTTCTGCCTCATCCTCCACCCAGTGAATCCGATGATCGCACGAAAATGCGATAGCGCACTCACGATCGAAGTGACATGTTCTCTTCTCCTTTTTAAGGTCTACATGTGTGGAATTTTTGGATTTTCACAAGACCGACAATTCCAATGCTTAAATCCAGACCAAGCCCGAAGAAATTTATAAATGTAGAATGAACTCTGCCTGAAAATAACTGCGTCTCAGCAGGCCCGAAATGATTTGTATTCAAATAAAAATAAATTCATTAAAAATAAATTTGTCAAAATTTTGTATGGAGAATTTAGTTTGTTTTCTTAAACATTTATCTTTACATAGCTGAAATAAAAGCAATAAGTTCATGCATTCCATTTAAATCCATTTTAAAAATTTTCAAAAGAAATATGTTCGGCCCGTTCGTAATGGACGTTTAAAAAAAAAAACTCAACCCTGTCCGAAACAATAGAAAACTCAAGTCCAGCCCGGGCCTAAGCCCAAATCCCCATTTAACTCTCGAAAGGGTTAAAACCCAAACTATAAAATTTTCATTTGCTGTAATAGATGGGAGTAAGTAACAAGTTTGAATTTTTGGAATGAATTCTTCTAGTTTCAGCCAGAAGTGTTTTATTTTTTTCCTCACTTTGGTTTCAACTTTAAAACTAAAACGTTTAAAATTCATTCATTGCATTTGGTCCAGTTGTTTGACAACTGAAGTTAAAGTATGAAACATCTATTCAGTCCAAGAAGATTTTAATCTTGATTGACTACATTCCCTAGAAATTAAGAGTACCGATGAGGTTTAAACTGTTTAGAGACAAGATGATTTATATGATTATTTATTTACCACGCCTTCAAGTTACCAAACATTGAAAAAAAGGAGCGATTCCTTACATATCGTACCCCTTTGCCCCCACCCATAGATCGAAATTCCGCCGGTCCGATCAATTATCGGAGACTCCGCGTCGGCGACTTTCATCGTGGCGGTTAAGCGCTGTGGGGGTGGTGTATGAATATGCTGTTATCGCACGTCAACGTGAGGCAGTAGGTTCTAATTTATTATTGTTGTGCGATGTATTTAAGCACATATATTAAGGAATATAAAGTCAAAATAAAATTCTTAGGAGGACGGGTAAAAATTTTCGAGGACGGGTAAAAAATTTCAATAGCCGTCCTCGCGGACGGGCTAGATTTTGCCGATTTCCCGAAGCCTGGTTTCAATGATTGTAGTGAAAAGTAGTAACAATACAATTTTTGTGTTTATAACTTCATTTGTCCTCCCAAGTTACCCCCCCATGCAGTACATTGTCAAATTTGGTATAATTCAAAAGATTTTTTTAAGCCCTTTAAAATGAAGGGCAACATGCTATACAATTGGACCTTCAATACAGATTTTTTCAAAATTTGAAAGGAAAAACAAAACAAAAAAACAAGGTACTTAGAGATAGATTCTGGTATGAGAAGGTTGTCCAGTTGAGCCACATTCCAGTTAATTCATATTACGAATGTTACAAAACCGAAAAAGAATTTATACCAAATTAAAAACCAATATTATCAGATTATCGAAGAACCGATATGATAGTTACTAATACAGATTAGATTGCAATTATAATGTACAACAAATTTGTAATTACTGTAAAATTATATATAAAACTTATTTCGGCCATAATTTATAACTAGCCACCTTGATAAAAATTAAAACATGAAAAAAAAATATGATACACATGTTAATGCATATTTTATTTGCTCTTCTGAAAATCATAGTAAATGAACATGAAATAATAAATAATTTACATTAATCTGAACAGAGTGAAAAAATTGTTCAATAGGAAATAGGAAATAATTGTATAAAATACAAAATAACGAGTTGTAATTACTGATAAAGGAGACTCAAATAAAAACCCATAAATCAAAACCTACCAAACTTCTATAAAACACATTTGTGCATTGTTAGTTATATCCATGCTGGCAAATTGTAGTAAACATCCTTTAATAATCTCCACCCTTTTGTTAAAAAGCATTTGAGTGGGAAACACTCTTGGTAACTTTTCAGAAAATTGTTGTCTGCCATTGTAGTTAGTTATGCAATGGTTCAATGAAAAATTGCTGAAGAGACAGAAAATAGAAAACAAAGACTATGTTAACTGATTAATAAACAGAGAGTGAACTCATCGCATTTAGAGCTGCCGACAACTAGAAGCAAAAGGATTCTGTGCAAACTGGCCCAGGAATTTTAGGACCCCAGGCTGCATAAACAGTTTACAAAAATAGGTCAATAACACATAAAATAGGGTGTAATAGAGAGGAATAATTACTGCATCGAGGCCTGAAAATTTTGCTGGTGGCACTTTTCGCAAGTCTGTGTCTCCAATCCAATTTCAATAAAAAGTTGTAATTTATGCAGTTAACTAAACATACTGTAGCAGACCACGGGGTATGCTATGCTATTTGAAAAATCAGTTATACACTGAAGTACTCTATGTAAGGAAATTTTTTATGGAAAAGGACTATTCTGGTATGGATATGAATTAGGGATGTCATGAAACCAAAAAAGATCCGATGTCAAATAGCTCGTACTATCAGATTACCGAAGAACCAATATAATCTGATACTAATATTAGATATCTGAACAAAGTGAAAAATTCTTTTATAGGAAATAGGAGAAAATTGTATAAAATACAAAATTTTGGATTGTAATCACAGATATAAGAGTATAGAAATACACAAATAAAAAAAAATCGTACCATAAATCAAATATTTTCTATCAATTGTACTTCATTGTATCAATTGTAATGAGACGTGTTTGTGCATTGCTAGTTATATCCATGCTGGCGAATTGTTGTAAACATCATTTAATAATCTTCTATTCACTTTAGGCAAAAATAATTTGTAGTGGAAAACATTCATGGCAACCTCTATGAAAATTATCGCCTGCTGCCGCGGTTGTGCAATACGAACGTGGTTACGAAAAGAACCACTGTTCCAGCATGGATACGAACTACAAACCACCTATCTACGAACTTTCCACTTTGTTAGCCGATGCTTGATCACTTGAGCTGTCTAGGGATCACGTTTTACTAATAGTTCAGGTGAATACCCCCCCCCCCCAAGTATAGCTAATGATGCCCCAAACATAAATATTGCATTGCGGCTATTTCATCCAACAGTGATTGAAACAAAAAGTTTTGTGATCATTGAACTATAAATAACTCTTTTTATGCATGATTATGTCAAATTTTATTCTATGCTGCCATGCTAAAAAAATATAAAATTTTGAATACATGAAGTTTTTGCTGGAATTTCAAAAAATTCTAAAAAGTTCTAGATTTTTTATTAACAAAGCTGAATATAAAGTTTTGTGAGAATTCATTAATGTTTGTGGCAGCTATCAAAATATACAAAAAATAAACCATAGCTAAAAAAATGGACATCATGTTAAAATTAGCCAAAACGTGTTCAGGAGGGCCTTAAAACCTATATTGGCAACAAAATTACAAGATTGAAAAGTTTCATGAAAATACTATATTCTTTTGTATGAGAAAGTGAAAATAATAACTACGAAATATATTTTAGATTGAGGTAAAAAATATATTAACCCCACACTTAACCTCCTTGATCCCAACGTTAATTACCATAAATGTAAAATGAAATTGTTATCCACAGACATCATAATTGTCATTCGCTCCCACTCTGTTTTGTTTTGACTATGACTCATGACTCAATGTCAACACTTAGTGAAAACAGGGTTATTCGCAAATGAGGAATGTCAGAGAATCTCAGTCCGAATATTTATATTTGAAAATATATTTAGAGCAAAAATTCCTAAAGAGTTCAAATTTTCAAAATATTTTAGCCCAAACCGACACCAAACAAAGAATAATTGAACAACATTTTTGCAAAGAAAAAGAACTTGCAATTCATTGGGCAGATGGGGGAGAACACCATTCATGACCTTTCCATTTCTCTTTCTACTTTATTTATTTATTTATTTTTCCTAGGAGAGGTTATATTAGGGGATGAATTGCTTTTTTCCCTGCTACTTTTGATTCGGCTAATGCAAAACAAGAAAAGATGCAAGTAAATAAATAAAGAAAATAGTAGGATTGAATATTGAACTCTATTTTACCTTTCCGTACAATAATGGCTATTCATATCCAATGCAATAGCAAGATTTAATCGAATATGAACATGATATGGAGAAAATAATCGCCTTCTCAACCTTCCAATGGGTTAATTTTGGATTTTGGTAATTTTTTAGCCACTTGAGCCATCCGTGTATCAAAATGCAAGTTTCTGCTCCATCTGGTAAACATTTTCGGACATACATAGAAAATAACTCTTGTATATTACTTTTACTACAGGTTGTTTTCGGTCTTCTTCTTGCATAATAAAAAGAGATGTGTGTGTGTGTACAGTTGTGGGAAATCTAAACATCGTGCGGCCATGAAATTTGGTACACAGGTACTGCAGGACCTGGGAAAATGCACCTTGGTGACATTTTTTTTTTTAAAAATTCAAATTAGTTTTTTAGTTATTTTATGTTTCAAAAAGTTGCAATAAGGGTTCAAAAGTAGCTTGAGTGGCAAAATGTCAACCAATCTAGCAACTTAGTCTTCAACATGAAACACGTTGAAGACACATATAGAATGTAATAATTTTCATTTTCAGAAATATGTTATAATGTATTTATAGGGAGAAGGGTTATAATTAACATGTTATACAATTTACTTATATATATGAAAAGTTAATTGTTACAAAATGTTAATTTAGTACCAGAACTATAAAAATAAAAGCTTGGCAATTTGATATCACAGTTTTTAAATCCAACTTTCTATTTTTTTAATGATGTTTTTTTTCCCCTTCTTTTTTAAGCTTTACATGTTTTTAACTTTTAGAAGTTAGGGAATATCAGTGGTTTTTTTTTTAAATAGTAAATAATTTTTTACCCTCGCATGAGGTTAAAATGCATACATAAGGGCATAAAACACAATTGTATTAAGAGTGTAGCAGTTTTTGGTTCCTACACTTGTGCAGCAGACCAAAAGCGTAATTAAGCATATGCAAAGTGGACGAAGCCGTGTGTGCACTTTTGCAGCAGTCAAGGACATGTTTAAACACCATATTTATAATTTTCTACAGAATACACCTACATATAAAATTTCATTTTTTCATTTGAATTTAAGGGTGCAAATATTATAATACATACCTAAGTAGTTCTGAAAAACTTGAATATCTTTTCTTATTTCCATCTGATGCACATTTTGTAAATGATTATAAAAGTTAACTAAAAAGTTAACTTATAAAATCTGACAGCTTAATTTAAAAATTGCAATCTTTATCCAGGGCCACCCATACAAACTGCGGGCCTCCCTACAAACAGCTACCATTACAGGCCCATCTCCATATTTTACATATTTTATTTTTCCCTCATTAAGAATTTTTCATGTCTTTACCTCTCTCAAAAGAGAAACAATCAGGTTATTGTGGCCCCTTCTGACACCTGGACCCCACTTGAGTGGTATCCATTCTCCTATGAGTGGTTTTGCTTCCTTCTTGCATAAAAATTATATATATTCATCGTCAGCAACTGCTGCAGGGCCACCCACACAAATTGTAGGCTCTTCTACAAACATCCATCACACTCCATCTCTCCATATTTGAGTTTCCCCTCATTTCTGCTGAAAATCACCTTTACATTTTATAACTTACTACCAACCTCCTTAATATAGAGAGTCTTTCTAAAAAAAAAATAAACAAAAAAACTTTGTATTTTTCTTTTTCCCTTCAAAAAAATTATCTATAAAATGATGACAGAAAGAAAAATTGTTTTAGACTTTGGCTTCTAACCTAAGTAATAATGCCCTCAGGATATGAAGTTTCTTTTGAAATGGGTAATTGAATGAGGAGGGGGGGGGGGGGTGAGACATTTAAATATTTTCTGAATATTACAGCTAAACCTATGTGTTTATGAATAATCTAATACTAAAGTTTAAAATTGATGACATTAAATACAAGGAAATTTAAGCAACATACTAATGCAGCATAAATCTATTTTGAGGATTTGTTGAATCTAGCAAATCCTCGAAACAGCTGTATGCTGCATTTTTATTCCATTTGTGCTTAAATATGTTGCGCAAGTTTCCCTCATCATTTGCACAATGCATAAAGTGTTTTTACGTATTGCTGACATTAAAATTTAATTCGAAATACTAAATAAACACATGTTAGAAAGGCAAGCTCGGGGGCGGGGGGGGGGGGGGGGGGGGGAATTTGAGCCCTCGGCCTTTGAATCTCAAAACTAGCACTATACCTACTAATTTATCCTGAATTGTGTGATGGGGAAAGAGGAGAACATCGCATTTTCCCTTTAGTTTGAGGTCATTATTTCTTGGCCACAATGGATCAACCTTTTAACCTATCTTTCTCCTTCAATTTGTCATTTTTATCTACAAAACTGTTAATAAAACTGAAAAAACTTGTTCAAAGTAACATATAATACAAAATTAATAGTATTGACCTTTTTGGAAGGCAAGAAACAACCTTCTTCATCTGGGCACACAGGCAGTGCAAAGTAAGAGAACTATAAAAAATCAGGAAGGAAGGAACAAGAGGTAGGTCACTATGAATGAACAATCAATTACCAAAGAGGCAATTGAGCATCCAACAAAGGATTTGAAGCACTTGTTCAATGAGTAAAACTACGAATGTAAATGTCTTATTAAATTTAAAAAAAGGTAACTAACCAGATTCGGAAATTACTTTTTTGTTCTTTCTTTCCTGTTTTTTTTTTCACCTTCTTTTCGTTTTCTCTCTGTTAACAACCTCATTTCCCTGTTTTAGTCATGTGTCTTGTTCTAACATCAGTCACCAATCTAGCTCTCACAAGTGAGGACTGTGTTGCTTGTGTGTCCTGACGAAGAAGGCTGTTTTTTGCCTTTGAAACCAGTCGACAGTATTATTAATTTTGTGTTGTACTTTATTTTGAACAAAGTTATTTTAGTTTTATTGCATTAGCAGTTTCATCTCTACATATTTCATTCAAATTTTGTTTTGTATATCAGGGCTACAACTTTGCTGGGATATCGGTATGAATTTATATCCAAACAGGGATCCAAACCCATTACCTTTAAATCTTGAAAATGCCTCGAAACATATGCACAATGGAGATTTCAGTTAAAAATTTTTAGATAAAAGGTTGATGTTCAGCATTTTATTCAAAATATGTTTATACAATCTACATTATATAAATTATTAAATAAAAGTGAAAATTCTTACCTTATTTCACAAATTTTAAAAATGTGATACTGCAATTGGCAATAAATGAAATTTTATGATTAATTAGAAAAATATTCTGTTTTGCTCTAAATGATAAAGTTTTAAATACAGTAAGTTTATTGACATTTAGAGAAAGCAAGTTCAATAAAAAGCCTTATGATTGGGCTACAATTTTTATAATAACAAAGATCTTCAATTTTTGCAGGGGTTTTATATTAAGGTACGAGGGTAATATAGAAAATTTGTTAGTACTTCTCCATGCCTTATAAATTTATTTTAAATTAAAAAAATAATTGTTTGACATGGTGTGAGGACCCCCAGCCTTCTCTCTCACATGCATGCACAGAAGATGATGGCAGGCTGTTGAAAATTTCCTTTATGAAGACAGTAACCACAAAAAAGATAGATAACACTGGTTTAGATGATCAAATCAATGTGATAAAGGAACATAAGAAAGGCATTTATATATATATATATATAAAGAAAACTAAGGGTTTTTTTTAAACATGGCAAAATGGAGATCAATTGCATATTGAGGAGTAAATTAGTAACTGAAATGTCAACATTATCTTATTTTATTATGAGCTGTAATATAAAATTCAAGTTTGAAACCCAGACATACTTGAGAGTAGTTTGATCTTCCCCACTCAGGGTGTAAAAGCCATTAATTGTATAATTGAAAGTCTGTTTTTAGCCTCCAGAAAAATCATATTTATATAGGTGAATATATAGGGTGTCCCAAAAAGATTGAAACACACTTTAATTCTTTACCTGTTGAGAGTTAAGTGGGCAATGTAATTTGCAAAAATGTTGAAAGTAATGTAGGAAATAAGACTACGTTAATGAAATCCCCATTAATTTTCAAACGGTTACACATTTTAAATTTTTATACAACCCCCCTTAGACAAATTGGGTTAATCAGCAAATTTTTATTTTTAATGCAGCAAGATCATTAAAAAAACCTGTGTATCTGTATCTTAAAAAAATTGAGCGAGTTTTAAATTGAAAATTGAACATTGTGAATGGGGACCATATATTAAATTAGAAATATAAATTTGTGACATATCACAAAAACGATAAAATTGGATAATACATAGCAGACATTTTTGCAAATTTCATGTAGGCTCACGATGCAATCACAGATTCTTAAGTACTTTTCACATTGAGACATGCCATTTTTTATTTGAAATAATTAAAATAAATAAGTAAAGAAATGCAAGTAGGTATTTGATTTTGAAATTTAACATAATTTTTCAAACCGAAGAATAGAATTCATAGATGATTTTTTCTTTCCTTTAACTCCAATTTAACTGTTTTAAATGTTTATAGCAAAATAATTAAAAAAAACTGAAGAATGAAATGCAGATGATTTATTTTTTAATTTACGTATTTATTCCCAATATTATTTCTATTCAATACAACTAAACTTTTTTTTAATATTATACTAAAATAAAGAATATTAATAATCATTCAGTGAATCGTCATGTTTAGTTCTGAATTGTCGCATTAAGAACACGTAACTGGTTGTGCATTATGATATTTTTAACAAATAACAAGCGTTTCAAATTAACAATGATTTATGCTCTGTGTAATAAAAATACTGCAGAAACTGCTCAGGATTTTGGACTGTGATATCCAAACTTGCCTGAAATTTCACGTACATTTGTTTATCAGATGATGAGGAGATTAAGAACTACAGTTCATTTCATCCAAGACCTGGCCCTGGAAGAAATCATTTGTACATGGAGGACCAAGAAACTGACATCATCGCATATTTTTCTTTCAATCCACGAACAAGCATTCGAAAAGCAAGCGAAACTTTGGGGCTACCTAGGATGTCAATTGCTAGAACACTTGGAAAATACCATTGGCATCCATTTTGTATTCATGGACTTCAAGCACTTCACCAATAGGTAAAAAATTATAGCGTGTTTCAATCTTTTTGGGACACCCTGTGTAGTAATTTTGAAGTCTTTTACTGTTATCGGGTCAACTACTATATAATGTTAATAAATGGAGATTAGTATTAGCTGAAGGTCAGGTCATATTAATGTGGTTATTGAATACCGATAATTTACTTTATGTATTCGTTTTTATTTGTGATATTTTAGATGTGTTATTGAACATATTCTTTTAAGATATATTCTTTTAATTTTCAGGCCAAATCGAGCTTTACAGTCATTTAGATGTGATGCCTAAGATAGTATCTCATCTGCAACAAATGGAGTTCAACATTTGTGCTGTCTTTTTAATTGATTCACAGTTCATGATAGAACCTTCCAAGTTTATTTCAGGAGTCATGTCAGCACTCTCTGCTATGGTTGCATTAGAACTACCACATTTGAATATCCTTACCAAAATTGATTTACTTACCAAACACACACGGAAGCAACTGGAAAGGTATTTTATAATATTTTTATCTAAAGAAAAAAAGTTGGCCACAGAAGGCATCTCAGCATGTTGCACATTGAGCCCAAATCAATTATCTTGCCTTTGGGACAATTCCCCCTTTCAAACGGCATATGCTAATTGCATATACAGCACTCTCACCACTGGTTGTATATTGTGATGAAATGTAAAGTATAAAATGACCACTGGTGACCAAATGACACAACATGTTAAATGTCTATCTTGCATTCTAATTAACTGATTAACGACATTTAATTAAGATGTTTTTTGTGTCCAAGATCTGTTTGGCTATCCATAGTTCATTTTTACATAGCTTTTTATCACCATTAATTTGACGAACATGCTTCTGTTGATAAAATATGTTATTTTTTGTGTATCAAATAATATAATGTAGTGCAATTATCATGCATGGGCAAATATTCTTTTAAAACCAAAATTTACTTAGTATAAGTAAAAATACCTTCAACTTATATAGATTTAAATTTGAATCAAAGAATATTTGAAATCAGATAATTATTTGTCCCAGTTGTTGATTTATTTGACTTTGCAATTAAATCAAGCAAATTATTTTTTACTAAATTCCATAATATTTCTTAAATATAATATCCTGAATTAATAAAATTTTAGATTTAGAGGTTTGATATAGATACATATGTTGTGAAAATTTTGACATTTTACGTATTATGTACTTGCAACTCGGTTTTTAAATTTTTATTCTAAATCTTTCTTGTTAATTCATTATATAGAGATACTTATAATATTATAAATTTTAGCATATGAAACTAAAATTATATGCTTTCTGATAAAACTGAAGTACTTCCTAATCAGTTTAAAATAACCATAATGCTTTTGAAATTGCCTTATATAGCAGTTTCATTGCATAACTAGTGGCAATGATTGCATAAATCTTCCATCACCATAATACACTATTATTTAACATGCTTGGTCTGTTCATTAAACTAATAGGAAATAAAAAGTATAAGGCTACACTACAGTAAGCAAACATATAACAAGCATGAATTACATTTTAACCAAACTTATAACTATTAAAATTAATTTTTAAAAACATGTTAAAATAGTTTCATTGGTTAATTTTGGTTGTAGATTACATTTTAACAAAATTTATAACTATCCAAATTAATTTTTGAAACATGTTATTGAAACAGCTTCTTTGATTAATTTTGACTGTAGACCAAACTGATAACTATCCAAATACTTTCTAAAAACATGTTATTGAAATAGTTTCTGCAGTTAGTTTTAGCTATAGACTGTACACAATTACATATTATCAAATTTATAACCATCCAATCTTATTTTAAAAAAATATGCTGTTGAAATAGTGTCTTCAGTTACATTTAGATTACATAATATATTTTAACCAAATTTAAAAATCATCCAAAATAATTTCTGGAAATAAGTTGAAACAGCTTCTTCATTTAATTTTGACTGTAGATCTATAATACTTGTATCTGTAATATGTGGGAAATGAAAAAAAGCTGAGAATATAACTGTGGACTGCCAACCAACTGTTATAAAGAGTTGACCTAGTGGTTATGATGGTGGCCAGGGTTAGTTAAGGTTATTTTGAAAATGTAATAAGCAAGTTATTGTTACCGTGCTAGTAACTCTTTTTTTGGATTCTCATCTTCAGATATTTTGATCAGATCAGCAAAGAAAATGATAAACAAACAATGATGAACACCCACTACATTTATGTAATTGAAAAATTAAGATAAAATGTGAAAATTAACAAATTTTGAATATTCAAATATATTATATATTTGGTAAAATAATGAGTGTTGAAAAGTAACAAGTGCATTTTACTCTCATTGAGTACTGTTACAGTTACTACTTTTTACTTTTCTCACATGGACAACTAGAAGTTAGAAGTCTGGTTGGGCTTTTGGGCCACTTTTTATTAAATTTGGGTCAGGTCAGGCCAGTTCAAAATAAATAAAAAAAGCCAACAAAATTTATTAAAATGGAAACATTTGAAATTACATGTAAAATAAAGTTCTCAATAAGTGGATGAAAGTCTCCCTGTCCCATATTAAGTAATAAAAGTGTGCTCTGTATGGCGAATGCAGATGGGCAAATTAGAACCAGATACAGAAAAAAAATAATTTCAGATAGAAAATTAAAGACTTATTTATTTGAAAACAGTCCGAAGTCAAGATAAAACATTACTCTTTTACAACTTTCACTTGCTGAATTGTTTTACTTTCTGGACTAGTATGAGAAGAATCAAGTTGTTTGAAATTATAATAACACGCACAAAGAAATGTTCTGGCCTAGATGCAGCGAAATAAATATACAATATCAATGTAGCAGATGTCATGTTTTGTGATATCATGAGATGTATGAATTTAATAGGCTGGAAATACATTCCGAATTTTATTTTTGAGTAAATGATCATTCAGTCAAGTGTGAATTGCAATTTATTATACTTTTAAGTTTATCACTAAAAAGTTTAATCGCTTCCGCATTGTGATTGCTTGACTTGTGGTGAAAATATAAAATCCAACAGGTACTGTTTACTTTAACATTTAACACTGATATTTTACTTTCAATTTCTTTTGTAATTTTAATTTCAATTATTATATTTCAAATATTTCTAAATAAATAAAATTAAATAAATTCTATTCTTAAAATAAAATGCACTGTCGATTTCTTATAAAAATTAATATATGGATAAAATGAATTATTGTCTTTGAGTTTATTTATATTTGTATTCTAAACATCTTGCACTTTTATTTTTAAATTTTTAAAATATTCATAACTATATCATAATTAAATAAAATATTATCTACTTATATGTACATAGAAAATTTAATAGCATTGAAATGTTTTTAAAAATAACACTAACAATTATGGCATATGACATGTTCGTTTTACTACTTCTGCAGTCATGAATATTTGATATTGATGAATTCTAACAAGGGGATCACATTGTTTACTGATAAATAACTTAAATGGATGAAGAGTGTATTTTTAAACATAATCTCAGTGAAAAGACGTTTTCTCATTTTATCTCTGATTATTCAGCCAAAATGATGAATAAAAACTCACTTTATGCTTATTCTTGATTTATACAGATTTTTCAAATTTGTATTCTATATTTATTTTACTATATGTGATATAATTTGCATTTAATTCCTTAACTGGCAAATTTTGATCATATTACGAGGCAACAGTATGTTAGTTTTAAACAGATGTATGTATTGTAAAAAAAAATCGAGCCAAGATCTGAAGGTCTTCAGGATGTCTTGGGTAAATTATTTAAAAAGGTTTTCGGGCTCAGGCCTGGTCAAATCTTAATTTTTTTGGGCTGGTCTGTTGAAGTCCCAGACCGTCCGACTCATCCTTGAGCCGGTCTGTGTAAAATTTTTTAAAATTAAGCTCATGTAAACCTTTAATGGAAGTATGGGATAGTAATTGTGTTTTATACCACTTTTCTTGATAGATATGCTTTTAGCAGTAGATTAAGCAAACTTTTTATTTTACCCTATATAGCCTAAGAAAAGTATGGTGATCATAATTTATTTTAATCACAAGTCAAGTTTTTACCATAAGTGAGTCCCCCAGATAACAGAAATGACTTTTGTTTGGCGAGAACAGTTTTTTGATGATTGACCGAAAGTGGCTTGCACTCAAACCATCCTTTACGAAGATTGCCATTAACGGCAAGACATCGACACAAGAGATTGCAATGGTGTCAAGCCCGAACCTCTTGGAGGACTGAATAGGACAGAGTAGTGTTCAGCGATGGGTCTGGGTTCTGTTTGTCGAATGACAGTCACCTTGTGAGAATCTGGAGGCAACGTAGAAACATCCAATCCTGCTGCGACTATTGAATGCCATACTGCTTGACAACATGGCATCATGGTTTGTGGTGCCATTGGCTTCAATAGCTGGTCACCTCTGGTTCATATCAAAGGCACAATAATGGCATGACAATATATGAATGAGGAGCAGCAGCTGGTTGCATTGCCCTACCTTCAGCGGTTACAAAATGCTGTTTTCCAGCAAAATAATGCGCGACTGCACATGTGTGTCCTTTATCATCACACTCTATTTGTCCTTTTATGATGTTGCATTTTCTGTGTCGGGTAGTATATTACTGGTAATGTTGTTGCTTTTACTGAGTTACTGCCAAGCCATGGTAGTGGTCATTAATATATATGGTGAGCAGGCCCAGTTTAAGGCATGGGCGGTGTGGGCAATTGCCCACGGTGGCCGAACTAGGGGCGGCCATTTGGAAGTGAAATTAGGTGTAGTAAGAATGATTTTTGTGGGCAATTTAAAAAAAAATTGAAATGAAACCAACTCTGTGCGATTTTAATATAAATGAAATTGATGTAACTTTTTAGAATCGTTTTCTGTCCTGTAATTAGGTCTTTTTTGCAGTAATGTATAGTTCGCGTGGAGAATACGTGCTCAAACACTTGGGAGATTATTAGATTTTATACAGCTTGCAGCTGGGTGAAGCCTGTAATCCCTAAGGGAGAACTTGTTTACCCCAAATACCGGCTACGAAAAAGCCCGAGGACTATTTTCACGATTTGCCCCTAGTTTCAAATTCAAATTGTAAACACATGGATGCGGTCTCTATCGCACTTCTAAAAGGTTAAAGGTTGTAAATTTGGAAGGGGCAGAAGAAAAGGGTATTTGTATGTCATAAAATATGTCGACAGCCAACCGGAGCCCAGGAGCGTCCCATAAGAATAGTTGTTCTTTTGGTCATTTGCCGAAGCTCATTTAGCTTGGCTGGAGGACAGATGAAACATTTTCCCACAGAGTATTCTGTACATTTTCCATTCAGATAGCATAGTGGCTAGAAGTGTTCAGAGTATTGAGTTACATCACTGCTGTGCTGTTTATATGCCTGTCTTATTTCTTTTGTTAAGAGTCTTCTAACTGTTTAGGTAATTTTTTTCAATTACTTAAAGTATTTTCCTAAAATTTCTTAGTTGACTGTCTTTTGCTGAATACAGATTTATTATTATATATTTTGGTGAGTTTAGATTATGCAATTGACCACAGAATAAAATTGATAAACAAAGAAAGGTTTTCATGTTTTCATTTTAAGTACCAATATAATACTTTTGCGGGCGCATCCAAAAAATTTTTTGAAATTAAACCAATTGACAATTTATTGTACGAGGGAGTAAAATGATCTTCATTTAATAATTTTTTCCAGTTTCATTTACATACAAAAAAAAGATACAAAAGATTTTGGGGAAGTAAAATATTCCCTTATGAATATTTGCTTAAAAGTGCAAAAGTTGTTCTAAAATTATTAGAGCTATTTTGCAAATTAATAAATTTATTCTATAGGCACAATAGCTACAAATTTGACAAATTATTTTGCTCATGCATATAAATTTCTGCCTAGATATACATTTAATAATTTGTATATATTATTTTATTTTGTATAGTTGCAATTTTAGTTATAATTATAATGTAATACACTTTTAGGTAAAGTATTAAGTAAACAGTCTCAGAATTTGTAAAATGCACATTTGATATTGTGATTTTTTTTCTACCCACACAATTTATTATCCTTATTCCTCTGTACACCTTTAGGCGTAGCCAATAACTTGACGATCGAGTGGATGGGGCTAATAGAGCAGGTTTTCGTTTTCCAATATATCTTCTATAGAAAAGTAATGTAATATTTTAGCCAATGGGGGAGAGATGTATATAGAATATGTAATACAGAAAGTGTAAGTCTATGACCTTGCGTATACGACCATTTTGTGATAAATCGTTTATGATAGCATTTTTAGTTGAATAATCTGAGGCAACTTATTCGTAGTCATATAACTGCCTTTAGTAAATTCAGTACGTCCTCTCCCCTATTGACTAATCAATTACATTTTTCATATAGGGGCCCTATTGGGAAAATCAATTCCTCTCACTTCCACCCAGTGGCGTAGCGTCCATTGAAGCTAAGAAGCTGAGCTTCTGTTTAAAATCTAGTTTAATGAATTATTTAAACATACTTCTATTTATTATAATTTTTTAAATAACATTCGAATATATATATACTATTTAGAAAATTTTTGACACGTTTCAAAGTATTTTTCAAAGTAAAGCTCAAATCATCCAGCCTGCGCCGTCTATAAGAAGCTATCTGAAAGATTGATTTTCTTTTTTCTCCAACAAATGGAATTTTTTTAATTTTTAATACGCCCTATTTTTATTACCCCACTTGAAAGTCATATTTTTAATTTCTACCCCACCCCCTTTTTTTTAAATGAATTTGGAAGCATTCCTTGTGTTTCTGTTGGGCCCATGTATCTCTAAATTCTTTTAAGATGATTTCGTTTCTTATTTTTTCCAAAATTAAAAAACATTTTGCGTGGTTTACCGCCTTGTCCTCTAATGATTGCAAATATGACTTTTTTCCTCTCTTAATTTTGTGATGGGCTTTATCTTTTGACACAAAGTAAGAATATTTTTAATTTTTTACCCCCCCCCCCCCCCCCCCCCATTTTCTTCCTAATTGTTGTCCCATATTTTTCCTGCATTTAGATTAGGTTTTGTATCTTCTAACATTTTTTATATATTTTCATTCACTTGTCACAAACTCAGGGACATTTTAAACATTACATTTCTATCGTCTTCACCCCCAGTGAATCTCTAATAATAAAAAGGAGAATCTGTCTGTTTGTTTATCCACAATGCCTCGCGATATTTACCGCACTAAATTTTTTCACACAGTCGCATTTATACTTGAACTAATGCATCCCAATGGCCCTTTTTCAAAATTTTAATTAGATTTTTTAACGAATTTTTAAATTCTAAAATCAGATAATCTCCAGCTACCGATATGACCTAGCAGCTTTATTCACAATTTAACAGTTACAGAACCTCCAGCCATCTATATAACTTAACAGCTACTCATATGATTTAATAGCTACCATAATGATCTAATGCCAAGTTCATCTCTTAGAGGTTATCAATCTTTCATTCAAATATTTTTTGCATTACGGAGAAGGTGTATTTTCTGTTTGCTTTGCGGATAGCGTACGTGGTAATTTGACGCCGGTTTAGTATTTGAAGAAAATTGAGTAGTGTTATCTGTAAATGCATTATTTACATAGCAGGGGTTTATTTACGTCCCGGTTAACATCGGGTAATTCGTTCCAGTGATACAAGAAAACAAATTTTAAATTTGTCAAGGTGTAAAATTTTCTTGTAATTTGGCTAGTATTCCATTATTTTGCATCTATGTCCCTGCAGTATTTGAATCAGATTTTAGATGGACTACAATGGACAGTCACAAACAGCTTCGAAATAGGATTCCAGGTTTTTATCGGTGAAATGAAAAACACAATAAATTTAAATATTATATATATTTATAAATATTATATATATATATATATATATATATATATATATATATATATATATATATATATATATATATATTTATATATATATATATATATATATATATTTATATATATATATATATATATATATATATATATATAAAGGGTGGCCTCAAACTGTTTTGCCCACATACGAAAATATCCTTCAGCCAGCCCTGATGGTGAGTTGAACTTCAAGATACACATTGATTCGGGGCACAAATTCCTCTATTTAAATAATATTGGCATACAAGGTTTTCATGCTTTTCCTAGCATATAGAGTGCATGTCCTATAATTTTTTTTTCCTTTGAAAGACACCCCTCTGTGCAATATCAGATTGTATCTGGTCCTTTTGTAACAAATATACTTCCCCCAGTGTTATATTATTATTTTTCAATTAAATTTTTTAGCTAAGATAATTATAAAGTATAAAAACTTACTATTCATTCTGTATTGCACATAACTGTTTCCTTTACTGTTCTAGATTTCTTGATCCTGATCTGAATTTACTGATGCAAGATGAACAGAATTCATGCAAGTGGGGAAAGAAGTTCTCTAAACTAAATAAGGCAATTTGTAGTCTGGTAAGTTATATATTTTAAATATACTTCTTCTTCTAATTTCATCATTTATATTCTGATACATAATTCATTTATTGTATGGAATTCAATGTAATTTTTCATATTTTGAAAGTGGGATAAATAATTTTTTATATCTATTAACTGTAAACTGTAATAGTCCAAGAGCCAGATACATTTTTTTGGACCCATTGAGTACAAAATGTTTGAGCATTGCATGTAGTACAACTTCACAATGTAAATGGAGATCCATGAGTCTGTCAGTCCTCTCAGGCGGCCTTCATTCTGGGCATATTTTTTGAAATAAGCTAAAATTGACATCTACTGGACCCATCGAGTACACGGATGAAATTGATGTCAAATGATAGGTTTTAATGTCCCATTAACAAATTTATGAGTCTAGCAATCGTTATAGGTGGCAGGCTGCATGCCAGATGCCTCAAAAATTGAATATTTAAAACTTTAAACATCTATACTTCAAAAACTTACTGGTGGAATTCAGTAAAATTGTATATTTAGAGGTTTTAAAGTATGTGCATCAAGATTATGTAAAAAAAATTAGTATGTTATTTATTCACGTTTTTTCTGAACAAAATTTAAAATTTAAAAAAATTTAAAATATCAAAATATAAAACTTTTAATTAAGAATTTTTGTTTGGGTTATCCTATTACATATTTAAAAGTAAAAGCTATATCAAGAAATACATATTTTAGTGAGACATTGCTCAAAATCTCTTAGAACAAATTAACACTGAAAAATCCAAAATTCTGTTGCCAACTGTTAGAAAAGTTTCCATCGTTAAAAAATGAAACTCTTTTTCTGAATGTTATTTAATGTAACAAATCAATTGGTGTAAAAAAATATAATTTTCACTCAATTTATTTTGTATTTTTGTTCCAACTTACCCCACCGAGTACACAGAGGAAATCATGTTATTCGTTAGCTGTTTACAAGATAAATGTAAATTTATAAATCTCGCATTTATTCGACGTGGAATATTTGATGCCAGAAGACTTAAAATTGATTTTTCCAATGCACTTTCGCATCGCAGCATGCATTTTCAGCTGTAATTCAAAACTTTCGCTTCTGGCGATAGAAAACAATTAATCGAGCAACAGAACAGTAGTTATAGAAATATATATATATATATCTATGTGTATATATATATATAACCTAGCTATGCTATGTTTCATAAATTTGTATTTAAAGGTTTAGAATTTATGTGACAATTTTGTTATGCATGGTTAAAAGACATGTTCCTTATCTTCAAACCAAAAGAGCCTAATTTAGTTTTCTAAAAACATTTATTTGGTCATAGGTGGACTTTATAATACTGAGATTTTCAATTCTGCATACATGATTTATGCATAGAAGTTTTTGCCATCAAACACTCGAGCATGGTTTCAAGCTGCTAGAATACAAATATTGCAGTTGCTTTAGGTATTGCTTGGTGTTTGTTTTTGACTTTTATTTTGAATTGAATGAGTCGAGATTTATCAATATCATGACAGCCATTGATGCCATATAATCAACATATGTTTTGCTGTTTCTTGCATTCACAGCTGACTGATCTGAACACTAGTTTCAAATGCTGATTGAGATGAAATATTTATCTCTAGTATTTTGGAGGGAGTGGGTTGGGGGTAATGTTTTCCCAATAAAATATGTTATGTATTCACAATTCAGTAGCATTGCTTTGCACATTGATTCTCCCAAGTTTTGATCTAATTTGGGGCAATTAATAAATTTTGGAGAGTTTATGATGCTGATTAATTTTCAACTGAATTTTATTTTTAAATTTAAGTAAATTTTTTGATAAAATTATCAAAACAGCATGCCTTGATTACTACATAAAAAAAGTACAGTTTAAATCTCATAATGGAATCTTTCTGTTTGGAAGACTGAAATGGTTTGTTCTCTCAAATGTCCCACACCCATATACCATGCATAATGCATTTATTAAAATGTATGTAATTTAAATATATGAAAGACGACATACCAAATTTAGACTTTCTAATTTCTCCGGTACTCGAATTATTCACCAAGAATGAGTACATATGATGTCATAAATTGATTGATGAAAACGTCCACATCAATCAATTTATGACATCATATCCATATGGACTTAATACCTTACTGTATAGTGAAAGTAATGATTTAAGTAAATGCAGGGATGGAAGTAAGCCATCAATAATGAAGCATAATATAGCTTATTCAGTTACAAGGCAAAAACGAGAACAAAAATCACATCGTACTACATATCTGAATACACTAGTAAAAATCGATGCATTATTTGCACAATTCTACAGTGATCTTGGCATTAAAAATAATTGGATCAAAAATACAGTTTATGGTATACGAAAGCGATTCATATTGCGTGTATGGCATAATTATAAGGATAAACAATTTGATGAAGCACCCAGTGATAAGATCGATTGCGTTAATAACTGGTATGCAATATTTCTTGATATGATTAAAATGCGAGCAGCACAATATAACATCAACTTAAATCAAGAAATTAGTGCAATACAACATAAAGAATATTTAATGACAACTTTTAAAAATAGAGCTTTTAATAATGTTCCTTTTAAAAAGATTTTAGACTATCATCAAAGACACTTTCCTATTAGAAGAATTAATATTTGTATATCATACCGTTATGTGTTGACAATGGGACGTAAGGTATATAATTACAATAAAATTGGTAAGAATATGGGACAATATGAAAATCTGATGTGTCAGTGTACATCAAGCCCATTTATAGATGATGATCATAAACACATAGTGACTGGCGATTTGAACGTGATTAATACGAGTCAACTACGAAAAACATTTGATAAAGGTACTAAATTCAGGTCGGAGGAATTTCATGATATATATGGGAATTATTATAAAGAATTGAAAGAATTTATATATAATATGGCAATAAAATACAGTTTGCCTATGAATGCATTTGATGAATGGCGAGATCGTGTAAATTTTCAATTTCGTCGATTTTATCAACCTTCAATTCAAAAACGAGAAGAGAGTAATGTAAATCGTGACGAACTGAATGATTTATGGAACAAATATGCAGTTACCTACACAGACAAGGCAGCATCTAATTTCACTTTCACATGCATAGCATACTATATGAAGATTCTTAAAGAAAGTTATCAAGATGAGGAAATCTATAAAAGGCTCAATGTGCAACATAATGAAATTAATAATCGAATTTGTGCACTTCATAAGCGAATAGGAATTGATTTGAAACATATACGCTACCCGTATTTGGTCTTGATACCCAAACTTCACAAAAAACCAGTGAAGTTTCGTCCAGTTACAGTGGCATTTAAAACTTATACCACAAGGGCTAATACGCTACTGAAGTCATATCTACAACCTGTAATGAATCATATTTCAAAAAATGGTTCCGTCATGATAAAAAACAGCGATCAAGTTTTAGGAATTTTAAACAAACTACCTGCTAACCAATTATATAGAAGCTATGATTTCCAAGATCTATTCAGTAATATAAATTTGGAGGATCTATATAGTATATTGACGCAAATACATGAGACATTTGAATTACAACAAAGTGTCACAATTCAAAAGTTTAAACACGTTTTGGACATCGTATTGTATGAAAATATATTGTATAATGGCACTGAATATTACAAACAAATTAAAGGCGTGCCAATGGGGGGAGGGTGCTCGACATTATTAGCAAATCTATATTTGCACCATTATGAACAAGGAAATCACTTTATAAACGAAATGGTTTACTTTCGATTTATTGATGACATCCTCATAGCATACGAAAACACAGGAGACGGGTATGAATTTGATTTTTCCTTTTATCCAGGTTGCTTGAATCTTATTGAGAATATCTCGGATAAAACACAGGCAATCAACTATCTGGATATAAGTATACATTTAACACCTAGCAAGACAACGTATTATACTATTTATGATAAAAGAAGACAGTACAGTTTTAGAATACATTATATAATTAACTGGTATTCTAATTTAAGTATCAGGATATTTCGCAATATAGTCATTAATCACTTTAAACGTAGTGAAAGAATGCATTCTTATGGAAAGGATAGGATCAAAAATGATTCTATATTTATTAAGGAAGCAATAACAGAAAATTATCCTTTAATATTTATTTGTCAGTGTTACAATGTGGTACATAGTAAAGTTTTCGATGCGTTCAGTAAGGATTTTGGCAACACCTTTATTTCAGGAAATAAAATGGCATCGATACAGTGAGGAACTATTTAAGCGTGTAAAATTGACGTGAGTGATTTGGATGGAGGTAGGGTATTTGTATTTGCAGTTCGTATATTTTAAGTAGGTTTAGTCTTGTGTCGTTTCAATTATATTGCTCTTATGTTGGGGGATATTTTCCTTTTACGTTTGATATATACTTCGTATGGGCGTCTTCTGTTTCGACGTTGTACTGAATTTAACCGCAGGTAATGCATGGCTCCGTGAGTGTTGCCATTGGTGGAAAAGTCGACTTGTAAACGGGAACTAGGGGTCACAATCCCCCTAGGCCTTTTATGTATTACCTGTTGGCTGACTTCATGTCCAATCTTTCAATTTTTACTATTATATTTTTCTGGGCTATTTCAAGCTGCATTGCGCTTATTGGTCTAGATATCTGTTTTTGTACTATTTGTACTATGGTAGATTCTGTTATATGACATTATATATATATATATATATATATATATATATATATATATAAATGAAAATGAAACTGAATATTGGATTTGTTTTTAACTATCTAGCAACAACGGTTATTCATATGACCATTGTCGCAAATAAGCTGTTACCCAACTACAGACCTATATGTCAGTGAACCCAACATAAAAGGGTTTGTAGAGATTTGAGAAATGAGTACATTTTTAAAATTCTAAAGAATTGAAATTTACCATACAATAAACGACGACATGCCAAATTTTATGTTGCTTCGCTACCATTAGTGGAATCTGGTTAGTTAGGTCTTCAAATATTTGAAATGCGACAAATATATGTATATGCAATATATATCCCGTTAGAAGTTAAATAAAAGGTAGTAAAAAGTGTAAACAGAAAGCATTACTATGTGATTAATCAGAATCTAAAGTTGCGATTTCCCACTGTTATAAGTGCTTTGGAAAAATCAATATTTCTATTGCTGTGTATCAAATATGCCACTTCGGATGGATGTAAGACTTGTAAATTTGTGACTTATCCACCAAATTTTATGAAAGTTGGTCTATTAGATTTTTAGCTAGAGTAGATAGGCAGTTTTTGTGGGCCATTTCTAAAAAAAGGCAGGTTCTTTTATCCCGAATTGTATCAACATTTAATTAGCACCAAAATTTAATCAGGGTAAATATAAGTGGTCCATAAGTGACTTACTTTTAAAGTTTTATGAAATTCAGTCAATTAGTTTTTAGTTAAGAGTGGATACATACATTGCACAGGCAGACACACACACAGATGTCATGCTAAAATTTTTTTTTCGTATTCTAAAAGTCCCAAAATATGCAGATCCGTCGAAAACTCCAGTTGTAATTTTCAACACGATTCCAATATTTTCTGTGTACATTGCCATGTATTGCAAGGAAAGTAAAAATAAGCTGTTTTATTCATAATATAAGCCCTATACAAATTAGTACATAGGTAATATGTTAATATGTTAGTGAAAATCTACATGCACTTTATGACACTTTCTTTTCTCTTGACAACATCTGTATCCTGAATGAAGTGAAGGAACTGTACGATTTTTACCTGATATGTATATATAATTAAAATAGTCATAAAAGAAATGCCTTCTCTTTCTTTATTCTTAAATTAAAAGTATAATTTGAGTATCTCAAACATGATCCTTCAAACATGGTATCTCAAACATGGCAGAAAGTAGAGTGACTTGCGACATCGCAGATCAATTTGTAACTTCTATAAACAAATTTTGAGTTGAAAATTTAAAACAAGTGTTGCCAAACTATATCTGCAGAACAAATGCCTATCACCTATCCCATCCCCAGATAATTTGCAAAATAAACACTTAACTATTGTACCCTTTGTCATTCTTTGTATCCCTTTTTCAATGTTTTATTCTTTTCTTTTATCCCATAGTCTATGACACAGGTTCTCCTCAAAAAAGCTCTCATCAGTTCCTAATTTCTTCTCCGTGTTTTCCTCTCCTTCTCAGTGCACCTTCTATTTAGTTCCTCTCCTTCACTTTAGCACCTACAAACTTTGATTTCATCAAAATATTCGTAATCTTCAATTAAAATTTTACGAGAAACCATACAAGTCCGCAGATTGATAAACGTGCAGATGCACACTGATTGCAAATTACATAGTTGCATGAAAGAAAAACAAATATCTTGCACGATTTATATGCAAAGAAATAGGAATAAAAACTTATTACAGCTGTTTTATTTAATTATAGACCTGGGTTCCCAATTGCGTGCACATTTTCCACACAAAAAAAGCTTTTAATTGTTTAAATATTCATAATTAATAATATATTTTGGTTTGTTAAAAAAATTGCTAAATTAAAAAAAAAAAATTTGTATGCAAGAAAGAATTTCTTGAATACGTTGTGGATATAATTTGAATGAGTCCACAACATAACAACATATTCGAGAACTGCTGCGCTCACTGCAAAAAGTGGATGGGAGATTCAATAACCGAACTTTTCCAAGCTGAAGGGCCAATATCATTATATTATGTATTGTTGTTCCACTTTGACTTGCATATGTACAGTCTATAAACGATCATACGGAAAATACACAATCATGTGGAAAATAGAATGACATTAGCTATAATTACAATAAATAAAATACTGCTTGAAAGATAATAACTTGCAAAACTATATTCATAATGTCTGATAAAATGAAGAGAAAAATTATCGAAATATCACGATTGCAATGATTGAAAAAAATTACAAAATAAGTAATTAAAAGATAAAACAAGAATATAAATTAATAAAAAATTGAAAATTATTAGCAATAAATATTAATTTAAACATAAATTTGTGTCTGGTCTCCTGAACTATAAAAAGAAAAATAATACATTATTGTAAATGGTACTTCAGTTGGGAAAGTAATAAATAAAAAGATCGATACAAGGAAACTTAAAAATAAAGGAGGGGGGGGGGGGGGAGCAAGCAATATCCGAAATAATCCATAATATTGCTAAAAAATAATATTTGAAAAATCTGGAATCATTAAATTGTTGTGTGTAAAATACCTGAATGTCTTATATTAAAAAACATTATAATATTAAACAAGGTTGTAAAATAAATAGTGATTATAAATGTTTAAAATGTAAATAAATAGTGATTATAAATGTTTAAAATGTAAATAAATCGTGATTATAAATGTTTAAAATGTAAATAAATAGTGATTATAAGTGTTTAAAAGTTTTTAAAATTTAATAAATACCATACATAATAAGATAGCAATTATAAATGCATGTTAATAATTAATATTGCTGAAAAATATAAATATTTCAGTGAATTTTGGTTTGCATTATTTTCAGATAAAAGTAATATGTGTATTATATTTTATTTTGAATCTTTTGAATCTCTTGATATTTCAATCTATTTGTCAAACATATAATTAATGAAATAAATAGTTATTCTCTTAGTATAATTAAAACAATGAGAAGTACTTATAAATATAGTCATTTCAGGACTATAAACTAAAAATTTAATAAATGTGCATCTGTAATTACATTTCCATAATTTTAATTAAATATTAATTTACTTTTCACTATAATAAATGTAATTTAAATAGTCATTAAAATAAGAAACAAAAATATGTAAAACTTGAAATATACACTGAGTGGCCACTTTATTATGACCACCTCGTTAATATTTCGTTGGGCCACCTTTTGCCTTTAATATTGCATTGAATCTTCGTGGCATGGACTCTACGAGATGTTGATAAGTCGTTCGTGGAATCTGAGACCATGCTTCATGAATAGCACTTTCCAATACTGTGTGAGATTGGATGGTTGGGGATCTAGACGTCTGATGGCTCTTTCAACTTCATCCCACAAATACTCAATGGAATTGAGATTGTGGGGGGATTATGGGGGGCCAGCTAAGCAAAGTAAACTCTTCTTCATGTTCCTCAAACCAATCCTGTACAATACCAGCACTATGGCAGGATGCTTTATCTTGTTAAAAGTAGTCATCGCCATTGGGATAAACCATCAACATAACAGGATGGACTTGGTCAGCAACAATGTTTAGATATGATGTCTTATTCAGAAGTGGATGAACACGAATTAAAAAGTCCAAAGCATGCCAGGAAAACATTCCTTAAACCATCACGTTGCCTCCACCAGCTTGAAGGGTTGTAGCAATGCACTTAGCGTCCATACTTTCATGCTGTTTCCACCACATTCTCATTCGCTTATCTACATGGTGTAACTAAAAATGTGGACCACATAACTTGTTTCCAATTATCCACTGTCTAATCCTTGTGCTCCGTTGTGAATTTGAGACGTTTTATCTTGTTAGCTGCAGACAGCAACAGTGTTTGAACTGGCTTTCGGCTTCCATATCCTTTACGATGCATTGTATGGCCAATAGTACATCCAGAGACAATTTTTGATTAAGATCTGCTGCAATTTGATGCACTGTTATCCTTCTGTTATCTTTTACAAGTCTGGAGACTCTCCGTCCCGCTCCAGCATTCACTAGTTGGTGATGACCACAAGTTGCACGTTGAGACACAGTTTTTTGCCTCACAGTTCAGTCTTTAAATACTTTAACTACAGCTGCTCTTGAACATTTCACAAATGCGTTGATTTCGCTAATACTCCCTTGATGGCTCAGAGCTCCTACAATCATCCTACGTTCAAAGTCCATCAAATCACGTTTTTTCTCCATATATTCATAAAGAAATCACCTATACTACTGCCTCAGGAACTATGCTTTCCTTTTTTATACTAGCCTAGCCCTCTAGCGGCAAGAGTATGACATCATAGCTAATTTGCTTAAAACTGTCAGGTGGTCATAATAAAGTGGCCACTCGGTGTATAAAAAATACTCAAAAAATGACCAATTTTGGAAACAACTAATGAAGAACACAAAAGCTAAGACAGCATGCAAGCTGCAGATAAATTTTCAAACCCTCAGTCTTCATCACAGATCAGCTAAAAACAACTACTGGGTGTATAGCTGTACCCACACAGAGAATCAGCACTCTGAGCATCTGTGAAATTTTTAATGATAGCACTCTGAAAATGGCAATTTAATTGGCTTGAAGTTTTGCATTTCTTCTTTGACTGAGACTTATTTCAATATTTTCTTTAGCCTGTCGAAATCTATCAGTTTCATTTCTCCTTCAATAGCTTCATAAACAGTTTCATTCGTAATTATATATAGATGTGAAACTGGATGTTGGACTCTTTTTTTTATTTTACAATCTTGCAATAATGGTTATTATAATATCTCTTTTTATGTAGTCACATCTTAAAAAAATTTCTCTTTTATATATATATTACGGTTACACACACAGAAACAATATCTTCCATGTTGTTGGTGGTAAATGGCCCAATTTGAACAATTTGAAGTTTTAAAATTTAATTGAAAAAAAAATCTAATGAAAGATTTGGAAAAATGTTTTTGAGATGCATTAGTTCAGATATAAATGCTACTGTGTGAAAAACATCAGACTCATAAATCCTGTAGATATTGCACGGCATCACGGATAAACAAACAGACAGACAGATTTTTCCTTTTATGATTATAGATTAAAAGTACGATTTGAGTATTTCAAACATAAGCAAACAATAATCAACATCTAGTGTGCTATTTTTAGCCTAAACTTTTTGTTCAATTTCATTGAATTTGGCTATAGTAATGTCAAAAGAACGTTACATGCAAAAATATACACTGCAAAGTGTAAAAAATTAGTTTTAAACTCTAGTACAGCAACTTAAAAAAATTGTAGTATTTATTGTGAGAACATAAAACCCCTTTTCCCAGCCCAGTGTTCTAAAAGTAGGAAGGAGGTGGTGATTAAATCTTTTATTTTTTTTTCATGGTTGGGGAGGGAGGTAAGGGGAAGGGGCCCTGCAGCAAAATTAGCTGTAAGTACATTTTATGAGGTTGACATTTTTATTTGGAAAAAAAGTTAAATTTCAAACCAAATAAGTTTTTACTTTCCTCATATACATAGTACAATGTATAAGAAAAGTATTGTGATAAGGTCGAAAATTCGAATTCGAGTTTTCAATAGAAGAACACGTTTCAAGTATCCCTGAAGACGAATTGAATGTTTTTGAGGTGATGTATATGTGTGTCCATGATCCTGTGGAGACAATATCTCATGAACAAATTGATAAATTTGAACGAAATTTGGTACAAAAATAACAATCTGTGAACACTGGGACCCTATTGTTTTTAAACGCAATCAAATGTCCAGAACACCACTAAATTTTCTAATGAAATTTTAAAAAATTGTTAAAAAATCAAAACCTTCAATAAAGCTATGTAAATAATCATTTCTTATGTAATTTTTCATTATAAAACGATTGACATAAAAATTGGAATGCTAGTACAGTAAACTCCCGATTATCCGCGGAATAGGGTGGCTCGATAACCACGGATAAGCGAATTTCGCGGATAATCCGCAAAATAGCTGGAAAAGGACAAAAATCCACACACAAATGCATTTAAACCATTTTTAAGAATCATAATATAGTAGCACATACTTACACACATAGAGTTGTGACTTCATAAACGGTATCCTTAAGTTTTTACAAAAAAGTCGGTTAATTGTTTTTGTTTTTTCGTTTCGATGCTCCTCTTCTTTATTTGCGATTGAAGTTTTTTTAACAGCATCTTGTCGCAAAGTGATGAATCGTCCTGCTCCTCTATGTATTTAATGATTCCATCAATGTGAGTTAGCGCTTCATCATGGCTCATTTTCTTCTGCATGCCTTCTCCCTCATCTTCTTCATCGTTCTCAGCCGAAACCACACCTTTTTCTCCGGCTATGATTTCTTCATCGGTAAGATGTTCGAAGCCTGGATCGTTTGCGTCACAATTGATCCACTCAACGATGTTATCTTCATCCACATTACTTCCTCCAGGAACAGATTTTGCTAAATTTGCCAAATCAGATGCAGTAACTTCCTCGTCTTCTTCTTCCTGTGGAGACTCTAACGTTTTTTCCACATTTGGCAAAATTTTTCTCCAGGACTTTACTAAAGTCGTTATCTTGACCGTATTCCAAGCAGTGTTGATGTCATAAATGCTGTCAAGAATCGTGTAGTCCTTCCAGAAGCCCTGGAGATCGCCCCCCTCTTGAATCCGTTTTTTCAATAAGTTGGTTCGATACCGTTTCTTCATAGAAGCAATAACTCCCTGGTCCATAGGCTGGATAAGTGCCGTGACGTTAGGTGGCAAAAACTTGACGAAAAAATTTCCATCTTCTGATTTCAGAACACTTTCTCCTGGGTGAGCCGAGGCGTTGTCAAGCAACAACATGGCTTTTTCGGGTAGGTTTTTAGACTTGAGGTGCTCTCTCACTTGGGGAATGAATTTTTTTTCGAACCATTCCTGAAATATTTCTTGAATCATCCAGGCTTTTTTTTGGTTAAAGTAATGAACTGGAAGGTTTTCAGCTCTTGTACCTTTAAAGGATCTAGGTTTTTTTACTTTCCCAATCACTACGAGTCTTAGTTTGTGTGTTCCCGTGACATTGCTGCAAGACATTATTGTCAATCGTTCCTTACTGGTTTTATGTCCTGATGCTTGACACTCTCTTTCAAACGCCAGTGTTCGCGTCGGCAAACATTTCCAATACAGTCCAGATTCGTCAGCATTGTATACTTGTTCATACGAAAGTTCTTCTGATTTTAAAAATTCCTGAAAATCATTTTTAAAATCCTCTGCTGCCTGATTATCGCAATTTAATTTGTCACCGTGAAGTCCGATTTCTCTAATCCCATGGCGCTGTTTGAATCTAGTTAACCAGCCTGATGACGCATCAAAAGTCCCTTCCATTCCAAGCTTTTCGAAAAATTGCTTAGCTTTTGCAGCAATAATCGGTCCTGAAATGGGTGTATTCTCACTTCTTACTTGACTCACCCATTTTAATAATGCCGCGTCCAATTCTTCATAGGTGCTGGTTTTCATGGTTTTCCTTTTCTTCATGGACGATGAGTTGTCCGATGCGGAAGCAAATTGCATTAGTTTATCTTTTTGCTTCATAATGTCTCTAACTGTAGACTCTCCAATGCCATACTTCAAAATCATTTGTTTTTTCGATGAACCATTTTCAATTTTTTTTATCAACTCTAACTTATCTTGGATGGATAAGACAACTTTTTTTCTCTTTTCGCTCATAGCTAAAATTACAAGTTTAAACAGACGCGAGCAGATCGTGCACACAGATTGACCGCAACGTACTAAAGTGATGTGGTATCAATTCTGACTTGAAATGGCAAGCGTAAAGGAATGGGGAGGTACGGAAAATGACCTCGACCAATTCGCCACGACCTTCAATCTGGTCCGAAACCTGACAAACGGCATATTTGTCCATTGTACAGGTTTCGATGACTTTGGGGGGGGGGGGGGTAGAAAGGAACAGGAACAATCCGATTGTTGCTCTAAAAATAGATTTTGCATTTGTTGATCAGGAAAGGCGTGTTGCGTGTTTATTTCTCTACATTCCGTAAATGATCGTCGCAAAAAAAAAAAAAAAAATCGCGGAAGACCGCGCGGATAATCCGCAAAGCGGATAATCCGCCCGCGGATAATCGGGAGTTTACTGTATAAGTCATTCTCAAGATATCACACATTTTTCAAATAAATTCATTGAAAAATCACGTAAAATTAAAAAAAAATCATGTTCAAATCATCCATTTTGTTCGGGAACTATTGTAAAATATGTTTACTTTTCATATGTAATATTATGCGATAAATTTGTTAACATCATTCTCATGGATCTAGCATTTTTCATCCACGAGAGAAGATTCTTTGGGTACTAGTTTTTTATTTGGATTCCAATAGCCATTTACCTACTATAGAAATAACCTATTAAGAGTTGATCATGTATATCTGTATGTATATATATTTGTCTGTCACCTCTTATTAAAGCCCCAACTTGTCCTAGAATATCACGGTTTATTTTTAAATATAGCTAACAATCTGGAAACATGCACAAAACTTCCAAAAATTCGAAAAATTCAATAGATTTTTAAATATTTTTAACAAATCTCTTTTTTGAAGAAAAAGAGGCAGCCATGTATGTTTCTATATCTGTCTCTCCTCATTTCCCAAGCCCTTACTTGGTTTTAAAATTTGCAGATATTTTTTTATTCTAGCTAAGGATCCAGGAACGTATACAAAACTTTCAAAAATTTGAAAAGTTCAATAGATGTTTAAATATTTTCAAAAACTTCTTTTTTAGAGGGACGCTAGCTAAAAATTTATCTCCTAATTCAAAAATAAAGTTAGACTTTCGATTTTTTTTTAAAATCAGAACCAAATAAATTTACAGTGAACTCTATAAGCCCAATTTTTAAAAAAGTCAGTAGTTCTTTCCCAACAAATTTTTAATTGCAAAAAACTGAAAAATGCTGCAAATTCAACATCTTTTATATTAATTCCTGTTCCTTCATATTTTAAGTTAAGATCTCAATCTTTTTTAAACTGAAGTCAAATATATTGTGAGTCCACTTCCAAGAGGACTATCAGGATGTAATGACCGTAATTATTCCTGATACACAATAAATAAGTATATAGACCACGTAAAACTGCTCAGTAACTACTAAACATACATACTTCATTAAGCTATAATTAATTTTGGTCTATTACTTAATTTATATCAATTCAAGTGGTTAGCATTTTAAAAGGGAGACTTACACTCCAAGTATCTGAAAATCAAGCATATTATTATAATTAATTAATTCCGTAAGATCAGAGGCAATTAAGAGGAAGGTATGGATCCAAAATTATTATTTATTAATATTATATATAGAGAGATATTTATGGCTATGCACTAATTATTATATTATGCAATTCATCACCTTTTAACAGCTATATCACATATAATCGTGATCAACAAAAATTATATTATTTTAATATGTATATCATGTAAAATATCACAAAATAGAAATATATATATATATTCTTCCCTCAGTGGGGGAATTTATTAAAAAAAAACTAAATCAATAATAGATTGAGCATTGAGATAAATACAACATTCAACAATGGACTTAATTATAATAATTTGATCTAATTTTGCATTTTATGTCAAATGGGTTAAAAGGAAACATCTTTTATTTCTATCTTAGCTTGCTTGTTCATATTATTCTAATTGATTAGTGTCATTGCTAGATAGATCACAATATTATGAATTGAGTACCTTACTAGAATGAGAGGATGAGGCTTGTACGTTGAGGGGCCTGCTGCTGTCATCAGTGACATGATGTTAGTCTTTTATTTATTGCATGGATTAGTCACTCTCTTCACAAGTTGTGCGTCTGCTGGCTTATTGCATTAATTATTATACGGGGTAAAGTTTCTCCTTGATAACCCAGCCATTGTCAATGGTATACCAGACGTAGCAGGATGTATCAACTTAGCAGGCCCCCTTTCCATGGCTAGCATTTGTTCTATAATTTCCCAGCATTCAGCACATCTAAAGATGCCACCATTGGAAATTGAGATTGTGACGATCTCATAATTAGTTTCCTGTGCCTGTACTGGGGATCAAGCCTTCACTAGGATCCAATTCCTAGATAAAATTCTCTCAAGTTTTCGAGCCGGCAGTCATAGGTGAGTATCAGACCACAATTTAGGATCATCATCTTCATCAAATGCCTGTGCCGATAAAATACGGCTCAAGAAAAAGGGTGGTAGTAGGAAAGGACTCATAGTCCTATATCAATTTCACATACTATTGAAGCCAGCGTATTGGGGTCTGAATAAGAGAAGATCTTAAAACATCATTTTCAAGGTAAAGCCCATCGTAACTGGACCCCTCATATCGTGTAATTACAAGACAAATGTTCAATCATTCTGCCTGAGTGAAGCGGCCATAGTGGTTCGGCACACAGCCAGCCACCCTTGTCGTTGATTTCTCGATTTTTTTTTCTTTTAATTCTCTCACTATGCTAGAAATAGCACTGTCTCAGGAACACGTAATTGACTACTCCTGGACTTATCATGAATGTGATTGGTTTGTCACCTTGGACATACTGAAATCAAGGGGAATATGATGTTGATTCCTCCTTGGGAGCATTATGGACCCATCTAAGAATTCTGTCCAGCTGTACTGTTTGGTGGGAGTAACATTTACCCATTATTTTTGTATGTTGACAGTGAAAATTGTTTTCATCATATGACTGCCCATGTTATCGTAAATGGAGTAGAATTCAAGGTTTTTGGTTTCTGTGGGAAACAGTCTTTGACTGTGAAGGAATTTTGGCCGTTACGAGTTAAGCATGTAAAAATCTTTGCATGTGTTTTTAAGAGGGGTCGATTAACTTGTTACCACCCTGGTGAAATGCAGCTGTGAGCAAGCAACTCATCCTACAGATGTTAAATAAGCATGAGAAGGAAAATTGCAAAATTGCTCATTGGCCTGGCAAATGCTTTTAGAAGTCTTTAAAAAAGTAAATTGGGAATATACAATTTTACATAAAAGATTAAATTCACAATTAAAATTTAAATTCACAATTAGAATTTAATCCAAAAAAAGTTAAAAGATTTTAGAATCAATGTGCATTATTTAAAATTGCACAAAATGTCATATTCACTATGACAAGGCCAATAGTTTTTTTTTGTTTTTTTTATGCAGATCTTTAAAAAGATGGATTATTTTTAATTATCCAAGAATTCTCCATGTTGTTTATATTCAATTTATTGTTATCCTTAAATTTCTTGAGTTAGTGTCTTCAAAATTTGTCCCAAACAACCTACAATCCTTATCTTTCTAAATAAATAAACAAACAAATGAAAAAAAAAATATGCTCTTATTTGGTTATTTTTTACAATCATTTTAAAGGCTTTGTAATATCAAAATTATTTGAGTTTCCCATTATCCTCTTTTCTTTCAAAGTCAACCTTGACTTTTCCTCCTCCTGACCTCTGGTAATTCCGACTACTGGTAAGGGGTGGAAGGATTTCAGAATAGGATTTTTGAGTGACTTTTGTCTGACTATTGCATGGGGGAGTAAGAAATCCTATTATGAGGGGAAAATTTGCTGTGTGGCCCGATTTTGATGCAATTTTCATATTGTATTTTCTACTCTGCAATGGACCCACTTAATCTACTCATGCTGAAAATCGACCCATATTTGGTGGCAACTATTGTGGAAGGGGCACCCAGCCCCCATTTTTTAAATCTTATCCATCTTGGTAACTCTTGCTTTGATTTTGATGCAATTTTCATGTTGTATTTTCTATTCTGCAATGGATCCACTGAACTAGCTCATGTTGAATTTTGACCCACTTTTGTTGCTTTGCGACTTTTACATCTGTACAGTATGGACACAGAACTTATTTGATAAAAAGGTAATTGCTATAAAAACTGCTTGTATTATTTAGTTACCGTTAGCTACAGGCATCGCAACTAGTTAGGTTATATTTTAATAACATATAATAATAAGCATTTTGTTTCACTATCCTGTTTTATATTATTTTTTAAGATTTTAAATTACCATATTGTTTAAAGATTTCTACAATTGTAAGAATTGTTCTAACCTTTTTATTTAAAGAGAGGCATGTTAACTCATCCTTCACAAAGGAGGTTGGACTTACCCATTTCATGAAAATACAATGATGAAATGTTAACAAAAATACAATTTTAAATCAAGTACAGATGATTATATAAGTATGACAGAATTGTTTTAGGCAAAATGTTTATCCCTGCACTGATAAATTTAATAGGAAAAACATTTTTTTTTTGTGTGTGTACTCGTGAAGTTATTAAAATAATCATTTTTAGAATTTATTAATACTTTCTTTTTTATTTTCAATATGATATTTGGTTTACTCTATCTGCATCTTTTGATTTTTTTGCTCTTTCTAGATTGAAAACTTCAGTATTGTAAAATTTTTGCCTTTAAATATTAAAAGTCATGAAAGCATTGATGAAGTACTACTTACAATAGATAATGCTATACAGTATGGAGAAGATTTGGATGTGAAGATTAAGGTAGGATTTGTTTGACATATATTATTTATTTTGAAGTCTAACTGTCTTAACCCTTTTTTTTTTAAATATCAGACTTAAAGTTCAAATAAAACAGTTAACCTTTTTCCAGAATTATTATAAATGTGATGTAAAAATCAAAATTTCATTTCTGTACAAAAAATATGCCAGAGTGCAAATTCCAAATGTACTAAAAAGTCTGATGTGGGCTGCACATGACTTTCCATACATTAGGAATGTCTTTACTTATTTTCATAGTGAAATAATGATGTACAAGTTTCAAAGTACCATGCTTTTGGCATTGACTTAACAACATAAATTGAAATTTGACACTATTGGCAACTTATTAGTGTAAAATCCTCATCAAAATGCAACTGATATTTAATTTTTATCCTGTGTGACTATTGGCAAATTCTTGGTGTTAAAATACAAAACTATTACAAAAATATCTTCTCTCATAAATGAAACAAACTAGATCCACAAAAATAATGTTAACAGATTTGTTGTATAATAATGCATGTGGAAAGTGAACATATTTGATGAAATTTACTACTTTTTAAATTAAATTTATTTGAAAACATGCAATATCTCGCAAATGGTTCTTGCTATTATTGTAAAATTGGTGTAATTCGTTCTCTAATAAAAAATTATGTTAGAAAAGGTTACTTATTTATCATTTTTTAATGTCTTGGTTTTTTAGTAGGTTGATCAAGAATTTGAGGCATCTCAAACAAAAATAAGTAAAAACTTTCTTGCAGGATTGGAACTGAGGAGTAAGAAACCATTGTTTCTAAAGAAAATGCAAGAATAGAAGGATAACTAAATAGATGATGCATTTTTAAAAGAGGTGTGGATGAGTAGATTACTCAGTAATATGCAGGCTATTTTGTCACTAAGCATGGAGGGATTAATTAAATTAGATGAAATGGCTGATAAAATTTCAGATTACAGTCAGGAAATGTACTCGCCTTTTGTACAAGCTATTGACCAGGATCCTGCTGTACCCAAATTACAAATGCTGACTAACAGCTAAACAGGTGCAGAAATTGTCTATAAAATATATACTGATCAGTAACATGCAGAATGCTCAGAGTGAACATTGAGTCAGGACAGAAATAAAGAGCAATGTAGAGGGCATAGTATCCATTGAGAGAACTGGATTTGTTATTATCATTTTCAATTTAAGGATAAAGCCTACAAATGTGTTGCACTATGTGCTTACAGTAATAAAAGCTTGTGAATCCAGCAGAAATAGCGATGGTTTTTGAGCATCTGGTAATAAGTCACAGTTATACATTACGGACAATATTTCAAAACAATTTCCTTTTGGACAGTGGTAGTGACATTTTGTGCATTCCTAGCTTATTTGTTTCTAAGGGATTGAAGTCACGTATATTTTCTGCACATGAGGCAAATGGATTAGGTATAACTATGTATGGTTCAAAAATACTCAGTTTGGATTTCAGGGTGCATCAAAAATTTTGCTGGATATTTACAGTTACTAATGTAAGTAAACCAATTCTGGGTGTAGATTTCTGGGTTTGCTATCTACTTCAAGTGACGGATAGTGACAGGCTTGTAACTAAGAGTTTGTATTAAAGCACGATAAAAACTATAACTACTGGTACTGATTATGAGAATATTCTAAAGAACTTTAAAAGCATAACCCAATGTAATTTTACAGGACCTATGGAAGTTAAGCATAATACTTTGCATTATATCCAAACTGTTGGGCAGCCAATAATGGCTAGGGCACTGCAATTATATCCAGCCCAGTTGAAAGTTACGAAACAGGAATGTTAGTATATGATAGAAAAGAGAATATGTAGACCCTCTAAAAGTAATTGGTTCAGCTCTTTGTAAATGGTTCCGAAAGGTATGTCCAATTGATGACCCCACAGGAGACTATAGGGCCCTCAATAGAATTAATAAGCAGAATAAGGACAAGTAAGGAAAAATATCTTATTCCTTACTTGTGGGATTCTTCATACAATTTGGAGGATAGGAAGGTTTTGTCTAAAATTAATTTAGTGAGAGCACACCGCTAGATCTCAGTAAATCTACCTAATATTCCCCAAACTATTTACGTGTTGCTACTGATTAAAATGAGCACATGTAATTTCAGATATGAGTGCTGTACTATGTAATTAACTACTGATGCATTTTATATCATAGAGAACATCAAATTTTCTACGTATTCTATGTGTAAAAACCTAACCAATCATTTTACTTTAATATTTTAAGACTTTAAAGAATGTATAATATTTAAAAGTATTAATATATTTTTAGTTTAAGATAAAAAAAAAAGAAAAACTTCACATTACCAGATTATAAATTTATTATAATTAAATACATATATAAAAATCCTAACACCAGAGTGATATAAAATTGAAAACTGTCTGTGAACAAAAGCATTTGCCTAAAAATTTTCTGCAAAAATCTACGGAGTCATATACGGTATATGCGCACACATCTCACACAAAAATATTGATTTTCTGGTTACCTAAATTATTCAGGTTTTTCTTCCTTTCCAACTTTTTACCCGTACACCAAATTTGAAGTTTTTCTCATCTCAATACATGCTTTTCTAGCATTTCACCTTTCGACTGCTTTTGTGTGGAGTATCCACCCCCTTAAATATACATTTTTGAAAAACTATTCTTTTTGTGATTTCTATCAGATGATTCGCCCATATACCAAATATCAAGCCTCTATCACGTTTTAAAAGGGGCGTTTCTCCTTTATGCCGAAAATTGAACATATTGTGTGCAGCATGCCCTAAAGTAGAAAATATTGGTAAACTAAAATTGTACACTTTCTTCCTTCCAAACTATCTACCCTTACACGAAATTTGATATCTCTATCTCACTTTGAAGCATGGTTTTTTATCAATTCACTTTTTGAACGTTTTACTCTGGAGCACCCCCTTAAACGAACATTTTTGGAAAACTATATTCGTCTTGTATGTTTTCGTCAAATGATTAGCCCATATACCAAATTTCAAGCCTCTATCAAATTTTAAAGGAGCCTTTTCTCATTTATTCGATAAATTGAACATTTTGGTATGCAGCACCCCCCTTAAGTAGAAAATATTGGACATCTGAAATTGCACACTTTCTTCTTTTTGAACGATTTACCCATACACCAAATATCAAGCCTCTATCGCATTTTGAAAGGGGCATTTCTCCTTTATTCCGAAAATCAAACATTTTGGTGTGCGGCAACCCTTAAAGCCGAAAATATTGGTAAACTGAAATTGTACATTTTCTTCCTTCCAAATTATCTACCCTTACACCAAATTTGATATTTCTATCTTATTTCAAAGCATGGTTTTTATATCAATTCACTTTTCGAACGTTTTACTCTGGAGCACCCCCTTAAAGGAACATTTTTGAAAAACTATATTTGTATTGGGTGTTTTCATCAAATGATTAGCTCATATACCAAATTTCAAGCCTCTATCAAATTTTAAAGGAGCCTTTTCTCATTTATTCGATAAATTGAACATTTTGGTGTACGGCACCCCCTTAAGTAGAAAATATTGGACATCTGAAATTGCACACTTTCTTCCTTTCGAACGATTTACCCATACACCAAATTTGAAGTCCATCTTATCACAAAGCATGCTTTCCTGTCATTTCACTTTTCGAACGTTTTGGTGTGGAGATCGCCCTCTAGAAAATGTTTTCGAAAAATTTGATTTTTCCAGGGGGGTTTTATCGAACGACCGAGCCCTATATCAAATTGCAAGTCTTTCTATTTGGGAAGTGCCTAAAAAAAGCTTGACAGACAGACAGATGGCAATTAGCATATATAGATAAATAGATATTTGAAACAACTTTTTTTCAAACATGGATCTAAATCATTGGTTTCCAATCTTTATCACATCATAAAGTAACTATTGGGTATTTTTATATTTAAAAAATTAATTATATATCTCTTCTTTAATCCATGGATTGCATTTACTCTTGAGCATAATGCAAGTCATCATTTTTTCTTTCATGTGGTTCGTATGTAGTGCTACATGTGTTGGGTTGCTTTTGGCAATTTAATAATTTTAGGAATTTTGTTTTTAATCTAAATGGGTTCAGAGGTCTTATTTACATACTTATCTTTTTTAATTTAGTTATCCATTTGTTAGGTTTTTGATATTCTTCTGTTCCTAATAGGTTCTATTCCATAGGTTTTGTGTTAAAAATGGTGAAAGTTCATTCTTTTTAGATTTCAGCAGTTTAAATTTATTTAAATTGGCTATTTTGTGGTTCCATTAATTGCCCTTTTTATTCCCTTGCTTTCATTCTAAATTTGTTGTTCTCCGTTAAAAATTCATTGATCTATCGCGATTTTTCAGTTTTATTCTATTTTCAGCTTTTTAAATTTTTCAGAATTGTCCATTTTTAATTTATTACCGAATTCTAATTCTATTTTAATTTATTGCCTTTGGAATTTATATATTCCGAATCGTTTCACTTCATTTCCTTTTTTAATTTTCGTCTGCTTTAAAATTGCTATTCTCTTTCTTTAAAATTTTGAGTTTTTGATTGGTTGACCGTAATATTAAAATAGTCTGTCATTAATTCTTTTATCGTTCATTGATAGTTTTGTTTATGATGTGTGGCAGTGATGTTTGACAGTATATAAATAGATTCACACTCTTTTATTCTTTTGGATTAGAACTGAAGATGTGATCCTTTTAAGTTGCACTTCTGCGCTCGTATGTGTTCCATTACATTGGAACGAAAGCGTTGTTTAGTCTACGAATTGCTCGCCTACCCTGTTCGGGTTAGAAGGATGTCTTCAGCAGCTTGATTCCTGCTCTTTGGCCTTGTATTCTTGACTCTCCTCTCGTATAAATAATATTTACTGATTTGAAAAGCGTGAGGATACCAATTAAGAGATTGTTTCTCGTGGACAGTGTGCGTTCTTTGAATGATGTATTGAGTCGACATTTCCATATTTAATTAATGGACTATATGCTCGGCGCTCAGTTCAGAAGAGTGAAGAAGTGTCCACTGTTTCCGATGAGAAAATCATTAATTGATGTTGGTGCTGATCAAATGTTGTTGTGGAGCATGTTAATGTGTGAGCGGCCTAGCTTGATGGACTGGAGTAGATGGTTTTCCTCGTTCTAAGCAATTTGGACTTTTGCCTTTCTATTTTGGGTTCATCTGCTAGGATCTGTTGCATCCAGTGAGTTTCGTGACGGCTCTCTACATCCAGTGATATGTTTTAAATGATAATTCTAATTGTCTTATCAGTTTTACATTATTTTTAAGTTTAATTGATTTGGTATGGATAGCACAGCACCCCTTTGACTTATATATTTTAGGTCTCCAGTTCCTGGTTTATTTTTATGTGATTATTCTTTGGGTTTTAAACTTTTAGTTGGGATGCTCATTATGTTCTAAATTTCCTTTTTGGCTAACTGATGTGCCTTTTTATTCTAAATTCTCATTTAGCAAATAATTCTATAATTTTAACATTACTTATTTTAAATATTAAATGCTGTTTTCTTTAACTTTTAGTATTCTAACGATTTGTATACAACTATACGACTGGCCATGCTTATTAATTCAATTTATTTATTTATGATGTTTAATTTAATTTGTTTAGTTAATGAGATGTTAAAAAAGTGAAAATATGTTTAAAAGTTCTTTAAATTTGAAGTTAAACTTTAAATAAACGTTAGATTTGGAAATCTTAATTTGACTTCTCTCTTTTCTTCTGTAATGTGTGTATTTTTAGGAAAGTGCCTTTTTAATATTTTACAGGTTACCATATTTTTGTGCATTTAGGAATCACTGGTCAACTGGCACATTTCAGTTTATTTCAGATAGTTTTTAGGAACTTTAGAACTTTGCACATTTTAGGTACTTTACAAATTTTGTAGCTTTTAGAAATGTTTTTTAAAATTTTATAATGGTTTTGAGAATATCATCATGCATTTTTCTACCGAACACATGCAGGAGATTTAGAAAGATATATTTTATATACTTCATTCAAAAAATATGAATGATGTAGCTCTTGTTTTGTGTTTTGATGGAAGAATCTCAATGTGAATATGCTTAAAGTTGTTATCCTTGATTCAGTCTCTTCTAACCTCTAAATATCTAAAGTAAAGCTACTACAATTGGTAGCAGAGTGCGATTCCAGAAGTCTATGGTTCATGTAGAAATGAACTGCATTTTTGTTAGTGTGGACTTGGGAAGACTCGAGATGGAAGTCAGTTTCACCGTAAAGTTGAATGGAAGCAATTGTTCCTCATGCAAGTTTTAGATGAAACTACTATTATTAGAGAAGGACCTATGGTCGTTTGTAGAGCCAGGGGAATTAGCTCAAGATTCTTCTAATACAGATAAATTACGTAGTTTCAATACTAAACAAGGTAAGGCTTTTAAAAAAAATCTGAACATTGAAGAAAATCAACATATGCACATTAAACATCTAAATAATCTCAGAGATGTATGGTTAGAGTTAGAAAAACTTTATCCACCCAAAGATAATAATTTTAGAGTAGTGAAACTTAAAAGGTGTTTGTACCAGGAAATGTTAGCAATACATTTAAATTTAGTTATCTCACCAAATTAAACAGTATCATAACCACATTAGTTAACGTCGGTTGTAAAATGGAGGATAATGACCTAGCAATGATAATTCTTTGTTATCTACCAGAAGACTGGGATACTGTTATCTTGTCTATTTGTAATTTTCCCGAGTTTGAATTTTATTACACTAATGTGAAATGATGGTTGGTTGCTGAGGCTGAGTGTCGTAATTTAAAGAATTTAAATTGAAGTGTAGAGGCACTTACTCTTAAAGCTACAGAGAAACCTAAGCATGATAGTGTTGAAAAACAAAAGTTAAACAATATTGAATGTCATCATAGTAAAAAACAAAATATAATTTGCTTCAAATGTCATAAGAATGGTGATTTGTTAAAATATTGTAAAAGTGTTACTAATTAGGAACACAAAATATAATCAGTGTGCTTATAGTTATAATAAAACTGGATATTATAAGCCATTAAATGATAAGTAAATGTTTCATTTTAGAGTTGTATATGATATAGATTGCAAACTAAAAGCACTGATACATAGATTGCGGATTTGGATTCAGGCGCTACCCATACCTCTCTAAATTGAGAATATTTTTCAGACATGAAGAATGAACTTGGGGATTGATCTTCCAAATATTCAACCAGCGAATTGAACGACTATGCTTGTTGCAGGTGTGAGTGTAATTAAAATGGAGATAAATAATCCACAAGATGTAGTTAAACAATTTGCAGCTAAGGAGACCTATTTTGTTCCAAAAATAAAGCACAGTGTTCTGTTCAATTAAACAGATAGTTGAAAATTATTATAAATTGGTATTTGATAAAAAGTGGATATCATATTTTAGACACTATAAATAATATGTTTATTAAAGCAGAAGAGCATGGAAGATTATTTGTCATTGAGATTTCTTCTAGCACCATGCATGGCAAACAACATGTAAATTCTATTTCAAGTAACAAAGTGAAGCTACCTCTAAATCTGTGTCATAAACATTTGATGCATACGTCAAAGGATAAGGTTTTACAAATGCCCAATGTTGAAGCTGTTCATGGATTGAACTGTAAAGTAAAAATACCAGATAAATATAACTATTGCCTTATGAGTAGTGCTACACTGGCTACCGCTCTAAAAATTATCGAAAAGTATGAATCCAAAGGTATTTGAGCCAAGCAAGTTTGTTCATAGTAACTTAATGAGTCTAACTTGCTACTCCAAGCTTAGGTTTATATGCACTTACTATTATTGATGAAACAACGTATATGTTTTTGTTAAGTACAAAGGAGACATTCTTGAAAAGTTTATGGAGTCAAAAACAAACTGGGAAAGTTGTTGAAAAGAGCAAGAACCAATAATGGTTTAGAGTTTTGCTCTGATGATTGGGATGAATTTTGTAAATTTCAAGAGATTATTCATAAAAAATCATTTGTGTATACTCCACAACAGAATAGAATCAGAGAGAGAATAAACGTTACACTGGTTAATTTAGCATGTAGCATAATAAATAGCAGCAACTTACCCAAAGTATGTTTGACTGAATTGGTTAATACAGCAGTTTACATTAGAAATTGTGTTACAAACAAATATGTAGAGATTAAAACTCTCTATGAATTGTAGATTAACAGGAGACCCAGTATTTAGACATCTCAGAAGTCTTGGCTGTGGAGTATTCGTACATGTTTTTAAGCAGAAACAGAAATTGAAGCTGGATTTCAGAGCACAAAATGAATTTCTAGTTATATATGCTGTAAAAGGTCAAGGTATGAAAATATGGAATCCTGAAAATAGAGTTGTTGAATCTAGTGACTGTGTCTTTAATGAAGATTCATTTAAAGCGGTATCACATTGCAGTTTGCGATTTAATATTGCTACTTAAACAAAAAATCCCCTCTCCCCCCTAAAAAAAAAATACCAATCGAAATCTAGTTGCTTATATTGATTTTGTTCTTCCAAAAAAGCTATGGCTACCCCGGTTAATTTCAAATCTTGGTTACTATATAACACCTCCCCCAGTGTCCCATGCTGACATTACTTTGTGCTCCTCTTCAAGTGGCTCTCTTTTCAAAGGATGTCACTTTACTAGAACAAAAATGATTGGTGTTCTTCGACTTGGACCATCTGGGTGTGCACAATGTATGGAGCAATTTCTAACAGTATCATGATTCCACAAGCAGTGAAAGCATGTGCAGATGGCTCTTCCATAGGTGCTATTAGTGATTGGCTAATAGATATATTGTTTTGTTCATAAAATCGTAGAGATTGATGGTTTTCACATGTGTAATGCCAAAATCATGCTTCTCCATATAAAATAAAAGGTTTCTCAAAATTCGAAAAATGTCATCAATCTAAAAAATATGATCCGTATAAAAAATGACAGATATTCCTCCAGAGCAGCACATTTAATTTTGTGCAATGGAAATAGTTTTTGAAAAACTGTGAAGAACCACATAAAAAATAATCAAGCTTGAAATGAGTGAATTACAAAATTTACCATTTTTATATTTTGTGAAGACTTTTAACCCTTTCGCGACGAATGGCACGCCCAGGTGCCAGATGCGAACATGCATTCAAGGACGAACGGCACTCATTCGGGCCAGAGGAAATTTTACCACAAGCGGATAGTGGCACGCATAAGTGCCAGTACGCAGAACGTTTTAATTTGTGAACTAGATGGCGTTACTTGTCCATGGAACTAACTTCAATGCATTTTGCAGAGGCATGACCTTGGCAGAAGAGGATCGAATGAATTATTTCTCCATTTGGAGCGGTGAAAATCATTTTGTAACATAAACAAACAGAGCAATTCTCGTAGCATCAACAATTTTATAATTGAGTTTCGGTTTTTATTTTTATTTCAGCGTTATGATTTCGTTGGTGAATCATAGGAATATAAGAGAGTATTTTTTTTTGTTTGGGGTTTAGAGGCAGTGAAATTATTCGTTTATTTCGGATAAAAGAATGGGAGCAACTAACGAGTATTTTGTATTCAGATGTGTATGAAAATTATACATCAAATAGAACATAAATATTTCTTTTATTCCTGTGAAAAGTAGATTTCTGTGTTGAATACGTGATTTTCAGTGAATTTTTTTCGAGAGTTAGGCTTAGCGCAAAAAATGCTCCGTCCTTTTCGACCAGTTCGGAAGCGAAGCGCGTCGTCCTTTGGGCCGCGACAGCTCCGGAATGCCGCCGTCCCGAAAGGGTTAATTAATAATATAATTTTTTACTATCCAAAGTATAGGTTTGTAAACTTTTACCAATAACCAGCACTCTCATATAAAAAAAATTTCCCCAGGAGCATCAGACACAAGAATTAAAATAGTAGATATGTATTTTTACACTTAAGGGAGTATTGGTGCACTAGGTTACAGACCTCTGATCTACAGAAACAGTATTTAAATTCACTCTTTACATTAAATAAGTCATAGAACATGTCTAAGAGAATTTTATAAAAAAAAAGTAGCTAACTTATGTTGAATTAGTTTTTAATCCTTCATTAATCTAAAAACTGCTATACGAATTTGTACGAGGGTCACGCTGAAATTTTTTAGGTACAGCTAAGTGGTACAAGTTAAACTTGCCAACTCTTAGGAGTGTTTAAACTACTCCCTTCCAACATCAATGCATTTTTGTAGGTGAATTTTCTAAAGATTAAATACTTCAAGCCATCCATTTCTTGGAATCAATGAAAAATATGCTTTTATAGCCTCATCAATCTCATCTTTGGAATGAAAATGATGCCCACGTAAATTTTTTTAGATTAAAAAATAACCAAAAGTCACATATAGCAAGATCAGGAGAATAGGGTGGATGTTCTATCACTTTGATGTCTTTTTGTTCAAGAAATTCGACAGTCATTCTTGCTGAATGAGAAGATGCATTGTCATGGCGAAGCATTAGTCCCCTAACATTCATTTCCTGAAGAATTTCTGGAAGACACTTAGTGATGTATCAGTTAGCTATAACTGTCTTCTGTCCCTCTAGCTTTATGGCTTTGACCAGATCTATACTTCTGAAGAACACGCCATACATTACTTTTTTCATTACCCGTTGTCTTTTCTTCACCATTGTTAAGTTCAATTTTTAAATTATATTTGCTTAATACAAATTTTTATATTTTGACAAATGGGTATGAACTCTTATGAAAGGGATATTAAAGCAATGATTTAGGCAAATAAAAAAGCAACCATTTTGGCAGGGATATGTTTCATTTTTATTGTTATTATTTTTATTATTATTAAAGATCAATATTTGTTAACTTGTTTTATTAAACAAATATTTGTTTTCATTAAAGTAATTTTCACCTGATAAAAACTTTATAATTTTTTGTCTTGAAATTTTGTAAAATTAATGTCCTGAATTTTCATATTCAACCAGTAACCACCCCTGTCTGTAGAGAAAAATGAGATTCTTGACCAGTACGATGTGAAGAATGTATATCTATATAGGGAATTGAAAGAAACTATTTATATGGATCAACCTGGGAGATTTAAAAGTAAAGATAAAGAACATCTTTATTGCAATCTAAAGAAATATTTATGATATGAGACAATTTGGAAGATGTTGAAATGAATGCCTAAACAAATAGTTAATAGAAGAAAGATATGAAAGAAATTTCATTGATCCTTGTATCTATTCCTTATATATGAAAGAAGGTTGAATCATTATATCAGTCTGATGATATTTTTAATATGTGCAAAAATGAAAGAAATAGACAAGAGTGCATGAAGATTTTAAAAAGAAAATTTGAGATTAACCCCTTGCCCGTGCCACCCGAATCCAGTTCGGGCAACCCCTCTGCGCCAAATTTGGAATGCCCGAACTGACTTTGGGTAAGCGAAAAATCAGTGTTTCTATTCCGTTGATCCCGAATTGAGTCCGTTTTGCTTTATCAAATACCTTACAATATAATTCATTGTTTTTCCAATAGATGGCGATACTTGTCCACATTTTTTTTGGAAGTAGGCGGGATCAGCTAGCTTGATTAGGCGGGATATATACCGAGTTTATTGTAAAGAGTGTGATGTTGGCTTGTGCGCCATGTCATATTTTTCGTATATATCATACTATAAAAGATTTGTGAAATTCTGAAAAATGATTCTGTGAAATGATTTGTGAAATTCGAAGGATTATTTGATTTATTTTGCTATAATTAAACAATTTTGAGTAAAATATGAATATAATCCATTAATTTTCCACATGTATGTGAAAATATTAAATATAGTAGTTATTTCATATAAAAATTTATATTTTTACGAAATAAAATTTTTCTGACCTTTTTAAATGTTATAATGCACAAAACTGAAGCATAAAATTTTTTTTTCCATTTTTGACACATTTTCCTGAAATATGCTCCACAGGCAAGGGGTTAAACATCTTGGATCATTGTCATATTTACTTGATGTGAAATTTGAAAACAGTGAAGACGGAAGTGTCACATTGATGCAAGAAAGCTTACATTAGCAAACTATTAGACTAATTCCACCTTTAAAATGTGAATGGAAGATTGACATCAAGGAAACAAGATGTAGATTTTCAGAAACTAATGACAAGGATATGGAGAATATACAATAAATAACTTGAGTTGATTTTCAGCTTGATTGATGTATTTGTCTTAAAGAACAAGGCCTGACATTACATATTCTGTGAATAAACTAGCACAATATTGTTTCAATTATAAAAAAAACCATTGAATTGCAGTAAAAATACTTCTAAAATATATCAAATCGACAAAACATCTAAGAATAAGATACCAAAGACACAGATAATCTCTAAAAGCATACTCAGATGCTAATTGGGCAACATGTTCAGATGATAGAAAAAGTATTTCTGAATATTTGAGTGTTCACCTGTGCGCCAATTCAATGGAAGAGCAGCAAGCAGGTGATTATTTCACTTAGCACCATGGAAACAGAATATCAGAGCAGTGTTAATTAAATGTGTTAGAGATAATTTGGATAAGAGAATTTCTTATGCAGTGTGGCTTGAAGAAATTTGCACCTTTACCAACTGAAATTTATAGTCGCAGTTAAGCTTCAACAGCCATGTGTCGAGCTATATTGATAAATCCAGAACCAAATATATTTCCATTAAGTAGCACTTTGTACGAGAGAAGGTCTGCAAGAGCATTGTGAAAATAAAATATGTTCGGAGTACTCAAAACATCACAGACATTTTGATGAAGGCTTTACCGCTTTACCTTCGCGTGTTCATTAGAAACACACCGAAACTGTCACAGGACAAAGTTACTCTTAAAGAGAGATAACTTCAAGGAGGAGATTGTTAGATATATGTTATTTCATGTAATTCTTCCATTGTGCTATGCAAAGGAGATTAAAAAATATATTGTTTATATACTTCATTAAAAAAATATGAACAGTTAAGCTTGTTTTGATGAAAAAAAGAATATGTATGTGAATATGATTAATAAAGTTATCATGATTCAATATCTTCTAACTTCTAAATATTTAAAGTAAAACTATTATACATGCCTCAGCTTACATAAAAATGTTTTGTATTGTTTCTTAAATTTTAATATTGTGCTTTAACTCTTCATATGACTAATTTTTGTTTTTATGTTTTCAGTATCCAGAAGAAGAGGATGATATGGATGATACATAGCCTATAATGCTTAGCATTTTGTCATATTTTTTGTAAAAAACTATTAATAAAGTTTTAAGAATTTTTAACTACAGTTTCTTCAGAAAGTCATGTTCATTAGTTATAAAAACTTTAGATACATTTTAATGCAACACCCTTTTTTAACCTCTAAAAAGGAGGGTTTTTTTTATTTATAAATATTGAAAAATCTATTCTGAAATGGTTATACATGCTTCTACATAGTTTACAACATTTTAACAACAACAAAAAAAAATCTAGATTTAGTGGGGGCTTTAATAGGTGTTAGGAACAGTTTATCACTAGCTGAGAAACACCACTATATGATATTTAACTTTTAAGAGTAGATAGAAAAATTAGCCTCAAGGGATCATTAAAAACATTCTTTATAGTCAAAATTTTCTATAGGAAAATTAATGAATTCCTACAAGTATACTCCTAATATTTTGCAATGTACAACTTTGCAAAATAATAATAAAATAGTGTTTATTTTTTTTAAAAAAAGCTTCTTTCTTTTTCAGGTGCATACATTATAGTTCTTGGGCTTCCTCGACTTTTAAATTCATAATACTGAGAAGGTTGCATAAAAAAAAGTTCGTAAGTTGTTCATGAATTCAATTCTAAGCCCTTTTGATTGAAATTTCATTCATTATAGAAGTTTTATATGCATGAATTTACTACAAAATTTAATTACACTATGTGTATTGTGGGTGTTTTGGCTTTTATGTAGCATTTGTTAATTAGCATTTGCTTAGCAGACGTATAGGTTGCTCAGCAATCTAGGCACACCTGCATAGCTTGTGTGATATGCCTAAAATAAGTGCTTTTGCCTAACTTTGTCCAAATATGTGTGGAAAGGTGCTTTAGCCAGGGGAGGATTGGTACCATAAGACTAGCATGGGCAAATTATTTATACTCCAACAATTATTTCCTCCTAGTACAGATTTTCCTCAATTGTCTTTCATGGAAAACTAGTGTTACACAATAAAAAACAAATTTTCCATGCTCAAAATGAGGTGAATTTACATATATTCGAATTAAGCTACCACCTTTAGGCTCTGAAAGCTGCCAAAGACCCCTATTTTGTTGTCACCACAAAAATAAACATTGTTTAAATGAAACAGTTTGTATCTAAACTTAAAACCTTAATGTTCGTGAAATATAAGTAGCAAATTTTAGCATTTTAAATATAAGAGGGGGGGGGGGGTTACATTTGATGCATCACTGATATGGGTACACCTCCTGTGTCAGGGGAACCCTCATTAGAAACATGCTCATCTTTGGAAAATATATTCCAATTTGGGGTAATAGCTGTATGACACATGTACAATGTATTCTAAATTCACAACAAATTTTAAATATCAAAACATTTTGAAGATACTAAAATATTATATAAATCAAAGGTGTTACAATTATCTAGATGAATAAATTAGTTTTAGTACTTTGGGAAATGGTTTGAAGGATCTGAATTTGAGCATAAATTGATTTGCAGTAAAATATTGTATACATTGCCATTTGCACAAGTGGTATCAGAAGAGAAAACAAATGTATCTTTTTTAAGCTGAGCTTTGGCATGAAAGTTATTATAAAATATTCCCAATTCTTTAAAAAATAAATTAATCGACAACAGCCTAACAAATCAGTCAAACAGACTGATTGGATACATTAGGCCAATTTGTGTTAATACATATTATTTTAATATCTTCATTCATGGTCATGGTGTAGATAGATAGTGGTTAGATAGTAGATTCCTGAAGCAAGAAAGTGCTCAACTGATTTCTCACCACCTGGTTCTATGGTCATTGACACTCGACAGAATAGAGCAGGTGATGAGTGAGGAAAAAACTTCTCACAAGGGTTTTGAATCTCTCTGGAAGAGGTATTTACTTTGAATCATGTAAGGATGGAACACCAGTCATTATATTTGCCCCACTTACCATTAGAATAACTAAATGCTCAGAATTAGTCGCTTCACTGTTGCCAGTATTAATTACACTATTATCATTGTTCTTCATATAGGAAATAATGCTATGAAAATCTTTGTTCTCATAGCAATACCAACCACATCACAAAATTGTTTAAACTGTGTTCAATTCTTAAAATATGTTTTTTTTTTTGTCAAAATCTTAAATTCAAACATTTTTGATAAAACAATATATTTTTTATTTTACAATATGAGAAAATATTAAAAAATTAGAAATAAGAAAGGTATTTTTTAATACTGAAGTTAAAATAGGACACACATGAGCAATTTTGTGAACAAAACACACAGAACAACACATTTAAATAAAATTAATTTGTTTTACAATTAGATAGATTTAAAATAGTCAATTAATAAATTAAAACCTAAATATGAAATACGGAAGATATATCCAAAAGTATCTAATTCAGCAATCATCAGAGATACATACGGATTGTTACTAACATCTATTTTCTTAAATAAAATATTTAAGAAAAGAATAATTTAGAAAAATATTTAATCAGCAAAATTTTAAATAACTTGATTCTTACTTCAATAAAGTTGAATATTAATGCAATTAAAAATCAAAGTTTTTAGTGAGTCTTTTCTTCCGTATTTCTGACCCACACTTGAGTTTATTTCATTCGACTTGTTTCCATACTATGGTTACAATCTCTGTATTTCTACCGTATAGAGATAAAGACATTTCAAATAACACCATGCAAATATTTACAGAAGCATGATAGCAAAGAAATCTTAATGATAAAATAAATAAAACCTGTCAACTATATTGCTAAAAAAATCTGATGTGGACACCACATGATTTTCTTTATATAATACAATGAATTTACTACTTTTACAGTAAAAAAAATAGTTTTTACTTATAGTAGTTACTTATATTCTTTCCAAGATATTGAATTTTTGACAATTAGTCATCATTTTAATTGATTTAGCGTCATTTTTATCCATTTGGTGAGATTTTCGTTAATTTGGCAACATTTAAAAAAGTCGCCAACTTGGCGACATTCCACCAAATAAGTCACCAAAATCTTGCCAAGCGTTATGGACGGAGAAATAAGTTATTCTTATAGCAGATAAATGACTATTACTGTTCAAATACAAAAGTACTACTCAAAGTATCTTTTCTCATGAATGGAACGAGCTAGATCCACGACAATGATGTCACCAAACTTATCGCATGATATTACATATGAAAAGTGAGTATGTTTCTCAACAGTTAATTTTTTTTTTTTAATTCATGGGATTTTTCAAAATTTCATGCAAAAATTTAGGGGGGGGGGGGGGGGGTTCTGGACAATTGATTGTGTTTTAAAGCAATAGGCTTCCAGTATTCACGGATTGAGATTTTTGTACCAAATTTCATTCAAATCGATTCATTCGTTTGTGAGATATCTCCACAGACTCACTGACACACACACACACAGACATCACTTCAAAAATGTTCGATTCGTGATCAGGGATGCTTGAAACATGCTTTTCGATGGGAGAGCATGTTTCAAGCATCCCTGATCACAAATCAAACATTTTTGAGGTGATGTCTGTGTGTGTGTGTCATTGAGTTTGTGGAGACGATATCTCACAAACGAATGGAGCGATTCGAATGAAATTTGGTACAAAATTTACAATCTGTGAATACTGGAAGCCGTTTTTAAACGTAATTGAATGTTCAGACCCCTCCCCCCTAAATTTTCGAGTAAAATTTTGAAAAAATCAAAACATTTAATAAATTTATGCAAATAGACATTTCTTATGTAATATTCCCTAGAAAATGATTGGCATAAATTTTAGAATGCTAGCCTGAACCGTTCTCAAGATAATGCACATTTTCAAATAAATTAATCAAAAAACCCCATAAATTAAAAAGAAAATATTAACTGTTGAGAAACATGTTCACTTTTCATATGTAATATCATGCAATAAATTGGGTGACATCATTCTCGTGGATCTAGCTCGTTCCATTCATGAGAAAAGATACTTTGAGTAATACTTTTATATTTGAGTGCCAATATTTATTTATCTGCTATAAGAATAACTTATTTCTTTGTCCATAAAGTTTGGCAAGATTTTGGCAACGAAATTGGCAGAATATCGCCAACTTGGCGACTTTTTGAAATGCTGCAAAATTAACGAAAATCTCACCAAATGGATAAAAATGATGATAAATCAATGAAAATGATGACTAATTGTTGAAAATTCAATATCTTGGAAAGAATACAAGTATCTACTATAAGAAAAACCTATTGTTTTTACTGTAAAAGTAGTAATTTCATTGCATCATATAAGGAAAGTCATGTGTTGCCCACATCAGATTTTTTTAGTAAAGCGCTATGTTCAGCAATTTTATGAATTACAAGATCATAGTCCATATTTTGAAAAATGTCTTTCTCGGACACCATTAACATAAATGATTCAAATTGATGGTCAGCCATTGTGCTTCTTAATCTTTTAATAAATTTTAGTATGGAGAACGATCTTTCATATGGAACTTGCATCACGAATAATGTTAATAAATATTTATATGTATTATGAAGCAAGCAATATGTTTCACTAAATAAGCTGTATTTTTGTAGCACTTGTAAACAGCATACTGCACAATTTTGGCAACTTTTGCACAGTTCGAAACTCAAAAGAATATATTTCTGTTTGGAGGACTGACATGGTTTATTTTATCCAATGCCCCACACTTGCATGCTTTGTATTCAGTTCACATTCACTCAGCTGGGATAAAAAGTGTACTGAAATTTATGACTGAAGTGTAGCCCAAAATCTAACCACAAAGAGTGGCTTTTCTTTCCATATGAAAATCATTTCGATGAAAGGCAGCCCAATTAGAAGAAGGAATAGTGTAAACAAAAAAAAAAAAAAAAAACACTAAAGTCAGGGTTGGGCAGTATCAGAAATACATGTATTTGAAATACATTTTCAAAACACATTTGTATTTTGTATTTCAAATTGAAAACTACAGTATTTTGGTAATGTATTGAAAATACATTTTCAGAGTATTTTGTAATTTCAAAATACTGAAAATACATCTCTTCAGATTACAAGCCATCGTGTTTAAATCGCAGATGAACAATTCATGAAAGAGAAAACGGCTAATCTGTATTTCGTCTAGTCATTGATTTTATTTCTAGGGGTCAATCTACACAGCCTTTTGCAATCTGGCGTCGATAAAGATGTTAATTAATGGAATGTTTAGTATCTGTGGTGGCCTCTGAAAAATATAGCTTCTGTTATAAACTTTATGTTCATATAGGAATTATATAATGATGTTGTTTGGTAGATGTCTCCTTCCTATCTATGTATTAAGAAATGAGATAAGAGAGCTTGAACTACCATTTTTTGTGAAAACAGAAACATAGGCAATCCAAACTCTGCTATGCATTATATACTTTAAGTAAATTTATGATATGCAATGCAGTAGTTAGTTATTGTAAAGACGGAAGATACTACCACTCGTGATACAAATGTATTTTGGGAAGTATTAGTTGGAAAATCTTTTAAAGTGATATCTATTGATGATAATGGAGGGAGGGGCGGGGGGAGTAATAAGGCGAAATGCCAGTTGAGCAAACCAAAATGTGCAGTTATAAATAGGACTTTCGAAACCACAGCAAATGTTAAAACGCATCTAAAGATAAGATTTTAGTTTTATGCAGGAGTACCTAGATTTAAAGACTATGTATGCTAGTCTTTTTACATTTGTTAAATCAAGGTAGCATATTATGTAATAAGTTTCATTGGTGGCAAAAATTTGCCATATTTTTGAAAAATGTTTCCTTGAAACATCTATTTTTTGAGATCTGCTATAGACAGAGCTCAGATGATGACTGATTTGAAGTTAGCATCATATTTCAGAGGAGTTGAAGGTTCACTTGTAAAGAACCTTACTGCCCCACCTGGAATCAAACCCTGGATCTTCGAACCAGCCATCCGATACTCCACTTTTGAGCTACTGGGACAGAATTACAAGCTATTATCTTTTGAAGTGGATTATGCATTCTCCACCTTTTAATGTCAGATTGGCATGCAACTAACAATCTAACTACTATCACCTACTACTATTTTTACCTCGGTTATCTTTCTAGTGCTATTTTTATCCTCCAGGTTAGCTTCATGAATGGTCCTCATCCTCCTAATTTGAAATCGGCGCTCCATATCCCAGAGTCCACTGAATCCATGCTAGTCATACTAAGGTCACTTTCAGATCTCAGACATCTTTATACTAACTTTTGGTGCCATTGTAAAGAATCTTGCTGTCCCAACTGGCCCCTGGATATACGAACTGAACTGGCCAGTCGACGCTCTTCCGTTGAGCTACTGGGACAGAATTGCAAGCTTTTATCTTTGAAGTAGACTCTTCATACTATGGATTTCTACTTCCAATTCTGTTTTCATTTCCGATTGAAAAATTAACATTTTACTTGAAACATCTATATCTCAAAATTGGCTAGAGCTTAGATGATAACTGATGATACGGATTCTGCATCAAATTCTAGAGGATGTTAGGTGGTTTACTAAAAATTCGTACTTTTGGTTTCTTTTCCACATCTGGTTTAAACCAGATGTGGAAAAGAATAATTTTTTGAATCATTATTATGAATTACATTTTCCTTAAAATATCTATTTTTCTGAATTGGTTATAGATAAAGGTAATGACTGATATGGATTCAGCATCAGAATCCGGAGCGGATTGGGGGTTAATTAAGAATTTACATTTTCAGTTATTTTTCCACTTCCGATATAATTTGTATTTCTAGTTTCTTTTCTACATCAAGTTCAAAATTTTTCCTTAAAACATCTATTTCTTAGAATTAGTTATAGATATACATAATGACATGGATTCAGCATCACATTCCAGAGCAAACTGGGGTTAACTAAAGACTAACCTACAGTTTTCTCAACTTCCGATTCAAAAAATTATTCTTAACTTTATTTCTTAAGACTGGCTATAGAATGAGATGAGATGATGACTGTTATATATATATGAATTTAGCATTAAATTTTGGAGATCGTTGGGGGTTTACTAATACTTCTAATTCTGTTTTTGCTTTAAGTTTTTTTTTTTTTGTTCACTTACGATTTTATTTGTCACATATGAAGGTTTTTTCATAAATTTCTTGTTTTTTACTATATCTTTGTTAAATAAAATGTGTTCTCCCCATAGATCCATTTATTTTTACTTTATTAACTTGGGAGATTTTAAATTTAAAAAGGTTAGTCTTAAGTCATGCTCTTTCAGTATATTCTAATCCTTTTAAAGTTACAGTGTTATTATTTAACAAATATAATGTTTGTTTATTTCCAATAAAATGTTTAGACAAATGTTGCTTTGCATTAAAAATTCAATCCAGTCCAATACACAGTAATCCTTAATTTCTTAAAATGTATTTTATATTTGGAATTTTTCAAATTTGAAAAAGTATTTTGTATTTGGAATTTTAAGCCCTAAAACCAATGTACTTTGTATCGAAAATACATTTTCAATGTATTTTCGATACAAAAGCAGAGTTTGGGCAAAATACATTGAAAATGTATTTTGCCCAACTCTGCTAAAGACCAAATTCCTGCAACTATACTATTTTTACAAGCGCCACCAAGGGAGAAGATTATCATGGATTGGAGTTCCATTGAGTGGTAAGCCAGGCCGTAACAACTGTTAAGAAAAGATACTATTTCTGACCTGAGGAAGGGGCTCAAAACACCTTTGAAATAATTGTAAATCACCTAATTTTCTATGCCTGCGTTCTTCAAGGAAGTATTTGAAAGTTATATTGTTTTCTACTTCGTAAACAAAAATAATCTTTATTAAGTGACATTTATTAATGATGTAATAATAAAAACACATAACCAACCTATTTACTACTTTATTAAAAAATCTACAAATTGTAAATACAAAAGTTAAAAAAGCATTGAATGAGCAAGAGATTCAATTTTCTCATCTAAATCATTTGCGTGTTAAAGTCTAAAATATCACTTTTTCAAAAACAATAAATATAACATTCCTATCCAATTTTAACACAATGAGGTCTTGATTTGAAATATATAAATCTATTAATAATATGGAAGAAAAAGCTGTACATTTTCTATTGCTGAATTTAATATATTCAATTATATATACCAGTGAAGTAATAATTCACATTTTTATGTATATATTTTTTTCTTTTTTGTAAAAGGAGTTATTTTTCTATGAAAAATCCTTTTATAAAAGTGTAGAAGCAGTTGTTTTATACCATGAGATCAGCTGAGATTTGAGCATACATTAATTTATATCAAGAAGTACTTTGAATAGTAAAAAAAAGGGAAGAAAATTCCCAACTAGTATTGTAAATTGCACAAGTTATCAGTCGCACAAATATAATTTCTCTCAATTTTTAGAAGTTATTTAAATTATACAAACATTCTGTTCTCACTATAATGTTTGAAGCACATTCACACCTAAATCAGGTTAACCAGATGAAATTTTGTCAAAACCCCATATTGAGCAAGTAGGTTCCCAGTATGTACTTGCTCGGCATTGTTTTTGCCTTCAACCACTGCCTAGCAAGTTGTCATTCAATCATTGGTTTACAGGTATTGTAAGATCATGAGAAACAGTTCATTTGGTATCTGTGGAGTACAAAATAAGAACCTTACTGTAATATGAAAGCCTTTGGCTTGATCAATTTAATTTCCACAATCAATGTGTATTTCAAATTCCACAATCAATGTGTATTTCAAAAATTGTAGTGTGAACCGAGTACAAAGATACTAAAACTATAGAAAACTACATTAGCAAAAACATCTTGACTTTATCAATTGCATCATTTCATACATAGACATTCTAAAGTGAAGCACTATTACAGCACTAAGTTATAAAATATTGGTTAATATGTATACTTCCATACAAATTTAAATAGCATATCAAGTGTTTTGTATAATCTGTAAAAAAAAAAAAGCTCTAATGCCAGTGGCAACAATATATGCATACACACACACACACACAAAAAAAAAAGAGACAAAATTTTATATCCCAGTTAAAAGTTGTGTAAACCTGATTACAATCCAGACAAACTTTTAAACAATGGTAACATAATTTGTTTTGCCTTTTATGAAATGTATGTTGATGTTAGGCTAAGCACGAAAATCAACTATCCACTCACACACACACCAAATTACACAGTTATTCTCCCATATAAGAAAATTCATGATACATTTCATAAAATGCAAACACTATGGTAATTAATTGTAAGTAAACCACATTTCATAAACAGCAAGATATTGGCACTTTAATATTATTGACTTAAAATATAATAATTTTACCACTTTCAGTATATACTAGTACAGGAATACTTTGTTCTCACAACTAAATTATATGTACAACTCTATTATTCACTCAAAATAGATATCTAAGATATGTACAAGTTTATTAAAAATTCAAATAAACCCTCAAAAAATAGTGTTCGCTGAATTTAAATGTTTATTCTATAAATTGTGTTTTTATAAATATGAAAATATTACAAAATCTTGAGCACTATTTGCATAGACCATGAAGGCAAACCGTTTGAATCACCAAGTAAAAATAGCCTTTCAAAAACCTGTCTGAATCTGCATTAAGAAAATTAGCAGTCTTTATTTTTCTATATCACACAGCTTGAGACAGCTATAAGAGAACTTTCCACTCATAGCAATCTGCTCTTTGAGCTACTTTGCTTGGAAAGCTAAATAATATTAAAAAAGTTTTTCAGTTGTACCTTTATAAATACATACAAAAAATAAGATCTTGTATCTATTCAAAAAGAACAATAACACTACACTTCATCTACAGTAATGCTCACTGGTTCATGATGATTGTTAACCTGGTTTTGCTTGCTGTTTTCTTCTATAGGAGCATCTATAATGGGGATCTTTTGTTCCTCAACTTTCTTTTCTAATTCTCTAATGCGAACTTCCTGCTTAAGCACAATACTCTTCAGCTTACGAATCTCTTCCATAACCTCATCCAGTTTTTCTTTCTAAAATAAAATAAAATACTTTATAATCACAGAACCCACTGTAGTGTGTGTGTGTGTGGGGGGGGGGGGGGGGATCGCCAAAAATATACAGAATACAGAGCTTTCACTGCAGATAACAGTATTCATACACTGGTTTTGTGTTTATTATGCACTCATAAAGATGGAATATCTAATATCCACCATGGCAATAAGAAACTTGCTATTGCAGCATATGATAAGTTTCATATAGCATGTTATTGTAGCATATAGAAAGTTTCTTGCTGCCACTATAGATATTAACTATTCCAAGTTGTTGAGTGTACAATAAATACGAAACCAGTCAATGAATGGTATTATCTATAAAGTGAGTGCATTTCATTTTTTCACTATACTCATAGAAAATTTATACAAGTTACATTATTAGTGGTAAATTTTTAACAGATGTTTCAGGTTAAGAAGGATATTCTAAAATTATCTAGAAATGCACTTTTTCAATTCCATCTTAAGGTGATTTGTCCGAAAATTTTTAGCTTAGGATATATAGGATACAAGGGCACATTTAAGAGGAAATAGGATACTTCCCTACTCCCTCTTGAATATGTCCCTTAGCTACCACTAAAGTCTGTGAAAATTTAACAGGTACACTTTTAAATGTCATAACTCTTTCACAGTTTACATTAGATTATACACTAAAAAATAAGTATAATACATAGTTATTGTGCATTTATAAATTTCGGTGTTGACTGAAGAAAGGGCAGGGTGCTTTTAAAAAAAAAGGGCAAGTTTTTAAGAAAAAAGGGCAAATGTTTTTAATTTAAAAAAGCCCTTTATAATAAGGCAAGGGTATATTGGTTTTTTGCATGAAAAAGTTGCACATATTGTGAGAATTGGACCTTTTTCAAATGAGAAAAGCTATTACTTTGTCAAATATATTAATAAAATTGTAAGTATTATATATAATATTTTAAAGGCTCATCTTTTTAATGACGCTATCATTTTATACTTACATTTCTATGTCTGGGTGAAAACTGATTATGAAATGCTAGTTGATAGTTGAAGAAAATAAATGTCTTTTACACTTCCCTAAAGAATGAAAACACCATAGCACTAAAGAAAATCTACATAAAGTCCTATAAATTGCTGGATACTTAAAAAAGTAAACAAACAAAGTATCGTGACAGAATTATGGTTAAAATTTATTCTGTGCATATTTTCCGGGTAAATGTTTTGGAAAAGATAGTTTGCTAAATTTTGAATTGAATTTCAATAGGGATCTTGCAAATTGGGTATTGACTTACTGGAATATACTAATTTTCCATATACTAGGAAATTAGTATACTCTGGAATCTTCGCATTTAAAATCAAATATAAATACCCGGTACCAACAAGGGCACTTAACCTCAGCTTAGCTCAGTTGCAGCAGCTTTTTGCTCAGAACAGCTGTTCACAGTCATGGACTTTATTTTAAAATTTTAAAGCAATGTTTATGGTTTAATAGTATGGAGCTCTAAGTTAGTTAAAGGGATTGTTCGTGTACTTGATATTATATAACTATTGTTGCTTTTCTACAGTAGTGTCATTCATCTAGTTGGGAAATCAGTTATGTTGTTATTGAGACCCAGACCGTCCAACCTACCAGAAAGGTGTAAGGTAACTGTTTGGATGGCCGGGAAGTGCCACTCAATTTAGATCGGAACCCAGTGGGGGAGGCATCCACCGGGACCGTACCCTCCTTCCCCTACCACCAACCTCTTGGAAGGACTTATGGACCCACATGTTTAACGTGATCATACTCCACATGAACACGGAAGCAGTTGTGGCAGCGTGCAAACCATGGGGCTACCGCGCCCGAAATGTGCCAACAGCATGCGGTGTTCCCAGGTGGTCACCCACCCAAGTACTAACCGCGCCCGATGCTGTCTGACTTCGGTGATTTAACGAGAACCGGTGTTTTCAGAACGGTAGGACAGTTGGCTCTGGAAATCAGTTATGTTGTTGTTGAGACCCAGACCGTCCGACCTACCAGAAAGGTGTAAGGTAACTGTATGGACGGCCGGGAAGTGCCACCCAATTTAGACCGGAACCCAGTGGGGGAGGCATCCACAGGGACCGTACCCTCCTTCCCCTACCACCAACCTCTCGGAAGGACTTACGGACCCACATGTTTAACGTGATCGTACTCCGCATGAACACGGCGGCATTTGTGGCAGAGTGCAAATCTAGCGCGCAAACCACGGGGATACCGCACCCGAGATGGCCAACAGCACGCGGCGTTCCGAGGTGGTCACCCACCAAGTACTAACTGCGCCCGATGCTGCTTGACTTCGGTGATCTAACGAGAACCGGTGTTTTCAGCACGGTACGGCCGTTGGCCCGGAAATCAGTTATGTGGAAATTTTTATTGAACTCCTTTATTTCCTCCAGAATTTGATGCTGAATCCATATCAGTTATTATTTAAACTCTATTTATAGTTAATCTTGAGAAATATATGCTTCAAAGAAAAGAAATATTTTTAGAACAAAACTAGAAAAACCCCCCAAGAAATTGAATTCCTTGGTGAATTATCTTTTCTCCTCCAGAATTTGATGCTGAATATACTATATCAATTATCATCTAAAGTTTATCTATAGCAGATTCTGAGAAAAAATGTTTCAAAAGAAATTTTTGAAAACAATGGTATGGCATAATTTTTGCCACTAATAAATTCTGTTGTTAATAACTATAGCATAAAAATGTTATGTTATTTTTGTTTTATACTTTTCCTTATCTATATCTTTTAATTCAAATATTTCACAATGCTTGTTTATTGTTTACTTTCAAATTAAATATTCATGATACATAACCTCCAATCCATCAAAATCGTTTTAAAATCTGCTATCCTTTTACTACTACACCACAGAGCACTATCGAACCAGTGGAGTCACAAGAGAAATATTTTGGAATTATAATCCTTCCCCCAGAAACTCACTGAATTTTGAAGAAATGATATATGGAGAAATGGAAAACAAAATATTTGGTTACTGCATGCAATTCATTTATGAAAAAAAGTGTTTCCCAAAACCATAATAAAGTTAAATATTTACTATTACCTAGACTTATCCAACTCAAAGTGAAAAGTCAAATTTTGCCAATCTGCTTTGAGTTTCATGAAGGCAGCTCGAGGGTTTGGCTCATATAAAATGATCAAAATGGATATTGATGATGACGTAGTGTTCAAAAGTATTGCCGGAATTGATGACCGACCCCTCAGTAAGGCCGAAGTTTGTTGCATACAAAGAGTATATAAAATAATGTACGATTTCTGATGTAATCAAATTCTGGCAAGTATTTTCAGTGTTAACCAATTCCATACAGTGTGAAAGAGCATTATCATGTTTCATCCATATATTTAGCAAACAAGACAGAGTTTGGAGAAATTTTCGGCTACTGACAGCAATGATAAGGAATATGATTATGGAGTTTGTTTTAGTAATCATAACAAGAAAACAAATAATGAATATTACAAAGTTGAATTCTTTTGGGATGCATGTATAATATATACTAGTACCATTCTTTTTCTAGTCCACATATTGTCTACAAAATTTCAAATATATTTCCATATAATTTATAGGAGGGGCGCGGTAGCTCAGTGGTTAGCGCGTGGAAATTGCAATCGGTAGGTCTGGTTTCGATTCCCACCACTGCCAAAACTGCTGCCATGTTCACGCGGAGTATGATCACAATAAACATGTGGGTTCGTAAGTCCTTGCGAGAGGTTGGTGGTAGGGGAAGGAGGGTACGGTCCCTGTGGATGCCTCCCCCACTGGGTTCCGGTCTAAATTGGGTGGCACTTTCTGGCCGTCCAAACAGTTACCTTACACCTTTCTGGTAGGTGGGACGGTCTGGGTCTCAACAGCAACAATATAATTTATAGTTCTTTAAATATACGTAATTTTAAATTAAACAATCTAGTTCTTTCTGATAACCAATATTTCACAGTTTCCTCACATGTCATTTTTTCACTGATTTTTACTAATATATAAGTATATTAATTAGCATCTTTAATTAGGATTTTAAGAGGGGGGGACTCTCAAATAATCAGCCGCCCCCCATGAATTCTCCCTTGACCGGTAGTATATTTAATTCTTTGTCTTTTGTCTGTTAAAAAAAACTTATATTCTTTTAACTGCAGCACATTAAGTGGAACATGCTATTTTTATAATTCATTAATTATGAGAAATTCTTATGATTTTTCCTTTTTTTTTTAAATATTTTTTTTGGGGTGGGGAAATAATTTATCTATTTTTAATATTTTTAGAATGATTAGAACCTGGGATTTAATATTTATAAAACTTTAGTACAATGTTTAAATGAGTATCTCGTGCTATCAAAGCTATTTGAAATATTATTCCTGCTTGGTAAAGTAATGTTTTTAGGTACTTACTTTTGTTGTTATTTTTGTTCTTTCCATTTTAAATTTTGGAGAAATTTGGTAAAAATTTGATGTTCCATTGGAGTTAAATAGAATATCATGGGTAAATTGATAAAATAATAATAATCTTTATTAATCAAAAACTAATTATTAAAAATAATGAAACATTCTAATTTAATAACAAATAAATACAATAATTCCTAAAAGGTCATTAACAGTATTTATAGCACACACATGCATGACAGAATTTTCACATAATGTGAAAAATACTTATATGAAAAGCTTCATTTATGTTATACTACCATGGTAAGAACACCTTTTGTTGTGTACTGAATATCAGGTGGTGTCAGACTTCAAGAAATGGAGACAGCGAGATAAGCCATAGTATGTTGTGTTGTCATGCTATATGTTGTGTAAACATTAATGTTAATAAAGGGTGTTCACCTTGCAAAAATGTTCATTCCATTACATAAATAGGATCTAATCTAAATTATCTAACTAATCTAATCAGAATTATCCAAATTTAAGGACTTGATTAAAAATGAGCAAAAAATGAAATTCTAGCTTATAGTCAGGAAAACACATGCAAAATTGAATCTCTTGTTAAAAACAGCAGACTTTGTAGGTATCTCAGGAACACTGATACAAGTGTCAGTGCATATTAATTAACAATGTATATAAATATATTATTTAAATATACTCATTAGTACCTAGGATTAATAGTGGAGTAAGTTCACTGTGGAACTCTTCTATTGTTTAGTGCACATAAAAAATACCAAATTGGCAAGTCTTACAGTTTAAAGCGGTGCCACAGGTGGGCCTAATTAAATGATTGTAATTAACTTCGAGCATCTTTTAGGTCAGAGCATATTTATACAGTACTGTGATAAAGTATCATACTTCAATTTTATAATTATAATACATAGTTTACTCACCTCAGAGTGATTTATTTTAATTTGAATTAATTGTTTAAATGTTTAATTAGCAATTTTCATATCAATCAGTTCCTTAGCAATCAAAAATATGATCACATAGTTTCAATCTTAACACCATAGTTAAAATGAACACTCAACAAGTTTTGAACAGAACCCATAAAAAAAATTCTCAAAATTTAAAGAATTTTTTAAATAATTCAAAGTTTTTATGGTTGGAAAACAAAATTGGTTCTAAAATTCTGACAATGAAATAACGATTCATAGAAGCATCATAATTTACTAGTATCAAAATGCAATATTTCACACTCTAAAAAAAATGTGTAGTTGAGGCAATCCATTGGATTTGGAGGAGTTTTAAACAGATATAAAAAGGTAGAAATTCCATACAAACCAATTTCCTCCTTTGCGGGAATTCACCCACTGTCAGCTGAAAAGTTCTGTATGTGCATGTGAATGAAGGTTGGTTGTTATGGGAAGCTGAGTGAAATATATATTTAATGAAAGATTTTTACGGTAGCAGGGCTTTTGAAGAGAGACAGAGATTGTGCTACATGTAAAGTTAAAAATTTCAGTTTTTATACATTATCAAAGTTACATTGTTATAAGCATCAGCTTTTGCAAGAAGGCTATTGCAAAGAATTTTTTAAAACCATACTCTTAACAAAAGCTATTGGAGCATAGCTCCTTTATACGTGATGATATTGCAAAAATGTTTTAAGATCTTCTAAAAAGTTGCTTGGCAGATCTTGATTATTTTTTTGCAAGTAGTTAGAGGGCATTGATGAGAAGAACACAGAGAAACGAAGATAGGTGATGTTGTCAAAGGATTATTATCAAAACTAGACAGCTTAAAGTTATAGTCCATTGCTTTGATGTTGGTGGCTCGGGGTTATGGAAATTCCTTCTTCCTTTCCTAGGGTAGGAAGGAGAAGGCATGAACTTAGGCTGCTGATTCTGGTGGTAGACCATAAGCCATAAACCCTGTTGTTCTCCATGTACTAAGCATAAAAGATTTTAGTTTCAACACATTATTGGTTCAAGGTCAGCAAGAACACAAAGCTATTCCTTTGATCACTGCATTGTCCCAATTAAAATCTTTTGTGAGATTACTCAATGACCTATGTTTTCCTATTTATCGACTACTGAAAATCAATATCAAGAAAAGACTTGAGAGAAAGAATACACAGAGATGTCAATGTTTGAAAGGGATCATCAGTTAAAAAAATCAGTAGTTTTCAGTTTGCTGAAATCTAAGGATCAATTACTCAGTTTTACAAAAGTGCATCGACTTTCAGTAAGATTTTAAGTATACAGTACAACCTCGAAAATCCGGACTTTGCCGATTCCGGATTTTCGATTTTTCCGGATTATAGAATTTGAATAAAATTCAGATTTGATATTAACTAAATACACTATAAAGTACTATTTTTAGTAAAAATAATGGCAAAATTTAAGTTAATCAATTAAAACATATTATCAAAAGAAATTTCTAAAAAAAAATATACACATTAATAATTTAGAATGTGTGAACGAAACAAAATGATAAAATTCCATTTTATCATTTTGTTTAAATATTTGAATTAGCATTTGTTATTTCATTAATTTTGGTTTATGGGAAAGCAGTTTTTTTAATCTTGTAGATGGACATTACTTCTGCTCGGCTATAATGTTTCTTTGTTCAAGACCTTTAATTGCATGATCGATTTTTTGCATAAGATTATCAATCAGTATTTTTTCTTCTCCACATTTATCGTCACTACTTCGATCTTTTTTTATTTAATATCATATCGCGAATTTTGCCATCATTCAATTTATTTACGATTGGCGCATTATCATCAAAGTGCAGAACTTCCGTTATATCGGCTTTGTCGAGATTTAATGAAGCGCCTGAAGATTTAATGCAGTGCCAAGATTTAATAAAGATCGAGGATTAGCACTTTTAACGATATATTTAAAGGTTTAAATGTGTTTAAACTGTTTTCGCAATTAATGAACGTAAAACAAAAAATAAGAACTTAAAAGTTTTATTTATTATCTAGCATCTATATAATGTTATGTTTAAAAAGACTGATGACTCTGAAAAAAGTAAAAACTTTATTAGTAATAGTCAAATATGTAAAAAATATCGCAGTAGATAAAATAAATATCTTTTCCAAAAAAGAAAAATATCTCTCCTCTCAATGATTTTTCTAAATTACGCTGAGTCATTACTAGGTTACAGCAACACCCGGACGTGGGGTGGGCAGGGACAGAGAAGAAAGGAATTTGCTTAGTTTCTAATCGTAAACGCAGCCGACTGTCACCGGTAGCAAGCCGACCACTTTGAGAGGTCTGTGTGTTAATGACCTTGTTGCTCGGTTCTGTGCGATACGATATTATTTAGTTATTTATTTGCTATTTATAGTATGTAAATATGGCTTTCTAAACAAAAAAGGCAAAATATACGGTCGATTTCAAGCTGACACGTTCGACGAGAACGAAAAAATCGTCAGATATCGGGAGGGGGAGGAGATTCTGAAAACAAAACAGAATACATTGAAGAATGGAAATCGTACTACGAAGTGAACAAAATAAATTTCTGTGAGCGTTAATATGAATTCTCGGGATTTTTAGATTTAATTGAACATCTGTGATAAAATGTTACGATAACGTTTTAAAGTGTTTAATATTAAAAATTACATTGTTTCAGAAAAATGTCTTTTTCAATAATGAGAGAAGGAAATTTTGATAATAAAAATTCCGTATTTAAATAACGATGTATATTTTACGCGAAATAATTCATCAGGAGTTGTGACTTGAATAAGGGGGAGGAGGGTTTAACGCTAACAACGCAATTCACGCTCCAACCACGAACCTATCTATCTACGGCCGTCCATCTAAACTTTCATTTCATTTCCGGGTTCAGAAAGTCGACCGGAAAAGACTGTAAAATAAATAATCTCACGTATAAAATAAATAATCTTACCCTGTTGTTTTTTTAAATCCGCGACTCGTCAGTCCGGGGAAAAAAAACAAAAAAACGAAAATTTGGATAACGTCCGGATTTTCGAGGTTGTACTGTATTGAAAATATATATTTTAAAATCTTAAAATAGGTTCTAAAATGTAGTTTTAATTAAAAATTATTATATATTTAATTTAGTTATGCCTTAAAGAGTTAAATGAGCTTCAGCTAAAATAATAATAATAAAATTCATTACATACCTGCCAACGTGGGAAAATTGGAATGTGTAAAATTTTGCGTGAATGACATTTATAATGACTTTTTTTTAAACTACACGCACAAACGACATTTCTAATGAATATAACTATGTACCAGTACCACTTTTAACAAAAATAAATGCATATATTTGCAATAATAAATGCATATACTTTTGAACATTTTTAGATTTCACATTAAATTCACAAAAGTATTTACTTACAAAAATTTATTTCAAACAAGTTATAAAGTATAGTTAGTTCACAGGGATGCAGCTGTAGCCTTTTTTGCTTTGCTTACTGAAAACATGCTGATAACATGGTTTGGAGTTTGGAGTCTTTAGAATAAGCAGACTTTCTAAAGATTCATTGCTTAATCCTGATCTAAACTCAGTCCCATTTTTCTTAACAAAGCTAAATATTTGCTCACAGTCAGTATTACTGTGAGGAATAAGTAAAATAGATAAAATGACATCTGACAGTTCTTTATATTTTGGAAGTCCATTAGCTCTGACAATTTTTTCAATTGCAACCCACTGAGCATCAATACGCTGCTGACTTTTAAAACAGCAGAAAGATCTTCAATCTACAGAGAACAAAACTGGTTTTCAAGTTCATCAATGGCTTCATTGAATTGACCAGGTTTTGGCTTCAGAAAACAACTTTACGAGAAAGGTTATACTGGAAAATTTTGAATTTTCAATTTTTGTTAAGTCTGCCACTTCAACATGTTTTAAAATTTTGTCATTAACAGGAAATTTATTGATAATGTAGTCACAAGAGGCTATGTAATATTTTAAGATGTTGAAAAAGAAAGTTTTCTTACTTTCGTTACATAATTTTGAAATTTCTTCGATAGTTGAAATTCCAACAGTGATGGCTTTTAATTCCTTTTGGTTTTCTTTTGCGTGGTAATTAATCTTTAATAGATTTTTTATTTATGACAACAGAAGGTTTTAAGAACCTACAATATAGTGCTTTTAATAGTTAAAGATAAATCTCTCTTAGCCTGTAGAAGACCCAGACCACACGACCAACCCTGAGGCTAATGGTAGCTTAATGTGTGGCGGCTCTCTTAGCTTGTGTATAAGTGGAGAATGAGATGCACATGTGTTTATTTTTTCAAATGTCGGTATGACGTTTAACAAGAATAGGCAGGAAGCTTTGTTTTCTGTCGAAGACAGAAATATAAATATATGTTCTTCCCTACTTAGAACTTTTGATACATTTTGCATCCTTTTTTTACACCCTTCTCCTGTGGCTTGCCTTTTTGATGGATTTTCAATGTCAGCACTGGTGCTATCTATTTTCCATTTAGAAGATGTAAAAGCATTTTTATTTTAAGAATCATTTAAATTTTTTTCGGAATCTGATAAGTTGACAAGCCGAAAGATACTCTACATGCTTGAGCTTTGGCTATATCTTTAAAAAAACTAAATAGCGGATCCCACTGATAAACGAGACAAGTCAAACTTCGACCGAGATAAAGCCAATGAGTGCAGAATGTTTTAGAATATTTTGAGCCTCCTTGTCATGCAACGCCTGGAAATGTTTTAAAGTTTCCTTTCTTTTTGCACTTTTATTTAAGTAATAATAAATGTCAACAAGAAATTCATCTACTTTAACTGATGAAGCAGCAGAACCTTTTTCAGATGCAAGATTCACTAAGTGGCAAGAAGAGCCCATGGCTATTAAATTTTTGTGTTTACGTTTTAAAAATGCAACAATTCTCTTTTTTTTTTGCCTTGCATAACTGAAGCATTATCCGCCATGAATGCTATGCAATTCTCAGGAGGCACCTTTACTCTTTGAAATTCATTTAAATTAATATACTTATGTTTTCCCCAGTTGCATCTCTTTTTAAATTTGGTATTGAGAGAAGATTATTTTTAATTAAACCGTCAACTGGATTAAAAAGACTTACAACAATAGGATATAACTTACTATCCATATCATTGCTGCCATCACAGGCTGCAGAAAATGGACCAAGTTGCATCTGCTTTATTAGACCTTCAATTTGATTTGATGCCATTTCTTTGACTAAGGCAGTCGTCTTTGTTCTTGCGGATCCATACTGCTTGACAATATCACACTTGGGAAACATTTTTCGGAATAGTGGACCGGCATGATCGGCAGCAGCAAGAGGCACGTTATGTTTCATTAGAAAAGCAGTAAAGAGCAATTCTGTTCGATTAACGCTAGACTGAGTTGTTGTTGTTGAGACCCAGACCGTCCGACCTACCAGAAAGGTGTAAGGTAACAGTTTGGACGGTCGGGAAGTGCCACCCAATTTAGACCGGAACCCAGTGGGGGAGGCATCCACAGAGACCGTACCCTGCTTCCCCTACCACCAACCTCTCGGAAGGACTTACAGACCCACATGTTTAACGTGATTGTACTCCGCATGAACACGGCGGCAGTTTTGGCAGCCGCTGGAATCGAACCCGGGCCTACCGAGTGCAACTCCAGCGCGCTAACCACTGGGCTACCGCGCCCGAAGCGTGTCATTTTTGAAAAAATTATCAAGTTTGACGTTGTTGTTACTACATTTAACAGAGTTTAAATGTTTTTCCGATTTTACATGGAGAGAAATGTCATACTTTCCAGCATGTGAAATCATAAAGTCACACCAACATAATTCACAAAGAGAAATTTTTCGCCTTTTCTTGATGACTTTATGAAAGGAAAATCTTCAGAATAACTCTCCTTGAATGATTGAAAATATGTTTTACCTTTACTAAGAGCCATCCCAACAAGAGTTTCACGAAAAAGACTTTACACAAGCAAAAACAATATGAAATGCACACAATCATGTGTGAAAAATGTTCTGAGGCAAGGCGAGCAAGCGAGATGATGATTAACTTGACAAATAGTTGAAAAAATGATAACTGCTTGCGCATGTACGCCAACAGAAGTTTACTTAGCTCGCTGAATTAGAGAGGTGATGAAACACGAATATCTGAACGAGATCCATGCTGTCAGCTTTGCAGTCATATTTCTCACTAGTGTTGCCAACTGAATGCATAAGATAAGAAATGAGATAAGGAAACCGCTAGTGTTGGCAATACTGTTTTCCTCTTCCGAGAAGGAGAAGTCCCTTTATCAAATTAACATTCTGACGATTAGTGGCACCATCTGTTAGATTGATTTCCTAGTAATGTTAAAAAATTCAAATAAATGCGGAAATGCGTAAAATATAGCAATATATGTATAAAAGTGTAAAGAGCAGTTAAAATGTGCAAATTTTATGCATAATGCATAAAAGTTGGCAGGTATGCCATTATATAGAAAATATTTTATTATACAAAATTTATAATAATGATTTTGCAATATTCATGGTTTTCTCAACCCTCAAAGCATTTAATGTTTCTGTAGATAAGTTAAGTCAGCAATAGAAGCATGTGCAATAGAAGAATGGATCAAACCAAAATTCTAATTTATCCTTTTAAAATTATTGTATTCCTAAGTACCCAAATCATTATTTTAATACTGCTATTCTGAAAATAATCCTTTATTTCATTAATAATAATATATTTGAAGAATAGTTTTTTGTAAAAAATAAGTAATAATTTTTTTTTTTTTTTTTTTTTTACAATTAAACAAAACACCCAAGGATCATGTACAAATACAGTTTTTGCAATACTGTTGCAAAATAGCCAATCATTCCATTAATAATATATTTAAAAAATAGATTTTTTTGTATACAACACTCAATAACTATAGAAATTTTAATTGATACAAGCTGATTGCATAAGGGGAAAATATCTTCACAATTTAACAAAATATACGATGATTGCATACAAATGCAGTTTTGTGGGACACTACTGCAAAATAGTCCTTTATTTCATTAATAATACGTATGAAATGAGCTTTTTTGTATATAACATGAAATAATCATAAAAATCTAAGACAAATAGGTTGAAAAAGGGGTAGAAAGATAATCATTGGTCTTTCCTCTTGTGATGCAACAATAATCACCACTTGAATGAATACCGCTTTCGCAGTTGCAGGGAAATGGATTTCTAGATGTAAAATAAGAAAACACTAATTTAAAAATTCATAACTTTATTTCTATTTTTGAGACATTTGTGACCGATATCATGTTACTTTCAACAGCATAGTAATTAAATACTTTCGAATGATGCGATGAAAAAAAAATAATAATGGTCATTTTAAAGGAGCTATGGATTTTACAGGATTTTCGGTAATTTGAGGAGTAATGCCCATAAAAGCATAACATGAAGTAAAAATCCATACAAACTACAGAAAACCCATAAAAGTCGACATCTTTGAATACAGTGTATCAACAACTTTTAATGTTTGCTCATTAACATCTTTTAACATTTGCTCTATCTTGTGTAGGGCCATTTCCTTCCACATATTGAAATTAATAAAGGTACTATGCATCTATTAAATTTGACAACTTATACTAGTGGTTGTCATTCTTAAACTATAACCAATGTCACAGACTCAATATATACATTTTTAGTTCCATTCAATATTGAAAAAAAATAAAAGCTGGATCTAATGGTCTATGTGTCAATACTTCGTTCCAACCTGCGAGTAAAGTTTTGTTTAGTAACTTTAATTGCACCCTAGCCTTAATCTAACATTGAAATACAGTCAAAACATTTATAACAAAGTTGTAAATAATGAACTTTAATTATGATTTCCTTATAAGCAAGTGTTCAACTAACTGTATCTGATACTTTAATAGCATCAATCAAAATCACTTCCATCAATTCTATACATACATACATTATACGTAGTTTTATAAAAACTGAACTCAAAACCATACTTTCCGAATGAATGTATATATATTTTAGTTTACTACTCAAATAAAAAACTTACTTGCACTGGTTCTGGTTTATCACGTGATTTTGTGGGCATTCTGTCCAGGATATTCGATTTACTTTTTGATAATTTAAATTCTTGAGCTCTAGGCTTATAACCATCTTTAAGACTTATCTGGAAGATAAAAAGAAACTTGCAACATGCACTTAAATATATTTTTTAACAATATACATGTGTGAACATCAGTAACATAAGCACAGTTCAACACATTACAGGCTAAATATAAATATATAAGGGTACGCTGAAATTTTTTGCCTCCTCAGTAATATAGGTAGAATTTGCCGAGTTGGCAATACGGCAACTGCATCATCAATGTTTTCAAAATGGAATGTTTCATTTATTGAAGACAAAATTAATAAAAACAAAATATTGGTCCACTCTAAACAAAGGTTCATTACATACGACTTTAAAATATATAGACAGTAGGTGCCGCTTAATGTGATCGCAGATAATGTTATCATTCGTTTAATGTTATCAGAATCGCGAAGTCACGAACGCTTGTATATTAACACATGTTAAAAAAATCGGTTTTGTAATCAGCGTCTTCGTTTATTGTTATCACTTTATCACTTCACTTTCGTCGTTCGTGTACTATTTTCGTCGAATTTTTTTTTTCATTCTCTCAACAAAAAATCCAAACTACATATACGTAAAAGCAAAGGGTGAATCCCCAAAACTCCAAACAGGACCCCTTTTGTTGGCATGTGCAGGAATTTGCCGCAAGGCTGTCCCTCAGGCGCGGCATCCGGCGCCAGATCTGCAGGTGGTGATTTCTCTCCCCTTTCCCCCCCTTTCAGAATGGTTGGGGCATAGGAAAAGCGTTGAGTTCTTTTCTTATCAGTAAGCAAAGTGCTTGGACTGTTGTAAGCTGTAGAATTTTTTCTCTCTGTCAAGTTGCCTTTCAAACTTTATTGCAGACGGTCAAGCGTTTCAGTAATGGAAAAAAAAACGCAATGATTTAACTGTTAAGGACAAAATTGACATTTTGAACTGTTTTGATAATTTACCCAAGATGAGTCAAAGAAATGCTGCTGCTGCACTAAAAATCTCTCAGCCATTACTCTGTAAAATGTTAAAGAATCGCGACGAGATTGAAAATAAAGCGAAGTTGAATGCAAATTTGAACTGTAAGCGAAGACGTACTGGGAAATATGGAGAAGTCGAATCGGCTTTGACATTGTGGTTTGCCAATGTTAGGGAAAAGGATGCAAGCATAAACGGTCCTTTAATGCAGCAGAAAGCTGAAGATCTTGCTTCTAAAATGGAAAAAAAAATTTCGGCGCAACGGACGGGTGGTTTAATCGCTGGAGAAAAAGGGAGAACATTGTGTTCAAATGTACCCATGGGGAAGAAAAGGATGCCGCTTTTCCAGCTGCAAAGGTATGGATTTCCGAAGAATGGCCGAAAATAATCGCTGATTATTCACCTGAAAACATCTACAATGCTGACGAAATCGAACTTTATTTTTGTGCCTTGCCAGAACATACATACCTGTTCAAAAACGAGAGCTCTAAGGGATGTAAAGTTTCAAAAAAACGTATAACTGTACTCTGTTCTGCGAGTATGACTGGAAAGAAAAAACTCTTTGTTATCAGAAAAACCAAAAAGCCAAGATGCTTTAAGGATGTTAAGAAATTGCCTGTTGATTATGCTGCCAATAAAACAGTGTGGATAACAGTTGCTCTATTCAGCGAATGGCTTCTAAAGTGGGACAAAGAATTATATTACAATATCTTCGTACTCATCGATAACTGCAGAGCCCACGATGCAAATGTCACATTAAAGCATATCAAAATCATTCTCCTACCTGCCAACACTACATCACTTATCCAACCATGTAACCAAGGAACAATTCGTGCAATGAAAACGTATTACCATAGAGAAATGTGCACTAGGGTTTTGGAAAATATGGAAGGTACGGAATAACTGAGTGCAAACGCGTTAGCAAAGAAGACGAATGTCCTTCAGGTCCTCCATCTTTTGACAATGTCGTGGGATCGAGTTTCCGAGAAGACAATTAAGAACTGTTTCTCGCACGGTGGGTTCGTTAAAGCGGACGAAGGTATGGCTGTACCGGGATTCAATGAAACAGTACTCGTACCACCCAACATGACTGAAAATGACTTTGCAGAATGGATGTTTATAGATGAGAACGCCCAAGTGGCTACAACAATGACTGATGAAGATGTATGCCGAGCTGTATCTTGTTCTATCGAAGAAAACAATGAAAAAGCATCGGATGAAGATGAGGATGAAGCTGAAAACCTTGTTGAGAATCCTCCAACTGCTACTGAAATGAGAGAGGCTCTCCGTGTTTTGGGACTCGGGGTGCAATACAGAGGCACTGCTGGGGACTTTCGCGAACAGTACAGGTATGGCAGTTTTATAAATAATTTGCTGAGACAAAATACAAGGCAGACAACTTTGGAAGAGTTTTTTTAATGTGACCTATTTTAACGATTTGTTTAAAATAGCGTTTGAGTGAATCATTGTCTTTTAAATTTGTAGTAGCTGCAAAAATACAGAAAATATTAACTTTTAAAATCAAAATTTTATGTTTCTGATACTTTTTGTTTATTGTTATCAATCGGTTATTGTTATTAAATAGCATCTGTCCCAAAGCGATCACATTAAGCGGCACCCACTGTATATATATCATAGCTGCCAACCTCCAAATATGAAAAACCAGAAGATTTTATGCGAAAATATGAAAAAACCGGGAGATTTTGATAAGCCCAATTTTAGACGATGCAGACAGATTGCAAAAGTGAAATTATTTTCACAATTAAACGTAATATAAAGAGGACCGCGCACAAATGCCGTTTTTCGCGATACTGCTGCAAAATAGCCTTTCATTTCATTAACATTACGTTTGAACAATAGTTTTTCTGTATAAAATACGAAATAATTATAAAAAAATTTGACGATGCTGACAGATTGTAAAAGTGGAAAAATAGTTTCATAATAAAACGAAATATAAGGAGGATCGCGCACAAACGTCGTTTTTAGCGCTACTGCTGAAAAAAATAGTTTCATTTCATTAATAATATGATTGAACAATAGTTTTGTATATAAAACAAAATAATTTAATAAAATTTTAGTCGATGCAAATGCATTTTTCCTACATTAATTAGATAATCATTGGTCATCTCTGTCGTGACGCTGTGGAAATAATTGGCGTTTGCGAGCGCCGATTACACGATAACTGAGAAATGCATTTTTTAGAAGAAAAAACGGGAAAACTTCGATTTCAAAATTTGTGACTTTGTTTCTCATTTCGTAATATTTTCGGAAAATTCGTGATCTATTTCCGATTTTTTTACTTTTGTAACGTGTAGATACAAATACAAAAATACAAACGTCAATCGCGATCTATTCCTACACCGCGGTAGCAGAAAACTGCACCGCAGAAAACAACTGAAAGTCACGATTTGCATTCGAGTGATTTCTGCCTAGAAAGGGGGAAAATAAGGGCCGTTGAGTGAAAACCGGGAGATTGAGCGACTTACCCAGGAGACCGGGAGATATAGCGAAAAACCGGGAGAGTTGGCAGCTATAATATATATATGTATATATATATATATATATTTCGTTTGAGAATTTTTTTTTTTAAAATGTTCAGATATTTTTACTTATTTACTGCAAAGATTAATGTAAATAAAATACAATTAATAAGAAAGTAACAATTAATTGATGGATACATGTTATATCAATTCAACAAAACTAGAAAAAGCAAGTAAAATATAGTACAAAATGATAATTTATATAACTTGCGTAAGTTACACTCTTCCCTCTGCAGTAAAAAAAATTGTAATTTTTGATTGAAAACATCTAGGTTTCAAATACAATACATCTATCTTTTTGACAACAACAATTAAAGTTGTTACTTTTTATTTAACAATTTCTCTTGAAAATAAACTGTTATGAGCGTTCATTGCTACCTTCATATCCGAAATCAAAGAAGTTGAAACTTCTCTTTCTTCATCTTCTTCATTTGAAGACAAATCGTCCACCAGTTCATTTTTTCTTTTTATAACCGAAACTATATCATCATCTGTTATTAAATTGGAAGTATGCAATTGTTTATCTGCTCCATGATTTTAATTTTACCTTCATTTGAAAAAGCTTTTCGCTTCTCAACACTAGCTATTTTAAAATGACGCAACATCGACAGCAAAAATAATTCAAATCAGCAATGAACTAATTACACTCCTAAAGAAATCAGTTGAGCAGGGAGAAAGAGGCAGCAACAGAAAAGACCTTCTCATGTTGGGGAAACAAGCTAAAAAGTTAACAAAAAACAAAGAATTCTTGTTAGGGAGAATTAAATTACTGAAGATAAAATACAAGAAAGGCGATTTTGGTTTGGCGATTTGTGTTTTTCAATGTTTTATGTTAAACATGGATTTGAGACATATCATGATTGGTACATGTATATATTGTGTTGGTTTCAGTGTCTGATTTTCATACAATCCTATCAAACTTTATAAAAATAAAAAGTTTTTATCTCTGGATATTACACCATAAAAATGATTGGATATAGAAAACACTGTTTTTATCATTGAATAAAACACAAAAAAATTATTAGATATTGTAAAAAAGTTTTCCCTAAGCTGTGCATTTGAACTTTTGGTCTATGATGTTGATATAAAATGGCTGGTTTTTCGTAATGTGTATGGCATTGACATTGAAGTTGATCAATCTGATGAAATGAAACCTTGAGTACGGATAATGTTAATACTCTATTATATGAGTCTAAATTGTAAAATACAAATTATGAAATGAAAAAACTTGTGAATAAAGCGATTGGCAATATCGGCATAAATGCGATGACTGCTCGGTCAACTAATATAAGGGTATTTGGTCGATTGTCAAAAAATGACCCTATCTCTCACAAAATTTATAATTATTTCAGACTGGTCAATCATAGCAAGGGGAATATACAAAAAATCGTAGTTGAAAAAAAAAACAATAATTCAAAGGATTGTAAAGGGTTGGAAACTTGTGATAATATGTGTTTAGGAACATGGAAATGTTATTACAAAAAAATGTCTGAATTTGAATATAAACCTTGCAATTCTAGACGATGTAAATTATGCCCAAAGGCTAACCCTGAACAAATATCAGGTGTATATACTCACAAGAATTTTTGCAAAACATACAACTGCATATATGGCATTACATGTACCATATGCAATTTGACTTATATTGGTCAGACTAAAAATAGTCTAAATATTCGTATTAACCTCCATCGAAGTCAAATATATAAATTAATGGATAACCCCGTAGTCGTGTCTACTTTAGAGTTGAGACATTTTTCCACACGTGGAGTTGAAAATATCGAAATGTCTATTATAGACATCATAAGTGACAATATACTGAGATTATGGTGGGAGAACCATCATATAATACAAATTGGTACTATATTTCCATATGGACTTAACATGGTGAATTACGGAAAAACGTGCAATAGTGATTATTATGGAGATATCAATAATGACATAATTGCAAAAGGAAGGACTAAACTTTACGTGAAACATAAGAAAAGAGGTGGAAGAAGGCATAAGATAGGTTTTGAAGAATCAGTGAACTATTTAAGGGAATTCTTCCAAGTTAATGAAAATCTGAGGCTAAAACCACATGGTTGGATTAAGAATTTGATTTATGGTATAAGAATTAAATATATAAACAAATTATGGCATTTTGTGGAACAGAATAAAAATGTTTTTGATAATAATACGGATCATACAAACTTGGCTGTACTGCAGGATTATATTAAATTATGTGCTAGTGGTTTGAAAATAGATTTGAGAGAGGTAAATAACAAAAAAACACAAGTTTTAATAGTAAAATTCTGTAACAAAAAATACAACAATATACCATTAATACGTATTGTTCATGATTGTAAGGATTTACTGCCTATCACCAATATAAAAGTATGTATTACTTATAAATATAATACATCTGTAGGTAGAAAGATATTCAATTATAATAAATTTAGTAGTGACATGAAGAAGGAGGATATTGAAAATTGCAATTGCAAAAATATGACTAGTTACACTGAACCATCTTTGAAGCATGTTATTACTGGAAATTTAGATATGATATGATCTACGGATTTAAGAGAGATCATGAAAAAAGGAACGAAATAAAGATTTCAAGAAAACAGAAAGGTTGAGAGTGTTCATTGTTGCCTTCACATCCGAAATCAAAGAAGTTGAAACTTCCTCTTTCTTCATCTGAAGACAAATCGTCCATCAGTTTATTTTTTCTTTTATATCATCATCTGTTATTAAATTGGAAGTTATTATGCAATTGTTTATCTGCTCCATGATTTTTATTTTACCTTCATTTAAAAAAGCTTTTCGCTTCTCAACACTAGCTATTTTAAAATGACGCAACATCGACAGCAAAAATGATTCAAATGAGCAATGAACTATTTACACTCCTAAAGAAACCAGTTGAGCAGGGAGAAAGAGGAAGCAGCAGAAAAGACATTCTCACCTTTGAGGAAACAAGCTAAAAAGTTAACAAAAGACCAATAATTTTTGTTAGAGAGAATTAAATTCCTAAAGATAAAATAGAAAAAAGGTGATTTTGATTCACAGTATCCAAACTCCTTGCTGCTGAATGTTTATACTAACTGATTGAAATAATAAAAAGCGACTGAACTCTTATGAGATACTGCATTGCGTACAAGAGTAATTATATAAAATCATTAGTACATATCAGTGAAAACATAGAAATAAAATAATGGGGAAAATAAAGAGACCATAAAACATATGAAATAAAAACAAAGAGTACAATGGAATGGATTGGAATAGATAGCAATGGAAAGGCAAATAAATGGTAAAATCATCAGGGGGTGCATACAATTTCAATTTGTCCTAATGATTAGTCCTTTTCATTAAATGGCCTTGTTACATTTAACAAAAAGTCCATTTTGCACTTCAAAGAATTAGAAAAGACATTACTAAAGAAAATAAAAAAGCAGGGTTCACATACATTACTATCTTTTCAAATAAAAATAGAAACAAAAACAGGAATTCTTTATAATTTTTTTAATGATAAAGTATGCATCTTATATAATCGAAACCTTAATTATTCATATTTTCAATTTACACAATTTTTTAAGAAATGGGGAATTTTACCAAAGCGAGTGACATTTGTTTTCAAAAAAGTGATAAGAAGGCCATGTAAAAACAATTATAACTAGCCAAGTCTATCCTTTTGAACTAAAAATAATTCAAGTTAAACTGTGCTGATTAGATGTGAAGTTAAGTTATAATTAGTAAAAATTAACCTTAAATATTCAACGTATCTACACAAGTATAGTTTTATTCATATTAATTGCAACTTTCAATGAACCTAGGACTGGATTCTAAAGTTATTATTGAGTTTTTTTTTTTTTTTCATTTTCGCACAAAAGGTTCTGTAGGAAAATAATAATGAAAGCAGTGTTTCACATAGACTGTTGAAACTTACCTGGCTACCTTTCATCTTAATTAGTTTAGGTTATCTTATTTTTTCTGAATCAGGATAACTAGGAATTTATTTAACTTCATTAGACAATTTCTTCATCAGAATAACTTTAATTTTCAATAATGTTACAATGTATTGTTAGAATTCGTGGTTGCATTTTCAGAATACAATGAGTCTAAAGATCTGGATAACTTGAGCTTTATTCAGAGAAGCAATAAGTGTAAATAAGAAACAAGATATTGTTAATTACTTTCTAGCCAAGTAACAAAGTCACTAAACAATCATCAGTTATAATAAAACAGCAAATAAATGCTCAATTAATTCACAAACAAGATCCCATTCTAAAAACACTGACATAGTCACAATTTACTGTTCCTCATATCATGCAACACTCCTCTCTGAACAATAAGCATTCTTATGTACTCTCTATGGAAGGTTCTAGAAAAACACATATAACTCGTAACTCAGAAAATTCTTGACCAATACATTTAATTTTCAATCCTTGATTCACCCTTTCAAAAATCTTCAAGTAGAAGACATTTTTCAAAATGTTACACCAAATGTAGCAAAGGTCGAGCGACTCAGACCTTCCAGAAATAACTCGATAACTGTAAATATTACTCACAAGCTAGGACACTTTAAGACAAGGATTTGTAACAATAAAATAAAACATACCAAAATAGGTTCAGCTTCTTTACCATTAGCCCACTCCTCAGCTGATAATGCAGGGGTATCAGCTAAAGTATCAGGATAAAGATCATCTTGGAAAAGTTCAGACTAAAGGGGGAAATGCATGTAAATAAAGATACAAAACAAATGTATTAATGCAGAAAAAGTAAAAAATTAATACTGATACCTTTCTAGGCACTGTAAATGAAAGAACTTCACAAAAACCTCTTGCATGCAGCTTATAAAAGCTATAGATGGGGGAGAAAATCATGTGTTTTAATATTTGAAAAATTATATTGTTGCTGCATTTATAAATACTTTTTAAAAATTCATAAAAAAAAAATACAGATATTAGAAATGCCCCCTGATCATGCAAAAGAGAAGTCAAGTAATGTAATCTAGTTATCCAAAATAAATACATGGATGTTTTAATCAATATTTTTTCAGTACAAGGGATACATTAATAGACGTTTCAGTTCGTCGTACAAGCTTTTTTTTTTTTTTCAACATCTCAGATACTTTTTGGATCTATTTGTTTTCTTTCATTTAGATTCAAAGAGTCTAAAATTTGTTTTCGAACCAAGATTTTAGTTTACAAATTCATTTGAAAAGGATATAAAAAAATTTACCTTCTCTACCATACTTCATAATGTATACAAAGTACAAATTCTTAGTATTTTCTTGAAGAAAGGAGGTATAAGAAAATTAGGAGAATACAATTGTTTTAAGGGTGTCATGGTTCAGCAAATTCAGGTTCAGCAGTGTGTTTTGATCAAAGGATCAAATCCAACTGCAGGAAAATAGGCAATGAGATAAAATGAGCTAGAACACTCCCAAGAGGCATATCAGCTATTAGAATCAAAACAGTGACTATAAACATTTCAGCATAAGCAAAAAAAAGAAAGATCAATCATGCATAAAGCATTGATTATGAAACACTTTCCAACTTCAATGCAATTTTTTATAAACATCTCAAAAATGCAGTACATTCTTTGGTAATATTTTAAAAATTATCACAATATTACATTAATTTATTATATTTGAAAACTTAAAACTTATCGAAAAAAATGAACTTTATTCAAATGACGGCATTGAAATATACATTGCCTGGTTTAAACAGCTCTAAAATGCGATACATTCATCAGTAATATTTTTTAAATTATCATGATACTACAATAATTTGTTATATTTGAAAACTTCATTGAAAACAAATGAACTTTATTCAAATGACGTCATCGAAAGATAAATCACCTCTATATAAAAGTAGCATTTCATTCATAAATTTTTAAAATTCCTTTCATTCATCACAATACTATAATAGTTTATTTTATTTAAAACCTTAAAACCATGCAGGTACAAGTAATTTAACTCTATGCTTAAAACTTCATCGAAAAAATAGTCTTCTTTGCATAAAATCAATGAATGTTTCATTCACATCAGTTATATTGCAGACTCCATGAGCTAAATAAATTTGCGTTAAAGAAATGCAGCAATTCTTATACAACTCATTCTACATATTTTGGTGTTTACATTTTCCATAAGTGAAAATTAGACTTTGTTGTAGAAATAATCAAAGTTTGATAATCATTTAAACTTAAATATATTGTAATTGCCGTGTTTCAAAACATTGATGCACAGAATTTAAGCAAAGGATGGATACAACACTAAATATGAATTAAAAAGAACTTTAAAAATCACGTATTTGATACAAGATGGATGCCATATTTTATTTTGAAGTGGGTCACGTGATCTCTTCCTATAATGGAGACATGATCTCTCCATATAAAGGGTGTAATTATTACTTTAATTTTTATTTAAAAAACTACTCAATATATTTTGCTAAAATTTTTTTTATATATTTTATGGGATAATTTGAATATTTTATAAAACTTTCGAAGGAATTTGTGAATTTTAAATTCGCTTAAAAAATATTTGAAAAATTAGGTCCCATAGGGTTCAATGTATTTCATTTTATCAACCCGGGTTCAATCCAAAACTAATTGGGTGATATTATTCATTTATATTCCCAAAGGTTCCACAGACTGTCTGAACAACATACTAAAATTTCATCTGGATAAAGTCATTTTTAAGGCAGTTATCGTGCTAACGGACAGACAGACAGAATGAACAAAGTCATAAACACTTTTCAACTATGTTGTAAAGTGTTAAAAAGTAGTTCACCCCATGTTCCATCCGATGAATGAATTTACAGTTTAGAAAATTTGAGATCTAAAACTGAAAGAGAAGCGTTAATGAGTATTATAAAATTGTTACAGTATTGACAAAAACAAGAAAGATCAATCATGCTTAAAGCATTGATTATGAAACACTTTCCAACTTCAATGCAATTTTATTTAAACAAGTCTAAAATGCAATACATTCCCTGATAATATTTTAAAACTTATCACAATACTACATTAATTTATTATATTTGAAAACTTAAACCTTCATCGAAAAAAATGAACTTCATTCAAATGACGGCATTGAAATATAAATTGCCTGGTTTAAACATCTCTAAAATCTGATATATTACTCGGTAACAATTTTAGAATTATCATAATACCACGATAAACTTCATCGAAATTTAAAAACTTCATCGAAAACAACTGAAATTCATTCAAATGACATCATAGAAAAAATAACATGCCTAGATCACTCTATAAAAACAGCATTTCATTCATAACATTTTCACATTCATTTCATTCATCACAATACTACAATAATTTATTTTATTTAAAAATTAAGACCATGGAGCTACAAGTAATTAAACTCTATGCTTAAAACTTCATTGAAAAAAAATCGTCCTTCCCTTTGTAAAATCAATGAATATTTCATTCATATCAGCTATGCAGACTCCATGGGCTAAATAATTTTGTGTTAAAGAAATACAGCAATTCTAATACAACTCATTCTACATATTTTTCTGTTTACATTTTACATAAGTGAAAAATAGGCTTCGTTGCAGAAATAATCAAATTTGGATTATCATTTAAACTCAAATATATTGTAATTGCGTTGTTTCAGTATGTAGATGCACAGAATTTAAGCAAAAATAAAGTGGTTTTAGGATGGATACAACACTCAATATGAATTAAAGAGAACTTAAAAAAATCACGATTTTGAGACAAGATGGATGCCATATATCATTTTGAAGTGGGTCATGTGATCTTTTCACATCAAGGTCACGTGATCGCTTCATATAAGAGGTGTAATTATTATTTTAATTTTTATTTAAAAAACTACTGAATATATTTTGCTGAATTTTTTTTTAATATATTTTATGGAACAATTTGAATATTACCTAAAATTTTCAAAGTAATTTGTGAATTTTAAATCCGCTTAAAAAATGGATGAAAAATTAGATCCCATAGGGCTCAATGTATTTCATTTTTTCAACCTGGTTCGATCCAAAACTAATTGGGTGATATTATTCATTTATATTCCCATAGGTTCTACAGACCGTCTGAACAACATGCTAAAATTTCATTTTGATTAAGTCATTTTTACGGCAGTTATCGTGCTAACGGACAAACAGACAGACAGAATGAACAAAGTCATAACACTTTTCAACTTTGTTGTAAAATGTTAATAATGAGAAAATAGAAGATGGAAGAAATACACCAACTTTTGTAAAGAGAGAAAGATAGCAAAATATTGCAAAAGGAACCTAAATAGAAGTAAATTATTATAAAAGCAAAACAAGCTATTTTAAGAGCTGAAAGAGCTAACTTAATCAAAAGCATTTGTTCAAATTACTATAAAAATACTAGTTAATAACAAGACAATGAACAGAGAGCCAACAAAAATTAAGAAAATAACCTGTTTTTGCAACTAAATTAGATAATTCATCAACTATATTCTAATATTCGATCATACTACTTTACCACCTGTCTCATTTGGCAGTTAAGTCACCTTCGTGTTGGTCTAATAAATAAATAAAGTAATACAGAACTAACCCCAATTTTCAAAGGTAAAATGTTTTCGAGATATTTCATTTTTAAAAAGGCACTGATTCACTCAAGAACAAATTGAGTGATTTGAATAAAATTTAGTATGATTGTTACAATCTGTGAATAATGGAACTCTTGATTTTGAGAATGCTTGAATGTTTTGAAAAGTTTTCAATTTATTTAAAATCATAAAAATCTGCATATTACTTTTCAACTAAAACATAGTTAAAAAAATCATTCTTAGATTACAAACCAAATTCATTATCAATATACAACATTAAAACATCAAACAGTGGCACTAATTATAAGAAATAACAAGAAAGATCAATCATGCTTAAAGCATTGATTATGAAACACTTTCCAACTTCAATGCAATTTTATTTAAACATATCTAAAATGCAATACATTCCTCGGTAATATTTTAAAACTTCTCCCAATACTACATTGATTTATTATATTTGAACACTTAAACAATCATCGAAAAAAATGAACTTCATTCAAATGACGGCATTGAAATATAAATTGCCTGGTTTAAACATCTCTAAAATGTGATATATTACTCGGTAACAATTTTAGAATTATCATAATACCACGATAAACTTCATCGAAAACAACTGAAATTCATTCAAATGACGCCATAGAAAAAATAACACGCCTGGCTCTCTCCAAAAAAGCAGCATTTCATTCATAAATAATTTCCCATTCATGTCATTCATCACAATACTATAATAATTTATTTTATTTAAAAATTAAGACCATGGAGCTATAAGTAATTGTACTCTGTGCTTAAAACTTCATCGCAAAAAATCGTCCTTCTTTCGGTAAAGTCAATGAATATTTCTTTCATATCAGCTATACAGACTCCATGAGCTAAATTCTTTTGCGTTAAAAAAATACAGCAATTCCTATACAACTCATCCTACATATTTTGCTGTTTACATTTCACATAAGTGAAAAATAGGCTTCGTTAGAGAAATAATCAAAGTTGGATGCTCATTTAAACTCAAATATATTGTAATTGCGTTGTTTCAGTATGTATATGCACAGAATTTAAGCGAAAATAAAGAGGTTTTACGATGAATACAGCACTCAATATGAATTAAAAAGAACTTTAAAAATGACGATTTTGAGACAAGATGGATGGCGTATTATATTTTGAAGTTGGTCACGTAAGCATTTCATATCATGGTCACGTGATCGCTTCATATAAGAGGTTTAATTATTATTTTAATTTTTATTTAAAAAACTACTGAATATATTTTGCTGAATTTTTTTTTATATATTTTATGGAATAATTTGAATATTACCTAAAATTTTCTAAGCAATTTGTGAATTTTAAATCCGCTTAAAAAATGTTTGAAAAATTAGGTCCCATAGGGCTCAATGTATTTCATTTTTTCAACCCGGGTTCAATCCAAAACTAATTGGGTGATATTATTTATTTATATTCCCATAGGTCCTACAGACCGTCTGAACACCATACTAAAATTTCATTTTGATTAAGTCATTTATACGACAGTTATCGTGCTAACGGACAGACAGACAGACAGACGGACAGACAGACAGAATGAACAAAGTCATAAACACTTTTCAACTTTGTTGTAAAGTGTTAAAAATGCACAACTACATAAGTCTACCAGCAATAGTTCAAATTCTCTATTAAAATTCAAATTATTAGGCTTTTTTTTAACACTTTACAACATAGTTGAAAAGTGTTTATGACTTTGTTCATTCTGTCTGTCTGTCCGTTAGCACGATAACTGCCGTAAAAATGACTTTATCAAAATGAAATTTTAGTATGCTTTTTAGACGGTCTGTGGGACCTATGGGAATATAAATAAATCATATTACCCAATTAGTTTTTTATTGAACCCGGGTTGAAAAAATGAAATACATTGAACCCTATGGTACCTAATTTTTCAAACATTTTCTAAGCACATTTAAAATTCACAAATTACTTCGAAATTTTTAGGAAGTATTCACATTATCTCATAAAATATATAAAAAAATTTTCAGTAAAATATGTCAGGTAGTTTTTTAATTAAAAATTATTTAATATAGGGAGAAAAACGAATTCAATTAAATTCTGACTTTTGCGATATTCTCCAGAAAGAAAAAGTAGATAAATTATATAATAAATATCTTTTCAAGACTTTAATTATTTTGTATATGAGAGAGGCTTCACATTTTAAAATAAATTTGGTAGATAACAATTTTTCAATTTTTTTAAAAATTTTATATAATTTTTCATGATATATTTGATGGCGTTTTTAATGCACATTCCTACGGCCTAGAGAATTAAAATTTGGTACACAGATTAAATTTGTAGAACATTTCATTCTACAACAATTTGGTGGATTTTTAAATATAGATCGTACATTTTTTTTTAAATGGCCTGCAAATAATCCCCGTTCACTTCTATAAATCATTGTTGTAATATTATTAAAAATTCTGATGTGGACAGCACATGTCTTTCTCTGCAGACTCATATTCACGTTCTCTTTATTTCTTCAATAATGATTTGAGTTTATCTGCACAAAATAACATCCATAAGTATTTTAAATGACATTGAATTTGCACGTTAAACTTAAATTTGGTTCTCATTTGATAGATGGACTTGTCAAAAGTGGCGTAGCGAAAACGCAAAAAAAAAAAAAAAACTAAAATATCTCAAGAATGGCTAGTCCTAGAGTAATGGGGTTAGTCTTATTCTTTTTGTTGTCAAAAATCACGTATAAAATAGGAATTTAATTGATATAATTAAGCACACGCAGTCTTTTATTCTTATATTTAACGATTTTTGCGGGCCATTTCGCAAAAACAGCCTATTCCCTTTTCCCGAATCGTACTAGAATAACCTACAAGTGATTTATATAACAAATTTTGTTAAATTTGGTATATAAATCACTTGTAGGTTATTGAAATATTATACACCAAATTGTGTTAAATTTGGTCCATTAGTTTTTAGCTAGAGTGGATAAAGGCTATTTCTGCCAGTCATTTCGCAAAGAAGGCAGATTCTTTTATTACGAATCATACTATAATCAAATGAACATCAGGGTTTCCCACAAAAAACTTACCTATCAAATTTTATTAAATTCGGTCCATTAGTTTTTCAGTTAGAGTGGATGCAATATCCTCACAGACACACTGAAACACACACAGATACACCCTTACACACACAGACGTCATCCTAAAAATAGTTTTTCGTATTCTGGAAGTCCCAAAACGTGTAGATCCTTCAAAAATTCGAGTTCCTATCTTCGGCACGATTGCAATACTTTGAATACATACGTATGCACACACATATATTATCTGTGTATCTGTATTATCTGTGTATCTAAATTCCGTGTCTACGCAATTACAATAGTTGTGATTTTAAATGATCCCTAAACTTTTATTATTTCTTCAACAAAGCCTAATTTTAACTTATGCAGGATGCAAATATCTCAAGCGATTGTAAGGTGAGTTACATAAGAATTGCTGAATATTTTTTCACACACAATTATTTAGCTCTGGAGTCTGGAATGCAAGTTATATGAATAAAATATTTATTGATTTTGCATAGAGAATCAGATGATTTATATTTCGATACAGTTTTAAATATTTAAGTATAATAAATTACTGTAGTACTGTGATAATGTAAAAGATATCACCACTGAATGTATCACATTTTAGAGATTTTTAAATGAAATTGCATTTCAGTTGGAAAGTGTTTCATAATCAATGCTTATGCATGATTGATCATTCTTGTTCTCATTTATTCTGATTCAATTGTCACCAGAGCACATTATCTTAATCTCATTTTGCCATAAACTCTTTACAGATCACATTTTCCTGCATATGAGAAAGCGCTCCACACCATAATGGAACCGCCTCCCATCTGCCTACTGAAGAACTCACGAGATTCTTGCCTTAAGTTATGCCAGTAGAAGTTATTGCCGTCCGGACTGTCTAAGTTAAATTTTTTCTCGTCCGAAAATATTATATTTTTCCATGTAGAGTTCCAGGACATGAGATTCTTTGGCCACTTCAGACGTGCTTCTTTATGATGTTTAAGAAGTCGTGGTTTGCTTCTTAGTTTCCGAAGTTTAACATCAATATTTGACTTCAAACTTCGCCACACAGTTACATGAGACACTTGTTGACTTGTGTGCCATGCTATTTTATAAGTGGACTGGCAGTTTTTCATTGCAAGCTGGAAAATTTGTCTATTATCAAGAGTTGATAACTGCTTTTTGCGGCCAGATCTTTTCTGCTTTCCATACAATTCTTTTTTACTCAAAAAATTGTGAATAGCTGTTTTAGAACGATTAAGAATCTTACTTATTTCACGTTCCAACTTTCCTTTTCCATTGTAGAACCATTCTTTTCGCACTTCTACTTCAGACAAATCACTTCCATGAGACACTTTAATAATCCAATGAAACAAACAGTTTAATTCTGAATTTTTGCCATTTTTCCTTCTTTCCAACCTTTCTACATGATTTAGGTTACAGTTAAACTCTGAAGTTAAACAAAAATCCTCTGCATTATTAGAAAATCTAAAGTGGTCTTATATTTATGTAACACTGTGATTTCGAAAAATCATTTGGCACGAAAATAATATTCAATCTGTTTTTTTTCCTAAGCTAAATCAACACTGCAAAATTGTTTCGTTTCATACACCTTCTTTGAAATTCACATTCAATGTTGCCTTTGTTGAGAAAGGGTGGAATTTTGGGTGGTCTTATAATTTTGAAACAGACTATAAAAAATCTTAATATTTAGCAATTTTATCCCAGCTAATATCTAATGAACAACTCTTCCAAAAAAGTACATTATCTAGATATTACTCTATGTACATACACAATAACTTCATAAAAACCCTATTTATGACAATCGACATCAATTTCAATAATTTAATGTTGAATTCTTCTTTTACTATTCTTCTTGCTCAAGTAGCTAAGTGTTTAAAAATATAATTATTAACTATATGTTCAGAATATGCCTGGCCAGTAAACAGTATCTACTATCACACATCGTTCATCTTAAAATACTTTGCTCTCTGTACAAATTTCTAACATCTTTTGTAGATTGTTGTATTGCTGAGGTTTAGACTAGGTGTATATATAGATGTGATTTCGTATCATACACATTGCCTTTTTTTTTTTTTTTTTTTTTTCATTTACATGAGAGATCAAAATGGATTTCGATACTCATATTATTTACTAGCCGCCTTTGGCGACCAGCCTGTTCGCCACCCCTGAAAATTCTGACCGTGGCAAATTCTGACCGTTGCAAACTCGCTGGCGCGAACTACCAGAAAGGTGTAAGGTAACTGTTTGGACGGCCAGAAAGTTCCACCCAATTTAGACCGGAACTCATTGGGGGAGGCATCCACAGGAACCGTACCCTCCTTCCTCTACCACCAACCTCTTGGAATTACTTACGGTCCCACATGTTTAACGTGATCGTACTCCGCGTGAACACGGCGGCAGTTTCGGCAGTGGCGAGAGTCGAATCTGGGCCTACCGAGTGCAATTCATGCGCGTAACCACTTGGCTACAATGCCCTCCGCAAAAAACTCCATAACTATCTTTTTATTTACCCAATTTAGACCGGAACCCAGAGGGGAAGGAATCCATAGGGACCGTACCCTCCTTCCCTACCACCAACCTCTCGGAAGGACTTACGGACCCACATGTTTACTGTGATCTTACTCCGCCTGAACACGGCGGCAGTTTAGGCAGTGGCAGGAACCGCTAACCACTGGGCTACAGCGCCCTCCGCGATAATCTCCTTAACTTTCTTTTTTTCCAATGTAAATTTGTTTTGGTCCGTAAGTCATCGGAAGGACATACGGACGTGAACATGGCGGCAATTTTGGGAATCGAACCCGGGCCTACCAAGTGCAAATCCCGCGCGCTAACCACAGGGGTTCTTCGCCCTCCGCGACATTCTCCATAACTTTCTTTTTATTCACCCAATTTAGACCGGAACGCAGTGGGAGAGGTATCCACAGGAACCGTACCCTCCTTCCCCTACCACCAACCACTCGGGAGGACTTACGGACCCATATGTTTAACGTGATCGTACTCCGCGTGAACACGGCAGCAGTTTTTGTTGGAAACTTGGTTCTGTTTTCGTCGCGATTCTCGTTATCGCGAGAACGTGTTTACATTTTTAGAATGGTTCTACCGTTCTCGTGAACGACTCGTGACGGGAACAGAACATGCCATTCATGCAAATCGCCATCTCGCCGCGCGCGCATCTGTTTTGCATATAGTGAGGGCGCTGCCGTCAACGGTTGTGTTCCGGAGCGTACCCATCACGGTGTATATATGATAGGACACATTCTCAGTTATTCAGAGACTTTACAGACCTTGACTGACCATGTAGTAGACGTGGGAGACTTTTCAGAGTTTAAGATCTTGTAGTTATGCAGACTTAAGACTCGACGTATAGTCAGATCGATCAGACGGTGATCGACGGTGAAAGACCTTGTATGGAAGGCAGACCTTGATCGGTAGAGAGTAGTCTAACTTCTAAAGCCATGACGTGTGACCTGATGATGGTGGCTTCATTAACGTACACGGCATGTGTGGTACAGTAGCTGTTTTTCTACTTACCGATGTTATAGTAACTGAGAGTGTGTGCCTAGTCATAGACTTTGAAAAACCTTTTCATGAGCTTGCTAGCTCATTGTATATAGTTTTGCTTTGCAACGAATGTTACAGTGTTTTTATTTTGTAACTTCATCTGATGCAATGGATCTCACAACAAATAAATTGTGTTTGTGTTTAACGAGCTTGCTTTCTTGAGAAAACACATCACTACTGCATATCATCTGCTACAAAATTTTCTTTACCAGCACTTCGGATAGGGCTATGACCAACACTGCTAAATCTGCAAATGACTTTCAAATTTTTCTAGTCAAGTCGCTCAGCTAACACAGCAATAGCAGCCGACATTTGGTTATGGGCCGTAGTATGTCAAGGCCATAACTTTTATCCGTGATAAAGCAGCAGTGAAGAGTTGTGAATTCCATCGACGGGGGCCGCGACCGGCGCCATTTGCATCAAGCAGAAAGGTAAACAACGCACTCTAGTCACAGTTAAAGACTATGGAGGTGAGCAACGGCATAGAAGCGTTAAACAGGGACAATTACGTCACCTGGCGTAATGAAATTTCATTTATCCTGAAAGGAGAAGGATGTTACGGCCACATCAACCGTACTGCATTACCAGTCGACGAATCTACGTCACGCCGCGAGCGAGAGGAGTACATGCGCAGTAGCGACCGCGCACTTTCCATCCTGTTTCGAAATATCTCGGCGGAGTACAGAGAACTGCTCGACATCGACGACGGCCCGGCGGATGCGTGGGAGAAGTTGGAGGCGCATTTTGAGGCCCCAACGCGCGCCAATCTAGTTCATCTGTTGGACGAGTTTTTCAGTCTACGCCCGGAAATCGAGGAGCCCATCGACATATTCTGTACGAGGATAAGGAAAGCTGTCACCAAGCTCAAGAACGTGAATCACCCCGTGGAGGATGTGTACGTGGCATTCCAAGCCATCCGGTATCTCCCAGCCCAGTACCAGAGTATCATCCAAATCATTTATCGCTGGAGCGATAAGGATTTTAAACTGGATAAGATTCAGAAAGAACTGTCTCTAGAAGAGGGCAGGATTAAACAGTTGAGGAAGGATCATGACAATAATAATGTAAGTTCCAATTCATCTGTATATTTTTCAAATGTTAACGCTAAATGCAAAAATGTTACCAAAGTTAAAAAGTCTATTAAGGTCATAGGACCATGTTTTATGTGTAATAAAAATGGTCATGTAAAGGCACAATGCCCAAAATTGAAAAAGATGACTAGCTCTAGTATTATTGAAGTATTTTCAAATATAAATGTAGAAGCTAATATTGTTGATAATCCTGACAATAGGCTCAGCTGGGTGATTGACACCGCTGCTACGCGACACTTTTGTAATGATGTTAAAATGTTTTCAAAATTTGATAAATGTAAGGATACATCTATGTCGCTAGCAGTGGGTGATATGGAAAGCCCAGTTGAGGCTATTGGAACGGTGAACATGTATGTTAAATTTAAAGATCATACAAATAATATTGTGTTACAAAATGTTATGTATTCACCAAAATTACGGCGTAACTTGTTGGCCGCATCTGTATTAGAAGAGCAGGGCTATTCTTTTAGTGCAGCCAAAGGTATTCTATGGTTTAAGACTCCTGAGGGAGAAAATTTCTTTTACGCTAAACGTAAAGAAGGATTGTATTTCTTAAAACCACAGTACTCAACTAAAAGTTTAAATAGTAGTGTTGAGGGCCGTAAAGGAGATCAGGATAGGGACAAAAATTCTAAACAGGTTAGAAAAACCCCTGCAACAAATAGTCAAAGTCAAAACAAAATTAGGCCTAACTTGAATAAAACGAAAAACAAATCTGATTTAAAATCAAAGTCAAATAAAATTAGTGGTTCAACAGTTGAAATTCTGAACAAAACTGAATTATGGCATAGAAGATATGGCCATATTAACTCAGACTACTTGCACCAAACAAGTAAAGTTTCCGCGGCAAACGGACTCCCAAAATTAAAATATGCAAAAGTAAATTGCATTCATTGCAAACTTGCAAAATCTAAAAGAGTTTCGTACAAACCAATAGGCAGGATTAGATCTACAGAACCTTTGCAATTACTGCACATGGACGTTTGTGGTCCAATGCCTGTAGCTTCATTGGGGGGAAACAAATACTTCTTGACTATTACAGACGATTTTAGCCGCAAGGTGTTTGTTTTTATTTTAAAACAAAAATCAGATGTGTTCAAAGTTTTTCAGGATTTTCAAGCTTGTCAGGAGAGACAATTAGGCAAAAAGATTTTGTGCATCCGTACTGATAACGGCATGGAATTTTGTCACGGTCAATTTAAAGCTTTTTTGAAAAAGTTAGGGATTAAGCATGAACGATCTAACACTTATACACCCGAACAAAACGGGGTATCTGAAAGATTCAACCTGACAGCGTTAGATTGTGTCAAGGCAATGCTTAATCAAAGCAAAGTTGGTGACAAAATGTGGGCAGAGGCAATCCTATGTTTTACTTATACAAAGAACAGGATTTGCCATAAATTTAAAGTTAAAACTCCACACGAATTGTACTATGGGAAGAAGCCTGCTGTATCCCATCTCAGAGTTTTTGGATGTAAGGCTTATGCTGGTATTGCAAAACAGCTTAGGAAGAAGCTAGACCTAAGAGCTCAACTGGGAGTTATGGTAGGATATGCAGAAAATACCAGGGGCTATAGAATTCTTCTTGTGAAAGAAGGAAAAATATTAGAAATAAGCAATGTCCGTTTTGAGGAGATGGAAGCAGCGGAAGGCGTCCTGGACCCCATTCGACCTAGAAACTTCACCCAAAAGAAATCGGGTTTTACTCGAACATCAGATTCAGGATCGGGATGTTTGGATAGTGAGTCAGAGGAAGAAGCAGGTGAGAGCCATGACACTAGTCATACTAGTGAGGAAGAGGACTCTCCTGCTGATTCCGATCTGACCCCCTGTTCAAACATAGATTGGGAAAGGAAAGCTGTACCCAGGCCTGATGGAACTCGAACTGATGTTTACTACTCAGTGAGGGGTGATAAACATAGGCTGAGAAGTCATAATGATGTTAAAAAATTCTGTGCTAAGGCTAACATACATTATGACCAAAATTTGTTTAACTTCAGAGAAAAGAGGGATATCAAATCCAGGCCAGAGGCAAGCAACATAGAAATAATAGGTGATATTGATCATGTAGTTTCTTTGCTAAAGGGAGAATTTGATATCAAATCTCTAGGGAAGGTCCAAAAACTGTTAGGTGTGGAATTTGCTGAAATCAATAACAAAATTTTTATACATCATAGGCAGTACATTAATAAGATTTGCCAAATGTTTGAGGAATTTTTAGCATTAAATTTTTGTAATCAAATTTCCAAAAACAAAAATGATTAAATTTGTAACTTCTAAATTTTTTTTTTCTTTCTTTTACAAAATATGGTTAGGATATCGTATAAATTACTCCTCCCTCTGTGATGCAGCAAATTGTATCTAGAGTATATATATGTGTATTGTTTACAATGAACTTTCTAAAATTTTTCACATTACACTGAATGTATATATATATCCATGTTTTCAATTCCCGCATAAGACAGTTATGCTTATGTGTATTATTTTGTGTGTTTACTCCTTGTTATCATACACTTGGCTATGATTCATTGACAAACCACTTATTCAAATTTGTATATGAATACAACACAGAAAAGAAAAAAAAAAATCTTTCATTATCTGTGTCATTGCTATTAGTATTAATTATGTATACTGGTCTTGGACAGAGATAATGAACAGCCATAATTGAATTTAATATTTATAGTAAATTTTTTTTAATCTTAAATGTTAAATTTAATAATTATACATGAAATTTTCTACACAAATTGAATTTGATATTTATAGTAAAATTTTTAATCTTAAATGTTAAATTTAATAATTATACATGAAATTTTCTACACAAATTGAATTTGATATTTATAGTAAAATTTTTAATCTTAAATATTAAATTTAATAATTATACATCAAATTTTCTACACAAATTGAATTTGATATTTATAGTAAAATTTTTAATCTTAAATGTTAAATTTAATAATTATACATGAAATTTTCTACATAATTGAATTTGATATTTATAGTAAAATTTTTAATCTTAAATGTTAAATTTAATAATTATACATGAAATTTTCTACATAATTGAATTTGATATTTATATTAAAATTTTTAATCTTAAATGTTAAATTTAATAATTATACATAAAATTTTCTACACAAATTAATTTGATATTTATAGTGAAATTTTTAATCTTAAATGTTAAATTTAAATTATTATACTTAAATTTCTTGAAAACTTAAATTTTGACTTAAATTAAATTTTTGGAACTTAGTGTTTCAATGATATCTAAAATTTTCTTTCAATGATAAATTTTTTTTTGCTTAACATGAAAAGTAATATATATACTTTATGTTTTTGCTGGATACTAAAGAACTTGACATTTTTGCTGTTATGTTTTTTTAGAGTAATTTCATTGATTGATAGCACGTGCGCCGAGATTTGGGGTTTTGCATGAGGGGGCCGATTGTTGGAAACTTGGTTCTGTTTTCGTCGCGATTCTCGTTATCGCGAGAACGTGTTTACATTTTTAGAATGGTTCTACCGTTCTCGTGAACGACTCGTGACGGGAACAGAACATGCCATTCATGCAAATCGCCATCTCGCCGCGCGCGCATCTGTTTTGCATATAGTGAGGGCGCTGCCGTCAACGGTTGTGTTCCGGAGCGTACCCATCACGGTGTATATATGATAGGACACATTCTCAGTTATTCAGAGACTTTACAGACCTTGACTGACCATGTAGTAGACGTGGGAGACTTTTCAGAGTTTAAGATCTTGTAGTTATGCAGACTTAAGACTCGACGTATAGTCAGATCGATCAGACGGTGATCGACGGTGAAAGACCTTGTATGGAAGGCAGACCTTGATCGGTAGAGAGTAGTCTAACTTCTAAAGCCATGACGTGTGACCTGATGATGGTGGCTTCATTAACGTACACGGCATGTGTGGTACAGTAGCTGTTTTTCTACTTACCGATGTTATAGTAACTGAGAGTGTGTGCCTAGTCATAGACTTTGAAAAACCTTTTCATGAGCTTGCTAGCTCATTGTATATAGTTTTGCTTTGCAACGAATGTTACAGTGTTTTTATTTTGTAACTTCATCTGATGCAATGGATCTCACAACAAATAAATTGTGTTTGTGTTTAACGAGCTTGCTTTCTTGAGAAAACACATCACTACTGCATATCATCTGCTACAAAATTTTCTTTACCAGCACTTCGGATAGGGCTATGACCAACACTGCTAAATCTGCAAATGACTTTCAAATTTTTCTAGTCAAGTCGCTCAGCTAACACAGCAATAGCAGCCGACAGTTTTGGCAGTGGCGGGAATCGAACCCGGGCCTCATCATCCTCATTCCAGCGTACTATCATTTAAAATTATTATTTATACATATTATTATTATTATTATTTATCCATATTATTTATCCATTAATTTAAAATATCCATCGTTCCATCATTTAAAATATTCATAAATTAAAACGTTCCATCAATCATCCATATTGTTTTACAAATACATAAATATAATAATTTCAAATACATCACCACAATTCAATCCACCATAATTCAATCATTTAAATTATTTAAAATATCCATAAATTAAAATATCATATAAATATAATCATTTCACCCGCTGTATACAACACATATCTTCATTCATTTAAAACCGGAAGGGCGGTCGGTCTCCATGGAAACGGGGAAATAATTCAACGGGTGAAAACGCGGTTGGCCGAGAAATTGAAAATCTTTAGGTCATTAAAATCGCGATCCTGTGAATATTTATAATTATTTCTTGACCAGATTGGACTTGTAAGAATGCCAGATGTTTGACCTTTCTAAAAATGTAAATTATTAGTCGAAATTATGAGTACTTTTTACTATGTGAGAATTTAAAAACAAAAAATCGTTTTCTTGAGCAAAAAGTGACTTTTGTTTTAAAATCTTTAAAAAATATTAGAAATCGAAATTCAGATTTTAAATTGATACATTTTTACTTGCAATTGTCTGCTCTTTCCGATGGTGTGATTTGTTTTTTTCTACGACGTCTGGATCGTGGAGAAAAAAGGGCAAAAAACGGTCGAAATCGCATAAAACATTAAATAAATAAAAAAAAAATTAAAATTTTAAAAATCGGTTTTCACGTGTCCCCTTCCCTCCCCCCCAGGTCTCCGATTGCCAAATTTCGTAGCTCTCCGACGCGCGGTCGCGAAACGTATAGTGCATAAGACAGACACACAGACACACACACAGACACACACACACAGACATTGCCTTTTATTATTTACTAGCCGCCTTTGGCGACCAGCCTGTTCGCTACCCTTGAAAATTCTGACTGTGGCAAACTCGCTGGCGCGACCCACCAGAAAGGTGTAAGGTAACTATTTGGACGGCCAGGAAGTGCCACCCAATTTAGACTGGAAACCATGGGGGGAGGCATCCACAGGGACCGAACCCCCCTTCCCCTACCACCAACCTCTCGGAAGGACTTACCGACCCACATGTTTAACATCATCGTACTCCGCGTGAACATGGCGGCAATTTTGGGAATCGAACCCGGGCCTACCAAGTGCAAATCCCGCGCACTAACCACTGGGGGTACTTCACCCTCCGCGATATTCTTCATAACTTTCTTTTTATTCACCCAATTTAGACCGGAACCAAGTGGGAGAAGCATCCACAGGGATCGTACCCTTCTTCCCCTATTACCAACCTCTCGGAAGGACTTACGGACCCACATGTTTAACGTGATCGTACTCAACGGCAGTTTGGGCAGCGGCGGGAATCGAGCCTACCGAGTGCAACTTCCGCGCGCTAACCACAGTGCTACCGCGTCCACCCAAGAATTATCTTTGTAAAGGCTACTTTGCCCTCCGCGACAATCTCCATAACTTTCTTTTTATTCATCCAATTTAAACCGTACCCTCCTTCCCCTACCACCAACCTCTCGGAAGGACTCACGGACCCACATGTTTAACGTGATCGGACTCTGCGTGAACATGGCGGCAGTTTGGGTAGTGGCGGGAATCGAACCCGGGCCTACTGAGTGCAATTCCCGCGCGCTAACCACTGGGCTACCGCGCCATCCGCGACAATCTCCATAACTTTCTTTATATTCACCCAATTTAGACGGGAACCCTGTGAGGGAGGCATCCACAGGGACCGTACCCTCCTTCCCCTACCACCAACCTCTCGGAAGGACTTCAGGACCCACATGTTTATTGTGATCGTATTCCGCGTGAACACTTCGGCAGTTTTGGCAGTGGCGGGAATCGTACCCGGGCCTACCGCTAACTTCCCGCGCGCTAATTTACAATTTAAAATGACCATATGCTCTCTAAGTTCTTAATTCCATCATCCTCATTCCATTGTTCCATCATTTAAAATATCCATAAAATTAAAATATCCATCGTTCCATCATTTAAAATATCCATAAAATTAAAATATCCATCGTTCCATCATTTAATATATCCATAAAATTAAAATATCCATTTAAAAAATCCATATCGTTCCATCATTTAAAATATAAATATAATAATTTCTACAATGCATATGTTAAGCTCTTATTTCATTTAAAATCGGAAGCGCGGGAAACGGAAAGTAAAAACTAATTCGGTTTCTAATTGTCCCACCCATCGCTATGCATATACAGAACCGTGACGTCACCTCCACCTTGACGTCCCCACCCACCACCTTCCCTGCTTCTGTGGGGGGAGAAACGTCGGTTAAGAAATGCTTTAGCGGATAGCCGAGAAATTGAAATTCGGAAAATCTTAAAATCCCGATCCTGTGGCCAATACGGAATATTTCTTGACCAGATTGGACTTGTAAGAATGCCAGATATTTGACCTTTCTAAAAATGTAAATTATTAGTCGAAATTCTGAGTACTTTTTACTATGCGAGAATTTAAAAACCAAAAATCGTTTTTTTGAGTCAAAAGTGACTTTTGTTTTAAAATCATAAAAAAATATTAGAATTTGTCCCTGAGATTTGAAATTGATATATTTTTACTCGAAATTTTCTGCTCTTTCCGATGGTGTGATTTGTTTTTTTTCTACGATGTCCGGATCGTGGAGAAAAAAGAGCAAAAAGGTCAAAAAACGGTCGAAATCGCATAAAACATTAAATAACAAAAAAAATAATTAAAATTTTAAAAATCAGTTTTCACGTGTCCCCTTCTCACCCCCCAGGGTCTCCGATTGCCAAATTTCATAACTCTCCGACGCGCGGTCGCTGAACGTATAGTGTATAAGACAGACAGACGCACAGACACACAGACATTGCATTTTATTATATAGATTACTGGGTGCTTAATTAGGACCTGGGCAACACCGGGTAATCCATTTTATGATTAATAAAAACTTAATGTAACTGTTGAACAGTCATCAAAGAGAAATACATTTTGGAATATGCTCAAAAAAGTAATGAGAAAGAAATTCAGTATGCTAAAAAAAGTGACCAAAATGAAATAATTTGAAGACTCAAACCAGCAGAAAAGTTACCCAATCGTAAGACTAACCAACTTCAAGTAGAATTGAGACAGTGAAGTCAATGAGGTGAGATGTAAGAGGTTGGAGAAACAAGCTAAGAAAATGCAAAATGTGTCTTCCCTCAAATAATCAAAGTCTGAGATTGGCAACTAAAATGCAAGAGCAAAAATTCTTTACACTGACAGATAGATCTTTAAAAACACCAGCAAGAAAATTAAAGCAGTTTTTTCCCTATCAAAAAAACAATTTACCGTCTAAAATGAAAATTTCATAAAATTTGAAGAAGTTGGAAAAGAAAGGAGAAAGTGTTTGTGAGGGTGTCAGAAAAAATCCTCTACTAGAGGGGACAATGACTTATGAAGTGTAACTGCCAGAAAAAGTGTGAATCAAAAGTGCCTATGCAGATCTACTGGTATTTTATGCAATTTGAAATGTGAGGGTAGTTCACCATGTTACAATAAGTAATAAGGCATGCAATTCTATAAATATGATGAATAAGTGAATGCACCTGCAATAATTATTAAATTTAGAAATATAAAGCTATTTTATAATAATTCAATAATTATTAATTTTATTTCAGCCGAAGTACAAGAACATGTTCTTTTGTTTAATTTAACATAAAATACAACTATACTGATAAGTTCATCATGCAAGTTAACTTTTATAGTTATCTCCAAGAAAAAGCTTTCACATATTCAATATATTTTTCTTCTTCAATCAATTTATTGAGATTTGTATAAATCAATAAAAATAAAAATAAACACATTTAGCTTTTCTACCTCTGACTCTTGTCCAATATGTAATAAAGCTATTTCAACTTTTACAACACTGCCTTCATAAATTTTCAACTAGCATTGACTGATAAAACAACTATAAAATGAAAACAGTTTTTAAACTTTTCGGATTTTTACCAAAACAACTTTGTAAATTTTAGAGATTATACTAATAAATCTAAGGTTTTACTGAAGTTCAGGCTTTTATAGTGAAATATATACATAATTATTTATAAAATATACAAAATTCACCAAATATATATATATATATATATACATTTTTTTACATTAAAAAAACACAGATTAAATACAATTGCAAGATAAAAATCTTACAGTAAATGAAATGGCACACAGGATTAAAATAAAATGAAAATGCCTTACCGTGCAATTTCACAATTATGAATTTCACATCCTCTTTTCGGCATTGCTCCAACACCTCTCTGAGGTTCAGTAGATTGATATGTATTTATATAGTGAACAAACGGTGGTTCATCTGTTATCTCAAAATATCTGATGTTGCTATCACCCTAAACATAAAACTAATTTCTAAATCATAATTAAAATAAAAATTTTTAAATAAACAATTAAGCACATATTAATGTACTTAAATTATGGTTCAATAATTTAGTCACCATTGGTTACCAGACTCAACAGGTAGAAATATGGGCATTTTTCGTTTGCTTAAAAATTTGAGGACTTGTAATGCACTTTTATGTTGTGATAAACCTGTAAAAATATAAGCATTGTCTTTGCAATGTGGATTACAGAAAAAACCCATACTGCTTCAACAAAGCAAGTCCACGATTCGGTGGTACAGATAACACAAGTCGACAATATTTTTGTTAAATGAATAATTTTGGCTGATTCTTGTGTATTTTTGGGTGTCCATTTAGAATACATTTTTTATAACCAATATACTTATTTTTTAATAGCATACATTTTGTTCAAAAACAACCTGTTGTATAATTTGTCTTCTAAATTTTAAAATGATTTTTTTTTTATTTCATGCCTTTTAGAATGAGAAAATAATCATGATAAATGCAGTAGCTAATTTCTATAAATTGTTTATATATGTTTAAACAGTAGAATCTGCTTTGATTGCATGGCTAATGCTAATGAAAAAAACGGCACCACACCGGAAATGAGACAAACCAATGAGTGAGTCACTATGTGTCTGTCATTCAAAATAAGACAATGTACAACAATGTGGTTTACCATAGTTGCACTTTATCACAATACACAGCTATCAATTCCAGTGCCACCAGAAACATGGATTTTTGATTCAGAAAAGCATGTTGGTGATGCATAGTTCCAGGCTGACCAAAGAAGTGATGAAAAGATAAAAGACCCAGATTTTCTCAGGCAAACAACAGAACCCCACAAAATTAACCAGAAAGAACAATGATCTGGTTCGTGTTCTGAATTTGTATAAACTGCAAGCAGAATTCCTGGTTTAAAGACTGAAAGGCTAAACCTTCTTGGAAAAAAAAAGGAAGTAAAACATGTTATTTTTGTCGAAGGCAGCAGGAATTAGAACACTTGTATTCCATGCAAAATGGCTTAGCATGCTGCCAGGATTGTAGACTCTTTATTAAATGCATAAGGGTATAAAAGCAATCCTGAAGAATGGGAGAAAGACATCCTTCTTCATAATGGAATCCATCAATCCCCTTGATTACGCAGCTCACCTGAAGGTGCCTTATGATAATATGAAATTGCTACTGACAATGATACAGTATGATAAGTATTTCTGACACATTTGGAGAGATCAAAAGGAGTCTCTTAGACTTTGGCTTGGATTCACAACATTATGTTGCTTTCATGAGAGTGAGACAGTAGGGACAAGAAAATCACTTTTTCAAAAAACAATGGCCAAAGAGAATAAACCCAAAACCTGGAGAGAAAAATATTGTTTACCAGTCTCTTGTGAACCCAGAGAAAGTGTGCCTTCTACCATTGCATTAACTTATTTTGATGAAGAATGTCAAAGCAATGGAGCATAATGACTAATGTTTTATTTTTCTAAAGAGCAATTTTCTTAGAATATGAATGTAAAAGAGGATTTTTTGGAGATCACAAATAAGTGAGCTCATTATGGATCTAAAATCTGAGCGATGTTTGAATGAGTCTGAGGCAATTGCATTGGGATGATTTCATAAAATCATGAGAAACAAGAAGGCTGAGAACTCCAAAGAATGAATTAGTAAATGTCTTGAAAATTATAGAGCCCTGGGATACAATATGTGTCTGAAAATCCATTGTTTGGATTTACATTTGGACTTGTTTCACAAAATCTCAGGCATGTTAAGTGACGAACATAGCTAATACTTTACTAGGATAAATATCAACAATGAAAAGTAATTACCAAGGAAAATGGAACCAAAAATGCTTGCAAATTACTGCTAGACACTAAAAAGGGATGTTCCTAAATTTGAACAACAACAATAATAATAATAATAATAATAATAATAATAATAATAATAATAATAATAATAATAATAAAAAAAAAAAAAAAAAAAAAAAAAACTAAAAGCGCATGCTAGCATATTATCTGTACATATATTGTATGTATTATCAGAAAATGTAAAGTTAACATAGCAAAGGAGGGGGGATATATGCCCTCAGACGATAGTCAATAGGGGCACCAGAATTGGATAAGATATTTAAGAAAATCGTTTTCTAAAAGATGGTCATGCATATTTTGAAAATTCAACATGTACCTACATATGTTAAACTCGATAATAGGCAGCTCTAAGGACAGAAATTTTCACCAATTAGTTAGATCTGCAAATTATCGAGCAATGATTCACGTTTTGAAGAATGAACATCTTTCCATGCATATGGTAGAGTATATAGTATAAGCAACAGATGCATCTATATTACAAATATTATAAAATATAAAAAAAGTAGCTGATGCCGCTGCTGTTAGACAAATTTCATGTCCTCCAGGTTTCTCTTTTACGTATTGCCATAACTATAGCATATAAAAATATGAAATTTGGTACATTTGTAGAGAAATATTACAGAAGCATGCTGAAATAAACAGTTTTTCAATTTAAAATTCAGTTTAAAAAATATTTAATGTGAAAGCCAAAGATTAAATATTTGATTTGCAAGGTTGCGTCCTGGACAAACTGGCAATAACAAGACCCCTAATTTTTGCAGTCATGTACCCACATAGTTAAATATTTGCACCACAGGAGCCCTTTATTTAAATTTCAGTTTAGCTTATCAGGGTTTTTTTTTTTGCACTTCTGAAATGCAATGACCTTTGATGATCTTTGCCCGTATAGAAGCTTTTTCTATACGGGCAAAGATTTAATTGGTCGAGCCAATTTCTAACTATTCTGTAATTGGTTGCTAGCAAAAATGTTACAAAGATGGCTAAGGAGTGAGTTATTGAAGAACTAAAAACATTAAAAGTATAGAGATATTTCATTCTAAACCTAACTACAATGTTAGTACACTTAGGACAATGTGGAATGTTGTTAATGATATGCCTTATTGGTTATTCTTTAAAAGTGTTTCACAACTATTGTTGGGGGCCAACGGCCGTACCGGGCTGAAAACACCGGTTCTCGTTAGATCACCGAAGTGAAGCAGCATCGGGCGCGGTTAGTACTTGGTGGGTGACCACCTCGGAACGCCGCGTGCTGTTGGCCATCTCGGGTGCGGTATCCCCGTGGTTTGCGAGCTAGATTTGCACGCTGCCACAAATGCCGCCGTGTTCATGCGGAGTACGATCACGTTAAACATGTGGGTCCGTAAGTCCTTCCGAGAGGTTGGTGGTAGGGGAAGGAGGGTACGGTCCCTGTGGATGCCACCCCCACTGGGTTCCGGTCTAAATTGGGTGGCACTTCCCGGCCGTCCATACAGTTACCTTACACCTTTCTGGTAGGTCGGACGGTCTGGGTCTCAACATCAACAACAACTATTGTTGGCATGAACATTATGATTAAACTGTCATATTGCATAACAATTATAGGTCTTATGGTTATAAATCTTTATATTAAAAATGTAACACAACTTTTTGTTACTGAATTATGAATAAAAAATAAAATGCACAGTTATGAAATTTTACGTATAGACTAATATGAACCTGTAGATGTGCAAGATGGCTTAGAATTTTGATTTAGGTCTATATATCATCTGTTATGTACAAAATATGGTTTAAAAAATTCCTGTCCATGCAAGAAAATGTAAAAATGCAGGGGAAGTATTCCTTGCGGAAGGAGAGGTGTCTTGGGGAGAGGCAGTTGGAGGCAGCTCTTGATCATTTGTTCCGGGCATATCTAGGTCTTAATCTAGCCCACCTGGACATTAAAAATGAAGTATTTCTTCTAATTTTTATTTTCTCATTCCTTCATTTCTTTTTATTCTCAATGGTCAAACAACGCATCATTGAAGTATTGAGGTCAATATCTATTATGCAACCTGATGTAATGATACAAGATAATTCTCACGCATAACCACATATCTTTGCAATATAAAAAATCTGATGTGGGCAACACATGACTTTCCTTATATAATGCAATGAATTTACTACTTTTACAGTTAAAAAAAATGTTATTCTTATAGTACATACTTATATTCTTTCCAAGATATTGAATTTTCTTCAATTAGTCGTCATTTTCATTGATTTAGCGTCATTTTTATCAATTTGGCGAGATTATTGTTAACTTGGCAACAATTAAAAATGTCGCCAAGTTGGCGACATTCCGCCAAAATCTCGCCAAGCGGTATGGACGGAGAAATAAGTTATTCTTACAGCAAATAAATGACTATTGGCGTTCAAATACGAAAGTATTACTCAAAGTATCTTTTTTCATGAATGGAACGAGCTAGATCCACGAGAATGATGTCACCAAATTTATCGCATGGTATTACATATGAAAAGTGAACATGTTTCTCAATAGGAAATATCTTTTTCTTTATTTTATATAACTTTTTGATAATTTTTTTTGAAAAATGTGCAATATCTCGAGAACGGTTCATGTTAGCGTTCTAAAATTTATCTCAATCATTTTCTAATGAAAAACTACATAAGAAATGTCTATTTGTGTAACTTTATTAGCGGTTTTGATTTTTTGATGATTTTTTCAAAATTTCACTCAAAAATTTAGGGACGTTCTGAACATTCGATTGCGTATAAAAACAATAGGCTTCCAGTGTTTACGGATTGTGATTTTTGTACCAAATTTCATTTGAATCGGTCCATTCGTTCGTCAGTTATCGTCTCCACAGACTCACTGACACACACACAGACAGACATCACTTTAAAAATGTTTGATTCGTGATCAGGGATGCTTGAAATGTGCTCTCCCGTCGAAAACTCGAATTCGAATTTTTGACCCCGTCACAATACTTTCCTTATACATTATGTATATAAGGAAAGTAATAATAAGAATCAATAAATAACACACAATTCATATATAGTGGCCAACTGTTCATTTTTACTCATAATTCATATTAGATTAATAAAAAGCTCTCTACAGAAGTCTATGTATTTAATTGCCATTAGTTACCTGTTCTCAGTAAATACCTGCATTAGCAGGTTCCACTGTTAATTTTAATGAGAAATTTACATTTTCTTTCCATTATCATTATTTTGGGTTATTAAAATTTTATTTAGAACTTAATACTAAAGTAAATCAGAAACATTATACCAGAAACTTTTAAATGGTATACACGGGGTAAAAGCAATTACGAAAATTTTCAAAAAGTTTTATTAGTAATCATTACAAAAACAAAATTAGTTTTGTACAAGCTGCATAAACTAAAATATTAATCTACTCACCTTAGCACAGAGATATAATAAATTGACATCAGGATCATAAATAGGTGATAAAATTCCATTACTTGTATCAAGTTCCTCAAGAACAATAGGTTCTGATATAGCAACCTAAAATAAAAAGTAAACAGCATCAGGCACTAAAATATGAGTGGGAAAAAAAACCCCTAATATATGCAACATATGACTTTCCTTAGATTTATAAATTTTCATATTGGGCAAAACAATAGCACAAATTAGAACTTTCTTATAACTTGGTCATACTAAAAATCAAAAAGCTTATTTATTATAGGCAAAAAAATAATAAGTATACCAAATTTCATGAAAACTGCTCGATTGCTTTAAGAGACATTATGCTTGCTACCTGTGAAAAGTAAAATTTCTAATATCTTCAGAACAACCTGTGATTAATAATAAATAATGGTATCCATATAGTATAGTCATTTGATAATATTTTCCATTGTACATCCAATACATGGAATATCAAGAGAATAGCAATGTTTATATCCTATAAATGGAATTATTTGTTTCTAAATAAAAATTACATATAAAATGTACAAATGTATTTGGTCAACATTTTGAAACAATTAATTGTTTATGTTTAAGGTTTGAAAAATTTTGGGCCTTTTTTGTCGGAAAACCTTACCAATGGTTACCAATGGAAATAATCAATCATGCCAAATTTGATTTGAAAATTTCAATTTGTTCATGAGTTATCATGTCTACACACACATTGATAAAATAGTTGATTTGCATTCATGGATACTTAAAATAAATCCACCAAAATAAAAGAATCTTTGACACCATCATAATACTTTAGCATCCACCTAGCTTTCTGGCAAAAAACAAATTGTTTAAGGAATGTTTGATTAATAATGGATAATTTGGGAAATATAATAAACAGATGTCATACCTGAGTTATAGATAAAATCAAATAAAAAGTGTATATTACAATATTATTATATACATTAAATTATTACTTTTTGTAATTTGTTTATAAAAATAGTTTAAAAAACTCATTCTTTAGAGAGTTTGTATTTAGTACAGAAAATTAATGTATTTTAAGCCGATGTATTTTTGTAGATTTTAGCAAGCAACATTTTTTATTTTCTAAATATTTGCTTAGTTAAAAAAAGACCATTTCAATTTCACTTTCTTTTTCAGAACAATACAATTTCTTTAAACAGCCAATCTCAAGTGTTCACTTCATTTTATGTTCTCAAAATTGAGCATTCCATCATTGTAAAATAATTAAGTAGTAACTTGTATAGGGTTTAAGTTACTTATAACTTACCCAAATAAAATCCAAACATTTTTCAAGGATCCAAAATACTTTTTTCATGGACCATATTTCTTATTAGCTACTTTAGTTTATGCTCTTTTGAAATGCATGTCCTAATACACTTTTGATAAACATGTGTAAACAGAATTTGATACGTCAAGCAGTTTACCTATTCATTCAATGGATTCAATGGAAGTAGTCATCAAAAGTGAAATATAAGCAATGCATGATACTATAACCATAAATTAATAATAAATAAATAAAATACATCATTCCCCAATAAGTACCAAAAATATCCTTAGCCAACCACATAGCCAATTTGGAAAATTATACAAGCAATTAGTTTCAGATTGCTCACCAATCTTACTCTGGAAATTAGTTACTATCGTGGCACCACAAAACAAAAAGTAATTACAAGATAATAAAATTGAAGAACTTTTAAGAAGATATTCTCCCTCAAGCTGCTTGTTTCATTTTTCCTATGTTAACCTATGAAAAATAGTCCCTAACCTCTAGCTCCTTTAGTTTTTAGAATATTTTCCTGCTGTTTTTCGCCAAGTATAGATATTGAAAAGAGAAATGCTTATGCCTCTTTAGAAAATCAGTAAAATAATTAAAAGTATTTTTAATATGTATTGAAAAGTAATGCATTAATTTTACAAAAATATTAGAAATACTTCTAATAATTACATCAATATTTTAAAAAAGCAGAGATTTTCTTTTTCTCAGCATTTATGTTCAGCAAAAAACTTCAGAAAATTCTAAAAACTAAACAAACTAGAGGTTAGGGCTAATTTTCATAGGTTAACATGGGGAAAATAAAACAAGCGACAGGAGGTAAAGTATCCTCTTAAAGGCTTTTGTAAAATTAAAGCATTTTAAAGAACATTTGAAAATTAAAATGAAGGACTTTCAAGGACTGTGGAAATCTGGAAACTCTGTACAATGATAGAGTAGTGCATATTTCTATAAGATACAGAAACATGCTTGTCTTTTAAAATGCAATTCTGAATTTTATTATAACTGGAGGATATGGCATATGAAGCATACAAGTATTGTAAAGAATAAAAAGAAAAAAAAATGAATTCTTGGAACTTTACACCTTTTGAAAGTTTCAAATGCAAGTAGGAGAAATCATTTTACCTCATCTTTGAAATACCTTCCTAGTCATTTGGAAAGAAATGTTTAGTCACTTAATGAAGACAAAATTAACAGTATATCTATGGAGTTGGAAATCTGTTCTGATAATGTAGGCATTCAGAAAGATTTCACTGCACTATGTAGTGTAAAGAAAATAAAAATATCTTACTTCACTTCTGAGAGAATACTGACGCTCACTCATTCTGGAGAAGCCTGTAGTGAATAACAGTCCATTTCGTAAAAATATTGCTTTTTGAGGCTTAGCACCCTCATGACCCATAGCTTCCTAAGAAATAAAAAAAATAAAATTTTAGCTATCAATTTGACAGAGACCGAATAAAAGAACACATATAATTGCATACAGTATGAATCTAATATTCAATATTATTATAACATAGCCTCTAGAATTGTGGGTGTATGCTCAGGATACATCCTGAGCATACACCCACAATTGAATTCCTGAATAACTAACATGTTTATTTACAAGCACAACGTAAACAGGAACGATATACAGTAAAACAGTACTTAAATGCTTCACTAATTTCATAAAACAGCAGATATTATTATTCTCAAAATATTGACGTATTTTATTTCACAAAACAGCGGCTACTATTCCTAAAACATTGACGAATATCACAGTTCAATGTAGCTCGTATCACGCCCACTGCTCGCCAACTGAGTGATGACTCCTTTTATAGACTCTCCTGTTGTGATACAACTGCTCAAGAGAAATTAATTCAAATGATATAATATCAATTAAACAGTCATACCACAACACTGATTAGGTCGTACACTCACATGCAAATTAAAAGGGAAAATTACTAAAATTACAGATTAATAACTTTTTGGAATATAAAATATTTCAATGCATTCTGAATTTTAAATTAATATATAAACCATCTTTGCATGTGAGCACCTAAAATCATAATTAATTAAAAAGATTTTAATACATGATAAAATCTTACAATATTGTACATACCTGTGCTGATTGAAAGGAAAAATTACTAAAATTACAGATTAATAACTTAATGGATGGGGAGCGCAAAGTGAAAAAAAAGAATTTAGAATATAAAATATTTCAATGTGTTGTGAATTTTAAATTAATATATAAACCATCTTTGAATGTGAGCGCCTAAAATCATAATTAACTAAAAAATTTTAATACATGATAAAATCTTACAATATTGTACATACCTGTGCTGGATCTAAAATCAAAAGAATAAACAAAAATTTAAGAAGAGATAATATTTAATGTGAAAGTCAATGTCTCTCTAAAAAAAAATATGAATACTGAATAAAAATTCTTCTTTATTGAGTTTATATTTGAGAAAATCAATATATTTTTTTTTATTGAACATTAATGTTGATGACTTATATTCACTGTTCTTTCTTAAAATTTTATGAGCATCCAACTACACAAAAATTATTAGCACATGATAGGAAGATCACTAATCATACTTTTATCTCTCCTCAATTTAAACTGCTCAAAATAATCACAATCACATAATAATAATCTTCATTTTTGTAATCATTAGCAGGTGTATAATCACCGTCAAAAAAAATAAATTGCACTTTACCAAAATATCAAGAACTTTCAGCCCAATACTGCTTTAAGGCATATATGTAGACGATCAATAAAAAAAATAGTATGCAATACTCATTTTATGCGTAACACAACTTGTAAACCTATTGGCTGTATGTAGAATATATATGCATATTATACCACATCTCTGGCTACTCTCACAATTTTAAGAATATAACAAGAAAGATCAATCATGCTTAAAGCATTGATTATGAAACACTTTCCAACTTCAATGTAATTTTATTTAAACATATCTAAAATGCAATATATTCCTCGGTAATATTTTAAAACTTATCACAATACTACATTAATTTGTTATATTTGAAAACTTAAACCGTCATCGAAAAAAATGAACTTCATTCAAATGACGGCATTGAAATATAAATTGCCTGGTTTAAACATTTTGAAAATGCGATACATTCCTCGGTAAAATTTTTAAAATTATCATAATACTACAATAATTTATTATATTTGAAAACTTCATTGAAAACAACTGAAATTCATTCAAATGACGTCATAGAAAAAATAACATGCCTGGCTTTCTCTATAAAAGCAGCATTTCATTCATAAACATTTCCCATTCATTTCATTCATCACAGTACTAAACTAATTTATTTTATTTAAAAACTTAAGACCATGGAGCTACAAGTAATTAAACTTTATGCTTAAAACTTCATCGAAAAAATCGTCCTTCTCTCTGTAAAATCAATATTTTATTCATATCAGCTATGCAGACTCCATGAGCTAAATAATTTTGCGTTAAAGAAATACAGCAATTCTCATACAACTCATTCCACATATTTTGCTCTTTATGTTTTACATAAGTGAAAAATGGCTTCGTTGTAGAAATAATCAAATTTGGAAGATCATTTAAACTCAAATATATTGTAATTGCGTTGTTTCAGTATGTAGATGCACAGAATTTAAGCAAAAACAAAACAGTTTTAGGACGGATACAACACTCAATATGAATTAAAAAAACTTTAAAAATCAGGATTTTGACACAAGATGGATGCCATATTTCTTTTTGAAGTGGGTCACATGATCTTTTCATATCATGGTCACATGATCGCTTCATATAAGAGGTGTAATTAGTATTTTAATTTTTATTTAAAAGACTACTGAATATATTTTGCTGAAATTTCTTTTATACATTTTATGGAATAATTTGAATATTACCTAAAATTTTCGAAGCAATTTGTGAATTTTAAATCCACTTAAAAATATGTTTGAAAAATTAGGTCCCATAGGGTTCAATTATTTCATTTTTTCAACTCGGGTTCAATCCAAAACTAATTGGGTGATATTATTCATTGATATTCCCATAGGTCCTACATACTGTCTGAACAAAGATTTATAGAATACTACAGGTTGGTCCATCCGCTAGTCTCACGGTATTGACTGGAGGAAACGTGGAATGATGACGTCAAAGTTGCTGGAAACCGTGCGCTTCTCTATGCGAATCAATGGTATCTAGTTAAGTAATGCTTTAAAATCCGAACTTATTTGACGCTGTTTCTGAATTGTTCTACTGTTATTACTGCAAGTTTTTTTATTCTGAACATTAGATACATTCGTACTAATAAATACAAATACCATTTAAATATTTTATAATTAAATAACGCGATTTTATAAAAATATCCATTTTACATGTATACACATAAATACAAATAAAGAAATGTTTACAAACATGTAAGATTATTCAAATATTTAAGTATATAATTATGCAAATATTTAGCTCAGTTTACATTTATATAAATATTTAGCCCAATTTACATTTTTACAAATAATTAGCTCAATTTATATTTATACAGATGTTTAGTTCAATTTACGTTTATACAAATATTTAGTTTAATTTACATTTATAAGAATATTTAGCACATTTACATTGAAAAAAAATTTGTATCTTAATTTATGTTTCTAAAAGCAATTTAGTTAGTTTATTTATTCAAATTTTAGATCAATGTTTAAAAATAAAATAATAATAATTTTTAAATCTATTAAATAATACTTAATTCAAAGATATAGTTCGCTATTTGAGAGCATTTAAAATATGTTTATGGAAATAATTATTTTTCAATAAAATATTAATCAATTAAAAATGTTAAGTACTCAATACTATATAGATTAAAAAGGTAAAGTGGGAATTAGTTATCACGAATTTAAGAATTTGATTACCAAAGATTTTTTTTTATTTTATTTATTTATTTTTTAATAAAAATTAAAGCAAAAATGTTTTTATAAAAATACTACTTTTTAAAAATTGAGCATTTTTTCGCTGAACTTTTTTATCATTAGCATGTTTTAATAACTTTTTATTGAGATACGAAATGCGAATAGATTCTCAATCTTGAATATAATATAAAATAAGAGTTTTATTGCTTACTTCTGGGAAGTTAACTTTCATACTGCAGAATAATTTATGAATTATTTTAGGTTGCCTGTTTAGCTCATTTCCATGAATATTATAAAACACTATTTCACATATTTTGACTGTCTCTAGCCAAGTATTCAAGGGCACTGTAAGTCCTCCTCTACTGAAGCATGCAATCCAAGATTTTTCCCGAACTTCATTGTCTTTATTTTTGGATAAGAGTTCTTTTGTTGTAAAGGACAAATATCCAGCAATATACTCTATAATATTCTCCTCAATATTTTTCTCTGAAGAACATTGTTCATGAACAAATGAATAATTTTGATTAAGGTCGCTGCATTCTCCAATAACTAATTTTTCAATTAAATTATTTTCTGAATTTATTGCATTGAAACTTCTGTTGTGGTATTTTTTTTTCCCCCCTTGAAGGAATAATCCTTTTAAACAAGGAGTGGTGAGGATATATGTTTTTCACACTCTGTTACGTTACTGTATTTAGAAGGCAGCACAAGTTGATCACTTAGGAGCTGAAGACGTAATCGAAATTTGAAGTGACTGGGTCCAAGATGATCATAAGTGTGGCCCATATCTCATATGACAGAAAAAAAAAAAAACTCTCTAAACAATCTTGATTTAAATTGAAATCCAAACATCGCAAGTTTTCTCATTATGGCAATTAGCAATTGCACAACTTGGCAACACACTTCACAAATACAACACTTTTGCCAAAAATACACGAAAAACAAGCTTGAAAATGATTTACAATTATTAACGCTCACAAAAGATCCACCTGAAAGAAAGCAGGGAAACAGAGTTCAGCCACTTTGACGTCACAATCTTCCTCCCCTTTCAGTGGACTGATCTCGTCTCCCCGGATGGACCAACCTGTAGTATTCTATAAACCTTGCGTCTGAACAACATACTAAAATTTCATTTTGATTAAGTCATTTTTACGGCAGTCAGTGGCGCAGCCAGAAATTCGTTCTGGGGGGGGGTCAAACCTCATTGTATATTATTACGCATGTCAAATGACAATATATTGAAATAAATCAATTTATCGCCGAATAGATTTATTTATTTAACATTACGTTTACTTAATAAGAACAGTACTGATGACTTCTATAAATGAAAGTATACAATATTCAAAGTTTAATATCAAGTCGTCTAGGCTTCTTAGCCATTTCATTTAAAACTTCTTCAGGGTTTACTTCAATGTCCTTGTGGATATATCCCTTTCGCAACGATCGGCACGCCCACATGCCAGCTGCGAACTTGCATTCAAGGACGAACGGCACGCACTCGTGATGGAGGAAACTTTACCGTAAGCGGAGAGTGGCACTTATACGTGTCTCCACATGGAACGTTTTAATTTGTCTACTAGATGGCGTTATATGTCCATGGAACTAACTTCAATGTATTTTGCAGAGGCATGACCTTGGCAGAAGAGGATCGAATGAATTATTTCTCCATTTGGAGCGGTAAACATCCTTTTGTAATATAAATAGACAGGGCAATTCTCGTAGCATCAACAATTTTATAATTGAGTTTCGGTTTTTATTTTTATTTCAGCATTATGATTTCGTTGGTGAATCATAGGAATATAAGAGTATTTTTTTGGGGGGTTTTAGAGGCAGTGAAATTATTTGTTTATTTCGGATAAAGGAATGGGAGCAACTAACGAGTATTTTGTATTCAGATTTGTATGAAAAATATACATCAAATAGAAAATAAATATTTCTTTTATTCCTGAAAAAAGTAGATTTCTGTATTGAATAGGTGATTTTTAGTGAATTTTTTTCGAGAGTTAGGCTTAGCGCAAAAAATGTGCCATCCTTTGGGACCAGTTCGGAAGCGAAGCGCTCTGTCTTTTGGGCCGCGACAGCTCCGGAATGCCGCCGTCGCGAAAGGGATATAACATAAACAGTCCATTTTCTTAAATTCAATGAATTTCGTAAATAATTTTTTAAATATCGTAAGGTGGAGAAAGATCTCACTGCGCTACATGTTGTGACAGGAAGTGTAATCATTATCTGCAGAAGTTTTCGTATACTTGGAAATATAATTTCATCACATTCATGAAAAGCTTCCAAAGCATTATCTGGATATTTTGAAGTCGGATATTCTGGAATCTAGATATTCTGGATTCTGAAGTCGTTCGAGTTTGCTGTGCCATATTTTTAACTCACCATACAAATTTTCACATGTGATATGACCAATATCTTCTGAATACCTGGAACATAGCGTCTTCACTGCTTAACTGTTTTCTTTTGTAAGGTCTTGGTCTTGAGCTGTTTTGCTCAGCAATAGGATTCGAAAAGAAGCTAATATATTTTTATGTTTCACAAATCTTTCATCGAGCTGTATTAGAAAATGATCTATAAAAGGTATAAAAGCAGCTCTCCTATAATATACCACAGGAGTATTATAGTCGACGTTAATTCGTGTAACTTGATATTTTACAGTTCTTGGTACTGATATGGGGATTTCATAATTTTCACAAAATGTTTCAACATCTTTAAAAATTATGGAGAACTCTTTTTCAGAATTGTCCCTTAAACTTTGTATAATTGCTCGTGTATCTTCAGCATAACCAATGGCTTTGGAAAGATCAATTTTTTCAGATTGTAAATATTTCAACAAAGGTAAACTATACGAAAATAGTTTTTTAACAATATGTAGGGAAATAACAAATTCACACTTGTTAATTGCATTGTACAAAATGCTTATGAGTAGGGTACGGATTTCTATGCACTTGCATATTTCTGCATATTTTCGTGCATATTGTGTAATAATTTTGAGCATATTTGCATATTATTTGAGCTAAATTTCATGCATGAAAATTCGAGCCTTGGAAATTATATTTACGATCTATTATGACAACTATATAAAAACAGCCCTTACCTTTTTTCCTACAAATAACCCAATATCATTGGGGTTCACGTCGATTTCAGATGGTGTAAATAATGATGTCTCAACATCTATTGGAGCTTTTCTTTCTGAACTGTCATCTTCAGAGCATTCAACATTTTTCAACTTATTTTCATTACATTCACTATCTTCTTTTTTTTTCTCTTTTAAAGAAATTGTATATGCTACTCTCAAATAACTTACCTTTGCTGCTATTCATTATACAATTGCTAATATAAAAGAACAGATAAAAGATCCCTTGATCGAAAAACGTATAGGTTTTATTTTTTAAAGCTTCAACACGTGCTTCCAAAACAAGACCAGACATATGACAGCAGAAAATTCTTTTCGAAAGGAAATTTCCCTATCCGAAGGATTTTTCCCTTTCTGACGGACTTTTCCGTTCCGAAGGGAATTTCCCTTAAACCAAAAATGAAGTGTCGAGTAAAAACAAAATTTTAAGGGAATTAAATTTGTTTGAACGAAGTACGAGAAAAAGTAAAAATATAAATACCAAAAATGAGAAAAAAAAAGTAGTTATTTTTATTGTAATCAATACTTTTTTGTTTTTAATTTAAGGCTCTGGGGGGGGGGGTCCCCTTGGTCATAATGTTTATATGAAAATAATTAAAAAATTAACCAGAATACGGTGAAATTCTAGCTTAGTCAATCTAATACGTAATATTTAGAAGTTGAAGATGGATGGAAAAAGTTACAAAGCATTTTCAGCAATTCACGAGAACAAACTGAATCAATCACGCTATTCATCCGAAATTAATGAAAAACATAACACTTTAAAGATTTATGCTGAATTTGAAAAAACATATTTATTACTTTTACTTCAATGACACCGGAAATTTCCAAAAATTTCAACTGTTAAACAGAAAATACATATTTTCCCAGCAAAAGAGGGGGAAAAAGGGACCCACCCGATAATGAAAAAAGGGACTAAGGGACTAATTACGAAAAAAGAAACCTCGAGGGGAAAAAGGACCATTTGTGAGGCCTGCAATTTTAATTTTCTATGAATTATGACTGCTCGAAGATGTGGTTTAACAGATGAAAAAATTCATAAACTTTTGCGAGAATAAAGTAATAAAAAGTGAAGATAAAACTGGGGAAAATGTAGATTTTATTCTTCAAGTGGAATTAAATGAATCACAACAATTTATTAGAACCAGAAGTTTCAGATATGGATATAGAAATTTGAATCAAAATTAGGGAATCAAATGAAGGCACTTTGTATGTTAGACGTACTCCACTGTCTGATAACTGTGCCTTGACGTGGTAGTGGAGCTTGTGTGTTCCGATGATCTTAAGAGCTATGCCGGCGGTAGCTTTTGCTACTGGTAGGGTCTACCATGCCGGACAGGTCAAAGGCGCGTTTCCCGACTAAATGAAGTATCCTGGTCCTCCAGGTTGGGGGTTGGGAGTGAAGCATGCTGCCTCACCCTGTAAAATCCTCAGGGGTCCACTTCTTTTGTGGATATGGGTGTAGATATCCCGAGGTACCTGTGCTATCTTTACTTCATAAGCTGCAGATGTCATCAATGCCGAGCCCTTAGTAAACATCACTTCTGCTTTATGGACCCTAGTACCACCCTATGGCCTCTGTCGTAAGGTATACCGTTTTGGGCTCGGGAATAGGATCATGTGGTTGTGTTGCAAAAAGGGCAAAGTGGCGTGCATCTGTACTATTGCTTTTAAGAAACGTTTGTAGTAAATGGTTCCAGAGGCTGAGTCCCTTGGTTGCGTTGGTTGGATGGTGCAGTGTTTCATATTGAGAAATCCCCCTTGGATCCTTGGTCCCTGTACACCAGGTACACGTTATGGTACGCTCTTCATCATCTAGCTTTGTGAATGACTCCGGCGGTTACACTTTTCACGTTAGAAAAGTGTGGGGAGACGGAGCCTAGTGGGGGCTCCGAATATTGATCCGAGGAATCAACCTTACTTCCATATGCCATCTGATGGTATTCTTGTCAGATATACGTTTGACAAGCCTTATGAAATTCAGGTCCCTTCATAGGATGACTGGAAGAGGACTTCTACCTACAATAAGCAGAATTGTATTGTACAGTATAAGGATGGTTCGAAGCTAGGCACTAGTACTGGTGCTGGTGTATGCTGTCTGGATGATGGTACAAAACTGTTACCCTCTCGGCAGTTATGCTACTGTCTTTCAGACTGAGGTTTTCACCATTCTCATGTGTTGTAGAATTTGCTATGACAGAAATTACAGGAATAACCAAATATTTATCTGTTCTGATAGTCAAGCTGCTCTTATGGTCTTAGGGAAATCTACTATAACGTCTTCCCTCATCTGAGAGTGTTATAATGTACTTTGTAAAATTGCTAGCAACAACAAAGTCATCCTTTACTGGGTGCCTGGATATTCGGGCATTCCAGGAAATGAATTGGCTGATGAATTGGCTAGGAAAGGCTCAAGTACTCCTTTTATTGGTCCTGAGCCAGCTTTGGGTGTTCCCAATGAACTAACTAGAAGAATTGTCTATGACATCTTCAGAAAGCTTCAGTGCAAGAACTGGCGAAATACTAAGGGTCAAAATCAGGTGAAAATACTTAACTGCAATTGCCCTAGCATACGTCAGAAGGAACTTCTCAAGCTCAGTAGAACTGGCATCAGAAGGGCTGTTGGGTTCCTTACAGGGCACTGCACCTTTAAAAGACATCTTAATATTATGGGTGTCACTACGGTTTCGCTTTGCAGAGGCTGCAATTATAATGAAGAAACTGCCACTCACATTCTTTGTGAATGTGAGGTTTTCTCTGTCCATAGGTTCGAACACATGGATCGACATGTGATTGAAACCTGGGAGTTGTATGACATTCCTGTCAAGTGCTTGCTTATTTTTGCTTCGGCTACTGGTCTCTTTTCTTAAGGACCTTCATTTTTCGGGGCAGTACAATAGACCTCTAGTCGATGTGCTGGGCTTTCTTAGAGCCACCCGCCTTCATGTCATTTATTCATATTAGAAGCAATAAAACAAAATAGCAAAGAAACCCTCCACCAGATTCACATTCATGGTAAGAAAATAAAACTATTTTTTCAGATTTTTATAACAATATTCTATATATATTATAGTAATTATAAAATTGTATTCTATTATAACATTCTATATTAATTATAATTATTTTTCAGACCATTCAATATCATGAATCTTGCTCCAGGACAAACACACTATGCTGTTATGGCGCGCGCATCCCATATCTGCACTAAATCTATTTATGACAGATAAAATAATGAAAATTATTTTAGAGGTGACTAATAAAGAAAGGAAAAGATAAAGAAATTGTTCCAATTCTATTTTTCAGTACAATGAATGAAACTGTTAAGTTTCTGGATCATTGAGTCTTATATAACTTCTTTTATGCATAATTATGTCAAATTTTGCTCTGTGTTGCTATGTTAAGAAAGCATACAATTTTGAATAGATTTTGAAGTTTTCACTTGAATTTTAAAATATTCTATCTAGTTCTAGACTTTTTGTTAACAAAGCGGGATATAAAGTTTCGTAAAAATCCTTAATATTTGTCGGGCAGCTATCATGTACACAAGAAATCGGTCACAGATAGACAGGTGGACATCATGCTATAAATAGTCAAAACACTTTCAGGAGATCCTAAAATATATATTGGCATCAAAACCTCAAAATCGAAATTTTTTGTAAAAACAACACTTTCTCTACTATATTACATAGTATGAGAAAGTAAATATGGAAGCCTGCATAGGTAAAAATATATATTTTTATTGTTATTTACCTACAGATTTAGTAAATCTGTTGTACCTCAGTTCAAAACCTCAAAATATTCTGCAGTATTTCACAATTTTAAATATCACATTTCTAAAATTAAATATTATAGATACAGTACACTACCTCTTATCCGGCGTTCCAATATCCGGACTCTCCCAAAACCGGAATGCGGCAAAATAATGCCAAATTCTGCACCAACACTCAATTATTTACCAAAAATTGTGCCAAATAGAGGTTTTTTGTATAAAATGTTTGTAACTTGAGCCAACTTTGATATTATTATTTAAATTGGAAATTATGCTTCGAATAATTGTTTCCTTTGTAGAGGAGGAGATTGGTGATGAATTTGATGATTTGTAGTTATTGGTTGTTATTTAAGGTACCATTTCAAAATTTGTTGTTTAGATTATTAGAATTCTTTGGCTAGTCCAAAGTTTTCCTTAAAATTTATGATTTTTCATAACAGCTAATGATATAGAGCACTGTTTATCATTTTTCTACTACTTCTCTTTGATGGCATATTTGTTGGAGCATTTTAAAAATGAATTGATGAACTTTTCATAGTATAGAGTTATAATGAAGTTGAAGAGTTTAATATTGAATCTACATGTTTGTTTTAGAGATGAGAAATTTATGATCTGATATTATGAAAGTGTTTAGTGAAGTGATAATTTGATTTTTGATTTTTTTATAAGGAATTTGATTTTTTATGTGATTTTATGGCTCATGTTACAGATGTAGTTGTACTTTTGATTTTTTTTTCTCCTTCGTTTCGCAGAATTTTGTCATGTGTTAGCTAAAATTTTTCATTTTTCAAATGAAAAATTTTTTTTGGGACGTTCGAAGGAGTTGTTGGGTTATTACTTTTGGATATTTAATAATTTTAGGAATTTTGTTTTTAATCTAAACGTGTTCAGGGGTCTTATTTACATAGTCATTCTCTTTTAGTTATCCATTTTCTAATTGTTCAGGTTTTGATATTCTGTTCCAAATATATTCTATTCCATAGGTTTTGTGTTAAAAATGGCAAAAGTTTGTTCTTTTTAGGTTTTAACAATTTAAATTTACTTAAATTGGCTAATTTACAATTCCATTTAAATGGAATTGTAATGGAATTGAAAAGGGCAGTAAATACTGCCCTTTTCATTCCCTTTGATTTGACTCCAAATTTATTGCTCTCGGTTAAAAATTCGTTAATTCATCGCAATTTTTCAGTTTTATTCAATTTTCAACTTTTTAAATATTTCAGAACTGTTCATATTTAAATTGTTCCCGAATTCGTATATTCCAAATCGTTTCATTTCATTTCTTTTAATTTTCGTCTGCTTGGAAATTCCAATTCTCTTCTTTAAAATTTCGAGTTTTTAATTGGTTGACCGTAAAATTAAAATCGTCCGTCATTAATTATTTTATCATTCATCGATAATTTTGTTTACAATCTGTGGCAGCGATGTTTCGCAGTATATAAATAAAATCACGGACTTTTTCGCGCTCTTCTGCTCTCGTTTTAGAACTGGAAATGTAACCCTGTTAACGTGTTGTTCTAGCGCTTCCGCGCTAGCCGAACCAAAGTTCGAATTCGGCTTGAAAAGTTTCATTATCCCCGGCTGTGATGTGTGTTTTTTCCAAGATGTAAATTGATTTGTTTAGTATATAATCAATCAGGAGTCCTTTGCCGCAGTGCTCTCTGATGTTGTTTTTGTCTGGAAGCTGCGAGAGTCGGGCACTTGCTGCGTCTAGACTCACGGAATGAAGAGTCTTGCTAATTAGTTTCATATCATCTAAATATTGATCCAAGATGTTTCGCGATGTTTTGATCCAAGATGTTTTTATGTGATGTCGGCCGAGGAAGTCTTACCGGCCAATTAAAATTTGTTTATCCTGACAAGCTGCGAGCTCTATTTATGATGAATTGAATTCACATTTCCGAAGTAATTTAAGATGGCCTTGTTTTCTATTTTGATGTCAGTGCAGTTCGGTGAAGCAGTTGGGAGAAATGATTTTTATTACTTGACATCCGGCTGGTGTGGAGAATCCCCTTGGAGTTGAATCTCGTGGAACGGTCTTTTTCCGGATTTTCTGCTGGACATATTTGTGATCCTGTGCCATGGATTTTCCTCTTCTAGTTTTCTCTGGATTTGCTTCGTGTTTGGTGACTCTTCTGATGATTCTTCCTCCCGCTGATCTTTGCAGCTTATCTTGGAGCCTTGGTGATATTATTCTTTTCCCTCCAAATTCTAATTATATTTCTCAATAGTTAAAATATGTTTTTATTCTAATTGTTTTCAGTTTTAATGAATAAGACCCCTGAGACCTATATATTTTAGGTCACCTGAACCTGAGGTTTTTTTTAAACTTTTGTTCTAAATTTTCTGTTTGGCTAGCTGATGTTCTTTTTAATTCTAAATTCAAGTTTGACAAATAATTGCATAATTTCAATATTGTTAACTTTAAATTTAATATTCTAACGTTTGTACTAACTACTAAACGACCGGTTGTATAAATTCAATTTATTTAAATTATTTAAGATGTTTAATTTGATTTATTTAGTTAATGAGATGTTTAAAAGTTGTAAAATGTTTTGAAAATTCTATAAAAATGAAGTTTAAATTTTAATAAACATTAGATTTTGAAAACTTAAAAATCTGTGTTCTTTCTTTTACTTTAATGTTTTTTTTTTTTTGGAAAGTGCCATTTAATATTTTTCAGGATTAGCATATTTTTATGCACTTAGGAATAACTGGTCAACTGGTGCATTTTCATATATATTTTTGATGACTTTTAGGTTTTTAAGAACTTTGAGAACTTTACAGTGATAATTTCAGAACTTTGGAAAATATAGAATGTTTTTAGAATATCATAAAAGTTTTTCTCCTCCTGACAATAGGAGCATAAAAAAGTGGGGAAGGTTCCAGAGAAGAATGTGGATCCATGAAGGTCATACAAATGAAAACATGGTGCTCTTCATATCACTTTTTTTTTCTGTCAAAAACATGTATGTATAATTTGTTCTTACTTAAAATGCAAATAATGTATTTGATAATGGCTAAAGATGTATACAACAGCTAGTTAAAATATGATAGATACCTATTATCATATTTTAACTTATATCATATGTCACATTACATCATATCATTATAATATGTCTTATCATCGATTTCATGAACATCAAACTATTATCTGAGTACATAAATACTCAAAATATATTTGAATACCTGCTCCCCTTTGTATTGCTAATCATTGTGTATCTATGTTTTGCTTTTCTTTTTGAAATTTCCTGTGGTCATATGGTAATTGATATTATGCAAATTTAAATTGTGAGTTGGGCTATATGCATACTCATGTTCAAAAGTTAAGCAACAAAGAAATTGGCATATTCGGTGAAAGAAACAATGTGTAGCCTTTACATACATGACAGGGACACACACACGGAAACTAGCACAGAAAATAGTTTGCATACCAACATTTTTTAACAAAGAAACGTATTGGGTATCAAAATGGCCTATTTTGTGCAGAGCCTGTATCTTTGCATTATAGATTCCAGAAGGAACATTAAAATAGCTAAATTTTGAAAAATAAATAGACTAAATCATCAGAATGAAGCCATGCGATAGGAGGTAGTAGAACATCTCAAAGGAGGCCAGCGGCAGTCGCCTGAACCCTAAATATCAATCGTTTCCTCATTTGCCACCTGTGAAACTGGTATCAAAGTGAAGGAACAGTATCATAAAAACCAGTAAGTGAACGTTCAAGGGTCACAACTGCTCAGAATGATCGTTTTCTGTGTATACAACCACAATGCCACAGGTCAATCAACTTGCACGTTAACTTCCTTCTGACCTTGCAGCATCAACAGTAAGAGTGGTATATCGGCAAACTGTTTACAGATGACTACATGCAGATCAGTTGTATGTAAGGCGACTAATGGTTTGCATCCTGTCATGACAAGATTTATCAGACATTCTACATTGCAAATAAAACCCTCCATTCTGATATCGTCGTCATGAACAAAGGTGCGGCTCATAGCGAGAACCCCTTTTTTTCCAGAAGATTCCAGGACGTTCTTAGCTATCCAAGGTTGTTGACAGAGGTCAGAAGGAGAAAGCGAGGTAGCCAATCAGGAGCGACCTCTGACCCGGCAACGGAGGTTAGGACGACTCTCTCTCTCGATCAACGGACACGCAACAGCTAGGTCGCATAAAATCGAACATTAACGGGGAGTGGTGGCTCTGGCCCTGTTTCCCGCCGAAGTGATTATGGAAGTCTTTTTCGATATTATATTCGACAACTATGATCAAACAACTTACGACAGATGGAAAGCATGCATAGAACTTTACTATAATAGAAAAGATGAAGATGTGCAGTTCTTATTTGAGATGATGCAAGAAGATAGCATTGGAGATAGCCAAAATGGCCAGTGTTTCATCCGACACGTTGTTTCCTTCACAGCAGTTTGCCAGCCTAAAAGAACGGGAATGCCCTCTCCCCTTCTTGCAGGTGCTCAAGGCATTGCTGTGAAGGCAGATTGATTCTAATAATGCCCAGATTATGGAATATGTACTTCTGCAACATGACCTTAGATGATGAATACAACTGTGCTTTCGAATGCAGATTCAGCTAAGACGTCGGTGACGATGAATCAACAGCATATAAGAAGTTTTCAGCATCGGTGTATCAAAATAATGCAAACCAAGATTTTAGCAACGGAGTATCAAATAGTGCAACGGAATAATGATCTTGTGTTCTCAACGTATCTCAAGAAGTGATTTGAAAAATCCAACGATAAGTGTATCATAAAGATTACAATATATTAAGTGCACGAATACGTTGTACAAAAATGGAGAAATACTGGTGAGTACTTTCAAATGAAATATAATTTGCAAAAAAAAAAAAAAAAATGATTTTAATTGAAATACGTCTGCTAAAAAAGAAATGCTCTTTGAGAATCGAAGGAGCAGTTTGAGAAGGAAAATGAGCATGTAATGGTGTAAATAGATTTTTAATAATGTGTCTAATAGAATAGTGTAAGATAATTTTTAGTATAGTAATCAAGCATAATTATCTAAATGTGAATGATTTGTAATAATTGTTAAAATCTTAATGTTATGCACAAATTCAGCGATTATATTGAGTAACCAAAAACCTAAAATGGTAATACATGATGATGAAGTATAGATATGGTAAGCTTGATAAACATGTCAAAAATATATATATATATGTATAATAATCTCACATTTATGAAGTAGAAGATTTTGAATAATGAGAATATCTTAATATCAATAGCATGGTTGAGTTTGTATCAAAATTGAGTATAAGATGTAATAATACATTTTTAACAATTTAATACACATAAGTAAATAGAAGTACATTTTGATAATAAACTAATTAACACAACACACCTAATATAATTTTACTTTAAGACAAATGCTGATAATATGAAATTTAGATTTAAGAATCAGATTTGGAAACTTGTGGACACATACACATAAATATGATTTTGGTATTGAAGTTAAGATTTATTGAAGGGAATTAAATATTATATAAGTTTGAACTAAGTGGAAGTAAATATAATTTCCTTGTTTTGCAATTGCAAAATCTTCATACAGGGCAAGTCCTGACAGAATTAAGTAATTATAGCTGCTCACTATAATTATAAATATATTTGGCTTAAAACACTAATTTCACTCTTTGATAAATTTAATATCTAAACTCAAAAGGTATTGATGGAATTTTAAATTTTAACATAACATTTATTTATCTGCAGAAGAAACAGGTGATCGCCTTGGATTAGGACACTCTAAAGTACTCTGGAATTCGGTATAATTAGAATTACCCTGTTAATTTAGATTTAATTGCTACATATGAGTTAGAAATCCCTAGAGGAATTGTATGGAAAGTATTTAAGAGAATATACACATGATTACTAAGAGAATTTTGAAAAGCAAGTATAATGATTTTAGAATTGAGAAAAATAATATATTTTTTTATAGTTATGTTTCTAAGGCAATAAATTTAAAGGTACTTAGTCGAGCGATTTCTCACATAACATTTTATTTATCGTGCAGGTAAAACAGGTGCTCGCCTTGGATTAGGCCATTCTAAAGTAACCTGCATCTAGGTATAAATTTAATTACGTTGTGGAAATTTGATCGATAATTTACAAATGAGATAATAGCTGCTGGAAACATTTGATAATGCGATCTATTGAATAAAACAATACAATGAGTTAATATAAAATGGAAAATACAAACATATAAATTGATTTTGATGAATTTAGAATAAAGTGTACACTTGGGTGGATTTTGAATGAAGTAAATAATAAGAGATTATATTATTTAAGAGATTATGGTTTTGATAATGTTGAATTTATAGAATTAGGGTATGTGTGTAAATAGCTATAGATAATGCCATTGATGAATTTATGATTCTTTGAGAAAAGATAACAATGTGATGATATATTAATAGGTATGTAAATAATTGATGATAACAAAAATAGTGGTAATTAATGCTTGATAAAATGATATTGATAAAATGATAAAATGCATGATAATTTAATTGATATGTTTTAAAATAACAATTATTGGTACCCCCTGCAATAAGGAATTATTTAATTGTTTATCTTGTTTAAAATTAAATGTGTATGAATTCAGGTAAGCTCTATAGATAACAGGAGCAGTTTGGAGTCAGATGGCCTTTCTCTTTTACACGTTGACTGATCCTCGATCAGTTATCCATTTTGGATTTTACCTTTTTTACCTTAACTGACTGCATCGCAGTTAGTTAAGGAATATGTAGGAAGGAAGTTGCGAGAAGGTTAACATTCACTTAAGAATTTTTTTTTTTTTAACAATCTTTCCTCTCTCCTACATTTTATGGTGCCGTTTTTGAACAGGTGAACCTGGATGTGAATTAACTAAAATTTAAGAGCTTTAAACTTGCCTGTTTTTTAATGAAACTAAAATAAAATTATAGAAAATAAAATTGAAATTAGAAAATGAAATTAAAATAGAATAAATAAAAAAAAAATGAATAGGATGGATAAAAAAAATGAAAATAAAATTTGTGTAAAAATTAAAATAATTAAAATTGTATGATGTGTTTAAAAGAAATTGCTTTTCAAAACCTGCAGTAATGGGCCCAAAACAAATCTGTAGTGTTGAGGAATGAGAATGTTAAGAGATGCTGGTCGTTAATAACTTTTCTAGGCAATGAATTTATAACATAAATGCAAAATTGAAAGAAAGTCAATAAAATTTAAAATTGATGAATTACCTGAAAAGTATATAGTGAAGATATAAATAATAATTTCAGTATAAACAAATATTTGAAAGATGGAAGATGATGAAATAAATAATATAATTGTTAAAGAGAAATATAAAAGTTGATGGGTACCAAATTAGTTAATAGAATGCAAAAGTGATGAATTTAATAAATGTAAACAAATAAAAGTTGGAAAAGGTATAAGCATACAAAACAAAGAGTAATGGTTGAAGGTGAGATTTTGATTAATGATTTATGTGAGCTATATATATATATAGTAATGAAATAAAATGAAAATGTGTCCTGAATAGGTTAATAGAGAAAAAGAAAAAGAAAAAAAATCAAGAAAATAGGGGATACCAATCTGTTATAAATCTTTTATTAATAGTGTATTGAGTATAATTTAGTATCACAGTGATATAATTGATGAATTCGTAGAGCAACAATAATATAAAATAGGTAAATAGAGTGAGTAATAGTGATGACATAATGACAAAAGCAAAATATGAAAATGATATTGAATTTAACTTGCAATGATGATGAGATGAAATAGAATATACATAGTAAAATATCATAAGTGAAACAAAAAGTCAGATGAATGAAAAAATAGATTAAAATGTGTTTTAAAATAAAATTGTAGGCAATGAAGTTGCATAAAATAGCGTGGGACGTAGCTTAAAAATGAGTGATAATACTCAATTGCGAGATTTTTCTTTAGTTCTATTGGATAATTAAAACCAAATACTTGCTTAGAATACTCAGTCACTTCATAAATAGCTTAAATTTTCGTAATGAGTCATTTTTTTTTCTCTTTCGACCGGGTAAACTCCAAGGTATTGGCTTGACTGCTTGTTGAAAAACTGTGTTCGCTCCATAGGAGAATTTTGTCATTGCATACCGCCCCCCCCCCCCCCCTTCTCGTGCACAGAGATTAGGAGAGGAATCACGGAAACTTTCAAAGCAGGGAGAAAAAGTTCAGTTTCGGTTTGTACAGAAAACCTGTTTCCCGCCTTGAATGCATCCTTCGCAGTCAACGTTTGTTTACATATGGGAATGGTCAGTTTGTTGACATTTGATAGGTAATTAGGTAGTGCAAGTTTTTAAAAATTTTAAAGTTAGATTTAATTTAGGTGCTCTATATGAATACTGTGAATGTGAATAAATATACATAAACAGATATAAAATTTTAAAGTGTATTTAAATGTTATGAATATTGTGGTGATCGTGATTATTGTATATATATGGTATGGTGTAACGGTACTTGTTTTTCTTCTCCTGCTGATCCGAGGTATGTCATGCTACATGTCGTACCAGACATTGTGTTTGACATTTGTTTTTTTTTAACAATGTATGAACTTACAGAAGTGGAGGAAGCATGAAGTGAGTTGAACGTACAACAGCGCCTTTTTTTTTTTGTGGACTACGAGGGAAATGTCATGATAAGATTTATCAGACATTCTACATTGCAAATAAAACCCTCCATTTTGATATCGTCGTCCTGAACGAAGGTGCGGCTCATAGCGAGACCCCCTTTTCTTCCAGAAGATTCCAGGAAGTTCTTAGCCATCCAAGGTTGTTGACAGAGGTCAGAAGGAGAAAGCGAGGTAGCCAATCAGGGGCGAGCTCTGACCCGGCAACGGAGAGGTTAGGACGACTCTCTCTCTCGATCGACGGACACCCTACAGCTAGGTCGCATAAAATCGAACATTAATGGTGGAGCGGTTGCTCTGGCCCTGTTTCCCGCCGAAGTGATTATGGAAGTCCTTTTCGATATTATATTCGACAACTATGATCAAACAACTTATGACAGATGGAAAGCATACATAGAACTTTACTATTATAGAAAAGACGAAGATGTGCAGTTCTTATTTGAGATGATGAGAAGATAGCATTGGAGATAGCCAAAATGGCCAGTGTTTCATCCGACACATTGTTTCCTGATGCAAGTACATTTTGCTCTTTTCTTTTCACAGCAGTTTGCCAGCCTAAAAGAACGGGAATGCCCTCTCCCCTTCTTGCAGGTGCTAAAGGCATTGCTGTGAAGGCAAATTGATTCTAATAATGCCCAGATTATGGAATATGTACTTCTGCAGCGTGACCTTAGATGATGAATACAACTGTACTTTCGAATGCAGATTCAGCTAAGACGTCGGTGACGATGAATCAACAACGTATAAGAAGTTTTCAGCATTGGTGTACCAAAATAATGCAAACCAACATCTTAGCAACGGAGTATCAAATAGTGCAATGGAATAATGATCTTGTGTTCTCAACGTATCTCAAGAAGTGATTTGAAAAATCCAACAATAAGTGTATCATAAAGATTACAATATATTAAGTGCACGAATACGTTGTACAAAAATGGAGAAATACTTGTGAGTACTTTAAAATGAAATATAATTTGCAAAAAAAAAAAAAACGATTTTAATTGAAATACGTCTGCTAAAAAAGAAATGCTCTTTGAGAATCGAAGGAGCAGTTTGAGAAGGAAAATGAGCATGTAATGGTGTAAATAGATTTTTAATAATGTGTCTAATAGAATAGTGTAAGATAATTTTTAGTATATTAATCAAGCATAATTATCTAAATGTGAATGATTTGTAATAATTGTTAAAATCTTAATGTTATGCACAAATTCAGCGATTATATTGAGTAACCAAAAACCTAAAATGGTAATACATGATGATGAAGTATAGATATGGTAAGCTTGATAAACATGTCATAAATATATATATATGTATAATAATCTCACATTTATGAAGTAGAAGATTTTGAATAATGAGAATATCTTAATATCAATAGCATGGTTGAGTTTATATCAAAATTCAGTATAAGATGTAATAATACATATTTAACAATTTAATACACATAAGTAAATTGAAGTACATTTTGATAATAAGCTAATTAACACAACACACCTAATATAATTTTACTTTAAGACAAATGCTGATAATATGAAATTTAGATTTAAGAATCAGATTTGGAAACTTGTGGACACATACACATAAGTATGATTTTGGAATTGAAGTTGAGATTTATTGAATGGAATTAATGAAAAGTTTTACAAGGGGATTAAATATTATATAAGTTTGAACTAGGTGGAAGTAAATATAATTTCCTTGTTTTGCAATTGCAAAATCTTCATACAGAGCAAGTCCTGTGTGTGACAGAATTAAGTAATTATAGCTGCTCACTATAATTAGGAATATATTTGGCTTAACCCCTTGCCTGCTGCGGGCGTATATATACGCCTCGCTAAGTCGATGCGTTAACTGCCTCGGGCTTATATATACGCCTTTCCGAAATACGGTTCTTTGCAATGCGCCGCTATCAGTAAAACTACTCCCACAGCTTTGGAATGCTATAGAATGACCTTGACTGTGTTTGCGAAGGATTTACTTATTTTAGAGAAAGGGTGAGGGAATTGGAAAGGAGAATGTTTCTGGAACGGGGAAAGTCATAGCTGTGCAGTTATTGCTTGTGTTTCTTTTTTAGTAGTTTGTGCTTTTATATTCTTCTTTCGCTTCCGTTTTCATTACCATGTGTAATAAAAGCTTTTTATTTTTGTGTACGAATATGTGTGATAGTGATGACAGTGAGTTAGATGAGTATTTTCCTTCATCTTCAGGATCAGAAACGTCAGAATATGATATTACATCAGATGAAGAGGATTCTGATTGCGACTATTCTCTGCAAGATGCCCGACGTTGGACAAGATTGGATATAAACAAATTACCTGTGACGCCTCTACGCTTTCCCTTTTCGGGACAGCCAGGAATACAGAAAAATATAACGGATATTTCGAACCCACTTCTCTTTTTTTAATTATTTTTTTATGAGGAGCTCCCTATTGTTACTGAAACTAACTGTTTTGTAGACCAGTATACCAAGCAACATCTTGGAAAAGAGAAATCAAGAACAAAGTTGTGGCATCCAACCGATTCAGGGGAAATATATGTTTTTTTAGGTATAATGATTTTACAAGGAATAACAGTAAAACCTGACATTACGATTTACTGGTCTAAAAATAAACTGATCGAAACTCCTATTTTTGGGAAATTCATGAGTAGAAATCGTTTCCAGCTTATCATGAAGTTTCTGCACTTTTCCGATAATGATGCTTTTGATGAAAATTCACATCCAAGCCCAAAACTCAGAAAACAGTTACTCATTATACTGTTACTCTATACTTTAAATGATGTATTTTCATTTTTTTCTTGTAAAAGTAAACAGTTTTAGATTGAAAAGAGTGCCTCTTCTTTTCCCCCAATACACCGCATAACTACGTGCGCCTGTGTGAAAACCGGTGGTACTGGGGATCGAATCTCGCAAATTTTTATCGGCAGGTAAGGGGTTAAAACACTAATTTCACTCTTTAATAAATTTAATATCTAAACTCAAAAGGTATTGATGGAATTTTAAATTTTAACATAACATTTATTTATCCGCAGAAGAAACAGGTGATCGCCTTGGATTAGGACACTCTAAAGTACTCTGAAATTCGGTATAATTAGAATTACCTTGTTAATTTAGATTTAATTGCTACATATGAGTTAGGAATCCCTAGAGGAATTGTATGGAAAGTATTTAAGAGAATATACACATGATTACTAATAGAATTTTGAAAAGCAAGTATAATGATTTTAGAATTGAGAAAAATAATAAGATATTTTTTTATAGTTATGTTTCTAAGGCAATAAACTTAAAGGTGCTTAGTCAAGCGGTTTCTCACATAACATTTTATTTATCGTGCAGGTAAAACAGGTGCTCGCCTTGAATTAGGCCATTCTAAAGTAACCCGCATCTAGGTATAAATTTAATTACCTTGTGGAAATTTGATCGATAATTTACAAATGAGATAATAGCTGCTGGAAACATTTGATAATGCGATCTAGTGAATAAAACAATACAATGAGTTAATATAAAAAGGAAAATACAAACATATAAATTGATTTTGATGAATTTAGAATAAAGTGTACACTTGGGTGGATTTTGAATGAAGTAAATAATAAGAGATTATATTATTTAAGAGATTATGGTTTTGATAATGTTGAATTTATAGAATTAGGGTGTGTGTGTAAATAGCTATAGATAATGCCATTGATGAATTTATGATTCTTTGAGAAAAGATAACAATGTGATGATATATTAATAGGTATGCAAATAATTGATAACAAAAATAGTGGTGATTAATGCTTGATAAAATGATAATTTAATTGATATGTTTTAAAATAAATAAATGATTGGTACCCCCCTGCAATAAGGATTTCTTTAATTGTTTATCTTGTTTAAAATTAAATGTGTATGAATTCAGGTAAGCTCTATAGGTAACAGGAGCAGTTTGGAGTCAGACGGCCTTTCTCTTTTACACGTTGACTGATCCTCGATCAGTTATTCATTTTGGATTTTACCTTTTTTACCTTAGCTGACTGCATCGCAGTTAGTTAAGGAATATGTAGGAAGGAAGATGTGAGAAGGTTAACATTCACTTAAGAATTTTTTTTTAACCATCTTTTCTTTCTTCTACACATCCCACTGATTCCTTTGCACAGAGGGGCCTGTTTAAACTGGGCTCAAGATCACTTCAACTGGATTACACAACAATGGGGTACGGTGCTCTTCACAGACGAGTCACAGTTTGGGGCACAGAGATGGTTATTGGTCTGAAGAACACCTGGAACTTGCTATCACACAGTAACATTTGTAAAATGCACACAAAGGTATTGGTTTGATGGTTTGGGCAGGGATTGCTGTCTGTGTCTGCACTGATCTCCACCTCCTCCCTTGCAGGACTCTGACTGCAGTGAGGTATAGAGATGACATCCTTGTTCAATATGTTAGTCCCTTTCTATGGGTCCTGATGCCAATTTTATGAATGATAACATGCAAGTTCACAAGGCTCGCATTGTTAGCCAGTACGTAGAATGCTTGGGAGATGGTCAAGTTCTCTCCATGACCCTTCCCAGAACCTTTATGAGTTAAGAACATGTCTGCTCCGTGAATGGACACAAATATCCTAAACCACCATAGATAATCTTATTCTTTGCCACAGTTGGACAAAATACATTAAAATGTATTTTTGATACAAAATACAAAATACTTTTCAAATTTTAAAAATTCAAAATACATTTAAAACATTAAACATTGCTGAGTGTTGGAGGATTGCATTTTCAATGCAAAGCAACATTTGTCATACATTTTATTGGGAATAAACAAACCTTTAATGTTTGCTAAATATTAACATTGGAATTTTGGAATTTCAAAAGGAGTAGTATGTATTAAAAAAGTTGACATCTAAACTCTTTGAAATGTTAAATCTCCATAGTAATAAAGTAAACACAAATAAAGGAAATAAATGAATCTATAGAAAAACATATTTCATAAAACTAAGATATAATAAAAAAAGAAATTTATGATTGGAAATAAACAAACCTTTTATGTTTGTTAAATATTAACATTGGCATTTTAGAAGAATGGAATGTATTAAAAAAGTATGGCATTAGACTCTTTTGAAATTTTAAATCTCGATAATAACAAAGTAAATACAAAGAAAATAAAAGAATCTATGGGCCAACGCATTTCATAAAACAAAGATATAATTAAAAAAATAATTATGAAATAACTTTCATATGGTGGCAAATATGTTTATTCACTTCATTTTTTACAGAACTACTAAATATTTTATATTCTCTTTTTTGCATACATATCTCATACAATCATGCGAATGTTCAGAAAAAGAGAAGTGAAATCTCCAAAACGGAAAATGGAAACAGATAACCCCACACCCCCTGTAGAACATTAAGTCCATATCAGTCATCATCTAAGTTCTATGTGTAATTAATCCTTAGAAATAGATGTTTCAAGAAATCTTTTTTAATCGGAAGTAAAACAGAAGTGAAACAAAATAAAAATAGAAGTGGAAATCATCATTGCACACTTAACATCCTCCTGAATTTAATGCTGAATTCATATAAGTCATCATTCATCTCAGCTCTATCTATAGCCAATTTTGAGAAATAAAGTTTTAAGAAATTTTTTTAAACCAAAAGTTGAAAAGAAACTAGAAGTGAAAATTCATAGTGAACCACTCTACCTCCTCCAGAATTTGATTTTAAATTCGTATCAGTTATCATTTAAGCTCTATCAATAACCAATTTTGAAATATAGACATTTCATGTAAAATAAAAATTTTTGAATAGGAAATGAAAATAAGAACCAGAAATGGAATTCCTTAGTGAACTCAACATATCCCCTTTGGTATATGATAACTCTAAATCAGCCATCATCTGAGCTTTAACTGTAGCATATCCCAAGAAATACACATTTTAAGGAAACATTTTTCAGAAAATATCGCAATTTCACAATTTTTTTTTTTACCAATAAAATTTATTACATAATATTGCACGAACACAATTACATGACAGCCAAGGGACTAGCAAAAATATTCGTTAATAGAGGTACTACTGTATAAAACTAAAATCTTACCTTTAGATGCATTTTAAAATTTGGTCCATTTATAGCCGTACATTTTGGTTTGCATAATTAGCATTCCCTCTCAACTTTATGTCTAAAAAACATTTTTGATCTAATATTGCACACCGTACAATCACCTTTCTGGTAGGTCGGACGGTCTGGGTCTCAACAATAACAACACCGTACAATCATAATCCATTAATTTCCTTAATACATTTTCATCATGAACCGAAGCATCTTCTATCATTTCTCATGCCTTTGTAATAACTAACTAACATTGTTACTGCTTAATTTACTTAAATAAAATGGAATGCACAGCAGAACTCGGATTGCTTATGTTTCTGATTTCACAAAAAATGCAACTTCCAGCTCTCTTCCCACCCTTTTCCTTTCGATACATAGACAGAAAAGAGCGATCTACCAAACAACACCATTATATGAAATTATATTTTGCAGAGACCATTAGAAAGTTTATAATAGAAATTATATTTTGCAGAGATTTAACATCCCCGTAATTAAAATCTTTATCAGCTGGTTGAAAAAATATGTTTAGAATAACTCCTAAAAATGGATTCAATGACTAGACCAAATACAGATTAATTGTGTTTTTTCTTTTGCAAATCGTTCACCTGCAGGTTAAACATCATCTGAAGAAATGTATTTTGAGTATTTCAAAAATATAAACTATTTTTAAAGTGTATTTTCGATACATTACCAAAATACTTTAGTTTTATTAGTTTAAAATACAAAATACACATGCATTTTGAAAATGTATTTCAAATACATGTATTTTCGATACTACCCAACTCTGTTCTTTGTGTGAATCAATGCTGTCAGGCTTATATTTCCAGCAGAGGTCATCACATTCCATACTGACAGACCTCCACAAATGAATTGCTTTTGCAACCCAAAATCTTATGTTTTTGCTTATCTCTATTATTTAATTAGTTATTAATAATTTTCATTGCATTTCTACAAGCTGGTGTCTTTTATTATACCCCATAATCTGTGAAAGTTTCAATGAATTCGAAAAAATACTTTTCTTTTTATCTGCTTTTTTCATTTTGTTACTTAACTTTTGGACATGAGTGTATATACTCATGCCCATACTCATGTCCTGTACAATGGAGTGATTTACAGTACTCCATTGCACTGTAAATTATTATATGCAGGGCTTAATTCCTAACAAAAAAAAGTGCAGGAGCCCTATTGCTATGCAGTATTTTCCAGTGCGGTGAAACAACAATAATTGAAATGCTTATTCATCATCACTAGCATACATAGTTTTATTTTGGAGGGGGGAGGGGGTATAACCCCACCCCATCAGCACATACACCGGGCACGCCCTTGCCCCTCTCTATTTCTTATTGTGTAGTTGAGTGTGGTCAAAGGTCCAACTATTTTTCAGTAGCAGGCTAGATTTTTTACTATTTTTCAATCACGGGCAAATTTTTTATATACTATTTACTATTACAGGTTTTGTGGGACTAGTAGGACCATTTATTGCTAAGAAAATTAACTAAAAATAAATAGTAGTATTAAAATAATTGAGCCTGGTCCACTGTGCCCTTAATTTTCTTTTCTAAAGTATTCTTTAAAGTGTAAGAAACTTTTCTTTCTCTAAAGTGTAAGAAGTTCTTCCACTGTGCCTTTAACTTTCTTTCTAATATTTCAATTTTGGAGGGCTCCGGAGCCTAAAAAAAGCATCCACTCAAGGGCTCCAGCTAATATTTAAATATTCGCCAAAGTTAAAGAAGTACCAGAGCAGTGGGCTTTGGCCTCAATTAAGCCCTGATTATATGCTTATAATAAAAATTGTATATACGTCCAAAAGTGCTAAGGTAAAAATGTTTGGTATTTAAATATCCTATATAGCTGTGAATAAACTTTGTTTTATAGTTGTAATATTCTGATAATACAGATATGATTGAAAACTGCCATATTAATGAAATGTCGAAAAGAGGGATTCTATTAATGTAAAGGCAAAAAACAGAAATCAGCATGTTATGAAAAGGATAAGGAAAATTGAAGCAACACAAATATAGAAATTAATATACAGCACAGTATTCAGCTGTTTTGAGGATAGATTGGATCTCCTTTATCAGTGCTAAACAGAAAAACAAACCCGATGTCAAATAGTCCATGTCGTCTTTGCAATTTTGTGATTGTTAGTCTGTTTAGCACTGATGAAGGATCAAATGTACATAATTGCTTAACTTTTCATAAAAGACAGAAAGTTGTAAATGATTTTCGTTCTACATATTCAAGTTGTATAGGTTCATAAAACATTTGTACCTGCTCTAAATCACCAGATCTTGGATCATATATTCTGATTTTTTTATCTTTACATGTTGTGACCAGTCGGCTACCTTCCCAGTTCCAGGAGACAGACCAAATGAGATCAGGATGATTAATACTGAATAAAATTTCAGCTGTACCACAATTCCAAATGATAATTTTTAGATCAGCACCTAAAATAAGTAACCAATTATTAATTTCAGAGTTTGAGAACAATTTTTTTTATATGGAAAAAAAGAAGTTAGTACTTTAGAACTACATACATGTCAATATTCCAGAGAGGGCTAGTTTAGGTCTCAATCAATGCAATTTTAGATAAACTATTTACGAATTGTGGATTGTTTTAAGTATGTGCATGTATATGTGTGCTCTAAATATTACTTTGCTTGCTATCCAGGAAATAAATCTAAAAATCATTTGATTTTTAAATCTATTACAATTTTTTTTTTCACACTTCAAAATTAGATCAGTAATTATGTCCTAAAATATGACATTGGTTAATTATAGTAAGTAGTCTTACATGTAATGCCATTTTATAACTGATAAGTGTTTCAATCTGTTCTATTTCACCTCACTGTGTAAATATTGATCTCCATCTTATCATAATTTAATGCATTTTGAAAAATTATATAGATTATACTTGTCCCATACTTCTAGAATCAGCTTAGTAACACATATTTCTGTAGGGGGGGGGGGGAGATTTTGATCTTGTATTGGCCACTTCTGATCCCACTTTTCATAACAAGATTCTTGAATGTGCTTGCTAATTGCATAGTATTTCAGATAAGATAGTTTAAATGTTTTATTGCATGTGCACTAAATGTGCCCTATAATCGATATCGCAAGTTGATATATTAAATTTTTGTGTACTTAGTTTATTTTTCGTACAGTGTTAATGTGTTTATGAGCAAGTGTATAATAGTAATGTTTCGGTTTTGAAAGCGACATTCCTGCTGTTGTGCAAAGACTTAAAAGTGAATTTGTCAGTTACCAAATAAATCTGCTTCACCTGTATTGAGTTGTATACCTAATGAAGGTAAATGCCCTCTTTGACCTTGCCCTTAATTTTTTTAAATCTATGGTAAATTTATAGTTTAAAATATATCATGTTTTCTTATCAATAAACTTCAAAATTTGCAAATTCCACTGAGCAATTTTACACTCCACATTAAATAGCTTAGTGAAATTTGCAAAGATAATATTAACTTATACAAAGTAGGATAACATACATTGATGATCTCTTAGCATACCGATATATAAAAAGTGTTAGGTAATAACTGGTTAAAAGTAACAGTTATTTGCAATGGTTACTTTTCATAGAGCAGAGATCCATATTGGTTACTTATGAGAAAAAGACAATAAGGGTGGTACTAGGTCTAAAAAGGGGCACTCGCCACAAAAGCAAAACAGTTTGGTGATTAAATGAAACAAGTAAATAGCTACATATTCCACATTCCGCTTTAATCGGAAAACTGTACAGATGTTTACTGACTATTCATTTATTCCCTCTCCAATGCTCATCTCATAAAACTACTTTCCTTTTCAACTGATCAAACAATTTTCTTTCTTCCGTCTGTTCCATCCTCTAGAATTATTGTATGTATATACTAGTAGTGAATACCTGTTCTTTGCACAGATTAATTAGAATTAGGTAATTATAAATCCTAGCCATTTGACAAACACATGCAAAAAATGTTGAAAGAAATATGCTGACATAATTTTTTTAATCATTTAGTTCCTAAATAAATGCATAAACATGCCTTCGACCTCTGCATGGACGAACACGTGTCTGCACAACATCCACTGCATGGGCATTATATGCAGAGCCTCAGTAACACACATTTGCAGAATAGTTGCTCTGGGTTTTTGTGTCAGAGGTGCCTCAAATTAAGCAAATTCTACATCAAAAAATGTTTGATTGTTTCCTGTTAAAAAAATTTATGCCCTCAGAATAGGTTTTCCCAGCAAAAAAAATGTCATATTGGGGGATATATAGCGATTTTAAGATGTAGAGATCATCTCTATTTGAGGAAGCATAAGATCAAAAGCATATTGGCTATGATAAGAAATTTGCCAGTAATTAAAATTTCATAAAAATATGCAAGAACTTGATTTTGCATACCATTTTTTAGAAGGCAATTATGTTTTTGAAAAATATTTTCATCATATATGTCAAATATGTCATTTCATATATGTCAAAAGGTGAAGAGCATCTCATAGGAATATCGGTCTCTGGTCCCAGTTATGCTAAATGGACCCCTGGTTATATGCCCTAAATAATCGCACATGGCATATGCAATTTGAGTACGCAACTTTCTTTAGTTCAAGCTACGAAATTCAGTCTCTAAAGCTAAACTCTAGCATAATTAAAAGCTGGGATATAATCAAATTAGAAAAATGCCTAAAATTGAGGAGACTGATAGCAATTCAACATTGGCTATATAAGTGTGGATTCATAAAATTAGCATAATTATCAACACTACAAATACATTCACCATCTACATTTGTTGAGGAATCTTTGTCGACTGAGAGAGATTTTGAAATTGCATTGTAATTAAAAATGGGTCTTCCAATAGGCTTGTTATATTTAAAAGTTTTAGTAACATTCAAATCCTTTACAGGCAATAAATGATGAAAATGATTAAATAAATTCTTAAAATTTATAGAATTATAAATAGGATGCTTAAAAGATATTACACAATAAGAATTAGAACAGTTATTATGAAATTGATTAAGTTTTATTTTTAAATATTTTGATCTAGTAATGAGCAAATCATAGAAAATATGGTTAAAATGTTCATTAGTAAGATTTAACTTTAAGAAAATAGCATAAACTGTGTTTAATTGTTTTTCCTTAACTGCAAATACCCATGATTTAATAAATTTCCATTGAAATGTGTTGTTGAATTGTTGATGCATACTTTTAATCTTCGCTTTAAATCATGTTGGGGGAGCTTCCTTTACCGCATTTAAATCTTTTGAGTTTAGCCAATTTACTATTATGTAAAAGAGGATTAAAAAAAAAGTGATTAAAAATAGAATATTTATTATCTACAAAATTATTTTTTACAATATTACCATTGAGATATAATTAATTTAATCCATATGGAAAAAGAGTACATTGGGATTTAATATAGAAGTTTTCAAAGAACAATCTATCAGCAGTATTTGTTTTAATATCCAAAATATGTATAGTTATATTTTCAAAACCATGATGAGCAAAGTGTTTATATTCAATTTTATTAGAAGTAGGAAGAAAATTATTATTGAGGATATATTTTTTGACATGATCTCTATGTACATTCATACGTAGATGAATAGGATTACTGGTCTGTCCTATATAAGATAAATTACAAATGTTACAGGATAATTTGTAGATGCAATTAAAAATTTTACAGAAAGTCTTATGACTATTTAGATTAGTAATTTGTGAGTTAGAAGCATATGAGCAGGTTTTACAATTTTTATTCTTACATTTATTGAAGTTATAATTTTTAGCTGGGTAATTATTATATCCAAAACTATCCATGGCACACTGTTGGTAAATTGACATCGGTCTAAACAATTTCCAACATAAATTGAAAATACCGGGCAGTATTTATCAAATTATATAATAATAATAAGAATAAATATATTTGCCAGTCACTAAATCAAATAAGATGTATAATTCATAATAGTATAAGTAATATAAAGAGTATCGCAATAACACATATAGATAATATAAATAAAAATAAAATAATTGCTTATATATAAGTATAAACAACTAAGTCTATGCAAAACATAATAATAATGTAGTAAGGAGGATATTACAAGATAAAAAGAAATGATTTAACTATATAATTACAATAAATTCTAAACTATATTAAATAAAACACAAGATATAATAAAATACATACTGTGTAAATCTTGAATTCACATAGAATCCTATCCAAATAAGTAATAAAAAGATTGTACTAAAAAGTACAGTTTATAAAAGGTATTAATAACACCAGTACAAAAATCCCAAAAGCAGTTACCCAGTCATAAAATCACAAAACCAATAAAATAGAAGATGTAATAACGATAGTAATTACAATGATGTAATTACAATGATGTAATTAACAATAGTAATTACAACGAGTAATTAACGATGTAATAACGATGTAATAATTGCAATACATAAAAAAAAAGTAGAATTTACCAAATAATAAAGCAGAAAGGAAAACAATGATTAATAATACTTAAAGCAAAAATATAATAAGTAACCTAAGCAAATAAAAGAAAAGAATAAAATAGGAGAATGAGCCACAATAAACTACAATTAACATTGGAAGAAAGTAGATATAGTAATACGTAATAAATAAAATAAAAATACAAATAAAATTAAAATAAATTCTATTACTAATATATATATATATATATATATAAATACGGTACGCGACCTTTTATCCGGCGTTCCAATATTCGGACTCTCCCAAAACCGGAATATGGCAAAATAATGCCAAATTCTGCGCCAACAAGCGATTTTTTGTTTAAAATCCCGCCAAATGCTTTTTTGTTTTAATTAGCAATATCAATAAAAAAATGCATTGAAACATACTATTTTAGAGGGTTTGAAATAGGACGTGCAAACCGCGCACGAAATTCAAAATTCCCGTGTAGAAAAAAATGCCGCGCGCACTCGCGGCCGCTGATTCTTCTTAAATTTCGGAAACGAACGCGAGGAATTCTCGCGATAGCGAATGAAAATATTCCGTGGATCATGTTTTTTCCGAGAAGTTCCACAATTCCCCTTTTCCAGAAAATATCGGAAGTAGCATCGTTTTTCCCAAAAATTTCCTAAGCGGCTGCATCCGGCCGTCACCCCCGATAGTAGCTCTCGGAGGTGACGATCCGGCACGGGCGAGACGCGTCATTCCATTCTTCACTAGTTTCTGATTAAGTCTCCTGTATAGTATATAGGAGCCACGACTTGTCCGTAACTAACTCCTGTATAGTATAATACAGGAGGTAGTAACTAACTCCTGTATAGTATAATACAGGAGTTAGGTACGGACAAGTCGCGTCAAGGTGCTTTTTTAATGGCGTTTCATTTTTTTCTGGGTGTATAGGACAGAGCACACTAGGCACAAAGGTTTCGATTTTTCCGAATTCGTTACATTTTCTTTTCTGCGTTTAGTTCCGGGACTTTGATTTTCAGTAAAAGTATTCCAACTTTTTCGCTAGAAATATCCCGATATCGCTAAAGAAATCCTACGCTCTTCAAACGCGATGTGCCGTGCAGAATTCACACTATTTTGCACAATTTAATAAACATTTATTGGAAAAGATGAAAAAAAAGAGAGTCATCAACACATTTACGAGATGATAGAAAGTACGTTTAAGTAAGGAATTCCCGAAATTAATGAGAGTTAACTTTTGCCGAAATGCAGAGAAAAGTATAGCAGCTATAAAATGTCATTCAGGGCCTTCTGATTGATCTCTTTAAATACTTAACCTAAACAATAAACTTGTCATTTTCTCGGGAAAATCCATTTTTTTTTTTCATCTCCGTGGAAATATACACATCTTCAATATTTTAAAAAACGTTGATGGAATTCCAAGATCAAAATCATTTTCAATTAAATCCTATTATTTGGATGAAAATGGCTATTTTGGACCGAAAATTGACCTTAGCAAAAAGTTCCATTGCAGTATATTTATGGGGTTTTAACATGTTACATTTATTAATTAGTAATTTATAGAAGACAGTTTAGAAATATCGCGAAATTTTTTTTTATTTAAACACGATCGCCGGTATATTTCGTTTTATTTTTAAATATTTTCCATTTTTTCAATCTGCTTCCATCCACTAATATTTTTATATTTTTTGTGCTTTTTATGCTGGGATATTATCTTTTAAACATATTGTTGGTGAAAATGAGATATATGTTTAGGATAACGAAATTAAATTTTTTTTATTTATTCAGGCATTTAGAATTATAAAGGCTTATTAGAAACACATTTGAAGAGCATAAATTAGAATTTGATATATTTGCACCCATAGTTGGATATCTCATTTCAATTAAAAATGAACATCCTTCTCATCTTAATTTTATTAAAAGTACTTTAAAATATTTTGAAACATATGAACAAAGGTGCTTCTGCCAAAATACTAGATGAATATGGTGAGGGTCCACTTTAGTTGAAATGTTAAAGAAAAAAAAAGACTCCTAATAACTACCCTGAATAATCAACTTTTTTCAGACATTTTTTTCTTTCAAAATTTTTCTTAATCACTAAATTTGATACTATAATTACATGTAATTTGCATTTTAGTTAACCCATATAGATTGTAAAAAAGCTTTTTTTAATGTATGTTTTTAAAATGAATTATAATTTTCTATAACGACATTTGAGACCATTCCAGTAAGTTTTAGAAAAAGTGTTCCGAATTACGGAAAAACCCCTTATCCAGAATGCCTAAAGTCCGAAGCATTCCGGATAATAGATCCTGTACTGCAGTGGTTCCCAAACTGGGGTCCCCGGACCCCTGGGGGTCCGCGACGAGGTTTTAGGGGGTCCGCGAACAACACGCAATATTTAACTAATAAATAGTTAGCTTTAAAAAAATTAAATTCATTATTCTTCTCCACTCTTTTTTCTATTTTATTTTTTTAAATAAAATAATAATGAACTTTTTTTCTAAATAAATTTGAATTAAATACATTCATGAAATTAGTTTCAAACTGATAGGTTATATCTTCAAACAGAATTAAATTGTTGGGGTGAAAGTGATTTAAGATTGAAATTGTCAGATATTAAACCAAATATTACTGAGCTAAATGCAAGAAAGCAGCATCAGTGTTCACACTAAATTATGCTTGTTGTAAATATCCAATAGAAACATGTTCTTGCAATATGGTCTTAAGGGGTCCGCGAATTTTTTTTCTCTCAAAGGGGGTCCACGGACCGGAAAGTTTGGGAACCACTGTTGTACTGTATATACAGTAGGTGCTGCTTAATGTGATCGCTTTGGGACAGCAGGGGTGGAAAACTGAAAACTGAGTTTTGTAGCACCTTTGTAGCAGGAAATATTGCTGTTTCGTAGCAGTGCAGAGCAGTTTTGTAGCAGCTAGAAAATGATGTTGCGCACACTCGATAGTTATTTTAGGCATATAAAAATTTCATTTTACATTAATTAAAGCATTAATTAAAGCATGAATCTTAAAAAGTTAAGCTAGAAAAATGAGAAAAAGATTTAATGATACTATCTAATCTTAAAGAACAGAAGTTGCCTGCTAGTTAAATAATACACACTAAATTTTTTTTATCCAAAATACAAATAGTTTATGTCCGAGATGCTTGTTTTTTAACAGTTTGGACACACTGAATTAATTCGAGTTTCTGTGCTCTTCTAATTTTGTGAGATTTTTTTCAATATTTGATTCCCTAGGACTAAAAAAGGCCAGAAAAAGGGGACTACATAAAGACACTAAGTTACAGAATACTAATAAATGTGAAATTTAATAAAAGATAAAAAATCACTGTCAAACTATTATCAAGAATATCCGAATTTAATTGCTTTTTTACTTTTGTTAAATTCCTTCTCATTTAAATATTGAAGTTAGTTTATAAATTTCACTTTCCGAATATCCATTTTAGAAAGGTTCATATGTATTTTTTAGGTTCTAGCGTAACTACAATTTGAAATAATAATTCATAGCTTCAGTTTCCAAAAAAGTAAAATAAAAAATATTTAATAAATTTATGAATGATCAAAATTTATTTTCGATCTATACTTGCTAACCTTATAAGAAAAAACAGATTTTAATGTTATTTTATAAGGTGGGGAAAGTTTTAAGTTCGAATAAATACGAAATTTTCTCTATAATTATTATATAATTTACTTTTCTATGCAAATATAAGTAATGCTTAAGACATATAAAAGTATTTATTAATACTATTTTATTTATTGTGCAAAGCATTGTCAGTTGTGAGTCCGCGTAAATCTTTATTGAATTGAGTTTGGTTATTGATGCACCCGCGTAGCGCGTTAAAGGCGGATACGCGAATAAAGTGCAATTTATATTGTGAATTCGCTACACCGGTGCCTCGCTCCCGCACAAATGGTGCACGAAACACGAGCGGCCTTGAACGCGCATAATGAGCGCGTGCGCGATTGACAGCCATTTCAATGCTACGCAGATTGTATGTGCCCGCTCAGCGTGCATAGCGTTATTGCATGCCAGCATCCGCTAATAAAAGAAGATTCATTTTGTAATGCGATGCGAATTGCATATGCTCGTGCATCGTGCGTATCGTTATTGCATGAAGTGGAGTCATCGTTATTGTATATAACTTACGCGGATTGCATGCCCCTCTGAAGTATTCTTAACATTAGCCGAGAGCCCGCGGTGACTTGCATGCGAAGCAGAGATACGCGATCTAAAACTGCTTCCTAAACTGCCCCGCGATCATCGACAGCTACTTCCTAAATTGCACCGTTAGCCGTGACTTAGATGCGTAGCGGTGGTGAGTGATCGACATCTATTGCAAAGAACTATAGGGCTGATCACCGAACTCCGTAATTAAATAATATGAAGGAAATAAATTTTCCAGTATTTCATCAAAGCCAGTTAAGATCCATGCAATGCTAGTGTAACGCGTTATTCTAAACACAACTTTTCATTCCCTTCTTATCATCCTGTATTTTGACTTGTTCAACATAAATAGATACATGTTCCGGCAAATTGCAGCGCAAATTTATGTGAAAATTATTTATTTTAATAAAATATTTATTTATTTTTTTACCTGCGCTATTAAAATAAGAGTTTTGTTGCTCTAATATGGAATAATTAAAAGATGAAAATTTAAATAGATGCAAAAGGGTACTTAACGACTATCTCTAACGATCTATCTATCTGAAATAAAAATCGGTACAACTGCAGAAAATTCGTATAAGTCGGAATTTCTATACTTTTAAACAACAAACATAAAATAACTTGAAAAAGAAGCTATTAAAAAATAGTACAATACAACCTCGAAAATCCGGTTGTTTTCCAAACTTTCGTTTTTTTTCCCCCCAGACTGACGAAGTCGCGGATTTAAAACAACAGGGTAAGATTATTTATATGGAATTATATTTTATAAACAAATACCGTATTTTCCGGTCGACTTTCTGAACCCCGAAATGAAACGAAAGTTTAGATGGATGGCCGTAGATCGGCTCGTGGTTGGAGCGTGAATTACGTTGTTGGCGTTAATCTCTCCTTCCCCTTATTCAAGTCACAACTCCCGATGAATTATTTCGCGTAAAAAATACATCGTTATTTAAGTACTGAATTTTTATTATTAAAATTTCCTTTCCTCATTATTGAAAAATACATTTTTCTGAAACAATGTAATTTTTAATATTAAGCAGTTTAAAACGTTATCGTAACATTTTATCACAGATTGTTCAATTAAATCTAAAAATCCCGAGAATTCATATTAACGCTCACGGAAATTTATTTTGTTCACTTCGTAGTACGAATCCCATTCTTCAATGAATTCTGTTTTGTCTTCAGAATTTCCTCTCCCTCCCAATATCTGACGATTTTTTCGTTTTCGTCAAACGTGTCAGCTTAAAATCGACAGTATATTTTGCCTTTTTTGTTTAGAAAGCCATATTTACATACTATAAATAGCAAATAAATAACTAAATAATATCGTATCGCACAGAACCGAGCACCAAGGTCATTAACATACAGACCTCTCAAAGGGGTCAGCTGTGTTTACGATTAGGAACTAAGCAAATTCCTTTCTTCCCTTTCTCTGCCCCACCACGTACCGGTGTTGCAGCAGCCTAGTAATGACTCATCGTAATTTAGAAAAATCATTGAGAGGAGAGATATTTTTTTTCTTTAGGAAAGACATTTATTTTATCTACTGCGATATTTTTTACATATATGACTATTACTAATAAAGTTTTTACTTTTTTCAGAGTCATCAGCCTTATATTAAACATAACATTATATAGATGCTAGAAAATAAATAAAACTTTTAAATTCTTATTTTTTGCTTTTCGTTCGTTGATAGCGAAAACGGTTTAAACGCCTTTACACCTTTAAATATATCAGCAAAAGTGCTAATCCTCGCGCTTTACTAAATCTCGGTGCTACATCAAATTCTTCTGGTGCTTCATTAAATCTCGACAAAGCCGATAAAACGGAAGTTCTGCACTGTGATGATGATGCACCAATCGTAAATAAATGGAGTGATGGCGAAATTCGCGATATGATATTAAATAAAAAAATATCAAAGTAGGGATGATAAATGTGGAGAAGAAAAAACACCCATTGATAATCTTATGCAAACAATCGATCATGTAATTAAAGGTCTTGAATAAAGAAGCTTTAAAACCGAACAGATATAATGACCATCTACAGGATAAAGAAAACTGCTTTCTCATAAACTAAAATTAATGAAATAACAAATGTTAATTCAAATATTTAAACGAAATGATAAAATGTAATTTTATCATTTCGTTTCGTTCACACATTCTAAATTACTAATGTGTATATATTTTTTCTTAGAAACTTCTTTTGCCCTATTTTTTAGATTACATAATATGTTTTAATTTATTAACTTAACTTTTGTCATTATTTTTACTAAAGATAGTGCTTTATAGTGTATTTAGTTAATATTAAATCTGAATTTTATTAAAATTCTATAATCCGGAATCGGCAAAGTCCGGATTTTCAAGGTTGTACTCTAAAGTACTCGTGATGTGGTCATGTGATACGCAAACTTGTTTTACTGAAAATGCGGTCTGAAATCGCGCCGAATAACTGTAGATAACCGGATTTTTCTTCTCGTATTTCGGACCGATCAGTGCGGAACTTTCGCTTTTGCACGTGTAAAAAAATTGCGTTTTTGGCGCAGTTTGGCGCAGATATTGAGATTTTAGGTGCTTTTGTAGCAGGATGTAGCAGTGAACGGAAATTGTTGCAGTTTGGCGCAATTGGCGCAGATTTTCCACCCCTGGGACAGATGCTATTTGATAACAATAACCGATTGATAACAATAAACAAAAAGTATCAGAAACATAAAATTTTTATTTTAAAAGTTAATATTTACTGTATTTTTGCAGATACTTCAAATTTAAAAGACAACGATTCACTCAAACACTATTTTAAACAAATCGTTAAAATAGGTCAATTAAAAAAGTCTTCCAAAGTTGTCTGTCTTGTATTTTGTCTCAGCAAATTATTTATAAAACTTTCATACCTGTACTGTCCGCGAAAGTCCTCAGCAGTGCCTCTATGTTGCACCCCGAGTCTCAAAACACGGAGAGCCTCTCTCATTTCAGTAGCAGTTGGAGGATACTCAACAAGGTTTTCATCTTCGTCCTCATCTTCATCCGATGTTTTTTCATCGTTTTCTTCGATAGAACAAGATACAGCTCGGCATGCATCTTCATCAGTCATTGTTGTAGCCACTTGGGCGTTCTCAGCTATAGACATCCATTCTGCAAAGTCATTTTCAGTCATGTTGGCTGGTACGAGTACTGTTTCATCGAATTCCGGTGCAGCCATACCTTCATCCGCTTTAGCGAATCCACCGTGAGAGAAACAGTTCTTAATTGTATTCTTGGCCACTCGATCCCACGGCATTGTCAAAAGATGGAGAGCCTGAAGGACATTCGTCTTCTTTGCTAACGCGTTTGCACTCAGTTGTTCCGTACCTTTCATATTTTCCAAAACCCTAGTGCTTATTTCTCCACGGTAATACGCTTTCATTGCACGAATTATTCCTTGGTCACATGGTTGGATAAGTGATGTAGTGTTGGCAGGTAGGAGAATGATTTTGATATGCTTTAATGTGACATTTGCATCGTGGACTCGGCAGTTATGGATGAGTACGGCGATATTGTGATCTAATTCTTTGTCCCACTTTAGAAGCCATTCGCTGAATAGAGCAACTGTCATCCACGCTGCTTTATTCGCAGCATAATCAAGAGGCAATTTCTTAACATCTTTAAAGCATCTCGGCTTTTTGGTTTTTCCGATAACAAAGAGTTTCTTTTTCTTTCTAGTCATGCTCGCACAACAGAGTACAGTTATACGTTCTTTTGAAACATTGCATCCCTTAGAGCTCTCGTTTTTGAACAGGTACGTATGTTCTGGCAAGGCAAGAAAATAAAGTCCGGTTTCGTCAGCATTGTAGATGTTTTCGGGTGAATAATCAGCGATTATTTTTGGCCATTTTTTGGAAATCCATGCCTTTGCAGCTGGAAAAGCGGCATCCTTTTCTTCCCCATGGGTACGTTTGAACACAATGTTCTCCCTTTTTCTCCAACGATTAAACCCCCCTCCGTTGTGATGAAATTTTTTTGCTCATTTTAGAAGCAAAGATCTTCAGCTTTCTGCCGCATTAAAGGACCGTTTATGTGTGCATCCTTTTCCCTAACATTGGCAAACCACAGTGTCAAAGCCGATTCGACTTCTCCATATTTCCCAGTACATCTTCGCTTACAGTTCAACTTTACTTTATTTTCAATCTCTCTCGCTCTCGTCGTTTTTCTTTAACATTTTACAAAGTAATGGCTGAGAGATTTTTAGTGCAGCAGCAGCATTTCTTTGACTCATCTTGCGTAAATTATCAAAACGTTTCAAAATGTCAATTTTGTCCTTAACAGTTAAATCATTGCGTTTTTTTCCCATTGCTAAAATGCTTGGCCGTCTGCAATAAAGTCTGAAATGCAACTTGAGAGAGAGAAAAAAAACTACAGCTTACAACAGTCCAAGCACTTTTCTTACTGATAAGAAAAGAACTCAATGCTTTTCCTACGCCCCCACCATTCTCAAAGGGCGGAAAAGGAGAGAGAAATCATCACCTGCAGAACCGGCGCCAAGCACCGGGCGCCGTGCCTGAGGGACGGCCTTGCGGCAAATTCCTGCACGTGCCAACAAAAGGCGCCCTCTTTGGAGTTTTGGGGATCCTCCCTTTGCTTTTACGCATATGTAGTTTGGATTTTTTGTTGAGAGAATGAAAAAAAAAATCGAAAATGGAACACGAACGACGAAAGTGAAGTGATAAAGTGATAACAATAAACGAAGACGCTGATTACAAAAACCGATTTTTTTAACATGTGTTAATATACAAGCGTTCGGGACTTCGCGATTCTGATAACATTATCCGCGATCACATTAAGCGGCACCTACTGTATATAAATATATATATGAATATATATATATATATATATATATATATATATATATATATGAATATATATATATATATATATATATATATGAATATATATATATATAAATATATATATATATATAAATATAGACCTGAGGAGAAATTTAATATATTATATATATATATATATAAATATATATATCAGTTGCTCCTGGACATAAACTTTCTAAAAACCAATTGACATTGCTTCTTGGTGGAAACTTAGCTGGCAATTTAAAATTGAGGCCAATGTTAGTTTATCAAGCAGAAAATCCTAGTGCATTGAAAGGGAAAGATAAAGAATTGCTTCCAGTCATTTGGAAATTAAATAAAAAAGCCTGAGTTACTGCATTAATATTTAAAGATTGGTTCACTTTTTATTTCATGCCGGCAGTTAAGCAATATTGTACAAATAAAAATTTACAATTTAAAGCATTATTAATCTTAGACAATGCTCCAAGACACCCAATATCTCTGCAGAATTTATACCAGGAAATTGATGTTGTGTTTCTTCCTGCCAATACTACCTGCCTCATACAGTGCATGGATCAAACAGTGAGAGGTACGTTTAAACAATATTATATGAGGACAATAATGAATCAGGCTATCAAGGAAACTGACAGGGAAAGTAGGCCTACATTAAGAGATTTTTGGAAGAACTATAATATATGGAATGCAATAAACAATACTGGAGACTCGTGGGCTGAAATAAAATAGTCAACAATGAAAGGCTCCTGGAAACAATTATGCCCACAAATGATGAGTGATTTTATAAATTCTGAAGAAACTCCGGAAACTATCACAGATGAAATAGTTAACCTAATGAATGAACTAAACTTGGACATCAACAACGAAGATGTTAATGAGTTGATTGAATCTCACTCAGTACCTCTGTCAAATGAATACTTAATTGAGCAACAAGAGTTAAATGAAATACACGAAAGTGAGGAAGAAGAAGCTGATGCTGATAAAATCATCAAGACTTTGACAATCAAAAATATGAATGAAGCCTTCATGCATCTTTACAAATTTTTGACTATCATAGAAGAATGCGATCCCAATGGAGAATGTATATCTCAAGTACGTAGGGTGATTGAGAAGTACATAGGGTGATTGAGAAAGACGCAGCATGTTATAGAACTCTTTATCAAGAAAAGAAAAAAGGGTCGTATTCAATTAACTCTTGACAAGTTTATAAAGAAAACATCTGAAAGCACTTAAACACACCTCGTTAACTTAATTACGTATATTGACAAATAAATATTTTAAAATACAATTTTTGATGTTTTTTTTACATCCCTCTACTTTCGAACATTCAACATTCGCACATATTTTCAGGAACCAATTATGTGCGAAAGTCAAGGGCTGCCTGTAATTAAAATGATTAAGATCACAATAATGTGTAACATTTTCCCACAGTCTTTGGCTATATATTTTATTTATTTGCTTTCAAAATTTAATGTGTATGACAGCAAACCATCTGGTTTCTCCTGAAACCAAGCAGACTAATTCCTTGAGTTTTAAAATTGTTCAAATGGAAGGTAAGATATAATTTATTGTTGACAACATAATTGTGCTAATTTTAGAAAATGCTACCACTACAACCAAAGTATAATTTCATTATTTCTCTGTTCCATTCATCCTTTGTCGATCTGGCTGAATTTACTACTTCTGATTTCAAATAAGCACTTTATTAATCAGTAAAATCAGTATAGAAAGCATCAATAAATTTTGCAATTTTATTCTCTTGCAACAACTAATAAAACACACTCTTATAAATATGAAGTTGAAATAGATGACTTAAGTAGGTAGTCACTAATAATTCTTGTAATTCTGTTTCATACATTAGAAAAAAGAGAATAAAAATAATAAGATGTGATGATTTCCTTAAAATATAAGCTGATAATAAATACTGCAGTGATAATAAATACTAAATGCTGATAATAAATACAAATCATGCAACAAAATAAATTAATCATGCAACAAATGGGGGGTAGTATGAATTTCTCACCATAAAATTTAAGGACTTTTTAAAAGCCAGAATTAAAATTTCCATGATCTTTGCAAATGTATTCATCATTCACTGTGTGTATAGCTTCCAAGCCTCAAATTTAGTTACAAAAATGGTCAAAGAAGAGCATATAGAAACAATTTTGGTTTCATCTCATCATAACTAGAGTTTGTCAAAATGCATAATTATGCATCTGTTATGCACTAAAATACACAGTAATTACTTTTCAAATATTTAACAATGTGTAAAAATATGTATTGAAATTTGCAATGGTAAAATGAAAATTTCTCTCCTAATTTTATTTCTTGTATTTCAATTCCTGTATATAAGCATTATTTGGCAATGGAAGTGTATTTCAAAATTTTAAGGATGTTTCCTATAAGCGAGTTTTATTACTATGCACCTATCCATTACAGTCTTGTGCAGCTTGAGCTGAACTTTTGTGAACTTTGAAGCTATCTATTTGATAGGACTGAATTTGTCAATTACCATAGAAGTTCACAAGATAGCTAGTTTTCTTGCTATCATTTCAAAGATTGGCTATTCCATGCAGACGAGAACATAATATAGCCCATGGATGCTGGTCATCTGAAATGGAGGTGAATTAAGGCTTAAAATTCCCATTAGCCAGTCGCCACATAGCGATTAAACTTGAAAAACTGGCGATTAACAAAATCCTGACTACCAGCCAAACTCTGTGATAACTTAGAATGTGTGACCCTTCTCTCTAAACAATCCCACATGTGGAGTAACAAAAATCTGTCAATAATCGCTACAATACTGCTACAGCTCTTTCGTAGTTGTTCTCCCCTACAAAGCGATCGTAACTTATTGCATTTGCAACTGAGAATGAGTGCAATTCACATTCCTATCTTATCCCTCCCCTTAATCACAGATGTGTTTTACGACATGTCGTGGCATAGCGTCTTTGCCGTGCTCTATGCATTGACCTAGACACCCCCCATTTTTACATGCTGTACAAAGGAGTAATTACGCTGCTTCAAGAAGTAATCTAGCTCTTTGTTACTAATAAGTTTTTCATCATTTTTACATCTACCTCAAATTTAAAAGGGTTCTCTAAAGCTCCTTCGATACACGAACGGAATTAAAATCACTCGCTAAAAAAAATGCTGCATTAAATTTGCTTGTTATTTTCAGCGTGTGAATTTATTTATTCGTTAAATATTCATTATAGCATGTTCTTCATAATAAAAAATTTAAAGAATTAATCTATATGAAAGAGTTTCGGAAATTCGCTGCATCTCGGGACCTGAGCAAGCGAATTTAAATCTAGGCATCCGGCCCGAATAAAGGACATCAACCTTGGGGAAGAAGGAATTCTTTTCCAAGCTGAATTGGCGATATTGCAATGGTATATATTATTATTCTACTGTAATCTACATATTCACAGTCCATAAACGACCATATGGAATTTATGAATCTGTGTAGCATTGACTAAAATAGCGCATTTGAAGGATACTAACTTGGGACATACTTCATTAATTTTAAAGCTAGATTGCTAGTATTTCACAATTTTTAAAGCCTCGATACATTACAGTTTTTTTGCTCAGAGAAATTTCAGATTTCCTTTTATAGATTATACCCAGTTTTAAGTTATTAATCTCTCATCGACGATGTAAAAAACTAAAAATGTATGGATTCATAAAATATTTGCATAGTTGTATTTTTAGAAGTGCTAACTGTTAACAATTATTATAAATTCAAAGTTAAAAATCAGGCCCATGGGCCAGTATCGAGACCATGCAAACATCTAAGATAAAGTACCTTTAAGATCTTTTAAAATCAATTTATAAAATTACAGCATTTGTAAGAACTTTTAAGGACTATGGAAACACCGAAGTAATTAACCAAATAATTACAGGATCAATTTCATTTCAAATTAATAAAACAGGATTATTAAAAAAAAATCTTACTAGCACTGAGAAGTACATTATTTGCTACTGGATGCCACAATACGAGACCTACTCGTCTCTGATGGCCAATGAGTTCAACTATTGGGTCATTCAATGGGCGAACTAAACCTCCATCCGGAATTTGCCAAACTCGCACAATTCCATCTTCTGAGCCGCTGGCTATCACATTGTCATTAAAAGGACACCATGCTATGTCTAAAACAGGTCCTCTATGTCCAGCCACTAGAGGATAGTTTGGTTCAATTCTTCCAGACTGTAAATAGATAATCATATATTTTGAAAAAATTAAATGACTGAAATAAATTAAAGATTAACAGTATCAGAAAATGTATAATTTATCAAAAGAATTTAAAATTGAATATTATGGTAATTCTAGGATTATAAAACTTGGAACTACAAACAACTATTTGAATAACAGTTAACTGAAGATATATATTCAATATCCACGAATAAAGGTTTAATTATGGGCCATTAGCCTTCTGGCTAATAAATTTCATATTTAGCTAGTAAACTTTTGTCTATAAGTAGCCATTGGAATGAATTTAAATATGTCGACAGTATTTTCTGAGTAATCAATAATATTACAGTTCACATTTCAATGTTTTGGAACAAAATAAGATAAACTTATTTAGTGTGTGTGCTAAAGTGGACAAAGTTCCTACTCATTATAACTAACATGTTAGCATGCACACACTATAGCATATTGTACTATAGCACTATAGCGATTTAGGTAAATTTCAAGAAAGATTATACATAAAAGTGTCGTCATCATTTTCACTAGATACAAATCTGATTAGCTAAAAATTTGTTACCGAACATTAAAAATAGCATTTTTGCAATTGGTATCTGAAATGAAGTTTTTTTTACTATAATGCTGAGGGGAAAAGCAACTATTATAAAAAACATGATATGACAGACTTGTGATTGGTTTTTCATATACTAAACTGTCAGCTGAAAAAAAGCTATTGGAAGTAAATTTGCTCAGTTAAAATTTTGTTACTGAATATCAAAAATAAATAAGGTTTTTTAATAGATCTCTGAATTCCAAATCAGCAATGCACATCAATAATAAGTTTTTGTTCACACAAACTGAGCGAAGAACTGAGAGATATATAGAACTGAGATATATAGACTATAGAACTGAGCGTGATGGAGTTGTTTTAATGTTTGGACAACATTATAGATAAAAATTTCCTGCAATTTACATCGCATCAGAAAATTCATATCGGATTGGATATAAAGAACCCTCAGATATAGCAAATCAAAACTTTGGGCCCTTGAAGGTTTTTTATAGTGGGGTTTGACTTATGTATGTGTGTGTGTGTATACAGGGTGTCCCAAAAATATTGACCTCGGCTTTTATTCCGTAAATATTGATTTTAGCATATATAATAACTTACGATGTTGCGTAAAAATAGGTACAGAATTTTATGAAATTGATAAAAATTTTCAGGGGATTAAATTTGAAGAAATACAAAATTTAAATTTTTATACGTCCCTCGTACAAAAACATTTCCAATGAGTAAAATATGCCCCATACACTAATAAGGTGATGTACAAAATTTCAGCATTTTATCGTAAAAAGTCCCAGAGATATGTTAAAACAAAGTTGGTGAGGGATTAATCACACATTAAAATGTAAATGTTTACAGCAAGAGTACAAATGACGCTACTTAGAAATACATCATAGGCAAATAATATCTGCCTCTTATCTTTAATGGCTCTTTGGCATGGATGGAAAACATTTTGAACAAGCTTTGTAATTTTTGTGTAAAGTTATTATTTCTACACAGTGTAGATACTTTTGTACCAATAAATAGCAAAATTATTTATTTATGTAATCATTGTTTTCTTTCGTAATTTGTATATGACCTCTGAAAAGCGATCTGCAGACATGATTTTTCCCCTCATGTCGATGCTGATTCATGATTTTCCCCCTCATGTCTGCATCAAAAAGTGGTTTAAGTCAGCATTTTTGTCTTTCCATGGGACTTTTTATGATAAAATGCTGAAATTTTGTACATCACCTTATTAGTGTATGGGGTACATTTTACTCATTGGAAATATTTTTGTATGGAGGCCGTAAAGAAATTTACATTTTGTATTTCTTAAAATTTAATTCCCTTGAAAATTTTTAATTGATTTCATAAAATTCTGTATTTTTTTACACAACTTTGTAATTTATTACATATGTCTAAGGTCAATATTTAAGGAATAAAAGCCAAGGTCGATGTTTTGAGGACACCTTGTATATATATATATAATAAAGGAAGATACCTGTTTGTCTGTATCATCTGTAGCAAAAAATCTAAACATCATACAGACATGAAATTCGGTATACATGTACGTCAGGACATGGGACAATATGCCTTGGCAAGATTTTTTTAAAATCAAAATTAGTTTTTTAGTTATTTCAAGTCAAAGAAGCTTTCCATTCACACAGCTGATTACTATCATATTTTCTATGGCATAGTAGCAGTTGGTACCATCTGGTATTGAAATCTTAAACATAAATCGTTCATTAAAACATTGCATTATTACAGTTACTGATTTTCGATTCTATTATCAAAACTGCATAACTGTAAGGTTCCCCAAAACTAAATTGTTTGAATGAAGAATGTCTGAGTTTTAAGAAATAATTAAATTTATTAATGAAAATCTTTTCTAAAATTTTTCCTAAAGTGGGTAAAAGACAAATTGGATAAGAAACGCATAACATAGGATCTCGAGCAGGTTTGTGATGAAAAATTACTTTGGCATTTCTTAAGCAGAGTGGAAAATAACAAAATTTATAATAAAGATTAAAAAGTGTTATCAAAATATAAGAATTATAATTAAACAAGACTTTCCAAATATTACAGTCCAAGTTGTCCAAGCCAGGAGCTTTCCCATTTTTTAAATTATTAAAAACAAAGGACAATTCGTCCCCAGTAACCAACCCTAGTCCATTAATTGGAACCGAAGGACACCCTGTATATATATAGGTATTAACAAGGAGGGAAAAGTTATAAAAATTTTACCATCCTGAAAACTGTAGTCCAAGAGTCATGATATTTTTTCAGTATATGTGAAGTTCAAATTATCCGGAAATTACAAAAGGATATTATGTCTTTTAGATAATTTATCAAATGAAAATTTAATTTAAGCACCCAATTTTGAAATACAATTATAACAAAAAAATTTCCAAGCATTGCTTTTGGCTTTATTAATCATTAGTTTAAATTTAGCTATTAAGTTTAAATTTAACATTAGCGGACACAATTTTATTTATTGATGCAGAATTTTTTATTAAAGATTTTACTCTTGTAGAAAGCATGGTAACAAAATTTCTGAATTTACCTAAATCTTTGTTCAACCAGGAGAAATCTATATGTTTTTATAATTATTCTTTTTAATAAATTTAAAAGCACAATCTTTAACCTTTTTGATTAAAACAATAAAAAAAAGTTGCCAAGAGTTTTTATATTGTTAATTTTGAAAATTAAAGATTCTAAATACTCAAGGTAGTATTTAGAATCTTTAATTATTACCTTGAGTAATTACTACCATTGGAAGTTATATATAAATCTTCCAATGTCAAAATAAGCTTTTAAAAAGAAAGAGTTATCTAAAACAATCTGTACACCAATAGACATTAAAATAAATTTGTGATCACTGAATGAGTCATGAGATAGTATTTCCAATTTTGAATGAAATCATAAAAGCCAAAGCTAACTAAGGAGATATCCAGAAACCCAATACCAGAATATGAACTAAAACTTGGACCACAGCAAGGGTTATTAAGAATTATAAAATTATTTTCAAGACAGAATTCAATCATCTTGTATCCCCTTCGATCAATGAAATCACATATCCCCGCATCTTTGCTCTAGCATTCCCCCAGAAGAAAATTAGAAACAAAAAAATTTATATATGAAAATTTAGAAATAAGTGTATCAATGTTATCGTGTGGAGGAAAGTATATACTTGAAAGAATTAGTACTTCATTATTTTAAATTGAACTTTCTACAAAAACAGATGATAAGGTGTTAAATTTAAAATTAACAGGAAGAGGTTACAAATAACTATAGATGATTTAAGAGATTTTGAACAAATTGAACAAAATTAAATGGAGGGTCTAAAATTTTATTTTTATTGGTATATGATTCCTGAAAACAGAAAATCTAATTTAAGTTCTATTGCTACTTGGAGTGTATAGTTATGTGGCCAGAGAATTATTAGTATTGATTTGAATGCCTTTTGCAACCATAAAGAGAAAACCCCAAAAATGCCAGAACAAAAACAATTATACGATGCAAGGGACAATTATTAACTAGTATTTTGTAAAGCCTTTACCCTCAGCAGTTTAGATTTTAAAATGCTAGATTTAAAATTTTTTAGATCAATAGATATAGATTCTTTTATGTTCATAAATCATAATCTAGATTAGCTCCACCCTCCTTGGGCACTTGGGTTAGTAACTACATTTTCCATAGTTACTAAAAATATTCTGTAAATTGATGTTAAGATAAGATTTTGGTGCTAATGTATTTCTAACATTCTTGTATACATAGTTCTGAATTTTATTCGTGATTTTCTGAACACTGGAAAGAAGCTTTTTCTGAGGACCTGAAGAATTGTTGTCTTGAAGAGAGTCTTTTCAAGAAATAAAGATATTATCTTCATCTTGTTCAGTGATTAACTCTATGTTTGGGCTTATAAGAACAGGCTGAGATAAAAGAGAATGGTGAATTTTCAGCATTATTTTCAGGAGAAATATATGATTTAGGTGTTCTAAAGCTTCTATAGTTAACTAGATTTATACTTTTCCTGTTTTCCCATTTAGTGTCTGTTTAAGGAGCTTACAGTCTCAGATAAGAAAAAATTTATTGCATAAACAGGATAAGATAAGGCCGGAAAGTTATTTTCATTGGAATCAATCATAGTGTAAAAAGTATATTTCAAGGTAGTATTAAATATCTAGCTTATAGTAACCATACATTCAATATATGGTTACAATGAGCAATATATTAGAGCTTAGGAAATGCCTCTCTTATAATGTATAATTTACACTATTAGTAAATTTTGTGGTAATTTCACATGTCTAGTATAAATATGGTCACTATTATATATCATTAGTAAATTAATATAATAAATTATTCAGACACTTATAACAATTGATCATTTACTATTTAAAAATATATTAATTTGAAACTACCCTTCTTACAGACTAAAACACCATTTAAAAAGTTCTGCAGTAGATAGTCAAGCATTGTCTAGTGGCAAATGGAATCTGGGTGGCTTGACAGCATAAGCATAACAATTGATTGCGAAATATCATTGGCATACGCTTGACAGCATAGGCAGAACAATCGATTAAGAAATATCATTGGCATAGAAGCAAGTTATCAGATTAGCTTGCAGAACAACTAAAGAAGATTGGCTATCCTACGAGATTGCTCCCCAAACTGTCACACCACATGTGATGGTCGTATGCTAGCTATTTAACAACAAATGCAGGATCAGAATGTTAGCCAGTCCTCTTCCATACATGTATGCGGTGGTCATCCACACTGAGAGAGAAGCATGATTCATCGCTAAAGACAGCATGCCTCCAATTGGACACCAATCCAAATGACTTTGTCTATGTTGAGGTGTTTGTGACAGGCACCTTAATAGACGTCAACATGTAATCCCACTTTCTGTCAGTCATCTATAAATAGTATCCTTTAATGTAGGATGAATGGAAGATGACAAATGCCCTTCAAATGGTTGATAGCAATGCTACTGGTGTGGACGTGGCTCCTCTCCTGACTGCACGATACTCTAGAGCATGTCTGGAGCATTCTGAGTCTCTGTAACAGTTACATGTGCCTTTTATAATCCACTGTTGCTAACACTGAGCAACTGCCATATCGCTCCAACCAAGGTGGCAACTGATACATCTGTTGGACCAACCAGCTTCCCTTAGGTAACGTTCTAAATCATTGGTGGTTCACTAGTCCAAGACACCAAAAGTTTGATCAGACAAAAAAAAAAAAAAAAAATAGAATATTGGTGGTCCGTAAGATCAGTAGATTTAATGACTATGAAAGTACAAGATTTCATCTCTAGTCTAAACATAAGTTATAATGCTGTTTAATCTTTCAAAATATGCAAAACAGTATCACGGTCCGTAGAGCCAGAGGTTCTGTCTGTTCTCAAACTAGCATGCCAAAGTGCCTTACTTGACCAGCTGTCAAGACTCTTTAGCAGTGGCATAATTGGTCACATATTTGGTGGAGAAAGAGCAATTTCATGATGATCTTACTTGCTAGATAGTTCTGTACACAAGTTACATTGCCTAAAATATGTAGTATTCTAAGCAATGTAGCCTAGTTATATGTTGCTTAAAATGAAGTTAGAAAAAAAAAAGAATTTGAGCATTTCATTATGCATGTATTATTCACAACTGCCTTATTTATCAAGAAATTTAGATCTTTTAAAGGAAATTGCAAATATTAGCACTTTTTAATAAAATCTCATATTTTAGAGCTTTTACATAAAATCGATAACTTTAGGACTTTTAAATGAAATCGCAAATTTTAGTGATTTTAAATATAAATGCGTATTCTGACATTCTTTCACAAAAATCACAACTTTTACCACTTTTAAATGAAATTGCAAATTTTAGTGTTTTTAAATACAATCTCAAATTTTTAGCACTTTTATATAAAATTGTTAATTTTAGGGCTTTTCTAAAAGAATCTCAATCTTTAGCACCTTTGAGTGTCGAGACCTCATGAGACATTTGGACACATCTGACATCAAAGCTTTGGATCCTGTCCCTGCTGTATCATCCCTCTGCTTGGAATGGGACACAAGATCAAAGAAGGGTTGCCATTAAAACTTCATAATAAGGAGACTGTTCAAATCACAAATTTTAGCAATTACAAAAAAGCGATTTTGCAAATTGACAATCTAATAAATTTAATTTATATTTTATAAAATGACAAAAAAAAAAAAAAAAAAAGATGATCCTGAATTTAAAAATTTCAATTGAAAAAATAAATTGGCAAATGTTTGGAAATCTTATAATTTGTGTTATTATTCATAGTGTAATTTACACATGCATATTATTTTGTTAGATATCAGAGTATTTATTTGTATATTGCTGCCATGTTGTTTATAGTCTTAGTAGGCCAGTTATAATGGCTATGGACCAATTTTTTTCTTGTACACATTGGTCCACAGGACCAGTGACTTTTATTGTCAACTTCTAATACTGCTTAAGCCTATGATGCAACCTATCTATATCTGACAATTATTCGTAGTGTCGTGAAATACGTTGCAAAAGTATCTTTTGTAAGCGTCAACCAGGAACTATTTTCTTTCATATTCATTTTTATTCTTGTAACCTTACTCTCGCAGCACTCAGTGAGTCATGTGATGTTATTTATGTACGATGCTTGATGCCCGCATTCGATGTTACGATATATTTTTGTTTTATTACGCTGTAATTTAATAAACCTTTAATTTATGATAGAATGTTATTCATTAAAAATTCTTCTGCCTGATAGATCCCTTACAATTCAGAAGTGGGATTGACATCGATGACTTGTTTTGAACTGGTATATCGTTTTACGCTTGTGTTCAATGGACATAAGAACAAGTTTCGTTTTCGACCAACTTCCTTGTATAAACAAACCGATGAGACAAGCAGATGGCTAGTATACTACGGAGATGAAAACTTTTATTTCGCAAGGTAAATAAATGTTTTTGAATAATTTCGATTTGGATGAAAAGTGTTGCGATGTTCATGTAATTTAAAATGCAGTATTATGACGCTCAGTTTTGATTAGAAAATAATTTTTATTTGATACTATATATTGATGTACCAAAGAAGTACCGAAAATTACATATTTAGCTAAAGGAAGAAAGTGTGATTTAATGTTGTTAGCATGCGAAGTTGGGGAAACTGTTCTCCCAGAAGATACAATTGTAGAGTTAAAAACAAAAATATCAAGTAGTAAAGAATACAATGAAGAATTTGTAAAACAAATGTTAGAAACTATAATTCTTGATAGAAAAGAAGCAGAAAAAGAAAAATTAGTGCAGGATAAGGAATTGGAAAGGGAAAAATTAAAATAAGAATTTGAACAGGAAAAATTAAAGATTGAGACTTCAAACAAAATAAACATTGATGATTTGAATTTAAGTTCGTGTAATGTTGAAAATTCTGAAAATGAAGGTAAGTGTTGTAATTTACAATTTTTGATGCAGAAATTTGAAATGAAAGAAGGTGATATTAGTTTTCATTTAACATTATTTGAAAGACAGGCGCGTAGAGCAAACATACATGAAGATGATTTAGTAGCTCATTTACAAGTGCTATTACCATACAAAATATCCCAATTAATTGCACGTGAACCCGATGAAGTAGCAAATAACTATGAGCATATCAAGAATTTATTATTAAAGAGATTTAGGTTAAGCCCGGAGAAATTTTGACAAAAGTTTGTTTATTATCAAAAATCACCTAAGGACACTTGGCGTGATTTTACTTTCAAATTGAAAAACTATTTTGAAGAATGGATCAAAAGATTAGATATAAACAATTTTGAAAAATTTAAAAGATTTGATTATAACAGATCAATTACAGAGAAAAGTTCCACATGAAATTAAAGATCATTTTTTGGATGACTGGTTGAAATTTGTATCTTTCAACGAACTTGCAGACAAATTAGATGAGTACAAAAGTGTTAGGGGGGAGGGGTAGAAGAATTGCATGGTCAGTTAAATACCATCAATATTTTGCATATGCTAGGAAAAACAACCAAACAAATAAATTCCATGTACCGAAAGAAGTAAAAGAAGTTCAAACAGTAAAAGAATGGGATAGAAAAAAAACTTGCTGGTGCTGATACTTGTTATAACTACTGTGAAAAAGGACATTTTTCACATGACTGAGTAAAACCTAAACATCAAAAAATATTGCACAAAGTGTAAAAAGGAAGGTCATGGTACTAAAGATTGCACTGAAATCAAACATTCAACTTCTTTATGTGTTTCGAATATTATACCTCTACATCAGTCATATAAATTTATAAACGTTGATAGGTTAAATTCAATTTCATCTATTATCGACACAGGTTCGAATGTAAGTTTAATGAAACTTAAATTAGTATCAGCTCTTAATAAAACTATTGAGACAGAAGCACCAGAAAGGTATTGGAGGTAATTTGATACCCTTTAGTGTTGTTTATTGCAATATTGTTATTGATAAAATAGAGTTAAAATCGATTCGCTTTCTTGTTGTTCCTGATGATAGTTTTAGAGGACCTGATGTACTTATAGGGACAAATGTTATCAATCTTCCAAATGTAGCATTAGTACGAAAACAAAGAAATTCTATATTAGTAGATGAAAACAATTCTGAGTTATTAGAAAATGTTAATCTTGAAAATGATTCGAATTGCAAAGCAGTACTTAAAAGTGAAAAAGCGGTGATTGTCGAACCTCATAGTGTACAGTTAGTTAATTCTGTAAATGATGATATAAATTTAAATTTCTTTATTATTGAAGAGCAGAACTTTCAAGGTAATGAAATATATGTTCAAAATGGCGTAGCATGTGTTCCAGTCATAAATTTCACCAATAGTAAAATTTGCATAAAAGAAAACCAAGTCGTCCTTAGAAGGAATGTAATTCCAATTACAGTAGTAGAGAACAATGAAAAAGAAAATTTTGATGAGAATTAGTTAAATACTATACAAAATAATTGTGAAGAAAATGAAACTTTTGATAATTCCTTTGAATTTGGTGAAAGTTTACATATCCAACTAGAAGATCAGGAATCTTCATTTCGTGAACTGTTAATGTTAAGCCAAATTAAAGTTGGATCTCAACGCACAGAATCAGAAGCACAAAAGGTGTGTGATCTTTTAAATGAATTCAGACTGTATTGCAGTGAAAACCACTGAGTTGGGATGCATCAAAACCACAACTATGAAAATTACGGAAGTTCCTGGAAGCAAGCCGGTTTCGCACGCTCCATATCGTACGTCATATCACAAACGTGAAATTTTATGAAAAATTATTACCAAACTGAAAGAACAAGGAGTCATTCAAAACAGTACGTCGGATTATAGTAGTACTGTATTATTAGTAAAGAAGAAAACAGGAGATTACCGTATGGTCTTAGATTATCGGCGTTTAAATGCACAGACGGTAAAAGATAAATTTCCTTTGCCACACATTGATAACTTACTTGATAGATTGACTGGATACAATCTTTTCTGTATTCTCGATACTGCACAGGGTTTTAACCAGATTCCTCTACATGCAGAGTTAAAACACAAGGCAGCATTTGTTACACCCGATGGCCATTATGAGCCAACAAGATTAATTTTTTGATTAACAACTGGACCTGCTGTTTTTCAAAGAGCCATGACAATGGCGCTGGGCGATCTCTTGTGGAATATCGTAACTTGCTTTGTCAATAATATGCTCATAGGAGCTAAAATAGTTGACGATTTGATGACTCGATTACACAAAGTTCTGACAAAACTTCGTGAAGCAGGAGTAACACTTCAAGAGTAATGTTTCACGTAAAATGATAATTTTTGAACTGGAAATAAAAATCCTTAGTTTCCTATATTCCTTTGCACTTTCACCCCTAATTCTAATTTTTTAAATTGCATATTTTTCCTTTGGTCTGGAAACTGAGACGGATCTACTAAGATTCGAATCAAGATTCTACATACTAAAAAAATACGGGTAAAAACACGCAAAATCTTTACTGTCACAAGAATGACACTTTTTCAAGCAGGTAAACAGGTGCGTTAAATGATCTATTAACTATGAAACTATCGAAATGTGAACTTGCGATGGAAGAAATAGAATATTTCGGTTTCTCAATATCAAAGGAAGGAATAAAACCTGGATCTCGAAAACTTGCTGCAATCTCAGAAATTCCACCACCAATAAATGTAAGAGAATTGAGAAGATTTTTAGGACTATCTAGTTTCTTTCGCAGATTTATAGAATGCTATGCTTTATTAGCATCTCTGTTAACCCAATTGTTGAAGAAAAATTCTACATTTGAATGGACTGCGGATCATCATCAGAAAGTCTTCGATGAATTAAAGTTACGTCTAACTTCTAAACCAGTACTAAAACTTTATGACAACCGTGATGAAACTGAACTCCACACAGATTAAAGTTCAGTCGGATTATCTGGAATGCTCCTGCAGTACGATAAAGATAAAAGATTACGTCTAGTATACTACGTAAAACGTCGAACGAGTCCCAATGAAGCAGTGTACCACTCCAGTCGTTTAGAATTGATTGTTGCTGTTTGGTCAATGACACGCTTGCGACCATTTCTTATTGGCAAACATTTTACTCTAGTAACGTACTGTTCAAAGATAACATTTCTCGCCACTCAAAGGAATCTCAAGTCTCGGATAGCCCGGTGGGCAGAACTCTTGAGCAAATTCGACTATGAAGTAAAACATCGTGCAGGGGATAAAATGTGCCATGTCGATGTCCTTAGTAGAGCATCAGTAGAAGAACGAAAATTTACACCAAATGATGAATTCGGTCTAACAAGTCCATGTTGAACTAACAGATACACCTACAATACTGTATATTGCTACTGAAAACGATCAGATAGCTTTACTTCAATCTCAGGATAAGGAAGTACAAAGTATTTTGCAAGCAATAAAAACCCTCAATTAACCAAACCCTCAATTAACTGAAACCCAGCAGAACGTCAACTTACCAATCAATATACTCTAGAAAATGGAATTCTTTATAAAGTAATGACAGATCGAGATGCAACCAAGAAACTGTTTGTTATGCCTCGACCCATGCGGAAGTATTTAGTTGTCCGATATCACGATTTTGCTGGACCCTTTGGAGTCGATAAAGTTAGACAGCTAATTCAAGAAAAATTTTGGTTTCCAAATATGACGAATTACATAAAGCAGCATATAAGACAATGTGTTAACTGCGATTTTAACAAAGTTCCTGCTGGAAAAGTTCAAGGGAAATTAAACCCAATTCCTCCTGGAAGACAACCGTTTGAAATTATCTATATTGATTTTCTTGGACCCCTTACAGCTAGTTCCCGCAGAAACAAGGAAGTTTTTGTCATCATAGATAACTGAACGAAGTTCATACGTTTACGTGTTTGTTCCACTTGTACAACGGTTAATGTGATCAAATGTTTAGATGAATTTATCAAAGATTTTGGAGCTCCGCTGCAAATAATCTCTGATCGAGGAACATGTTTTACCTCAAAGGCATTCACTAAATACTGCAGTGAAAGAAAAATTAAACACACATTAATTTGCAGTCAACAACCCCAAGCAAATGGCCAAGTAGAACGAATAAATCAAATTTTGATCCCTGCCATTACTGCCAGTTATAATAAAGATAACCAAAAGAATTGGGATAAATTTATGACAAAAGTCCAACGTCAAATAAACTGGACACCAAGTAAATCCACTGGCAAATCTGCATTCGAGTTGCTGTATGGTTATGTACCAGAAAGAACTAATGATTTTCCAATTGACCTATTACCGGAAGAAGGGAAATATTGTGAACCAAAAATCCTACAGGCAAAAGCAAAAGACACTATTTCTGAGTCTCAAGCTAAAATGAAGAAAAATTACGATAAACGACATTGATCTGCTTTTAAGTATGAAGTCGGTGATGTCATCCTCATGAAGCGTTTGCCAGAGCACACTGGTAGCAGCACAAAACCACAAGTACGATACAATGGACCCTTAGTGGTAGAAACTGTTTTACCTTCTGACACATATAGAGAGTCTGATCAGTGGAATATTGGACAAGGACGAAGTTCAAGTTATGAAACTACTGCACACGTCAAGCAATTCAAGCTGTTCAAATCAGCGAACGATGAGGAACATTATGACCTTGAGGATGTAGATGGCGAGACTACTGCAGATGCACCATAGATGAAGACGCCTATTTTGCAGGATAGCCGATTGTAAGCGTCAACCGGGAACTATTTTCTTTCATATTCATTTTTATTCTTGTAACCTTGCTCTAGCAGCACTCAGTGAGTCATGTGATGTTATTTATGTACGATGCTTGATGCCCGCATTCGATGTTATGATATATTTTTGGTTTATTACGATGTAATTTAATAAACCTTTATTAATTTATGCTAGAATGTTATTCATTAAAAATTCTTCTGCCTGATACATCTCTTATACTTTGTACACAACTTCCAGAATTAAAGCAGAAAATCCAGTTCCAATTACCAGTAAGGATCGTGATTGGTCATTCAAAATGCTGTACATTGCATCATTCTCATGTATGTTGCATGAGCCCTATAACATCATTGGTACTGACAGTTTGATCATTTGCATAACTCTTAAAAAGATATTTGCATACAGAGTTTCAGCTGTAGAGCTATTTTTTTTTTATATGGATGCATATATTATTTGTATATTATAATATAAAAATCAAAGAAGTTTAAAACGCATGAAAAGTATATATATTTTTTAAATTCATTAAATTTTGTTTATTCATCATATGAACTACATTCTATGTCATTGTAAAATTTGTTTGAAAGAGAATTTTTCGATCTTTTCAATGGCATCAAGATAGAAATTCTGTGATAATATTTTAGGTCACTAAGGAATTGATTTTGGTCACTAAGGATTCTAAAACATAAAATAATTAAAAACTTCATTCGAAATTAAATAATAATGCTGAGGTGCACCTGTGTACATTGAGAAACACTTGTGTACTAAATTTCATGAGCATATGTTTAGATTTCGCATTTCAGGCTGCACACACAGACACCTTCCTTTACTATATAATAAATATTAGAAATATATATATATTAGAAATATTAGGGTCATTCCATGCGAAATCAACAAGTAAAGAATATTTGGTTGCATGACCATTTTAAAAATATTTTATATTTTGCACATATGTTCCTACATATTTCAATAAATAAAATACAATTTTTAATTTTTTCTTATTATTTGTTTTTTAGATACTGCCACTTTTCCAACATGGCCGACTTTAAATTTAGCCAATTTTGATGACCGTGTAAACTTAAATATCTTGGAACTCAAAAGAGGTACAGACTTTGGATAAAAACTATTTTACTGATCTTAAGGTGGACTACATTTCATGTCATTGTAATGTTTGGCTAACTGCAACCTGAAGGGCTGAAATTCAGCATCAATTTTGATAAAAAAGCAATTTTTATGCCTCTTAAATAAAATAAATGAAATAAATTAATCTGAATTTTACTCCATCATTTTCCCAAGTCTTAGCCTGGAAAAAATTTCGTTTCTACTCCACTTTTTACTTGGATTTTAGAGTTGTCAAACTTGTAAAATTTCAAAAATGATCACTTTTAATACTCCCAGAATTCCATGTGGTACATAATTTAAAATCTGGTTCCTGCTGTTTTGCTTGTACATTTGTTTCCTTATAATCATTAACATTAATTTAAAGATGATTTCATCTATTTTTTGCTTGCTTACGATTGGGCATGGGGGGGGGGGGGGGGGGGGTCTGTGTTAAAAAAAACATATCAAAATATTATTTGAATCGTATTACCTTAATCAAAAAGTTCTTTCAATGTTATAACTTTTCATTATCTTTAATTGATATGAAAATACCACATTTAACCCTACCTCCCCCCCCCCTCCCTCCAAGACGAAAGAAAAATATAAAAGAAGTTAAAAGTTCAGAAGTTAAAAATATAAAAACTTGTTCAAAGGAGCCACAAATACATACAGATGGTCATATAAAATATCAATTTTTATATATTTCATCCTTTCTATTTATAAAATTCAAAAGAAAAGTGACATTTTCTGCATTAAAAATTTTAAATGATAAAGAATTGGATATTCATATTTAAATGTTTGTACAAAATATGCCACTTTGCTTGTACATTCGAATATATGCCCAAACATTTAAATTAATTATCCATTAGATTCCATCGTACTTTTTATCTTTGGGGGAAAAAAAGCAAGAAAATAAAATAATAAATTAATTTTCATGTTTCTTACCTAATTATATGTCATGAAAATAAATTTAAAACATATTTATTATGGTGAAAATGTGAAATGTAATAAAACACTATTTTTTCTCGTAATTGTCTTAAGGCACCCTACTCGGTTGCAAATGCAGGAGGAATAGATCAAACGTCACATCTGATTTTGGAATCACTAGATATTATATTGGCTTTATTTTATAGGAAGTGCGAAGATCAGTTTGCTGTGAAATATTGAGCTGCACAACAGTCTAATTACATTTCTATTGAAAATGCTGCTTTAAATTTTATCAGATAAATTTTGAAATTTTGATTCTTAAATACGAGGCATGTTTTTTAAGTAAGTACCGTTTTGGAATTAAAAAAAGACGTGCAAAGATATCGCAATAATTTTATTTCTACATGAAAGCCTGTACCTTAATCTACTTTTCTACATAATTTCCGTGAATATTGAGGCACTTGTCATAACGTGGCACCAGTTTTTTAATACCCTCCTCATAAAAATCTGCCGCCTGACTTGTTAACCACTGTATCACAACTGTTTTGACTTCGTTATCGTCTTGAAGACGCTGACCACCCAGGTGTTTCTTCAAGTGCAGGAACAAATGGTAGTCGCTGGGCGCCAGATCAGGGCTGTATGGAGGATGATCTAGAGTTTCCCATTTAAAAGATTTGATGAGGTCTTTGGTCCGATTAGCCACATGTGGACGGGCATTGTCATGCAGCAAAACGATACCCTTACTCAACTTGCCACGTCTTTTGTTCTGGATTGCACGACGCAGATTGTTCAATGTCTCACAATAAGACGCTGCATTGATTGTCTCATTACGAGGCAGAAACTCCACTAGCAATACTCCTTTTTTGTCCCAAAAAACTGTGCACATGATTTTCCGGGCAGAAATTGTTTGCTTAAACTTCACTCTTTTGGGTGATGATGAATGTCGCCATTCCATGGATTGTTGTTTTGATTCTGGTGTGACGTAGGCCACCCATGTTTCGTCACCAGTAACAATTTGGTCTAAAAAATCTTCACCTTCATTGTGGTACCGCTCAAGGAAAGTCAATGCACTGCCTAAACGTTGGGTTTTGTGCAAATCCGTCAACATTTTTGGAACCCAACGTGAACACAATTTCCGGTAATTCAAGTTCTCGGTCACAATGCGATACAAAACACTACGAGAATATTGAGGAAACCAGTCGCACATTGATGAAATTGTAAAGCGTCTGTTTTCTCTCACCTTTTCTTCCACTTTCTGCACCAAATCTTCATTAAAGACCGAAGGACGCCCACTCCGTTCTTCATCATGCACATTTGTGCGGCCATCTTTAAATGCTCTCACCCATTTCCTTACCATTCCATCACTCATAATGTTTTGTCCGTAAACTTCACAGATCTCACGATGAATATCGATCGGTTTTACGCCTTTAGCACTAAGAAATCGTATAACAGCCCGTACTTCACAATCGGCGGGACTCACGATTGTCGGAGGCATCTTAAACACTCAGTAAACAACGTATACAATGAAGAATTAGACTGTAATGGCGTCAGTGCGTAGACAAGAGATGTAGGTAACCAGCGCGCATGCGCGGAACGCCGACCGTAGCGCTGCGGCGGCGGAATCGCAAAACGGTACTTACATAAAAAACATGCCTCGTAGATTGTTCTTACTGTGATCCATTTTAATTTCATAAAGCTCAAGTAAAGGCCTGAGGCCAATTGCTTTATAGAACAATCAAAAGCAACAAACTTGCATGATCTTATACCTGGTAAATCTTTATGCTCAAGTAAAGTCAACCACTGAGAATTTCGAAAGAGAAGAGTAGTTCCAATGAATATTAGACTAGTGAAATAACCACTGAAGCTGTCAACATAGCATGTAATATATTAGGTGTCTCCACAATTAAAAAAACCTAAGTCAACACAAAATAATCACATGGAAAGACAAGAAAGATCAATCATGCATAAAGCATTGATTATGAAACACTTTCCAACTTCAATGCAATTTTATTTAAACATCTCTAAAATGAGATACATTCCTCAGTAATATTTAAAAAATTATCACAATACTACATTAATTTATTATATTTGAAAATTTAAAACTTCATAAAAAAAAAAATAAACTTCATTCAAATGACGGCATTGAAATATAAATTGTCTGGTTTAAACAACTCTAAAATGTGATACATTCCTTTGTAACATTTTTTAAATTATCATAATACTACAATAATTTATTTATATTTAAAAACTTCATCGAAAACAAATGAAATTTATTCAAATGACATCATCAAATATAACGCACCCCTGGCTCTCTCTATAAAAGTAGCATTTCATTAATAAACATTTTTCCACTCATTTCATTCCTCACAATACTATAACAATTTATTTTATTTAAAAACTTAAGACCATGGAGGTACAAGTAATTAAACTCTATGCTTAAAACTTCATCGAAAAAATCGTACTTCTCTCTATAAAATCAATGAATATTTCATTCATATCAGCTATATTGCAGACTCCATGAGCTAAGTAATTTTGTGTTAAAGAAATGCAGCAATCCTTATACAACTCATTCTACATATTTTGCTGTTTACATTTTCCATAAGTGAAAATTAGGCTTCGTTGTAGAAATAATCAAATTTGGATGATCATTTAAACTCAAATATATTGTAATTGCATTGTTTCAGTATGTAGATGCACAGAATTTAAGCAAAAATAAAGCAGTTTCAGCTCAGATACAACAACAAATATGAATTAAAAAGAACTTTAAAAATCACGATTTTGACACAAGATGGATGCCATATTTTATTTTGAAGTGGGTCACGTCATCTCTTCATATAATGGTCGTGTGATCGCTTCTTATAAAAGGTGTAATTATTATTTTAATTTTTATTTAAAAAACTACTTAATATATTTCACTGAAATTTTTTTTATATATTTTATGGGATAATTTGAATATTTCCTAAAACTTTCAAAGCAATTTGTGAATTTAAATCCGCTTAAAAAATGTTTGAAAAATTAGGTCCCATAGGGTTCAATGTATTTAATTTTTTCAACCCGGGTTCAATTCAAAACTAAATGGGTGATATTATTTATTTATATTCCCATAGGTCCCACAGACCATCTAGACAACATACTAAAATTCATTTTGATAAAGTCATCTTTACGGCAGCTATCATGCTAACGGACAGACAAACAGACAGACAGAATGAACAACATCATAAACACTTTTCAACTTTGTTGTAAAGTGTTAATAAAACTCAAAAAGATATTAACAGCAGTTAAACTTAGCTAGCAAAAAGTTTATATGTTGATCTACCTTCCGAACAATCATCAGAACCTGTCACATCTAGCTTACAGTGTGAAGACTGCACTAATTTAATCAGAAAACTAAAGGGAAAATATGACAAAAGCAGTTCAACACCAGAAAAAAATTTAAATTTTAAGTCTTATGTCTCAAAGTTGGGCTACTAAAACAACTTGAACTATGAAAGAGTTGGGCTAGCCAGTATCTAGTTCACAGAACTAAAGACCTCAAGAACATGGTTCTTTCCTCAATAACTAAAAAGGTAACACTCTTGATTTGAAAGTGAAGGAAACAGTTTATACATTCTTTGCATATGATAAAATCAGACATTGTTTTGCAGGGAAAAAAGAGTTTATATGTACAATCTACTACAAGAATACAAAAATGCTTGCTTTTGAGAAATCTTCCAAGAATTGGTCACTGAATTTAAACCATCCAAATTACAAGATAGGATTTTCACAATTTACAGAACTAAGACTCAAATCGAGTATCTTAGCAGGCATTAGTGTCACTCACAGTGTATATGTATGCAGATATCCTCAAAATATATAATTAATAGTTTCAGAAATAAATATAAAGGCTGGGATATTGCTTGAGAGTTAAAAATTGAGAGTTTGCTCTACAGTAAATGAAAATTGAATGCTTGGTGAATGTTCTAAATGCCCAGGAACTCTTGTTTTGAATTAAATGCTATCAGATGCAGGGAGCTTTAAACACTCAGCAATGATATTTACAATAAAAATTGATGAAATCACATTTAAATTAATGTTAATAATAAGAAAGGAACAAATATACAGGTAAAACAACTTATTTTTGGTTACACATTTTAATACGAATAAATAACTTCTTGTTTTAAAAAATTTCCATATGCTGGAAATGTCATTTCTTTCTTTTTCAATTTTAAAAATGCAAAGGATAAAATATACAAAAAAAAAAAAGCACCTTTTACTTGATTACCTATACAGATTTGTTGTTTTATTGAATCAATTTTTACATTTTTAAATTATGTACAACATGGGGTTTTAGGGGTGTTAAAAGTTATAATTTCTGAAATTTTGGCAACCCTAAAATTAAAGTAAAAAGTAGATTAGAAACTTAAAATTTTTTGTGCTTATAAAACACTCTCAATCTCAACTCTTTAAATCAACCACATTTTATTCCTGTTTAAATTTCACCAGCTAAATTGAAAAAATCTTAAACATAAGAAAAACAGTTAAAAAATTTCTACTTTAAGTGCTTAGTAGAAAGGGAATAAGATTAAGGACACAACTTAGACAGAAGGTCTTTTATTAAAACTTCTTATAAGACATACAAAGTACAAAATGCCAGAGTGCTTTCGAGTGTATATACGCTTTTCATCAGTGGCTACATGGAAAGTAAATAGGATCGTTCATATATAGACCATTAACATAGCATTTGCATAAAAAAATGTAAAATTAGTAAATGAACAGACGATTATCCAAGAAATATACACAAAAAATATAACATATATTTTAAACGGATTCAAAATGCAAGTATATCACGAGAAAAGTATAATTATAAAATATTATTTTATTATAGGAAAAATGCAAATTAGAAAGGACAGTCAAGCCCAATCTTTATGAGAATGACGTCAAAGATAACTATGAAGAGACTTGAATTGCACAGAGTCGAGAATGAGTTGCCAAGCATAACTTAAAATTTGAAAGGTGTCAAAATTACAAAAAGACGCACAGTAAATATAAATAAAAAGGGATTCATAAAGGACAATATTATGTGGGTTATTACAACACATTAAAAGGAAAATTTTCGGGCAGAAAATCATTATTAACAATATATTGAGCAAGAGCCGTAGAAAGTTTACCACCTTTAACATCTCGAGCGTGTCCTGCTAAATGGATGCCAACATTACGTTTGGTACTGCCAATATAAAATTTATAGTCACCATCGGGAGACAACAGGGGAACCACATACACCCCAGCATAGCTTTTAAAATCATCAATATCCCAAAGTTCATCAAAACGAATACGGTTAAATAAAGTGGTAATATTAGAGTGAGCAGCACACTTGAAACCAAATTCATGACAGAACTAATTAAAGAGACAGAAGATCTTCAGATGGTAAGGGAAAACTAGATTTATAAGCTAAACGATCTTTTAAAGCAATAAGTTTAGTATCGTTATTAGCAGTAAATTTTAGTAAATTTACAGCAAACATGGGCGAAAATCTTATGTATAAACTCAAAAGAATAAGTAGCCACATGACTAAGATTAAAAATAAAATTAATTTCATCAGTCAAAGCAGAAATAGAAGAACAAACATTAAATGTACAATTAAAATGAGTGTTGAGGCTTTTTTAGAGGAAATAAGATAAGAATTAGCGGGGATACAGGAGTTAGTAAAAGAGGGTTTACGGAAAACAGAAGTGTGAAAACCAAAAGCAGAACAGGTAACCATAACATCAAAGAAAGGCAAAGAACAATTGGATTCATATTCAATGGTAAAATTAATCGAAGGGTAAAAATCATTAACCTTAGACAAAAGAAGAAAGAGATCATTTAAATCACTTATCCCAAATAATAAAAACATCATCCATGTATCGGCACCAAAGAATAGGTTGGATTGTTAAAAAAGGCAAAACCTCATTATCGAGCTCCTGCAAAACCGCCTCGGCCAAAGTACCAGATAATGAGCTACTCATAGGGACGCCAGACGTTTGCAAATAAATAGCATCAAGGAAGCCAAAGTAATTTGTCTCTGTGCTTATTATTGCTTAGAAATGGTTTTATTTTTTAAAAAATATTACAAGTAGTTTATATCATATGAAAGCTTGGAGTCTTAGCTTTAAAATGGCACATGAGATATTGGTTTGTGACAAATGCAAATAATTTTACTTTGAAAAGAATGAACATCAGTTTTCACAGAAATATGACCTTGAACAATGTATCAAGGGCAAAATCTCCCCCTCATACTTTTAAAAAATTGAAATTCTGGCTTTTACCTTCTTTTCAGGTATATAACCTAATTTTAAATTTTGATCAAAATCCATTACCATGATGCAACCCTCCATTTGTTGATTTGACATGGAATGACCCATTATGTATATTTTTATGCACTGGTAAAATTTCGAGGAGTAAACATGTATTGTGGTGCGGTGCATACCATTTGCATAATTAAGCAATTTGAAAACTCTGTTTATCATTACACACAAGATTGAACCTGATACATTCTACAATAGAAGCTATTCAATATGGATGCATTATTAATAATATTTAACTTCAAATTTAAATTTAAATAATATTACAGATTAGAAACATAGATAAACAAAAACCATAAGAATTCCATTTTGAAAATTTAACATGTGTATTTTAACTATATATCTATTAATCTAAAAATCCACATGTATAATGATAAAAATAAAATAGGGAATTATATTTTTTCATCAGAAATAAAAATACAGTAATGCACAGAAACAGAAATAAAATACCTATTGCATAATTAATTTATATGTATCTTAAATAAAATGTGAATCATTAAAAATGAACTAAAAACATTTAGTTTTTAATTAAAAGGAAAAACAATAAGATATTTTCATTTGCTTGGTTTTTGCTCAGGATACACTGGCCATATACAATTTTTAAACCATCTGGCAAATTTATATAAACATCTGGGACATTCAGTAGTGTAGGATTGAAATTATGTAATGTTTCAATTAATGTATCAAAACTTACAGCTGAGAAATTAGGGGATTATTCTATACAACCTTTTACATTTGTGAATGATATTCTTCGGCATTATTGGAATATCAAAGTCTATTACTTTCAAAAGTATTGGATACTACAAATGGCCATTGTTTGAACAATGCAAAATTATCATATACAGGTTCACTCAAAAACAAATTATCATTATAGACTAGTTTGATATACATTAATTAGTACTATAGAAAATATACTGCTGAGACCAAAGAAAATATCAGTATAGACAGGTTTATTGTTCTAAAGCAATGTTTTAATGTATTGTTCAAATTTTCAATACAGAATACTTATCCTGAAAAAGGAAACAAGTTGCTTTTAATCAAAAGGCTGCAGATTTTATTAAAAAACTACCATTTACCAGTTAAATTTACAACTAAAAGTATGGTGTCATTTCTGTTAGAATATACAGTATTTTTTTGCTATATTGATGTTAAAAAATAGCTGTAAAGATAAATGATATCAGAAGTAAAACACATTTTTACTACAAAAGAATAGAAATCATGTTATTTTAACTTCCTTTTAAATATAAGTTGCAACAGTCATCCTAAATTTTAACTATATCAAGAGATTTTGTTATTGTTTATTCACCATAAAGCAAAAAGAAGATACAACAATTAACCTGAAAATACTCAAATTATAGCCTTCAAATTTTATGAATACATGCGAAAAGCTATTAGTACAAATGTGTCACATACTTTGGAAAGTGGTAGAACCATAAAGGCACCCCCTCCGGCAGCTTCAATAACAATGGCTAGAAATTTGGGGTTGACGGCACAGAAGCTGGAATCCCATGAGTTTGAAGTAATCCGAATATTATCATAGCACTGTTCTCTTTTCAAAGGCTGCCCAAATATATGCCTGAATTTACTGCTCCGTACAATGCGAAAAGACATCTAAAAAATGTAATGTTTATAAATTCATATTTTTATAAATATAATACAGAAAATTTTCATACTCATTGCACATAAACAATTATATATTCATAGCTACTAAGTACTAAGATATATTTGCAATATATATTTTAAAAAGGGTGTGAATCTCTATCATAAAAAGGATATTTTCCACTCACAGATTGTAAAAAATGAGGACAAAAGGAGTCACACTAAAGGAGGATGACAAAAAAAAAGAGAGCAAACAAGTAAAAAGTATTGAAATTAAATTAGGTATTTGAATCATCACAGTTTACAACAAACAAAACTCAATGCCACATAGCTGATTACAATAGTTGATGTCGTCATGAAATAAAATTACATAGAATGAGTGATGAGCAAATAGTTCTTTGATCGAGTAGTATCCCTATTCCCTCCATTAGGAAATTATGCCATACATAGCCCAGAGAGAGGTGATGGTTACCTGACCAACTTTATCTTGAATAGATCTTGTTTTTCGCAAATCTAAAGTGAAAGAGGATCCTCATCCCAAAAAAACTCAGCTGATTACTTACATAATATTACAGAAAGCATTCGAACTAGTAATTGCACAAGTTGTTATTACACACTCAAAGACAAAAAGACAGTTCACGTGGATTACTTATGTTTGTTTGGAAAGAGCTGGATATGTTGTCGATTTTTAAAAATCTGTCTAAATACAGGACAGTATTAAAAGACACACACACACACACACACACACACACACACAAAAAAAAAAAAAAAAAAAAAAAAAAAAAAAAAAAAAAAAAAAAAAAAAAAAAATCCAGACTGAAAGAGGACATAAGAAAAACCCTATTTGAATATTATAATAGTTTAATTAATTTGCAATGTCAAATACTGTCAACTCCCATTAATCCGCAAACTCCTATAATCCATCATATGTTTCGGATGTAAACAGTTAAATTTGCAATTAACAGTTAAGTTTATGAAAGAAATTTATTGTTGCCATTTGTATGTTATTGCACATATATGATTATAATGGCTACTCTCCTCTTCCTAAGTGAAATATGCTAAAATAAAAGAATTGCAAACTCACTCATGGGCATTACTGCTGGTTTTGTGAAAGTGAATTTCCAGGGAAAAAATCCCTCTAACACAGATATATTTATATCAATGCAGACGAACTTTTTAGTCAGACTGGACAATATGTTAGTAAAAATAGATAAGACTAGCCAAATACCCATTGAAAATCAACGGTCTCGTAATAAGCAAGCCCTGAATAATGTACATTTTTGAATAATTTGCATTTCACATTTATTCAGCAAATCAAATGTTTTGGTGTGAAGAAACCCCTAAAGAATAATATTGTAAAACTTAAATTGCTAACTTCTTCCTTTTGAACTATATACCTGTACACCAAATTAAAGTCTCTGTCTCATCCCGTAGCATACTATTTTATCATTTTCCCTTTCGAACATTTTTCTGTAGATCATACCCATAAATGAACATTTTTGAAAATCTCTATTCGTCTTGGGTTTTCATCAGATGATTGGCCCATATACCAAATATCAAGCCTCTATCACACTTAAAAGGAAGCGCACCCCACTTATTTGGAAAATCAAACATATTGGTTTGCGGCCACCCTAAAAATAGCAAATACTGGAAATCTGAAATTGCACACTTTCTTCCTTTCAAACTATCTACCCATACACCAAATTTGACGTTTCTATACTATGGCGAAGCATGTTTTTTCTATTACTTCACTTTTGAACATTTTTCTGTGTAGCACTCCATTAAATGAACATTTTTGAAAAACTGTATTCATCTTGATATTTTTTATCAAATGATTAGACCATATACCAAATTTCAAGTGGCTATCACATTGAAATGAAGGTGTTTTTCATTTGTTCATTAAATCGAATATTTTAGTATGCTGCACCCCCCCCCCCCTAGAATAGCTAATTTTGGAACACTGAAATTGCACAATTTCTTCCTTTCCAACAATCTACCCATACACCAAATTTGAAGTCTATCTCATTGCGAAGCATGCTTTTTCTATCATTTCACCTTTCGCATCTTTTGTGTGAAGTACCTACCTCCTTAAATGAACATTTTTGAAAAACTCCATTCTTCTTGGATTTTCTATCAGATGATTGGCCCATATATGAATATCAAGCCTCTATCATGTTTAAATAGAGGCATTTCTCCTATATTCCGAAAATTGAACATTTTGGTGTGCAGAACCCTTAAGGTGGAAAATATTGGAAAATTGGAATTGTACACTTTCTTCCTTCCAAATTATCGACCTGTACAAAAACTTTGAAATCTCTATCTCATATCGAAGCATATTTTTTTATAATTTTATATTTGAAACGTTTTTCTCTGGAGCATCCCCTTAATCGAACAATTCTGAGAAACTCTATTAGTCTTGGGTGTTTTCATTAAATGATTAGCCCATGTACCAAATTTCATGACTCTATCAAATTTTAAAGCAGGCATTTCTCATTTGTTCAGTAATTCGAACATTTCGGCGCTTGGCAACCCCTAGAAAGCAAATATTGAAAATTTGAAATTGCATACTTTCTTCCTTTCGAACGGTTTATCCATACACTAAATTTGAAGTGTCTCTATCTCAAAGCAAAGTATACTTTCCTATCATTTCACTTTTCGAACGTTTTGGTGTGGAGCACCCCCCCCTCTACAAAACATTTTTGAAAAATTTGATTGTTCCTGGGGGGGGGGGGGATCAAACGATCGACCCATGTACCAAATTGCAAATCTCTTATCTATTCGGGAAGTGACTAAAAAAGGCGTGACAGACAGACGGACACTTGGCAATTAGTATATATAGATAGCAAAAAATGAATAAATAATTAACCTGTCCTTGTGAGTTTCTAAAAAAATAATCAATAATAGTTATACTGTCAAAAACAGACTCAGGAAAGAAAAGTGTGATGGCACCATCTGTTGGAGATGATAGCAAATCGGCTAAATTTGATGTTAATTATTATAGATATTTGATTTTGCCATCCATTGGCAATTGTTATGTAAATAATACTTTTCTCCAAAATTTGATAATTTTCTGTTCATAAATTTTTAGTCCGAGGGTTGGCAACATTGACGGCGATTTGACTGGTGATCAATTTTCAAGTTTGATTGTACTGAAACGTCTCATTATATCATTGCAAATAAATTTGACTTGTGTTATTATTTTTATCTGACTGATTTTCACCATTTTATTTATTAGTAGAACGAATTATCCAGTGTTGCCCTGGTTCTAAATTAGTGCCCATTATGTATAAATAATTAAATAAGCACACATTGCTTAAATAATACATTTGAACACAATTTAAAATGGCATTGATGCTCTCTGCAAAAACAAAAAAATGATAATCACAACCTTATATTCAATACAGTTCATGAAACAGGCGATAAGACAATTTTGTGGCCTCTCAGCCCATCCCAAAATATTTACTTTCCTACAACAAAATGAATGGTTCCTTATCCCCAACATTTCAACATAAAAAAGGGTCCAAGAGCTTGAGACAGCCAGCGAGATTCGTTCAAAGAATCAAGGATATGCCTTAGATTAAAAAATTATAATTAATCAACAGATAGGTTTATGAAATTATTATTTTTTTTCTGTAGTCCTCTGTGATATTTTAAGCAGGTGCTGAAAAAAAATAAACTATGGATAGCAAGCGAATTCCTGTATATCGTCATATAAAACCTGGAGAGGTTTAAAAGGTACAAAAGTATATATATTTTAAATATTAATGATTTTTTTTCTATTTATTGTATTGACTCTGTTTAAAGTTTGTTTGATAAAAAAAAAATTCAGTCTTTCTGATGGTGTCAAGATGGAAACTCTGTGATGATATTTTAGGTCATTAAGAAATCAATTTGTTTGAATAGACAAAAAGATAAAATAACTAAAAAAATAATCCAAAATTAAAAAAAAATAACACTGAAGTGAACCTATTCAGATCAAGTACCTTTGTACCAAATTTCATAATTATACAATGCTTAGATTTATCACTACAGATTACACAGACATCTTCCTTTATTATGTAAGATTATTATAGATGGAAGAGAAAAAATAAAGTATGTGATGCTAATGATTCTGAAGGTGGCAATTATCCAGAAGCTTGATTCTGGTCTATCAGTGAACTTTAAAGCACAAAAATTTGACATTAGTAAAAGAAATGTATATAATATTAGAAAAAACAAAGAAAAACTACTGAAGTATTATGTCAGTAGTGGCTGCAATGCTGGAATTGCAAGTAGAAAAGTAATTTACACTGAAAAATCTGAAAATCAGAATAATGGTCTGTACGAATGGTTTCAACAGAGAAAGAGTAATGGTGTCCCTATAACTGGGTCACTTTTATGTGAAAAAGTCAAAGAGCTACATAAAAAACCAAAAATTGAAGAGCCTTTTAATTTTTCTCCAGTATGGCTTACCCATTCCATTTCAAGCAGTGACATGGTATCCGTTATTAAAATGCTTATGGAGAAAAGTTATAATATAACATAGCTGGTCAATAAGCAATAGAGTCAACATATTAAAATATTTTAACATAGCTGTCAACTCTAAATGACTGAAAATCTGTAAATTATAAACTCTCAGAAAAATTAGTGATGTGCTGAGTAATTATTGTAAAGTGAGTTCCCACCATACTAAAAAAAAAAATCTGATGTGGGCAGCACATAACTTTCCATATATAATGCAATGATTCCTTTTACAGGCAAAAAAATTATGTATAAGATTCACGGTACTGTATTGTACATTGGAGATTCACGGTACCATATTGTACATTTGGAGATTTTCTGGATTCCAACATGTAAAACTATTTCAAAGTACCCAATTAACTTATATTTCGTACAACTCTAAATAAACATTACCAATATTGATAGCATCGCCAATAAGCGATACAGTCCGCATATTAAAATATTTTAATAATTTATTCATCAATTCATTCTCATTAATTTAGCATCATTTTTGCAATTTTGATGATATTTTCATCAATCTGGAGTTGTTGAGACCCAGACCGTCCGACCTACCAGAAAGATGTAAGGTAGCTGTTTGGACGGCCTGAAAGTGCCACCCAATTTTGATCGGAACCCAGTGGGGGAGGCATCCACAGAGACCGTACCCTCTTTCCCCTACCACCAATCTCTCGGAAGGACTTACGGACCCACATGTTTAACTTGATCGTACTCCGCATGAACACGGCGACAGTTGTGGCAGCGTGCAAATCCAGCACGCAAATCACCAGGCTACTGCGCCCGAAATGTGCCAACAGCACACGGTGTTCCCAGGTGGTCACCCACCCAAGTACTAACCGTGCCCGATGCTGTTTGACTTCGGTGATCTAACGAGAACCGGTGTTTTCAGCACGGTAGGGTCATTGGCTCGTTATTCTGGAGTTGTTGTTGAAACCCAGACCGTCCGACCGAGTGAAATATCACAAAGTAGGTCATACTTTGCTAGATTATTCGCTAAATGCATCACCAAGTTTTACAGACAAATGGGGAAAAGACCATTTTTAATATACTAGAAGGTATACCAGTCATATGATGGAAATCAGAAATTGTGAAACATTACTTACCATTTGGTGTCACTTTTATCAATTTAGCAACATTTCTGTCACTTTGGCAGCATTTAAAATAGTTGCCAAGTTGGCAATGTCCCAATAAATTTCTCGCCAAGCGTTATAGAAGGATGGATGAAAAAATGGGTTATTCTTATAGTCTACTCTTATGTTCTTTCCAAGATATTGAACTTTCATGAATTAATCATCATTTCATTGATTTAGCATCGGTTTCATCAATTTGGCGAATTTTTATCAATTGTTGACATTTTCATCAATTTGGCAACATTTAAAAAAGTCAGCAAGTTGAAGATATTCCGACAAATTAGTCACTAAAATTTTGTCAACCGTACGGACAGAAAAATAGGTTATTATTCTTTCCAAGATATTGCATTTTTGCTAATTAGTAGTCGTTTTCAATAGTTTAGATTACATAGGAAAGGTGAACATATTTCACAACAGATAATTTTTTTTATTTTATGTGATTTTTTGATAAATTTATTTGAAAAATGTGTAAAATCTCGAGAACAGTTCATGCTAGAGTTCTAAAGTTTGTTTCAATCGTTTTCTAATGAAATATTACATAAGAAATGAAAGGTTTTGATTTTTTGATGATTTTTTCAAAATTTCACTCAAAAATTTAAGGGAATTCTGAACATTCGATTGCGTTTAAAAACAATAGACTTCCAGTACTTACAGATTATGAATTGCGTACCAAATTTTATTCGAATCACTCTAATCATTCATGAGATATCATGACACACACACACAGTCATCACCTCAAAAATGTTTGATTCGTGCTCAGGGATACTTCAAATGTTCTCTACTAAAAACTCAAATTCCAATTATCGACCCCGTCATATTACTTTCCTTATACATTATACTATGTATAAGGAAAGTATTTGGTAAATTATACAGAAAGTAAAAAAGGAGGGGAAAATATGCTAAAGTAGGGATAAAGTGAAAAATAAGGTAAAATCAGGAAAAGGAGCTTTAGTAATTTCCAATTCTACTTTATAGATTATTTTTTTTTTACTCTTTTTTACAAATGCTGATGAACAAAATTTTGCCTTTATAAGATTTTTTTTTATCCAAAAGTTTCAAAACATTTGCAGGGTTCGTATCCATTTTCCAAAATGAAATTGCCCATATTTTTTAAATTTTTCTTATTTTAAGCAAAATTCCTATGATGAAGTTCAAATAAACACATAATTTTTTCCATAACAGTGATTAATCAACGCATAATTTACTTTTCTGTGCAAGAATAAATAAGATTTAAGACATGAAAAGTGTTTATTAATTTTACTACTTTATATATTGTTTCATCCATACTTTATAAATAAAAACATATTTTAAAATAAATTTTAATATAAAAACAAATTTATAATTTCAAATGTAGATTTTCTTAAAACAAAAAAATGCCTTTAGAATTGCAACATAGCAAAGGTATGTAAATTGCTAAATATAAGAATAATTTTATTGTTAAAAGAGTTAACGTTTATACTATTTGGTAAATTATACGAAACATTTAAGATATTAACATAAAAAAATATATTTGTAAACTTTCGGGATCACAAACTGAATTGTGTAATCACACTTTATATAAAAACAACTAAATAATTAACCAGAATAGGAAAATATGTTAGTTTAGTCAATCTAATATGCAATATTTAGAAGATTGAGATGGATAGAAAAAGGTACTATTGGACTCTCGGCAAAGCACGAGAATACAAAGTGAATTGTGCAATCTCACAAATTATGTGAAAATAATTAACCAAAATATAAAAATATGCTAGTTTAGTCATTCTAATGTGCAATAATTAAGGGATGGAGATGGATGGAAAAAGATACTACTGGACTCATGGTAACATACGAAAATACAAACTAAATTGCGCAATCGCACTATTTGTGTAAAAAAATAATTTGGTTTAGTAAACATTTAGCACTTGATTAAATGTTTTATTCGGTTTATTTTTTAGTTTGAAGTGAAGATAATTTATTAATCATTTTCAAAAGATGAAATAAGATAGTCTACCGGATATTCAAAGTGCAATTTCTGGATTTTTTCATGACCACCGATAATATACTGAAGATCACGTACAAGTATTCCACGATACTGCTGCAAAATAGCTCTTCATTTCATTAACAGACGTGCCAACTTTCCAAACAGAAAAAGCAGGAGACTATAGATAAAACCAAGGACAAAACGTTTTTTTAAAAAACGCACGTCTTTTATTTAACATTTTAAAAGACGTACAAAATATTGTCAAAAACTGCCAGAGCGTTTTCGGACGTATATACGCCCTTCATCAGTGGCTACATGAGTGGTAAAAGCATGAAATGTTTATATATGTAGAGACCATTTTAAAACAAATTTGCATAAAATATAAATGGCAAATAAACTTACTAAAATAATACAAAAAATATACACTGAAATTACAAAATAAGTTTAAACGCTTACGAATTTAAAAATATTACAAGAAAAGAACTAATACAAATTTTAAAAAAATGTCAAGCATGATATTCCTGAGAATGACGTCACAAATAACTTTTAAGAGATTTGAATTGCATAGAGAATGAGTCGCCAAGCATAACTTAAAATTTGAACAGGATCAAAATTACAAATTGATTCACGGTAAATATAAATAAACAGGGATTCATAAAGAAGAATACTATGTGGATTGAGCCACATATTGAGCAAGAGCCGTAGAAAGTTTACCAGATTTGACATCACGAGCATGTTCTGCTAAACGGATGCCAACAGTACGTTTTGTACTACCAATGTAAAACTTATAGTCACCAGCAGGGGATAACAGGGGAACGACATACACCCCAGAAAAGCTTTTAAAGTCATCAAAATTTCCAAGTTCATCGGATCGAATACGATTAAATAAAGTGGTAATATATTAGAGTGAACGGGTTTGAAACCAAATTCATGGCAGAAATTAATAAAAGGACGGAAAATCCTAGGATGGTAAGGAACACTAGATTTATGGACTAAACTTGGGCTAAATTTATGGAAGGCTATTTCAAGGCTATCTACAAAATTTTGTCAAATTCGGTTCAGCCATTCTCCCGTGATGATGAGACAAAAATTTCGTTTTTTACTAATATCTCAAGAACCACTGATCGTAAAAACTCCAAACAAGGACTAAATTTGAAGTGAGACTATTTTCAGGCTACCCATAAAATTTCATCAAATTCGGTTCAGCCATTCTCCCGTGATGAGGGGGACAAACAAACAGACAGACAGATTTTCAATTTTAGTTATATAGATTTCTTATAAATAAAATATTAAAATACTGTACCATTTAAGTGCACTATGCTTTAGACTTATCTGAAAAAAAATTTCATGAACTATCTTTTGAATTAAAATACTGTTGGTAACAAAAATAAAAATAATAATAATAATAACTCGATAATACTAATTCTTGATTAATTTATTAAATCTTAATGAAAAAAAAAATACTACATTAAATATTAGGGTTAATACTGATAGAATATGAAATTTCAGGTCAATAAATTATAAAACAAAAAATATATAAAGGTTTTATCAGGTGAAAATTAGTTTATAATGAAAATAAACATTTATGTTTGGTAAAACACAGATTTTCACTGAAGAGAATAACAAATATCGATCTTTAATAAAAAAAAATATAACAATGAATTATATTCCTATCAAAATGGTTTCCATTTTATTTGCCTAAATCATTGCTTTGATACCACTTTTTGGAAATATCCCTTCACAGAGTTCATACCCATTTTTCAAAATAGAAAAATTTGTATTATGCAAATATAATTACAATTTTAACCTTAATAATTAGCCATAATATCAAAATAAGCTGCTTTAGTCAATCTAATATGCAACATTTAAAAGATGGAGATGAATGGGAAAAGATACTAACGTACTCTCGGCACTTCACGAGAACTATCTAAATTGGCAATCGCACTGTTTATGCGAAAATAATTAAAAAATTAACCATAATAATTAATCAGAATATAAAAATAAGCTAGTTTAGTCAATCAAAAATGCAATATTTAGAAGATTGGGATGGAAAAAGATACTAATGAACTCTCGGCAATTCATGAGAACAAACTGAATCAGTTCATTTATCAAGTTTCAATTTTACAGACTATGTTAACCACTAAATTAATTTTTTTTTTTTTTCTAGATCCGCGTTTTCTAAAGTGTGTTCCGCGGATCTCCGGGATTGCGCGATATGATAGTTTCTTTGAATGCATAATTTAGACCACAATGGGCTTTTTCTCATTTTGGAATTCTGCCAACAAACTGAATTTTAATACAGTTCTGAGACCCAAAAAATTTGAAAAACACTGTTCTTAGATGATCAATGTCACGTAATTTTGGACTATCAGAAACAATATTCGCCATTCTATTTGTCACATAAATGCGTCATTTACCTGGTCCAGGTTTGGCTTTGGAACAAAAAAAATAGCCCCCCCCCCCCGATAAAATTTTATTATTGATTTGCTACGATCCCGGGAATGGTAGAAATCAATGCTAAAAAGCGGATATCGATGCTTCCGAGGAATTATACCACGTATGGGTAATTGATAAATTTCGAACAAAAGAGCCGGAGAATTTAATTTGTAATCCGGAGGGCGGTAAATCTCGAATTAATGAAAAATCCGGAGTCTCAGGCTAAAATCAGGAGAGTTGTCATGTCTGCATTAATAATAAGTTTAAAGAATAGTGCTTTTATATACACCACGTAATAATTATAATAATTTTAGTCGATGCAAACAGATTGCTAAGTGGAAAATATTTTCACGTTTAAACGAAATGTACAGAGGATAGCGTATAATTTTCCGTGATACTGCCGTAAAATAAATAGCTCCTCATTTCATTAATAACACATCTGAAAGTTTTTTGTATGTAGCACGTAATAATTATCAAAATTTTAGTCGATGTATAAGGGGCAGTCAAATGAAAACGAGATAGACTATATAAGGGGCCTGGCGCGGAAGTTGATAACGCAGGTAGGGTTGTGTATAAAAGCGCCCTCTATTGGTATCAGGAAGGAGGCGCGGAAGTTGATAACGCAGGTAGGGTTGTGTATAAAAGCGCCCTCTATTGGTATCAGGAAGGAACAGCGCGAACGTTAAGCGCCGTGTCATTCGTCTGTTAGAAGTTCTCAAAGTGAGGTGAGCGAGTCGTGTGTGTGCATCCAATATCACTATGGAGGCCGGGAAAGAGGCACAGCGTGCTGTAGCAAGGCCACCTAGAATAAGTTTTAGATATAGCCTTGGCTGTAGTGCATTTTTTGACTGCGGAAGGAGTGTCAGGAAGTGAAATTCATACCGGAATGTCTGCTGTGTATGGCGAATACAGTATGTCACGTGCGCGTGTGTTTGAGTGGACTAAACGATATCGAGACGGTCGGGTGATTAAAAGGCAACAGTCGGCCAGGACAGGCTCATCCTGTCATTGCTGCGGTGGATGCTGCCGTTAGAAATGGCGGACGGTGGAAGACATTCGGTTCATGTTGGGCATTAGTCACGGTACCGCTCACGCCTCTTGACAGAGCATCTGAAGTTCCGGAAAATCTGTGCACAGTGGGTTCCTCACAGCCTGACGGAGGATCAGAAGTTGAACAGAGTGTCGACATCACTGCAGCACCTGGAACGGTATCACGATGAAGAATATCGTTTCCTGTCCCGTATTGTCGCGGGAGATGAAACATGGTGTCATCATTTTGAGCCGGAGAGCAAGAGTCAGAGCCAACAATGGAAGCACATGGATTCACCCCCCACCGAAAAAAGCCAAAGCCGTGCACGCCAACTCCGGGAAAGTCATGCTCACCTTTTTCTTTGACTGCAAGGGTCCGCTGTCCATTGACTTTCTGGAACACGGCGCCACAATTAACGCACAGTGTTACGTGGAAACTTTGCACAAATTGAAGCGCGCCATCAAGTCAAAACGCCCAGGAATGTTTACGGGCGGCCTCATTCTGTTGCCAAGGTTGTTTCGACTACGCTGCAGAAGTTGCGCTGGGAAGCCCTTACACATCCTTCATACAGTCCAGATCTCTCCCCATGCGATTTCCATATTTTTGGAGCCCTGAAGAAAGACATTCCTGGCCGTCGATTTGCCTCGGGCGAAGAGGTGCATGCCTGGGTATAATCATGGTTCCGTAGGCAACCAAAAACATTCTTCCATGAAGGCATTGACCGTCTTGTCTCACAGTGGGACAAATGCTTTAACAGTTATGGCGATTACTTTTGAAAGAATAAACAGGTTACGTACTTTTTTTCCATCTGTCTCGTTTTCATTTGACTGCCCCTTATAAATAGATTGCAAAAGTGGAACAAAAATAATCATTGGTCATCTTTCCTGACGCGCTTGTAAGCGCAGATTTCGGAATCGCGGAAAAATTAATTTTCAAGATGCAAGAACGAGGGAAATCTCAAAATTCGGGACTTTCGTGACCGATTTTGTGATTTTCCGAACTTATAGACATCCTGCCAAAATGTTAGGGATTTTTTGAAGCGAAATAGGAAATAGTAGAGTTTCTGAACGAAAAATTGGAAGAAATTTGTTTCCAATCGGAAGATCAGAAAGATGCTTGAAAATCGGATGGATCAGCAGCTACATTTTAATAATAAATTCATCAATTAGGCATCATTTTCATTAACTTGGCATCAGCTTTGGGTCATTCCGTGTCAATTCGACCAAAAAAATGTGAAAATGTCACCCACATCCTTAGAATTTCCGTCGCGTCAATTTAGATCACGTGACACAAGAGGAACTCGAATAGTTTAAACTAGCTGGCGCGACCTACCAGAAAGGTGTAAGGTAACTATTTGGACGGCCAGGAAGTGCCACCCAATTTAGACCAGAACCCAGTGGGGGAGGCATCCACAGAGACCGTACCCTCCTTCCCCTACCACAAACCTCTCGGAAGGGCTTACGGACCCACATATTTAACGTGATCGTACTTCGCGTGAACACGGCGGCAGTTTTGGCAGTGGCGGGTATCGAACCCAGGCCTACCAAGTGCAATTCCTGCGCGCTAACCACTGGGCTACCGCGCCCCCAACCACGTGGAGTTAACAAAGTTTGGTTTAGTTTAATGACGTTAAAACTTATAATGAAATTTTAAGGCACCGTGACAATATCCATAACTTTCTTTTTATTTATTTTTTTATTTCTTCAGTGTTTAAGTTTTTTCACTGTGGTCCCAACCACCACCCGATGTAAACAATACATCGCCACAAATCAATCCAGCATAATGAGCCACAAACCTTATAAAAAGCAAACACCAATTCGGTTTTTAATTGTCCCTACGCCAAAAACCGTGTAAACCATAATTCAATCATTTAAATTTTATATTGACCATATGCTAAGCTCTTAACATTAAACATTCTTCTTAAAATATAACGTAATATCATTTAAAATATCCATTTAAAACATCCATAAATTAAAATATCCATTTAAAAAATCCACGTTCATCATTTAAAATATAAATGTAATAATTTCACCAGATGTATACAATACATCACAACAATTCAATCCACCATAATTCAGTCATTTAAATTTTATAATGACCATATGCTAAGCTCTTAATTCCATCATTTAAAATAAGTCGATTCGATTCACAATCTCCAGGGAAGCAGCCTGACATCCCCGGCTGCGCGCATCAGGGAGAAAACTCGGATCTTCGCTGAGAATTCTCAGAGAAATTTGAAATCATTACTTCTTTAAAATCAGGATCGGGCTGCCATTTATAATTATTTCTTGACCAGATTGGGCTAGTAAGAAAGTCAGATTTTTGAGCTTTCTAAAAATGTAAATTATTAGTCGAAAATCTCGGAACTTTTTCCGATGCGAGGATTTAAAAACGAAAGTTCGTTTTTTTTTAAGCCAAAATGACTTTTGTTTTAAAATCTTTAAAAAATATTAGAATTTGTCCCTGAGATTTGAAATTGATATATTTTTACTCGCAATTGACTGCTCTTTCCGGTCGTGAGATTTGTTTTTTTCTACGATGCCCCCCCCCCCCCGGTAGGCCTGGGTTCGATTCCCACCACTGACGCGGAGTACGATCACGTTAAATATATGGGTCGGTAAGTTCTTCCGAGAGGTTGGTGGTAGAGGAAGGAGAGTACGGTCCCTGTGGATGCCTCCCCCACTGGGTTCCGGTCCAAATTGGGTGAATAAAAAGAAAGTTATGGAGATTGTCGCGGAGGGCGCGGTAGCCCAGTGGTTAGCGTGCGGGAATTTCACTCGATAGGCCCGGGTTCGATTCCCGCCACTGGCAAAACTGCTGCCGTGTTCACGCGGAGTACGATCACGTTAAACATGTGGGACCGTAAGTCCTTCCGAGAGGTTGGTGGTAGGGGAAGGAGGGTACGGTCCTTGAGGATGCCTCCCCCCACTAGGTTCCGGTCTAAATTAGGTGGAACTTCCCGGCGGTCCAAACAGTTACCTTACACCTTTCTGGTAGGTCGGACTGTCTGGGTCTCAACAATAACTTGCCTGGCTTACTTTCTTTTGTATTTTGGTGATTAATCCATTAAAATCTTTAGCTGATTAACATATATTTCTGTTTTCTTAACCTTTTCATCATTGGACTGAACTTTGAATATTGTACTTGAAATTGTAAAACTTTCTATCATTCTACAAAAACAAGAACTAGATTAGATTTTAAAGCAGAAGTAGATGAACACAATTTTGTGCTTCAACAAATTGTTTCTTTTCATTACACATTTCCCGTATATAACTGGGGCTTCCTTTATACTTTTCAGTAGAAGATTTAGAAGAATTACCAACATCACACTTATCTTCATTTATTTTTGTTTTACTTCCTTTTTCTTCTCTTTTTTAGGCATGTGATACATATTTTTTTTAGCGAAAATAAATATTCTGTTTTTTGCGAGTTGTAATATAATACATTTTATTTTTGATTTCATATTATTTTTGTAGCAATTAAAAGATCGCAGCAATTTTTCTGGATACATAGGAAACCCTTTTCTAAATTTCTGTTTATGAGGAAGGCACACAGTTACATCTTGGTGTATACTATCATATGTTCCCTACATAAGAAACTGTTGATCAATACAAGATAATTCAAAAATGTCCTTTAGATTTTTATTATATAATTTTGAAAAATATATACATAATTGTACACTGAAAACTACATAAGGTCATTATTTAAACAAGAAAGATCAATCATGCTTAAAGCATTGATTGTGAAACACTTTCCAATCCAAATTCAATGCAATTTTATTTAAACATGTCTAAAATGCAATACATTCCTAGGTAATATTTTAAAACTTATCACAATACTACGTTAATTTATTATATTTGAAAACTTAAACAAACCTTCATCGAAATATAAATTGCCTGGTTTAAACATCTCTAAAATGTGATACATTCCTCGGTAATAATTTTAGAATTATCATAATACTACGATAATTTATTATATTTGAAAACTTCATCGAAAACAACTGAAATTCATTCAAATGACGTCATAGAAAAAATAACAGGCCTGGCTCTCTCTATAAAAGCAACATTTCATTCATAAATAATTTCCCATTCATGTCATTCATCACAATACTATAATATAATTTATTTTATTTAAAAATTAAGACCATGGAGCTACAAGTAATTAAACTCTATGCGTAAAACTTCATCGAAAAAAATCGTCCTTCTCTTTGTAAAATCAATGAATATTTCATTCATATCAGCTATGCAGACTCCATGAACTAAATGATTTTGTGTTAAAGAAATACAGCAATTCTAATACAACTCATTCTACATATTTTGCTGTTTACATTTTACATAGGTGAAAAATAGGCTTCGTTGTAGAAATAATCAAATTTGGATGAGCATTTAAACTCAAATTTATTGTAGTTGCGTTGTTTCAGTATGTAGATGCACAAAATTTAACCAAAAATAAAGTGGTTTTAGGACGGATACGACACTCAATATGAATTAAAAAGAACTTTAAAAATCACGATTTTGAGACAAGATGGATGCCATACATCATTTTGAAGTGGATCACGTGATCTTTTCATATCATGGTCACGTGATCGCTTCATATAAGAGGTGTTATTATTATTTTAATTTTTATTTAGAAAACTACTGAATATATTTCGCTGAATTTTTTTTTACATATATTTTATGGAACAATTTGAATATTACCTAAAATTTTCGAAGCAATTTGTAAATTTTAAATCCGCTTAAAAAATGTTTGAAAAATTAGGTCCCATAGGGCTCAATGTATTTCCTTTTTTCAACCCGGGTTCAATCCAAAACTAATTGGGTGAAATTATTCATTTATATTTCCATAGGTCCTACAGACCGTCTGAACAACATACTAAAATTTCATTTCGATTAAGTCATTTTTACGGCAGTTATCGTGCTAACGGACAGACAGACAGAATGAACAAAGTCATAAACACTTTTCAACTTTGTTGTAAAGTGTTAAAAACAATGAGATAAAATTTGCACTAATACTTTTAGCTAGCAATAAGATTATATTGAAAGAGGGAAAATGCACATTCCTAACTACATTCATTAATAGTCTTGGATGCTATAAAGAAGCCCTAGTGGCACATCCTACAGGAGAATCCTTTCCTAATTAGACTGTAGTCATGACCTTGCAAGTTAAGCAGACATTATTTATTGCTGCAGGGGAATAGCTCAGCTTCTGAGAGGGTATCAAATTTATTTTCTTTGTTCTGGACTTTTCCTATACTTTGGGGGAATAATCTCACATATTAGAAAGAAAGGCAAAGGGATTTGTTTCTTCAAAAGGAATGGTATTAACTAAAACGTATCTAATTAAATTTTATATGGTTTAAAATTATGTAATTTAGTTATCAATATAGTCACAGGAGGAATATTTAAAAAAATGTCTTTGTATTTTAATTCTTTATATAAAACTGATAACAATCAATAATAATATATATAAAAATTGTTAATTTTTAATACATAAATTAATTTAGTTAATTATACATAAATTTATTAGACAGATAAATTATTTTTACTCTTGACTTATGAAAATGCAGTCAAGTAAAATTTTTACATTTTACACAAAAAATAAATTCTCATATTTTCGATAAAACACCTTTTTAATTTTTTATGGTAAAATGGTTAGTGTTGGGGAATATATAAAAAAATTATCCAGAAATTTAAATATGAACTTCATCTTGAAAAAAATTATTTTTGCTGCAATTAAAACAATTTTATTTACATTTTTCAACTTTGATGCAAAACATAACAGGATTTCAATTAAAATGCCATCAAAATGCATGCCGTCTGATAATAAGCATATATTCTAGATGATCCATGGAAAAAATTATGTGTTTCTGACAACTGGGTGCAGAGCAAGAAAGGGTTTTGTAAAACATGAGGTTTTCATTTCATGCATCCGCAAAACAGCACCAAGTGAATTCTCCATTTCTTTAAAAAACTAATGAAATGAACAAAAATTTTGCATAGTAGTATAAGTTTATTATATGTAACTTTGTATAACATTTCAGAAAAATCCAAGGGGGTGGATAACATGCCTTGGTTGAATTCAAGGTTTATTGAAAGGTAAGGTTGGCCAAAGATTGTACCATTCTTTAAAAAACTAATGAAATGAACAAAAATTTTGCATAGTAGTATAAGTTTATTATATGTAACTTTGTATAACATTTCAGAAAAATAAAAGGGGGTGGATAACATGCCTTGGTTGAATTCAAGGTTTATTGAAAGGTAAGGTTGGCCAAAGATTGTACGCCAACAGCTGGAATTCTCCCCTCCCTTCGCGACTGACGTCACTGGTCCCAAAGACAGGGCCGTAGCCCGTTGCTGTCATAAGAAATACATTGAATACCGCAGCAATTTTCTTAATTTAAATATACATCACATAGTATATTGAAATTTCTACCGAGTAAATGATAGATTACATTTCATTATTCATATATAAGAATATAATATTAAATAAAACTAGTTATGGTAAATTTTATTTAGGACTGTATTGTTAGAGTTGTTTTTAAGCATCTCTAACGATGGCATTAGCAATTGAGCTGTTTAAACTATGCTAAAATATTTTCTGCATTTTAAAATTGTTATTAGTTTTTCTTTAATAAGTGCATAGTAAAATATCGGAGGATTTAGCTAAAATACAAGACACTATTATTCTATCTGAGACTAGAATAATAAGCCACCAAAACCTGTCCATTTTTATCGAACTGCTTTAAAATATCATGCTTGTAGACTTGACATGATAAAATAAATTAGAAGACAGTGAATGATTTGCTGAATAGTTTTCAGAATTATAGAAATAAATAAATATGTGACGTTCTTAAAGATTTCAGGCAGAAAAATGCTCGTATTATTATTTTTTTCATAATGAAATTGATATGTGTACGAAATCCAATTATTTAAAGACTTCTCCGAATGCGAACAAATGTGGAAATCATATTTTGTACGATACAAAAGATCAGTACAATTATTTTCTTTAATTATGTATTATCATTGTTTCATGATAGTCAAAAAATTGAATTATTCAAGAAATTAAATGAGCACTGAATTTCATATAACGATAGGCAATTTTTGAATATGGGTACTTCATGATAAAAAAAAATGTAAAATTTAAAAAAGTAAAGGGATAGGACGAGATATTGATTAAATAAGTTCAGTTTTGACCAGATTTTGAAAATGCCTTCCATAAAGGAACGTCTGCCGAAATTGTGCCTTATTTACGCTATATGTTTGAAAATCAATGAAAGCTAACACGTTCAACCAGTCAGTAGGTTTTAATCAATTGCGTCGACAGAAAAAATGGGGGAGGGGGGGAGGCGATAATGAAATGAGTTGCTTCCTCTCTATTTCTCCTAATATCCTTCCTTCTAACTTCAATAGTTTTCGATAGGTTTCTGGGGGGGGAGGGGGGTATATCTCCCATTACCTCTTTAGTGGCTTTACTAGATTTGATCTCACGATCTTTCAACTAATTCTGGCGTTACAAAGGTCAGTGATCAAATGACTGGGTTACGGATTTTCCCCTATGGGAGAGAAGGATAATTTTAAAATTGGCCATTCTATAAAGGAGGAATGCCTTCATGGAGGACATTTTAAGGGAAGCTGCGTCACATTTATGTTACATGTTAGGAAAACCATGAAAACCTAACACACGCAGCCCGTCAATTCCTAACTACTAGGTCATGAGTAAACATTAAAATTTAAAGCTCTCTCTCCATTGCTTATTTTTCATTTCTTCACGTGAATGATCAGAAATTCTTTCAGCTTTTCTTTTCATGGCGTTTCTTTTCATCTGTTCATTTATGTGCCTTATTCGAAAGAAGGTTCTGGTTCTGGTATATGTTCTTACAACACCAAGAGCTATTTCAGGAAATTGTTCTTTTATTTTCAGTTGGAGGTTCTTTAAAATATTTCTTGAATTAGAAATAAAATTTCCGTGTAGTTTTAAAAAAATATCTTATAATTTGGTGACTGTTTCTACCCAGGTATCATGTGGAACAATTAAACCACCTCTTGATAAAGATTCAATCCATTTTTTGTCATTTTCGGATGCTGATTCCACTAGATATAAATAAGTTCCTAACTGCGCTTCTTTGTGACGATATGCCAAATATCCTGCAAAAAAAGAAACGCAAGGCTTCTTTTTCATTTACAACAGGACTGAAATGAATGTCATGTTGAGACTCAATGGGGGGGGGGGGGGGGCAATCTGCAGTGATGCTGCATAGTCTTTTTTTTCTAATTTGAAAAATAAAGTCGCAGTTAGTGTTTGATCTTGGTTATTTTCCACATTTGTATTTATTGGCATAGGAAGCTTAGACCCAAGCAATAATGTTTTAAGTCGGAATTTGAAATCAGTAGTAAGAGGATGGTTATAAAATCGTACAAGACCTCTAATTTGGGAAAATATATTTTCTAAAGCATCTTGATTGACTCTAACTTGTCATTATGTATTTAATATTATTTTCTTTCATGTCATCATAAAGTCCTTTTAAGCTTGCTCTTGAAACAAGAATGCCTTTTTGGAAAGGCAGTATTGAAGTTTTAGAAATGACTCTGAGTTCCGTAATATCCGCTTGCATTTGACTTAGAATTTGCATTTGGTCATTTATATTATTTCCAAAAGCTCTGAGCGCTTTGATTTATTTTCATCATTAGAAACGCGAGAGTTAAAAACATCGACACATTTTCCCATGCTTCGGAAAGGTCTGGCTAGGGACCAGTGACGTCAGTAATTCCAAGAACTCTGGACAGGAGTAGGTTGCCAGAAACGAATGGCCTACCTCTCTTACATCCATTTACCTTGGGTTGAATTGACATGGAATGACCCTTTTGCAATTTTGATGATATTTTCTACATATTTTTTGCTACATATCGCCTAATTGGCGATATTTCGCTAAATAAAATATCCAAGTTTGCCAAATGTATCGCCTTATAATATATCCAAGTTTGCCAAATGTATCGCCAAGTATTACAAACAAACAGAGAGAAGAGCATTTCTTATATACTAGACGGTATGCCTGTCATATGACGAAATTAAAAATTTGCAAAACATTATCTGCCATTTAGCGTCATTTTTATCAATTTCAATTTGACAAAATTTTTACCACTTTGCCAACACGTAAAAATCGCCAAGTTAGCGATATCCCGCAAAATATTTCGTCAAGACTTACGGATAAGATTCTTATATTCTTACCAAAATATTGAATTTTAATCAATTAGTCCTCATTTTCATTGATTTAGCGTCATTTTTATCAATTTGGCAACATTTTCGCCAATTTGGCGACATTACAAAAGTCGTCACGTTGGCTATATCCCGCCAAATTAGTCGCCAAGCGTTATGGACGAAAATATAGATTATTCTTATAGTAGATAAATGTATTACCCAAAGTATTTTCTCTCGTGAATGGAACGAGCAAGATCCACGAGATTGGTGTTAACAAACTTATCACATAATGTTACATATGTAAAGTAAATATATTTCACAATAGTTAATATTTTTTCCTTTTTCTTTTAAATGTGCAATATCTCGAGAACGGTTCATGCTAGCGTTCTAAAGTTTATGTCAATTGATTTCTAAAGAAAACTTACTTAAATGATTATTTACGTAACTTTTTTGGAAGCTTTGACTTTTTAATATTTTTTCAAAAGTTCATTCGAAATTTTTTTTTAAGTCTTCCGAACATTCGATTGCGTTTAAATACAAAAGGTTTCTAATATTCACGGATTGTAATTTTTGTACCAAAATTTCGTTCGAATCGCTCTAGTCGTTCGTGAGATATCGACTACACAGACTCACTGACACACACATCACCTCAAAAACGTGATATGTGTTCAGGGATGCTTGAAACGTGCTCTCCCGTCGAAATCTCGAATTCGAATTTTAGACCCCTTCACAATACTTTCGTTATACATTATATTAACTATGTACATAAGGAAAATAATAAGCATAAGTCAAATATAAACAAATATTTAAATAATGAATTCAACGATTTGGCATCATTTTTGCAATTTTGACTATATTTTCGTCAATCTGAGACAAAAGATCGCCAAGCAGGCGCTATTTCCATAGATTATTCGCCAAATGTACCGCCAAGTGTTACAGACAAGCATAGAGAAGAGCATTTCTTATATACTAGAAGATATGCACGTCATATGACTGAATTTCAAATTTTCCAAAACATTACTTCCCATTTGACCTCATTTTTATCAATTTGGCGAGATTTTTAACACTTTTGCGGCATTTTCGTCAATTTGGAACCATTAAAAAAATATATTTACATTTTTACCTACTAGGCTCGGAGGTATAAGTGAAGTGTTTACATTTTTCGTAACACTCTATTTCCTACCACAGAACAGAAACACAGATGTTCCACATAAAATAAAAACTCCGGGAGATTTGCATATTTTTCCGATTCTGAGTCGAATTATTTACCCGATCACAATACCAATATGTAAACACAATATATTGTATTTAATAGTTTGTAAAGAAAGTCACGTGTCATCAGATTTAAGAAAATATTTTCGAAAGAGGACAATGAAAGTAATTCAAAAGAGAATTTCTAAATCAGATTTTTCAACACTATCAGCTTGAAAAACAGAAACGGAAGGACGTTCTTAAAAGGAAAAGGAAATATACGCATACCTTGAAATACATATGCTATCAGTTCAGGAAACAAAGGGAAGTGTCTCCATCAATAAATATGTCCGGTAATTTTTGCTTTCTCTATGCAGTGCAGGGCTGGTTCCAGCGCAACCGCACTGGACGGCAGAATTTACGGACTGTCAAAATTTTGGGTTTTTCATAAGGCACAGTTAACGCAAGATATTGTTTGAATTACTTATATTGTTAAATTTTACTACCTTATAACTTCCGTTATCAAAATACTTGAGATTTTAAGTCTAAAAGAATAAAAACTTCGCAAAATAAAACAATAACACGCCAAATTTATCGCTAACAATAAGAGGCAAAAATAAATTTTAATATTTTTCTTCTAAATATATTTTCATCATGTCAGTCGGGTACTATGTATTTAAGGTGCAATATTCTGAAAATTTCAAATGCACTGGCGGAAAATAAAATCCCAACACAAAGAAGAAATTAGTTTAGAGGAATGAAATTTAGGCAAAGCAATTGTGTAGGTAACATATTTATTTGATTAAAGTTTCAAGGTCACAGGTTAAAGTATGCGCGAGAAGAGCCATTTCAAATATGAAATGGTGGTACATTAATAACCGCTGTAGTCACCACGATTTTGAATGCAAGCATGCAAACGTGCATGCATTGTGTCGTACAAGTGCCGTATGTCATTTTGTGGGATGGAATTCCATGCCTATTGCACTTGGCCAGTCAAATCAGCAACGGTTAATTCTGATTGTGGATGACACTGCATTTGTCTTCTAATAATGTCCCATACGTGCTCCATGGGAGAAAGATCTGGTGATCTTGCAGGCCAAGGCAACATGTCGACACTCTATAGAACAAGTTGGGTGACAGCAGCGGTATGAGGACTAGCGTTATTCTGTTGGAAAACACCCTCTTGAATACTGCTCATGAATGGCAGCACAACCAGTTCAATCACCAGTCTGATGTATAAATTTTCTGTCAAGGTGCTTGAGATAACGACGAGAGTGCTCCAGCTGTCATAGGAAATGGCTCCCCAGACCATAACTCCTGGTGTAGGTCCAGTGTATCTACGCCGCAGTCAGCTTGGTTCCGAGCGCTCACCTGGTCTCCTTCTTACCAAAATACGACCATCACTGGCACCAAGACAGAATATAAGACCAAAATTTTTAATAATTAATGCATCAATAAGGCCTCATTTTCATTAACGTGGCGTCATTAATTGCAATTATGATGATATTTTTGATAATCTGGGTCGAAATACCGCAAGTTGGCAATATTTTCATAGATTATTCGCCAACTTGGGTGCAAGTTAGGACATCCGGCCAAGACTGAAAATATTCCAACTTTATTCCATTATATTATAAGTTCCGACATAAACACGCAGCAATAGTGTGTTCTTTAAAATTATCCACAATCAAATCAACGAAGTCAAATATTTTCCAATTTTGTTGTTGAATGTTGACTTTTTATATTTCAGTTCCATTTTCAAGCTTTGCCAATGGTTTACAAATCAACTTGCACTAGATATTTATATATGTCGCGAAATGTCATATGGCGCACAAGAAAAGGTGTGTATGTGTATGTATGATGCCCTTAAGTCACGCAGAGGTGCCAACTAGTTGAAGATTTCAGTAGTGAAGAAGGAAAGTATCAGTAACTCTAAGGCCTTTTCAGCAGTCAGGTTAATAAGTGAAATATTATTTAAAGACGTGAATATATCCAATTTTAATATACTATTGCCAAAATGGTTGCTTTTTTTTTTGCCTAAATCATTGTTTTAATGCCAGTTTTAGGAAAATGTTTCTTCACAAGGTTCATACCTATTTTACAAATTGGGCAGTGTGTATGCGAAAATGACTAAAAAAGACCCTTAATAATTAACCAGAAAATAAATATATGCTAGTTTAATTTATCTAATATGCATTATTTAGAAGAGAGAGATGGATGAAAAATATAGTAATGGACTAGCGGCGATTCACGAAAACATAAATTAAATTGCGCAATCATACTGTATATCTGAAAATAATTAAAAAATTAACCAGAATAGCAAAAGTACTCTCAGCAACTCACAAGAACATAAATTGAATTACGCAATTGTATTGTGTATGCGAAAATAATTTAAAAACTAACCAAAATATGAAAAAACTAGTTTAGCCAATTTAATATACAATATTTAGAAGATAGCATGCCTGCCAGCATCTTCTTCTATATAATAAAAGGCAATGTCTGTCTTATACACTATACGTTCAGCGACCGCGCGTCGGAGGGCTACGAAATTTGCCAATCGGAGACCGGGGAGACCTCAGGATCGCAATTTTAAAGACGTCATGATTTTAAATTTCTCGACATTCCGCTCAGTTCTTCAACGGCATTCCCCCCCCCCCCCCCCTCCATCCATCCGCAGCAGTTTCTTCCCCGTCTCCATGGAGACCGCGCTTTCGGTTTTAAATGAATTAAGAGCCTAGCATAAGTGTTGTATACATCGGGCGAAATTATTATATTTATATGATATTTTAAATAATTTAAATAATTGAATTATGGTGGTTTGAATTGTGGTGATGTATTTGAAATTATTATATTTATGGATTGGTGGAACGATATGGATGATTTTTTATTTTAAATGGATATTTTAATTTATGGATATTTTAATTTATAGATATTTTAAATGGATATTTCAAATAATGGAACGATGGAACGAGGATGGTGGAATTAAGAGCTTAGCATATGGTCATTATAAAATTTAAATTAGCGCGCGGGACGTTAGCGCGCGAGAATTGCACTCGGTAGGCCTGGGTTCGATTCCCACCACTGACGCGGAGTACGATCACGTTAAACATATGGGTCGATAAGTTCTTCCGAGGGGTTGGTGGTAGGGGAAGGAGGGTACGGTCCCTGTGGACGCCTCCCCCACTGGGTTCCGGTCCAAATTGGGTGAATAAAAAGAAAGTTATGGAGATTGTCGCGGAGGGCGCGGTAGCCCAGTAGTTAGCGTGCGGGAATTTCACTCGATAGGCCCGGGTTCGATTCCCGCCACTGGCAAAACTGCTGCCGTGTTCACGCGGAGTACGATCACGTTAAACATGTGGGACCGTAAGTCCTTCCGAGAGGTTGGTGGTAGGGGAAGGAGGGTACGGTCCCTATGGATGCTTCCCCCACTGGGTTCCGGTCTAAATTGGGATGTTTTAATTATGGATATTTTAAGTGGATATTTTAATTTTATGGATATTTTAAATGATGGGACGAAAGAACGAGGATGATGGAAGTAAGAGCTTAGCTTATGGTCATTATAAAATTTAAATTAGCGCGCGTGAATTGCACTCGGATGTCCGGGTTATATTCCCGCCATTGACGCGGAGTACGATCACGTTAAACATATGGGTCCGTAAGTCCTTCCGAGAGGTTGGTCGTAGGGGAAGGAGGGTACGGTCCCTGTGGATGCCTCCCCCACTGGGTTCTGGTCTAAATTGGGTGGCACTTCCTGGCCGTCCAAAGAGTTACCTTACACCTTTCTGGTAGGTCGCGCCAACGAGTTTGCCACGGTCAGAATTTTCAAGGGTAGCGAACAGGCTGGTCGCCAAAGGCGGCTAGTATATAATAAAAGACAATGTCTGTCTGTCTTATACACTATACGTTCAGTGACCGGCGTCGGAGAGCTACGAAATTTGGCAATCGGAGACCCGGGGGGAGGGAACACGTGAAAACCGATTTTTAAAATTTGAATTATTTTTTTAGTTATTTAATGTTTTATGCAATTTCGACCGTTTTTTGCCCTTTTTCCTCCACGATCCAGGCGTCGTAGAAAAAAAAAACAAATCACACCAGCGGAAAGAGCAGACAATAGCGAGTAAAATATATCAATTTTAATTTCTAATATTTTTTAAAGATTTTAAAATAAAAGTCACTTTTGGCTCAAAAAAACGATTTTTGGTTTTTAAATTATCGCATAGTAAAAAGTAATTTCGACTAATAATTTACATTTTTAGAAAAGTCAAAGATCTAGCATTCTGACAAGTCCAATCTGGTCAAGAAATAATTATAAATATCCACAGGATCGCGATTTTAACGACCTAAGGATTTTCAATTTCTCCGCTAACCGCGTTTTCACCCGTTCAATTTTTTCCCCGTCTCCATGGAGACCGCCCTTCTGGTTTTAAATGAATTAAGATATGTGTTGTATACAGCGGGTGAAATGATTATATTTATATGATATTTTAAATGGATATTTTAAATAATTTAAATGATTGAATTATGGTGATGTATTTGAAATTATTATATTTATGTATTTGTGGAGCGATATGGATGATTGATGGAACGTTTTAATTTATGGATATTTTAAATGATGGAACGATGGATATTTTAAATTTATGGATAAATAATAATAATATAGATAAATAATAATAATAATATGTATAAATAATAATTTTAAATGATGGAACGATGGAATGAGGATGATGGAATTAAGAGCTTAGCATATGATGATTATAAAATTTAAATTAGCGCACGGGAATTGCACTCGGTAGGCACGGGTTCGATTCCCGCCACTGCCAAAACGGTCACATTAAACATGTGGGACCGCTAGTCCTTCCGAGAGGTTGGTGGTAGGGGAAGGAGAGTACGGTCCCTGTGGATGCCTCCCCCACTGGGTTCCGATCTAAATTGGGTGAATAAAAATAAAGTTATGGAGATTGTCACGGAGGGCGCGGTAGCTCAGTGGTTAGCGCGCGGGAATTGCACTCGGTAGGCCCGGGTTCGATTCCCGCCACTGCCAAAACTGCCGCCGTGTTCACGCGGAGTACGATCACGTTAAACATGTGGGACCGAATTATGGTGAAGGACCGTAAGTCCTTCCGAGAGGTTGGTGGTAGGAGAAGGCGGATACGGTCCCTGTGGATGCCACCCCCACTGAGTTCCGGTCTAAATTGGGTGGCACTTCCTGGCCGTCCAAACAGTTACCTTACACCTTTCTGGTAGGTCGCGCCAGCGAGTTTGCAACGGTCAGAATTTTCAAGGGTAGCGAACAAGCTGGTCGCCAAAGGCGGCTAGTTAGAGAATAAAAATCCAAGTCAGCGTATAATCTGTTCAATATCACTTAGGGGAAAACTGGGAAAAAAAATTTTTACATCACACAAAAAATGTATGCTTTTTCTTTTAAAAAGAAAATGAGGACTCATTTTAACATTGAAAATGCCTACTGCAAAAGAAAAATGTTTTACATAGTGTATAAAAAAGCATATCAGTAGCATAAGCACACTGGCTCACTGAAACAAAATATGCTCACTTCTGAAATTGAAATTTAGTTAATTAAATAAATGTAAATAGAAAAATGCTTTTGGGACTCTATATTACCTAGAAAATAGGGGGGGGGGAGGATTCATTGTGTATTCATTTTGAACATATTTGAAGAGAAATAATTCTTCATTTTTATATAAACTGCAAAAATGTAAAAGTATTGCAACTGATTTTAGATTCTATCAAGAATAAGATAGATGGAAAAGGATGTTTAAACATTACATAGCATTAAATCAATACACGCGAAGTTGCACTTAAAAAACAATAAATATTGTACAAAAAAAATAATTAATAATGAAACATACTGCAAAGAAATGAATGTATTGCATTTTTTAATTCATATAATTTAAAACTCACCATGGATGATAAAGGATGTTTAACATTACATGCCAAACTAATCTATATATCGGAATTCCACTCATTTATTTAAAACAGTATCCAACCATAAAGTGAAAACCGTGTTTAGTACTAGTTCATGCATGGAAGACAAAATGGCGGCCGCAAGTTCAATCGAAATTCCCTGTAACAGAGAATTTTTATTGAAAAATCCTTTACTTTAGAGAATTCTAAAAAAATTGACAAAAACCGAGAGATTCTTGTTAAAAATCTGGAAACCTGGAGAAATCACCAAAATCCGAGAGTTTCCCGGAAAAACCAGTAGATTTGTCAGCCATGAGATGGAGATGGATGGAAAAAGATACAGTGGACTCTTGGCAATTCACGAGAGACAAGAACATAAAACTGAATTCCGCAATCGTAATATATATACGAAAATAATTAAAAAATTAACCATAGTAATTTATCAGAAACGAAAATAAGCTAGTTTTGTCAACCTAACATGCAATCTTTAGAAGGATGGAGATGGATGGAAAACGATACTGATGTCCACCCGACGATTCACGAGAAAGCTGATTGCGCAATCGTACTGTTTATACAAATATAATTAAAATAATTAACCAGAATTTGAAAAGAAACTAGTTTAGTCAATCTAATATGCAATATCTAAAATATGGGGATGGATGGGGAAAAGATACTAATGGACTCTCGGCGATTCACGAGAGCATAAACAGAATTGTGCAATTGCCAGTGGCGGCTCATGAACGACATGTAGAGGGGGGCGCTCATCTATGTATGTAAGCCTATATATGTGCTAGTAATATATATATATATATATATATATATATATATATATATATATATATATATATATGTGTGTAAAAAGTAGAAATAGTTTATAGATATTATCTATCTATTTCTTTAGAAACATACATTTTTGTGTTTGCTTCTACAAAACACTTGGACTTGAAAAACAGTTTTGAAGAGTAAAACAAATCCTGATTTAGGCTTAGATCTTGTCCACGTATATAGCGTTTGTGCTTGGATTTCATCTGTTTTTCTGTTATCGATTCCATACCATTGCTTTTTTATACTTTTATTTGATTTGATGATTCGAAATTTGTATTTTTTTCCATTTGCGTGAAGATTTGCTGATTTATACTTTTATTTTGTAAGCTTGTTAGAATGTTAGGTTTTTCGAGTTACAGCTTCACACTTTCCTTCATTAGGCCTTCAAACCTTTACCTCCCACCTGCTCGCTCGTTCATAACATTCCTGAACACATATGGACGCACCCTTCTGGTGAAAACATTACATAGTACTAATTTACATTAAAGTAAAATTGTGGGGCTAGTGAAACTAAAAGTTACGTCCAGGAAGGTGTTTTTTAATGGCAGTTTTTTAATGGCAACCCCCATTTTTTAAAAATCTGAAAATGAGTCCATTTGATGGCCTATTAGTTGGTAATAAATTGCTAGTTGTAGAATAGTGTGTTTTGCCTGATAAATTTTATATATCTTGTTTTAAATTACATGTTTTAAGCATTTGTATTACGTTTAAAATGGCACAAAATACAATAGATTGTGTGAAAACATCATTTAATCATATTTCAAAGATAAAACATAAATAACTGGTGTTTTATTTGTACAATTACATTACATTTCGAAGTCAAGAATGAAAACATTTGATAAAAAATTTCAAAAAATGAGAGAAAATGGCTGTATATATTTGCTGGTTTCATTTCTTTTAGATGAAATATTTGCAACCACATACTTTGCTAATGTTTTAACTCAGTTCATTCCAAATTATATTTCTTTAGCTAGTACACATCAAAGTCTGTTGAATATCTTAAATATATTTTACGAGGTTAATATACAGGTTAATATTCTATTAACCTTGAGTACACATTACAAATATAACAGTTACTGTAGCACACTGTATTTCAATAACATATTTTTTTACAATTAGTATTGCAATTTTTTTTATTTTGAATAAAAAATAATAATTTTCACAGTTAGCCTTCTAGGTAATAAACAATTTTTTAGTAGTATATTGTTAAAGTTACCAATAGGTCTATGGAAGAATTAGGCACAGTAAATCTGTTACATATTTCTCAGCGCATTTTGGTCAAAAGTGTTGAGTCATGAAGATAGTCCAAGAGGAGTAAGAATTCCTACTTTTAGCAGCACATTTTCTAATGGCACTGAACATTAATCTTTCTTCTTTCTAGATTGCTCTGGAATCCTTTAGTTGGACCATGGAGATGCATAAATGACACAGTAATGTCTTTGAGTTCTTGAGATATACCCGTAATCTGTCCCATCTACCAATTATTGTCATAAATACACCCAGCAAACTCACTTGGAAATCACTTATTGAGTAATGTTTTTTTACCTGGCTGGATGTTTCAACTTGCTGTTTAATTATATGTCCCAAATAAACCCCCTTTTTTAACCAACTAGTAACGTTTTGATTGTATTCCTACAAAACATCAGAAATGTAAACAAGTGATTTCTAATTGTCAAAATTTCGAAATTTCATTTTTTATAATTTCCATAACACAAAGAGCATGAGCTATATCATAGATTGTATCATCAAACACTGCAACTAAACTTTTTATCTCTTTACCAAAATATGCAATCCATGTAAATAGTGAAATCTGAACATTTTGTCAGTGGTAACTGTGAATCTCATTAGGCAGTATCACTGTCCAATTCTCAGCAAAATCAAAATGCAAAACTAAAACTTCAAAACTTTCACAGATATCTTTGCTTCCTTTATCCCTTCTCTTTGGATTTTCTTAATTTTGCTATGAGAAATTGATTTCTTCACCCAATGTTTTATATCTTAAAGAAACTTGTCAGCACATACAGATTTTCTTATGTCACTACCTTCCCTAATGTCAAATGCAACTTCTTCATTCAAGCATAGAGTTTCAACTGTCAGTGCCTCTGTGTCGGGCAGTCAACACACTTTTGGAGCTAACAATCTTCATTGTTTATTTTGTCACAAACACTTTTGTAAAAGAACTTCTTCCTCAATTTGTGTTTTTGTTATATTTCGGAGAACTGTACATATAAGTTTCAGATTACTGCAATAAATACAAATGCATACTGCTTGTATTGGTTGAATTTTTACCCACCTTGGACATTGAGTGTAAAACTTAAAAAGACCAATTTCATTACAAAATACTATAAATTTATGAGGAGTATTTTTAGTAAATTGAAATGTAATATGAACAGAGTAAAACATTAGCGAAGTATAAAATAAGGTTACAAATTTTTCACCTAAAAAAGAAATGCAATCGGCAAAAATATACTGCCATGTTCTACTCATTTTTTATTACATGTTTTTATTCTTGACTTTGAAATGTAATGTAATTATACTAATAAAACACAAGTTATTTATGCTTTCTTTGAAATGTGATTAAATGAAGTTTTCATGCAATCTATTGCATTTTGTGACATATTAAACATAACACAGAAATGCTGAAAACATATAATTTATATATATATATATATATATATATATAATTTACCAGGCAAAAACACACAATTCTAAAATGAGCTATTTATTAACAACTAATAGGCCATCAAATGGACTCATTTTCAGATCTTTAAACAAGAAAGATCAATCATGCATAAAGCATTGATTATGAAACACTTTCCAACTGCAATGCAATTTTATTTAAACAGCTCTAAAATATGATACATTTAGCGGTAATATTTTTAAAATTATCACAATACTACATTAATTTATTATATTTGAAAACTTAAAACTTCATCAAAAAAAATGAACAATGAATGAAGCAATAATTAGATGAATTTTTTAAATTTAAAAAATATATATACTTCTGTGTTTAAAAGACACCCCTTTTTACATTGTAATACAAGAGAAAGTGATTGGCAATCCAATATTTATAATTTAACAGCAGCTCCTTTAAATATTACGCACTGCTCCAAAACAAAAAATTCTGAAGACATCGACTCTATATCAAAATATCAGAACTGTGGTTTTTTAATTTTTCGCTGCCAAATGAAAAACACATATAATGCTTGTCATTGTCAAAATTATTCCCTTTCATTGGACAGCTTCCTTAAACTTAATATGGAATATTCCACTTGAGTTTTACAGCCCATTTAGCAACTGACCTAAACTACTTTCACAATGTATGATTCTCTTTTGGCTGGCATACAGACTTATTATGATAAAAGGTATTTAAAATCTAACCACTCTAGTATATGCAAAGATTATTCTAGAAATTTGTCGGTGATGGAAAATTTTATTGCAGATTCAGACACACAGTGCACTTAGTTTACCGAGGAGCGGTCACGCCACCTTTTGCAACAAGTTAAGTCGCATCAGATCTGAAATACCTACAAAAATATATGGTTTGACCTTCAACATTATTTTCATAGTCTGTTTCTACATGACAGGTGGGACACTGAAGTTTCATGTTTCACTATGCTCTCTAATCTTAATCTACAGCATGGGCTTTCGTCCAGATGTCTCTGTAAAATGGTATTTTATATAATACTTTTGGCACAAAGCACAGAACCAGGGTCCCCACAAAGGGGGGGGTCAATTGGGGCCATGGTACTGGGGCCCAGCAAACGATAGGGGCCTGTGGAAAAATATTTTTTCAACATTATTTGTGCATATGAATTTGTAATAAAAAATATTTTATGATACAATATCGCATATTTTACGCAAGTATAGAATAGATTTAAAGCAAACGCAAGTTATAACCCGCAAGAGGCCTAAGAGCCGGAACACAGAAACAAATTTATAACAAATGGTATCCAGCGGCAGGATCCATTACAACATGGTATCCAGCAGCAGGAGAATGATAAATTCATAACAAATGGTGGCAGCTGGTGACAGATCATAATAATTGGACTGTCAGAAACCATCGGAATCTGAAACGAATGAAGCGCCTTTGGAATAGAGCTACGGAGCAACACCAGAGAGGTCGATGACCGCAGGACGGACACAGAATCCGCAGAGAAGGAAGGACTGAATGATTTTCCCACCCGCGACCGAAGAAAGTTCCTTTAAGCCCTAGAGTTCCATAAGATCCGCAACCCAACACCCGAGCAACGTCGGAGATCAAAGACCGAACGACAGCAGAGGATCGGAGCACCCGCCAAAAACGATTGAGTCCCAACACAGAACCAGTATTCCACAACGAGAGACAGCACCCACGAAAACTAATATCAACAACGGAGGGTGAGTGCAGCGAAGGGGTAAGTGACAATTTTTTACTTTTGGTTATAGTGTAACTCAGGATCGATCTTGTAACAAAAAAAAAAAATAGAAAAGGGGAACTAGGAGATCTTTTAATCGAGCTAGAATTTTGGCAGGAAAATTGGTTAGCCAAAGCTCGGATTTAACTAACTATATTAGGATTAAGCATTTAAATGAAAAAAATATTGTATGTTTTGTTTAATGCAGAGTAATTTTGTTTAATATACTGTAAACTTTAGTAATGCATATTATTTTCATTCAATACATATTGAGTTCGTTTAAGTTTTAAATAGAACTAAATACAGGAATATAGCCAGCCTCATTAAGAGACTGGTGTAGAAAATATTAATACATTATTTTGCATAAGTATAATTATAATTTTTATCGTAAGATGGCATTTCTGGCATGGGCCAAAAAAGCAGACTTAGCTAAATTAGTGGCCGAACTCGTAGAGTCGGTACCGCAAAATTTAAAAATTGTTGAATTAAGAAAGTTAATTTTGGAAAGCGCAGATTATGAGGAAGAGCTAGCAGAAGGGATGTAACGGGTATTGTAGCTGAAAGGGAGGAAATTCGGAAACAGGAACAGTTTAAATTAAACTTAGAATCCCAAGAAAGGTTGCAGTTAAGAGAATATTCGGGCGGAAAGTCGCAATAGCACTGAGAGTCCGATGGTAAGCGTAGAGGCAGGGGCGCAGATGAGGTTTCGGACGGTGGAGGAGACAGTCAGGATAATAAGACTGCTAACAGTCAAAGTACCCACACGGTCTGACCAGTGGGTGTATTTTTTCTCAAGTTTAGAGAGGGCATTCACTTCTGAGAGCATACCGCTTGAATTCAGGGTGACAATTTTGTTAAATTTACTGGGGGACAGAGCGGCGAATTTGCTGACCCAGGTTTCGGAAGAGCAATATGGAAATTATGAGGTAGTAAAAGGAGTTGTATTAGAAAATTTTCAACCTTTGCCTCACGTATGCTTAGAAAAATTCCGGAAAGCGAGCCATCGGGCGAACGAAAATTTCATTCAGTTCGCGACTCAGGCGACGTCCATGTGGGACTATTATTGCAAATTAAAGGGGGCAATGGATTTTGAGACCGTAAACCAATTTGTGGTAGCGGACAAAATTACCCAGGGACTGGACGTCAAGACCTATGCCCATATAGGTATACGGCAAAGTGATGGGTGGTTTAAGCCCAGGGAACTGGCCAGGGAGTGCGATTTGTACTTTGCGGCCAGGGGTAAATCATATGCAGCGGCGGGGCCAGGAAATGGCAGGGCTAGTGAAAATGAGAAAGAGGAACGGGGTAAATTCCGATCCGAGGGCGAAAGAGCCTGGACAAATATTGGTGGACCCATAAATGGGGGAAAAAAGGGCCAATGTTTTATATGTGGGTCAAAGTACCATTTTAAATGGAACTGTCCTCAAAGGAGGCAGGGGAGGCCGAATGGTCTAAAGGACACTAGCCGGAGATGGGAAAACACAGACGCACCGCTGACCAAAGGGAGGCTCCACGAGTTACTGGCCACAGAGTCGTTGCCAGGGTGGATGCAGTTAGGGCGGAGTATCCGGAAGTTACGGAAAGGAAACCGCTATGCAGTTTAGAGAGAGTGCAGGTGAGTGTAGATGGAAAATTGGCATGGGCACTTGTGGATTCGGGTGCGGAAATTACGGTCGTAAGTGTTGGAAAATTTAAAAATTTGAAGCTGAAGTTGAATAGCAAAGTATGCACTGGCATAGAATCAATAAGTGTTGGCTGGGTCATGAAAGCACACAGATCCAGTTTCAAAGAAAAACATTGTTCACTTTATTTCGTGAAAAACATAACTAGGCAAGTTACACATTCTCGGTAATTTTCCATGCCACAAAACGTCAAAAAAATACTATGTACAAAAAGGTTGCAGTAATCAATAACCAGGCAGAAATTCCTTGAAGCATTTGGTAGTAAGAAACTATACTACCTCTACATGCTGGTCTAAACTGACCACATCTGCATCCATTTCGACTAAAAACCGTCGTCAAACGAATATTCCGCAGTGCTTCTGTCTAAAGCATTTCTGTCTGCCTGCATCAGATTATCAGCGTCTAATCGATCGTCGTGATCGTCTTATTAAGTCGTCTCAGTCATCTCAATAAGTTTGAATTGAGTCGTCATCTGTCGACTCATGTCTTGTCGACTTCTTGTCTGATTGCTTCAAGAAAACTCTGCCCTATATATCCGAGAATGGACAGTTCCGGAAACGCCCCCGGATATGCAAATCAGATGCGTACGCATTGAGAACTGATTTGCATGAAACCTCATGTTCAAAAATGTCACGGTTCACGCCGGTGAACGGGAAGAGTCATTCATATTAAATTTGCATAAACGCCCGTTCACGGGAACGTGAATCACGATGTATTGATGTTTTTCCAACAGTAAGGAGCGACATAGCGCCAGGCGAATCGCGGACGGAGGCAGCGGCTATACGTTTACAAGGAGTATTCGGGTCGACCGTAGAATGTCCATTGATAAATATCCCTTTAGGAATGGTCAGGAAGGAGAGCGATAGTGCGCCCCAACAGAAAGTTTTATGTGCGGTCGTGAAGGATATGGTAGAGGAGGTATTGTTACCGCCACAGGTAAAAAGGGAGTTAGAGAAAAATTCTAGAGCTGGGAAGGCGAATGCCATAGACCCAGGTAGGCGCGAACCAATTCCGGAGGGCGCAAACGAAAGCGAAACGTTTTACAAACCCCAGAGAGGGTCAGTTTCAAATTTTGAAGTAGAAGCAGGGGGAGAAGCCGCAAAAGGCGAAAAACTAAAGGGAGCTGAGTTCCCGCAATCGCAGATGTCTGCGAAGGAACAAAGAAGGTGTGCAGAATTAGAGGATCGAGCCAAGATATGTGGAGGATATGTAGTTTACACCGAAAATATGTTAGGAGAGAGAGAGGGCCAATTAGTCGTCCCGAAAGTGAAAGTAACCAGGGCGGAAAGGAGACGACAAACGAAAGTGAGGCCACTGGAAATTCTCCTGCTACAAGCAGAGACCGGGTGGGGCAACACCGATAGTCAAGAGGTGAATAACGGACAGGTAGATGTACCGGATGGCGAGAGGAAGAAATATCCCAACAAGATTAGGGACCGAGAGAGTGAAAATGCGAAAGCTGAAATGAAGGAACGAGGACTTTCGGTTTCGAAACAGAAAGCTCCGAGATTCCACGAAAGGGCTTCAGTTCGAGAGTATCCAGGCAGAAAGATACGAACCCCTGACTATGGCAGGGAAGGGGGGATGGAGAGATTCTATGATTCTTCAGCACAGTGGAAGAGAGGTATAGGATAGGAGAAGGCAGAATCCAGGAAAGGGGGAGGGGGAGATGTGTTTTGAAAGTGGGTCAGAACATATTCCTCCAGGCTCGGAGCCGCAACCAACCAGCTGACTGAAGCAGGGAGGGGGCGAAGAGGAGAAGAAACGTTAGTTTCGATATCGCCGGAGTTTTACATGAAAGCTGAGTAGTATTTTGAGTGTTCATATGTATGGGAGATGATCAAGTGTATGGTTTATATAGCATAAATTGATAGAAGATTTTTTGAATCGTTAATTTATGTAAAGATATATGTGTCGGGTAGTGTAATATTAGATTATCTATTAGTGTTTATGGTAGTTGATTTTTTTTTTGTTTTGCTTCTGATGTTATACTATTTGGCCGGGATTTCTGGGAGAGTTATAATGTTGCAATGGAAGTATATAATATGAGATCCTGGGTGGCAGCCAAAGTAAATAGTCACTAGATACCAGGCATATACCCAGCAACCATGTGTTTTACAACCAGTTATTCAGAGGTGAAAAACCCGTGAAAGAATGCCAGAAACTCTGGACTTAAGAAAATTTTATTATGTATGTAGACTCTGACACTCTAACTTTTAGGTGTGCACTATAAGAACTGAACATGCATAAACTTTGAGTGCATTCTGACAACAGATTTGGCATAGCAGGAGTGATATGTGTGTTACGAGCGGTTGCTCATTATCAGACAGTTGTGTGGGGTAATAAGGATCAATGGACCTGTATTCGGACGATCCTCAAAGAGTGTAATGTTGTAGTGTTATTATAAGTGAATTGTGTTTTTGGAAAAAGCTGGGTATTTAACCCTAGTTTTTCTCTGGGTAGGGCATGTGAGGAACCCGTCATTTTTCGAGCCTATTTTCAGCCATTTTCAGAACAGTTTCAGAGTTCATACACCTTAAGACTGCCTGCATTGCAGTTTTTGGAAAACAAGGCTATAAAACTCTGTCATCACAGTCTGATTTCGGAGAAATGCACCCATTTTGAGCCGTCATCAGAGAAGGGAGAACTAATCCCAGAGGAGAGCGTTAGGTGGTCTATGATATGAAGAGCTTGGAGAAAACATTCCAAAAGCTTAGTCAGGGTGGTCCTCAAATTCTGGACCAGAATATATACACGAAAGAGACGCTTTTCGAGAGAGGCGAGACAATTTTCGTAGAGACAGGTCGCACTTTTGGTGCTCCTGATGCACAGGTTCTCGCCCTCACCAGAATGTTATTCTGTAACCTTTGATATTCCTTGTCATACTATAATAAAAGCTTATTTTCTTTATCAACGATGCCTGTTTTATCCAGACTTGGAGAAATTCATTATTATTATCGTTTTGTCACTGATTCGAACTCACAAATTTTGAAGGGAACGGCTACGTGCATTTAAGTCGGCACATTTTACTTTATGTGCACTGACCGGACTAACGCTACTGAATCAGCAATCATGCAGAGGCCTGAAAGAGAGCCGGAATGCAGAAACAAATTCATAACAGTCTCTTTAATTATATTTCTAGATAAACCACTGCTGCTTCTGCTAAATCTTCATGACAACGTGCAATATAGAATCTTTTTAAACTGATTTTAAATTTTTGCATGCCAACAAGTGATTATGGGCCCAGCAAACACTGTTTATCTAGTCCTTTTTTAAGTTTAAACGAGCTTCGAGAAGGGGGGCCGCAGCTGCATAAAACAAAATATAGCGAAACCCGAAATGGAGAAATTGAATAGAGACAATTTTTCAACATGGATAGAAATCAAATTTGCACTGATGAATGATAGCCTATATGGATTTATTACGGGAACAGAGGGAAAACCGGGTGAGCAAGCCATCAGAAAGGAAAACTTGGAGTACCAGAGAAGGAAGGAAAAGAAGTTGTCAATACTGTACTACAGTCTGAAAATAGAATATCGTGACTGTATTTCTGCAGTAGAGGAACCATTAGCAGCATTAATAGAACATTTTGATCCCAAGTCCAGGGCTGGTCTAATGAAACTGTTTGATAACTTTTTTAATGAAAGACCAATCCCAGGTGAACCAATTGGACTCTTTATATCAAGGGTAAAAAGATTAGTGTCCAAACTGAAGGATGCCGGCCATCCAATGGCCGAGGTCTTAATGTCATTCCAGACAATATGTCATCTAAGTGATGAATTTAGAAGGATAGTATGGACTCCATATAGACTACCATATGACCAATTTACCTCAAAGCACATTGAAGCTGATTTGACTGCGGAAGAGGAGCGGATTGCCCAGCAAAGACATGATGAGCAACAAAATGGAAGTAAGACTTTATTAGCTTACTGTGTGCCTAAATCTAAAAATGTATCTAAAAATGCAAAAGTATATAATTTTAAAAATGTAATTACTAAAAATGTAAATTTAAATAAATGGGTAGGCCCTTGCCATGTATGCAAGGCATATGGTCATCCAAAAGCAGACTGCAAACTGTATCATGCAAAATTAAGTGAAATTCAATCAAGCATTGAAAATTGTAATACTGAATCGACCGACAAATTCGGTTAGGTTGTTGACACGGCAGCAACTATGCATTTTTGCAACAATTTGGACTTGTTCAACAAATGTAAAGAGCTTAAAGGGACAACAATGTCCTTAGCTGCCGGTGATCAAGGAAGCCCAATTGAAGGTGTCGGATCGATCAGTATGTATGTCAAAATGAATAATGTTAAAAATTTAATTCACTTAACTGAGGTTATGTATTCACCTAAATTGAGGAGAAACTTAATTGCTGCTTCAATTTTAGAAGAGCAAAATTGCAATTTCACAGATACAAATGATACAATTACTTTTTACAAACCAGATGGTAGTAAATGGTTTTATGCCAAAAGGCAGAATGGCTTGCATTTCCTCAGGCCTCAATATGAGACTAAAGCCAAGAATTTTAATGTTGAAAAATCAACAGGCAATAAAATTATTAAGCCTAAAGCTAAAAATGTAAAGTCTAAAATTTCTAGTGATTTTAAAAATAAAAGTAAAAGTAATTTTAAAGTTAATGGTTCATGTGCTTCTAAAACTAAAAATGTTAATCCTGATTTTAAAACTTCTTGCATTTCTTTTAAAAATCTAAATGTGAATACTAATTTTAAGACTTGTAAATCTGTAAAAAGTAATGACAATTGCAGTAATACCAGTAACGTTTTTAAAAGTAAAGTTGTAAATTTTAGTGTTAGTGTTTTTAGAAACCTAACAAGCCTTGTAAATATGATGTATTTAAAAGTTCTAATCATGTAAAATCACCCATTGAAGCTGGGAGAAACACAAGGCTATGGCATAAAAGGTACTGTCACATTAACTTTGACTATTTACACCATACATGTAAAGTATCTTCTGTTAAAGGATTGCCAAACATCAGTGTTAGAAAAATCAACTGCAAATTAGCAAAAATGAGAAGAATTTCTTTTAAACTCATAGGAAGAATTAGATCTGATAAACCATTGGAACTAATCCATATGGATGTTTGTGGACCTATACCAAAACCATTGCGTGGAGGAGCTAGGTATACTTCTTATCATAACCGATGATTTTTCCTGCAAAGTAACAGTTTAGTTTATCCTATGAAAAGAAAGTCAAATGTTTTTGATAGATTTAAACAATTTCAGCATAGAGCGGAAAGATTTTTAAATACCAAAATTCTAAGCGTCAGGACTGACAATTGTATGGAATTAATTTTACCACACTGAATTTGAAAAGTTTTTAGAAACACAAGGCATTAAAGCAGAAAAGACAAACACATGCACACCCGAACAAAATGGGGTTTCGGAGAGGTTTAATTTAACAGCTTTAAGTTGTGTTCGGACAATGTTAAATGACAGTAATTTGAAAGACAATTTTTGGGCAGAAGCTTTACTCTGTTTTACATTATGTTAAAAATCGGATATGGCACAAATTCAAGAATCTAACGCCGATCGAGTTATACAGAGGCAGGAAACCATCAGTTGCTCACCTCAGGGCATAGCATTTGGATGTCAAGTTTTTATAGGCAAGCCTAAACAACTAAGGGGGAAATTTGACATGACGGCACAAGAGGGCATTATGGTAGGATATGCTTTAAAAACTCGCGGATATAGGATCTGGCTCTTGAATGAGGGGAAGATAGTCGAGACTAACGATGTAAAATTTATTGAAGAGTGCAAAGCAGAGGAAATCGGTTTGGGACCCAATGAAACGCAGAAATTCGCAGTTTTCCCAAACTTTCATCGGAATTCCTTGATTTTTCCCTAATATTTCCAGGTTTCCCAGGTCTGTGGCCACCTTGCAAATTTACGTTTAGAATATACAATTACAAATGATTGTGTTGCATAATACACATGAATGGAGAAGGTCACTGTCTGCTCCGTACCTACATTTCAATGTTTTTAGGCAGTCTTGTAATTAATCTTCTGGCTACAAAAGTGCATATGCAAGTGATTTTTTCTCACTCATATTCGACACCTAGTTATGCCAAATTATTGCTGCTTTCTATTCTACTTTATACCAGCATTATTTGTTAAAGATAAATATTTATTAGAGAAATGAATCAAAGTCTGTAGGTAATATTAATTTAAAGTGAAAATTTCTTGATCTGAAATACTAATTATGCAGCTGCTTAAATTACAAATTTCTTCAAATAACACCGATGTACAATTAAGTGCTATATGTTAATGACATAAATCAGTAGTATCAGTTTTGTAGAAGGTAAATCTATGTTTAGTATCAATTTCATAGCAGACAAAATGCATAATTATAGGAGGTCACAAATGCACATAAATAAAATTTTTTCACAAGAATAAATAATGTTCACAAAAATTTATTAACTTTTACTTTTTTATTTATTATTTAATATGTTATCAATGGAATGAGAAACCTAAACTAGTAGAAAAATTTACTTTTTCATCTCACAAGCCTACCTATCTAGACTTGTCTGACAAGGAGTATATGGAGAGGGAAAAAGACGATTCATCAGAGGAAGATCAAGACATTGCAGAAAGCAGTGAGGAAACGGGGTCCTCTGGTGATAATCGTCCAATTCCTGATCCAGATACTACTTGGGTCAGAAAAGTTATTCCAAGAATGACAGGATCTAGAAAAGATGTTTATTACTATTATAAAGGAAAGGGACCAAGGTTAAGGTCACTCACAGAAATAAAGTTTTTGTGAGAAAAATAAAATAAAATTTAATGAAAAATCTTTCAATTTCAAGGGGGTTGAGGTTGACTCATAAAAATCGATAAAACTGACCCAGGATTTTTTGACAAAAACAAAAATAAATATGTATGTCATTTAAATAAAGCAATCTATGGCCTGCACCAAAGTGGCAGAGAATGGTATCTTGAGCTAGACCAGGTTCTCAGGAAACAAAATTTCATAAAGTTTAGGTGGTGCAATTGTGCATATAATTTCAACAATAAAGCTTTATTAATTGTTTATGTAGATGACATAATATTATTTGTGAATAATCAAAAAGATCTAAATTCTATATATATATAACTTCTCTACTAAAGTCAAAATTTGATATTAAAATGTTAGGTAAAACAAAAATGTTACTAGGTATTGAATTTGACGAAAAACATGATAAACATTTCATACATCAAAATCAATACATTACAAAAATTTGTGATATATTCTCAAAATTTAAATAGCCTGTTTCAATTTTACCCATAGCAAAGGGTTTAGTTTTCAGCAAAGCTGATTGCCCGGCAAATCATTCTAAAATTGAACAAATGAAAAATATACCTTACAGAAACTTATTAGGTTGTTTATCATTTCTTGCAAACAGAACTAGACCCGATATAAGCTATGCTGTTAACGTATCCCAATTTCAGGAAAACCCAGGCATTAAACACTGGAATGTTCTACTTAAACTTCTAGGGTATGTAGATAAAACAAGGGATTTTAAATTAAATTTATCTAATATTCAATCTTTAAATTTAAATTGTTTTACTAATTCTGACTTTGCAGCTAATAGGGATGATAGAGTATCAATGGGAGGCATATTTTTTGTAGATTGGGTACCTATTTCATGGAGAACATTTAAGCATAATGTGTGAGTTTATCTAAAATGGAAGCAGAATATATCTCATTGACTGAATCTGCAAAGGAAATGGTGTGGGTACAAAACATATTACTGGAATGTAATAAGCTTGGCGCTCAGTTAGGAAACAGTGTAATATTCTGTGATAACCAAGCAGCCATTAACTTTTCCAATTCACCCATTGAAAATCATAGAATAAAACACATTGATGTTAAATATCATTTTTTGAGATATCTAGTTGAAAAGAAACTTTTTTAGATTAAATTTGTAAACAGCAAAAATAACAAAGCTGATGGTTTTACAAAACCTATTACCAAAGATGCAATTTTTAAATTCTGTGAAATCTTTAAAACTTCTTAAAAATTCTAAATTGCAATTTGAAATCAAAAATTTAACTTGTCTAAATTGTATACATTGTATTTTCAAATAAACTTCAACCCTTTTTCAAAACCTACATTGTGTAGTTTAGTTAGCTACTGATGTGTTTATACTGTGTGGAGAAAATTTTAAGGTTTTTGATATATACTAAAATAACTTATACAATGTGATGAAAGTTACTTATGTGGTGAAAGTTTAAAAGTTTACAATTTTTTCAATATGATATACAAACTTTTTGATATCCCCTCAACATGTAATTTATATACTGTTGAGTTTATACTGCATGGTGATGGTTTAAGAGTTTTTGAATTTAAAAATGTTATCTCCTGTTTTAACACAGAGATATTTTTAACTTTGTGTTTTCATGTAAAATGTATCATGATATGTTTATACCTTTTAAAGCATTCTCTTAAAATGTAATTATACAATAAAATTTATACATGATATTTTGAAACTCTATAAAGTAGTATGTATTCAATATAAATTTGAAATTTGATTATAAGTTGTATTTTTGTGGTTAAACAACTCAATCTGCAGAAAGGGGCCGATTGTTAGAAAACTTCAGTGTAAACAAGCAACATGTACATTGGTTACAGTATGGTCAAAATCCAAAAAGTTACTGTGTGCTGATTGGCTAATCACATTAGGATAGCTTGTCACTAAGTTTTAATCCCATGTTCCGTATTCCTGCAAATTGAGACACCAACATTCGGAATATGCTAATTTCTACTTAAGAGTTCAACCAATTATAGATTAACATACTCCAGAAAAACATTAACTTCTACTTCGATGATGCAGCACTATTTAAACTTGTGGATGTGTCAGTTGAATCATCATCTTAATGATCATATTGTCTGATCTTCCCACGATCTGTTGGTCGGTTCGTTGATATCTGTTGTCAGATATCGTGATGTTACTGTTCAAACTCTTCCTGTTTCTGGAATGTTCTTATGTTATGCACAATGTTGTACAAGGTTTCAAATGTGATTGCCAGTAAATTGGCAAAGTACGTGGCCAGTTTAATTAGGGCTAGTTTTTCTGTCTGATGTAAATTTTCTAGGTGGTGATGTTTTTTACTTTTTGCAAATACCATATCAAAGCAAATGATATGTGTAGTGTTTATGTTATCCTTCATATTGCTTACGTGAAAATAAATTTAGTTATCTTTCACATATGGTCTCTTCAATGATATTTCTAGATAAACCACTGAGTACTTCTGAATCTTCATGGCGACGTGCAATATAGAATCATTTTAAACTGATTTTAAATTTTTGCAAGCCAACACCTTTTATTTCTCTGGCGTGCGGTGGCATCAGCTTTCTTCGGATGTTATTTTTTACCCTTTCAATTTGTCGAACCTCCAGATGTACGTGTCCAAATCTAAATTTTTGCCTGTAAAGGAATCTATGGAAAAATTTTCCGCAATAATAAAAAACGTCTGCAATTTCATTTTTGAAGTTACACATACGCAAGTGGTAGGCGGGACCCGCCCATGACCAAATAGTGATGGGACGCAATTTGGAGTGGTGGAAATGCCGCCCAGCGCCACCCACTGTAGAATAATCACTGCATATGAAAACAAAAAGAATATATACACAACATTATTTAAGTACAATATGAGCGATTCTTTGAAAAACAGGACATGGGTAGCAAAAATTACTACTCTGATTTTTACCAAATTTGGTACTTTTGTAGTGAAGTAAAACATACAAACATTTCGCTTAATAAAGTTTAAGGTTATATTATAGAATTATTTCAAGCACATAAGATAAAAGGTATTTAGAATATAACCACTCCAGCACAAACAAGAATACATTACATAAAATTATCGATTCTTTGAAAAACAAGCAGAGGTAGCAAAAATTTAAGCTAGTCTAATATTTACAAAATTTTGCACTTTAGTAGTAAAAAGTGTAAACATTTTGTTTATTAATAAAGTTTAAAGTTATATTACTGAATTATTTCAAACAGGTAAAATTTAAACACAACTACAAAAATGTGGGCAATTTACAGGTAGGTATACTACAAGTTTGAGATCAAGAATAATATAACATTTTAGTTTGTTTGCATAACACAAATTACAGAAGTATTTAATTTAAATAATATTAGACTGGAAAAATTTTGTACTTTCTGCAAAGGATTAAGAAAACATGAATAATGTATTTAAGCACAATTAGAATAATAATGTAGTGTTTTGAAAATAAGCTGGATCCTCTTGATCAGTTCTAAACCAACAAACCTGGAGAAAAAAATGGATTCGTTTGGCTAATAACGCAGCTGTATGCTGCATTGTTAATCTATTTGAGCTTATACACAGCACAAGTTTTCTTAATCAAAGGGAGATATTTCTAAAATATATATATCAAACTTCGAAGCATTTTTTTTTTTTTTTTTTTTTTTTTTTTGCGCCCTTGAATAGCAACTCAAATTGTGAAAATACCCTATTGGAAATGTCAATAGTTTCAGAACACAGCACACTTCTCTTTCAATAAAAAAAAGTTCTTCATGCAACCACAATTCTTAAACTTTGCACTGTGGCTGTATATTAATAAAATTAAAATTCTATGTCACAAAATCTCCTTTAAAATCATTGTATGATCTTATAACAAATACAGAACCTGTAGTAAAACATTCTAAAAAGTCAATGAAGTTATTCTATATTGACCTGCACTAATTATAAGCATCTATAATTTTAGAAATTAATTTAAGGGCAGGTTTTAAAAGAATAAAAAAAAAAATAGGTAAAATGGTAACACTAAAATTTTTACTCTATATATCTTTCCTTTTCTGTGGTATTACTGGATACAACACAAATAGGTTCTGTTGTATACAGTAGAAAAGTAGAAAAATTAATTACATTAAGACACACTTAGTTTAGTACATAGAAATTGGTACGTGTGAAATTCTGTTTGTTCTATAGATATAGTTGTATTATTTTTATATGGTTTCAGAGTGTGAAATAAATCTACAGTCATCAATAAATCTTCAGTATCACATAATTTTAATTAGCAGCATATGGAAAATGTCATTCATTATCAGCATATAGAAAATGTCATTCATTATCAGCATATAGAAAATGTCATTTATTATCAGCATATAGAAAATGTCAATTGTTGACATTTTCCATAGGCTGGTAATGAAGAGAACATCTTTTGGTAATGAAATGATTAAAACACACATTGATTATCTTTAACCCTATCTTGCTAATGAATCCTTATCTTGCTGTGAGTGAAAATTCACCTATGATGTAAATTGCAAAAATATCTTAATGTTCATCTTGTAATGTTTTAATTTTAATTGGAACAAATTGTAAAATATTTTATTTAAAAAAAGGCAAAACTAAATAAGACATTTTTTTGTTCATGTAAAAGGCAGTAGCTATTAAATGCCATTAACATTGATTAGAACTATCAAAAGTGTGGGTGAATATTCACCCAGAGAAGCAGTAACATTTGAAAAATATGAGTAGCACGATAGTGTTAAAACATGATTATTTTTATGGCAGAACATTGTTTTCTGCACCTCATCTAAAAAATAAACAAACCAACCGAAAATGCAAAATAAGAAACGACAAAAAGCAATTCACACATTTTGTCAAACTTTAAACACGAAAATATCAACCATGTTTACAACCAAAAGTATCAAGTTGAAAATAAAAAAATTATCATTTTAATTTTATTTTCATGAAAGGAACACATTCATTTAGAATTTATTCATCAAGAGATAAAAAAATAAGCATAAATTTTACATAAGCAAACCGGTGTTTTAAGCACTTTTACGACACCATTAATATTCGAATAATTTATACTATGTAACGTACACAGAGTGGTATATTTGAACTAAATGCATCAAGGTATAACACAAACTTATACAATTTTTATTTATTTTGTAAACAGACATCGCATTTTCATATGTTTCAAAGGCGAAACTAAAACTGATGAAAGATGAACTTACCTTTCACAGATGTTACTCAGTAAACAAAAAATAGACAAATGAAATTTCTTCAATGGAATATTAATTAATTATGAAAAATAGTTGGAATTTTCATAATACCGTAAAACACGAGTAGTTAAAAACAGCGCATGCGTTCTTTGAAAGTTCGGCACACCCGCGCTGTTTACCTTGTATGGATTACTGAAAGATGTTGAAGAACTCAAAATTAGCTGCTATGCATCACAGACGTATTAAATACGAAATCTGGCAAAAATCCATAGGCCATATAAATATTTCCTTTTACTGTTTGAAGTAAAATATAAAAATTAGCGGTATTAATTCTCGGGTATGAAACAAATTCTTTTGCAGAAATTTTTTTATAGGCCCATTTGTTTATCATTAAACTTATTTATCAAAAACCATTGATTAGGCCTATGGAAAGTAGGTACTTTTAAAAATCGAGTTTAGTATGAAAAATTGGAAAAAAAAAATACAGTTTTTTTTAAACTAAAATTCATAAATAGTATCTGCATTTAAAATTTTACTGAAAAGCAACAATGTAATTTATTTCATTTTAACCAATAGTTGAAATGATATCTTGTAGTTCCCATACATATTTTTTTTAGCATATTTACATTCCCTCTATAGTTTCGAGCAATAGGTTTGATTTGAACATTCTGATTCGTTACAAACACAGAATGCAATTGGTTCTTGGTTCGTCTTAAGGCGGAGTTTAACCGATCTGAAAAGTTACCTTTTCCCGATAGATGACTCTGAATATCGCAGGTTTGGCGAGATCCGACTTTGCGCCAAACAGCGATTATGTGCAATTTGCGGTAGCCATAGTCTCACTTCCAGATTAATCCTGAAGAGAATCGGTTAGAGATTCGTTGTCCTGAAGCCGTATGTTATGAAACAAGGTTGTTATGAAATGCTTTCAATGGCAAAATCAAACTTGCCGAAGTTTTCGTCATCTAATTGAAAAGCGGACTATGAATCAAAGTATGTAGAAACTTTCTTCATATTGATAATAAAATTTCATTGCATGCTCTTGCAGAACAGTAAAAAATTTAAATAATATATGCGTATTCAAAATGTGTAAATCAAATTCGTAGCATGCATAATGTAATGAAAGTCTGTTATGTTATACGAGTGTTGATGGGAAATTGACATGCTGACTTATTGATTGCTGTTGAAGTGTATTTGAAATTTTAACACTTTTAATAAGTTTGTTTGTCATGACTATCACTCACTATATTTGAAACTTTTTTTATCACGGACTGGTAAATTCCATTACCTGCATTGTTAATATTTTGTATGTATTCATAATATGATATATTTACCCTTTTATGCTTAATTCTAAACTATTAAAGAAAATGAGCAAATAAGTTCATGCAAAACTCACAAGTTAACGTTTTTATTGTTGGAGTATTTGAAATTTCAGCACTTTAAATATGTAAGCGTGTACCTAATTTATATGTTCTTATACATTTGTTGAGCTACTTTATATATGTCATTTATTCCTTTGATAATATAGTGTCCAACAAACAAAATTCTAGGAAATGAATACTTAAACATTTTATGAAAAAAATCACTTCTACTCATCTTGACTCAAAAGAGTCTTGACCACTTCCTGTACCTCTGTGTCAATGTTAATACAAAACAGGACAAAATTAAAGCTTGGCTAAAAATGATCTTCAATTTCTCACCTTTTTTTATTGCCCCTAAATCCACTTAATAAGCATTGAAAATTTTTGCTATTTGATTGAAAATTAAACTGCTCATATTTGTAATTCATTAAAGTAACTGAGTCATAACAGTAAATGTAATTATCAATGGTTACTTAAGGATCTACGTTCATTATATATATTCTTATGTGCACATTCCCTTCTTATGTGCACATTCAAATTAAAAGGTAAGTCCTGCATCCTTTAATTTTTACCAAATGTGTCTAAAGCCAGTTAATAAGGAGTACTTCGGGACATTGATTTCTGAATTTGTGGTTATTTATTTGGGGTTTAACCTCCTATAAATAACTTGCATAATAAAGTATAAACATAATTAGTTGCTTGTTATTCAATTGTTTTTCACCATTGTTTGATACAGTTTTGATACAGTTTTCACCATTGTTTGATACAGAACTTTGTGACATATAAAACAACTATGACCAACCCATTCAAATTATGCCGCTGTACTTTAACCTATATAGATCTATCAAATAAAATTTTTAAAATGTTTTCATGATAATTGTGGTACATGAGAAATAAATTCTGTTGATATAGAATTTTTAAAAATGAAAATATCTCACGTTATTTCAAAGTGTAGTCTATTTAAGCATATTCAAATATCTTATTTCGTAATCATATATCTAGTAACTATATTTTGGAACATTTTAGATTGCAATGAGTCTGGATGGCATTCATTAATTAAGGTAGCAGCTACAAATTTTAATTTTTCAGATTTTTCTTGATTTCTGAGAATGATAGCTTGCATTCTCTCAAATTAAATTTATTGCTGGAAGACTGATTATAATTATTTTTTTATATTATGTACATGCATGTTGGTCGCTTATCATACAAAACCAGTAGAGATATAGGCTAGAGAAGAGACAATGAAAGAGATAAAAATTAGAAAATAATTATCAATTGTATTTAAGACTTTTAAAAGTATAATTTAAGACTAAGTAATTTTATTTAATTTTTCTGTATAAAGATCTCATCTCAGTAAGGAAATGAACCACTGATTTCTTGTTAGCTAGACAGTACTCTATCTACTGAGCAACTGAAATAATTATATTTTCAATTTCATGTTAAGATAGCATAGCATCCTGTTCACCTTAACATTTTGCAAATGAAAATGTTTTCAGTTGACATATTAATCTATATCATATGTTGAAGTGGTACACTATATTTTCTTCTTCACCTATATTCTCTATTCACCTTTCTGGTAGGTCGGACGGTCTGGGTATCAACAACAACTATATTCTCCTTCAGATTTTAAATCCATGTATGGCCTCCTCATTACTCTGCTTTTTTATTTAAAATACAGGATAGCATCATTCTGTTTGATGTGACTTTCTATGAATTGAAATGTTATCACAAATTATAGGGTTCAGAGAAAATTTCAATTTCTGATCAGATCCAGTATCGGTTTAGCCTTATAGATCCCCGACATTCATCAAAGGCCATTGAACTTTAAACGACACTTTGTAATATTGGTAAATTACATCAAGAATAATGATTTCAATACAATTTCAATTTTATAACTGTTGTCTACAAACATAACATGCATTTATTTCCCTGTTTATTGTTACAAAATATTAAAAATATGCTCTAGCTTTCACTTGTAATCTAAATAAAAGAATCCTAAAATGCAAATAGAGGTTTAGAACATGGACAGCATCAGATTCAGTTATGTACTACAAAGTCATATAAAATGACCTTTTACTGAAAAAGGGTTATATAATCATTATTTTTTTATTTGTGTACAAATATAAAAACATTATATTTAGAAAAATAGGTTTTCTACTTTGATTTTATGAATTTTATTGATATCTTCTTCATAGTCATAAACCGATTAATAGGAAGCAAATCATTCTAAAGTTTTATTTCAATCATGCTCCCAATGCAGCAACTAGCATTGGTAGATCAATTTTATTTTGCTCGAACTTATTAAAAACGAATGGAATAATCACAGGGAATAAGGAATGAGTATATGCTACAATTTTGCAAATTTCTGTCAAGGGTGGATAATCTCCCAGAGATAACAGGGAAGGGGGGATTTACTTTTACAATTTTTTATTCATCATTTACCTAGTATACTTAGTAATTTATTAAAACTAATCAGAAATTCTTGCTTAATCATAAAACGTAGCAAACTGACCCTATAAAATTAAAGTTTATTTAATTTCTAGATATTTGTGTTGGGTTGCATTAAACTTTGTAAGGTGTATAGAATCACTGGAAATATCATACAACAGGGGGATGCAATTTGTCTAATCACCTTTCCCTGTATTTGTCTTCTGGACTTCTGTGGTGACCTACAAAGTCAGTTTTACCACACAGCCAACAATGAGTTTGAACTGCACAAGGTTGAAATCAGGGTTATAACGATTTAAATTAACTGATTTAAGAAACAGAGAATAATTGATTAATTTTAAGATATCAATATTTGAAATTTTAATGGAAAATAAAATCATTTCTTTGACTTAAACAGCATTGTAAAAAAATTTGTTCTCTGTTGTCAGAATCTGAAAACTGAAGCTTCATAAGAACACAGCATCTGCTTTTGTTGGTAGTGGTGCTCTGTATCATTTATCATGACGAAGAAGACACTTTATTTCCTTTGAAACAGATTGAATCTTTATAGGCTGTGTTCTAATAAACATTATTAGTTAACAGTTTCTCAAATGAAGACATTTATAGAATATAAAAAGTATTAGAATCAAATGATATAACTAAATATTTTTCAATTTCTTTTAATTTTTGATTTGTGTTATGAGAAGGACATTATATGCAAATTAGACATTTCAGACTCTAAGTAATTTCTAAATAAGCAATTAATAGGAAAATATGAAATAGATTTGATGTCAAAATTTATTTTCTTGATGAAACAAATGAATCATTGAGTTAAAAAAAATACTACATTGTAAATTCGTAGATCTGACTTTGATAAGTTACTTTGCTATTATATACATATTGAAAAGAGTAATAAAGAAACTTTGAAATCAAATTAATTTGATTTTAATAAAAACCAAAGTTGGAACTATTATGAATAAAACACTAATCATGAATTATATTGGATTCAGCCATTTAACTGACCAAATGAAAATTTTCAACTCAATTCATTTCTTTCACTGTTAAAAAAAAAGGGGGGGGGGGGGTAATATTTTGTGATCTGATTAAATTTTTATTGTTGTTTTGAAAGTTTTAAACTTTTATACAGATTCTTTTTCTTTTATTATTATATTTAATGCAAAAATTTTGATTTTGGAAATTTGACTTTATAGATCCCATGACTGGAAATTTAATTTTATCATCAAATTGGCTAATAGTTCCTTAATTTTTTTTTTCAGTTACTGAATTTCACTTTATTTCAGTAAATAAAGTAAAATAATTATAGATAAATATAAATAATTATAAATTCTGCGATTTAAAAAAAAAAAAATTCAGAAAATACATAGGGAATTTCATTTCCAAGTTCCAGTATGAACCCAACAGTTTTGGCACGCCCAGTAGCGTCGCCCGAAAAAAATTCTTGGTGGAGGAGGGGGGGGGGAGTTTTGTTTTCCATTTCTCCATATATTATTTCTGTGAAATTCAATGGGTTTCTGGGGATGTTATGACTTCCAAATCCACCTACTCCACCTGGCTCGCCTCGTAATGTTATGGACCCCTTGTATATTTTAATATAAATTATAGAACCGCAGTACTAAAATAAATATCGATCCACTCGAATTTCTCATACATTCATCACTCGGAGTGTTTAAGTCCACTTGCATAATTAGTATCAAAATATAAAAGACAATTATTATTTTATCCGATTTCGTATGCAAGTAATTATTTTTTAGCCTTTCGTAAAAATAAAAGATAAAATTACTTTTTCAAATTAACAGGTTTGTCATATCAATTAATTGAATGCATTTGGCTGATTTATGTTAATATAATATATAATCAGATATGTTTTAATAATCTTTGCATAACATAACGTAGTTTAAACTATCGTTTGTCCATAGTGGCGTTGCCAAACATGGAGAGATGCCTCCCCCCCCCCCCCCCCCCGAACTCATTGAATTTCGAACAAATGATATTTGAAGAAATAGGAAACAAAATTTTTGTTTACCAACTGTCCCTTCAGAAATTGTAGTTGCTTGCTATAGAAAAAAATGTATGAAAAGCATAACTTTCGAATAACTTATGTTCTAATACTCGTAGTATAGAAATTATAAAATATTCTATTCAGTTCTAGTTTTTTACATAAAATTTCGTATCCAAACAAAATTGCATGGCTATACAAGCATTCGTTCTTCCGTTCTTAACTTAGTATCTATACGTTACAACACACACAGAGATGGATATCTTTATAAAAAAAGGGTTTGAAGTGTGTTCATAGGGGTCTTTAGATATACTTATCCGTTAAAATCTTGAATTTAAAATTTTGGCAAAAGTATCTTCCCTCGTAAATGGAACTATCTAGATTCATGAGAATGATGTTGCCTAATACTGTATATGGAAAGTTAACATATTTGATGATATACTTATTATTTTTTTAATTTCACATAATTTTTTTTCATAAATTTATTTGAAAAACGTGCAATATTTCCAGAATGGTTCATGCTAGAGTTCTAAAGTTTGAAATGATTTTTTATTTAACATTATATTCAAGGGTCTGGTTTTTTAATGATTATAACCACTTATTACAGAAATTATAACCACTATACATCGAAAACTAAGAGCTCAATCCAAAACCCAATTATATACAATTGTAGGGCTTTCAAGAGCTACATATTCTTGCTTATTGTTCATAGTTCACTTTTAGTTTCTGAGATATAAGAATCACAAACTTGGAAAACAGAAAATTTTCAATCTTCTTCAAGAAGATGATAACTCAAACTATAAGAGCTTTTTTCAAAAATAAATATAGATTTAGAAACTAAATTTCCAAATACATATTTTTATCACTTACTATCGATATCTCTTTTATAGTTCTGAAGATATTTCGAGTAAAATTAAGAAAAATGAAACTAGTGCTCAGTCGGACAGATACTTTTAAAAGTTTTTCGAGGGAAAATATTGAAATTATTTTTATATATTCATAATCTGGACCTTATTTCCGACAAAACAAGCAAAATTATTTACATTTTACTTTCTCTGCATTACATCATATTGTATAAGGAAAGTATTGGAATCATGTCGAAAATAGCAACTCGAGTTTTCGACGGATCTACATAATACATGTTATGAAATCTCTAGAACACGAAAACACTATATTTAGCGTGACGTCTGTGTGTGAGTCTGTGCAGATTTTGTATCCATTCTAACTTAAAAACTAATTGACCGAATTTCATAAAATTTTATAGGTAAGTTATTTGTGGGGTACCCTGGTGCTGATTAGATTTTGGTACAATTCTGAAAAACAAAACCTGTCTGTTTTTGAGAAAAGACCCGCAAAAAATATCTGTATCCACTCTGGCTAAAAAACTAAAATTTACCAAATTTAGTAGATAAGTCACGTGTGGGATACCCTGGTGCTGATTAGACAAAAGAACCTGCCTTTTTTTGCGAAATGGCCCGCAAAAATCGTCAAAATCAAAAATAAAAGATTACATATGCTCAAATAAATCAATTAAATGCTTGTTTTATACGTAATTTTTGACGATGAAAGCATAAGACATAAGACTAACCCCATTACTCTAAGACTAGCCGTTCTAGAGAAATTTTATTTTTTTCGCCTGTTCACCACGCCACTTTTGAAAATAAGTTTAGTTACCAATGAAAACGAAAATTGAAGTGAAAGTCCAAATTCAACAATGTAAAATAATGTTGGGTGTTATTTTTTACAATTAAACTCGATTTAATAACTTAATTGAAGAAATAAAGAGAACGTGAATATGAGTCTGCATGGAAAGTCATGTGCTGCATCAGATTTTTTATCTATCGGGTTCAGCGGTATAAGCGCCCGAAGTGAAATGTTTACATTTTGCGTTACGATCCGTTTTCCCGCCACGGAAACCGCAAGCACAGATGTTATTCATATCAACATTTTTTTTTTCTCTGTCAATTGTTTCTGTGTAATGTAAAGCAATTTTCAATTATAGATCATTCAAAGTCATAGCTTTATGTGTTCCAAAGTTAGAACCGTCGACTACAAATCAGGATGAATTAGACACCAATTTTGAATTATGTTGGATTCACTGAAGCAAAATCAAATACAAATTTTCAACTCAATTCGATCGTTCAACTGCAAAAAAGAAAAATCTGATGTGGGCAGTACATGACTTTCCCTGCAGACTCAAATTCATTTTTTCTTTATTTCTTTAATAATTAATTAAATTAAGATTAATTGCACAAAATAACACTCAATTTGCATTTTTAATTCAATTTTTGTTTTTATTTGGTAATTGGATGGACATTTTTCTAAAGCCGGCATAACAAAAATGCGAAAAATCTTAAATATCTCGAGAGCGGTTAGTGGTAATGGAGAGCGGTCATGGAGTTGGTTTTATTTTTTTCCCTCGTCAAAAATTACGTATAAAATAAGCATTTAATCGATACGTAGTTATAAGCATACGTAGTTATAAAATAAGCATTTAATCGATACATATATTTGAGTATACGTAGTTTTTTTTTATTTTATTTTGGCGAATTTTGTGGGCTATTTCGTGAAAAAAGGCAGGTTGTTCTTTTCCGAATCGTACCAAAATCTAATCAGCACCAGAGTATCCCACAAGTAACTTATCTACCAAATTTTGTGAAATTTGGTCAATTAGTATTTTAGCTAGAATAATGAGATTTTTGCGGACCATTTCGCAAAACAGGCGGGTTCTTTTTTTCCGAATAATAACAAAAACTAAGCAACAAAACCTCAACAAATTTTATGAAATTCGATCCATTAATTTTTGAGTTAGAGACATACATTGCAGAGACACACACACAGGCGTCATTCTAAAAATAGTTTTTTCGTATTCTAGAGGTTCCAAAACGTGTAGATCCGTTGAAAACTCGAGTTGCGATTTTGGCATGATTCCAACACTTTTCCCATACATTCCAAGGAAAGTAAAAAATTGGGTGGAGCAATGTTCTGACTTTTGAATACTTTTTTAAATTGTGTCGTTTGAAATATTCAAATTGATTTTATAAAGTTTCTTTTTTTATTATTATTATATTTGATACCAAAAAATTTTTAAATTTGACTTCATAGATTTCATGATTTTCAAGTCGTTCCTACTAAATTTTATTGTCAGATACAGAATTTCAATTCTTTCAGTATATAAAATAATTATATAGATTAGAAAATTTCGTGATTAAAAAAAAATTCTGAAAAACTCAGGGAATTTCATTTCTAAGTTTCAATATGATCCCCACATTTTCGGTTAATCTAGTTTTTTTTATGTAGCTCCTCGTATATTTTATAAGAAATATTAGGGGTTTTCACTCGAATTTCTCATACATTCATAAGCCATAGTGTTTAGGTCTACTTTTATAATTAATATCAAAAGACAATTATTATTTTATCGGATTTCGTACACAGATAATATTTTAATTTTTCGTAGAAATGAAAAATAAAATTATTTTTTCAAATTATTTTTTCAACAGGTTTGTCACCCGAATTAATTTAATGCATTTGGCTGATCATTGTACTATATAATAATTTAATCAGTAACGTCGCAATAATTTTTCTTTGGAGGGGGAGGAGGGAGCGGTGGGTAACCAAAATATATTTGGTTCTTATATCTCTATATCATTTCTATAAGCTTCAATGGACTCTTACAGGGGGTTTTCGACCCTCCCCTCTTGGTCCCGCCACTGATTTTAATACCCTTTACATCCATCTCATACATGTTATCAATGCGACGCTAGAAAAATTTTTGGAAGGGGGTAACAAAATATTTTGTTTCCCATTTCTCCAAATATCGATTCTACGAATTTCAATTGGTTCTGATGGGTGGGTCCCTGGGGACTTGTGGCCTCCAAATTTTCCCCATTGGCGACGCCACTCTATGTTATGCTAACACAATGTTTTAGGAATTATAATTGTTTGCTATAGAAATTAATTGTGCGAAAAACCTGAAATTCGAATAATTTGTGTTTTAATAGTGTAAAACACAAAATATTCTAATTAGTTTCGATGTTTTCACGTAATATCGTGACAAAATAAGATTTCATAGCGATACAAGTATTTATTTTTGACTTGGTGTCCATATCTCACAGGCACATACACGCACAGATACCTTTCCAAAAATGTTCGAAATGTGTTCAGGTGGTCTTTAAACGTGTTTATCCGTCAAAATATCGAATTAAAAATTTTTTGAGAAAAAATTACTTTCCATGCAACATTATACTATTGTACTGGTAGTAGTGTACCCGTTTTTCGTACGGAATATACAAAAGAAACTTAAAATTCATAATCATGTACTAATTCCTATAATATTCTAAATAACATTGTTACTCAAAACATTCTATTAAAATATTTAAATTAATGCTCCTAAAAAGATGTTTAAGAATCTGGTCTCACTATGCAAAATTATCTTCACAGGCAGACCTGCAGAATAAAAAAACATCCTGATCCCGTTTATAAACAAATTTACAGTAAATATAAAATTGAATCAATATATGCCAAAATAAAAGCAGTAAAATTGTATTAGAAGTATACTTCGTTTATTCTCGTGGATTAGAAGATATACCTGTGTATTAGAAGGTATACCCGTGCTACTTATATTTCCGTAGATTAGAAGATTATACCCGTGTATTAAAAGATATACCCATACTAATATATGGATTTGAAAAATATTTTATCAAAATAATTTTCAAGTAATAAATAAATATAAGATGACGTAAGAATTTGAAAATATCAATAATCCATTAATCAATCATATCAATCTTATTGGGTTTAATTCCGTCATTTAGCAACATGATATATATATATATATATATATATATATATATATATATATATATATATATATATAGATATATATATATATAATATATAAGATGAAAATTGGAAGTTATTAAAGATATTGAAGTGTTATAGCATTTATGCGCAAAGCAGCTACAAATACTATACACGATATAAATATAAAAAGCAATGCCGCGGCATTTATGACAAGCTTGTTGACAACTGGGGTGTAAGGTCACAACCCCTTACCGCCATTGAGTAAGCTTCTCGCTAAGCCTTCCTTCTCTTTTTTCAAATTTTAAAATTATTTTTATACTTTATATATTTATATATATATATATATATATATTTAAATATAAACTCATTGGGTTAAATTCCGTTGCTTAGAAACATATAATTTTTTCCCCAAATAACTTTGTGGAACAAATATCGTCTGCATAATGCTATCTCAGTAGAAGGTTTAATAGTGCGTTTTTTATTAATATTCCGATAACCCCTGGTCCTAAGAACTCGAAACATGGACTAAATTTTAAGTGGAACTATTGTATGTCTAGTCCGAAAATTTCATCAAATTCCGTGCAGCCGTTCTCTCGTGATGATGAAACAAAAACACACGACAAACAAATAAATAAACAGACAGATTTTTAATTTTATTTATATAGATAAAGTTCAGTGGATTTCAGTTGATTTACATGTTTTAAATATCCCTGAGCTTGTTTTTGAAGTGATATGTAATCCTTCCATATACGAGCGATATTTCACAAACAAGTGGAAACAAGCTATTTAAATGAAATTTGGTACGATTATTACAAATGGAGAATGACGCAACGACAGGATATTTAATAATATTAAATAAATAATTATTTTTATGTCACTTATCATTAGAAAATGCATGGCATTCATTTTATAACTCTGGTACGAACCGATTTCGCGATATTACACATTTATATAAATATTTACATGAAAGTGAAATAATAATAATAGGTATCGTTAAATAGGTTGACTTTCCTTATGAAATATTACGCGACGAATTGACTCATATCCTCGTGGATCTAGCTATAGTTCCATTTACGAGAGAAAACACAATTTGTAATATCTTGTGAGACATTATTACAAATAGTGTATTACAATGGTATTTGTAAGACACCATTTGTAATAGTTTTGTATTTTGTCTTTACACAATCCACAAACAGCCATTTATTTCATGGGCGGGTATAAACTGTATATGAATTATACTGTAAGTAGAAACTTCATTGTTGCAAAGTAAGCATAATCTCTTTTGAAGAAATTTTAAGCTGACTGCATGATAAAACTGAATTTGTCTGTCTCTATAAATGTTTACAAAAAAGTGACATATAAAAAATTTTCTAGCTGGTTGCTATTGCAGATATGCGATTATTTCCATCGAGGTGAAATATGGGTGACCCTATATTTCTGCTCGAAGATTATTTCCCGGGGTACGTACAATGAATAGTCCATTTTGTCACTTGTCATTAAAAAAAATAGCAGTAAAACGTAATTGTAATTATTGTTTCAAGTAAGTATAGCATAAACCTGAATATATAGACAATATGTATACTCATTCAAAGTGATAATTGTCAAACCCTGGCCTCATGCAGCATAGAGAACAAAAACAAAAGAAAGAGAAAGCGTTAGCTGAAGAAACTATCCCGTCAGACCACACAGTGGCCTTCAATTATTGTGAAGAATACAAGAGATGGGGAATGATTTTCTTCTTTTTTGGTGGAGGAGTGGGGGGGGGGGGGGGGGGCAGTATAGTTCTTCCGCAATTTCCACATGTACACGTTGCGTTTAGAAACAGAAGTCAAAGCTAAGTTCTCGCTTGTCCCATTAGAAAGTAACATGAATGAAATTACATTTACGTAAGCGTATTTTTTTTTCTTTTTTGTCTAAAATATTTTATTTTAGATAAATAGATTAAAATATTTTATTTTAGACACAAACATTTATCATTTTGATGCGAATAACATCTATATTCGAGGTATAGAAAAATTTCCGTTTTTACTTTCCCTGCAATACATGGTAATGTATACGGTAAGTATTGGAATCATACCGAAAATCACAACTCGAGTTTTCGACGGATCTACACGTATCGAGACCTCTAGAATACGAAAAAACTATTTTCAGCGTGACGTCTGTATGTGTGTCTGTCAATGTATGTCTGAGAAATGCATGTATCCACTCTAACTCAAAAACTAATGGACCGAATTTCATAAAATTTGGTATGTAAGTCGCTTGGATGAGACTCTGGTGCTGATTAGTTTTTGGTAGGATTCATAAAAACAGAACCCGCCTTTTTTTTTGCGAAATGGCTCGTTAAAATTTCATATATCCACTCTACCTAAAATACTAATTGACCAAATTTCACAAAATTTGGTAGATAAGTTACTTTTAAGATGCTCTGGTGCTGATTAGATTTTGGTACGATTCGGAGAAGAACAAACTGCCTTTTTTAACGAAATAGCCCGCAAAAATTTCATGTATCCACACTAGCTAAAATACTAATTGACCAAATTTCACAAAATTTGGTAGATAAGTTACTTGTGCATACGCGTAGCCAGGGGGTGTGCCCGGTCACCCCCCCCCCCCCCCCGCTCTGGTAAAGATTACCACAAAATTTCAGTAATAAGACAGTCACCAAAAGTTCTGACCACCAGATTAAAAAAAAAAAAATCAAACGTTGAAAAGAACAATAAAACTCTTTACGCACATCATCGGATTCGATTTTTTTAATTGAAAAGCAAGTTAATTAACTATTGTAATTGTAAATTGTAAAGCAAGTTAATTACCTATTGTAATTGTAAATTGTAAAGCAAGTTAATTATCTCTTGTAATTGTCGAATCTGTATCAGGGCAGAAGGTAAGAACTATTTTATAAATGTTTGTCTCTTTTAAATGCGATACAATATAATGTAAGTGATTCTTAAAAATTCGCCACGTGGTCACGCCGTAAATTTAAGAAAATAAAAACTGTTTTAGTAAATTAAAAGGTAAATAGTAAAAAACTGTTTAAGGAAATAAGTAATATTTTCTAACAAATTTTACTTAATAAGTAAAATATGTGATGAACATAATGAACGCCCATAAATGGGTGATAAGAGAGGGAGGGGGGCTATTATCAAATAATATAATAAGTAATATTTAAAAAGTTATTTCATTTGGGTGTCAACTAATATAATAAAAAAAAAAGAAGAAGAAGACTATTTATGCTGAAATGTATCAATTAAATTCTTGTTTTATACGCAATTTTTGACGAGGAAAAGAATGTAACACACTCCATTATACCCGACCGTCCTTATTGCTGCTCTATGTCCTCGGATGAGCCGGACGGTCTGGGCTTTCGACACTCCATTATACTTTAGGACTAACCGTTCTCAAGATATTTGAGATTTATTGCATTTTTGTCACGTTGCTATCGGGAAAATGTCCAATTATCAAATAAAAACAAAAATTGAATTAAAAATGCAAATGTTTGGTGCAATCAAACTCAATCTAATGAATTATTAAAGAAATAAAGAAAATATGAATTTGAGTCTGCAGGGAAAGTCATCAGATTTTTAAGTTTGTAATGCTTATATCTCGAAAACAAAATAACTATTTATGAATAGTAAGAAAATAATTCTTAGCTATTCAAAAGCCGTATATACAAGTTTTTTGGATAGGGTTCTTAGTTTTCAAAACGTAGTGGTTATAAAATCTATTATGTGCAGGGACTTGATATTTGCTGGTAATTTACAAAGATGAAGTTGTTTTAGTTATGCATCTTACGTTAGTTTCCATGTCGCCAATATTATCTGTTGTAAGCAAAAAAAAAATCTGTTGTAAGCAAAAAAAAAACTGGGCAGCACACGACTTCCCTACAAATTCATTTTCTTATCTTTTATTTCATTATGCATTAAATTGAGTTTAATTGCAGAAAATAACATGGATACTTTTCTGATATTATATCCAATTTACAGTTTTAATGCATGTTCGTTTCCTTAGGGAACTTGATGAACTTTAAAGTTTTCAGCTCTTCAAAACTCCAAGAAACTGAAATATCTCGAGAACGGTTCATGGGATCAGTCTTATTCGTTGTGCTGTCAAAAGTGACATAAAAAGCAATTACTTAATATATTTTAGCAATATTAGTCATTTATTTGAAAACACGTGCGACCCATATCAGATTTTTACTTTCCCTATAATACATGGTAATATATAAGTATTGGAATCGTGTCGAAAATCGATTTTTCGATGGATGTACGCGTTTCGTGCCCTCTAGAGCACGAGAAAACAATTTTTAGCGTGACGTTTGTGTGTGTGTGTGCCTGTCTATACCTGCGCGATGTAGGTACTGTAGCTAAAAAAATTATTCGACGAAATTACACAAAATTTGGAAGGTAAGTCACTTATGGACTACTTGATTTACGATAAACTGCTCTGTTTGCGAAATAGCCAGCAAAAATCGTCAAAATATGTAGTTCAAAATTAAATATGTTTAATTGTATTGATATGCATAATTATTTATACACAATTTTTGAAGTCAAAATAAATAAGACCAACCTCATTTTGTTTAGGACCAACCGTTCTCGAGATACTTATTTTTATTTATTTTTTACAGGCCAGTAACGTTTTGTAATGTGATAAGTCGAAAAAATGATCAATTTAATTGATTATGAAAGAAAAGGGAAAGAAAACATGAATGTGAGCTTGTAGGGAAAGTCATCTGCTGCCCACATTCGATTTTTTACTTCCCCTACATATATAGTATAATGTATAGGGAAAGTATTGTGACAAGGTAAAAAATTCGAATTCAACTTTTCGACGGAAAAGCGCGTTTCAAGTTTTCCTGAACTCGAATTAAACTTTTTTGAAGTGTGTCCGTGAGTCTGTGGAAACGATATCTCACGAACGAATGGAGTGTTTTGAACTTAATTCTGTACGATTATTACGAACTATGAATACTAGATTAATATAGATTTTAAACGCGATCGAACGTGCGAAAGACACCCACATTTTCGAATTAATTTTTGAAAAAATCATAAAAAAATCAAGACATTCGATAATGTTAAATAAATAATCACTTTATACGCAATTTTTTAATATATAAAAACGAATGGCACACACACTTAGAACGCTAGCTTGAACTGTTCTCAAGAAATTGCACGTTTTTCAAATAAATTTATCTGTAAAATTGCATAAAATTAACTGTAGTAAGTATCGTCAAATATAACACTACGAAAAATAATAAAATCACGGGGAATAAACTAATTTAAGTCTATGAGGTGGAACCTTGTTTAAAGTTACTTTGGCTGGAATTCGCTTTCTATTGCAGACGAACGCCCCCGTGACCTTGAATAAGGAATGCGGTGGTGATGGGGAGGGGGATTTTACGATTTTTCTTTTCTGCCACAATGCTTCTACATGTACTGTGTTGTCTAAAACTAAAAGTCAAAACTTACGTCTCGTATGTCTCACTCATCCAGGATAAAAGAGAAATTTGAAAGTAGTACTATAATAATATGAATGGATGGCCAAAAGGTCTGTTTAGGACCCCTGTCTTCTGGGGATTACCTCCATTTTTAGTCATTAATAATTACTTACTAATAATTTCTCTTTCTACCAAATGTATTTCATAGTTACGGTATTTAATTCTAAATTGTAATAGTTCTAATTTATGCAAGATGTAGGTCGTAGCAAGATTTTTTTCTAAGGGAAATTTCATGCTGCACACTATTAGCGACACGAGAAATGCCACTTTTAAAAATGACTATTAAAATTATTAATAAAATTAACTATAAAAACTAACTAATAGAATTACTTTTTATTTTGCGTTTTCACTAGCCCTACGGAAAAATTATCACACGAAATAACAGATTCAGATTTTTTTTTTTGTGGGATGGGGAAAGTTTTTTTTTAATCTTGAGCTCGTTTTATCTTAGTTCAAGTAAGAATTAATAAAAATTGGACAATATTACACAGAAGTATTTAAGACTGTAGCCTTTACTTAAATACACTGAGAAATAAACAAAATAAAAACTGCATAAATTAGTACCTATTATTATATTTTTCATACAGTAACTCCATTCCCGTGGGGGGGCCTTGCATATTCATCTACCACCTCCTTTGGCTAGATTAATACTGAGCTATGTATGTTCAAAAATTCAACTAAACAACGAAATTGAAATCAATGCATATACTACAATGGACAAAACCCTACAATATAAATCAAAACGTTATTTCATCTAGTGTAAGACGATTTCGTTTTGAGAGGAGGGGACTGAAGCACCCTGGGCGACAATGAAATGATTTATACATTGTTTTAAAAAATAAATTAATCCAGATGCATTATACTTAGATATAATGCTTGTGGATAGCATTCTTTTAGTGTACAATTTGCCTGAAAATCAATAGACCTCTTACAATCGCTGATTGATTGAGATAATTATATCAAAATTCACATGAATTCAGCAGCGTCTTTAGAAAAAAAAATGTGTGTGGAATAACCAAATATGTTGTTTCCCATTTCTCTGAATTTCCATGGATTCCTGGCGACGCCACTGTTTGACTCTCAATTTGTTCGAGATATATTATGCCCATAGACAGTGGTAGAACTTCACATTCTACCCTCTGCTGCGAGTGCGACAGTTTAGACTTTGCTTTTCTAAACTATAACTTTCTAAATATTTATTCCACAGTTTTCTCTTTTTTCCCCCTGATCAAATAGATAGTTTTTGGAAATATAAATGAAATAAAAAATTTATGAAGACATCTTCATGGGGTGGCAAGTAGTGTAGTTTTTATAGTTAATTATTAATGGAACTGTTAAGCATTTTTATATTTTTAACATCTTGCACAGTTGCAAATTTTCGGAAAAACCGGAAGTAACTGCTTCAAAACTGGCAGGGAAAATCCTTACTAACCCCCCTCCCACCAATCCCTCCGAAACTCGATGCTATTTCCATATTAGTCATCATCTAAGCTCTATCGGTAGTCAATCTTCAAAAATAGATGAAAGAAAAATGTAAATGTTTTAATACGAAGTTATATCTCTGAAACCGAAAACGGAAATCCTTAGTGAAACCCCTTCAACTCAACCCCCCCCCCCCCCCCACTAAAATTTAATTCTGAATCCATATCAGTCATCAACTACGCTCTATCTACAGCCGATTCTAAAAATAAAAAATAGGCGTTTTAAGGAACGTTCTAAAAAGAATCAATGAGATTGATTAAATGTTTTAGACTGATAATCATCGAAGTATTATTACAGTACACAATGACGTGGTAATTTGAAGACACGCCATCCATATTTGTAGATGCGTTTAAAACCAAGCAAATTCCTACCAATTCAACTGTGAAAACTGTCATATATGACATACATAAAGAACAGAATCTTTTTAAATATAAAATTTCATGACGATATGTGAACTTGTTCTTGACTTTTTAGTTATCGACATAGGCGCCGTTCAAAATATCAGGGGGGGGGGGGGGGGCACAATCCGATAAAGTTATATAAAAGATTCACAAAGTCGATAAAGATTTAACAACGTACAAGGCCGCCTTGAAGAAAGCAAGCATATGTCAATTAGGTGTCTACAATTGATTCGAGGTCATTTTAAGCCCCTTCTTCAGGCCAAAAGAACGGTATGCGCCCTTAACAACCGTCAAGAACGAACTGCCCAACGAACGGTAGTAGTGGTTGTTAAGAGCGCATACTGTTATTTTGGCCTGAAAAAGGAGGGATTAGGCCATCGAAGCAAATGTAGTCACCTAACTGACATATATATGCTTTCCTCAAGGAAGTTTTGTAAGTTATTGTCTTACAAGCGGCAGTTTTGGAGTGAGATAACAGAGTGGTTAAGTCACGGGGATTGTACACGGAGGACCCAAGCGAGTTCGATTTCCGACTTTGCCTAAACTGTTCCTGTGTACGAGCATTTGTGGGTTTGAAAGTCCTTCCGAACGGTTGGTAGCAAAAGAAGGAGGATCGATCCCTGTGGATGTCGCCCCCACTGGGTTCCAGTCTAAATTAGATGGCATTGTCTCGGCGGCCTAAACAGATATCTTACACCTTCGGGTAGGTCGGACGGGCTGGGTCGAAAGAAAGATATCAGCAGTTTTATTTGTTGTACGATAAATATTTTTAATCTTTTTAGGCCTATTTATGTTTGTAAGCTAAGAGTTGATTAGGAAAATCCATATAGTTACTATGCATCAGTATTATAATATATAATAATTACAATGGATTTTAATCTAAGAATTAACTAGTAGTAAAGCTGTTAATTAATAAAAAAAAAATCTGAAAGTTAATACAAGTTAACGCTTAACATCAACTCTTAACTATCTATCAGTTGATTTTGACACAATAAATTAAAACAATGAACCCAGCAATAATACAAAAGTATCCAAATACTATTGTCTATATTTAAATATTTTTAAATTAAATATGTAAATAAATTGATCATCACTATAACCACACATTCAGCTAAATTAAAAAATCTTTAAAACAAAGCAATTTATAAAAAAAATCTCATAAATAAAATTTTTGGCAAAATTTGGATGACATGTTGGTTGACATTTCTCATCACAACTAAAACTTTAATATTTTTATCAGGGGTGTGTGCTGAGTATACTTAGTGTGTGTGGTGGTGGTAGACTCCCTCTGGCCCTTGCCTGACTATGGTGCTGTGCCAAACGTCCGGTGCTCACCAGGAATAAAGCTACCCGCGGGGTTGGCAGCTTCAAGCGGAATGGATACCACTTGTAAAGACAGCACTGGTATATAGAATACAAGATTAATTACAGATAAGATCTCTTTAAAGGTCGACAAAATAAGTCATCTCTACTTCGTGGTAATCATTTATAGTTATTACTGGAGAGAAACAGCTAATTTTTGGAAATGTCAATAACATGACTGTAAATATTCCATTTCTCTTTGAATTAGGTGGTCAGTCGAAAAAGTTCTGGTAACCAGATGTTTTTGTCATTAGCGTAAACATGTTTCCTGGGAGTAAAGATGAGCTTCGTTTGTGTGCAAGATAGTTTAGGGAGCTATGTGAACAAGACTGAACTGAAATGTGACATTTACGTTGATAAGATTTTCTTTCAATTATTTTTATGTTTAAAAAATTTCATTTTTTGGTATTTAGTAAAATGTGAAGTTAGAAAATTTTTTAAATTTCCCAGAGGGACAAAGCTCCCTCTGGAGAAGTTCAGCGGGGGCTCGTTCTCCCCCCCCCCCCCCCCCCCCCCCCCCGTAGTCGGCGCCTATCGCCTATGGTTATCGAGTCCACATTCACTAACAAGGACGCTTTCGGAAAATTTCACAGAAAGCAGTCCTGACCTCCATATAGGAGGAACATAAAATAAAATATATCCTATTACTTTTTAAGTTTTCAAACTATAATAGAGAAAATATTAAGACTAAAAAAAACTTCATTGAAAGCAACATACAGTAAAAAATTATGATGCTTTTAACGAAGTTTTTTAGTTTTATTACTTTAACAGCAATTTGGGCTGTACGTAGAGAAAATATTCATGAATTATTATTTTAGCATTGGTAATTTTGATGAAAAACACGACCTGAACATATTAAACACTTGATAATATGCCCATCATGTGAAAGTTGCAAGATGTGAAAAGCACGATTACTTAAGAAATATGTATTCAATTTTATTTATGGATACTTTCTAGATTCATGAGACTGATGTTGCATATTAAAAGTTAACATATTTGGCGATACTTATTATTTTTTTAATTTTATATATATATTTTTATATAAATTTATTTGAAAAACGTGCTAATCTAGAGAACGGTTCATGCTAGCGTTCTAAAGTTTGAAATGATTTTTTAATAAACAGTATTCAAAGGTCTAATTTTTTAAGGATTTTTTCAAAAAAAATTTCCGAAAATAGTGCAATCTCTAGAGCGGATCATATTAGTATTCGAAAGTTTGTATCATTCGTTTTTCAATGAATAATCAAGTTTCAATTCAGGTTTTTCTTTTTATCATAATGAAAAGTGCTGATTTTTTCAGAACTTGTTAAGGGTGGGGTGGGGTGGGGTGGGGGGTGGGGGGTCTTCCGAAAATTTGTTCACGTTTAAAATAAATACGATAGCATTCACTGATTATAACATTCGTGACAATTTTATTTTGAAACGTTTCATTCGATCGTGAGATGTCGCGTCCATACAGACTCACGAACATAAATAAACACATACTCACACAGACATCACGCCAAAAGCGTTCGATTCGAGTTCAGAGATACTTGAAACTTGGAACAGAAGTTGTCGAGATATTAATAAGAAAAGAACTTCTTAGACAGATAGCATTATGCAGACCATATTTTTACCGCAAATTTATTTGGAAAAAAAAAAAAATGTGCAATTAAACCCAAGAGTTTATACAGCAGACAATTTTTATCAAATCCTTTGCGATTTAAAATAATTAAGAAAAGTATATAAAAATAAATTTTATCGCAATTGCATGCTTGACTGGACTGCATCACTTACAGCTTTCGAAAGGCAACTGGGATTTTTGATATTTTCAATTTAAGTCATCATTTTTTATTTTGAAGATTTTTCAAACTCATGTATGAAGTTTAGCCAAATATTGAAACAGAATAAAAATGGAACGGGTTAATACTATTTTAGCGCTTTCATTTTGGCATATGTTGATCCAATTTCAAAGCACTTTTCTTTTATCTCAGGATATATTGATCACATTTGATATTTTTTTATAAATTTGTTACTTTCCCTGCAATACATGATAATGTATAGGGAAAGTATTGGAATCATGTCGAAAATCGGAATTCGAGTTTTCGACGGATCTACACGTTTTGAGACCTTTAGAATACGAACAAACTATTTTTAACGTGACATCTGTGTGTGTGTCTCTCTGTGCAATGTATGCATCCACTCTAACTCAAAAACTAATGGACCGAATTTCATAAAATTTGACAGGTAAGTCACTTGGATGTGACCCTGGTGCTGATTAGTTTTTGGTACAATTCGTAAAAACAGAAATCGCTTTTTTTTTTTTTGCGAAATATCTCGTAAAAATTTCATTTATCCGCTCTAGCTAAGATACTAATTTACCAAATTTCACAAAAGTTGGTAGATAAGTTATTTGTTAGATACTCTGGTGCTGATTAGAATTTGGTTCGATTTGGAAAAGAACTCGCCCTTTTATACGAAATGGCCCGCAAAAATTTCATGTATCCACCCTAGTTAAAATACTAATTAACCAAATTTCACAATATTTGGTAGATAAGTTACTTGTAGGACATTCTGGTGCTGATTCGATTTTGGTTCGATTTGGAAAATAACAAACTGCCTTTTTTTTTACGAAATGGCACGCAAAAATCTAAAAAAAAAAAAAAAAAAAAAGACTACGTATGCTGAAATGTATCAATTAAATTCTTGTTTTATACGCAATTTTTGATGAGGAAAAGAATATAACACACTCATTATACTCTTTCCCGGCCGTCCAAACGGTTGCTTGAGTCCATAGGATGAGTTGGACAGCCTGGGTCTTCGACACTCCATTATACTTTAGGACTAACCATTCTCGAGATATTTGAGATTTCTTGCATTTTTGTTACGTCGCTATCGGGAAAAAGTCAAATTACCAAATAAAAACAAAAATTGAATTAAAAATGCAAATTTAGTGTTATTTGGTGCAATTAAACTCAATCTAATGAATTATTAAAGAAATAAAAAAAATATAAATTTAAGTCTGCAGAGAAAGTCATGTGCTGCCCACATCAGATTTTTTTACATTTGGACCAGGATGTTTCTTTCATTCTTCAGATCTGCCTGTGAAGATAATTTTGGATAGCGAGTACTGACAGCTCGTGACTTCAGGAATGGATGAAGCAGATTCAGTGGTAGGACGGGATTACACCTACTCCTTGACAAAGAACATCATCAAAACACATCGCGCTACTGACACAAACGTTGTTAATTTCCATTTTAGGTTTAGAGCACCTTCGGGTGTTGATAATATATATTTAAGATTAGATAATATATATTTAGATAATTATAATCGGGTCAGTAATATATTTTTATTTTATAAATATATATAAAATCAAATAGAACAAACTAATAATTTCACAAATAAGGGTTTTTCTTCTCATAAGACCTGACTTAAATCAATGATATATATATATAAAAAAAAAATCGACTTAAATTGTGATTTTAATCATGATTTAAATTAATAAATCCTGCTTCTAATTTATAAATGAAAATTAAAGAATAAGAGGTGAAATCTGCTTAATTGGAACATCTGAATATCTTAAATGAATGTCTCATATTTTTAAAAACTCAGTTCCACAAAAAACCTATTTCTAATGAAAAATTACATAAGAAATGATTATTTATGTAACAATATTGAATATTTTTATTTTTTATTAAAGTTCGTTCGAAAATTCGGGGATGTTTAGAACATTCGATTTCATTTAAAATCAATAGGCTTTCAGTATTCGCAGATTGTAATTTTTGTACCAAATTCATTCAAAACGCTCCATTTGCTCATGAGATATCATCTCCACAGACTCACATACACATCACCTCAAAACCGATCGATTCGAGTTCAGAGATGCTTGAAAAGTGCTCTTCCATCGAAAACTTTAATTCAAATTTTTGATCCAGTCACAATATTTTCCCTATATATTATAATATATATATATATATATATATATATGAGGATGGTAAAAAACAGTCCCTTCCTTCTGGCTTAGTTATGAATATCAAAGAAATGTTGTAGCATGGGTAGAAATTGCATGAGCATTTTCTTTTGGTTCTATATATAGAATATCTTCTGACATGGGTAGACGGAGAGATAGATATTAGTCTCTTCTGAAAATCCCAATTAGAACTAGAGAAAAACAAAAAGGAGTCTTTGCTACTGTCTGTGATAGATATATGACTGTGTATTGAACAGGGCTGTGGAGTTGCTACCTCAAACCTTCAACTCCAACTGCAATTTTTAATATCAATATTTTTTAATTGGTAAACATTTGATGTTCTTTGATTTATCACTTGAAAATTATTTAAAAAACTATTAAAAAATTAAATATTTAAAAATAAAATTATTTTTAAATAGTTTATATAATTTAGAAGTTGGAATTGGTATATTTTTACCAACTCCACAGCCCTGGTGTTGAATGAAATTGAAATTAACTGTAAATGGCATGCATGGTACAATTAAAAAGCTTAGTAATAATATGTTTCAAAATGAAAAAAAAAATTAAATAGCAGCTCTAAATAGTAAAGATGAGTAAAACTAGTGATTTTAAAATCACACCAATAAAATTTAAATCCTTAGTATTATTAATTTTCTGTCAATATTTACAAAGTTATACATTTAGGATATAAAAAAAAATTAATTTTGTGTGAAAAAACTGAGTAGGACATTTTTAAATCCAAGATTATTTGATCTCTAGCTTCAATTATGTGGTAGACAAGAGACAGCTGGGGCTAGTATTTAGTTAATAAATTTTAGTTTTGTACTTGTGGTCACTAATATATAGTGGTTGACAAGATAGAATTACAAATCCTAATTAACCACATAGGACAATACTTATTTCATAAATGCTGGTATTTTTATAAATATTAAATCATCCTAAGGTGATTGCGAGAGTGATGTTTAATGTGGTTCTCAAAACATTCTATATTTTTTTAGTGATATATGAACCAAAATGTTTCCTCACCACTGCTATACACCGTGGGAGGAAAGACGAGAGGGGCTCTTGCTCACTTTTATGAAACCTGTTTTAAATACCATTATGCATTTAAAATATATATCTTTTCCCACTAATTGGTGCATAAAGTGGCTATTATACACCAGTCCAGGTAAAGCTATATATACATAGATACCTAAAGAATCACAATTTTATGCTATATAGTGCTTTGCCAACTAAGTTATTCAGAAGAATAAGTATATTTTGTGGGTAGGTCATATATGATGACCAATTGAGTCAGTACTATTACACTCTAATATATAACTGAAGTGAGGAGTGGCTAATATGACTCTTTGCAAGCTATTACTTCCTCTCTTTCTATGAGCGGAAACAATTTGCATGGTAAAAGGTACATTTGTAATCAATGTAGATATTTTTGTAGGAGGTTTTAGTCAATATAACAATGTTCTATGCTTCCATGCACAGTCGTAACATATGGAAGTATTGGCTCATATTAGTGGTGGATTTCTTGACTGATTAAGTGGTCACAGCCACTATTGAAAAGGCTCAAATCTTTTATGCAAAATGTGTAATATAGAAACTTCCCGCAGTCATTTAACATTTTTAGGAAAATTCTGTATCTAGCAGCTAAAGAAACTCAAATTCAATGTTTAAAATAGTGATTCTTCACCAGGGTTCTGTGAAAACAAACTCTTGCAAAAATAAGTACAACTTGACACTTTTTTTGTAATTGAGTAAAAAGAAAGTTTGAAGGTTTTAACATAACAATTGTATTAACACAAAATCATTACACAATATGTACACAATGTTAGTTTTTTAAAAAGTCAGATGTAAAGTGAAAATATCTATCATTTTTTATTAATAATAATCAGTAAAAGGAAGTAGTCAATAAATACTCTTGTAATATTTTATTCAAAAACATGAGTATTTATCAATCCTATTGATTTTTACATCTATTTTGTAATTTACCCCTACATAGCCTAATATGTGTTAACCATGTAGGGTTTCCCTGAGATTTTATGAAACATTTCAGGGATTTCCCTAAACAAAAATAATCGGCAGTTGCTCCAGTCCCATATAGCCGAAAAGGTTTTGTGTCAATAACACCTCTCTTTGTGAGTAGTTTGTCTTCTTTAGATATTTTCAAAACAGTTCAAAATATTAAGATCAGAACAAATTTTCCAAAATATTAAAATATCGAAGTTAACTATTTTGTCTTCTTTAGATATTTTCAAAACAGTTAAAAATATTAAAATTAGAACCATTTTTCCAAAATATTAAAATATCGAAGTTAACTACTTTTTCAAAATATACTAAAATATCGAAATTATAACCACATTTTAGAAACTAAAAACCTAATTTGATATCAAATTAACTATATATCTTTGTAGGACTACAAGTCACTTCTTATAGTTCATGGTTAAAACTTTTAGTTTTCAAGATATAAGTATTACAAACTTGAAAAATGAAAAATTTTCAATCTTTTTGAATTTAAAAAGCTGATTCCTTGAACACTAGAAAAGCTTTATAAAAATAAATTATTAATATAAAATCTGGATTTCATACTGAAAATTTTTGTCCTTTACAATTTATATCTATGTTTTATAGTTTAGAAGATATTTTGAGTAAAAGTAAGCAAGCAAAGTAAGGCAAAGACTTTTTAGTTTTTTGAAAAAAAAAGTTTGAAATATTAAAATTAATTTTATATATTCATAAATAGAATCATATTTCCTACAAAGCTATTTTACTTTATCTATTAGGTTCATAAATATACACTCTGATTTCAGCCAGAGATGCCTCAACCATAATGTTATTCACATAAGAAAGTTTGGAATCACTGGTTTAGAGTAAGAGTTGTGTGTAGGTACCGCATAACAAATAATCAAAATAGTGAGGCAATTGTTAGCATAACTAGGGTTTTGGCACCCTGGAGCAAAAAACTTCAAGGTGCCCTTTCCCAAATATGAATATAGTCTTTGGTTCTTAAGCTCTATTCATCACCAGAGGCATCAAAGGAGAAGAATGCACCCTGGAATGATTGTTCTATCCTGCTCCACAATGATATACTACTGAAAGCAATATACGTTGTCAGAAAATACCATGTTAATGCTTATAAATTTAAGTTTTTCTTCTTGTGCTAGTTTACTTGATAAAATATACAAATGGTACCGAAAACAATTTTTGTTTCGCTTACCCCCCCCCCCCCCCCTCCCTCTTTATTATCTAGAAACTAAATTAAATTATAGATCAGAAAAATCCCATTGTTAAGATGCAATATGATGACATAAGAATGACAATCGTTAGTCTGGCTGCTAGTAGATACAAATAGAATTTGTACAGCCTTACTGCCAGGAAAAAGTATAACATTGTAACATTGTGTTGGTAATATTGAGTGATTGTCAAGGTTGAAAGTTAATTTTCAGAGTCAAATTTTGTATCGCCAGCATACAATTTGAAAGGTTTAAAGAAGACTATTTAAGGACATTTTAAAATTAGGATTATCGAAAAAAAATTCTGTTTTTCAAATACATGATTAACTAGGCTTTCTGGGATCACTATGCATTTGCTTAACTGAATTTCAAAGAATTAATAGTTAGTTGTAATATAAATACTTGCATAAAATGTAATCTTATGCAAGGATTGAATTTGAAAATATGTATAATTCTAGATACTTTCAAACCGCATGAAATCTTAAAACAAACAGAAAGAATTCATTATTTGAAATCCAAAAGAAGTAATGAAACAAAATTAAAGGGTAAGTATTATTATAATTAATACACTCTAAACACACAACTCCATTAGCTTCCATTATGTTGATTATTATTAATTATATGCTGCAACATCTATAGACTGTACATTTAAATCTTTTAAAATTAATAAAGGCTTTTTAAATTATTATCAATTAATTAGGTTTATAAAATAAATACATTACTATTTCTGACTGCAACTGTCATTTCATGCACAGGGTGAGTTTTTCAAAATAATTATCATTAAAATTGCTTCTGCATGATGTCACACTCCATTTTGGAGGCTTAGCCATATTTTAATTTTAAAATAATTATTTTTTGGAATTTAAAAAAGTAAATTTAGAAGTTAATTCTTTATTGTCTGGGTTATAATAATAAATGTCTGATACTATAGTTAAATACAGTTCTAGTATTGAAATGAATCATCCTATCGCATTATGTTGGTAGTATCACACATTATGTTGGTAGTGGCAGCAACAATCATCATCACCATTGTTGATTTGGCAATACAAGTTCCTAACCAAAATTTCTCTCTGGATTTGCCCCTGAGACTAAGGTTTCACCATAGGGGAGAGGGTGCTGTATGCACAGTTAGAATAAGAGGCAATTGCTAGCAAAAAGGAAATGTTACAATGCAATATCCTTGTAGTGGAGTGTTACCCCTTCTCCCCATCCATGGTCACACCTCTGTATATTTTCACTTTTTAAAAAGTGTCCTGGGTTGAGCTTCCAAAATTATGATAAGCCTAAGTTTAGCTGAATTTGCAATAAAAGAATCATATGCTGAATACCATGTCCAAAAAATGTCCTTTAGTTACCACATTTTAAATTTGAAAATTTAATGAAACTACCAATTAAAAAAAATTAATTTTGTATGATTTTATAAGAAGCATATAAGTTCACTATTCAGTCTTCTGAATAACCATTAATTTTATTCCTTAAAATTTTGATTACACTGGTTCAGTTCGACAAATTTCTCTTTTGTTACTGCCAGAATCCATATTTATAGAATTCATATTTCAAGAATATAATGTTTTACATAAGGCTAAATAAATTGCTTGATACAATGATTAATGCTGGAATGTTAAATCCTCATGAGTCATGGCAATGTAGCATCAAACTTTTTCATATATTTAGTTTAATATAATGTAAAAATGTATTAAAATGCTTTCAATGGTGATAGCGGGATTCTGAAAAAAGTGATGCACATGTTTTTGATTAATGTTTATTATGAATATTATCCAACAAGGTTCAATCCTTAGCTAAAATGGCATTTGGAAACTGCACACCTTGATTACTGAGGACATAGGAGTAATTTTCGATTATAGCAATTGCTTTTCTTTTAATTTGTTAACCAGTTGCTTCAATTTGAATTCTTTAATTAGTTGCTTTAGGGTCAATGTGGGTAATTGTGAATGCATTTGAGGTATTTGGCGGAAAATGTCAATTTATTACTAAACAGAAGGAGCTACTAAAAATTGGATTAGTAATATGAAATTCTACATATTTCAAGCTGTATATTAGATATTAAAGGTTTTCCTCCTGCCTTTAATAATAGAGTTATTTGGCATTCATAATTACCCAGACAGCGGTCATAATTGCCCATCATTTTGGGGTAAATGTGAATGCCATCGGGGAAATTACGAAATTACTAAACAAGCTAGGACTGCAGAGGTGGGTATTGGTGAAGAAAGAATAATTCATGCTGTTCACAGTAAAATATTTAACCAATGCAGTCAAGTTACTATAAGCCAATTTTTTATTCATAAATATTTTCAAAATCTTAAGATAAACGGTAAGAATGTGCACCACTATCTTTCTATTATTTATAACTTAGAATATCAGTATTCCATAAAACACGATTTTGGGAATGCCGACCTACAAACTTTCCAATGTTTTCGTGCAATAGTACCTATTATTAAAAAGAAAATAGTATATTGCAGTCTTTGTTATCATATGTCTGCAACATGAATTTAATTTTAATGTATTTACTGATAAGGTGCATATCTTAAGAGAAATTTTCTAGCAGCTTACAACATCAAATACAGAAAAAAAAAATTCACTTTGTATTGTCAACTGACAGGTGAACTAACTAAACCTAATAAATAAGCAGTAGCATTGTAAGAATTAAAATGTTAATCTTTATATATAGACATAAATTGGAATAGTGGAGTTGTGCTACAAATGTATTAAATATAATACTTACCCTTATTTACATTTTAAAAAAAAATTTCAAAGAATAAAACCGCTTTTATTCACGTTAACAGCTAGGGTTGCTGTGCTACTGGCCTTACGCCAATATTGCCGAGCATTGGCTGCACAAATGGCCGAAAGTTCGCCAACCACTGCAAATCGCATTATCATATAAACGGGCAAATTACTGAACAAAATACAATTATATTGGATTTACATGATTAAGCTAAACCCCTATTTTCTCCAGTGGTCAGAAAATGTAAAATATTCGGTGCAGGAAATAAGAAAACGGCTTTTAAAGTACTCCGATCGCTGTCCGACGCCTCTATAGCGCCATCTATTTCACAGCTGTAAAACTAAAACTTTATAATTTTGTTTGAGTATTTTATTTATAGATAATTAATTAATTGATATTATACGAATTTTCTGACCACACAAGAAACTACATATATCATTCTATCACTCGTACAAATTCCAAAAGGATTTGCACAGCCGTTCTTTTGCGGTTATGATAATAGGAATGGCCTATACTTTAACATGGGTGGAAAACGACCGAAAACCGCCTTAAAGGCGGAGTTAAACCGATCCAAAAAGGTACCTTTTTCCGATAGATGGCTCTGAATATCGCAGGTTTGGCGAGATCCAAACTTGCTCCAAATACCGATTATGTTCAATTTGCGGTAGCCATAGTCTATGTTATGAAATGCCTTCAAATTAGAACTTGGTTTTATCGGCTGATAAATTCAAAACTGGGATTATACATAAAAGTACGTAGAAACTTTCTTCATATTGATAATAAAATTCATAATTTTATTGCATGCTCATGCTGATCAGTATAAAATTTAAATCATATATGCGTATTTAAAATGTAAATAAAATTCGTAGAATGCGTATTCATAATGTAATGAAAGTCTGTTATGTAATATAAGTGTTAATGGGAAATTGACATGCTGACTTATTGATTACTGTTAAAAGTGTATTTGAAATTTTAACACTTTAAATAAGTTTGCTTGTTGTGACCATCACTCACTATATTTTAAACTCTTTTTCTATTGCTCATGGGTTGGTAAATTCCAGTACCTGCATTATTAATATTTTGTATGTATTCATAATATGATATATATATCCTTTTGTGTTTAATTCTTAACTATTAAAGAAAACGAGCAAATAAGTTTATATAAAACATATTTATTGTTATTGGAGTATATTTGAAATTTCAACACTTTAAATATGGATGGCATCCATATCTAACTTATAGGTACTTATATAACTATTGCATATCTAACTTATATCATTAACTTCTATCTAACTTATAACTATTGCATATCTAACTTATATGTTCTTACACATTTTTCGAGCTACTTTATATACTATATGTCTTTTATTCCTTTGATAAAACAAACAAAATTCTAACAATCTGGTGTACAACAAACAAAATTCTTGAAAAAAATCACTTCTACTTATCTTGACTCAAAAGAGTCTTGACCATTTCCTTCCTGTACCTCTATGTCAATGCTAATAGAACACACAGGACAAAATAAAAACTTGGCTGGACATGATCTTGACAATTTCACTCCTTTTTTAACACTTTACAGCAAAGTTGAAAAGTGTTTATGACTTTGTTCATTCATTCTGTCTGTCTGTCCGTTAGCACGATAACTGCCGCAAAAAATGACTTAATCAAAATGAAATTTTAGTATGTTGTTCAGACGGTCTGTAGGACCTATGGGAATATAAATGAATAATATCACCCAATTAGTTTTGGATTGAACCCAGGTTGAAAAAATGAAATACATTGAACCTTATGGGGGCCTAATTTTTCAAACAATTTTTAAGAGGATTTAAAATTCACAAATTGCTTCGAGAATTTTAGATAATATTCAAATTGTTCCATAAAATATATAAAAAAAATTCAGCAAAATATATTCAGTAGTTTTTTAAATAAAAATTAAAATAATAATTACACCTCTTATATGAAGCGATCACGTGACCGTGATATGAAAAGATCACGTAACTCACTTCAAAATGAAATATGGCATCCATCTTGTCTCAAAATCGTGATTTTAAATTCATATTGAGTGTTTTATCCGTCTTTAAACCGCTTTATTTTTGCTTAAATTCTGTGTATCTACATACTGAAACAACGCAATTACAATATATTTGAGTTTAAATGATCATCCAAATTTGATTATTTCTACAACGAAGCCTATTTTTCACTTATGTAAAATGTGAACAGCAAAATATGTAGAATGAGTTGTATAAGAATTGCTGTTAACACAAAATTATTTAGCTCATGGAGTCTGCATAGCTGATATGAAAGAAATATTCATTGATTTTACAGAGAGAAGGACGATTTTTTTCGGTGAAGTTTTCAGCATAGAGTTTAATTACTTGTAGCTCCATGGTCTTAATTTTTAAATAAAATAAATTGTTATAGTATTGTGATGAATGGGAAAATGTTATGAATGAAATGCTGCTTTTATAGAGGGAGCCAGGCGTGTTATTTTTTCTATGACGTCATTTGAATGAATTTCAGTTGTTTTCGATAAAGTTTTCAAATATAATAATTTATCGTAGTATTATGATAATTCTAAAATTATTACCGAGGAATATATCACATTTTAGAGATGTTTAAATCAGGTAATTTATATTTCAATGCCAGCATTTGAATGAAGTTCATTTTTTTCGATGAAGGTTTAAGTTTTCAAATATAATAAATCACTGTAGTATTGTGATAAGTTTTAAAATATTACCGAAGAATGTATTGCATTTTAGATATGTTTAAATAAAATTGAATTGAAGTTGGAAAGTGTTTCATAATCAATGCTTTAAGCATGATTGATCTTTCTTGTTTTTTATTGCCCTTGAATTCACTTAATGAGCATTGAAAATGTTTGCTATTTGATTGAAAATTCAACTGCACATATTTTTAATTCATTAAAATAGTTGAGTCGTAACAGTAAATGTAGTTACCAATGGCTACTTAATGATCTATGTTCATTATATGTATTCCTCCTTTCTTATGTGCGCATTCAAAAGGTAAGACCTGCATCCTTTAATTTTTACCAAATGTGTCTAAAGCCACGGGGCATTGATTTCTGAATTTGTTGTTATTTACTTGAGGTTTAACCTCCTGCAAATAACTTCCATAATAAAGTATAAACATAATCAGTTACTTGTTATTCAAATGTTTTTCACTATTGTTTGATATCAGTTTGTCCGAATGAACTTTGTGACAGATAAAACAACTATGACCAACCCATTCAAATTATGCCGCTGTACTTTAACCTATGTAGATCTATCAAATAAAATTTTTAAAATGTGCACATTATAATTATGGTACATGTGAAATAAATTCTGTTGTTATAGAATTTTTTTAAAAATGAAAATATTTCACGTTATTTCAAAGTGTAATCTGTTCAAACATATTCCAGTCTCTTATTTCCTAATCATATGTCTAATATATTTTAGAACATTTTAGATTGGATGGCATTCATTAATTGAGGTAGCATATTTTAAGTTTTCAGATTTTTCTTGATTTCTGAGAATGATAGCTTGCATTCTCTCAAATTAAAGTTATTTTTAGAAGACTGATTATAATTAATTTTTTATATTATGTACATGCATGTTGGTAGGTTGTCTTACAAAAACAGTAGAGATATAGGATAGAGAAGAGATAATGAAAGATATAACTATAAGGAAATAATTATCAATTATATTTAAGGCTTTTAAAGGTATAATTTAAGACTAAGTAATTTTATTTAATATTTCTGTGTAAAGATCTCATCTTAGTAAGTAAATGAACCACTCATTTCTTGTTAGCTAGACAATACTCTATCTAATGAACAACTAAAACGATTATATTTTCAACTAGCAGCATACCCGTTCTTTGTACGGAATATATAATATAAAGAAACTTATAATTCGCAATCATGTACAAATTCTGTTAAAATTTTAAATTTATTGCTCTTAAAGAGATGTTTAGGAATATCTGTTCTCACTACGTAAATTATCTTCACGGGCAGATCTGAAGAATAAAACATCCTGGCCCCTTTTGTAAGCAAATTTACAAAAAAAAAGGGATTAAATCAATATATACAACGCCGTACTACTTATATTGTCGCAGATTAGAAACTATGCCAGTGTGTTAGTAGAAGATTACCCGTATTACAATATGAGTCTCAAAAATATTTGCCAAAATAAAAGAGATGACGTAATAAGTTGAAAATATCAATAATCCCCGTAATCTTTATACCAGAAGGTCGTAATTGATTCCAATATATGCCAATATATATCAAAATATATGCCAATATACCTGTACTACTTATATTCTCGTAGATTAGAAGATATATCCGTGCATTTGTAGAAGATTACTCGTACAACGTACTATATATGAGTTTCAACAATTTTCTTCATAAATAAATAATGGCATAATAACTTGAAAATATCAATAATCCCTGAATCAACAGTCCCCGAAAATATCAATGATAATAATGTTTAAACCTGAAGACCGTAATTGATATACAGTCAAAAATGCAATGTCAATGAAATTTATTTTATATACATATCTTTATTATTCAAATAGGAAAAGATTGAATAAAATTTGTATGGCACATAACATATTGGATCCGTTGCTAAGCGACATGATATCATTTGCTTCAAATAACTTGATGGAAATCATATCGTCTGAATAATGCGATCTGCATGGAAAGTTTGGCGACATTTTCGTCAATTTAGGGATAACTTAAAAAATTGCCAAATTTATCGCCAAATGGGACTGTAGAACTGATAGTCCCATTTTGCGACAAATTGAAGAAACATCATCACAATACTATCCCCTAAAAAACACAATTAATTTCATTTATTAAACGCAATTTTATCAACTCCATAATATTTTTATGGATTTACAAATAATTTTATCTATTTGGTGATATTAAAGAAATTCGTTAAATGTGTTACTATGTAGGATGGATGGACTGACCGACAAATGCTACCGAAACATAATTTCAGTACCCTATTCTAAAAAAACAAATTTAATTCATTGATTTGCGTCATTTTTATCAATTTGGAGACATTTCCGCTAATTTGGTAAAGTTTAAGAAAAGTTACCAAGTTAGCGATATTCCGCCAAATTCGTAGCTCTGAATTTGCAAATCTGAGGAATAAAATATCCTGATCCCGTTTGTATATACTAAATGAAAACACTAAAATTGTATAAGATAAATCCGTTCTACTCTTTTTCTGTTTCAACAATCGGCTAAATGAATTTATCGGGTAAACATAATATATGAGTTTATTAGCTAAACACAATATATGAGCTTGAAACTTCTTTGCTAAAATAAATGAAAGTGATGTACGCAGTCCGCAATTTATATAATTAAAAGAACAATCAAACCGTTCATTTATAAAATATATTTTTACATCCATTTATTAACACTTTACAACATAGTTGAAAAGTGTTTATGACTTTGTTCATTCTGTCTGTCTGTCTGTCTGTCGTTAGCACGATAACTACCGTAAAAATGACTTTATCAAAATGAAATTTTAGTATGTTTTTCAGACGGTCTGTGGGACCTATGGGAATATAAATAAATAATATCACCCAATTAGTTTTTTATTGAACCCGGGTTAAAAAAATGAAATACATTGAACTCCATGGGACCTAATTTTTCAAATATTTTTTAAGCAAATTTAAAATTCGCAAATTGCTTCGAAATTTTTAAGAAATATTCATATTATCCCATAAAATATATAAAAAAAATTCAGTAAAATATATTAAGTAGTTTTTTAATTAAAAATTATTTAATATAGGGAAAAAAACAAATTCAATTAAATTCTGACTTTTGGGATATCCTCCAGAAAGAAAAAAGAGATATATTATGTAATAAATATCTTTCGAAGAGTTTAATCATTTTGTATATGAGAGAGGCTTCACATTTTAAAACAAATTTGGTAGATAACATTTTTTCAAAATTTTTTTTAATTTTATATAACTCTTCATGATATACTTATTTGATGGCATTTTTAATGCACTTTCCTACGTCCTAGAGAGTTAAAATTTGGTACACAGCTTAAATTTGTTGAACATTTTATTCTACAAAAGTTTGGTGGATCTTTAAATATAGATCATACATTTTTTTCGAAATGGCCTGCAAATAATCCCCGTTCACTTCTATAAATCATTGTTGCAATGTTGTTAAAAATTCTGATGCGGGCAGCACATGTCTTTCCCTACAGACTCATATTCACGATCTCTTTATTTCTTCAATAATAATTTGAGTTTATCTGCACAAAATAACAGCCATAAGTATTTTAAATGACGTTGAATTTGCACGTTAAACTTAAATTTGGTTCTCATTTGATAACTGAACTTATTGTCAAAGGTGGCGTAGCGAAAACGCGAAAAAGCTAGAATATTTCAAGAACGGCTAGTCTTAGAGTAATGAGGTTAGTCTTATTCTTTTTGTTGTCAAAAATCACGTATAAAATAGGAATTTAATTGATATAATTGAGCACACGTAGTCCTTTATTTTTATATTTAACGATTTTTGCGGGCCATTTCGCAAAAATAGCCCGTTCCTTTTTCCCGAATCGTACTAGAATAACCTACACATGATTTATGTACCAAATTTTGTTAAATTTGGTATATAAATCACTTGTAGGTCATTGAAATATTATACACCAAATTTTGTTAAATTTGTTCCATTAGTTTTTAGTTAGAGTGGATAAAGGCAATTTCTGCCAGCCATTTCGCAAAGAAAGCAGATTCTTTTATTACGAATCGTACTATAATCTAATGAACATCAGGATTTCCCACAAAGAACATACCTACCAAATTTTATGTAATTCGGTCCATTAGTTTTTCAATTAGAGTGGATGTAATATCCTCAAAGACACACAGAAACATACACAGATACACTCTTACACACACAGACGTCTTCCTAAAAATAGTTTTTTTGTGTTCTAGAAGTCCCAAAACGTGTAGATCCTTCGAAAATTCAAGTTCCGATCTTCGGCACGATTCCAATACTTTGAATACACACACACACACACATATTATCTGTGTATCTAAATTCCGTGCCTATGCAATTACAATAGTTGTGATTTTATATGATCCCTAAACTTTTATTATTTCTTCAACGAAGCCTAATTTTAACTTATGCAGAATGCAAATATCTCAAGCGATTGTAGGGTGAGTTACATAAGAATTGCTGAATTTTTTTCACACAAAATTATTTAGATCTGGAGTCTGGAATACAAATTATATTAATGAAATATTCATTGATTTTGCATAGAGAATCAGATGATTTATATTTCGATACAGTTTTAAATATTTAAGTATAATAAATTACTGTAGTACTGTGATAATGTAAAAGATATCACCACTGAATGTATCGCATTTTAATCATTTTTAAATGAAATTGCATTTCAGTTGGAAAGTGTTTCATAATCAATGCTTATGCATGATTGATCTTTCTTGCTTATTATTCAGATAGAAAAAAAAATAATAAATATTAACAACACATTTAACTTCATTCCGTTGCCGGGCAACGTGATATAAGATAGAATCTTCCTCATAAAATGCGAAATTAAATAGCCATTTTGATTTCTTTATACTTTTCATCGTTGAGTAAAAGCTTGTGAAAGATAACCCATGAAGGTAGTTTTTTCCATTTAAATTCGTGTTTTAAGCAATTCGTGTTGTCCAATAGTGACTAATTAATGCAAAAATCCTGCACCAAACTCGGAAATAAAAACGATTTTCATACTTTCCTTTTGGATAAACCACGGAGTTGGAGAGTAGAACTCTTAGGAAAAAGTTCCGTTTTTCATTAATATCTCGATAATCCCTGGTCTTAGAAACTCGAAACTTGGACTAAATTTATGGGGGGCTATTTCAAGGCTATCCACAAAATTTCATTGAATTCGGTTTAGCCGTTTTCCCGTGATGATGAGACAAACGAAAATTTTGTTTTTTACTAATATCTCAAGAACTACTGCTAGTAGAAACTCAAAACACAAACTAAATTTTAAGTGGGGCTATTTCTAGGCTACCCACAAAATTTCATCAAATTCGGTTCAACCGTTCTTCCGTGATGATGGGACAAACAGACAGACAGACAGATTTTCAATTTTATTTATATAGATTTCATCCATATTTGAAATGGACGCTATATTCTATTCTCATGTTATTACTTTAAACCAGCATAGCATCCTGTTCACCATAACATTTTGCAAATGAAAATGTTTCCAGTTGACATATTAATCTATACCGTATGTTGAAGTGGTACACTACTGTCACGGGGGAAAATTAGGGTGGCACGCACCCATAAATGTTTAACCCAGGTTCTATTTAGAAGTTCTCTCGTCCAGGAATAAATCCCTGGATGACCTGCAGTGCAATAAATACAAAGATGCAATAAACCCTTACCTTGTAAGGCGTCATCTCCTGAAAACACAGATGCACAACTTCAAGAGACGAAGATGTTAAATAACCACACAGGTTTAAATATAAATCACTTTCTTTATTCAATATCGTAATTAAGAAGATCAGAAGTTAAAATTATAACTGAATCATTATCAGGAAGCACAACGCTAAGTAACTGTGACACTGACACTGGACTCAGGATCCCTACTAATATATTTGCTGCCACGGAAGTAATTCAATGATAATAATATGATCAACGATATAAATAAAGTGGCACAGCAAAATTAAAGTATATAATAATCAATATAATAATTTTAAGGTATGGTCTCAAAGCAACAGGAGAAAACTCGCACTCAGAGAAAATTAGGACTGATAATTAAACAAGTTGAAATAATTTAGGAAATTTATGCTTCCTTGAGACAGGCGTAGATGCAGAGAGCAGTCAAACCTTACCTCCCCAGTCGGAGTTGTAAAAGGGTCGGAACATTATACCATATCCATATTTCGACCCGACACATAGACCTCGGGCCCCATCGTACCTTCCTCGTCGCAGCTCTCTCAGCAAGACGTCGGGCTCTCCATCGATGTTCTTCGGCGATGTAGGCGTCTTCGGCTTTCCTCCCCATGCCCACAAGAGGCCAGAAGTCGACTGGGGGCCGACTCCCGCACTCCGTGGTGGGCAACATTGAAAAATGGTCCAGGCCGACCTAAGAGCGTCGACGGCTGGACAGGAAGAAAAGCCACGAATATTCTTTGCAACAGCTTTTATGTAACCAGTCTGATTCAGGCCCCAGACTCACTCGGACCTGCCAGAGAGCTTATTTATCGTTATTAACCAATTGAAAACTTCACAGACATACCCTCTCCAGATTAGAGCGGGGTCCCGACAATGAATTATGCTGATACATCAGACCCTCGCCACAAGGTCTCAAATTCATCCAGAGGTTTCACTCCAAAATCTATTGTGCAGAAAAGTGCATGCCTTGCACTAACATTACCAGGCCTCGAGCAAGCTACCATCTGCTTGCTCTGCCCGGGAACAAAAACCTTGACTTTAACGGTTAAATAATAACGAAACTTCTCTCTGAATGCGGTTTCACAGATTAATAAAATGGCTAAAAGCTTTCCTCTCAGTGTAGAATATTTTGTATAATACATATTTCAAAGACAAGAGGGGTAATTAAAACAGGGTGTAAAATAATGTAAAAATATAGAAACTTGATAATATATAATTTGCGATTTTCATAAGGGTTTGGCGAGATTATGAAATCTCGTCACAACACTACATTCCTCTATCCCGGCCGTCCAAACAGCGGCTCTATATTTTAGGATGAGTTGGACGGTCTGGGTCTTCGACTACATTCTCCTTCAGATTTTAAAACAAAGTATGGCCTCCTCATTACTCTGCTTAAAATACAGGATACTGTATTTTAAATCTAAATAACAGAATCCTAAAATGCAAATAGAGGTTTGGAAGATGGACAGCATCAAATTCAGTTATGCACTACAAAATCATATAAAATGACCTTTAACTGAAAAAGGATTATATAATCATTATTTTTTTATTTGTGTACGAATATAAAAACATTATATTTAGAAAAATAGGTTTTTTTGTTTGATTTTATGACTTTTATTGATATCTTCTTCATAGTCATAAAACCGATTAATAGGAAGCAAATCACTCTAAAGTTGTATTTCAATCATGCTTCCAATGCAGCAACTAACAATGTTAGATCGATTTTACTTTGTTCTAACTTATCGAAAACAAATAGAATATTTCACAGGGAATAAGGAATCACTACATGCTACAATTTTGCAAATTTCTGTCAAGGGTGGATAATCTCCCAGAGATAACAGGGAAGGGGGATTTACTTTTACACTTTTTTATTGATCATTTACCTATATTAAAACTAATCAGAAATTCTTGCTTAATCATAAAACGCAGCAAACTGACCCTGTAAAATTAAAGTGTACATTGCATTTCTAGATATTTGTGTTGGGTTGCATTAAACTTTGTAAGGTATATAGAATCATTGGAAATAGCATACAACAGGGGGATACAATCTGTCTAATCACCTTTCCCTGGATTTGTCTTCTGAACTTCTGTGGTGACCTACGAAGTCAGTTTTACCACACAGCCAACAATGAGTTTGAACTGCACAAGGTTGAAATCAGGGTTGTAGTGATTTAAATTAACTGATTTAAGAAAAAGAGAATCACTGATCAATTTTAAGATATCAATATTTGAAATTTTGATGGGAAATAAAATAATTTCTTTGACTTAAACAGCATTGTAAAAAAACAATTGTTCTCTGTTGTCAGAATCTGAAAACTGAAACTTCATGAGAACACAGCATCTGCTTTTGTTGGTAGTGGTGCTCTGTATCATTTATTATAGCGAAGAAGACACTTTATTGCCTTTAAAACTGATTGAATCTTTATAGGCTGTGTTCTACTTTTAATAAATATTATTAGTTAACAATTTCTCAAATAAATTCCAAATGGGTAATTTTTTAAAGACATTTATAGAATATAAAAAGTATTAGAATCAAATGATATAACTAAATATTTTTCAATTTCTTTTAATTTTGATTTGTTTTATGAGAAGGACATTATAATCAAATTAGACATTTCAGACTCTAAGTAATCTTTAAATAAGCAATTAATAGAAAATTATGAAATAGATTTGGCGTCAAAATTTATTTTCTTGATGAAACAAATTAATCATTGAGTTAAAAAGAATACTGCACTGTAAATTTGTAAATCTGACTTTGGTAAGTTACTATTATATGCATATTGAAAAGAGTAATAAAAAAACTTTAAAATCAAATAAATTTGATTTAAATAAAAAACCAATGTTGGAACTATTATGAATAAAACATTAATCATGAATTATATTGGATTCAGCCATTTAACCGACCAAATAAAAATTTTCAACTCAATTCAATCCTTTCACTGTTTAAAAAGTTAGGCTTCCTAACCCCTGAAAGACGCTACTAATGTATAAAACACAGAACTCAGGAAAAATTTTAGAGATAATAGCAACAAATAATTTCTACAAATATAAGAATTGAAAATTATTGTGTTTAACTTATGGCTGCATATACTGCAAAAATTGAAATAGGAAAAATACGAAAAATTGAAAGTTTGATAAACTTAAAATGTTATTAATTTTATAACTTAAATAAAGTTAATTAACTCTTAAATTGCAGTATTTTTTTAAGTTATAAATACTAACAGAACCCACCAAAGAGAGGTTTTCCAAAAAATAGGACAGTTCTTTCATTGCAGATTCCGACATCGATACTACAGTTATCCTAGTTTTGGGAACGTCCCTTTCAGGCGGGTTCTGTAAACATTAACGCTTGGTTTTGACCATAGTCTATAGACAAATCGTGCAGTTTGACCGCAACTTTGTAAAATTTAATGCCAACTGCGTAATAAGACTGAATTTGTCTGTCTCTATAAAAGTTCACGAATTTGTGGATTATAGCAAGTTTGTGTTTCCATTCCACATCAGGTATATGTGCAGAGCGCTGAAAAGCGCAAAAGCGATCCACATATACTGTTATTTTCAATAGAAACGCATTTTTTATGGAAAATAATTGGCTGATATATTACCAGAAAAAATGAAAGTTATTTTATGTTTGTATTTTAAACTATTTGTGATTGAATAATTTAAAGGATTTACAACTTTTTAAATGCAGTCGTCATTTGTATGAAATTTTATATGTTTTGATTTGAAATAAGCATGTTTTATTAATTCCTTCGTATAAATTAAATGCAAGGAAATATTTATATTTAGAAAGTTGAATAAATATTATAATAGCGCCGAAAATCAAAATTCAGTATTGCAGTCCTGCCGAAAATCGCAACTCGAGTTTTCGACGAATCTACACATTTTGGGACCTTTAGAATACGAAAAAACTATTTTTTGCCTGACGTTTGTGTGTGTCTGTGCGTCTGTCTGTTTGTGTGTGTGTCTGTCTGTGCAATGTATGTATCCACTCTAACTCAAAAACTAATGAACCAAATTTTATAAAATTTGGTAAATAAGTCACTTGTGGGTTACTCTGGTGCTGATTAGATTTTCGTACGATTCGAAAAAAAATAACCTGCCTTTTTTTGGGGAAATGGCCCGCAAAAATCTTCAAAATTTAAAATTAAAACTACGCACGTTCAAATATATCAATTTAATACTTGTTTTATACGTAATGTTTAACGATCAAAAGAGTAAGAACAACCCCATTGCAGGGACTAGCCGTTCTCGAGATTTTTTTTTTTTTTTTTTTTTTTTTTTACCTGAAGAATGCAAAGTGAATTAAGTCGCAAAATTTAATAACGAATATGCAATAAAAAGGCAAATTTAATATAATATCAGAAAAGTATCCATGTTATTTTCAGCAATTAAACTCAATTTAGTTCACAATGAAATAGAAAATGACAAAGTGACTTTGAATCTGCAGGGAAAGTCAGGTGCTGTTCGCATTAGATTTTTTTAAATTACTGTAATTAAACCTTTTTGCATAATAATTATCATATTAGAAAATTTTCACCTGTTGATATCATTACAGAAAGCACTTGTGCTGTGCATATTTTTAAAAGCTTTTTTTTTTTTTATAGAATACGATTTAAAAATTTATTACATCCTACACATTTTTATTAGAAAGTTAAATAATTTATCTAAAGCTAACTTCCAGAGTTTTCAAATGCAATAAGTTAAAGAAAGAACAAACAGAATTATGTCAGATAAGCTTTCAGGAAAAATGCTTTTCCATCGGACTTTCTAAAGGAAAGGAAATAACATCTTAGCTTACATGCTTGTCTTATAATTTTATAATAACTAGCACAAAAATCATTGTAACAGAATTGAACGAGTAAACATGAGCGGTTTTAGTGATATGAAACATTAAGCGATGCAAGCTTTTCCATAAAATGTATTATTCTATACTGTAAAGACAACCAATCCATTAGTGTTCCTGTTGAGTGCCGAGACTGCTGTTTGATAATTCCATTGTGGTAAGACTAATCTAAACAAAAATTGGATTCAGCTCCTATTGCAAATAACAATGATAGTTCACTGCGCGGCCGCACATGCGTTTGCACTCCACTCTCTACGCCCTCGATAAACGCCCAAATGATTGCGGTATGGGTTTGAATATGCGGGCGCGCATTTAATCCGCATATGCAAAACGTATGCCCTAAATAAGCGCTTAAACACACCTTCTCTCATTGCGCTGTGACACCCTCTGGATTGAACAGTTACCTTACACCTTTCTGGTAGGTCGGACGGTCTGGGTTTCAACAACAACAACCCTCTGGATTGAACGAAAAGCAGGGAGGTAATGATCGGGATTATGGTTTTTGTGATCTGATTCAAATGATTTTTTCACAAAATGCTTTTAATGACAAAGAATTGTATTTTATTTTGGAAACTATAAGTCATATCTTTAAAATTCAAGAAATAAGAAAACTTCTCAATTTAAATCCCTTCATGTCTTTCGTCTGCTTTGTTTCGTGAATTGTGAAAAGTAAAATTAGAGAATTAAATGCTATCTCCGAATATTTTCGTGCTATAGAAGAGATTTATCGAGCGAATTCTTATAACAATTTGCACGTTTAAAAAATCCAAATTATCTGTAAAATTCTGAAAGTTAGTATTTTTGATTTTATCACCCAAATCGTGTCGTGCTAATTATTTGTAACTGTCTGACATATGTCTCTCATTCTTTAAAGAATTGTCTGCTAGGATAAATTGGTTTAAAAATGGCGAAATTTCGACTTTAAATATTCATAACCTTTAAAATAATTGGAATTTTAAAAAAATCTCGGCGAGGTTCATATTTGCATAAGCTGAGATACCACCTCTATACAGATTTTCACAGCTGTTGAAAACTTGGATTTTCCGCTACGCGGTATATACACACAGAGACATCTTCTTGCAAAATACTATAAATAACAATAATACAAATTTTACTCGACCGTTTGATATTAAATTGTGTATAAATTAGAATGTTACACTAAAATGTTAACTACATCGAAATGTTTTTGTAAACCTATTATTAATCGAGAAAAATATGTTAATTAATTGAGTGCCCAATCAATCAAAATTTGCATTTGTTATAATTCTGCTGTTGTGCATTTTGTAGGCACATTTTATATATTATATTTTTATTAATAAATAATCATTATTTTATTCATAATTACTATTATTTTAATTTTATTTTCAGAATCAAATTTTTCTTTCCCGTTCCAATCCCCCCCCCCCCCCCCCCAAAAAAAAATATATGTATATTATTTAAAATTAAACACAGTTATTTCAAAATAATAAATCAACATTGATAGTTGCGAAATATTGTATTCAGATCTTTTGCGGCCATCATTTGGTATTTGAATAGTCACAACCTCATTACTAAAGATATTCTTTGCTAAAGCCGTCCATGGTCCCCACAAGGGGGTAGCTAGCACGGCTACACCTAATAACTCTTTCTAAATACCTTGCGGCTACACCCAGGAGACCCGGCGGAACGGTGCGCCTTTCAGGGTATTTTCTAATTGACTAATTGACAGCTGCTTAAAAAAAAATAAGAAGGCACTGTTTTTTGTGATTTTGAGAAATTTGAAAAATAACAACTGCAATATGATTTTTTTTTTATCAAAGAGGGCCCCAATTCGTGGCTATATCCTTAACCGTCACTGTCTTTAAAAATATGGCGTGACAAATAAGATCAATCACGATCGCCGTCCCATCGCATCGTTTCCATTTTACCAGTAAGAAACACTACTTGTACTCAGGGGCGCTGACAAAATTTCCGGGCCCTTATGCAAAACCTTGGGACCCTATGCAACTCACGGTAGCGGCTCCTTATGCCCTCATATATTATTAATGCTCAATTGTCCATGAATTTTTGGATGTTCGTTTTTTCTTTCAAGGTCCGCCATAAAGGGAGGGGATAAGTGGAACTAATATCCAAGGGCCCGCAGCCCATAGGGGGCCCTTAAAGAATTTTGGCCAGGAGGCCCGTCCTAAGATGTGGGGACCATGAAGCTGCCACTATAAGTGGGAAACAAGAAGGTGATGAAATTGATCTTATATATTAAATATCAATGAAGAAACCAGTAAAATTGATCAAAATAATGAATAACATAAATTTTTATTTTTGAAAATTAGCTGTTCATAAAATAGTAATGCTTTATGATATTTAAATCACTTCTGATTTTATTTGCGCCACTTAATATGCACTAGTTTCCTGTAATAATTTACCTATACTAAAAATGTTGATGTTCAATTAAAAAAATATTTTTTTTACATTTTGTGGACTTCTCTGCAATTGGTTTATTTAATTTCACGTTCCTTCGAAGTATTTATTTCTCGGAGACTTTGAACGAAGTTGAAGAATTTTTATAAACCAGCAAAGTCCGCGTACTTCGTGCGATACGCTCTCGTCCAACTACACCACTGACATGCATGGGAAACAGGAACCGGCGGACATCAACTGCCACCGGTCCTCCCATCCACTCCTAATATCCACAGTCGCATGCGAATCATACAGCCCTCCAATTCAATATTGCTATCTCTTATACGACTCCCTATTAAAACATACATACTATATGATCAACTCCTAACATAACGCAATGAATTTAGGCTCCCCTATAATCTTAGCAAACCAATTTATCAAGTTTAATACCTCAAACTACTCATCTCAAATTTTTAATTGTCTGGCCATACCATGGAAGAAAAGAGACTAAATTTATGGGCCATATAACTCAGCTCCAACCAATCTATCTATAAACAAAGTTTGTATAATTGCATTATTTACAAAGTGATTTTGAAGATAAAGCTGAAAACAAGTCTCTCTAACTTCATGGCTTAGATATTCATGTTCTGAATTTTTAAATTGGGATGACCTCTCAAAATGAACTTTCCTAGTCAGCTGAATCATGGAGGTGGTCTCACTTCTAACTCTATGAGCTGAATACAATTTTCCTTTTATTAACACTTTACAACAAAGTTGAAAAGTGTTTATGACTTTGTTCATTCTGTCTGTCTGTCCGTTAGCACGATAACTGCCGTAAAAATGACTTAATCAAAATGAAATTTTAGTATGTTGTTCAGACGGTCTGTAGAACCTATGGGAATATAAATGAATAATACCCCCCAATTAGTTTTGGATTGAACCCGGGTCGAAAAAATGAAATACATTGAGCCCTATGGGACCTAATTTTTCAAACATTTTTTAAGCGGATTTAAAATTCACAAATTGCTTCGAAAATTTTAGGTAATATTCAAATTGTTCCATAAAATATATAAAAAAAAATTCAGCAAAATATATTCAGTAGTTTTTTAAATAAAAATTAAAATAATAATTACACCTCTTATATGAAGCGATCACGTGACCATGATATGAAACGATCACATGACCCACTTCAAAATGATATATGGCATCCATCTTGTTTCAAAATCGTGATTTTTTTAAGTTCTTTTTAATTCATATTGAGTGTTGTATCCGTCCTAAAACTACTTTATTTTTGCTTAAATTCTGTGCATCTACATACTGAAACAACGCAATGACAATATATTTGAGTTTAAATGCTCATCTAAATTTGATTATTTCTACAACTAAGCCTATTTTTCACCTATGTAAAATGTAAACAGCAAAATATATAGAATGAGTTGTATTAGAATTCCTGTATTTTTTTAACACAAAATAATTTAGTCCATGGAGTCTGCATGGCTGATATGAATGAAATATTAATTGATTTCATAAAGAGAAGGACGATTTTTTTCGATGAAGTTTCAAGCATAGAGTTTAATTTTTTGTAGCTCCATGGTCTTAAACATAATCTATATAAATAAAAATGAAAATATGTCTGTCTGTTTGTCACACCATCACGGGAGAACGGCTGAACCGAATTTGATGAAATTTTGTGGGTAGCCCAGAAATAGCCCCACTTAAAATTATATCCGTGTTTTGAGTTTCTACGACCAGTGGTTCTCGAGATTAGTAAAAAACGAAATTTTCGTTTGTCTCATCATCACGGAAAAACGGCTGAACCGAATTTAATGAAATTTGGTGAATAGCCTTGAAATATCCCCCCATAAATTTTGTCCAAGTTTCGAGTTTCTAAGACCTGGGGTTGTCGAGATATTAATGAAAAACGGAACTTTTTCCTAGGAGTTCTACTCCCTAACTCCGTGGTTTATCCAAACGAAAAGCTTGAAAATCGTTTGAAAGTGAATTAAAATTTAATCTCTGAGTTTGATGGGAGATTTTTTGCGTTAATTAGTCACTTTCTGAAAACATGAATTGTTTGAAACATGATTTAAAGGGGAAATCTATCTCCATGGTTCATGGTTTATTTAAAACAAGCTTTTACGGAACAATGAGAAGTATAGAGAAATCAAAATCGTTAACATGAGATATTATACATGTGTCATAAGACATGACATATTTAACATGTTATAAGATTCTATCTTATATCATGTTACTCAGAAACGCAATTAAATTAAATCTGTCTGTTAATTTTAATAATTATTTTTTCGATTTGAATAATAAATAAATGGATATAAAAATATATTTTAGAAAAGAACGATTTGATTTTTCTTATAGCATTTTTGACTGGATAATATCAATTACGGTCTTCAGGTTTAAAAATTATTATTATTTATATTTTCGGGGATTATTGATTCAAGGATTATTGATATTTTCAAGTTATTATGCAATTATTTTATTATGACAAAAATTGTTTAAACTCATATATTGTATGTTGTACGAATCTTCTACAAATACACGTGTATATCTTTTAATCTACGAGAATATAAGTAGTACAGGTATATTAACATATGTTTTGATATATATTGGCATACATTGGAATCAATTACGACCTTCTGGTATAAAGAGTACGGATATTATTGATGTTTTCAATTTATTACGTCATCTCTTTTATTTTGGCAAATATTTTTGAAACGCATATTCTAATACGGGTAATCTTCTACTAACACATTGGCATATTTTCTGATCTGCGACAATATAATTAGTACGGGGTTGCATATATTCATTCAATTCCTATTTTTTCTTCTGTAAATTTGCTTACAAAAGGGGGCAGGATGTTTTATTCTTCAGATCTGATCGTGAAGATAATTTTGCATAGTGAGAACATATATTCTTAAACTTCTCTTTAGGAGCAATAAATTTAATATTTTAACAGAATTTGCACATGATTGCGAACTATAAGTTTCTTTAAATTATACATTCCGTACGAATAACGGGTGTGCTGTTAGTGGTTAATAAATTTTAACATTTTAGGAGGATATATCATGTTCTCGGCATCGCAATTAAATTAAATGTGTTTGTTAATGTTTTTATTATTTTTTTTCGATTTAAATAATAAATAAATGGATAAATGGATATAAAAGTATATCTTATGAATGGACGGTTTGATTTTTCTTTTAATTATATTAATTGCTGATTGCGTACATCAATTTCATTTATTTTGGCAAAGAGTTTTCAAGCTTATATCGTATTTAGTTACTAAACTCATATATTGTGTTTAGCCAATAAATTCATATAGCCGATTGTTGAAACAGGAAAAGAGTAGAGCGGGTATATCTTCTAATACAATTGTAGTGTTTTCATTTAGTATTGCGGCAGCAAAGACATCTATCAAAGATGCCACACGAGCCATAGCCGAATTATAAGAACAGAGGAAGAGCTAGCTTTTGCTCAGTGATTATAATGTCGGTCTACGAAGCATCAGGTCCCTGGTTCGGGACCACGGCGACGCTAAATCGCCACAATGTGACAATGATGACTGGACGTTTGAAAGACACAACCTTCTCCAACGACTTCGCCTCTCAGCACGAGATGGCAGCACCACAAGGAGTCAGAAGCCTTGACACTCCCTTCCTGGTTGACCACAACTGTCCGTCACGCCGAGGCAACACGCCTCCCGGCCCTGACGTCACGCCGAGGCGACACGCCTCTCGGCCTCCTCATCAGCGAGGGGAGTGTGCGGCAGCAAAGACATCTATCAAAGATGCCACACGAGCCATAGCCGAATTATAAGAACAGAGGAAGAGCTAGCTTTTGCTCAGTGATTATAATGTCGGTCTACGAAGCATCAGGTCCCTGGTTCGGGACCACGGCGACGCAAAATCGCCACAGTATATTGAAACGGGATAAGAATGTTTCATTTAGATCTGCAAATTCAAAGCTACGAATTTGGAGGGATATCGCTAAATTGACAAATTTTCTTAAACTTTGCCAAATTGACGGAAATGTCGCCAAATTGATATAAACGACACACAAACAGCTGCCATAAACCTTCGGGTTGGTCGTGTGGCTTGGGTCTTCTACATATCAATGAAATTTTTTTTTGTTTTGTTAGAAGAGAGTACTGAAATGATGTTTGGTTAGCATTTATCTGTCAGACCAACCATCCTACTTAGTAATACATTTAGCGAATTTTTAAAATGTCACCAAATTGATAAAAATGTTTTCAAATCTATAAAAATATCTTGAAATTGATAAAATTGCGCTTCATAAATGATATTAATTGTTTTTTGTTAGGGGATAGTATTGTGATGATATTTCGTCAATTTGTCGCAAAGTGGAACTGTCAGTTCTACAGTCCCACTTGGCGATAAATTTGGCGATTTTTTAAAATGTTGCTAATTTGACGAAACTGTCGCGAAATGTTCCATAGAAATATAACTATTTAGACGATATTTTTTCTACCAATTTGTTTGAAGCAAATGATATCATGTCGCTTAGCAACGGATTTAAATCCAATGTGTTTATGCGGCAGACGATTTTTATTAAATCCTTTCCGATTTGAATAATGAAGATATGTATATAAAATAAATTTCATTGCCATTTCATTTTGGACTGGATAATATCAATTATACTCTTCAGGTTTAAACATTATTATTATTGATATTTTCCGGAATTATTGATTCAGTGATTATTGATATTTTTAAGTTATTAAGCCATTGTTTTATTGCGGCAAAAATTGCTGACATACGCATATTGTACGTTGTACGAGTAATCTTCTAGGAATGCACGGGTATATCTTCTAACCTACGAGAATATAAGTAGTACATGTATATTGGCATATATTTTGACATATATTGGCATATATATTGGAATCAAGTACAGTCTTCTGGTATGAAGATTAAGGGGATTAATTATATATTCAATTTATTACGTCGTCTGTTGTATTTTACCAAAAAACATTTGAGACTCATATTGCAAAACGGGTAATCTTCTACTAATAATCGGACATTATAAGTAGTACGTGTATATCTTCCCATATAATTTTAGCACTTTAATTTTGACATATATTGGAATAAATGACTGTCTTCAGATTTAAAGATTACGGGTTTATTGGTATTTTCAATTTATACATGTAATCTACTAATACAGGTTATATTTTCTAATATTCGCGTATATAATTAGTACGGGTCCCATACAATTTTAACGCTTTTATTTTGCATATACTGATTCAATTCCATATTTTTTTTTTATATTTGCTTACATAAGGGGTCCAAGATGTTTTATTCTTCAGATATGTCCATGAAGATAATTTTATATAGCGAGAACAGAGATTCTTAAACTTCTTTTTAGGAGCATTATATTAAATATTTTAACAGAATATTTTGATTAAACATGTCATTTAGTATACTATAAGAATTTGGGCATGATTATGAATTTCAAGTTTCTTTATATTATATACTCCGTACTAAGAACGGGTATGCTGCTAGTGTTTAAATAAAATAAATTATTATAGTATTGTGATGAATGAAATGAATGGGAGAAAGTTATGAATGAAATCCTGTTTTTATAGAGAGATCCAGGCGTGTTATTTTTTCTATGACGTCATTTGAATTAATTTCAGTTGTTTTCGATGAAGTTTTCAAATATAATAAATTATCGTAGTATTATGATAATTGTAAAACTATTACCGAGGAATGTATATCATTTTAGAGATGTCCTTCCGAGAGGTTGGTGGTAGGGGAAGGAGGGTACGGTCCCTGTGGATGCCTCCCCCACTGGGTTCTGGTCTAAATTGGGTGGCACTTCCCGACCGTCCAAACAGTTACCTTACACCTTTCTGGTAGGTCGGACGGTCTGGGTTTCAACAACAACAACATTTTAGAGATGTTTAAACCAGGCAATTTATATTTCAATGCCGTCATTTGAATGAAGTTCATTTTTTTCGATGAAGTTTTAAGTTTTCAAATATAATAAATTAATGCAGTATTGTGATAAGTTTCAAAATATTACCGAGGAATGTATTGCATTTTAGACTTGTTTAAATAAAATTGCATTGAAGTTGGAAAGTGTTTCATAATCAATGCCTTAAGCATGATTGATCTTTCTTGTTTCTTTAAGCATTGAGTTCTCATAACCATGCAAATGCATCATGTTGTGGCAACACTTTCGACCTGGGGTTATGAACACAAAAATAGCAAAAAGGCCAATCTTTGAGAGGTTATTTTCCCAGAGTTTTTTGGCCTCGGAGCCCCTTTTTGAAATTTAATTTAATACCGGGTCCCCAAAATGAGAAAAAGTTCAATGCGGTCCAAATTGTGTGCATCAAAATTCTTTAATTTTCCGTAAATTTACACGAAACTATAACGCACGTTGAAAAACTCCGCATTGCTCAATGTTAATTTTAAACCAAATTTATACGCATACGATCCACACACCTGGAAAAAAATAAAGAAATTAAACGATCCTTTCTCTAGGAGAGAGCTCAGATATGCGCAACCATCGGAAAGAAACCGCAGTCCTCCGCACTTCATTAAGGGAGATGCATTTGTTGCTTTGATGCATTTTTTAAAAATAAAATGTAGTATTTAAAAAAAAATTGTTAGAATGCGATGATACACACAACTTTCTATAGAATTCAAACTGTAGAACTGAGCTAATCTTCCTGTTTTGGATGCTGCGAAATAAATATCAGATAACCTACAAAATACAATTTAGATGTATTTAAGAATATGTGTATATTCACATGCAGGTAGATTTTCTATTGGATCATTTTAAATTTTTCTTTTACGTACGAAATTTAATACTTTTTCAAATATATTTAAAATTTTGCTAATTCTTACCCTAATACTTGTCTTATTTTAAATGGTAGCTAAAGGTCTGGGTATTTGCACAACACATCCGATAATTAATAAAAAATGTACTATTATTTATAAAAAAACAAAGAAAACCCCCAAAACAGTCTCAAAACCCAAAATTTGGTTTTGAGACTTTTTTTTAATTGGGGCATGGGACATATGCACAAAAAAATTCGAAAATTAAAACAAATAATTGCCGTGTAGACTTTGAACTGCACAAATGTCACTAGAACAGCAATGCACTCGTCCCAAAACAAAAGTTAACTCACTTGTTTATACAGTCGGAAATTTTCAATATTAGTCGGAAAAATTCCCTTCACACACCCCCAGTCAAGATTGACCACTTACGTCCCTGACCATTTGGGTGATCGAGGCAAAGATTTGCTCGGGTATCATTGCATTATTCACCAGGAACAGCTGTGCGCAAAAGAACTGGAATTTGACCGCTTAATGAAGGCAGTGCAGGGCCGGTTCAAGGATATTTTCCTGTGTGGGCAAAATTCTTTGGGGCCGCCCTTCACACACACACACATATATATATATATATATAATATGAAAATCCAATGATAGAATAGAGTTATATATAAATTGAGCTACAGCCACGAAACTGAGCATGCAAATTTCGTTTTAAGAGTTATGCAAATGATCAAACTGCCAAAGTCAATGACGTTATAAGGCTCATGCAACGCGCATGAGAACGACGTATCGTGCAGCATTTAAAACAACCGAGCTTCTTAAGGACAATTGGAACTGGATTTTCTGCTTTAATACTGAAAATTGTGTACAAAGATGCCTTTGAGACGTACTCGACACCACTACGATCAATTGTCTGATTTTGAGAGAAGTTGCATCATTGACCCAAGGGAAACTGGTTGGTCCAACAGACGTATCAGTCGCCATCTTGGTCGGAGCGATTTGGTAGTTGCTCGGTGATGAAAACAATGGATCAGAGAAGACCTATGTAACCGCAGCAGAGTCTCAGAACGCCCCAGACAGGCAACTGCTCGAGAGGATCGTGCAGTCAGGAGAGGAGCCACGTCTACTCCAATGGCGTCGCTATTAGCCAATCGAAAGCATTTGGCATCCCCATGCATCCTGTCTCAATATATATCATTCGAAGACGACTGGGTGAAGGTGGTATTAAGTGTCGACGTCCATTAACGCGTCTACCACTTACCCCTCAACGTAGGCAGAGCCGCCTGGATTGGTATTTAACTCGGTTGACCTAGCCAGTGTCCGATTAGAGGCATGTTTAGAGACGAATCCCGCGTCTCTCTCAGTACTGATGACTTCTGCATAAGTGTGTGAATAAGATCTGGACTTTTTCATAATTATACGAGAAAGCTATTAAGAGCAAAGCATCTTAGATAGGCAAGAGCAGGAGGGGACCTAACCCCCCTTAAAAACAAGATCACCATCACCTTACGAAAATTATTTAATTTCAATGACCTATCAAATGTTATTCTCATCTAAGTTTATAGCTCTAATTAGCGGTTTAGAAAATGTAATGCTTTACATTTATTTCTACATACATATATAATACAGCAATAATTTATAATACATAACTGAATTTTCGACTTTATTTGTAATTTCCCTGCACACAAATAATATATAGGAAAAATATTGATGGGGTCGAAAACTGGAATTTTCGACAGATTAATATACGTTTTGGGTATCCTTTAACCCGAATCAATTATTTTTAAAGGGATGTCTGTGCGTATGTGAGTATAATGTTAGAATGAATGGAATGAAGCGAATAAAATTTATGAATTTAAAGGGCAAAAAACATTCGGAAGGTCGCAAATTTTCAAACTTCTTTTAAATCATGAAAAAAACGACATCCAAAAATATTAAAGAAACAATCATGTTATATGTAAGTTTTCAGTAGAAATCAAATGGAACTTACTTTAGACAACATGAACCGTTCTCGTGCTATTACACGTGTTTCGAATATATGGATAAAAAATGATGCATAAAATTAATAAAAGAGTATTTATACGATATATCTATTATCGACATTCTCGTATATATAGCGCATTTCATTCACGAGGAAAGACAAGTCAATTTTGTTTTGTTCAATAATGCTATAAATTTCTGTTTACGTTAATTAATACACTGCTAATATGATTGTGAAATAAATTCTAGGACGTGGATATAAGAGTTTTTTTTTTTTTTTTTGTTTGTTTGTTTTTTACGTGAGTAACATCTATGTTTGGGGTTTCTGTGTAGGGAAAATGAAGCGATACGAAAAGTGTAAACTCTTTGGCGCTAATAATAATGATTTCAATATTTAGAACATTTTTCTAGAAAACAAAAAAGTATCTGTCCGAGCGAGTGGTTTCTTTTTTTATTCTTGTTTTCATTTTAAACTATAAAATATAGATATAAATAGTAAACGACAAAAATACGTACTAGGAAATTTAGCATAAAAATCTATATTTGTTATTACGAAAAGCTTTTATAGTTCTCGAGTAAGCAATCGCCTTGCCAAATTGAAGAAGACTGGAACATTTCTAATTTTCAAATTTGTTACATCTCAAAAATTAAAAGATCTAGACTTGAACAATAAGCATGAATTTGAAGCTCTTTGAAATCCCTACAAGTGTATATAATTGGATCGAACTTACTTTTTTTTTTTTTTTTGAGAGGTGGAGGGGGGGGGGATGAAAAACTTAAACTTTGAAATTAAAAAAAAAATGTTTTTCCATGTTTCAGACTTTCACTCGAAATATCACCTAAAGTATAAAAGATCGATATAATTAGTTAGCGACAAAAATATGTATGCGGAAATTTAGTTTCTACATTTATATGTATATTTAAAAAACCTTTTATAGTTTCCAAGTAATAGTCTTTTGAAAGAAGTTTGAAAATTTGATGTTTTTCAAGTTTGTAATGCTTATACCTTAAAAAGTAGAAGTGATAGCTATAAACAATAAGCATGAATTTATTGCTCTTTAAAACTCCTACAATTGCATATAATTGGATTTTAGTTCACTTTCCTGATGTTTGAAGTTTGAAGTATAGTGGTTATAATTTCGATATTTTAACATATCGTATAACCACTATACTTCAAAATTCAAGTTTTCCAATGGGTGGAAAAGCTGTAATATTTGAAAAGCCACGATTGTTGCAACTCATTTTGGTTACTTACTCTTTTGTGAAATATTCGTACACAACCACAAGATATTTTGTTTTGTTTTAAAAATAATTAGGAAGTTAGATGAACATGGGGATTCTAAAGATGTTTAATGATTGGCGAGGTTTGAACAGAATAGGTGGAAATATACGTACTCAAATACGTATTTATGTGCCCCAAGTTTATAGATTAGCTAGAATATAAAATCTCGTCAGTAAGTTTAATTTTTATACCGCAATACAAGTTAGTAAAATAATCGAATATATTAAAGTGGAGTCTATTGTCGGAATTTTCAGATGAAATCAGGGCGAAAACTAAAAGCGCTAGCTATCTATAAATAGTTAGCTAGTAATTTATATTGCTTTGCAAGCCTGTAAACGAAACAAATAAATCTGAAGAAATCGAATAAACTTATTGAACTTTACTGGAATTTTATCTTATCAATATATAATTCACTTAAAACAATTTCAGCTCCATTGAACTGGAGCCATCGCCGATTATATTTTCCTGAATTTATCAGGAGTCAGAAGTAACTTACTGCACTGCATGTAGGGCCGGCCATGAAAGTTGCCCTCACCATTATTTTTTCTAATAAAATTTGAATTTGGAATTACACAAATCTTATGAATTATTTGTACATTTTACAGTGATACATTATAAACAAATCAAACAAATGATCTCATGAACAAATTAGAAAAGGGGAGATATAAAGAAAAAGCATTTCAATCCCTAAAAAGCAAATATATAATATAACAGGACAATTCAGAATTTTACAGGTTATTATCAGCAATTTATTTAAATAGCTAATATTTAAATACTAGATTAAAAACACAAAAACATTTTAATTTATTGCGTTTCTGATTTGCAGATAAAAACCTGAAATCCTATTTCGAAGCTGTTTGTTATTGTCCATTGTAGCCCCTCTAAAATCTGATTCAAATCCTGTAGGGACACAGATACAGAATAATGGAATACTAGCCAAATTACAAGAAAGTTTTACGCCTTGACGAATTTAACAGTTGTTTTTATCAATGGAACGAATTACTCAGCGTTGACTCGGACGTAAATAAACCCCCGCTACTTAAATAATACATTTACAGATAACACTACTCAATTTTCTTTAAATCTTAAACCATCGACAAATTACCAGTACACTATCCGCAAAGTAAAAAGAAAATACAGGCTCTCCGTAATGCAAAAAATAAATGAATGAAAGATTAATAACCTGTAGGTGGTAGATGGTAAAATGGTAGATGACCAAAATAATGACCATCTAGACTAATCTTCTCCCTCCCGTCCTTTTAGAAGTGCGATCATAGAGACCGCATCCACGTGTTTACAATTTGAATTTGGAAGCAGGAACAAATTCTGTGAATCGCCCCTTGGATTTTTTCCAGTGTTTGGGGGAACAAGGTCGTCAGCCTCAGGGAATGCAGGCTGCACCCAGCTGCAAGTTGTATAAAATCTAGTAATCTCCTAAGTGTTTGAGCTTAGTACTTTCAAGCAGAACTATACATTGCTTCAAAAAAGATATAATTTTGGGAGAAAAACGATTTTTTTTATCCTTTTAATGTTTTAATACTATCTAAAAGAGTACATTAATTCATTTACATTAAAGTGGCACAAAATTGGTTCAATTTCAATTTTTTTTTTTAATACGACTACAAAAGTCATTCTTACTACACATAATTTCACTTCCAAATGGCCGCCCCTAATTCGGCTGCCGTGGGCAATTGCCCACACCTTAAACCGGGCCTGAGGCAGTGAGTGATGCTATTAATTTTATTCGCTCACATGGTTTGAATCACAGACAATTTAAGGATATGTTAGAACATACAGATGCATTACATAGTGATCTGATATATTACTGAGGCACGGTGGTTGAGCCATGGAGAGGCATAGAAAAGGTTTGCTGACTTGATTGATGAAATAATACCATTCCTTGAAGAAAAAGGCAAGCAAACTAGGATGTTAAAAGAACTATCTTTCAAGTGTGACTTAGTATTTTTGGTTGATGTGACAGCCCATCTGAATGACCTAAGCAAAAAATTGATGGGAAAAAACTAATTTGTTAACCAAATGGCTAATACAGTATCTGCTTTCAAACTAAAACTCCAGCTGTTCTCAAAGCAGCTAAGTTGACAAAATATCATTAACTTTCCTTACCTGATGAAACTCAAGGAAAAATTTCCTGATAAACCACTGGATTATTCGGAACAAATAAACAAGCTGTTTAGCTCATTTGAAAAGCGATTCACAGATTTTGAGTCACATAAGGTTAAAATGAAACTGTTTGGTGATTTATTTTCTGTTCCAGTTCAGGAAGCTCCCGAAAATGTTCAAATGTGTTTGTTCCTTGATGGCTCCTTCGAAAAATTATGACTGGGACAGGGTTCAACGTTTGTTTGTTGATTTTTAACTCTCGCATAATTCCAGCATTCTTTGATAAAGTATCTGGATATATTTGTTTTTCATTATTTGTTTTTTCACATTTGTAGAGTTCATCATATATGATTTGATCTCCTACTACGGCACCCTCATGGCATTGGTTCTAAGACAGAATGGAAGAACACTGGATGATATACAAAATTTCTTCCGATTCTTCCACCTGATGCCGACGTCTTACATAGAACAGTACATAAATTTGAATTTGATGGAAAATCTACAAAGAATGGACTTGGTGCTTAGGGATCATGAAAATTATATTGTAAGTATTGTCCTGCTAACTTTTCGAATTATCGAATTTTCATAAAAAAAAATCTTAGAGAAGTCTTATTAAAAAAATATTATTAAAAAATTATAGAAAAAATTATATTTCGATATAATTTTTTTTAAATACACGATGCTTTGAAGAAATAAAAAAAAATATACTAGGAAGAAATTTAAAATAATACGCTACTTAGAAAAAATTAAAAAAAAGTTGATACAGGGGTAAAATGTTGTGTAGTTTTAGCATGCACAAATATAATTTAAAATAGCCTATCAACTAAATTACAATATTTTTAATATAGGGCGCGGTAGCCCATTGGTTAGCGCGCTGGAGTTGCACTCTGTAGGCCCGGGTTCGATTCCAGCCACTGCCAAAACTGCCGCCGTGTTCATGCGGAGTACGATCACGTTAAACATGTGGGTCCAAAAGTCCTTCTAAGAGGTTGGTGGTAGGGGAAGGAGGGTACGGTCCCTGTGGATGCCTCCCCCACTGGGTTCCGGTCTAAATTGGGTGGCACTTCCCGACCGTCCAAACAGTTACCTTACACCTTTCTGGTAGGTCGGACGGTCTGGGTTTCAACAACAATATTTTTAATAGTCTTTTGATATATTTTTAGTATTGAAGTTTACTTTTAAAAAATTAAAACACATTTTTGCAATTTTTAAAGAGTTAAATATTGCGTGTTTTAATATGTCTCAAAATTTTATTCTGTATTTTTAAGTTATTTTCAATTTTAAATAGCTTATCGTTTAGATTTTAAATTTTATTTCATAATGTAGTAGATTATAATTTTTGCAATTTTTAGAAATAATTAGAATTACAAATATATTTAAATATAAACTGAAAATAAAACATTTTTGCATTAAGAATAACTTATGAATTTTAAAATAATAGTTACATGATCTTTTATAATTATTGTATTAACAATATATTGCAAATAAAAATAAAAATTATATTACATATGGACAGCAATTCTACAGTATTGTGAATTTTGCATATATGACACATTTGATGTGTGGTATCTTTGTAAAGAAAATGAATGTATTTTAAATTTTAAAGATACTGTTTCAGATTATGTTGATTTCAATATTAATATGTACTTAAAATTTATAAAAAAAAATTATACATTCAAGTACATTATTGAAATCAACACAATCTGAAAATTTGACATCTATTGCAAAAATATATTTTCCTAGCTCAATATTTTTGTCTTTACAAAGATGCATAAAACTTTGTAAATGTTATGTCTGCAACATGCACTATACTGTACAGTTGTCCAATGTGTGATAAATATGTAGCACATTATAGAGTGTATCTATATACTATTATATGAATTTATTTTACTTTATTTTAGTTGATCAGAAACCATGTTGATATTGAGGAGATCAAGGAGAGAGCAAAGAAATTACGCCTGCCAAGTTATATTTGCTCTCATATGACTATTATTTTTATAATACAGTGCATTTTTACATGCTTAATTATATTTATATAGAGTGAGTTTTGAGTCAAATCACATTATGACAACTAATTTAGATATAGAAATAATTTTGGCATATTTTTTTTTTATGATGAACTAATAGAATTCAAGCAACTAACTAGTAAAAGCAACTAACCAATATTGTATTGAGATTTGTATGAAAAATATACATCAAATAGAAAATAAATATTTGTTTTATTCCTGAAAAAAGTAGATTGATGTGTTGAACAGGTGATTTTTAGTTTTTTTTTTTTTAGATTTAGGTTTAGTGCAAAAAATTAGCAGTCAATTGGGAATAGTTCGGAAGCAAAGCTCTCCGTCCTTTGAGCCACGGCAGTTCTGGAATGCTGCCATTCACAAAGGGTTAAAGTTTGTCCAAGACCTTTCGGACCAACCTGTATAAATATTTCAGAATATATATTAATTAGAATTCTATTTAAACCTCAGCACAAAATATAAGAGTAAAATAGCTATTTTTCAGTTCTGAATGTAGAAGACTGCCAAAAGAAAAGAGGAAAGCTTTTATTCAAATTATTTTATTCCATTTCTGTCATGTGATTTCAACTCTTGTATATACATAATTTTTACCAAAAATAATATAATGCAAAATATATTCATTTTTATACAAAAATTTTCAATGTGATATACATCAAGAGAAACAAAGCTACAAAGAAGAACCTATTTTTTAGTCAACTCTATGAACAAGATAAGAGAAAAAACAGTTTTGGCCATTACGAAATTTCAGTAGTACAAGAAAATAAATTTATAAATTTAAATAGATTACAGTTTAATATGAAATATATACATGGTAAAATTATACTATATGGAGCATATAAAATTTACGAAGTAAACATATATTGAATATAAATATATATTAAAGTAAATATAATCTATCTAAATATATCTAAGTACAAATAAAACACATTCTGAAAGAAAGAAACATATTGGTTATAAAAATGTGCTAACAAAATAAAAATGATTTAGATAAGAAAATATTAATTAAATATTTAGTTTAACTATTTAAAAAAGAAAAATATAGAGTGAATGATAAAAATATTATCAACTTTGAGTATAATGTACATATGTGCAATACACATTTTTCTGGCACCAAAATGAAATCTATTGCAAAATTATTCAAGATTCCTGCCTAGATAATGGGAAGAAAGTATTCAGAGACATTAGCTGTAGATTCCGAGCTAAACTTGTAATTAAGCAAAGCATTTGCCAACTATATTCCCAAAATTTGTCTGGACAGGTCAAGTGGGAGCCGACTTTGAGTCAACTTCATTCAAAACCTGTTGGTGATATTGTAATAGTCAATGTTCCACGGAACACCAAATTTTGCATTGTGACAAAGTAATTTATAAAACCTGTTGGTGATATTGTAATAGTCAATGTTCCACGGAACACCAAATTTTGCATTGTGACAAAGTAATTTATAAAACCTGTTGGTGATATTGTAATAGTCAATGTTCCACGGAACACCAAATTTTGCATTGTGACAAAGTAATTTATAAAACCTGTTGGTGATATTGTAATAGTCAATGTTCCACGGAACACCAAATTTTGCATTGTGACAAAGTAATTTATAAAACCTGTTGGTGATATTGTAATAGTCAATGTTCCACGGAACACCAAATTTTGCATTGTGACAAAGTAATTTATAAAACCTGTTGGTGATATTGTAATAGTCAATGTTCCACGGAACACCAAATTTTGCATTGTGACAAAGTAATTTATAAAACCTGTTGGTGATATTGTAATAGTCAATGTTCCACGGAACACCAAATTTTGCATTGTGACAAAGTAATTTATAAAACCTGTTGGTGATATTGTAATAGTCAATGTTCCACGGAACACCAAATTTTGCATTGTGACAAAGTAATTTATAAAACCTGTTGGTGATATTGTAATAGTCAATGTTCCACGGAACACCAAATTTTGCATTGTGACAAAGTAATTTATAAAACCTGTTGGTGATATTGTAATAGTCAATGTTCCACGGAACACCAAATTTTGCATTGTGACAAAGTAATTTATAAAACCTGTTGGTGATATTGTAATAGTCAATGTTCCACGGAACACCAAATTTTGCATTGTGACAAAGTAATTTATAAAACCTGTTGGTGATATTGTAATAGTCAATGTTCCACGGAACACCAAATTTTGCATTGTGACAAAGTAATTTATAAAACCTGTTGGTGATATTGTAATAGTCAATGTTCCACGGAACACCAAATTTTGCATTGTGACAAAGTAATTTATAAATTTACTGTATAAAAAATTAAAAACTTATCTTTTACTCATGCTTGTATAAAGCTTCTAATTTTATGCAGATGTTTTAAATAAAATTTATCTTCATCATTAACTATAATTAGTTATATTAATTTACAAATTTTGAAGATAAAACCTTAATGTTTAATTTTCTTTTACGATAATTTAATTTTGAACTACCAATTAACTATCAAAATATAAAGTTTTGGAAAGTGAAATTTTACACTGAACATCAAAAGGGGGAGAATAGGGTGCGATTTACTCAGTTAAAATGCATTGCCACAACTGCTTAACAAAATCTATTTTGCATAGCAATTCTGTTTTTCATTAGCAATGTAAAACAAATTTTTCAAAAGTAAGCAAACAGAAAAATGCCACAAAAAGGGTTATCCATAATAAAAAGAATGTTCAATGTTTCTATAATATATATATATTGTAATTATTTATTCTACTTTTACCGGTTAAAGTATATTTTTCAAATTGCACTATGTAAAGAAAAATGAAGAGTATTCATTAAGGAACTTTTTTTCATATTCAAATGGGTCATATATATCAATATATAATTTAAAAAAATTATGCTGATTTAACAATTTAATCATTATGCACTCTTTATATATTAAAATTTTAGTCTAAAATGAGGAAATAAAATAAGTGCAACAAAAAATTGAATACAAAAAATGTATGCGTGCAGCACAATTTAGTGAAAAGTAATTCATTTGGAGCGGAAAATTGAGAAAAATCTTCGGCCTTACCACTGAATGACATGCAGTATATTAGAACAAACAGTGAACTGGGAGTTATTTGAACAGCCTAACATTCCAATTGTTATTACAATTGATAATTAAATGGGTAGGGCATGTGGAGAGAATGGATGATAGATGTGTAAAGAAACTTTTAATATTAAGCTTGGAGATAGGCAAAGAGCTGGAAAACCGCAAAAAGTGACTGGACAATATGGAAGAAAATCCAAGGTGACCAAGAGATTGGAAAAGTAAAGCTCAGGAAAAAATCTGAGTTGAGTGCTCTTGTGCAGGAGGCCAGGGTCCTTTAACAGCTATAGTGTCACTGTACTGTTAATAATTCATACATTAAGAAATCTTATCAATATGCAATTTTATCACCAAAAGGATCCCACTTACTGCATACCATAAAGCAAAGCCAGGCATCTATTTTGGTTTAGAAATTAATTTTCAGTTTGAGATACTGTGAAAACAGGTTTACATATATGCTAACTGAATGTACAGCATTTGACGAAAGTGTTGCTGAGAAACTACCATAATTGCTTTACTAATCCTGATCTGGCATGCTAAAACTCAGAGAAGCCGGTTTCAAATATGCTTTGCAACATCATTGTACTTTGAGGCTAAATTCACAGAGTGGCGATGCATAGCAAGTTGTAACTAGAAGATCCTTTCATTTATACCAATACGCCACAGTAAATTAATCGCAGCCAAGGTGTAAGGTTATCTTACACCTTGGCTGCAATTTATGTGGTCTTGGTTATGTGGTCTGCAAAAAATTTGGTCTTTCATGCTGTATGTTTTTCTTGCGTGTGAAAAAATTGTCATTCAGACTGCATGGAGTATTGGAACTACCACCGCCATGCAAAAATCTTTCCACTAACTATATGTTGCCAAGTATATTTGAAACAAAATTTTTGCTACTCAGCAGATTTAAGAAATCGGAAACCATGATATAGAGGAAAGGATCTGAAGTTAGTCTCGCCAGTAAAAGCATGTTTTTTTATTGGAGAATTTATTGTACGATGTCATACATCCAATGGGTTCGTGACATCTCATCAGTTCAAAAGTATGCACGCGTTTGTTTTATGTACTAACTTGCAATGAATATTTATCATTGCTGTGAAAGATATTACAAAATTACAGTGAATCAGTAAATTGCTCTTTGGACAAATTTGATTTGCCATGCAATATTGCTTAAATCGAACTGTGAGGGGGTAAGAGATTATATTTAGAGAACATATTATCAAAGGCTTTTGTGAAATATATTTTAAAGAAAATTACTTTTAACCTATTTTTTTTAAGTCACAGTGAGTGATAGTTGAGCCTTCCAAGAAAAAATTAATGATAACTAATTGGAATTTCAACTGACAAATATATTAAGCATGTAAAAATAAATATCCTTTTCAGAGTTTCTATGTTATCCAATAACCTCAGCTGGTAACCCTAATCTCATTGAATTTTATGCTTCCCCCCATCTCTTGGACATGATTTCTTGAAACATGCTAGACTTTGCATTTATTTATGTTTCTTTAATGAATTTACATAACCTTTTGAAGCAAAGAATAGTTCCTTAATAGAGGCAATGTCAGACTTTATCCCTTTTAGACAACATTTTATCTGTAACCCTTAAAATTGATTTTAACATAAAATACTATTAGAAATATTCTAGACAGAAACTGAACTATTTTAAAACTTTAAACAATAGTTAAAGAAATAAATCCGAAACTAATTTCTAAGAAAATTAATCTTCAAAAAATTTTATTCACTTAAATTTTTAAATTTAAAAAGGAAAATATGTTTACACCGGCAGCAATTAAACATATAATCATAAGCAGTTATATCAAAGAGTAATTAAATTATTTATAAACAAGAATTCCAGTTTTTATGGTTATTGAAAATAAATAAAATATTTATGGTAAACAAATATTGCCTAAATACTTTCAAAATAAACAACATTGTATGTAAAATTATTCCACATAAATGATCATTTAAAATATCTATCGAATAAAATACATTTTGTTTTAGAGAAATTGAAAATCCCTGTTGGATTCAGACAGCAAGGAAAATAAAACAGAATCATCATACCCCAGTTAAAGCAACAATACAATTTTAAATTAAGTCGTATAACTTTGACCATCTTTATCTAAAGCCAGCTCTTGAGTTAAACAATGCATACATGATTTAGTCTAATTCAGATGGCTAAACTTGAAGTTGCATGTTCAGTAGGAGACAAAAAATCCCAACTGCTTTCTGATCCTCTATCTGCGTGCTGTTCACCACTACAAGCAGAATCAGGTAGCGAAGGCTGAAATGGAGGAAAATGTAAAATACATTTTTATGTACAATTAAACACATTCATAATAAAGTCATAAAATAAATGAAATGCCCCTTAATTTGAAAGGCATTTATATTAATTTTTCTTTCTCTAAAGAACCGTTTGGATAGCTGGTACTGTATAATAAAGAACTGTTACTGCATATCATTTTATTCCGGCAAAAACTGGGTATTTTTTACTGAATATTATGAATATTTGAAAGATAAGTGATAATTTATGTTGCAATAAAAAATCTACCAAAAATTCTTTTATACGAAGAAGTTTTCTAGATACTATACCAGAATGTTTGCTCTTGCATGTTAGTTTTATCAGATTTCTTCTTGGGTTAATTCCAAGAAATTTTTTTTAATTGACTACATGAGTGTTTTGCATACCTGACTTTTTCCAAATAATTTTTAAAAGATTTGAAATTGGTCATATAAAATTTAAATAACTTTCCATATTTTCAAGCACCTATATGTATCCCGATTTTTTATTATGGTGCTTTAGGGCAATGTGCAACACATTAATTTGCTATGCAGGCATGTATTACCAAAGACAGATGCCCTGTGTCCAAAAGTGTGTGAAAGGCACTGATTCAGGGCATATCACGCTTACTGCACAGGTGTACCTGGATTGCATAGTATGCTAAGGGTGTTCACTTATTGGGATCTATTTTAAAAGACGTGGGCACTTAACTAGGCATTTATTTAGGACAGTTATTTAATGGCCAATTCACCAGTGTAACAAGAAAGAAACTTTAAATGGTAGACACAAAATCTGCAAATTATATTGTATGTGAACAATTTTAAAACTAGCTTTAAACTTCCAGGAAATGCACAAATGAGAAGTTTTTTTAAAAAGAAATTTTATCCAATATTTTCTGTTATTCAAGCTCTGAGTGACAGGGAAAACACTATTACACAGATTAATTTTTCTCAATCATTCTTTTAATTTGAAATTGTTTTAGTTAAGTAAATATTTACATACAATATCATCAGCATCCTGACTATCTTTTCCTTGTAAATATCTGCATAAATCAAGAAACCGGTATCGTGCATAAGACAATTCACAGTCAAGATTTGCAACTTTATTCTGAAAAATAGAAAAATATATTAAATAGCAACTGAAAATTAATGTAATACAGTTGAGCTTTAATATTTTCTCAAAGAATGAACACAAAGCAGACTAAAAAAAATTGAAAATTCATATGACCATCTGTTATATTTAAAATATATAAGGATTATAAGGATTAAGCTCATTAAATATTTTTTGATCTTAAAGATGTAAAGATAGAATCTCAAAATTACACTTCATATAACTAAAAAACCAATTTGAATTTTTAAAAAATTATTCTGAGATGTCTTTGGGCCTGACTTAAGTATCATGGTACCAAATTTCACAGCTGCAGGTTGCTTAGATTTTCTGCTAAGCAACCAACAGACATTTATCATTGTAAATTAAACAATATATATCAAGGATCATGTACAAATGCAGTTTTTCAAAATACTGCTGTGAAATAGAAATTAATTCCATTAATACATTTGAAATAGTTTTGTACATCTCTTATGATGAACTAGGAGAACATAAATTTCCAGATGTAAAGACTGGAAAACTCCAAACTCGTGACTTATAAAATGTGAAACTATTTTTGTACATTTTATATTTTTAGGATACACAATACTGCATATACTATTAGGATACACAATAAGGCAGAATTTGAAATAGGGCTTAAAATTTAGGAGGGGGGGGGGGGGGCGGACTTTCCTTTAACAATAATCCCCAAGTTAACATATTTTTATAATATATAGAGTAGGGTTCAAAAGTTCCCGGACTGAGTCTAACTTAAAAAATATTATCAATTAAAATGCTGAAACACATCCTCCTTCGAAGTAAGACCCTTACGCAACAACACACTTTGCCATCGCTTGTAAACACCATCAAAACACTTCTGGAATCCATATTTAGCCTTGTCCTTAAATTCAGCCTGCGATGCACTCTTAACTTCATCTGCAGATTGAAATCAACCACCCTGCAAGTGACTTGCCAGTTTAGGAGAAAGGCTGAAGTCGCAAGGGGCGAGATCAGGGGGAAGTAAGGAGGAAGTGGCAAAACAGTTGTTTGCATTTTCGCAAGAAAGTCAGCGACAAGGAGGGATCAGTGTGCAGGAGTGTTGTCATGCAAAAGCACCCATGACTGCTCAGCCCACAGTTTTGGTTTCTTCTTCCGGATCGACTCGCGCAAATGATGCAGGATGTCTACTGTCTACATAGAGTTCCTTGTTCACAGTGCATCCTTCAGGGATAAATTCCAGATGCACAACGCCATGGCTATCTAAGAACACCTCTAGCATGACCTTACTTTTAGAGCGATCTTGGCGGGAATTTCTGCTTGCGTGGAGATTGTGGCGATTTCCACATTGCCGATGCTCTCTTGGATTGCAGGTCGTATAAAAAACACCATTTCTTGTCCCCAGTAACAATTCTGCCAAGTAGGAAAGGATCTTTATCAACAGCTGAAATTAAGTCTCCCGCCATTTCCATTCGAATTTCCTTTTGGTCTTTGGTTACCATGCGAGGAATGATGTGTTTACACACCCTATGCATGTTAAGATCCTTAGTCAGTATCCGTTGAAATGTGGCCTCGGATATCCCAACTGATTCTGTTATTGTTTGCTGCCTGTTCCCACATACCGTCGCAGAAACCTGTTTTCAGCGATGATGGAAGTCTGCGGAAGGCCAATGTATTCATCATCCTCAGCACTTTCCCTGCCTTCTTTGAAACGTCGATGCCACTCAAAAGCTTGCGTTCGCAATAATGTATCACTGCCGTACACATGCTTTAACATTTTGTAAGCCTCCATAGCACTCTTTCCCAAGCGAACACAAAATTTGATATTAATTCTCTGGTTAATAAACACCATTTCTTTCAATCACCGGTTACTAAGTGCACCAGTCTACAAAATACGATGCTGTGGCAAGCCACCAACCACGCGATTTGGTCAAACCACTTTTAGAAGAGGAGGAGAACGCAGTAACACAAATGTTATAGCAGTCGCTCTACAGCAAATATTTTTTAAGTTATAGACTCAGTCCAGGAACTTCCGAATCCTACCTCGTATATATACATGTTATTTATGAACTATATAATCCTACATATATTTTTCATGGAACTATTAACAGAGAAGTATGTTCTCAAGTACTTCCCCAGCATGTACAAACTCCGTCATATAAGTAATTACAATTTTTTTGAGATATTTGAATATTTTTACCCCCGAAATTGGAATATTCTTTTACAAAAATGAAAGGCTCGGAACAAAGAGCAGTAAAAGAAAAGTAACAAATTTAGGCAAATTGAAATGTTTGTGATGGATCTACTCTAGCCACAAAAAATAAAATCTTTCAGTCATTAAAAAATACTTACCCATGGTTTGTAAGCTAGTGAAAAATTGAATGACGCAACACTTTTCCCAGATGTCACTGGAATGTCCAACAACAGTTGCTTGGGAAGTTTTCCCAGGAAAGAGGAAAGAAGCATTGCTAGAGAAATTTTTTGAAGACTCAACTCCCTGGATAAAAACAAAAGCAGATCTGTGGAACATTTTCATCCCTGTCTTTCATTCTCTCTCTCTCTCATGACTGGCCACATTCATTTTCAAAATTTATAAAAGGAGGAGAGGGTGACTGCGAGCAATTTTCAGTGTTCGATATTTTAATTTCATGTGTATTTAATGCCAGCGCATACTCTATTTATAACCCTGGTAGGTATATCAACCTGAAACTGACATGTATCACAAGGACATGTATTAATATGCCAATAGCTATTCAAAAGTACTACAAGCTTTTGAAATAGGTTCAGAATATCCCAAGTATATTAAGGATATTTTACTAATTATTTGTAATAAAATAGAAAGACTGCTTTTATCTGATCGAAAAATTAGGAGATTGGCAGTGATGCTATGCAAACACATGTATGTTTGTATAAGTCACACATCAGATTCACTTTCAGAAAAATAAAACATGTTTATAATCTCAATTTATAAGAGATTAAATATATATAAAATTACTTACTTTGTAATGAAGAATTATTTTTTTTATTCTTTCTTGCACTGAATTACTTATTATATTCAATCCATCTACATCAAGCATGTGTACAACTGTATTTTTAAGAGCAGAAATTTCACTAGGATCATCACAAGGTGTCGCAGGAAAACCAGAGCTTGGGGTTCGAGAATGATTAGGTGTAGTATAGCTGCAGCTGCAAGAGTTTGATAAATTGCTGTTCCTTTTATTTGTAATATATGCCTGCAAAACATTTTGGCTCCAGTTTGGCAATCTAAAATCTGGAACACAAAAATTCTGAGAAACTGTTTGTAGAACATTTTCTACAGTTAAGGGTAAGTCACTAGTACTTGTACTAACAGAACAAGCAGGCTTCAAGTTTGTCAAAGCATTGCATATTTCATCAACAATGGCTTCATCTTGAGATTGTTCTTGTAGTGCGGCTCCCATTTCACTTACTAGAGTATCAGTAGAGCCATCAATAGTAGCCTGTTCTTTCAAAACTGAACCAAAGCCTTCGTTAGAACAAATACCCGTCCTTTTGAAAATATCATTAGATTCTTCAAAATTACTACCGAGGCATGATTCACTTGCCACATCAGGCATGGGATCATTTGAAGGACATGAACTAGCAGACGAGGAATTAAGCTTTTCATTAAATTCAGGAATTTCAGTATAATTTATAGTATCACTAAAAGAGTTTTCTACCAGATCAGGATTACTATTGTGTCTGAGTAGGCCCTCAGTGAGATTGGTACAAGCTATGTTATCACAAGATTTTGTTTTTACAAGGTTTGTCTTCACAATACTTTCTTCCAGTACATATGGCCTTCCAAGTTGAAAGGAGTTGGCTAAATATACATCACACCAAAATTTTAGATTTCTAATTTGAAAAGAAGGTCTCAAAACCTACAAAAATATATGCTGATTAAAAAACATGAAATTTTGAAACAAAAATATCAAATAAATCTGTACTCAATTGTGCACATAAGATAAAATATATTTTTTAGACAAACTTTAGAATAAGAATTATTTTTATATTCACTGTAAACCATGTAAAAAATTCCCCCGAGAAATAGAATATATTAAATTTATAGGCAGAACAATAGAGAATTTAATACATGCTAAAAATATTTTGTAAAAATAAACTAATTATGCAAAGCATTAATAGGGTTAGCACACCAAGAAAATTGTACAATTCCCCACATCTTCCAAGTAAGTTTTTATTTTCAAAGTTTGAAAATCTAACAGCTTAAAGAAGTTGAGCAACACAGCTAAATAGAAATGCATTCTGCATAAGCAAAACATGCAATATATCAAAGAACTTCATAAAATAAGTTTTAAAATGCCAGCTGAAATTTTGAAATACTCCGACACCCAGGTTTGAGACATTAAGAAATTTCTGATTTTCAGAAGTCAATTTTCCCAACAATTGCAGGTTTTCCCATTTTAAATAACAAGAGAACTCTGACATAAAAAGAAACTGCTGCTTTAAGACAACATGGACAACTTCCTTGCATAAAGCAGTCATGTGTCGGGATACTAGAATAGTTTTGATGTTTTTTCTTTGTCAAAAGAAAACTGCAATAATTGTCATTTTCCAAACATTATTACAACAGGCTTAGTGTTTATGTGCTACAATATATAATTTATGTAGATGTCTAATTACTATTATTAACTATTATTGTATAATTAACTATTGTTATATAACTTATTTCTCAGTCTGTAACACTTGGCAAAATTCTGGTGATGAATTTTGATAGCATATCCCTAACTTGGCATGTTTTTTAAATGTTGAAAAATTTATACTATTTATACTAAATGAATGAAAATGACGACTAACTGATGAAAATTTAACATCTTTGAAAGAACATAAAGACTAAGAATAAACCACTTCTCCATCCACAATGCTTGGCAAAACATTTAGTGGGATGTCGCTAACTTTGAGACTTTTTTAAATGTTGCCAGATTGACGAAAATATCTGCCAAATTGATAAAAATGTCATGAAATTCTTAAAGTCTCTGCAGTAGATTCTTTCCAAGATATTTAAGTTTTAATTTGGCAACATTTTCATAATTTTGGTAACGTTAAAAAATGCAATGAATTTCTTTCAGAGTGAAAAAATGATGAAAAGATCCACGGCACAGCGTTTGCAAAGCTGAGTTCTATATTTACACTTTCCTTGGTGACAACATGTAAAACTATTTCATATCCAATTAACTTGTATTTCACAGAATGCTAAATCAGGCTTCCGGAAATCGCCCATTCTCGCCGGGTTAAAATTCCGAGAGGATGGCCAAATTGCGGAAGTTGCCATTCTCTCTGATGGCCCTGAGATTAGAGATTCTGTATATATAAAAAAAAAGTTATAAAATGATGGTGAAAGCCACCCTTTCCTGTGCCATGAATGAGAACTGAAATGTTGTCACCTGTAAATTGCACCTCGACCAGCCCCCATAAACTTAACTAGTGTGCATTATCAACGTCTTCTTTCTAGGCGAACTGTCAGATCTGCATTCTAACCACAGACGCTAGTTATTTTCTCTCCCCTCATCCTCTACCCAGTGAATCTAATGACCGAACAAAAATGTGATAGCATGCTCACGATCAAAGTGACATGTTCTGTTTTCCTTTTTGAGGTCTACATGTGTCGAAATTTCTGACTTTCACCCGACCAACAATATCAATGCTTAAACTTGGGCCAAGCCCAAAGAAATTTATAAATTTAAAATGAACTCAGCCTGAAGATAACTGTGTCTCGGCAGGCCCTAAATGATTTATTTGCATTTAAACATGTTAAAAACAAATTTGCGAAAAATTTGTATAGAGAATTGAGTTAGTTTCCTTAAACATTTATCTTTACATAGCTGAAATAAACGGAATAAGTTCATAAGTTCATGTATTCAATTTAAATCCATTGAAAAAATTTCATAATAAATATGTTTGGCCCAGTCACAATGGATGTTTAAAAAAAAAAAACTCAACCCGGCCCGAAACAGTAGAAAATTTAAGTCTAGCCCGGGTCTAAGCTCAAACCCGTGCAGAGAGCTATTCCCTTTTAACTCTTTAAAATCCAAGCTATAAAATTTTCATTTGCTGTAACAGACAGCAGTATATAACAAATTTAAATTTTTGGAATGTATTCTTTGTTTCAGCCAGAAGTATTTTCTTTTCTTCTCCACTTTGGTTTCAACTTTATAACTAATGTTTACAATTCATTCATGGCATTTGTTCCAGTTGTCTATCTGACAATTGAAGTTAAGGTATGAAACATCTATTTAGTCCAAAGAGTGTCAATGACGTTTAAACTGCTTAGGGACAAGAGGATTTATATGATTATTTATTGCTCCTTCAAATTACCAAACAGTGGAAAGAGGCCAGATTCATTACATCTATTACATCTCTGCACCCACCCATAGATCTGAATTCTGCCAGGTTCGATGCTTTATTAGAAACTCCGCGCCGGCGAATTTGATCGCGGCAGTTAAGTGCTGTGGGGGTGGTGTATGAATATGCAGTTACTGCACTTCATTGTGAGGCAGTTGGTTCCAATTTATTATTGTTGTGTGATGTATTTAAACGCATAAATTAATGAATATAATGTGAAAAAAATTCTTAGGAGAACAGGTAAAAATTTTTAATAGCCATCCTCAAGGATGGGCTAGATTTTACAGATTTCCTGAAGTCTGCTCTAAATTAACAATTATAAATATCGATATACTCAATAAGCAATATAGTCCTATATTAAAATATTTAAATAATAAATTCATCAATTAGGAGTCATTTTCATAAACTTTGACCAAAATTAACAATGTCAATTCTGAAATTTTGACTATATTCATCAATCTGGGGCTAAATATCACAAAGTTGGTAATATTTTGCTAGCTTATTCACCAAATGTATCCCCAAGGATTACAAACAAACAGAGAGAAGAGCATTTTTTTATATACTAGAAAGTATGCCCATCATATGACTAAATTAAGAAAGTGCAAAATATTGCCTCCATTTAGAGTCATTATCAATTCAGAGACTTTCTTCAATTTGGCAACATTTAAAAAGAGTAGTCAAGTTTGCGATATTTTAGAATATTTTTACATAATCTTAATGCACATGTTAAAACCTCCAAATATAAAATTTTTAATTCTACCCATAAGTATAGATGTTTGAATTTTCAAAATTTTGACAGTGATGATGATGCCGATTTTGAAGAGTCTGGCATGCAACCTGACACTTTTAACAACTGCCCGACTCAAATCCGTTAATGGGACATTAAAACCCATCATGTGACACCAATTTCATCCAAGTACTCTATGGGGTAAATAGATGCCAATTTTAGCCTATTTCAAAAATACACCCCAGACGAAGACGGCCTGAGGCGACTGCCAGATCTCCGCTGATATTGTGAAGTTTTACCATATGCAATACTCAAACCTTTTGTACTTTATGGAGTAGGTAAAATAGTTTCTGGCTCTTAAATTAATGCTAAAAGCAGATAAAATTACAGAAATTATTGATACTAATTTTCAACAACTTATGACAATTGTTTTAGTCAAGACTTCAGATTTTTTTGTAAATCTGATAGCAATATGAACCAAAGCATTTTAATCTTGACTTACAGATTTGTGCATAAACTAATAATTTTCACCATAGTAGATTTTTACTCGTGCTTCTTATACATCAAGAATTTTTTAAAGACTTGTTTTTAAACAAAAATTATAATTTTAAATGCTTTTAGAATTCATATATTATCTATATATCAAGCTATAATAATAATAAATGTATATACATGGAAAACATACTTTTCATTTTTTCTCTGTATGCAAATCAGATTAACATACCTCATTACTATGATTATACAAATAGTTGTGAAACTGGCTTTTTTCATTCAATAAAGGCCATATAGAAAATGTTCTCTGAGACACTCTATAATCCCATCTACTTTTGTCAGTGTTGAAAAAGAAATTACCAAATAAGTTGGAATATGTGTGTATAGCAAGTCGAGCCTACAAAAGAAAAATGAGATAAAATAAATAAAGCAATAAATATATTCATCCAGAGCAGTGATTGACAAATTGGCCATTCACTTCTTCAGATCTGGTCTACTTGCACCAAGATTAATTAAATATATATTTTCCCATATAAATATATGTTAAAAACTTTAATACATGTACATTTGACAAGATCTAGCGACAAAAATACAGGTTGGGCAATTGATAAGTTTAATCCCTTTTTCAAAATGTTTATTGACTGGTCCATGACAAACGAATTACCAACCACCGATCAAGAAGTGCGATATTTAATATTAATTTATGGAAAATTCATACTAACCAGATACTGCTGATTAAACTCAAATTCGCATTTAAACTGTTCTAATAGTTGATATATGCAGTCTAACCACTGTAAAAACACTGGACTTCTTTCATTATGATCACTCGTACCATCAGAATGTCCACAACGATCTGCAAATTTATGTCCAAATTCAAGCCACTCTCTTTCTACCAAAACTTGAAATCCCTACAAAAAAATTAATCATAATTATAAAATCTTCAAATTAGGTGATGCATAAAAACATTGAGTATCCAAGACACTGAATAATAAAGTAAAAAACCAGTTATAAAAATAGAAAATATTGAAAGACATTGGTAAATTAAAGATGCATAATGACACATGAAAAGCACCAGCTGGCATTAAAGTGCATTGCAATATAAAAAATCTGATGTGGGCAACACATGACTCTCCTTATATAATGCAATGAATTTACTCCTTTTACAGTCAAAAAATGTATAAGATCCACAGAACTGTTTTTAAATGTTGAATTGCACAGTTTGCAATTTTCCAGATGACAACATGTAAAACTATTTCAAAGTACCCAATTAACATATTTCACACAACTCTAAATTAACAATTATCAATATTTATAGCATCATCAATGAGCGATATAGTCCATATATTAAAATATTTTAATAATTCATCAATTGTGTCATTTTCATTAATTTAGTCATTTGTGCAATTTACGAAATTTTCATCAATCTGGGGCGAAATATCACAAAGTTGGCAATATTTTGCTAGTTAAATTGCCAAGTTTTCCAAATACATCACCAAGTGTTACAGACAGAGAGAAGAGCATTTCTTATGTACTAGCATATATGCCCATCATATGACTGAAATTAGAATTTGTGAACTTTAATTCTCATTTGGTGTCATTATCAATTTGGCAACATCCCACTAAATTTCTCGCCAAGTGTTACAGACGGAGAAATGGGTTATTCTTAGTCTATTCTTAAGTTCTTGCGAAGATTTTGAATTATCTAACTACTAAAGTATTATTGAAAGTATCTTTTGCCATGAATGGAACAAGCTAGACCCACAAGAATGAAGTCATCAAATTTATCACATGATATTATATATGAAAAGTGAACATATTTCACAATATTTTATTTCGTGATTGATAAATTTATTTTTAAAATGTGCAATATCTTGAGAAAGGTTCATGTTAGCATTCTAAAGTTTGTGTCCATCGTTTTCCAATAAAGTATTACATAAGAAATGACTATTTGCATAACTTTATGAATAGTTTTGATTTAACGAGTTTTCAAAATTTCACTCACAAATTTAGTGAGGTTCTGAACATTCGATTGTGTTTAAAAACAATAGGCTTCCAGCATTTATGGAATTTAATTTTTGTACCAAATTTCGTTTAAATCGCTCCATTCGTTTATCAGACATAGTCTCCACAGACTCACTGACATGCACAGACATTACTTCAAAAAGTTTTATTAGTGTTCAGTAATGCTTAAAACGTGCTCTACCATCGAAAACTCAAATTTGAATTTTAGACCCAGTCACAATACTTTATACATTACAACAACTATAATGTGTATTGTATAATCTACTAGTTATTTAAGTCCTAAACGGCAATTAGTAAAAAAAAAATGAAAGAAATTAGATTGTAGCAAACTCATGCATAAAGAAACTTTACCTAGAATGAACCAAACTCTAATTAAAAATTTACTCAAAAATTTTTGAATTCCCAAGCAATTAACAGGGGCTATTTTATATTATATACAGGATGCCCCAAAGAGCTGGATTCACGATTTATTCCTTAACTAATAGAGATTGATCAGGGTTCTTGCAATTTTCATTAAAGAAAAGGCACTTTAAGGACTACAGAAAAACAAGATCAATCATACATAAAGATCAATGGAAACCCTAGATTAACATTATGGGAAAGATGCATGTACATGTGTTTCATCCGCCTGGTTTTCAGGGAGAAAGAGATTCTTAAGCATTTTACACATTCATAATAATATAAACATATTTCTAATCTAAATGGTACAATTAGTCTTAATTTAAAAGTACATTCTAGTGTTTAGAAGCATGAAGAATAAAATAGTATTTCCCGTTAATGCAATGCATAACTCGTGTCTAGTTGAAAATTTTTACATGTATTAGAAAAAATATAGTCGGGATTTGAGAAAAAGGCAAGAAACTTAAAATCTTCTGAAGTAAAACAATCGATTTAAATTTAGAGGCACATACTTTACCAAATCATTGCAATAATTAGTCATGTAAAATGTGGGTTGTTAATATATTAAATTTATCGAGGCATTCATATTTCGACTCACCAAATTGAAGGCCTCCATGCATAATCAGTGCGCAAGTAGTTTCAATGCAATAGAAATGGATTTTGATCAAGAAAAGGATATCCATATGTTAAAATAAATTATAAAGTAATTTTACAGACATTTACGTTAAAAGGATTTTTTAATTTTCAGCTTTTAAGCTCCTTCTCCCATAAAAATCCGAAAAATATCGGAAAAAAAATTAAAATTGCAGTAAAAAAATAAATGTATTGATAAAAATAACCAGTTTCTTTTATATGAAAATGCAGACTGATAGTTGAAAATTAGCTAAAACTTCCGAATGAGGTTGGCAAGTGTAGAGAATAGGGAGGCAGAGTTCATCAGTAGTACAAAAAACAACAGAGTCACATAAAAGGTATAAGGGATGTATCTAGAAAAATAATTTCAATGAATAATAAATTTTAGCATAAGTTAGCAAAGATTTATTAATTACATCACGTAATAAATCAGATGTACAGTAACATCGAATGAGTGCATCAAGTATCATACATGACTCACCAAGTACTGCTAGCTAGTGCAAGGTTATAATGATAAAATGTATAAGAAAGAAAATAGTTTCAGCGAGAAGCTTGCAATCGCCCTGCCTGCAAATGAATGTCCTTGTTCACGATATCTTCCACTGGAACTTCAAAGTCTTTGATAAATTTATCCAAGCATTTTATCACATTAGCCATTGTGTATGTGGAAAAAGCACACAAGTATATGAACTTAGTTAAGCTATCCATGATGACAAATATTTCAGTTTTTCTGCAACAACTAGCTATAAGGGGGTCCAAGAAAGTAAATATGGATAATTTCAAACAGTCATCTTCCAGAGGGAATTTGGTTTAATTTCCCTTGAATTTTCCAGCAGGAACTTTGTTAAAAGCATAGCTAACACTGTCATATGTGCTGCTTTAGGCAATTTATATTCAGAAACCAAAGTTTTTCTTAAATTAGCTGTCTACCTTTATACACTCCACAGTGTCCAGTAAAATAGTGATAGCTGACAACTAAATACTTCCACATGGGTCGATGCATAAATTTTTTTTTTTTGTTGCATTACTATCTGTTATTACTCTATAAAGAATTCAGTTTTCTATACTATACAGATTGGTAACTTGACGTTCTGCTGGATTTCGGTTAATTGAGGGTTTGGTTATTGCTTGTAAAATATTTCTTACCCAGAGATTGAAGCAAGGCTACCTGATCATTCTGATAGTTTTTGACTGGGGTTGAAATTTAAAAGTGAGATAGAATGCAGTCAAAGAAAATGCATTGCCTTAAAACATAGCTACCAACTCTGGCTAAAAACTGTAAATTTTTACTCTGAAAAAATTAGTGTTTCAGAATAATTATCATAAAGTGAATTCACACAAATACTAAAACAAGATCAATCATACATATAAAGCATTGATTATGAAACATTTTCCAACTGAAATGCAATTTTATTTAAAAATCTCTAAAATAGGATACATTCAGCACTAATATATTTTAAATTATCACAGTACAATAATTTACTATATTTGAAAACAATCTAAAAAAATGAACTTTATTCAAATGATATCATCTAAATGTAAATCGCCTGTCCCTCTATGAATATTTCATTCATTCACTTTTATTCCAGACTCCAGAGTTAAATAATTTTGCGTGAAAAATTAAGCAATTATACAACTCGCCGTTTGTTTATATTCTGCATCCATTAAAATTAGGCTTTGTTGTAGAAATAAAAGTTTGATGACCATTTAAACTTAAGAATATTGTAATTGCATTGGCACAGAATATAGATGCACAGAAAATATGCAAAAATAAAACGGTTTTAGGATAGATGCAACATAAAAGAAAAATTAAAAAAGAACTTTAAAATCACGAATTTTACTTTGGGAAATAAAGATGGATGCTATATTTTATTTTGAAGCAAGTCATGTGATTTCTTCATATAATATGGGTGTAATTTTAATTTTTATTTAAAACTACCGAACATATTTTGCTGAAATTTTTATATATTTTATGGTACAATTTGAATATTTTCTAAAATTTTTGAAGAAAGTTGTGAATTTTAACTTCGCTTAAATGTTTAAAAAATTAGGTCCCACAGGGTTTAATGTATTTCACTTTTTCAACCCAGGTTCAATCCAAAACTAATTGGGCGATTCATTTACATTCCCATATGTCCCACAGACAGTCTGAACATACAGAAATTTCATTTTAACAGACAGACCGAATAAACAAAGTCAAGCATTTTTCAACTATGTCTGAAAGTGTTAAAAAGGGAAAAAATAAGCTAATTTAGGGAAAAGCAAAAAATAATCTAAAATAAGGGAAAAGGAACTTTATCCAATGTAATTTCAAATTCTACTTCATTGATTATTATTCTTTACTCTTTTACAAATGCTGTTTAACAAAATGTTGCTCCAACAAGATTTTTTTTATTTTATCAAAAACAGTTTCAAAACATTTTCAGAGTTCGTACCCATTTTTCAGAATAAAATTGCCAGAGTTTCAGATTTTTACGGTTTTTAGCAAAATTCTTATGTGGAAGATCAAATAAATATAGAAAATTTTCAATAACAGTAATTAATCAAAGCATAATTTACTTTTCTGTGCAAGAAAAAATAAGGTTTAAGACATGAAAAGCGTATTAATTTAACATTATTATTTTATTTAAAATTAAGTATATTTATGCATGAAACAATAAATTTTAATATAATAAATTTATAATTTCAAAACCAGATTTCTTCAATACAGAAAAATGCCTTTAGACTAACAGCAGAGCAAGGGTATAACAATTGCTTTGTATAATTGTATCCAAATATGTTTGGAAAATAGCATTTTTATATACACCATTTAATTATAAAAATTTTAGTCTATGCAAATATGATAATTGTTAGCTAATTGTTAAAAGAGTTTATGCTATTTGGTAAATTATACAAAACAGTAAGTCATTAACATAAAAGATTTATAAACTTTCAGGATCACAAACTGAATTGTGCAATCACTGTTTATATGAAAATAACTAAAAAATTAGCCTTAATAAATTAACCAGAATAGGAAAATATGATAATTTAGTCAATCTAATATGTTACATGTAGAAGAATGAGATGGATGGAAAAGATACTAGTTGAATCTTGGCAAAGCACGAGAATACAAAGTGAATTGCACAATCTCTCAATTTATGGAAAATAATTAAAATATCCTTAAACAAAATATAAAAAAAGCTAGTTTAGTCATTCTAATGCATAATTAGCATTTGACTAAATGTTTTATTCAGTTTATTTTTTAGCTTGGTAAAAATAATTTGTTAATCATTTTTAAAGGATAAAATCAGGTTGCCTACAAAATATTCTAAGTGCAAATTTCAGGACTTTTTCATGACCACCGATAATATATCAATGATTGCATACAAGTATTTCATGTTACTGCTGCAACACAGCTTTTCATTTAATTAATGTTTGGAAAATAGCATTTTTATATACACCATTTAATTATAAAAATTTTAGTCGATGCAAACCAAGATTGCTAAGAGGAATATATTTTCACATAATAGAGTTTCGTGTACAAATGAAGTTTTTGTGATACTGCTGCAAGATAGCTCTTCATTTCACATCTGAAAAGTAGTTTTGTATATAGCATAAAGTAATTATCAAAATTTTAATCTAAATAGTGTAAAAGTGACAAAAAGAATCATTGATAATCTCTCTTGACATGCTTTGAGTACAGATTTCGCAATTGTGGGAAAAAAAAAAATTTCCAGATGCAAGAACAGGAAGACTTCACTGAAAAATTGACATTTTTGTGACTTTCACGACAGATTGTGATTTTTTCAAACCTGTAGATACCCTGCTAAAATATTGGGGATATTTCATAGCGGAATTTGGAGAAGTAAGTGCATTTGGTTTCTGGACAAAAATTTGAAGAAAAAAAAAAGATCAGTTTCCAATCAGAAGATCAGAAAGATGCTTGAAAATCAAAAGAATTGGCAGCTATGCCTTAAAATGAAGGTTAAAATTTATTCATAATACAGAACAAAACCCAGGATAATTTATCAAGAATATCCCCTAGCCCAATTCCCCCCCCCCCCCCCCAGCCCCTTAATTTTGAAAAGCAATTGTGCTTGCCTTTGAAAAGAACAGGCTGAAATCTAAAAAAACTTATGCAACCTGTATATGTAGAAGTACCATGGGGGATTCACTTTAGAGGAATTTGAATGTTTCCATTGCAGAAACAATTTTGAAAACCAATGTAGGACTAGATTGAGTATTTTTTGGCAGTCGTTGAATTTTTATAGCCATCCCACAGAACATGCAAGTACTATAGCATTAATTTTGGAAACATTTATGGAGGATGTTGCTGTTTCAGAAATCATACAAATAGTTACAAAAAGGGTCAGATATAAGACAATATTTTGATATGACATTTTTAATGTCGGACTACTTTACTATCTCACTCCCAATAAAACTCTGAAATTCATGGGGGCAAACACTATACAGGTGGAAAAGAGTCGATAGAAAGGTTAATGGCTGTTTTGCATGAATATGTCGGGTAGAAAGAAAATTGTCATGCTTGGGAAGTCAGAAACATATTTTGAAAACATTCAACTTTTTGCCTGCTAAATACAGAGCAAATAACAACTGGATAACCAGATTTGTTTTAAGAACTGGTAATGTAGAAATTACCTTGTCTATTGAAAAGAAAAATTCTTATTGATAGATATAAACTATCTGGCAATGGAAAATCTGAAGCACACAGCGTTAGGTTTTATCCCCCTAACACTATGGTGATACTCCAGCCTATAGACCAAAGAGTGATATTAATATTATGTACAATGTTTCTAAATGCATTGCAAAATAACAATTGAGGCATATACTCACGCGAGAAGATTGTCTATAACAAAAAAAGTCCCGTGAGAGCTCAAGTAACTCATATTTACAATTAATACTTTAAATGATACAGAATCTTAAGAAATATTCTGGATGTAAACTAATAAAAGTAGCAAATGCATTTCAGATGCAATTTCAGACCAATGTCTTACTTGGAACAATTAATAGAAATTGCAGCATTAAAAGTTCTGCCCAGTAAAATACAAAATAAATGGAAATATGATTAAATTGTTTCTTTAGAAACAAAATACAAATAGTTTATACAACTAGCTAAAGTTGTAAGATATACTTACCCTTTTAGTTCGATAGTAGGGATCCAACATAATTTCGGCAAGGGCTACTATTTGAGGTGTACGATCCCAGCCATCTGAACAATGGACTAACACGGGCCTTCTTTCTACATCCACAGCATTGACAACTATTAAGGCAGCTCTAATTAAACCAGAAATGTGATGCAACCACTTACTGTTTTCTAATGATGACAGCCAACTAGAAAATACAAAATTTAAACTAAGCCAAATAACTTAAATATAAGCACAATAAAATGTGACTGAGCAATCTTGTTAACACCAAATTATCAATATAGATTTTTCAATTTTGACCTTTTAAGTAATATTTGAACAAACCTTGAAGTAAAACTTATCATTTAAGATACTTAAAGAATGCAAACGTATAAAACACAATGTCTGTATATCTTTCTGTGTGTGTGCACAAGCTGTAGCAGAAGAACCAAGCAGCACACATCTGCAAAATTTGTTACAATTAGATACTTCTGGACAAGTTTCAAGATGCCTCAGAGTGAATTTAAATAAATTAATTTTAATTAATATTGGAGTCTCATTTTAAGCAATTTTCATAACAATGCTTTCATAGTAATCAAAAAATTATAGAGTTTCAATCTTAACACTATTGAAATACAAAGAATGCCATTTTCAATGAGCCTTCAATGGCATCCATAACACTTACAATTTGACTTTTAGATACCTGCAAGGGCACTGAAGTTGCTACATAGACTATAGTATTGTTATGCCGAGATTCTACAGTTCTAAATTTAATTAATAGTCCAAAATTGATAATAGCTTAAAATTCGTTATTTTCCCCTTTCCCTTCAAAATTCTAAATTTATTTGTTGTTTTGGAATATTTCGGCGATTTATTTCCCCTTTAACGTAATTTGTTATCTTTTTAATGTTTTTATTATTCAAAATTGTGCGCAATGTGCCTTTAAACGTTAAATAATCTTTTGTTAATCCTCATAATCTTCGTTTTCAGCTGTTAACTTCATTTCAGTTCATTCACTAGTCTGCAGAAAAAAGGCACTTTTTAAGACAAAATTTGACTTTCCATCGCTTATCAGTAAACACCTGCAGAGGGGTGCCAGTAGGGTTGCCTCGCGGCGTCCGGTGACCATGCGTCACCACGGCTCGTGGTTGCCGCCTTGGCGGAAGTTATCCTTTTAATGATTCTTGGCATAACAGCGTTTTGATTTCCGCAGTGTATGCGGGGGCGCTCGGCGCGAAGCGCAGAGTTTCGCTCGCCAAGTTTGGCGTCTCCTGGGAAGGCAAGCGTGTGTTGCCGGGGGGAGTTCGATTCTGAGCAGCAGACGAGGAGGTTGATAAAATTTCTAAGAGCCGAGCCTGGGGCTCACGCCCCGGGTCGCCGGTAGCTTATGAATTTAGACACCGAGCATCTTGGCATTCCTGAAACTGGCTACAGTGTATTAGTAAAAAAATACCTGCTTCCGAGTCAGCGCATTTGCAGGGAACTACGTCAAAGTACGATATTGTGGCGATTCTGTTTCTGCACAAGTCCAGCTGTCTTTGTCTGTCTCCATCAGTTATCGAATACTAACTTGGGAGAAATCGGCCAGTGATTCATCATCGATCGTCATGTTTTTGGGAAGCCTTTCATGCTTCAGAATTCCCATAAGACCTACTGTCCTTATCGCCGGCCAACTCAAGTGTACTGTCATCAATTCATCCCTTAAATACGTCACTCCAGGGATAAGTGCATCAGTGATCCCTCTCCACATTGTTCAGTGTTACTCAAGTGTTTTGCGGGCCCACTCGAGAGCTCTGCAGTTAAGAGCCGTATTTTATTTTACCGGCCAACTCGAAGCGTTTTGATTCCAACCGCTTTGTGGGTTTTATCATGTTTAACAACAGTCATTTAGCTCCTCGCCTCTGGTGCTGACATCTAGTGAGAGTGCCTTTTAAATATTTCACTATGAGAGAAATTTCAAGCAGTAAATAAATAGTAAAACAGGGTTTTCTGTTTACTCTTTGTAAGGATTCAGCTTGTGAAGTGTAGCCTTGGGCTAAATGTAACGTTAGAATTTCTACCCTTTTAAGATGTTTTGTTTCCTTTGAGCTGTGAATATATATGTTGAAAGTTTTATCAATTACAATATGTATTGGTTTTTATATTTTTAAATTAATTCCTATCATAATTTTTGGTGGTGGACAGCTCCTCAGGCAGACCAAGCTCTGGTCTTCAGACCAGAGTGGATTCTGTTTCCTGGGTTGTTTTAATTGAATTTTAATAACGCAATGTACCTTTTGTTTTTCCTTGACCACTATGGGTCAAAGTTTGTTTAAAGAATCTAAATTTTAATTGTTGATAAATAAAAGTTAATTTTTAAATTTAATATTGAGTGTCATTCTTGACTTGTTGTTGGCTGTGCTATTTAACCATTTAAAGGTAAGTGGTATTTCTGGATGTTTATGATGTTGAAGGTTTTTAAAAGGTGTATCATAGTTGAGCACAGACCAAGCTGTAAGTAAATAAAAATAGTAAACAAAGAAAATAAATATTAATAAAAGTAAACTTTATTGATTGGTTAAATCTATACGATCAGGAATAAATAAATTAAGGTAAATATAAATAGTAAATTATATAATTAAGAAAATAAAAGAAGTATTAATAATTACAAAGGAGAAAAACCTATATAACAGTATTGTCTAGGCAGATAGAGAGTAAGAAGAAGGAGTGGTAATGAGGCGAGAAGCAACTTAAATAAAGACATTCCGATAACTAGAATGGAAAACATTAACATTGAAAAAGTTCTCTTTAGTTAAAATGTATATTTTTAAAAAACTCAAACATCCGATAATCTGCTTGAGCTTAGAAAATATAGCTACAACACTATTTTAATACAGTTTTTGGGGTGAATCAATATTTTAATAAAAATTGAGACAATCATAATATTGACAGTTATTCAACCATGAATTGCAACTATAAGTAGTGAAACTGTAGAACTAATTATTTTAATAAATTTTACAAACTTTATAAGCTGCTACTTTTAAGAATAATTATCTATACATAGAAGAAATTTTAAATTCATAAGTTAAGAAAACATAGCTCTTACCTTTGGTCATCTGGAGATGCACAAAGAGTACGAAGACTAGTGAAACTACTCCGTATGGTATGAATATTTGCAAGACCCATAAATTGCATTTCACAATTTGGATAGTACATATGATATTCATAACCACCCCCTTTTGCTCGGTTAGTTATAGCAGCAGCATATGATCTTGCATCAATGATAAGAAGCTTTTTGTGACCATTTTTACTTTGTTCTTGTCCTAAAAATAACAATTCAGATGCATTAATTTCAAAATATTAAACCATACAAAAACACAAGATAAACTATAGATCCATTTAAGAAGAGTTAAGTTTTGACACAAAATTTATGAAAATCAATGCAGTTAGTTTATTTTTAATATTAAGTAATTTCTGTAAGTGAATAATTTATTTAAATACGTTCCAGGAAGGTTACTTATTAATATTCCTCTTTCCTAATTTTATTTACCTATTTTGTTTTTATTTAGGACTTCAAAACTATATTCCACAAGTATTCAGTTTCTTTGTAATTGTGGTTAAAAATGACGAAAGTTCATTTTCATGTTTCAGTAATTTTAATTGCAATGTTTTTTTATCCCCTTTTCTACTTCCTTTCAATTAATACTAAATTTGGACTCCTTGGATAAGAATTAATCCATCATGATTTTTAATTAAATTCTGGAGTCCTTGCATTTTAAAAATTTCAGTTTCAGCCATCTAAAATTCATGCAGAAGCTTGATATTCCAAATATTTTTCTTCATTTCATAGCTTTAATTTTTGTTTATATTTTGTCAATTTAATTTTGGAGTTCCCACATTTTTACTTTATTAGAAATGTAAATTGAAAAGTTGGTCTTTCACATTGAGCATATATTCTATAGAATAGAACAAATTGTTCTATTTTACCACCACACAAAATACCTGGCTTTCACCTGTCATTTGAGCAGATTTTTTTTATTAATCCCAAATCAACTTAAAGCAGTACATTTGTTATTAGATACTCTTTTCAAAAAACAAAACACTTTCAACTTTAAATCCGGCATTATAGTTTTAAACAATTTGTGTTACGGAGTATGTAGCTCTGAAAAGAGCCATTTTTTGTCGAAGATGATCGGCCATAATTGAAGAGAAAGCTGAACATCGAAGGAAAATTAGAGAGCTGTATGTAATGGTTGTATGTATATTTTGATAATGCAATATGCTGGAAGCCTGAAGCATCGGGAGGGAAGCGACTCACAGGAGAGTTTTGAAGTGCAGAGAAATTTGGAATGTGCAATTGCGTAATTACTACTGCATTTTTTATGGTTGGATTGCCTCATTGGAAAAAAAAATAACTTTTAGACTTTTATTTTTAGACTCCGCATATCTGTATTTGAATATTTTGAAAGTAGTATAAGTCTATTTGAGTATTTCCTAAAATTTTAGAAGCAATTTGAATTCCATTGGAAAAATGAAAAATTAAGGAGGGTTTAATGAATTTCATCTTAACCCAGGTTAAATCCGAAACTAATTTGACGATATTTGTTTTCATTCCAAAACATCCGACTGTCTCAACATACTAAAATTTCATTTTAATAAAGTCATTTTTACGACAGTTATCATGCAAACAAACAGAATGATCAAAGTCAAAACACACAAGTGGCATGACTCATTATCTCATATTTAGAAAGGGGGAGAATACAGGCAGCTGACTAAAAACTGGGAGATTGGGAGTAAAACCATAAGAGTTAGCAGCTTTTAAACACCATTTTCTAAACTGGGGCAAATTTCATAAAAGTGCTATAGTTTGGTATATTATATGGATTGGAGTTTCACATGTTATACAAATAAATTCACAAAACAGGATCACTAATATTATAAAATGCATTATATTTGAATTTTATTTACAAATATGGGAATTTAAATATGGTGCATAGGGAGAGGGGAAGGACACAGAGGAACTTAAATTTGTACCAATTTTATACAGCCAATTCTCGTAACAGTATGACAAATGCTTCCATTAGAAGAGTACAACTTTCGTTGCAGTGGAACTATGGGAGTGTCTTTAAAAAAGAAACCAAGTAAAAAAAAATTACTGACAGAAGAGAAACATTTTAACAAAAAGACTATCATTGATATCATCTACATTGAAAAGCAGAAACTAGTGCAGCTCATTCACAGACACTAATTTGACTGACAAATCAACATCACAGCTTGCTAACTCAAATTCGAAGACCATGAGCATCAGACAAGCATAAACCACTACATAGCTGCCAACCTTGGAAAATGAAAATTAGGGAGATTTTTAAATATTTGCAATTCGCGACAAAATTGAACAGCGCGATAACAATTTATTTTTTTACAGAAAGCATAAAAGGGAATTTTCAAGACAGAATAGGGTTTTTCCCTCTACTACAAAACTGCACCCTAAAAAATAGACAAATATGATAAAAAATCTGTATTGTATCTATAAACACAATTTAATTTCAACGAATACAAAAGAATTAAATCATCTTTTAAAAAATAAGCACATTCGTTAGAGTTATTCTCATCAGAGTCTATAACAATGTGTTCATTACACTGAATATGATGCATAAAGAAAAATGTCATTGGTTACTGTTTAATAATCATTCACATGTCTTTGACACAGAAACACTTCTCTGCAGATAAAATATTGAATAAAAGAAATCTTTTGGTAAGTAAAAATACAGCACGTAAAAGTTCTATATAATTAAAAAATGTCAAATTCAATCCTTCTTACTACTTAAAAATAAAGTAGTAGCTCTTTTTGCTTTTTTTAAGAACTCCTTACTAAATTATTTTTCAATATCCCTTCACAGAGTTCATACCGATTTTTCAAAATAGAAAAATTTGTATTATGCAAAAATAATCAAAAAATTAACCTTAATAATTAGCCATAATATGAAAATAAGCTAGTTTAGTCAATCTAATATGCAACATTTAAATGATGGAGATGGATGGAAAAAGATACTAACGTACTCTCGGCAATTCACGCGAAGCAACTGAATTGCGCAATCGCATTATTTATGCGAAAATAATTAAGAAATTAACCACAAAATTAATCAGAATATGAAAATAAGCTAGTTTAGCTGATCTAATATGCAACATTTAAATGATGGAGATGGATGGAAAAAGATACTAACTTACTCTCGGCAATTCACGCGAAGCAACTGAATTGCGCAATCGCATTATTTATGCGAAAATAATTAAGAATTTAACCATAATAATTAATCAGAATATGAAAATAAGCTAGTTTAGTCAATCAAAAATGCAATATTTAGAAGATTGAGATGGATGGAAAAAGATACTATTGTACTCTCGGCGATTCATGAGAACAAACTGAATTGCACAATCGCAGTGTTTATGCGAAATTAATGAACAAAATAACATTTTAGCGATTTATGCTCAATAACCTTTGAAGAAGTATGTTTATTACTTTCATAAAATAAGCGATCGAGATCTTAATTTACAATACACGCGGCCGTAAATATCCGTTAATTTGATTGGCATTACCCTGCATTGTATTATGGATTTGCTACGATCCCGGGAATGATAAAACTCATGCTAAAAATGCGGAAAATTGGTGTTTTCGAGGAATTATACCATGTCTGGTTAATTGATAAATTTCCAACAAAAAACGCCGGAGAATTTCGTTAGTAATCCGGAGGCCGGAGAAGTAATGAAAAATCCGGAGTCTCCGACCAAAATCCGGAGAGTTGGCACGTCTGCATAGGGATTTTTTCAGGAAAATCCCTTTTGTAGGGATTTTTTCTAATTGTAAAAATTCGGGAGATTTAGGAATTTTTCGGGAGTTTGCCTCAAAATTCGGGAGACTCCCAGAAAAATCGGGAGATTTGGCAGGTATGCCACTATCATGAGCATACTGCTCTGAAAAATTCAGTCCTTGCTGAAGTGCCCTTCTTTGCACTGGGTATCAGTTTTAGTGACATTTCCGGAATATGCAAGTTTCTGGAAATACAGAAAAGTAGCATATTCCAGTAAGTTAAGACCTAATCTGCATAAACTCAAATGAAATTCATTTCAGACACTTCACAAATGATCCGTAACCAAAATAGTTACCTGGGGAATATCCACAGAATAAGTTTTAACTGTAACACTATCACAATGCATTGTTTGTTTACATTTTAGTATAACAAGTTATAAAATGTTGAATCTTATATACAAATACACCTGTCCCCCGATTTACACGGAAGATAGGTTCTGCACAAAACCGTGTAAATTGAAATCTTTGATTTTGCTAAGTAAAATCGTGAAAACGAAAATAACCCCAAAATGTGCATGATTCAGTCATTTATTTAAGTAAAACAAAAGAAAGACATCTTAGAAAACTTAAAATTATACTTAGTTTATAAAACAACAAACATATGGATGTAGTAATATAACATTTAATTTATTTTACATTAAGAACAAACAAAAAAACAAAAAAGACCCTTAAATATTAATTATAAGTTTAATCACCGTCATCACTTTCATGTACTATCAGTCTTTTCTTTCTGATAGGTATGTCACTTTCATCACTTGAGCTTTCTTTATGCGATTCTGGTTCAATGGTTGATGAATTAGGTAAGATCTCGGGTTGCCAAGACTTTGTCATGAAATCGGTAATTAACAATTGCGTAGGTTTTTTTGCTAAACCTTTATAGATCTCTTCATATTGATTTAAGCATTTACGAAGGTCTCGCTGGAATCTGAGAGCTCTATCAACTTTTGTGTCATATTGTAAGAAATGGTTGCCCAATTTTCTTCCCAAATCAAGTCCTACGCTTATGATTTTTGCTGTGAACGCAACTGGTTCAGATTGCTCTTCATTACAATCATTGTCTTCATCATGTTTGTTTGTTTCACGAATCATGTTAATTAAATCATCTTCATTCAATGCTTCATCAGCCATTATTTCTTCAATATCTGCCTGAGCTAAATCTTCAAAACCTTCTCCTCCTATAGTATGGGCCAATCAGTGATCTGAGAATATTCATGCTCTATTGGTGATTTATCATTTCCACTTTCAACAACATCCGACCATATTGCTTTCCAGCAGGCGTTGATCGTTAATTGTTTGATCTGAGTATATGACCGTCCAACATGCTTAAGGGTGAGCGTCAGTGAATTTTGTGCCCTATCCGCGCTTTGTTAACTTTCGCGGCACACATATTTCGCCGAAATTCTGCTCAAACAGTTGCAAAATATTTTCTCATAGATAAAATGCTATGCTTAGATTATATTAAAACTAAATTTAATACCCAATAAAACATAGAATATATGTTTTATTTTAATTTAAATAATTTTTGGTGCTGCCATCTGTTGTCGTAATTTAATTCATACCAACTATTTTTATTTTTTAATGAACATTTTTAAATGTCTATTCCTTCTAACACGCTATTAAATACAACAACAGATCATATATAATGCCATAATCACTGAAACGTAATTGAACTTGGACTTGAAGACAAAGGAACTTGAAGATAAAACTGCAGTCCTCAGTGATGTACATTCAGATCCTTTATCAAATTTATAGAATGATAAATTACCTTTCCGTGATTGTGGCATTATTATATATGATCTGTTGTTGTATTTAACATTGTATTAGAAGGAATAGATATTTAAAAATGTTCATTAAAAAATAAAAATAATCGGTATGAATTAAATTACGACAACAGATGGCAGCACCAAAAATATTTTGGATTAAAATAAAAAATATATTCTATGTTTTTTGGGGCATTAAATTTAGTTTTAATATAATCTAAGCATTGCATTTTATCTTTCAGAAAATATTTCTTAACTGTTTGAGCAGAATTTCGGCGAAATATGTGTGCCGCGAAAGTTAAAGCGCGGATAGGGTAGAAAATTTACTGACGCTCACCCTTAACACAATCTAAAATTGTAAATTTCCTCCAAGCATCCATCAGAGTAAGAGATTCATCATTCTCCATTTGTTCTAAGATATACCTGAAAGTTCGCTTGATGTACAGTGCTTTAAAAGTCGAAATTATCCCTTGATCTAACGGCTGTAATAAGGAAGTTGTATTCTTTGGTAAAAAAACAACTTTTACATTATCGTGTTGTAAATCTGGAGGATAACCTGGTGCATTATCAATTAATAGAAGTTTTAAAAGGCAATCCCTTTTTAGTTAAATAATTTTTGACATCTGGAACAAAGAAGTTATGGAACCATTCATTGAAAGCTATGGCAGTGACCCATGCTTTTCTATTAGCCATCCAATAGACTGGAAGATTTTTGATATTTATTCCTTTGAATGATCGTGGTGATTTAGATTTGTTAATCACCAATGGTTTCATCATATAATCGCCAGAAGCATTGCAACAGAAAAGAAATGCTATACGACTTTTCGCTACTTTATGACCACTAGCTGATTTGTGAGCTCTGGCTATAAAGGTTCTTCTCGGCATTTTTTTCCAGAATAATCCGGACTCGTCAGCATTGAAAACCTGATCAGAAGTGTAGGAATTAGCGGCAATGATTTCAGCAAGTTTTGCCGGATATTGTTGTGCCGCATCCGAATCAGCAGATGCACTTTCTCTTTTCATTCTCAGATTATGTAAAGAATGTCTTTGTTTGAATCTCTCGAACCACCCATGGCTTGCAGAAAAAGATACCTTCTTTTCATCGGACGAAGTCGACTGATTCTTAAGTGATTGATAAATCTTCAAAGCTTTATTTGTAACAGCATTGGTATCGATCGGAATTCGCTTTTGAGTTTGGTCTTCTATCCATATCACCAAGGCTTTTTCCATATTTTCCATTGTAACATCTCTAACATATGAAGTCGTACTCATACTGCTGCAGGTTCCAGCTGCTACACTTTTTTAATGGAGTCTTCATTTTTTTCTTATTGTCCTTATTATGGCTTCATTCATGGAGTAAAATTTAGCAACATCCGTTACTCTTTCTCTATTACGTAGACGGTCTAATATTTGAATTTTAGTTTCTAAAGAAATAACTTTATTTTTCATTTGAGTTTTCTTCAAATCCTTTGATATTATAGAACCTTAACAAATTTACGCACACTATAAAGATGCAAGAAAAACTATAAATGTTGAAAACTTATCAGTTCAAAAGATAAACGCACAATAATATAAGCTTTGCTGCTAAAATGTCTCTGCACTATGTACATACTTGCATGAACCAGATAGCTTTACTGTTGTGAAATACATATGGGGATTCCCCTATTATGGGGATTCCCCTAAATGTATATATTTTACAACACCGGGAATCCCCTGTTTTCATCAGTGTTACGAAAGGAATAAAATTTAAAAATGTCATCAAATCTTTGTATTGGCGTATATGGAGCGAAATATACATTTTTATCAATTTTTTGAAATCTTAATTTATAAACAGTGTAAAAGCGAAATCGTGTAAAACAAGTGCCGTGTAAATCGGGGGATAAGTGTATGGGGCTTTGAATGTGATATTGTAATAGGTGCTCTAATCTTTTGTATTGCAAGAGGTTATTATCAAATTAAATTTTTAAAACTCATGATGGGAGAGACCAGTATTTTAGTCATAATGTAACTATAGTTTACTACATATGTATATTATAAATACATATCTATATTTGCTAGATTTTGTATAATTTTGACACTGAATTTATACGCTTCCCCATATTCTATATGCAATTTTGATTGTAGATAACATTTCAGATCCAATTTCAAGGTTAAATTTGAATTTAGAACTAAAACCCATAAAAACAAGACTGTTCAACTGATTATTGCAATTATCCAACGTTACATGGAACAAAGAAAAATATGGAGGCAATTCCTTTAATTGGGGCTTCCCTATATTTTATGCATATATGTATGTATTATATAGCCAAGTTGTTTTTCATATAACATCCAGAATAAAATGTTTCAATGTAATTACCGAGCATACGAGTTTTATAAGCAAACTTGCTTGAATCATTTTTAAGACATTCCTTTAACATTTTCAATTTTTTTCATCCGATTGTGTTGTCACCATAGGTAGCATTCAATGTTATTTTTTTACCTTAATTGAAGATGCAGCTGGTAATTTAAAAACTTTTCAAATAGTATATGTTTAGGTTTTTTATTTATATAATTTAATTTTTGAAGCCAAGTATTCCATTTCAAAATTCAATAGTGTTTCAATTTACAGCATTTTGGTCCTATTAAACATTATGAAAACTAGCTAATATACATATTAGAATACTAAAGAAATATAGTTACCCTAATCTTGTTTGCCCACCCAAAATTTTGGCCACTGGCTCACTCTTGATTTAAAGTATTTTTTAATCAATTCCTATGATCACTATTCTCATAATGAATTTGTTTGTAATTATGTCTAAAATTCATCTATACAAATGTAAATATAAATAGCAGCAACTGCTTCGCTTATCTGCAATATTTAAATAAATATCATGATCACTTACCACAAACTATTGAGACATCTCCATCAACATCACTTTTAAGAGAATAAGATTCTTCTGTTTCATTAGTTTTCATTTCTTCTCCAGGATCACTCAAGCAAGCATCCAATATTGCTTGAATTAATTTTTCATCCTCCACCTCACGCCAGGACAAAATGCCCAATTTTGGCTGACTAGACCGAGCTATTACGCAACCATTTTGTCGATGCCTGAAATAAATAATTCAAATAAAGATTCAATAAAAATAGTGAGGATTCTGTTTAAATTATTTTATGCTTTGATCTGTTGGGTTGCTTTAAAATTTATATAATTTGGGGTGTGCAATTTACTTTAATTTTTTTACCTGGCTCAATATTCTCAATTTGGTAATATTTAAATATTTGTTTTTTTCATTTGTTAATTTTTTTAATCTTCTAAATTAATAATATTCTTTTTAATAAAATTCTTAAAGATGTTCCATTTCCTAAATTAATATTACTTTTGATTTGTAAATTTATAAAAACAATTTATTCCCCTTAAAATTCCCTTTAATTTGATGCCCTATTTTAATTAGAAATTGAGTTTTTTCTATACTTTCCAGTTATTTCCATACTCCGTGCATTTCAAAAATTTTAGATGTGGCCATTTTGAAATTCTTTGCTTGGAGCCTTTTTCACCACGATTGATTTCGCATTTTTTCCCACTATGATGCAATGCCTAAGGGATTACATGCCTCTTTGGAATTCATGAATTATTTTAATTGGCTCATGTTTTTCCAGGTCATCTGCTAGCAGAGTTAATTTTAGTAACTAATTTCTGTAAACTAATTTTTTTTGCTGCCGTTTTTCCAAACTTCTCCATTTCCACTCGTATAAATACACTCGCGAAAGTTTTCAGTTTTGTTGTTTAAATTCATATATGTTAATTCGCGCTTTGCTAATAGAACATTACATTCCTTGCAATATATTTTAAAACTTGTTTGTTGAGTTTTTTTTGTCCTTACGAATTTTAAATATTGATTGATTTTTGGAGCAATCTGTCTTAAACTCTTACATGTGTCCATGTCATAATTGAGCTTTGGATCGACGATGTCTCGAGTTGGGAGTTACTTCCGACTGTCAGCTAGGAAGATCCGAGAGTTCCAGATGTGGCTGTTTGGTCTTAATTTATGATTTTCTCCTTCCTTAAAAAGTAATCTGCTGCATCTTTCCCGTTTCCATGTACTTTTCCAGTCTACTATCCAGCTTATCAATAGATTCAACGATTCTTGATGGCCCCGAGGGGGTGAATATTCTGATTTAATTTTAGAAATTTACAATACTTTTTAATATGATTAAATTTTAAGTGTCAATAGCTTTTTTTCTAGAGAGCAATAACCTTAAATTATTAGAATCTGGGAAATTCTTAATATTAAAATTTAATATTCTATTGTTAATACTTCAGATAAAAACATATTTAAATCCCATCATAGTTAAATTAAAGAATCTGTATAAGAATTTTACTCTAAGTTGATAATTCTGTTTGAACTGCCTGCTTGTGAGAAGAGTTTTATAACTTGTTCTTTGAACTAATCTGAAGTATTAATTTAATAAACAAATTTTCTTTAAGTTATTAATTGGGTCTTATTTTATTATGCAACAGGTTTTATTGCAAAACACTGCATAACTAACATCAGACCAAACAGTTAAAATAATTTGATTACAGCTACATGCATCTTAAGGCAAATAATTCATACCTATGTCTAAAAATTCATTAGATTTTTTTTAGATTTATTAAAAAGATGCAAATGAGATTGAAAACATGCTACATTATGCTAGCATGATAAATATAACTTTCAGACAATATCACCAAAAATGAAAATTATAATCCACTCAAAGGATATTAAACTCAACTTTTAACAAAGATTCTATTTAGATTTTTTGCAAGATCTACTTTGTAGAAACCCATAGCGTAACTCTTGGCATTACGGCAGTAAGAACTACATATTATAGACCATTGTTCCCAAATAGGATCATGCGAGAAATCTGGCAAAAAGAATTTTCCGCAGTTCTTAAAGTTGCATTTTAATGAGATATTTATGAAGAAATGGCATTCTCTATTCATGGATCACAGACATTTAGAAGGTTAATCAAATATTAATATACACTGCCTGCAAATATTGAATAATATTTTTATTGCTTATGTATATTGATTAAACAATTTCTTGCAATAACAAATTGTATATTTATTGACCTTGAAAATCATTTGAGTTATATTTTGTCACACATATATATATTGTTTCTTGCAAAAATGGACTAACTTTAATTTACAAGTATAAAATGATGAACACATTGACCTCTGATGTCGTTTTTGACATCCTTAATTTATTTATTATTGATTATTTATATATATATTAAACTTAAGTTATTTTTAAATTGTCTGATCGAATATTGTATTATATTTTACTTTTCAAAATAATTTCCAATAAGCTGATTGCATAATAAAGTCTTTATGATCGTATAGTTTTAGTAAAGTTAAGTTTGTTCTACTTCTAAAAGTTTGGATCATATAGTATTAATAAAGTTTCTTTACTTTCTGTTACTAAATGTTTGGCTTGTGCTCATTACTTCAATGTTTACCTTTTAATATACATACCAACAACTTATCAAATTCCAGAATTCCATTTACATTTTAAACTTAAACACTTCAAAACATCTTCTAAATCATGAGTACTTAATTTTTAAAGTAAAACAATCATTTAAAAACTTAGCCAAGATTTTAAAATAATTAAATCGCAGGTTCAGATTCCACTCTGGTCTGAAGACTAGAGCTTGATCTGCCTGGAAAGCTGTCTTCCAAAACATTAAACTCAAAAGAAAAAAATAGTAAATGTAAAATTACAAGTGTTCATGAAAAATAATAAATTCTAAGTTTGTAAATAAAAGTGTAAGTGTTTAAAAAAAATTCATAATAATTGTGAAGATTAAAATATTAATCAAATAATCATAAAAAATTCTCAGAAAACTTTTATCTATTATGGAAAAATTCTCATTTGGGCTACGATATTTTTCGTAACTGAATATAGATGGCAGCAACACACATTAGGAGCAGTTAGGATCCAATCACACAAGGAACCGGGAAAACTGGTTAAATCATCAAGCAACTGACAAACACTTCACATTAAAAATGATGATAATTAATAGTCACCAATTAGTGACAGACAGCAATCGGATGAAAAAAGGAACTATGCCCATATTTCCTTGATGCTGCCACTCTCCTCTGAGACACCTTGCCAGAGGGCACAGGAGCGGAGAAAGATATTTCCACAGCCCGAGGAGTTTATTGATAAGACAGCTTGCTCTTCACAAAAGCACAAAAACTTTGAACAAAATGATAATTGGTCTTGTGGTGCCTTCCAATAACCAACATCAGTGAAAGACCAGAAACACTTCACATTAATTGTTCGTGTAAAGTTTGATGCAAAAGATGTGGTTGGATGGTAGAGACAATAGATTGATGATACTGGGATGGCAGAGCAAGACCAGAAACACTTCACATTAATTGTTGGCACAACGTTAAAAACATTAAGATTCCAAACGTTAAGAACATTACAATGAAAAAATTCTCTCACTGGTGTCCACGGGCTACAAGCACCTTAGCACGAGCTCCGGACAGTGGCATCCCAAAATCTTGTGACCACTTTCTCAAGTGGCTGCTTGGAATCGAATGCCACACTAACGAGATTTTCGCTTCCGAAGAACCGCCAATCTTAAAGAGTTAATACTTGTGCATGACATAAAGCACCTATGCATACCCCGTGAATAAAAATAGAATGTTTCGCCAAAAATGCGAGACGAGAAATTGCCTCAAAATTTAGCTACCCTGAATCCACATTATAAATCCCCTAAGGAATGTCTGCGAGGCACCCTAAAAACAGGTGTTTGAAAGATAAGCAGAGAAAGGGTCTTTTCACACTTAAAAGATGCACTTTTCTGTCAATTTGTTGAATAAAGTATTTGGTTGAAAGATAAGAGTGAGGCCGTAAAAAAAAAAATGCATAGGGGACACTTGTGAATTAGCAAAGTATTGGAGGAATATATTTAGCATTTGCAGATACATTGCATGAAATTTGGAATATTGGAATGATAGAAAGAGATAATAAATTAGCATTAAGAGATAAATTGCCACAATAACAATAAATTTAGAATTTTGAAGGGAAGAGGGAAAATTATAAATTTTGAACTCTTAATTTGAAAAAGCTGCATCATTGAAAACCATCATAACACCGCTAATAAATAATCCATCACTGCCAAAACTAAAATTTTAATTTAGAAAAATGGAGGTGTCCAATTTAATTATTCAGGGAACCTAATTACAAACAATTGTTTATATTTAATAAGAATTTTCACTATGAGTAAATTAATGGTCTTTCTGGCCTTCATTTTTCTACTACCAATGTGGATAGCTTCCGCTTAAGGAATTGCTTCCATACACAATTGTGAAGACTGAAACCCAAGTTGCAGGGAGGTTTAAGGCAAATAATTCTTTATGCTCAATTGACAGTCAGGGTGATGGATTCAAATCCCACTTGCGGGGCATGAATGTTGTAGAGTTGTAATGAAATCTGAAAGAGTGCAATGTATTCTGCATCAGTGGTGTACTGAGGCAACATTGATGGCAAAATGGTTCACATTTCGATTACTGTCTAGGTGAATAATGACAATATGTGCCTCACCAATAGAACATTTAAAAACAATGAAGACAAAAATAACTCTGTATACCACAAGTTGAGTTGAATAAAAATATCCACATTAGATATGTTAGAACAAATTTACTGCAAACTTTTGGATTGTATGATAACAATTAGATAACTAAAAGAAATTGCTTAAGAAGTAATTTCCACATTATCGACTTCATATAAAAAAAGAATAAGCATCTTGTTGGATATGCAACAAAGAAATTTATAGGTTTGTATTTTATCTAAAAATTATCTGCAAAATCAGTTACAATTTAGAATATATCCGTATGGTGTTCATCTACATTCTATAGTTCCGTTTATATTGCTGATGTGTATTAATAATAACAAATACAATTTTCTTTTCTCCAATTACTACTTACCTCCAAACTACAGCAGGAAACCTTTTTGAGTAGCGATAACATGCTAGAGTTTTCAATTTATTATCGGGTGTTGATGTAGGAACAATTATGTGTTTAGGATAACTGGGGCAAAGCCTGAAAGATAATGAAAACATTTTTATATGACAAATGTGTAATAAAAAGTAAATTAAAATTTTAAAAATATTGCTTATCTTTTGAATAACTTTCAGTCCTAATGATGTTAATTCACATAAATAAAAATGGTACTTATATGCATTAACATTTTAATTCAAATATTTCATATTTTCACATCTTTTAAAATAAATATTCTTCAAATTAAAATTTCTTAGTTTAACTAAAACTGACAAGCTACTTTTTGGAAACAAATAAGATAACTTGAATTTTAGTAATGTTGCTAATGTGTTATAACACATCCAATTTTCCCCAAACTGAAAAAGGATGAGTTAAATGCCAAAGCAAGCGTCTTGTAGAATATGCTAAAATGTTTCAGATTTACGCAATTCTGACAGGTTCTGTGCCACAGACAACAAAGGAAAAGACCATGCGAGAGTTGGGATGTGTAGAAATGTACCCAGTTTTCATCATGATTCTCAACAAGTGTCATGTTACAGACAATGAAAAAGTCTGTGCCAGAGTTAGGACATTCAAAAATGTTCCTGGTTTTCACAATTTCCAACAGGCACAGAGGCAAAGACAACTAAGGAAAAATCTGCACAAGAATCCCTCAGAAGTACAGCTTTTCAGTTTCTCTGCTTTCTAATTCTATGGCTGTAGTACAGTTCAATTTGCAAACTCATCAGCTGAATAACTAGTTTCTGAAACACTGCACAGGGAGAAACAAAGCTGCTGACCATTCCAATTTTCCTGAATTCATTCAGCTCTATTGTGCTTTGTTCCAGAAATAAAAGATTCTTGTTAAAAGACCATCAGGTTTTTCATATCTTAAAAGAAATCTTTTAGCTTCTGTGGGCCTCTACGATGCGACATGCAGAATCCATATTATTACCCATAATTATTGCCAATTTTCAGAAGAGAGCTAAAACATATTCATAATCTCAGCATTGGCAGAATACAAATTTGGTCCACTGAAATTTTGATACTAAACCTTGAATATTGCAGATTTTAATAATCAGTTATTCGAAAAATCAATTAGCTATAAAACACCATATGAGACTACTTCCAATTGATTTCTTCAAATTTATCAGGAGACTCACAATTTTTGTATTTTCTGTCAATCTAAAAAAAATTTTGGCTAATAAATTTTATCTTTTTAACCCAAAATTCTTTATAAACTGGTTGGCACTGTAAATATACTAAAGATTTCAGTAACGAAGGAAAATATCAGTAGTATGTTAAAATATAAATATATATATACCAAAATGCATATGCATAAAATTATGTATGTATATTTATGTATTAACAAATATTATATTAACAAGTTTTTATTCAGTAAAATTATATTGAAAACATTTAGATTTGGTAAACCTTCACATGCAGTTTTCACTAAAGATAACAAATATTGATCATTAATAAGAAAAATATAGCAATGTATTAAAAGATGTGAATATATCAATTTTAATATATTCCTGCCAAAATGTTTTTTTTTTTAATTTGCTAAAACATTGTTTTAATACCACTTTTTGGAAAAAATCCCTGCAGGGTTCATATCCATTTTTCAAAATAGAAAAATATAAATAAACCTTAATAATTAACCAGAATATAAAAATAAGCTAGTTTAGTTAATATAATAAGCAACATTTAAAAGATGGAAGGGAAAGATACTAATGTACTCTCGGCAATTCACGAGAACTAACTGAATTGTGAAATTTCACAATTTAACAAAATAATTTTAAAAATTAACCACAATAATTATCCAGAATATGAAAATATACTAGTTCAGTCAATAATATTTAGAAGATTGATGCCCAAATTGCAAAACCTATGAAGAAGCATATTTATTACTTTCATAAAACAAGTGATCACAATCTTGATTTATATTACATGCAGGGGTAAATTTCAGTTGATTTGACTGGCATTTGTTGCAAAATTTATAAGCAGGGTGGTGCAGTGGTAAAAAATACAATAGTTCTTTTTTAATTGAAAAATGCCGAGTCTGCTTTTATTTAAATTGCAGACTCTTGCTAAATTGCAATTGTTTGCAGCGATAAACACATGCAGCTTGAACATATTTACAGATGGTTTACATAAGTAAATTGCACAAGAGGTTTACCCTTTGATATATCGTTTATTTTCCCACTTAGTGCAGGCCACATACACAGAACACAAAACTTATTCAGACACCTTACTGTTGAATTGTTTAACTAGGATCGGTTATAATTTTAATTTAAAAGCAATAAAAATCAGCAGTGTATAAAAATTTCTACTAGTAACAAAAACGATAACAGACTAACTCATCTGAACAAGAACTTTTCAACCTTCATCACTTTAATTGATCAAGACATATCAGATCATGTCAGATCAGATAAAAATCTAATCTAATGATGTTTCACAGTTAACCTCATATATATGGGATGGTTACCTACCAGAATACTACATTGTCCAAGGTCCAACCGAAATTATGCAAATAGGTTGTGTATGCATCAGATATTCAATTTGAATGAAGACTTATGAAGAAAGAATGCCGAGAGACACTAGCGAACTAAGTAAGTAGTTCAATAATAAAAATTGAGTTTATTAACATTGTTCAAGGGAATGGCGAAATCATGTTTTTTTACACTCATCCAGCAGCATTACTGTGCACGTGGTCATAATTTTCCCATAGAAAACTGTGCAAATTCCGTAATATGAGGATGTTTTCTCCCATAGAAACTAGAGAGAATACGTAATAATTGGCATCTCTGCTTTTGAGGAAATTAAAATTTCAGAATGGCATGCAAAAAATAAGGACATTTTAGGACAAATAAGACCCCTGTAGATGACAAATTAAACAGAACCCTTCCTTAACCCTTTCGGGACGATTGGCACGCCCGCGTGTCGGCTGCGAACTTGCATTCAAGGACGGATGGCACACACTCATGCCGGAGGAAACTTTACCGTAAACGGCGAGTGGCACGCATGCATGCCTTCACGTGGAACGTTTTAATTTGTCTACTAGATAGCGTTAAATGTCTGTGGAACTAACTTCAATATATTTTGCAGATACATGACCTTGACTAAGGAGGATCCAATGAATTATTTCGCCATTTGGAGCGGTGAAACATGATTTTGTAATATAAACAGGCAGAGCAATTCTCGCAGCATTAACAATTTTATAATTGAGTTCCAGGTTTTGTTTTTATTTCAGCGTTATGATTTTGATGGTGAATCATAGGAATATGACAGTATTTTTTTTTGTTTGGGTTTTAGAGGCAGTGAAATTATTAGTTTATTTCGGATAAAGGAATGGGAGCAACTAAGGAGTATTTTGTATTCAGATTTGTATGAAAAATATACATCAAATAGAAAATAAATATTTCTTTTATTCCTGAAAAAAGTAGATTTCTGTGTTGAATAGGTGATCTTTAGTGATTTTTTTTTGGAGGGTAAGACTTTTCGCAAAAAATTTGCCGTCCTTTGGGAACAGTTCGGAAGCGAAGCGCTCAGTCTTTTGGGCCATGGCAGTTCCGGAATGCTGCCGTAAAGAAAGGGTTAAGAAAGTATTGAATATACTTTTGGCTTACTAAGACCAAAGAATTTACATTATGTGAAGGGGTACCCTGAAATTATTTGCTCCGGATGTGCCAAAAATATAGTTATGTCATTTGTGTCAGTCAGTATATAGTTCCAAGATTACTGTTAATTTCACCCACCCCAAACATATGTCTATTAGGTGCCCACCCACTCATCCAATGGAAACGCAAGACCTTTACTTGACTGCACAATTTATGATCCCAGAACATTAACAAGCTCTAGGACAAGTTTGCAGGCTATGAAAATTCTAAAAATAAAAGATTTTATTCCAGTTTGGAATTTTCATTCTACTAAACTACAGTTTAATATCATTAAAATACATTTTATATTAAAGGACCGTCCACGCACCAACCAACATTGGAATAGAACTCTGTTAGCAGGAAAATAGTTAAGTTTCCGTTTTGAGTGCAAGAGGTCAAACCAAAAAGTCCAGAAAATAATAATTTTAAAGTAACATCTACAGTCCATTTAACTATCGCTGAACAGAGCCCATATATATACACACACAAAATAGCAATGTTACCGAGTGTACTAAAAAGGTATGATTAATTGTATATCTGCAATCTTTTCAAATCTTAAAATTTAGTTAATATTAAACAAAATAGCCAAGCACAAACAAATTTATAAAATCATATGCACATTAGAAAATGTTTTTAACTTTTAGTTGTTTATTTAAGTGTTTAATCGGTTATGCTTTTGTGTGGGTTTCCAGCATTTTCTAAATAGTTACTCATATACCAAATTTAGAATTTTTTTTCACCATATGAGTCTCTGGTTTCCCAAACTTTAAATTTTTGTATAATCAAGATAGTGTATCAACAAAATATACACTCTATAACAAAAAAATTGACTCACCAAGAAGGAGTTGTCTGATTGTAATGAAATTTCGTATGCAAAGACATTTTGAGCAAACATGCAAATGAATAAAATTTGGTGTCCAATGAAAAAATAGTGGGAGCTCCAGCGCATCGGAACTACACATTCAGCAGGTGTATATAAGGGGCAATTCTGAATCTGTGGTCAAAATTTCCGTTGCATTTCGACTGCGGATATTTTACGTCGACTGTAACAATGCCTCGCCGAAAGATATGTGCTCATTACGAGCATATGTCAGAGTTTGAAAGAGGCTGTGCTATCGGATTGAAGGAGGCTGGTTGGACGAATCGAAGAGTCTCTCAACATATGGGTCAAAGTGATGCAGCAATTAGGCGATGCTGGCAAGAGTGGGTGAACAACAGAAGATGTCAGCGTCAGGATGGCAGCAGTCGACCTAGGGCCATAACAGAATGGGAAGACAGAGCGATTATCAGAGCAACTGTCACAGCACCGGAATAGTCGTCAACTATCCAATGTATGACCCACACACGTGTCCAACATGACCCTCTGCAGATGACCGAGTGGAATTTACACTCAAGAAGACCGTTACAGCACTTACCTCTCATGCCTGTACACCGTCAAGTCCGATTACAGTGGTACCGGGCTCAATCAACTTGGAACTGCGCCGACTGGGGATGTATAGTCTTTAGTGACGAGTCCCATTTCCAACTGTGTCCTGACGACAACAGCAGACATGTCTGGAGACATCCAAGGCAGCGTGAGGATCCTGTCTTTACTATCACACACCACACATGCCCACAACAGGGCATTATGGTCTGGGGTGACATTTTCTTTGATAGCCGGACCCCTTTGGTAGTCATTTCTGACACACTGACAGCACAGCGGTACATAGACAACATTCTATGACCAGTTGTGTTACTGTTCCTTATGTGACATCACAGACTTACTTTTCAACAAGATAATGCCCAGTCGCACGTGTTGCTATGAATTGTCTTCAAGCTTGCCCAACACTTCCTTGGCCAGCTAGGTCTCCTGATCTCTCTCCTATAGAGCACATTTGGGACATTATGGGAAGGTGATTGCAGCCATCTCGGAATGTTGATGATTTAGCCCGACAGTTGGAGACAATTTTGCAGGACATTCCACAGGACACCATCCGTGAACTTGTTCAGTTTATGCCATGCCGGGTGACATCTTACATCCAGGTCAGAGGTGGACCAATGCCTTATTGACTTCCTCCCTTTGTATATGGTCAAACTCTAAATCATTAAATTGCTCTGAAATTAATAGTTTCTTTTTCTATATATGTTTTTCACATCCACCAATTTTTATCACAATCTGACAACTTCTTGGTGCATCGATTTTTTTTTGTTATAGTGTATTTTGGGGGAAAAAAATTAAAGATACTTTTTTGCAGTTCAAGGTCAAATCAAGTGACCTTGACCCTGTAAAAGATTTTTCATTGCATGTGACATAAGAAAAGTCATACCTTAAGCTACAAAATAAGACTTAATTCAGTACTACAATCCGTAGATTATCTCAAATTATATAGAATGTTAAAAATGAAAAATTGCCAGATTTTCCAAACTTCAAATCTTTATAAATAATGAAAATTGGGGCTAAAATTTTGTATAGTGTCATGGGTAAACAAAATAGCCAAGTTTTTAAAAAACCTGCATCTGTTAGGTTGAAAATGTCACTTGTGTTGATTTGATATAGAATGACCCATAAAGTACATTGTGCCATTTATGCAAAAATAACTTAATAAATTTAATAATTGACCAGAATATGAAAATAAGCTAGTTTAGTAAATCTAGTATGCAACAAGATGAAAAGATACCAATGGATTCTCGGCAATTCACGAGAACATAAACTGAATTGGGCAATTGGGTTGTATGTGAAAATTAAAAAATTAATCATCTAGCAAAGTTACACATTTGACAACTATTTAAAAAGCATATTTATTTCCATCAGAAAAGCGATCTTAATTTACATTACAGAGGTGTAAATCCTCATTACATTGATTTGAATTACCGTGCACGTGACGGCAAATTCCCATATTGTCACGATTTGTTTGACCTTACAGTGCATTCAGCCATAAATGTCCATTGTCATGTTCATTTGATTGGCATTACCATGCACAAATAGCTGCAAATTTACATTGGCTGTGACAGAAGGTAATTTTCCCATGCAAAACTATGCAAATTATGTAATCAGTAGTATGAGGATGTTTCCCATAGAAACTATGGAGAATCCATAGTACACCGACTTCCAAAATTAAGCATGCAATGCAAATTTTCATTTTTCGAAAGCTTGTTTGAATTTGAGTGGCTGAAAATTGCTGTGGATGCAGATGGCAGTATGCAAATATTGCATGTTACAGCCAATCACAGTTGACTGTCCAGATATATGCTAATTAGGCAGTCATTGAAGACTGCCAGCATTCTGAAGGGTTTGAGGAAGTGCATTTAAATGCTGATACGAAGTGTTTATAACTTTTGTAAGATTATTTTTTATGATATTAGTGTTTCTATGGCTGAAAGAAGATGAATGACAGATAGTGAGCGTTGGGTCTGTCTGACACATTGAAGCAGGACAGTCAAAGATGTCTATTTTCTTTGGCGTTGATCATTCAGTGATTTCACAATTATGAAAACAATTTCAAACAAGTCAAACAGTTGTCCAGAGACCTGTGCTCGGTCACCCAAGGTTTACCACCACCCCTCTGATGATCGGTATATTGCTATAGTAGCCAAGCGGAATAGACGAGCGACCTCCACAACTGTTACATCCATGGTTGCAGCATCACTTGGTAAGATAATATCTGCCAGTACTGTGTGCCGAAGGCTCCACATGAAGGGACTATATGCCCAAGTACCATGTTTATGTTCCACTAATCATCCAAGCCAGAGGTGCAAGATTCAAGTGGTGTTGTCAACATGTCAATTGGACTGTCTCAGATTGGTGCAACATCCTGTTTACGGATGAGTTCAGATTTGTCCTGGAATCAGATAAGATTGTAAGGGTCTGGAGTGAATGAGACACATGCAATCAGGCCAAGAACATCATCGAACATCATGCATTCAGCGGTGGCAGCATCATGGTGTGGGCTGGAATTTCAATGGGATATCGCACAGAGTTGTACATCTTTAAAGGGGTTCTCTGATGGCTGCACGGTATTGGGATGAAGTCCTAGACCCCATTGAGAGACTCTACACTGCAGCAGTTGGTTATGATTTCCTCCTTATGGACGATAATGCATGTCCCCATTGAGCTAACATCGTTGACAAATACCTGGAAAGTGAAGGCATTTCTCATAAGGAGTGGCCAGCATATCAGTCATTTCTGACGATTGTCTATTACCGTATTTGTAGCTAGTGCAGTAGTGTAGAAAGGGGCGACGTTGGGAGTCTTAAAACTCCCCTAAGACCTTGTGTTAAAATTGTTTTGTATTAAAATTGAATGTAGTCACTAACGTACAATGTTATTGAAAAAAAAATGTCAGTAAAATCTCCTTAAAGACACCTCTGCATAGTATGCATATCCATTTAGCAGACTGCTTTATAATTTTCAGTCCCAAAGTATATCCAGTTATATGCATTTATCTACAAAAGCAGATTCTCCAAATAATGAACAAACATTTTGATCATTACAAATGCATTCTCTAAAATACAGACTTCAATTATGCATATAAAATATGTACTTCAATCGAAATGCTATTAATGAAACAAAAGAAAAATTTAAACATGCATTTAACGATAATTTTGAGAATGATTAAGAAAGTTTGCTTGAATTACTTTAAAATGAGATAAGTATTACCAAGACTTAACAAGTCAAAGTTGCTATGGCGATCTTTATAGCAGAATCTTCAATAAATGTTGAGTAATATATGTTTATATAATAAAAGTAACTTGTGCATAGAAACATGCAATAATATATTTTCAACATGTATAAACATCCAAAAATTAATCTTAAATTGTAATTTTTAAAAATCCAAAATTCAAGGATTTAAAAACCAAGAAGAAAACTAGAATTTTAAGAAGAGATATTCAAGGAAATACAAGAATTTTTCAGTTGCTAAACTCAAAATGTTTTTCTAGCAATGTCACTGAGATGGTACTTTGCTAGGTGTAAAAGTTTATTTAATACATTAAAGTTGGGTTTTTTCTATTTACAGTTTTAAAAGGTAAGTTACAGACAGGTGTGTAGTAATTGTATCCTATTAATCAAGAATGTATTGAATGATAAACCTGGCTAATCTGACATTCAATGAACCACATTTTGAAAAGCTATTAAATACCAGCAAGTATATATATATATATATATATATATATATATATATATATATATATATATATATATATATAACATCTACAAAGGAAACGTTAAATTATTACATAAATAATTTATAGAATATCAATTTTAAATTGAATCTTACTCATAATTCTCATTAATTTTACTGATTTTCCAAACATTTTGAAGATCAAATCCCATTCTCTCGGCTTCTGATATTACATCTGATGCAGGAGAATGCTTTAAATCACATAGAGCTACATAGAGATAAAAACATCAGATAAAAGGAGTAAAATGTTTATTTGTTTCAAGTAAAATTACAAATATACTCTAAATTGTTTAAAACAATTTTGAAATTAAATGGCTTATCAAAAGAGAAAATTTTTTTTAAGCCTATTGGCAATATCACAAGAAATTGATATAGGTATACTAAAGCTAATAGATATTTACCAGATTTTCTATTCAGAAGCCTATTTTAAATGAACATGTTTATAACACTGAAAATCTCTTCCCAAAAGAACAAATTTTGCCATAAAATTTATAACTAAATTAAAAAAGAAATGCATTTTGACCATTACTCTTTTGTAGCAATTAAAAGACCATGGATAATCTAAATGTACTTTTGCTTTTCATTCCCTCAAGTATGCAGATTTCTGTAAATACAGCTGAATCTCATTAATAAAAAATTAACCGATAAATTTATCCTGTTAATATGAACAAAAAGTGTTTCTTCAAGTTTTAAACAGCACCTCCCATACCAGTCACTTATTAGATTACTCACCATAATATGACACTGAAACATTTCAACAAGTGCTGAGTGGGGAGTATTCCCACTACTTCCTTACACAGAACGTAAAAACCCATGAATTATTATTCTACACCCTTCTGGACATGTTATAAATTTGCTACAATGTGGAAGTTATTTGCTGTAGTTATTTGGCAGAAATGAATTTCAGTAATCAGAGTTAAGAGAAAAAAAATTAAAATTTTAAATGAACTGGATGCCTTTTTAAAGATTGAAATAATGGTGAAATATAAATTATAGAAATGGACTTTTGCAATTCCATAAGAAAAATTAAAACAGCTTATGCTGTGAACTAGTTTAAATACAACAGAAAATGGATGAGAGTTTCAAATAAAATAAAAGTAGCATTACTGAAGTTAATCAGAGAAGCTAGGAAGGGATAACCTTATTCTTGCAGGTGCTAAAAAGGCTCAATATTTTGCCGATGGCCAAAAATTTCTAATATTCATCTGGGTGGTTGCAAATATTAAAGAATAAACATTGAGTAATTTGTAAAAAGTTTGTATGGAGGAGTAACCCTAGCGTGACAAAGAGTTGCATCACTTGTGAGGGATGATCAGTTGAGTACACTTTCTTGTTTTCATATGCATTGTATAGGGGCAAAAGTTTCTTATACAGTATACCGCCTCTAGAAATTTCTTTGTGTATATGATTTTGTATATCTGGCTGCTAAGAACTTTATACTGATGTGAGCTAACATTGCCTTGTTCATCATCAAATTCTATCACAGAAAAACCTTCCAAATCAATAGATAATCATAATGAATGCAAATTTAATGTTTCTACTTACAGTGTGCAATGACTCCTCCTTTCTGTTGTTCTACAGTCCATAGAAAGAAGCCAAAACCAAAGTGATCTTCAGTTTCATCAGGATTTTTTGACACACTTTGAATCCTTTTTAACCATTTTTGTGCATTATCATTACTATCAAAAATACACCTGCATCAAAACAGAAATGTCATTCTCAATATTCATAAACATGGGAAAATGGATTTATGCTATAAATTTTGACCAATTTACATTTAATAAATTTCATATCACACCTTGAGTTCAATAAAAATAAAGTGCACCTGCATAGACCTAAAATTGTCACTCATCACAGGCTGATTAATGCAGTTTGGTTATTAAATGAAACAACTAACCGACCATATATTCCTAAACAGAAGGAAATGGATTTATGCTATAAATTTTATTGACCAATTTATATTTAATAAATTTCATATCACACCTTGAGTTCAGTAAAAATGAAGTGAATCTGCATATAGACCTAAAAATTGGCACTCATCACAGGCTGATTAAACAATGCAGTTTGGCTATTAAATGAAACAACTAACCTACCACCAATACAGCCAAATTTCTTTGGCTGTATCTGGCAACACCAGAATGAGCACTTTTTGGGAGTTTCAAATTGTTCAACAATCAGCCATACTGCCGACAGGTCCTGTAATAGTTGATATTTTTTATTTAAACCATGTCTTTTCAATATTATTTGCATACATAATAGAATACTGAAGGGAGAAAAAAATTAGTTTTAACAAGCAAGTGTTAGTATGTTAAAGAATTGGAGTTATAAATGTTTAAGCAGATGTAGCAATATTAAGCAAATTGTTTAACATAGTTTCTGCACAGTATTATATATCTGTATTCAGCAACTATAAGTTAAAATACCATTTTTACAATGTCCTAAGTGGTTACCATATTACAGGTTTCGGTATAGTTTTAGTGATCAGTCTTTTTTTTTTTTTAGATTAAAAATTTTCAAAACCTATGTTAAAAAAATCTGGAATTTGATTATACTGTTGGGGTGATAACCATAGAAATAACATGGTGCACAAATTTTTGGAGACTAGTACAAATTAGTGCGGATCACCGAATCTGAACAGTGACTTTTCTCTAAATTCTACCACTGCTTATCTCCTGTATATCTATATACATAAGATTGAAAATCTGTATGAATGTAAGAATGTTGATACTGAATGTTTTAGATGTGGAAAGTGAGGTCACCAGTCCGATTCCTGTACTACTAAGAATGAAATTATTAAATGTTTCTCATGCAGTAAATTGGGACATAAAATAAGTATGTCCCAATAAAGCATTTTAGAGCAGGGAAATGATGCAGCAAACTAGTGTTTTGGAGAAGATATCAAATCATGTAATACCGTCAATGCATTGTAACAATGCACTGAAATACCCAGAAAAATGAAAAAGATATCTAAAATTTTGAAGAAACGTATCCTGTGAAATGCGCAAAAATACTCCATGTTTAAGTGAAAGAAAAATTCAAAGATTCCATACAGACGTCATGCCACAAACAGCAAAGAAAATATCAGTAACTTTTCAGTAAAGAAAATTCAGTAAGGGTTCTGACGGAATCCACATTGCCAACACCACTGTAGGAATTTTCAACAACCAAATAAATTTCTGAAAAGTTCCAAAAATAAAACCATATAAAATTTGAAGACCTGTGTATTTAAACATTTTAGAGCTCCAAGAGCAAAAGTCTGGCTGAAAAATATTTTAAAATAATATGAGGGGGAATAAGTTCTCCAATATCTCATTAAAACCCACAGAGAGCACCAATTCAAATTTTTTCTTTCCGTTTTCATCCAGACGGAGTCAAGATAAACATCAGCAAGTAGTGCATTAGTGAACTAACCTTAGTCCTTAAAGTTATATTTATAAACATAAATTTTAACGGGAAAAACAGTTAGATTTCAAGTTGTCAAAATTTGTTATCCCATATTAACACCAAACATGGCATAATTAAAAAATAATCCTAATTTAAGGAAATTATTTTTAATTACGGAGAGCGGGAGGTTTTGAGCAAACATTACATTGTCATATTGCACTGTACACAGTGTTTCAGATTTCAAGGACCTTCTAAAAGCCTAAATTTAAAAAAAATCCATTGTTTTCTATATATACATATTTAAAATACTCTATTTTAAAAATCTAAGTATTCTACACAAATGGTAATTTTCAAAAATGTTGTCAAGCAAACATTTTAAGATATGGTCTTAAAAATTTGTCATTGTGAACTAACTCATTTCTCAGCTCTGGAGAAATTATGTCTTTTTCAGTTATTTATTTGGCAAATATTTTAAAATTAAATTGAATATTCAATAACTTTCATTTCAATGTGATACAGCAGGCATCTGGAATTTAATTCCACAATTTCAACTTTCTGCCTTTGGGTCTGATCACTGCTGGGTTGGAGAATAGAAAGTTTTATTATGGATGAAATTATATTCAGTCATATGGAGACCTTTAAGGATTTCTCTGTGCCTGGAATAAGGTCATGAGGTATAAAGTGTATATATGTGCTGTTCATTTTGCAGTGAAGGGATTATATCTTATAGAGTGCTGGAATGCAACATCAGGGTTGCCACTCTCCAAAAGATATGAAATTCTGACTTTTCCAGACAAATCCCAGGTTTATTAAAAACAGTGCAATAAATTATTGAATTAACTTAGGCTTCACATATGTCTATTTTCCATTTTATTTACTCACCAAACTGAAAATTTGTCAGTAAATATAGTAAATTAACACTTACAAAAAGTTAGTTTTCATAATTAACTTCGCTAAATATTTCTTTTAAATTATTCCAAACATGAAATTAAGCAAGTTTAGTCTGTTTATTATGCAACAATGAGGATAGAGATGGTTGTGGATTCTCAGCAGTGCCTGATAATACAAAATGAATTGTGCAATTGAACTCTTTGGGTGAAAAATTATTTCATGAATAAATTTTAGTTTATAGCAAAAGCCCTGAATTGACCACATTAAATTTATGTGAAACATACTTATTTAAATTTAGATTAATTTTTTTTTTAATCCATTTTTTTATTGGTTACAACAGAGTGAAATTAAACAGGAAAAAGGTTCACTATTGAAAGATTCGTATTAATGTTTAAACGATATCGGGCAAATGTTTAAAAATATTCATTGAGTTTGATACATGCAGAGATGCCAACCTCTCAGTTATAGTAATCTAGACTGTAAATTTTCAGCAATGACGCAAGTGGTTCAATCCAATAAAAATTGTTCAATGACAATCAAAATAATATTTGATTAAACATTTCAAATTTTTTTTACATATATTTTTATATGAAATTTTCAAATTTTAATTAACATAACTAAACAAGCATGATATGAATACATTAGTCTTCACGTTTGAATAAAAAAATTTCAAAATCCTTAAAACAGAATATGCTTAGCTTATACTAAATTTTATTTAGGTTTTTTTTTAGTCTACCCTAGCTCAGACTTTATTTTTTATGTTTTAAGAAGAAATTATCAAAGAACATTTAACATGTTCTTTACTTTTAAGTAATAAAAAATATGCGTCTGTACTCAAATTTAGCCTAAAATCATCCCCATATTTTCTAACAATACAGAATATACATTCTGGCACAGCATTATTGTGAGGAACAAATAATATTGCTTTCATCACCAGATATTAACTTCTAGATAAACTTAAATTCTGCCGAGTAAATTGAATTGTGTAATATCACTATTTTTGTAAAAATTAACCAAAATATGAAAATTTAGTTTAGTCAATCTAATGATTAATATTAAAAGGATGGAGATGGATAGAAAGGATACTTCTAAATGTATCAACTTCCGTGTAAAAAGCATCCAACATTGGCAAATATCAGCACCCACTTGGCGAACATTGTTAATTTTACTTGAGTTATCTAAAAAATTCCAGGTTGAGTGGGAACCCTGAACATTAACTTATTTTTATTCTTGGCAGAGAGGGTATTTCCCTTGCAATTTTTTCTTTTTTACTCAGAGGGTCATTTTCTAAATCTGCATTTTTATTCATCTTATTGACTGTTGCTCATAATTTTTATGCAATTGTATCACATTGTATTTTCTACTCAGCAATGGCTGAAAAGCTGCCAATGCTGAACTTCAGCCCTTTTGTTTTGAGACATCTGCAACCACTACCACATATGCAGAACTTTCTAAAAACTGGTTGCTATATTTAGTGATCGATAGCTATATAATAAAATATATTCAAATAAACATTCAAAACAATTTAATGATTAAATGCAAAAATGTTTCATAAAGAAAAATTTTACACAAGATAAAACTAAATTTTAAATCATACTAAAAGTTTGATGAAATGTTACCTGAAAGTTCGGCCATCTTTACAATAGACATAAATGTAAAATATATCTCTGCACTCGACATAGTCTATTACACCAAGAGGAATATTAAAAAAGACACCTTCAATATGAAACAATCTATAGTTTGTAGCGACGATAGTGCCTTCAGAAGTACGTCCTCTGTAACGACCTCCCTCCCCAGACAATAAATTAAAAGGAACTGTATATATGCCATCATCTGATATCATAGTTCCTTTGGGATATGGTTCATTTGCTACTACCATATCAATATCTTCAATAGATGTTTCATCCATCACCTATAAAAACAATTACTGGTAATACAGGATAAAAAATTTTGAAATATTTAAAGAATTTTTTTTAAGACTTGCTTAAATTATAAATATACAATATTTCATTTAGAATTATGCTCCATGGAAAAACCAGTCAGTATCATTAGCCAATTTCAGGTTTGTTAGTGCTGTTCAGCACTGAAAAGCTTTCTATACACTGAAATTTTGTGGACCTCTAATAACCTGTACATATTCTTATAGTTGAATTGAAAAAATGGGAAATTGGAAGTTTTCAAAACTTGCGTAGCCTAGGTATTTTAGAAAATGAATAAACCATTTTCAGAGATTAAAATGTGTTTTGTACATATATTTGCATAATCAAAAGGTTAATTCTTGCATGATGTACAGGATATTTTGCATACAACTTTTCATTTTAAATAAACACAACTTAATTAACTATGAAACTCCATGAATTTTAAACATCCATGGTTTTACATTGAAATAAAAATATGAAATTCAGATTTTCTATAAAAACAAATTTGTCATTTTCCAGTAAGAATATGTGTGTCATACATCTGCATGATATACAAGATTATTCTCCGAGTGAATGTACTCATACAAGACATTTTGCATATAATATTTAAAAGAATATATTCAAATTTATTCAAGTTCTATGCATAGCCATGCAACAATTACACTGGTCGACATGCAAGACTGGGGTACTCCCAGTGGTTAGCGCATGGGAATTGTACTCTAAGCCCGGGCTAGATTCCTTCCGCTGGCAAAACTGCCACAGTGTTCACACGGAGTATGATCACGTTAAACGTATGGGTCCGTAAGTCCTTCCGAGAGGTTGGTAGTAAAAGGTGGGTATGGTCCCTGTGGATACCTCTCTCACTGGGTTCCGGTCTAAATTGGGTGGCACTTCCTGGTGTCATTAAAAAATTTAAATGATTGAATTATGGTTTGACATTCAAAGTTTAACAAAGATAAAAACTAGGAACCTCGCGTCACGTTATATGTACATATGTTCAAATGGCTTACATGACTGAATAAGAAAGGGAAAAAGCAATGCAATTTGCATTCCCCTTGATATGGAGAGATCCAACAAATTATTCAAATGATTTATTTTTGCTATGTCAATGTTTCTGGCTTCTCACCAAAAAATAAGCATAAAATTGTTTACCCAAGCTTAAGCTCAGTAATCTGACCAGTCCTTCATGATGCGTTATTAGTTTGAGACCAGTGTTTTTCAACTTTTTTTATACATGGAACCTTTTTGAAAATGAATTAGATGGCGGAACACCAAAATAAGGTCTATTGTAATTTAAATTTTGTGCATATTTTTTTTCATTTTTAAGAAAATTTACATGAAACTATCACAATGTGGAACTCCGAATTCTGTGGGAAAATATTTTGAAAAACACTGTTCCCCTCCAAAGAATGATCAGACATTTTTTGATGAAATTGAAAGTGATAACTATACCAGAGAGACTACAGTCATGATGAGGAGGAAACAAAAACCAAAAAAAAATTAATCAAAAGGACTTTAATGATCTTATTCAAGATCTTCCCCTTAAATGCCAAAGCAGAACTTCATATCTCAAGGTTGAAAAAAAGAAATCTTTGGTAATGGCATATTGTAACATTAGCCTCAAACACTTAATCAGACTTTGAAAATGCTTTTCACAATGGATGGTTTTATGGTATTCTGCTATGACATCTGTGGACTATAGAAAAATGAGACAAAAGCACAAGCCATTGAGACTTTTCGCAGACTCTTTGGAAAGAAGTCTAAAAGTTGCCCTCCATTGTGAAAATTCTAAATCATTCATTTTGACTGCCTATTCTGTGTACCTAAAAGAAACTTGGAACAACTTATCATTCAAACTCATCCTTTTGACGAGTTTTCTATAACATCTGTAAAACCCAAAATTACTTCACCACTTGGGCGAACCTCAAGGCATTTCCCAGATATTAATCCTTCTATTAAAAAAATAATCTAATTTAACAAGACTGTGTGCTACATGCTCCCATAAGCAAAATTCCAGAGGAAAACCAGTAAAAAGAGAGACTAGGTATAAGTGTGCTGAATGTCTGGTATCACTGTATTGTTCCTTGTGTCAAAACTACCGTACAAATAATATTTAGTATTTTTCAACTGATAAATAACTCTGAATAATAAAATATCAAAACAATGCTTTTTTATAAAATTAAAAATCCTTTACATTGTTTTATTTCAGTTTCTTATTTAAAAGTGCAAAAAAAAAAATATTTTTTGCAATATTTTTCAAAAAATTGATAAGGGAAGCAGTTAATTGCATAGTTTCTAGAAACTTTTACTTGGAATAAGTTCTTTGAAATGTTTAAGATTTCTAATAGATGACTGAGCTGTTTACATTCAAAATATGCATTAAATTATGCTAAACTCCAAAACCTCATTTCGGCAACACATGTTTGCATCAAAAATGTGCAAAATATCAAAAACTATATTTTTTGCAACTAATTCAAGTAATGCAAACATCATTTCTAGTGTATAATATGGGTAATTTTACACGAATATAATTTTTTAAAGAAAATTCTGATTTAGATGTAAATTTTTAGAGATAACTTCATAGCTTTTATGTAAACAGATATTTACCTCATTTTTGAAAATAGATATTCAAGGTTGATCTTTTCAGAATTTCTTAGTATTCTAATTTAATATATATATTTTTTAATGAAGGAAAATATCTATGTCACCTAAACAACCGTTTATATGAGAAGGCTATTTAGTAATTACATAATGCAACACGTTGAATCATTGAGAAAAATATATTTTGTTACACCACAAATTAACAAAGATATTTTACAAGAAATGGTAAAAAATTTTTAACACAACATTACATTACAGCTTAAATACTAGACCATATGAAAATTAAGCATTACCACTATCACGCCTGCAGAGTTTCATCTAGGTAGGACTGATCACAGGGGTGGGGGTACAGGTACCACTCAAGTAGGAGGGAGCTGTTGAGACCCACACCTTCCGACCTACCAGAAAGGTGTAAGGTAACTGTTTGAACAGCCGGGAAGAGCCACCCACATGGGCCGTACCCTCCCTCCCCTAACACCAACCTCTCTGAAGGACTTATAGACCCACATGTTTAAAGTGATCATACTCCGCATGAACATGGCGGCAATTTTAGCAGAGGGAATCGAACCCGGGCCTACTGAGTGCAATTCCAGCGCGCTAACCACTGGGCCACCACACCCATAAGTGGGAGCGGGTGGACCTCCAATACATATTATTTTTTGTGGGAGAAGATATTAAAAAAATATCCCATCACAGGGTCCATATCCATTTTTTAAAATTGTAAAATATATATTATACAAACCTGGATAATTAACCAGAATATGAAAATAAGCTAGTTTAGTCAATCTAATATGCAATATTTAGAAGATAAGATACTAAATGTACTCTCGGCAATTCATGAGAACAAATTGATTTGTGCAATTTCACTATTCAAAAAGGATTAAAAAAATAGCTGTAATAATTAACCAGAATATGAAAATAAACTAATTTAGTCAATCTAATATTTAGAAAATTGAGATGGATAAAGACTTGCCATGCTTAATTTTTAAAGCTTATTTTCCTATTTTAGTGTTGAAGACACAGACCGTCCGGCTCGTCCTGAGGACTTGAGCATCTATTTGGACGGCCGGTCTATTTTATAGTGTGAAATACACAGACGTTACGTTGATCTCTGGTTGTGTCAGAGTGTGTTGTTTCAGATCTTTGCTTTAATGAAATAAGAGAGAACCTATTTCCCGATATTTATTAACCGCCTTTGATGACTAGTATGGTTGCCTTATAAAAAGCTCATAAATTGCAATAGCTTTCTTGCAGTAGCTGTCAACAGCATATCCAAAATGCATGCATATGCCCGTAGTAATTCATGCAGTAATTGTCAACCATGTACCTAACTGCTACGCAGGCACATGCAATCCACGGAAGTTATATACAATAACACCACTCCATGAAAAATGAAATGCACACTGCAAATGTTTTATTAAAACCAACAATGTAAATGTTTTATCAAAACCTGCAATATAAATGTTTTACTAAAAAGATGTTTTAATTTAAATATTTCATTTACAATTTTTCTTAAATTTCACAGAAATTCCAATCCTATGTAAATGCTATACTAAAAAATCTTCATTAAAAATATTTCATGCTGTATTAACAGATTTTCTTAAATTTCTCAGAAACTTAAATTAGTGATATAAATTCTTTATTAAGAAGATATTTTAATTCAAGTATTTCATTCTGTAGTAACAATTTTTCTTAAATTTCACAGAAATTCTGATTAACGATGTTTCTGTGCACGGAAACTACAGAAAAGTTCTACCATCATTTCAAAGCCGATTCTGGCTGTACATCATTCATGTTCAAGTAACAGAAATGACATTTTGGTTTTCTTTTTTGCTCCAAACAGAAATCAAAACTAACACTGCGAAACAAAATATACATATGCAAAACTTGCTTTTATGTGCCAACAAAAGAAATCTTATTTTTTAATTTTGATTCATATTAACAACTTTATGCATGAACAGTAATAAATATGCATAAAAAATTAATAAAATGATACTATTTCACTTATTAATTGAAATGTTCTAAAACTTCAAACAGATATGGAACAAATTTCTAAATTATGTTCACTTGATTTAAAAAATTATTGTCGCAATCTTAAGGCGATATTTCATACAACATTGTACTACTACAGTCTCAGGTACAAGCATATAAAACCAATTAAAAAAAAAAAAAAAAAATTGTAAAAACCCCTTTTTGTAAAAATTTTAACAATTTAAAATCATTTCTCAAACTTCACTCATTTATTTTCATGACTTTTACCATTGCAATTCGGAAATAAAACTCAACGCTTCACTGGAGAAGAGTACCAGAAAGGACAAATATGCAGTTTTATGAAGTCAAAACTGCAATATTAAAAATATTTTGTTGAAACCCATGTAGAACCGATTGAAACTAAACAAATAAATATTTGTTTAGTTGCAAAACATATCAGTCTTGTAACTTTTTTTTTAACTCAAGGGAGAGAAAATTGGCAATCTGAAATTCAGCTATAAAAAGTACATTTTAATTCTGATAATTTGAACATTTTTATTTGTAGATCAGTGTTATTAAAATGTTCGTTGAGTAGAAACCAGTTTTGCTAAAGATTGAAAACAAACACTATAAAAAGACATTAACAAATGCACCAATATAGTTATGGTGGTCGGGTTTTATGGCCACTAATCACTTTCAGTCTTGGGGTAGCTCTTGGAAGATGCATATGAAATGAGAATTTTTGGAAGGATCAGACATATTTGGCTCAAAATTTTAAGAGTACGTAGGAGCTATATTAACACTGAAATATATTCTTGGAATTACAGAGTCAAAGCCAATTACAGTAAACAATAAAGCTTCAATTAATTTAGTTTAAAAGAAATCAATTTAAATTAAAAAATGAAAGTTCTACATTTTAAACTAGTTAAAATCTACAGAATATGTTAACATTTTCATCTTAATTACCAGGTAATTTTGACTTAAACACATATGCAACAACCCCTTTGTTAACAGAGCAAAATATTCAAGATTTAACATTTAAAGAGTACCTACACATGGTATAACTGTAGTTATACCATTTAGAGAATAATTGCCACTTTCCTTAAATTTGTATAATTTTAAAATGTCATTTGTATCGTAAACTGAAAAATAATCGGCAAAAAATAAAAATATATCTTACTTTGAATGAATAGTTTCATTTAAACATGTTTGCACATCGTAAAAAATACTTCTGCATAAACAAAATATAAAAAGTTGCATTAAAATAATACAAATCAAAATATGAAATAAAGACGTAAAAAGGTTTTACAAAATACTTATTTTGTGCAACAAAAGTTAATTAGAAAAATCAAAGATAAATAAAATACATTAATATAATACAAAATTTTTTATATGTTCATTTACCTCTATCAAAAATAGTTTCTTTATCAAGACTATTTAGACTATGTGCTGCACTAAAATGATAAGTTTATATCCCATTTAAACGTTCTTGTACAAGTGTGTCAGTCGGGTTACACTTCGAAAATACAAGCCATGAATATTTAGCTCTAAATTATTCTTTATCACTATAATTTTAAAAAAATTGAAACTGGCAAGATTTCACTAAGACTTTTAAGTTATACAAATCATGGTATTATACAAATACTTTGAGTAAAGGTAAACATGGCGGCTAGTCTTTTAAATCATACACCAGAGGTTTAAAATGTTTTAAAAGGTGCAAAATTCAACAGATCTAAAAATGTAGAAATGATGCACAGATAAAAATATTTTAAATTTATAGAATGACCAAACGTTGAATCATTTGTTTTGATATATCTCAGTTATTTTCAACGGAGATAACGAGAAATACTCATTACGACAACCGCCAAATTTCCTCCTCAACCTTACTTCACAACAATTTTTAACGAGTGTATAATTCTTAAGCTAGCAGTCAAACATGATTGGATACGATATCAAACAACATTGGAGAGCTGAACTAATTTCCTTTTCCTTTTTAACTTCCACCTGAAGAAAACATTAAGCTCTCTGATTGGTGAAAATAGTCACGTGATATTTTCAGTAGACGAATCGTATATGTAAATAAACTACAAAATATGCATATGATAAATCATTTAGAATAGGTTTTATATATTTTAATATATTATATTGCCCTATATAACAATTAATTTATGCTAATAATAATTAATATAATGTTGTCGTAGGGAGAATGATAACTGACTGGACAGAGTCAAGGCGTCACCTTCGAGATCTAAAGAGGCCTCCCAACTCCGTCGTGACGTCACTGAAAAGGGTGCTAGAAAATTGTGCTCTCCCATTCGGAGCTCAGACTCCGAGCTACGAGTTGTGATTTTGTGAAGCTGCTGCTTTTTGATTGTGGTGACTTTCTTTGCTTAAGTTTGGCGTGTTATATCTAGTTACGATAGAACACGTCGAGCTAAGCAATTACAGCTTTGTTGTGTACGGATTTCTCGCCATTTTGGATTCGTGCTTTTTCAACTTTGGAGTGCCACGTGTGTTTTTCCCACGTGGTAGTGCTATTGCTTTGATCGTTTCTACGCTGACGACATGGATTTGGATGCATTCGATACGGAAGCTACTCGCGGACTTGCTGGTGAGCTAGACGAAGATGGACTGCGGCCTCTCAGGGATGCCATGATTGAATATTGTGATACTCTGCCCAAGGATGGATTGATGCCCGCTTGGAAGGAAGAAGTGAAAAACGCTGTGAACTTTTGTGCACTGGCAATCTACACTCTGACGCTACACATCAGGGAGCTACTGACGAATGGACTACTCGGACGGGATGAGGACCAAGTCTCCAAGATTCTGGGTTCGTTTCTTTCTGTAAATTCTTTTTTGTTGGTCCAGAATTTGGATAGGTTTTATGCTAGTAATTTAAATGAGATTTATAACTGTGAAGGAAGTAATTCTAGTGATGTAATTAAATGTAAAATGATAGAACTAGGCTTAATTAAAGAAATTAAAGATGAAGATAAACTTAAACCTGTTGAAAATCCAAATAAAAAGAGGAGGATAGAGGGGCAATCTACTATGGATGCTCCTACTAAAAACCAGAATGGAGAATTAAACTTAAAATCTAATAACAAGGATAACATGGATTGTAGTGAAAAAATTGATAAAGATGTAAATGATGTTAAAACTAAGAGTTATGCTGAAATTGTCGCGCAACCTATAGTGTTCAAAAGTGCACCAAAACCAAAATCGGTTCAAAATAGTGACAGTCAAAATAGTGTAGTGGTTGAGAAAAAAGACCCAAAAGCGGAATGTTTTTTCATCAAGTTTAATGACAATTACCAGGCTCTCCTTAAAAAATTAAATGAAATCTCAGGTAATAAAGTATCTGGCAAGCTCACAGGAGACATGCTAAAATTGATTCCAAATGACGCTGACGCCTATAGGGTTGTACAACGCCATTTATCTAGTGAGAAAATCCCCTTCCACAGTTTAAACTTAAAGACGGAAAGGCCCAAAAAGGTAGTTTTGAAGGGGCTACCAACAAACTATAACATTGAGGAAATAAAAATCACTCTAACATCCGAAGGATTAGATGTAGTCCGGGTTTCTCAACTGAGAAACACAAAAACGAGATTGCCCCTGCCGATCTTCTTAGTCAGCATTAGGCCTACGGAAGACTGGCAGAGGGTATACCGACTGACAAGATTAGGATACTTGGCTGTGAAGGTAGAGGCCTTCAGAGCACGGGGCTTCAAAATCTGCTACCGGTGCCAGCAATTCAATCATTCCTCTGAGAATTGCAGCATGCCACCAAAGTGCCTTAAGTGTGCTGAAGAACACTTCACACGTGACTGCCAAAGACCAAGGACAGAGAAGGCAACGTGTGCTAACTGCAATGGAGATCACCCGGCGAACTTCAGGCAATGCCCGAAGAACCCCTGGAACAGAGGAAAGGCACCGGGGTATGCCCCCCTCTCCCCAAAAATCAGATACCCCCTTGGAGGCAAAAGGCCCTCGGTCTAAACCCTCAGACACCCCATCAGGACTCCTCGCACTCTGTGCCACAGGTTAAAAGAACTCAAACTTCAGCACCTACCAGATCGGTGCAAGAGCAGGCCCCTAAACCGTCGACCTCCAGAGAAATGACTGTGGAGGAAGTGAGAATAGCTCATGAAGACATAAATCAGAGGATAGCAATTGATAAAGCCGCCAAAGAGGCAAGAGAAGCAAAACAAAGATTAGAAAAAAAGGTTCAGGAATGGCAGAAAACTAAACGCGCCCGAGAAGAGCTCGCGCAAACACAGCAGTTAGACAAATCGGCTGAAAAAAACAAAAGACTACCGAGGTCCAAAAGGATACTCACAAAACAGATCAAACCGCGGTTGAGGCTGAGGAAATTGCAGCTGAGTCTGAGGAAATGGAAGCTGAGACTGAACTTGCTGATAAATCCAATGATGAAAAGATGGATGAAATCCTCAACCTCGTCAGAGGATTTATCAGTATGTTCAACCTAGACGATATAAAACATCTGTTGATGCAGCTCGCTGAGTTAATTCAAAAAAAGAGCGATCCAATGCAAATGGTCTTTGAGGCTTTTAAATTAATCGCGGAATTTAATAAAAACAGTGAGAAACAAACCCGCCATGAATAGGTCCCAAAAAGAAAGTTTTAAAATAATATTTTGGAATGCGAACGGCATATCTCCAAGAATAAATGAACTTAGGAGCTACGTAAATGAAAATGATGTAGATGCCCTGCTAATCCAGGAAACTAAAGTTAGAGAAAACAAAAACTAAATATAGCAAACTATAATAGCTATCATACCCTTAGCTCAAATATAACTGCTAGAAATCCCCATGGAGGAACAGCAATATATATTAAAAGTAATATTCCCCACGAGGAAAGAAACAACATAAATCTTCAAGGTATAGAAAATACCAGTATAAAAATTAAAATAAATAATGTAAACCCATTTATCCTAACTTCAATATATGTCAAAAACATGAGTGGTATAAATGTAGCTGCGCAGCTGGAACTGCTTTTCTCGCGATATCCAAACACAATACTCGCGGGCGACTTCAATGCACACCACCGAGCGTGGGGCAGCAGGAGAGCCAACACACGCGGTACACAGATACATAGATTGCTAAACACAACAAACACTGACATCATTGCACCATCGAGACCAACCTGCTTCTCAGGTGCCAATGGCTCATTCATAGACTTTGTCCTAACGAGAAACATAGAATACGCTCACACAATTGATACCCTGGATGAATTCGACTCGGATCATCTACCGGTACTGGTGACATTCGATTTGAACACTCCCCTTCCAGCCTCTCTGGGACAAGAGAGGGTGAACTGGAACGTATTCAAAAGAGCACTTTTCGAGCCGCATTTAGCAGTACCCAACATTATGAGCACGGCGGATATTGACTCTGCCACGCACACACTCACAACAGAAATCAGGAGAGCTATTGCATCTGCCACAACACATCGTGAGTCACCAAAAATGCCCACACTTTCCCACCATGTCAAACAATTAGTTAGGCAAAGGAACAGAATGCGTAAGACATGGCAGGCTAATAGAGACCCTACCCTCAAAAGGGAGCTTAACAGACTCACGTGGAAAGTCAGGGATAAAATTGTCGCAGAAAAGCAGCAACAGTATAAAGAGTTAATTGAATCCCTTAGCTCGGAAGACGTATCGCTCTGGCAATTCGCTAAAAGACTCAGAAAACCTCACATTAAACTCCCGCCACTAATAGATGGCGCTAATATTGCGTACTCAGACGAAGAAAAGGCAGAGGCGCTTGCTAGGCATTACGAAAAGCAATTTGAACCAAACCACGATCTAATGTGTCAGGACACCCTAAGAATGGTTAGGCAAACTCTAAACAATTTCAGGAATTCCCCGGTCACGGCTGAGATTAACCCAGCCACCCCGCAAGAAATAGTAGAGATTATCAAAAACCGTAAAAGCCCAGGGCACGACAAAATCAGGAATATCGCGGTAAAAAACCTACCCTTAAATATAATATTTTACTTGACCATCTTAATAAATAAAATACTAGAACTAAATTATTTCCCCAAAGAATGGAAGGAAGCGATAATTATAGCGATCCATAAACCTGGTGAGGATGCCTCAATTCCAGCCAACTACAGACCAATCAGTTTGTTGCCGACACTTAGTAAAATTACTGAGAAAATAATTCTTAAGAGACTGAACACGCACCTTAGTGAGAATGACATTATCATTCCGGAGCAGTTTGGATTTCGGCCAAAACACTCCACCACTCATCAATTGCTGAGAGTGGTAGAGTACATTTCTTCTGGTTTTAATAATAAGACACCCACAGCTGCGATTTTTCTTGACATCCAAAAAGCCTTTGATAAAGTGTGGCACTGTGGATTAGCATACAAATTGATCACTCTAAAAGTCCCTGACGCACTTGTCAAACTTTTAATTTCATACCTAAATAACAGACACTTTCAAGTCAGAGTAAAAAATAACTTATCTACACCCAAGCTCATTAAAAGTAGTGTACCGCAAGGATCCATCCTGGGCCCGACACTCTTTAACATATATCTAAATGACATTCCCAGGACCCCAGACACGGAGCTGGCACTCTATGCAGACGACAGCGCGATACTTGCAAAACACCCTTACGTCTCAGTAATGCACAGACAGCTACAACAACACTTAGACATACTCCAAACATGGCTGGAAAAATGGCGAATAAAATTAAATCCCAATAAATGTCATTGGATTTATTTCTCAAGAAAACGTAAACCTCCGCCTCCTCTGTACATAAACAACCATGCCCTAAAAGCGGAAAAATCTACTAAATACCTAGGTGTAACGATAGACTCCCACCTAACTTGGAAACTGCACGTAACGAACATAATCAAAAAAGCGTATATAACCATAGGAGCCTTATACCCAATGATAGGAAACGGAAATCTAAGTTATCAAAATAAACTCCTAATTTATAAATCGGTCATCTGCCCGGGAATGCTGTATGCAGCACCCGTATGGGGATATGCCTGTAAAACTACCATAGACTTATTAGAGACAAGACAAAACAAAACCCTAAGGATTATAAGGAAAGCCCCTAGATACTTAAGAAACTCGGTAATTAGGAAAGACTTCAAAATAAAAACTGTTAGAGCCCAAATCAAAAAGCTAGCGCTTAAATTCTACAAAAATCTGCCATCTGTCCCAAATGAACTATTATTTAATCTGCATGACTATGATCATCGCAAGGCTAAATCTCGTAAGAGACCCCGCTCGGTACTTAACTTTGATATTCGGTACTAGGAACGTCCCACCTTAATCAGTTGATATTAACGAAAACTCGCGATCTTTGGTTTTCTACAAAATGTTTAAAATCCTAAACTGCTAAAATGCTAGGTTACCCTCAGATCTGCATCAACCCCCCCAAACTGCTTAAACTCTTAATGTGCAACAAACTGCCACACTAGGAGCTAGGACAAATAATAAAAACAGTAAATCAAAAACCTCGAACCTCCAACTATGGACCAATGAAATAATGTCACAGTATGAAGATAAGAACCACACTTAGAGATTGGAGATTAAAGGCGCTTCGCGCCTGGTGCTCTGTTCTGGACGAAACTCTATGAGGTTAGTTTTCATTATTCGACACTCAAAATAGGTCTGTAAAACTTTTCTATATGTATATTAATGTTTCTGGTAGTCGCTGCAAGTAAAAAAAATTCATTTTTTTGATAATTTTTGCAATAAATGATGCATTTTTCTTGCATGGTGTGTTAAGCCTTAATTTAGCGTCAATGCGTAATGTACATAAGAGGTGTGAGGTATTTTGCAATTTGCCGTTTATTATATATTTGTATTATATTACTTTTTAGAGGTTCGTATGTCTTTCTATGCATACGTTATTGTTTTACGTAATTTCTATCAGTAAACCCTATATTTTTTATATCGGTTTTAACTTAATGTTTTAGCATATGTGAATATCGAATTGCTACTTTAAAACATTTTTTGTCCAAATTATTTACCTTAAAGTGAATATCAAGCTTCCGTGTATTTATTGTTCAGAGATTTTGTTGGGTCACAGATATTTATTTGTTTTCTCCGTTTGTGACAGCCAATGTGAATTTGAAGTATACTATGATCTTTACTTTATTTGCCATGGTATTTGGAGTACTAATAGTGGTGGTCCTAGTGATCTAACTCTCTTGTTTAGAGTATATTAAAAACCTGAACATTGTAGTTAGATTTCTTGGTGGGCTTTCTGATGACTAAAGATCATGCTCTGAAATTGTGTATATTCAAATGTAAAGCTTTTTCAGAAATATAGTATACTTTGAAAAAATATTTTTTTTAATGTTATAATGTTCATAGTAGATTTGTATGTCTTGTTATGAGTATCTTAAAGTATCATGCAGTCTGTGATTATGAATTTTCTGTGGTAATATTTTATCAGTTTTCTTGCATTATACATTAAGCTTTTGAATATGTTATTCCATCAAAAACTTAAAATTCATAATTTTTATCTTATTACAGTACTATCCCTATACATAATGCTAAGTATCCGAGGAGTGTAATCATGCCGTCTATTCTAAACAGTATGTTAGGATAAGGTTTTCCAGCCATTAGAAATGTTTTTATTGCCACCGACAAAATTTATGACCCTTGCAACAAATGCGCAAGCACCGTACTACCCCCTATTTTACAAGTTATTGCCTTTTTTCATAAACTGTTTATGCAGCCCTTGTCCCCAAACCTCCTGGGCCTTTTGCCCTACTCAGTTTGATGGTCCTGAATACTTTATTTGTGTTTATTATGTATTTCCAATTTTGTTAATATGTATAGCAGGGTAAAAAATTTCAGCATAGAGTTCATATATCAAATTTTTTTTTCACCTGCCAGTACAATGTACATTGCATAACACGTTCATTATTTCTTATTGTAAAAAAATAATTGCATTAAAATTTATCTGAAATTCAGTAGCATAGCGTGAGATTTTTGACCGGAGAGGCCAAGCAATTGGCAAAAGATTTGGTATTACAAGTGAAATTTATATTGGAGGCAGGGCTTGAAATTAACGGTGGTCCGTTGGTCCAAGACTACAAAAACACTCAACGGACCAGCAGAATATAAATTATATTGGTCCGTTGGACTAGTAACCTTTTATTCTAATTTCTCTATCGTAAATTAAATTGTCCCCGTTTCCCCTCAGCACTTATGTAAACAAAGATGACATTCAACAGGCTGTGGTTAGGCTGCCTGCATGTGCGGTCGCGGAGAGAGTTCCAGTAGAAAACCTGCAAGTGGGCTTCCGTCAAATTAGTCGGACGTTTACCTTCCAGTGGAAAGTAGCGTTATATTCCGTTTAGGTCGATATGCTGACTGCAATATACAAGTATAAGAAATTTTTATATATTTTTAAATTCAAACCCTTTTTTATAGCTATGTTGTGTAATATATGTTTGACTGTAGCTGTACTATAAGAATAAATACTTTAAAAAGTCATTGGACATATTATTCCAGCTCACATGTAATAATGAAAATAATTTCAATAAAATCAAAGCCCCCAATTCCCTCCTTTTATAAGTATATAGGAAGAAAAAATTCCATTTTTCAAGATCTATTTTAATGTTATATATGCATTAGAGGGATCTAAAAATAGTATATTTTTAAATATTTTCTTTCTTGATAAAGAAAAGTTATAAAATAATTATGTTTTATCTATAACAAGATTTTTTTTAATGATAAATTTAAAACATTACATAAAAGGAATAGCAGGAAAAAAAAATTTAAAATTCTTAAAACGTAAATTATTAAATATAATAAATAAGAGTAATTTATTAAATTATAAGAAAAAATTTAAAAATGCTTTGGAAAAATATATTAATAAATATTATATTAGAATTCGTTTTAATTACTTACAGATGGGAAACCTTTTTGCCACTTATGAAAAAAATAAAATTAATAGCAAAAAGAAAAAAATAATTTACTCAGATTATTATATACATAAAAAATGCATTATTAAATAATTAAAAAAATGAAAAATCGGTTTATAATTAAATATTTTTTAATATATTATAATATATAATATTAAAAATTATTTAAAAAAAAAATAGATGCTTGTAATTGAATGGTTAAATATTATGAAATGGAAGAGACATTTTGCTGAAAGATAAGTTAAGCATAAATTTAGTGCTATTAAATCATATTCCTTCACTAGAAGTACTTGCGTAAATATTTTATATTTTTCTTCACAACTTTACCAGTGTTTTTCTGAGAAGGAGTAAAATGTCACTGGTACCTTTCTCTTATTTTTTTTCTTCAAAATACAGTACACACATGCAGGTCCGTGGAAAGCCGGGGGTAAGGGGCCTCTCTGGGCCCCCGTCCCCTCATATGTATACCTAATTTTTCCTGTCTGGGCTGAGTTTCCCAGCATACCGGAAAGGGGGGGGGGGCTCCAGCTCGGGTGAATTAATTAGAACATTTTTATGATCAAATACTTCTTATCAAGTTCTTTAAAAAGTTTAGTAAGATTATTATATTTTTCAGAAAAATAGTTTTCAGAAAAATAGAAGTGGAGGAGCTAGAAACCGTAAAATTCGACTCTTTTATCGGTAATTTATTCTTAAATATATTTGTAGAATTCCAATTTAAACAACACTGTCGTCTAACGTTAGTGAACGAAATATAATTCCGCTGTCAGACAACAACTATCCGGTTAATTTGACGGTAGCCCACTGGCAGGTATCTCAATGCGCGTCCGCACTTGACACGGCAGCCAAATTATATCGTTTCCGCAACCGCACTTGCAGGTTGCCTAACCACTTCGCATTCAACAGTCTGGGGAAAGTAAATAATACTGTTTCCGTGTTTGTAATTTTGTCACCCCCCTTGCTTCCCTCCCTCCCGCAAGACATCTCGCTATTCTGACTCACTACCAGGCTTTGGGAAATCGGTAAAATCTAGCCCGTCTTCGAGGATGGGTATCAACATTTTTTACTCGTCCTCAAAAATTTTTACCCGTCCAAAGAATCTTTTTTTTCACATTATATTCTTTAACATGTGTGCTCAAATACATCGCACAACAATAATAAATTAGAAGCAACTGCCTCACGAAAAAGTGCGGTAACTGCATATTCAAACACCACACCCACAGCATCAAACTCGCCGACGTAGAGTCTGATAAAGGACCGAACCCGTCAGAATTCCGATCTATGGGTGGGTGCAAAGGAGTAACAAATGTAAGGAATCTCCTCTCTTTCTAATGTTTGGTAATTTGAAGGAATGGTAAATAATCATATAAATCCGCTTGTCCCTAAGCAGATTAAACCTCATTGACACTATTTGGACTGAATAGATGTTTCATATCTTAACTTCAGTTGTCAGACAACTGGAACAAATGCCATGAATGAATTGTAAACGTATTAGTTTTAAAGTTGAAACTAAAGTGGGGAAGAAAGGAAAATACTTCTGACTGAAAATAGAAGAATCCATTCCAAAAATCCAAACTTCTTACATACTCACGCCTATTATAGCAAATTAAAAGGAGATAGAGCTCTGCAAGGGTTTGAGCTTAGGCCCGGGCTGGGCTTGAGTTTTCTACTGTTTCGGCCGGGTTGAATCTTTTTTTTTAAACATCCGTTACGACCGGGCCAAACGTATTTATATTCTAATTTTTTTTCAATGAATTTAAATTGAATACATGAACTTATTCCGTTTGTTTCAGCTATCTAAAGATAAATGTTTAAGAAAATAAGCTCAATTCTCCATACAAAATTTTCACAAATTTGTTTTTAACATATTTGAATACAAATCATTTCGGTTATTCACGATGGTGACGGTCAAGGCCACCTAGAATGCAAAAGGCCCGGACATTGAGAACTCAACCGCAGCAACGGAGGGAACGTATCTCCCATGCGTAACACGTACGGGATCTGACACAGATGAATTTCTACAGTAATAAATAAGACTAATATGAAAAAATATATCTCTAAACTAACAAGTAAATTAGAATAAACTTCAAACCGTGATTTTAAAATAAAAAATGATCTACATTGAGAGCAAATATTTTTTCACTCTCTTCTGTAAACATTTATGTTAAAGTTATATTAATATAATAAACAACTATATTAATATTTGTATAATATTTAAAATATATCAAAAAACAAAACTTAGAAATCTTAGAAATTCAAATAATATTTTATAATAAATTAGGAAAAAAGTAATTACATATTATTCACTATAATGGGAGCAACTGCTGACACTTACCTATAACTTTAAAATACATATTTTATTAGCTAACATACATATATATATATATATATCTTCAGATTTAGCATTTAGTTTTAAAATATAAGCAACATAAAACGCAGTGAAATAGTTATGAATATAAATTTCTAAATTTAACTTTTCTATTTTGTGACAGTAACTTCTGCAACATTATTACTTTTACACTAATACTATATTTCAAAAACTCTTGATACCTACCTATTTAACTTGAACAACATTTTATACTGTAAATCTAGAATTCATAAAAAATGCGAAGAAACATGCCTGTTTAAAAAAATCTGAAAATTCGCCATTTAAAATTCAAACATATTTATGCATAATTTTCTGTCAGACTTTAGATAGGAAAATAACTTAGTAGAAATTTATTAAACATTTTAACTTTCTGACTAAATATAAAGCTTTTTAATTTAGTAATGACAATCACCACAATAGTTACACTTCAGTATGCATGCTATATGCTAGTACACACCATTTATTGATTTATATCTTCATGAAATTTAAATAATTTTTTCCTTCTTGAAATGTAAATTACCTTAACTTGTAATGACATGTAGTATATGTACAAATTTTAATTATCCATAAGTTAGATTACCACACTAAGTAGAAAATCGTTGTCTTTCTTCATGCAATGAAGCTATTTAAATTATTAAATCCATCAAAAAATGTAACAGCATTTCTTCAAATAAGGATGTAAAATACAAAAACAGGGCTTTTATGAGTTGTAAAAACATTTTATCTTACAAACCTAATTAAGTGACATTAAATTTATATTAAAATGTATCATACTGTATATATAGCAATATATAGCTAGATTTGTATTTTGTCTGAAAAAAGTATATTTAAAATTAACTCAAATTTTCTGAGTATCTGAGTACCATGTATGTGTGTATGTTTTAACTAGTACACACCATTAATATTGTGTTGAAATGTGAAGTTATTAAGTTTTTCTTGAAGCAAGTAAATAAAATACAACAAAGAAGAGCTTTTTATGAGCATATAAAAACTTTATTACAACAAATTTATAAATCCAAGTAGTTGGAGTTAACAAAGTTACATAAAAAAATGTATCTGCCGCAAAAGCTAGATCCATATTTTGTCTGAAAAGTACCTGCATATTATATGTCACATTCAAACAAAAGTTACCCCCCCCCCCATTTATATCTACTGAATACCAACCTGATATATATTAAATGATGTACATAAAGTATGGATTATAAATAATATAATAGGCATTTTCATTAGATACAAAAACTATTTAATCTGTTAAATCTAAATGACACATTAAATACTTTGATTGTAATGTAATCAAAAGCATCAATCAATAACTTTTGATAAAAAATAAACATTTAACTTTCTCGATTTTTTGTTTTCAAAATATATTTGTTACAAATCTCAATAATTATGCTTTTCAGAAAAATGAATATCGCTGTTTTGCAATATATATTTTAAGTCAGAAAGATCCAAATTACAAAAATCTTTAAAACAAAAAACAAAACAAGTAAATTGGGTAATTTTTTCAACATGGACAAATTTCATTTTATAATCGAAATCATACAAGTTGTATCAGTGATGAGGCAAAATATGTTTCTTGTAAAAAAATCCACCCTTTGTACTCTTTCGTCCAATATTTTCCCACAAAGCTTATAATAGAAATGAATATATTTGAACTTACGCTGATTATCTAATATAAAAGGTTCAAAATCTTATTTACACTTTTGACATGCATTATTTCAACCCATCTAACAATTCAGTCAATAAAGAAGGCTATATTCTCACAAAGTTCTGCTTTTAGCTGATTTTGATATAACTTTCAATTATATGCTTTTACAGTACTATTATACTAATCCCTTGAAATTTCAAATTTTCTCTTAAGCATTTACATGGAAGTATTGCATTTTTGATAATATTTTCCCCCATATTATTACATTGTTCAGCATAATTATTCCAATAGATTGTTTATGGAATGTGAAAGCTTTTAAATTTGCCTAATTTGATGTTGAAGCTTATTTTATAGGTGTTCTTTTACTTAGATGCAAGTTTATTAAGTTTTCGATCATCTTTTTTCCTTTTCCCCATGTTATTGCATTGTTTAGCATAATTATTCAAACAAATGTTACTAAATGTTCTAATAATCTTTGAAACAAAATAATTCGGAGACTGTTTACAACAAAAACAAATTTCATCAGAATTTGCAAGATCGGATTCTTCCAAAGACATAACAGTCAACTTAACTAAAAGCATTACTTGATTTTTACAATTCATAAACTCACATTCATGCATATTGGATACCAACTTGATAAATATTAAATAGCGTACTGAAAGAATACTAATTACAGATGCTGATGAAGCTTTTAGTCCACCACGATCCATTAAATGTAAATATTGAAAATTTTGTAGGGATTGCTCATCAAGTATCAAACATTTTGCAGTTATGTATTAAGAAATACACTGATTACAAGATAATTTTAATTTAAAAACACAATATCCACCTATGTATGTTAAAACTTTTAAATCATTTTTTGATAAATAATCAAAATTCAAGGGATAATTTAATATAGACAGAAAATTTTCTACTTCTACATCATTAGAAAGATTGTCTTCAAAAGAATGGGAATAAATTAAATCAGAAATACTAAAATTACCATACTTTTCTGATTTTACACGTAATAAACTTTTAACTTTTAATTTCTTCTCAGCTTCTAAAATTTGCTGAAGTGATATATTATAATTTGAACCAGACATTTCACGATACTGACCAAATTCTGCCTCAAGATTATCGGTTTGCAATTTTCCGCATAAAACATAACTAAATTTCAAATCTTTTAATATATATTCTATAATTGAAATCATACAAGTTGTAGTATGGGTTAAGGCAAAAAATGTTTCTCGCGACAAACCACCCTCTCTATTCTTTTGCTTCATATTTTCCCACTGTTCTAACCATGATACAAATGACTGAAGAAATTTTATCCTGCGCTGGTCGTCTACTGTAAAAGGTTCAGAATTGGGTAGTCTTAAGCGCCGTCCTTTATTTACAGTTTTGATATTCATTATTTCCCACCAACTAGCAATTCGATCAATAAAGGAGGCTGTATTCTCCCAAAGTTCTGCATTTGTACAGTTTTCCTTTTCAATAAATGTTTTTAATGCTGCAATATTTGACCTATAAAAGATTTTTAGGGCTAATTTGCCATTTTGTTTTTCTAAATTACTTGGGTTTAAAGCCTTAACATTTAATTTTGGGGCGGTTTTGAAAAATGTTCCCAATTCTTCTTCATAGATATCCTGTAATAAAGAAAATGATGCAGCGGCAGATGGTTTAAAATCTGACAAAACTTGGTCATTTTCTCTAGAATAATTTTTGATGCATTCTTCAGGAACAGGAGAAATGAATTTGTTTTCTGCGTCTTTTTGATTTATCTAATTATTTCGAATTGATTTGAGGAGATGCACTGAATCAAATAAGAAGAATACTTTTTTTGACTTATTAGCTGGATTTGAATGGAAATTTTCATGCCATTACCACCAGATAACTTTACAAACATATTTCTTTTGATACGATTATTATCAGAAATAATACTGAACACAGTAAACCCTACATTTTCTAAAATTTCTAAAATTTTAACTTTCATGCTACATAACTCATCAGCTGATAACTTAAACACTGGTACTAATGCAATAATTTCTTTAGCAGGGGAAAATATGGAGGAAAACATAAAAGCCTGAAAAGTTTTTGCTTGGTTATTTGAATTTTCAGTAAACCCAATTAAAGTTTGATTTTTGAATGTAACACAGAATTTTATGTATATTTCATCAATAAGAACATTCACAATTCTTTCATTTTCAGATAAAGTATTACACCTACCTTTCAAATAACTAAAATTTTCAGCATTATAAACACCAGCTTTTACCTGTAAATTGCCAGAGAGGCGTTTAAGATGGCGAAGACATGGCAATTGTATAATTTTTGTATTATATAAATATGTATATGCTGAGAAAGATTTAATGTACACACAATATGCAAAAGTTAACAAATCTGTAGAGTATTTCCTACCATATATAGGCTAGTCAATAAGTGTTAATTGTTCCAATAAAAACTTAGCACATTCAGATTTTTCACTATTACAGTCATTTTGCAAATATGCACGGAAGTAATCCAAAGAATTTTCAATATTTGATTTCAAAAGATTTCTATTCTTATCATTGTTATAACACTTTATAAGATTTAGAGAGTTTTCCAGCTGACTCCATGATGTCAGGCAGTTTGAAATGCTCAGAACCTTGCAGAAAACCTCAATGAAGAGTTATTGCTTGTTCAGTAATAAATCTACTTATAAGACGTGGTAGAGTTAATAGTTCATTCTGTAATGTATGAAGCGAATCTATTTTGTCTTTATCAAGCCAACCATTTATATATGCATCATCTAACTTTTGCATTTTCTTCAACCGCTCTAATGTGACTGTCCGCTGTTGAGGAGGTTTATTTAAGTACTCCGGGCATCCTTAAAACAAACAGGGATAAGCAGAGTTTGTAAGTTTGGGTATTGTTCTTGGAATGTTTACAGTACTCCCATCTTTTAATGTCAGTGTATCTGATCGAATAATGTCATTTTCCATGAAATGTTTTGCACACACAACTGAATCCTTTTTTATATCAAATTTTCGTGGAATTTTTCTTATCCACAAGTCTCTGATTCTTTCATCCTTAGGAAATCGGAAGCAGGTAACATACTCTTTACCGGGCCTGTTAGAAGTACAGTTTGGTACACAACAATACCTAGGCATGATATCTAAAAATAATAAATATTAAAAATTAGATAATTGACAACCGTATAGAAAAATAACTATATACAATGAAAAAGTTTTTTTTTTATAATTGAAATATGAACAATAATATTTTAAATTATAAGGATATAATTTAACATTTAAATTTTACTTCCTGTGTTAATTTTTTAGATACAAAAATTTTGAACTTTAAAAATTTGAATTTCATCAGAAATATAAATTTACGCTTTTTAAATTTTCATATCAAAAATTTGTACATGACAATACACACATAATACTGTATTGATTAAAATATTTTTAAAGTCTAAATATCGGTTGTTAAATTGTAAACAATGTTTGAAAAAAAATGTTCAAGACTCTAAAATGTAAATAATTTTAAGTTAAGCATCAAACAAATTTAAAACACAATAAATGTATTTTATAGTAGTTAATTACATAACGTGAACTATGAAGAATGATCATAATTGAAAGTAAACTAGTCCATATGTTAATGGTTGATAAAAATGGTTGATAAAATAAATATAGTATTTGCTGTATAGAATGTGTCGAGTGTCAAAAAACTAATTTGCAGCCATTCAACAAGTAATTCAAATTACAACGTAGTATATATGTATTATATATTTATAAAATTAACTTTATATATGGTTAAATACCATCTATAAAATAATCCGAAACCCATAATTGGGCGAAAAATCAGCCCAAATTAAAATTTTAGAGATTTCAATGCAAAATTGATCTAAAATATACATGTAATGTAAAGCAGACGAGTTGCCAAGCAGTAAACAAACCGACGAAACCCTACCTGCAATGTTGCAAAATACACAATTGTATATTTCTCGCCAAAAATGTGATAAAAATATAGTACTTTCACTCGCAGTTTTTCATTTAGCCCAACTTCTTAAATTGTCAGACAACCCTATCACCAACTTTTTTGCTAGAAAATTGGTGGAAAAGTTGTCTGAACTAGTTGGTTGTTCCAAAAGTTCTTGAATGTGATATGGGCTTAGAGAGAGACATGAGTAACTATAATTTGCTATTTATTGCCATATGTCAACTGACTTTGGATAAAAATATATGAGCAAATTCCATTCAATGACGTGTTTGCAAATTCGCCAGTTCCATTTTCTGTTATGTACAGTCGCATGCAAAATTTTATCTCGCACGTCATAGACCTCGATTGTATGGAGTGGTAAGTAAGAAAAATTGATCCAGAATACAAGTTGTTGTTTTGGGTAACAAGCAACTTTAAATGACGTGTTTCTAATTTTGTCATCTTTATTTTCTGTTGTGTACAGTCGCCAGCCGAATGGAAAATTTTACTTTACTCTGCACATGCAATAGACTCTCGCTTGTCTTGGGTGACTTACAATACAAAGCTCATCAATAAATAAGTTATTCAGGCAATATTAAAAATGAATTAAAAGTATTTTTCTTCAGAAGATATAAGGTAATTCATACAGAAATTGAAACATTCAGTGCCACACATGCGAAAAACATCACACAGTTATAAATCAACAGATAATTTTCTCGAAATAAAATAAAAAATGCTATGAAATTTAAATTTACAGTTTAGACTTTTGAGCACTAGTTTGGCAGCCATGGATACTCAAGTGGGTACCGTAGTTACATGAAGAATGGTAAAATATTATGTTATAACTAATAAACACAGCACAAAAGTAATTATTTTTAACAAAAGCCTGACAATTCAACAATAAATACAAACATCAATATGAAAATTTAAGTGTGAATACATTATGCAATGATCACAGATACTCCCCCCCCCATGCTTTATTTCTTAAACAATTATACAAAGGCATATTGCGCATATTTCATTTGTAATACAGTTTCTCTGTTCTATGATTTATCAAGGCTATTCCGATAATTCTATGATTTATTATGGCTATTTCGATAATTCTATGATTTATCAAGGCTGCAATTTGATTCATTGATACTTTAGATTAACTTGAAATAACATATCATGGTGTAAGGAGTAATTTGTAACAGATTTTGTCTTTCTAACGTCTAAAAAATGTACGATTCACAATCTCAACAAAAAAGACAAATATTTACTTCACAAAAGTCTGTAATAAAATTATGCTTAAAATGCAAGGTTCAGTGATGAATAACAAGTCATTCCGGCAATATTAAACATGAATTAAGAGTACTTTTCTCAAGATATAAGACTATTCGTACAGATATAGCAACATTCGGCGCTACACGTGCTATGTGTTACAAAACTGTTAAAATTGCATGCATAAAATAAGACAAAATACAAAATAACTCACCATTTATGAAGTCCTGTTTTCAGTAGACACTATAATCCTAGTGGGCACGTAATAAAATTATTTTTTATATTTAAAAATATGAATTTTTGAAAGTCACTCCTATAACTTCAATACACTTTTGTACTCCCGGAGTGATTGCAGATGCCCCCGCGGCTGACGTCACGTATCCCATGATTCCTAGATGTCCGAGCCTTGTTTTAGATAGCCTTGACAGAGTGCAGTCGTCACCTTCGTGAACTAAAGTTCACAACGACTTTAGTTCAAGAAGGTAATGAGTGGTATATGAAATTCAAGTATATTTACAAAAATATCAAATTCTTATTAATCGTGTCGAAAACCCAGACCACTCGACTCGCCCTAGGGCATGAGCAGCAAATTGAGAGCACATGCTAAAAGAGTGCATATTTTGTCTAGATGAACACAATGAAGGTTTTGCTGTTTATAAAATCTCAGCAAACTTTCTAGTGCTTTTCTGGTCAATAATTTATAAAGATATCTATATGTAAAAATTATATTGCATGTATAACTGATCAATTATTTGCCAATCTTTATAACAATCCATAGCAGCACCTTTTTATACAAAGCACCCCATGCCTGATAATAAATAGTTACAGAATGCAGACATACATACAAAGATATATATTTTAACTAATTTTGTATATACTTTTGGACAAACTTTCTTCAACAAGCTTTCTTTTGTAGAAGTAAGTAATTTTGTTGAGATATTAATTTTCTGTTATCATTTATGTTAACCAAGACTTGGTCGAACTTTGAAACAATCAATGGGTTGCGCATTGATTTTATTGTATAACTTTTGCACACGTCAAGGGTGTGTTTGAAAAGTCAACTGAATGGTCATCTCCGTTAACAATTGTTTATCAGTTATCAGGTCACTCATTAGAGAAAAAAACAGCATGGTATTCTGCACGGTTCTAGACAGCATTTCAAGCAAAACACGTATTCTATGTATCATGTGACCACATAACATCGATGGAGAAAATCTTTGGTCATTCTGGTTATAACTGCACTGTGATCGAAACAAGCTTTTAAATGGCAGTGGTTATAAAAAAAGTTTTCAAACGCTCTGGTCATGACTGGTGGACACCTGCCATTATCGTAGAAACTTTTCAAATGTTTCCCAAATATTATCAGTTTTAGTTAGATTTGGTCCAGTGACCGTCCATAGAAGCATTGCTTACCTAACATCAGTTCAAAAAAATAAAAAAAATTTACGGTAGCATTTCAACAGAATTTGTGAAACGGTGATTGATTATAGATCATTGGTCACCAAGCTCAGATATCAATGTTGCTTTGCATGTTTACAATGTCAGCGTAAGCAGAAAAGTCTAATTAGCATAAAATAAACTGATTGGAGAAGCAATCGGTCACTTTTTTATTGATATATAATGACGCCTTATCTAATAGGAAAAATACAAATTTTAGTTGTATCTTAAAATGTTTTCTTCAAATTTTATAAATAAGAACTCTTAATTTCCACGAAAATGTCATTAATGCGTTTCCAAAAAAAGTAGAAGATTGAAATTTATGTACAAATAGGTTCAACATTTGAGTCAACCTTCCCATAATGCGATTAACACTAGAATGACTGATATTTTGAACTACCTAGAACGACGGGCAGCGGTCAATTTGACCGCCATAGAAAAAATACAACATACCTTTAATTCAAAACCAAAACATCATAGTTACAGCATTTAGGATATTTTTTCGACCCATTTTTTGCAAAGAAAATAAGTAAAGTCATAAAATTTCAATGGGCAGGGATTAGAAGTTTTGGAGGAATCGTTTCCCAAAGTAGTTATGCGGTCAAAATGACAGCTTCCGTCGTTCTAGTGTTAATTCATACCACGTTATATGAAACTCAGATTAGTGCAAATCATATGAATTCGTACCATGTTATGGAAACCGCATACCGCGTTACAAGAAACTCAGAACAATTCGTACTGCGTTATACAGAAACCGCAACTCAGAACATGCAAATAAGGTTGATTCATTCTACGTTATATAAAATTGTGTTTTTAGAGTACCATGTTATGATGAATATGGATATGAAATATAAGTTTATAGATACAAAAGGCAATAAATAAATGTTTACACATTTCGAATTATTTTTATTGGATTTAAGATTTCATATAAGAAAATTATAAAAGCAATGTGAAATATAAACTTAATAACTTTTTCCAACAAAAAATCTATTAATATTCATTAAAAGAATTAGTGGCCTAATTCTTTTAATGTCCTCTTTACTTTGTATATCTTCATTTTCGTTTTCAAATGTAGTTTTATTTTGTAACTACCAAAATCTCTCTAAAAGGAGCTAAGCAATTTTGTAATTCTCTTTTAAACTTTGCACTGATGAAGGATCATTTTCAATACAGTAATTTTCTAATTATTTACCCAAACTCAGTCCTCTTTTCACATCATTTAAATTGAAATTTGAAACCCATTCTTTACCATATTTTCACCTATCAATGCATTTGAGGTGAATGTATTAATTTTTTTATAAGGATTTCCCTGATAACTGAAATTGAAATATGGTGATGTACATGGATGAAAACACAGGGGAATTCCCCATTAATTTCGAACCGTAAAAGTGTAATAGAAAAATTCATGCTATAGGGAGACTGCTTAAACTGAGTGATATTATAGAGAAACCGCGTTTTATGAGTATTACCTTATGAGAGGGCTGTCGTAATTTTTGTTCCACATTATATAGAATCCGCATTATGAGAGTTCCGCGTTATAGGAGGGTTGACTGTAATATATTTTTTCTGTTTTTATGTATCAGAATTCAATGTTGTGCTTGCCTAAAGCAAAATATCGCTGCACACCACTGATTTTATCATTTCATTTAAAAATCAATTCGGGCTTATACTCCAAGGTGATAGGACCTGTGAAATGAGTGCTCCACCGATGAGTCACGAAGCCTAGGTTGCGCCTGGGCACGTGGTTGTTGTTACTGATGATGAAATGGTGGTATAGTCCGACTCCCGTGAGTTGGAAGATGACCTTGGATGAGCCCACTTCGCTTAAGGGGACTCATACCGTTGAAGGGAACTCAGATCCGCGATAATCTTTTCCCTAGATGTCGCTTGTAAAAATGGCATGCAGGGACGTAAGTGGCCAATCTTAACTGGGGGGGGGGTGAAGGTAATTTTTCCGACTAATATTGAAAATTTCCGGCTGTACAAACAAGTCAGTCAAAAACTTTTGTTTTTGAGCGAGTGCATTGCTGTTCTAGTGACTTTTGTGCAGTTCAAAGTCTACACGGCAATTATTTGTTTTAATTTTCGAATGTTTTGTGTATATATCCAAATCATACCCCAATTTATAAAAAGAAAAAAATCTCAAAACCAAATTTTTGGTTTTGAGTGCTATGTTTTATAAATAATTTTACATTTGTTGTTTAATTATCGGATGTGTTATGCAAATGCCCAGATCTTTAGCTATCATTTGAAACAAGGAAAATTTCTAGGGCAAGAATTAGCAGAATTTTAAATATATTTGAAAAAGTTTTAAATTTCGTACGTTTCGGGAATTTTTTTTTCAAATGCACTTGACACATTCCTAAATGATTTCCTAACACTTAAAACCCGCGAGTTTTTATGCCAAGAATTGGCTGTGTAAATTGCAGAATATGCATCTTTCTTTCACGAAATTTGGGTCTTTTATTAGGTTTTGGTAAATAATTAAAACGTTATTAATTTTTTCGAATTTTCGAATGCACTTTGCACATTCCAAATAAGTTCCTAAAAAAAATATAATAATAAAAAAAAAAAAGCGTTTCTAGGTCAAGAATTAGCTTTGTAAAACACGGAATGTGCATAATAGCATACATACATTATCCAAAGTAAATTAATATGATATGATTTGTAGTGCTCATAAGGGATTGCTGTTTCTTCATTTTCTCGATATTTGTTTTCTAAAAATCGTTCAGACACGGACGTCAAAAAAATTTCCAAATGATCCACCAGAAAATCTCCCTGCATGTGGATATACGCATATTCTTAAATAATTATATTTAAGAATGTATGTATTTAACATTAATACTTATTTATTAATACTTTGTATTTTTTAGGTTATTTGATATTTATTTTGCCGCATCCAAAACAGGAAGATTAGCTCAGTTCTACTGATTGAATTCTATAGGAAGTTGTGTGTATCATCGCATTCTAACACCCTTTTTTTTAATTACTACATTTTATTTTTTAAAAAACGCATTAAAGCAACAAATGCATCTCCCTTAATGTAGTGTGGAGGACTGCGGTTTCTCTCCGATGGATTGCACATGCCTGAGCTCTCTTCTAGAGAAAGGATCGTTCATTTTCTTTATTTTTTTTTCAGGTGTGTAGATCGTATGCGTATAAATTTGGTTTGAAATTAACATTGAGAAATACGGAGTTTTTCAACGTGCGTTATAGTTTCGTATAAATTTACGGAAAATTGATAAATTTTGATGCACAATTTGGACCGCATTGGACATTTTCTCCTTTTGGGGTACTGGTATTAAATTAAATTTCCAAAAGGGGTCCCGAGGCCAAAAAAATTCGAATAACAGTGAACTATAATATACAACTGGAGTGAGTGCATATCACACTTTAACATTGTTCGGCCGCGGTTCCTTTCTGAGTTGACGAAAATCATCCACGCTTGAAGGTGCGATTCTGTATAGCGGGCGCTTATCTAAGACCTACATATGTGGGTTACGAGAGGTCAGTTGTAGGAGGAGAGTACGGTACCTGTGGTTGTGTCCCCCACTGGATTCTAGTCTAAATTGAATGGGAATATTCCAACCATCCAAACAGATACCTTACACTTTCGGGTAGGTCGTACGGTCTGGGTTGAAAGAAGAAAGATCTCCTCTAGTTGTTGCAAGCCAATCTGACGACTCACTTGTGCGTCGACGGTATTCTGCAGCCAATTGTTTTGCCTATGCTGCCAAGTCGCCCAGGTTCCATTTACCAACAAGACAAAGCTCGAACATATACAGCATAACTTTCTCAACAATGTCTTTAAAGATTTAATACCCTCCTATGGCCATCCTGGTCCCAGATCTATCACCAATAGAGAACGTCTGGGACATGCTGTGACAGTCATTGCATCCTTCTCTGAATACCACTGAATTAGCTGAGTCTCGCTGCCACTGAGTCTCGGTGTGATCCGGTCGGAACTTCTGAGAAGTCGGCCTACTTACTCTGCTCTGTGAAGAAATGAAAGAATCTGGGCTTGACTGAATGAAGATCACATGCTTTTTACAGACATTTTTCTGAGAGTTATAAATTATTTGCCCAATTAAAGACACTTTTAGGTGAACATACACACTGGGCTCGTTTTCTAAATCCCTGGGCAATGCGTTTCATCCATCTGCGGTTTCAGTATTTTTTTCCTGCTGTTTTTCCGACTGCATGTAGTGAAGTAAAGAGGTTTTGTCCGAAGAGCTCTTATCAAAACCTAATTGGTCTTCGATGGTTTTGTCCGCGAAAACGCGTTCTACAAATGATCTGCACCCGCCGGGTGCCAGATCTGCGTCTCCGAATTTCCTCAATAAAAATGCCGACAAAGATTGGGGACTTCCGAGACCACCCTCATTCGTCCCCAGTCATTTGTTTTTGAAGGGGATTTATGACACCGTAAAGAAACCATTGTCCCACGTCCATCAGATGGCTTTGCTTCAACATGGACGTCGAAGATTTTGTTTCACCAAAGAAAAACTGTGGTTTTGTAGTAGACATTTAGAAAATTAAAGTAAAAAAAAAAATTTAAAGTGAAATTTATGATAAGTAAAACCCACTTTTATTTGGATTTTTTCCGAGTGATTGCCAATTTTTCCGATTATTTTGAGTCGGGGGGGGGGGGGTGACACCCCCGGCACTTACGTCCCTGACTACATCTCTTCTTTCATTTACTTCTTGTTTCCTTTTGGCCATTTGGTTCCCAAACAGACGATCGGGCAACTTTTTCTTATATTTCACTAACAGCATACCCGTTCTTCGTACGGAATATATAATATAAAGAAACTTATAATTCGCAATCATGTGCAAATTCTGTTAAGATATTAAATTTATTGCTCCTAAAGAGAAGTTTAAGAATATCTGTTCTCACTATGCAAAATTATCTTCATGAGCAGATCTGAAGAATAAAACATCCTGGCCCCTTTTGTAAGCAAATTTACAAAAAAAAGGAAATGTATCAATATATGCAACCCCGTACTACTTATATTGTCGCAAATTAAAAAATATGCCAGTGTGCTAGTAGAAGATTCCCCGTATTACAATATGAGTCTCAAAAATATTTGCCAAAATAAAAGAGATGACGCAATAAATTGGAAATATCAATAATCCCCGTAATCTTTATACCAGAAGGCGTAATTGATTCCAATATATGCCAATATATAACAAAATATATGCCAATATACCTGTACTACTTATATTCTCATAGATTAGAAGATATAATGCATTTGTAGAAGATTACTTGTATAAAGTACTATATATGAGTTTCAACAATTTTCGGCATAATAAAACAATGGCATAATAACTTGAAAATATCAATAATCCCTGAATCAACAGTCCCCGAAAATATCAATAATAATAATGTTTAAACCTGGGGACCGTAATTGATATTATCCAGTCAAAAATGCAAAGCCAATGAAATTTATTTTATATACATATCTTTATTATTCAAATCGGGAAAGATTTAATATAAAATCGTATGCGGCATAACACATTGGATCCGTCGCTAAGCGACATGATATCATTTGCTTCAAATAAATTGATGGAAATCATATCGTGGGACTGTAGAACAGATAGACCCATTTTGCGACAAATTGACGAAACATCATCACAATACTATCCCCTAACAAAATACAATTATTTCCATTTATTAAGCGCGATTTAATCAATTCCAGGATATTTTTATAGACTTACAAATACTTTTATCAATTTCGTGATATTAAAAAAATTCTTTAAATGTGTTACTAAGTAGGATGGATGGATTGATCGACAAATGCTACCGAAACATCCTTTCAGTACTCTATTCTAAAAAGCAAATCATTGATTAGCGCCAATTTTATAAATTTGGAAACATTTCCTCTAATTTGGTAAAGTTTAAGAGAAGTTACCAAGTTATTTAGAGATATTCCACTAAATTCGTAGCTCTGAATTTGCAGATCTGAAGAATAAAATATCTTGATCCCGTTTGTATATACTAAATGAAAACACTAAAATTGTATTATAAGATACACCCGTTCTAATCTTTTTCTGCTTCAACAATCGGCTAAATGAATTTATTGGGCAAACACAATATATGAGTTTATTAGCTAAACACAATATATGAGCTGGAAACCACTTTGCTAAAATAAATGAAAGTCGTGTACGCGGTCGGCAATTTATATAATTAAAAGAACAATCGAACCGTTCATTTAAAAATATATTTTACATCCATTTATTTATTATTCAAATAGAAAAAATAATAATAAATATTAACAACACATTTAATTTCATTCCGTTGCCGAGCAACATGATATAAGATAGAATCTTCCTCATAAAATGCAAAATTTAATAGCCATTTTTATTTCTTTATACTTTTCATTTTTCAATAAAAGCTTGTATAATATAAACCAAGGAGATAGATTTCAAATTTAATTCATGTTTCAAACAATTGATGTTTTCAGAAACTGACTAATTAGTGCAAAAAATCTCCCCCCAAACTCTGAGATACAGTTTTAATTCACTTTCAAACGATTTTCAAGCTTTTCGTTTGGATAAACCACGGAGTTAGAGAGGAGAACTCCTAAAAAAAAGTTTCGTTTTTCATTAATATCTCGACAATCCCTGGTCTCAGATACTCGAAACTTGGGCTAAATTTATGGGGGGCTATTTAAAGGCTATCCACAAAATTTCATCAAATTCGATTCAGCCGTTCTCCCGTGATGATGAGACAAACGAAAATATCGTTTTTTACTAATATCTCGAGAACCACTGATTATAGAAACTCCATATATGGACTAAATTTTAAGTGGGACTATTTCCAGGCTACCCACAAAATTTCATCAAATTCGGTTCAGCCGTTCTCCCGTGATGATGGGACAAACAGACAGACAGACAGATTTTCATTTTTATTTATATAGATTAGCATGAAACAATTCACAGATTCTGTGTGAGTTTTCGAGGTTTCATGCTCCTGTAGTCTCTGATGGACATGCTTCCAATAGCTGAATTCAGAGTAAAATACTGAAGTAGATTTGCTAAATGCAACACAAATGAAACGGAGCAGTTGTTGTGTTTTTCCGTTGTAGCATAACCACTGCCTTCGGAAAATTTGGTTACCACTGTTACTTTCTTCGATTTTAAAAATTGATTTTCTATCTGGAAAAGGCAGCTCTTTTTCATCAGGCTGAACTGGGTGAAACGCTAAGTATAATTTCAAGTCATTTGCTCTCGGTTTCTTAAAGTAATCAATATCTTCTGTTGCTCTATTAAATAAAGTTCCTTGGCTTGAGTGCGGTTTTATATTTGACATTGATAGTTCTGGTTCTTGTAATTATTCGAGTGTTGTTTCTACATTGTCTGAATTCGAGAAGGTTCCAGGAAATTCTTTTACAAGACTTTGTTCATCAAATAAATCGTTCAATTGCGTTCCTCGGTTTGATACTTCATTTTCTGAGAGTGATAGCGTTGCTTCCCAATCTGAAGATTTTGGTAAAAAGCTGTTATTTTGGGGCATGCTTTAGTAGATTCATGTAACATTTTATTTCTTTTCTCTTTCCTGCATTTATGGCCGCTTTTTTTTCTTTTTTCTTTTCCATTTTATCAATGTTCGAATTCTGAAAACAATGAAAAAATAAGTAATTGAAAATAAAAAATAAGTAATTAAAAATAAGAAAATAAGTATTTAAAAATAAAAAAAATAAGTAATTAAAAATTAAAAAAATAAGTAATAAGTAATTAAAAATTAAAAAATGAGTAGTAAAAATAAAAAAAATAAGTATGCAGAAGGAAACAGCAAAACAAAATAACCTTGAAAAAAAAATCTGGACATTTTGTTTTTAAAAGTTTTTGTTGCATACTGATTGTTAATAAGTATCCTTTAATCTTAGGATTAAAATAAATACATTTGATATAAAGTGCCCTAGTGGCACCAGGGCCGAATTACCATATCGGTGAACCTGGGAGTCTCGCTTTAGAGGCGGCCTCATCTTGAAAAAAAAAATAGATAAAAATTTTAAAAATAAATTATTTTCCTTTCAGTATTAGAAAAATATGTTCATTAGATAAAAGTATCAAATGAACTTTAACTTAAATCTTATACTAGTATATGCGCCTCGCAGACTAAATATTTACAAACTACATATTTACAGGTTTTTGTATTTTTATCATTCGAAAATAAAAATTACCAGTCTCTCCCCTGCAACTATTTTTATTGGGGTCATCATAGTGATAAGGGTTCAAGGTTTGCAAACCTAACCATAATAATGAAACGTGAAAAAAGCAATTTTACTCATTTTTCGTTGAAATATAATTCCGAAAAACGATTAGTGATGTTCTTTTACATGTGGGTATCAAAATTTGCTATAAACAGAGCAATAAAATTAAATATAACACATTTATGAAACAAAAACTTACCATACGCACCAATGCTACGCCTGCAAGACGTGAATGAGACGAGATGCATGGCCTAAGGGAGATTTCTTCCATTTCAGGGAGCCCCCTTGTATCCCAATCTCCTTGAATAAACCAAAACTACAATAAAACACTTCATAATACGCCGCGGAGTTAGTACTTAGCACAAGCTCATTTTTTCGTTTCGCGTTTCAACAGCGGCATGCGCAGAGCAGTTAGTCGAGAGTCACCCATCGAGGTAGTATATATGCAGATAGTTTAAGGGTTGCAATCGTCGTCAAAGATAAAGGGAATTGTAGTCAGGACGAATTTTCTCCGAACCCGTTTCCTTCCGACTCTCACCCTGTACATTTCAATGGAGATTTCTGACCGAGAGAGAACGGCGGAGTTGAGAACCCTGAATTAAATGAGCAATCTTAACTCTAAAAGAACCTTACGTTCTCCTCATCATAATTTAAGTAATAGGTTTTTTGATCCAGAAACAGCTCTACCAATATAAATATTATTACTTACATCATGTTTTAGATGTAAAAATGATTCAGTCGTATTACGCCTCCAAGCAGATATGGATACTGCTAATATAACTTTCAAAGATAAAGTTTATCTAGGTAAAAGTGGAGAATTCTACATTTTAGGCAAGCATGCACACAATTTTTTCATATACCTTATAATTGTTTTTAAATATATTATACATATTCTTCAATTTGTATACTTGTAATCTATTTCATATCATGTTTTATTTACAATTGTTTTGCAGTTCAGTTTGTTTTACGAAACTGACTTCATTAACAAAATTATTCTTTAGTAATAAAATTTTTTGGTAATAAAAATATTCTAATCTTATTTCGCATTTTTCTTCATACATATTTTTTAAAATCTTATAACGTATAACACGTGTAACAACTTCCCATTCATCTTCAAATTTAATGGAAGTTAAAAAAAACAGAAGGCACACTACACAGTTTAGGCGATAAATCGCCAAATCATGAATGTCCTTCTCCTCCTCGACCTACTACCGCTGCTCTGTGTTTGACCATGCTACTAGCATGGGGAAGATTGGACCGCCCTCCCTCCATATATACTAACTCGTTAGAGTCACCACCTCCGCGATACAAAAGGCAGTGAATGCTTGTACCGTCTTCTGCGCCATATTTCTCAGATCAATCAGTCTCGCACTGACGTATTATTTAGATACATTTTGGGGTTTTTGTTTTTTTACATAAGCAATTCGAACGAAAATTTTACATCCAGGAAGGCTGGAGGCGCCGTGAGAGGAGGGCGCACCGGGACATGTCGCGGTGGGACAGCACGCCCCTGCGCATTAGTAGGGATCGAAACAATTTTCGTCGGCTGTAGACAAAGTCTACCAAAAGTCTTACTTCCGTTTACCTTGGGCTGTAGCTGCTTGTTTGACTTGATGGACTTTAGGTTTACTGTGCACTAACTTTGTGCTAATCTTGCCAAGCATTGGCTGCAAAAGTCATCTGTCATTGCAAATGCGACCCACACAATTGTGAGCTAAGAGCTAATTACCAAATAACATGTAATAAATATATGTGTAAATTATAAAGTTGTAGTCCCAGTTTACTCAGTGGAAACCCAATTCAAAATATTCAGCGTAAAAAAAATAAGAAAACGGTTAATAATATATGCTCATAGCCGTTCGACGGCTCTACGGCGCCACCTAGCGCAGAATTGCAAAACTAAAAATTAATTAGTTTGAGTTTTTTATTTATATATTTTTAATTTATTAATATTTTACGAAAATGTTTTCCACTAATCAAACTGCATATTCTATTATATGTATTGCAACAAATTTCAAAAGGATGTGAGCACACGTTCTTTTGCAATTGTGTGCGTAAAAATGCTTCATGGATGGAAATGAGACTTTCCCAAGATCTCAAAAATTTATGTGAACGTTTTTAAATGGTTTTCAAGAAGGGCCTAAAGTTGAAATCATTATGAACGGCCTCGAGTTAGACTCTAAATACTTTGAGGTTTCCGAATATCAATTTCAGCTGCAACGCCCCATATTTGGGAAACATATGTCATAACGGGCTGGGCATGACATAAGCTTTGTATATAGTAATTTATTTGACATGGACATACGGCTATTTCTAGACAAAAAAAGATCAAGGGTGGCAGTTGCAGCTTTCGTTTTCCGTCAAGTTTCAGAGATATGAAGGCTCCAAGTTAATATGGAATCTAAGTACACTCCAAGGTACTTATAATTAGTTTGCCAGGGTAAAGGCTGATTATTGAGTTTAAAATTAGGGGTGGGGGGTCGGATCTGGGAACAGAACGACGGCACATTTGGAATTATTAACCTTCACACGCTAATTAGTAAACCAGGTGGAGAGGGAATTCAAATACTTTTGCAATATCCAGAGAATGACATGTGTGTGTGTTGAAGACTCAGACCACACGATCAACCCTAAGGCTTATGGTAGCTTAATGTGTGGCCGGACATGTGTGTGAGTGTGTATGTTTGGGATACCAGGGCGGTGTCGTCCGTATATAAGCAAATATGGACGACGAGAGGATTTTTCGGAATGTCGTAGACGTATAAGTTGAAAAGTTTGGGGCCCACAAGATAGCTCTCCGCTAAGAATGTCTCTCGGAATAGATAAAAAATTAGAAACATGAACCGAGAATTTGTGGTTCGCGAGATAAGAGTGGAATATTTTAATTAGTTGAGGGGGAAAGAGTACGCCATAAATTTAAAAAGGAGGCCTAGCAGATAAACTTTGTCAAAGGCGTTCTGGACATCCAAAAAGACTATTCCAGTCTGCTGATTGAGCGAGCAGACGTCATGGATTAGCTCTATGACTCGCAACAGCTGGTGCTACCTGGAATGCTTCCTTCTGAACCCGAATTGCTCAGAATTGAGGATTTTCCGTTGATCAGGTTGAAGATTTTAGAAAGAGTAGGAGGAAGAGATATATGTCTAAAATTAGAGGATTAGGAATGGTTTAGCCCAGGCTTAGGGAGGGGAGAAACAATCGCCTTCTTCCAAGCCTGGGGGAGAAGAGACAATTAAAAAGATAAGCAATGTGAAGAATAAAGTTTAAAGGAAGGTTTCAAGCATGTTAGTAGAAATTTTATCTAACCCAGGAGACTTATTCTTGCGGAGTTTACGAATATAAGGTATGGTATCATCATAAAATATTCCTAAGAGTATTTTGTGAACGTGTAATAATAAACTATTCAACTGCAACTTCCACTACTGTGGTAAACTGAGGGTTTAACATAGAGTGATGTGGTTCAAACTGACTTTTAAGACCGTCTGCGAGCAGTTCAGCCTCTTGTGGGGCGGTAACTGCCTTGGAGTTTGTACCTTCCAGGGTCGGGGTATGAGTTTTCTGCCTATGCATACGGTAGGTTGCGATCCAAACTGTGTTGTTTTCAGTCGTTAGGGTTCAGCATAAATGTTCCATCGATCTCGAGAATGCTCGTTGATGGGCGAACTTACTTGGACTTTGGACTTTAACAATGTTCAGTTCACCAAGCTTAATAGAATGATCTCTGCTGAACTGCAACTAGTGTGTACGATGTTTCATCATCTCCTTAATGTCACTAGAGAGTCTATAATAATTTGGATGTTTGAACTCGAATCCTTAGACTTGGAGGCGTAGGTGCTGCGGAGAAATTTTCCGATTTCATCCACGGTCTCCTCGACTTCGTCACAAGTGCTGTGAGGGGGGGGGGGGTCGATCCAATTGAGAGAAGTCGGTTATACTTCTCCCAATCCGTGAGTAATTTATTAGGATAATTTGGATCATAGTGACATAGTTCTAAAGTATAAATAACAGGGAGATGATCCGAAGAGAGGTCATCCATGAATTCCATGTGAAACCCATATGCAATATCGCGTGTGACTGTAAAGTCCAACACCTTGTCAAAACGAGTGGGGTCCGCCAGAGCAACAATGTCGTATTTATTGGCACCAGCACAAATTTTGAGTTTGAAGGCACGATTATTGGCGCTCGGACAGTCTCACGACTGATGGTGGACGTTGAAGCAGGGCCATCTTGAGCCTTCTTCAATCAAGATGGCCTTAGTTGAAGTCACCAGCTGCAATTAGGTAGTGGAAAATATTGAAAATAGCATAAGGTTCTTTAATTGAGGGTTAGCATAGCGATTTCCAGGAAGGTACACCTAAGCAACAGTAATAGACGGGTTGTTAGGCAGAGGCAGAGCTAGCGAGACTATGGTGGTCTCGGTGTTCTTCAGAGGGGAACGTGAGTGAGGTATGGAGCTCTTAACATAGATGGCTGTGACGCCATGAGGGAAAACATTGCCCGTACGAGGTCTGTCATCAAAGTATGACTCACAGTTTGCAATTTTAGGATGATACCCTCGACTACATTTGGTCTCTTGTACTAAACATGAGTCTAAATTACTGTCAGTGACAAATTGCCGAACTTCATGGATCTTATTTCCAAAATCGTTGACATTGAGAAAGCTGATAGTGAGAGACTTCAAGCTCAAATTATTCCATACGATCATGTTAAGCCGAGAGGGGGGGGGGGCGTGTCCTAAAGGGAGAGCGTTCTCATACAAAATGTATGTTTTGTATATCTCCCTAGAAGCTTTACAGAGGGCAGGTAACGAACATGAGCGTATTTAGGGAGGGTCAGGGGGGGGGGGGCACCCCCACCCTGAAAAATTGTTAATTTAATTAAAAGCCATTTCTTACAGAGCATTTTAATAACATTAAAAGTGAACTTTAATACATACATTGGGGTTTAAATACAATTTCAACAAAATTACTAAATTTTCGAAATGAAAGCATTATATGATCACAAAAAATTTAATACGAATGCTATGAGAGAGGAAAATAAGAAAAATACTTTTTGAAATTAGAATATTTAGCCACAACTGCGTGTTTTCTCTCATGTGTATATTGATAAAAACAAGTTAAACTTATATCTAAATGGAAAATATAGGAAGATAATTGCATTTGGTATATTTATTAGACATTCATGTCTAATTTGTTAGTTTGGTTGTTCAGTCTCCAGGAGCACAGGATGCTGTCAAAGGAAGAAATATTTTATATAAATAGTGCATACTAATTTTTAAAAATGCTATATACAGTGATTTTTAAAATGTGGTGCTCATACCGCAATGCAATCGATTTCAGCATCCCCCTGGAAAAAAATCATGCATATGCCCATGGTAACGACTTTGGTAACTGCCAGAATTACAGTCTTTCCGTAATAGAGAATGGGCACTTGACGTCGCAAGGACAATTTTGTCCTTACGTTTCTCAAACAAAATACTCGTTTTTTTAGCAGTATGGAAATTTCAACATTTCTGTATTAAAAACTGTTACTTTGGAAACTTACAATCGTTCTATATCTAATTTTAGTAGGATATATCTAAATTTATCTTCTTTGATGGATATTTTTAATTAACCTGAAAATAAAGTATTAACCTTAATTAAAATATAAACACTAGTTTTTAAGAAAAATCGTTATGTATCTTTCCATTCTCGCTGGTATATACATTGCAGAATGTGATAGTAAATGTATTCATCTTTAGAACGCTAGTTAGGGACTCCGGTTAAAATGAGTAGTAGTGTACATTCACTTAAAATCGCTTAAAGTGCACTTTAGCAAATGAAATATATATTGTTATTCAAGTATTCTAAATAACTTATTTTCATCACAAAGATACATTTGGATGTTAGTTTCAATTTTTATTTGCTATAATCGTCAGTTTACCATTACACGCTATGGTAAAAATAACGCCCTTACGTTTCTGCGCATTCTATTACACAGGTTGTTTATTTACGGTGGTGCCCATGCTCTATTTTGCTCAATATTTAACAGATAATTTTGGAAGTTAGGTAAATATAAAATTTCAGTAGCCAAATTTGAATTAGAAATTTCTCCACTGGGGATAGACTATTAATGGATCTCAGGGTCGAATTTTGAGATTGCTCCTCTTTATTGGCATTGAATGTTGCCGCAGCATAGCTGCGAGCAGGGTCAACTCGTTTCCTAGGAAAGGTTTTGGGCCCCGGAGTCTGTGATTTAGGATCTGTAGGTAGGTTATGGAAACTTGGGGCAGTTACGAAAGTTGTCCGGATGGCGCCCTCGCTGTGGCATACTTGGGAAGTGTTTTAAAATTATTGCCTCATTCATGATTGGTTGCTGCTTTTCAAGTTGCTTTAATCTAATTGGTCAATACCAATAGCAACCGTTCTCTCCTGAAGTTTGTAATTTTGTCGGTTTGTTATAGCTTCTTTGGCAACGGACAAATAGCGGGAGAAACTGAACTGAAGTTTATTTTAAATTGTGTATGAGCATTTTACATATTTATCAAGTATATTTATTTATTTCATTATCTTCGCCTACGTTATCTTTATTATTATAGTATTTTAAAATCTTCTTTGTGCTATGAAATACTGAGTTTGTATTATATACTTTATATTTATTCAATATATTTGGTCTTTTAAAATTATGCCATATTTTAACTTCTAACAAGGCTAATATAATTATATTACTGTTTTGAAATAATTACATTCGTATACCTTACAGATGATTTTATCAATAAACTTACTTTATGTATTTAAATGTTTTATATAAATAGTCTGATCATCTATATTTTGTTACAACTTTCAAGCCTGCTTTGGGAATTGGTTGTTTTAATAGTATAAGTCCTAAGTTTAAGTTTAAAAAAAAAAAAAATTTAGGAGTACTTAGGTAAAATTTTGTTTAATTAAATAGGATAAGTTGCCAATATAAACATAGATTTATTAGAACTTATTTTAATGTTATTGTAGTTAGATCTATATAAAAGTAATTACACAACCAAGACAATTGAGCAGAAAACTTGCTTTAAGGGGTAATGAGTTGCAGAATCTGTTGAAAAGGTTTTAAGAATAATTAATTAAAGGAAATCATACATCATAACCCCAAAAAATGTTTTCTCCCCAGAGATAAACAATGTTTATTTTGCACCTTTATAGTTGCTGAATCTCATTCAGTCCATTATTTCACAACTAAAAGTACGAAGTCATTTCATAATTTTCAAACATAAATACTAAGGCAATTGTCACACACACAGGTTGTAGTACTGGAATTGTTTTCAGTCAGGAACATAGATGTATAAAAATTATTTTGATGCTATTAAAGCGTAGTTAGATCTGTATAAAATGTTTACTGTACACAATCGGACAACTGAATAGATAATTTGTTGTAAGGTGCTATAGCGAAATAAGTTGTAGAATCAGCTGGATTACCAAAATATTGTAGTTGCTTTGACTATTATAGCTATTTTTAGTATAAACATTTATAACAAGACTAAACCAACCTCAGGTGCCAGGTCCCCGTGGGACGACTGAAATTTGATAGATGATCAAAATAGAATTGCCAATCAACGAAAAATTTAAATTTTGAGCTGAGCAACAAAATTGTATGCTGAAATTCCCGATCTTTACAAAGAAAACAAGAGCTAAAACTTTTTGCTTATCTATATTTGTATTTTGTAACCAATAAGCCTGATGTAAAGTAAAAATGTTTATTTTTTAGTAAAAGTAATTTAATAGAAATATATAATAATATATAAATATTCCTTTCATATTTTATTCAAATATGAGTTAATTATTATTTATTAACCTCATTGCTTTACACATGTATTTTGTAATTTTTCTTTGTTAAACCTAATATGTATATGTTAGTCAAAGATTCCCTGATATTTTGCAGAATAATTCAAGGGTTCCTCCAAATAAAAAAGGATGGGAATCACTTCACTACATTACGATTACGCCATTATATGAAAAATTACTCTTTTTTTTCCACTAGATTGGTGGACACCAGTGATTTTAAGGCATTCAAGTGTAAAAGGCCGTTTTATTCCTTATTTTTGATGAGTATATATTTATTATCTGTTATGCCTGACATGCATTGAGTTATTAAGATGAATGAAAATTTAGAAATAGTACTTTGTCTCCTGTTAGTGCATAAAAGTGAGTTGTGCATGATGTATATCCCAATATTAATTTCAATTTCAATATGGAACAAAAACAAACCTATATGTCATTCTGATGAGGGAACATAATGATTATGCATTAAAATTCCATTAGTCATGTTAAAGAGCTCTGTCATTCATTAGAAATCTTAATATATTTTCACAAGCTTATTTCAAGCAAAAATATTTAGAAACTATAAAGTTAAAAAAACATTTTTTTAAACCTGCTAATTGACATCAGATATTCAGCTATACAGGTTTATTAATTTATTTCCAATGTTTTTATTATATTTATCTGTGCTCTTGCTCTTTTATTTTAGTATGTTTTCATATTTCTTAGCATGCATTATTGAGTTTATTAAATAATGTACATGTAATTTTATAGTCACTGTTTACCAACATTTTTCTTTCAAACTGTATGTATATCTATTTTGATAAATATTAAGAATAAAATTTCTATATAAAAATATATTTATATTTGTAGATAAAAATCTTTGTTAGGCGTTCTGTTGAACCTGATAATAGGTTCCAAGAGTCTGAAAGTGGGCAACCATCATTACCATCTAACTTTGTTACTAGAATAACATAAAACAAAAATGTAAGCGTATTACAGAGGCAGTATGAGTCTACAGTATAAGAGAGGCAGCACTCACTCCAACAAAGCAGTTGTCTAGTTTTTATAAAAATATCAGAAAACAATTTAATGTTGGGGCATTCCACGGAAAACAGGACATCTTCAAGAATAAAAAAATATTTTTGGAGAGGAGATCCAAGCTGCCTAGTCCATTTTTAAGGGTCTAAATAATGTATTTCTAAGAATATTTTTCTAGTACTTTACTTTTTACACGTGGCAACACTGATTCCAATATGGCCATCATCAACTGAATCTCATGTAGTTGAAAAAGTGTTGACTTTATGAGCTTCCACTTTTTTTCTGTTACACTTAAAAACACTTTTGCTGTTTCAGTATAATATTCAAGTATATTCTCTATTAAATGCATTCTTTCAACAGGTTTACTTCAATTTAAACTGTGTATATTTAAAAATTCAAGTTAATACAAATGTATGTCCCACACGTGACAGAAATTATAGTATTTTTTGTAATTAGTATTGAACCAAGTAGTTTACTTTGTAGCCATGCAAGTTTATAAATAACCTAAATATGTATAAACTTTCCTTAAAATAAAAAATACCAATTTAATGTCTGAAATTTATTACAGCACATTTTATTCTGTCCCACACGTGACGTCACGTGTGGGACATTTTAAACATAAATGTTTTCAAATAAAGAATTTTATTGTTATAACTAGAAAATGATTTAAAATAAATATTGGTTGATAAGTATATATATTTCTAATCTTTTAAAAGCCAAAAGTATCCATTAAATTGCAACTTTACACTTAGACCTAAGTAGGTATTATTACGAAACAGTCCCAAAATACAGATATTAAAATATGAAATAAATTTTGCCAATAGACTTTGCAATGGCATTTGCATGTGAATATCAACGAAGTACAAAGTGCACTATGGTCACGAGCAAGTGTACTTCTATTCACGGCTGCAACTTTTTATAAAGGCAAGTGTCAGACTTACCTCATATGTTCAGATATATCAAATAAAGGTAAAGACACTATTTCTGTTTTCATAGAATTTCTTTATGAAGAAATTTTCCAATCGGATAAAATACAACCAAAAGAAGAGGTCATTTGGAGTGATAGGCCATCCTCTGAATTTAAAAACAAGTACATGACCAAACTTCTATGCATGTTGCCAGAAAAGTACACAGGAACAAATTTCTCTCACGGTAAAGGAGTGGTGGATAGAGTGGGGAGTAATATAAAGAGACTTGTACGTCAAAAGATGATGAGCCAAGGTGAGATACACACTGTCCAGTCTGTCAAAGATTTTGCTAACTTAGCAAGCCAACTTACACAACACAGTACAAGGATCTTCTACATTGGAAATGATCATATAGAAGTGAAAATATGAGAGAAGAACCCATGACAGTGTAATTCCAATTACTGGTATATCACGTTTGCATGTAATTCAATCTAAAGGAAAGAGCATCATCATCTGTCGAACCCATTCTCTTTCGACTGAAAATATCACCTTTGGAAACAGCAATTCACCATGTTTGATTTCTGGTGAAGACCTGGCATGTGGAAAATGGATCATTGTAAATTACGAGGACAAACTCTATCCAGGGGAAATTAGCAAAAGAGAAGAAAATGGTACATTTGTAGTAAACATGATGGAAGAGTCAAAAATCAAGGACTACTTCAAGTGGCCAAAACATCATGACAAAATTCCTTACAAATGTAATGAGATAGTGAAGGTTATTTCAGCACCAGTTGTTGCTAATAGTAGAGGTTCTTACAAATTTGTTGACCAGTAAAACTGTAATCAAACATTACAAAGAAAATACTATGACGTATTTCTGTTTGGAACATAACCACTTTGCTTTAATATTTGTTTCAAATTGTGTTTCTCATTTTATATATATTTTTACTATTAATATATTATTAATAATAAATAATTAATATTCATTATAATAATAGTTTAGTACTTTCACATTAAAATTAACTTCTTGGAATTAATAAAACAATTGTATTTTTATTAAGTGACAAATCAAATCACACAATGTCCCGCACGTGACGGAGTTGTCCCACACGTGGCATTTATTTAAAAAGAATTACCTGGGTATATGCTTACCTTACCTCCTTTAAACGTTTATGAATAATTAATATGAACTAAGGAGATATATAAAAAAAAATGCTGAAGTCACGTGACTACAGCAGATTCAGAGAAATTTTTGTTAGAAGGAGATATAATAAAAAGTCCTGTCAAATGGTGTGTCCTGCATGTGACAGTTAGGTTTAATTAAAAAACTTGGGATTTGAAAAGTTTAAGAAAAATTTCTTGTGCTTATAAAATCAGCCAACTGAAGTACTTTCATCAGACCATAACGAATTCTAAAACTTCATTCTTGCAAAAAAGGTCGACAAGAAAATATAGTTGAAAATGTAGTCTGAATGTCCCGCATGTGACAGTAGAATCGCCCTGTTACTTTAATTTTTTTTTTAATTATCCTTTAAATTTTTGGAAAGGAATAAAAATACCCCTTAAAAATTATTTGTGATAACATCTGTTCAAACCAAAATTTTGATTTCATTAATAAAATAAAATTAAACTAATCCTTTACTAATGCACAGTTAAGATATGAAATTATAATTTGTATATTATAGACATACTATACATACAGCATGTAAAAACTTTATCTAATTTTTGAATGTTTATTTGTAGGTCAAAATGAGTTTATCACCTAATTTTCGTGAAAATACTCCTGAACCAGAAATGTCTGAGGTGTGTCTCAATCTGGAAAATCAATTTTCCAGCGTTCAAGAATTAAGTAAAGCAGAAGGTATGCGTGTTTATAGTCGTGTTCGACCAATGTTAAATTCAGAAATAGAAGCTGGATATAAGGTATTCATTGTTACTTTCTTTTTTTGTTTAATAATTTAGACTTTGTTATTGCTATTTATTATAATTTTCAGAAATTTCTTTTTGTTATTGATTTTATTTCCACTGTTATTTGTGTATCAAGAATTTGTTTGATGTATTGTATAAGACAACTCACAAGTAGAAAAGGATCCTAAGCCTTTTCTATATATGAGAACAGAAAGCACAAAATTTGTGTAGTGAAAGTGTAAATTCATAGGTGTATTTACAGTAAATAGTGACTGGGGTCAAAGCCTACAACTGCCCTCCCCTCCTCCACCTCTATCCTCTCTCCCAATACATCTGCATGTTCAAAGTGTGGAATCTAAAAAAAGACATTATTACATATTAATTTAAATTATATAAAAAATTACCGACATAATAAGAATTTTTATTTAATTGATGAATTTCTTTTGTAACAGATCAGTTTGATTTTTTTACTATGTACTCTCTCATATGTATAAACTGGTGCTCTTTTATTAAAATTTAAATGATCATCTTGATGATAATTTGCCTAATTTTATGTATGAGAAAGTGAAGTGGAGATTAACATCCCAGATATTTTAGTTATGAGGTTATCTAGAGTCGTGCTTACTAAAGCAATGCAGACATGCCAGCTCCAGATTTTTCATTACTTCTCCGACCTCCAGATTACTAAAGAAATTCTCTGGCTTTTTTTGTTTGAAATTTACCAATTAACCAGACATGGTATAATTCCTCAGATACACTGATTTTCCGCTTTTTTAGCACTGATTTCTACCATTCCCAGGATCGTAGCAAATCCATAATAAAATGCAGGGTAATGCCAATCAAATTAACTTAGATTTACGGCCGCATGTAATGTAAATTAAGATCACGCATAAACACTGCGATTGCGCAATTCAGTTTGTTCTCATGAATCACCGAGAGTACAATAGTATCTTTTTCCATCCATCTCAATCTTTTAAATATTGCATTTTTGATTGACTAAGCTAGTTTATTTTCATATTCTGATTAATTATTATGGTTAATTCCTTAATTGTTTTCACGTAAATAGTGCGATTGCGCAATTCAGTTACTTCGCATGAATTGGCGAGAGTATGCTAGTATCTTTTTTCATCCATCTCCGTCATTTAAATGTTGCATATTAGATCGACTAAACTAGCTTATTTTCATATTATGACTAATTATTAAGGTTAATTTTTTAATTGTATTTGAATAATACAAATTTTTCTATTTTGAAAAATTGGTATGAACTCTGTGAAGGGATATTTTCCAAAAACTGGTATTAAAGCAATGATTTCGACAAATAAAAAGGAAACCATTTTGGCAGGAATATAATGCAGTGCTATATATATATATATGTTTAGTAATAATGTTTATTATTTGGATTTAAATCTAATTATAGAACCTGCTCATGGGATAGTTACTAAATTATATGATAAAAAAGATTTTTTTAAATTTAATATTAATAAATTATTACCTTTTAATTCCTGCAACTCGATTCAATTGTTTAGAAATATTATACTTAATCAACTTTTTAGAATTTATAGATTATCAGATAAAAAATTTCATGCTTTGCACATTAATAACCTCAAAATTACCAGTAAAATGTATCAATATCCTGCATATTTAGTCAATAGTATAGTTAATAAGTTTCGATTAGCCTAAAATTCTCATATTCTCCCCTTATTATCTTATTTTAGCCGTACTTCTTCATTCTCCTGCAATTATATTTTCATCTTTTTATCTCGAAGCTTTAACAGTTGAATAACTCATTTTATTGCTTTTGCGCAGTACTGTTTTTATTACTCTCTTTGGCAACAGCAAATCACATCTTTTCATTTTGGCATATGGCAACGATGATCCAGTCATATTTTGCTCGTCATGGTTGCGCTGAAGAGGTGCGTTTTGAGGTATTTATGTTTCCTTTATTGTTCCAATCTTTATGCTTGTCGTCCATATAACACAAGTTTATAGATAAAATCTATCTTGTGTTTCAGAAACAAGCATTTTTGTGTTCATTTCGAAAAGATATATGGACCCGATGAGAATTTTTTCGAAATGAACTTTTCGTAAGCCTAATCTCGTAAGCCTAAATCTCCTCCATGTGCAAGCTTTTTTGCTTGATTTTTTTGTTTTCTTATTTGCATTCCTCATTTTTGAAATTTGTTGATTGTCTTTGTCCTTATGACTTGCATTATGCTTTATTATTTCCTCTTTTTGTCTTAATTTCTTTGTATTTGTAGAAAATTTTGGAATAGTGTATTATGAGTTACTACATACATTCTAACTTTGGATTTAATAATTTATTTTTATATATGTATATATATATATATACTTTTTTTTTATTAAAGATCAATATGTGTTACTCTCTTTAGTGAAAACCTGTGTTTTACCAAACATAAATATTTGTTTTCATTATAAAGTAATTTTCACTGGATAAAACCTTTATATATTTTTTGTTTTATAATTTATTGTCCTGAAATTTTATAAAATTGGTGTCCTGAATTTTCATATTCTAACAGTAATATGCTTGATATTTAATGCAGATTTTTTTTGGAGGGGGGGGGGGGAGCAGCATTAAGATTTAATAAATTAAACAAGAATTAATGTTATCAAGTCATTTTTTTTATAATTTGTTACTAATACTATTTTAATTCTTAAAGATAGTTCATGAATTTTTTTTTTCAAATAAGTTTAAAGCATAATGTACTTAAATTATACAGTATTTTAATGTTTTAAGCAAATATTAAGTGTCATAAGTAAACAATATATTTGCAACAAAATAGTCTCCTTCTTTTCCTGTTTCGAAAGATGACATGTCTGGGCAATGTTAAATCATTTGTTCTAAAACAGTGGTCTCAAAACATTTTTGATCGCATATCCACAAGTCCTACTACTTTTTTTACATTGCATAGCCTACCCCTAAAAACTACCTTCTCACATCGCATACAGTAAATACAGATGTTTTTTTTTCTTTTGTTCTAAACTGGCTTTCTTTTTAAATAATATTCATATAATTATAATATTATTGAGTTCATGATCGTGTAATTTTTTTGTTATTCTTTAATTATTTAATTTTCTTTTTTTTCTGTCGATATAAAACTTGTCTCCATAAAAAAAAAAAAAAGTATTAAATTTTCTTGGTGTACCCTCACGTATCAACTTTCGTACTTTCTGGGGTACGTAGGGGAGACCGGTGTACAGTGGGTCACGGGGCACAGTGGGACAATTGATTTATTTACTAGGTTAAAAATATTTAAGAAAGGGAAAAATATGATACATTATGCCATATTGTGTGGCAACACTGTGCAAACAGATCACAGCCATCATTTGTTTTGGAGGGAGGCAATAGCCATTTTTGTTTTCATCTGATCAGTTGGGAAAATTACGTAAGTGTTGTTTTTTTTGTATTTGTGCACTAAATTGTCATCCAATAATCAATATTTTTGCATTAATCCATAGGTTAAATCTTTTTTATTGCATATGTATGACGGTTTTTCATTATATTTGTTAGTGGTATATAAATTGTAACTTTTGTTGTGTGTGTGTCTCTTGGGGTACAGTGGGACACCCTTGATGGGGCACACTGGGACACTGTCACTCAACATAAAAATACCTCAGATTCTCAGAAGTTGAAACAAAATTATTAGAATTTATGCTTTTCAATTAATTATTACTTATGGATAACCTTTTCAAACTACTTTTATGTTGTGTAAGCATGTAATAACTTGAGTTAACCTAATATTGTTAGAACTGCATCAAAGCTATAGGCCTATAGGTATATTGTGGGGAAAAAACTACATCCGAAAAGAAAGCTACATACACTAATAATCAGGGGGGAAAGAATAACAATTCACGAAATAGTAGAGATTATAGGAAAGGCATATCCACATACCTTTTGTGCAAATAACATCCTATCTGGTTTTTCTGTCACAGGTATTTTTTGGTATAATAACAATACCTACACTGCTGCAGATTTGAGGCTGCAAGTGTAACTGATGTCCCACAGGTGTGCGTCACTGACAACCCAACACCTGAACAACCCAGTCCTACTCAATTTGAACAATTTACTGAAGCTGATGTATCTAGGCCTATTACAGAGGAACCACAAGCAAGCTGTTCTTATTTAAATTCACCTTCAGTGAAAAGCTATGAAGGTTTACACATAGTGGAAAAAACTGTTCTGTCACCTAAAACTGTAAGGTCTCTCCCAAAATATCATACAACTGAAATACATAAAACGATGTGAAAAAGTAAAAAATCCGAAGTATTAACTGACACACCAGTTAAGGAAAGAATAGAGCAGGAAAATTTAAAAAGATTAGAAAAGAAAAATCAGCCTAAAAAGAAAAAAGCTTAAAAAGATCTCAAATCAAAGAACAAAAGAAAAATTAATAGAAAAATTTGGCAAAACAGTTTCTCAGAATATGAAGAATGGAAAGAATTTGAAAGCGATAGCAGTTTTGAGGCAGAGAATGAAGATGGTGATACTATTGATATTGGAGATTTCGTGTTGGTCAGTGTGCGGGAACAAGAAAGCAACCTTCAGCTATTATGTTGCGGAAGTGATACAAAAAAGTGAAATTGACTATGAAGTGAAGTATATGAGAAGACTTTTACCAGGATATAATTTTGTTTTTGATGATGAGGCAACATATTCAGCTCTTCATAATGACATCGAAATGAAATTGCCGAAACCCATATGTCATGGAGGAACGAAAGGACATTGATATTCTGTTATTCAACTGTTAACCGCAACCCATACAAATTATGAGAATGAAAGTGTAATGTATCATCATACAAATATGTGTTTATTTTTGTGTCCCATTGTACCCCATTCAATGTCCCAGTGTACCTCGGTCCGGGGTACACTGGGACGAATTACATACCTTAGGAAATATAATATTTTTATAAAGAAAAACTTGAGAAAAAAATATCAAAAATTTAACAATGGAAGTTAAAAAGTAGTACTATTGTATTGCATATGTGTTGAATTTCTAATATTAAAAATGGAAAAAGTATTACCAAATAAGTAAAAATTGTCCCACTGTACCCCGGTCTCTCCTACGTATACCACGGTTTGGAAACCATTGATCTAAAGGTTTGAATATCAACATGTTACAAGAGACATGCTTCATTCCAATAGTTGAACATCTATGCCATCTTCATCTATCAATGCCATCTTCAGTATATATTGAAAATGTTTTTTTTAATTGTACAAGTGAAAATGTTGTTTTTTGTAATTATGGGTTCTATGAAAATGTTGTTTTTTGTAATTATGAGTTCACTATTGTCACCTAGCTAGTGGCAAAGAATATTTATTTATTCACACATTCATGCCTTGATATTATTAAGGTATCCTAATTTTTGCTGTGATCTTCATTTATCTTAGTTCTTTCTCTTTATCATTTTAAGTACTCTGTTTAACTATAAGCACTCTATATCACACAAAACAAAAGAAACTATAGTTTTTCTGTATTAAATTTGTACTTAATTTCATTTTAACTTATTAAAATTTATTAATTTTAGGAATGTATAGCAGCAATTGATGATCAAACAGTACGAGCACTTTTTCCTTCCAGTTCTGCAAAATTTAAAAGTACTTCACATCTTAATCAAGATGTTATGGAAGATTTTACTTTCACAACTGCATATGGATCAGAAACTGGTCAGTTTGTATTCTTTGAAGAATGTATGATGAACACAATGCAGAATTTTATTGAAGGTCAAAATAGTCTTGTGTTTAGCTATGGAATAACTGGATCTGGGAAAACTTTCACTTTACAAGGTAAGTTAAACATAACTACTGTTTAATGTAATGAAATATCACCATCGTTTGCAAGCAAATATTTTAAAAATGATCATGGGATATACTTTTTGCCTAGTTACTAATTTTCATTATCTGTACTTTTTAAAATCAAATATGTCATGTGTGAGTTTTTTTCGTGTTTTGACAAATTTGACATTTTGACAAATTTATTAATTAATATTCATAATAAAATACTATTCTCTGCACAATTTTCCCATGTAGGAAATACAGAAAATCCTGGGATAATTCCATTATCATTACACCTCTTTTTTGCATCTATTGAAGACCAACTTCTTAATAAAATTGTTGTCAAGCCAGATAAATTTGCAGATGTAATTGCTCTGAGTGACAGTGACAGAAAAAAAGAACTTCAACTAAAGGAGCAATTACTATCAATAGCTGATCAAGAAGTAAGAACAAATTAAATTGTTAATGCATTTTTGTTTTTTAAATCTGCTTTATTGTATTTACATTAGTTGTGTATGCCCAGAGATTTTTGCATGTTGTGTGTTTTGTGACAAAATGCAATTTTTGAAAATCAAAAGATCATGCCAGAAAACATCTAAGAAACTTAATAATTTTTTTTTTATGTTAATTACATCTATGCTTGGGGTTTCTGTAATGGAAAATGGAGTGTTTAAAAGAAATGTAAACATTTTGGAAGCTTGTACCCCCGAACCTAATAGTAAAAAATGTAAATAATTCTTGTTTTATTGAAAATATGGTCCAGATTATGAATATGAATATATAAAAATAATTTTGATATTTTAATATCTTGAACTTTTTTTTCTCTAAAATACTTAATCTGTTCTAGCTAGGTTTTTTTTTTTTTATTTTCCTTGCTTTTACTCGAAATATCTTTGAAACTATAAAGATTAATATAACTAGTAATAGTAAGTGACAAATATGTACTAAGAAATTTAGTATCTAAATCTATATTTATTTTAAAGAAAAGCTTTTATAGTTTTTGAGTAATCGTCTTGTGAAGTTGAAAACGATTGAAAATTTTCTAATTTTCAAGTCTGGAGTGCTTATATCTAAAAAACTGAAAGTGTTAGCTCTGAACAATAAACAATGGGAACAATTTTCTAATGGGTTGAAAAGCTGTAATGTTTAAAATACTATGATTGCTGCAGCTCAATCTGTTTACTTACTCCTTGGGGAAGCATTGGTGTACAAGTAGGAGATATTTTGTTTTGCTTTTAAAAAACAAATAGAAAGTTAAATGAACTTGTTGATTTTAAAGATGTTTAATGATTGGTGATATTTGAGCAGAATAGATGGAAATATATGTATTCACGTACTTATTTATGTGTCCACAGGTAAGTTTATAAATTAACTTAAATATAAAATTTCGTCAGGTGTATTGTATAAGTTTAATTTATATACTGTAAAGCAAGTTAGTAAAACAATTGGATATTTTGAAGTGAAGTCTATGTTCGGAATTTTCAGATGAAACCGGGACGGAAACTAGCTATAAACTGTTAGTGAGTAACTTGATGTACTTTGAAAACCTGTAAACTAAACAAATGAGTCTGAAAACATTGAATAAACTAATTGAACTGTACTGGAGTTTTATTTTACTAAATGTTATTCATGCAAAATCATTTCGGATCCATCGAGCTGGAGCCACCACCGATTTTTTTTAATAGTATTTTTACTTTTCTTACATACATAGTATAATGTATAGTGTGACGAGTGATTAAAGAGCATGTTTCTAGCATCCCTGACTTTGAGTCAAATGTTTTTGAAGTGATGTCTTTGTTAGTGTGTATGTATGTTAGCATGTGTGTTCATGAGCTTGTGGAAGCAATATCTCACAAATGATGTTTGTTTGGACCAATAAGTTACTAAAAGTGTCTAATATGAATTTATGTGGTATTAATTCAATAAAAAAAAATATTGTGCTGTAGATTTTGTACACTAAGGTGGAGCAAAAATAAGGTCAAATTTTTTTTTCGTTTTCTGTTTAATGCTAGCAACAAAAAGTGACCATTTTATTATCTTATTAAAGATATATAATATTTTTTGCAATTTAAATATATCTTGATTCTTGAGGTTCCATGAACTGAATAAAGTTTGGATATTTAAAAAATAACATGCCTGACACCTACTTTGTCCACAAACATCTAAGACTGCCTTTGACATAAGTTCAATAGTTCTTTTTGCTAACTGCATATAACAGGGGAAACTCTAAATTCCACTGTTTCCGCTGTTTTTAAGCTTTTCTCTAAGCCTTCATCTGTTACTTTAGATAAAGATGGAGGCTAAAAAATGTCGCAATTCTCTGTCGATCAATAAGCTCTGTATAATCTCTAGCTTCAAAATTTAGAAGATGGATCTTGAGTACCTATATCTTGTTTTTTATGACATCTAGTGTCTGAAATTCTTTGCACAGCACTATTTTATATAAGCTGTCTTTTGTCAGCTAACATGTACAAAATCATATTTTCAGAATGTGCAAAATATCCATTTCTTTGCATTACCAGATTGATAATCTGTAAAAATTTAGGATCCATATATTTTGAGACATGGACCATAAACCACAAATTTAGGGATTTGTGGGTATTTGCATGATTCCTTTTAATGGTGAACCAAGCCAGTGCATATATTTTAACGATGTATGTCACCAAAGTTTTTAAATTCTCTGATAGCTTCTCAATGTTTACATACAGTCTTTGTAATCGATTCACGCATTTAAGCCATCAGAAATGAGCAAGTTTACCCGGATTTCTGTTTGAAAGATCATCAGATACTTTTTCGTTTATAAATCAGGGTTTGGTAGATCATTAAAAACTCCTTAAATTGGCATTTTATTTTTAACGGCCTTTAAAACTCCTTATTTTTGACAAAATCTTCCTTAAAACTCCTTAAAATTTTTGCCATTTCAATTCCAAAACTGATGGTCAGCACTGTGAGGAATATTATAGATTACCATTGTTTTTGTTTGTTTTTTAATTTCTGTTGCCTCAAAATCCGAACATCATTAGTGGGATCAAAGGTAGGAAAACAGATGCAAAACACCCCCTATTTAACTTCTGAATAAATAAAAATAAAGTAGACAAAGATTATTGATTAGTGTAGTGCACTCCCTTTTCTAGCAGATAAATTATTATATATATCTCTTTCTTTACAAAGGTAACATTTTGTTCAATTATTCCTTTGTATCTATTTGGGGTAAAAAGTTTTGTAAATTTGAACAGTTTAAGAATTTTTGCTCTAAAACCAATATTTCTGCATATAAATATTTGGACTAAGATTCTCTTACGTTCCTCATTAAGAAGAACAATACAATATTTTCACAAAGTGTTTAATGTTTATGTTGTGTCTCTCAAATCAAAATACAGAAGGGAAGCCAGTATCTTTAATTAGTGATCTCTGCTAAAAATTAATGGTATTAATGGGGTAAAGCATCTTAATAAAATTGAAATGTATATAAATATTTTTCAAATATAATGTTTATTTTTAAACATTTGCCTAATATTGCTATATCTTTTCATCTAATTCAATTTTTCTCTTAACATGTCAAATCCAATAACAAATGAATTTAAAAACAAGTCTAAGGTGATTCATTTTAAATATTATTATCAGGTTATTTTTATAGTGTACCAGTATAAATGAATAAATATTTTACTAAACTAAATAATTTTTCTTCTGCATACATGGTGAGATTGCATAGTTCATTTTGTATCATGGTGCATTACTGAGAGTCCACAAGAATCTTTTTTCATCCATCTTCATCCTTTAATTATGACACAGTAGGCAGATTAAACTTGCTTATTTTCATATTTTGGTTTATTTTAAAGAAATATTGTGCATAATTAACCAAATATTATGAGAGTTAATGATGGAAGTATGATGATTACCTGTGTTCCCGCATAGTAGTTGGATACGCGATTGACAGCTACTCAATGAACTATACTGTTAGTTGTGACTTGTATGCATAGCTGAGGCTTGCCTTCGACAGCTCCTTCATAAATTGCACCGTTAGCTGTGATTTGCTCACGTAGCGGAGGTGTGCGATCGGTGTGCGACCGTTGGTCATGACTTGCTCATGTAGCTGAGGTGTGCGATATACATCTACTTTATGAATTGCACTGTCAGGCATGATTTGTGTGCATAGCTGAAGTGCATGATCGACAGCTACTTCATCAACTGCACCGTTAGCCATGACCTGCACACGTAGCTGAGGCGTTGTGCGATCGATATCTACTCTATGAATTGTACCTTTAGCCGTGATTTTCCAGCATAGCTAAGGTGTGCGATCGACATTTCATGAACTGCACCGTTAGCCATGACTTGCACACATAGATGAGGTATGTGATCTACACTTCATGAACTGCACCCATAGCCGTGACTTGCATCCTGGAAGCGCATGATCGACAGCTACTGCAAGAAAGCTATTGCAAATTTAAAGCTTTTTTCAAAAAAGCGACGTGGCTGGTCACCGAAGGTGGCAATTAAATAGTATGAAGGAAATAAGTTATCCTATATTTCATCAAGGCTACTACAAAGCTCTACTCTAGATACAACTCTTTCCCTTCAATCATCCTGTGTTTTAACAGAGTCAACATAAGCACATACATGTTCCTGCAAATGACAGCTCAAAAGAACCCTAATCCAGAAAGATATATTTTTAACTATTGGTTTTAGAGCAAAAATGCTTACAAAGTACAAATCTTTAGAATTTTTTGTCTCAAGTGCATGGAATAATTTGACAAAATCTTAAGTTGGAAAAAAAAGAATAACATCTGCTTAAAAGTGTTATCTATTGAAAGACTGAATGTGTTTATTTAGCATTCTTCACATTTCTGCTCTTTCATTTTTTTTTTAATGGGAGTGTGGTGGCCGGTAAATTGTTTCATTTAATCACCAAACTGCGTTGTTTAATCGACCTGTGGCGATTACTTATTTTCAGGTCTATTCCTGTGCATTAAATATTTGTAGCAAAAGGACTTTAAATTCCCATTAACTTAATATTTTAAAAATGGGGAACTTTATTTTATGAATTTTAATGGTGATGCTTACAAAAATATTGAGTACATGTTTTCAAAGTATTTATGAAGCAGAAACTGAGGTGATTGTCAAGCACTGTGTTCAATTATATTAATAGCAATACGTAATAATAAAGACCTTTAAAATATGGAATTTGAAAAAATTGCATTGGTTTTATATTTTAAAAGCTATAATGCCCCTTTTAAACTATTATATTAAAAAAAAAAAACCCAGAAAGTTTAGTATAATTGAAAAGTTTCCAAATTTCATTACAGAGTGGTTTATTTAAACCTGATTCTAAATACATATATATGCTTCACATAAAGAAAAATAATTAATATCTATTTCTGGTAGGTCTTATATGCTTTTTGATGGTGGTCATTTGACAGTAAAATTTGTAAATCAGAGAAAAATTTTCAGAAACCTAATTTTTATTAATGAAGTCTATCTTTAACACTCATGCAGAACCTAAAACTATTTCCTAATTTCAAAAATGTTTATATTTTTGAATTTATGATTTTATAATCAAAGTGTTTTAATATCAAAGTATTTTAATAATTAAAGAAATATTAACATTTTTGAAACTATTTCCTAATTTCAAAAATGTTTATATTTTTGAATTTATGATTTTATAATCAAAGTGTTTTAATATCAAAGTATTTTATAATCAAAGTGTTTTAATATCAAAGTATTTTAATAATTAAAGAAATATTAACATTTTTGAAACTATTTCCTAATTTCAAAAATGTTTATATTTTTGAATTTATGATTTTATAATCAAAGTGTTTTAATATCAAAGTATTTTATAATCAAAGTGTTTTAATATCAAAGGGTTTTAATATCAATGAATTTATAATCAAAGTGTTTTTTATAATCAAAGTGTATGATTTTATAATCAAAGTGCCTTTTATAAGGCACTTTTTGCACCCTAGTGAAAGGGATTCAGAATTTTTTTTTTCACTCTAACCTTTTGTGCACCATTGTTTCATTGTGAAAGATGTAATGTCATTGGATTATGTAGGGAAAGTCAAGTACTCTCCACATAAGATAGGTTTTTTAGACCATATTCAGGTTTTTTACTATATATTCTGCAAGTGATTTAATTTAGATGCTTGATTAAATATATATGAAACATCTATATATTTTTGGAACAGATACTTGAAAATAATGATAGGTCTAATCCTAATGTGGAATTTATTTTATTTTAAACATTCAAAAGTTTGTGAAGTTTATTTACTGTTATTATTATTTGTTTTTGTTACTGGTCGATTGTTAAGGAATTTTGTGAAGGGTCCCAAAACAGATCTCCTACAGGACAGAATTAGTTCCTGAAAACTTTAAGTTATGCTAACTGCTGGAGGGGAGGGGGGGGGGTAGCTTTCAGTTTCTGGAGCTGCAAGTGAATGCTTAATTTAGAGTTTAAGTAAATCCAACCCTGAACATTTTTGCATGTGTATATGCTTGTAAAAATTCTACAAAAAATGCTCATTATGTACCAACTTATAAGTCATTTTATAATGAATTCTATGAAGTTTACATGGCAGCAGTGTAAGCTATATAAATTTAATTACTAATTTTATGTATATATTTCTATTTTACCATAGGAGTGGAGTCTTAGAAACTCGTCTGCCTCAAAATCATTTGCTATGATTTTGTGTGATACCTTTTCAGAAAAAAGTGAAATTGGTGAACGCCAGACAACACTTGGCCCTAAAGGTATGTTTATTCAATAAAAATTAAATTCTACATTGTTCATGCTTAATAAGTTATTTTTCTAAATAGCTTTTGTTGCTTTTGCACCATATAGTAGAAAGTAGTGTGACAGACATCACAGATCAATTTTTAACCTCTGCAGAAAAATTTTCAGCCTACCACTTATAAAAAGTTTATCTGCGGTAGAAATGTCCGTCTGGGAAACATTGCTGCAACTCTGTTGTGCTTTTTTAGGTCTGGAAGTGTTTGGGGGTGGGGGGGAGGTATTTTCCATTGTTAAAACTGGTCATTAGTTTTGGGGACATACCCACAATTCATTGCCAGTTATAGTTTTTAAAATGCTTTCACCATTTTCGTCATACTCAAAGTCAGCGACAGCTGAAACTCTGGCCTTTTGCTTATCTGAGAGCAAATTTGGCTGAGACATGTCTCATACTCAATAAATCGTTTGTAAGAATTAACTGAACTGAAACTAATTTTGAAGTCTTTAAATGAATAGCGATTCAGTGATTTTCTCACACAGTTGTGCTCACAAGTTCAACATTGTTTTTACTTTTACTGGTTGATGGCTTCCCTGAATGTGCACCAATATGAACACTATCCCGACCAGCTTTAAAATACTTATAGCACTCATAAACTTGTGCATCACTCATGCAATCTTCTCCACAGATTTTCTATAACTTTTAAGTATGTGTCTTTGCAAGTTTCTGTTTTTGACAAACTCTAATGCAAATTCCCTGATCAGTTTTGAGAGTAAAAAACTACTGTGAGAAAATCACTAGAGCAGGGAAACATGATTTACTACACATGTGTGGTATTTTCCACTGTCAATCTGTGCAAAACTAGTTCCTTCTGTATCATGCAATTCTAAATTTAGACTTCATAACATATTAAATTATAAATACAAAAAAGTAAAAATAAGTTAATAAAAATTTGTGAGCACTTATTTGTTGTTTTAGAAAAAGTTAAATTATGTTGATAATCAGTTAGGGGGATATATTCTCCTGTTTTTGAACTTCAACTTTTTCCATCTTGTTTTTCCTCTTAAAAATGCTATTAAAATGTGCTGTTTTTACTTTCCCTAAACTTATTTTATTTTTTATTACAGTATAATACTATAATGTATAGGAAAAGTATTGTCACAAAGTCAAAAATTTGAATTCAAGTTTTCAATGAAAGAGCATGTTTCTAGTATCCTTGAATTCGAATTGAACATTTTTGAGGTTATGTGTGTATGTTCATGAGTGGGAATGTGATATTTCATGAATTAATAGAGCATTTCGAATAAAATTTGGTGCAAATATTACAATTGGTGAATAATGGAACTCTATTGATTTTAAACATAATTGAATATTCAGAAGACCCCCCAGATTTATGGTTGAAATTAAAAAAAAAAAAATCAGAATTTTTAATAATTTATATAATAAAAGGCAATGTATGTCTGTCTTATACACTATAAGCTCAGTGACTGCATGTCGCAGAGCTACGAAATTTGACAATCGGAGACCCGGGGGTGGGGTGGGGTGGGGTGGGGTGGGGGGAAGGTGACACGTGAAAACCGATTTTTAAAATTTCTATTTTTTTTTGTTGTTGTTGTTATTTAATGTTTTATGTGATTTCGACTGTTTTCCCCCCTTTTTTCTCCACCATTCAGACGTCGTAGAAAAAACAAATCACACGATCGGAAAGAGCAGACAATTGCGAGTAAAAATATATCAATTTCAAATCTCAGGGACAAATTCTAATATTTTTTAAAGATTTTAAAACAAAAGTCACTTTTGGCTAAATAAAACCCGAACTTTCGTTTTCAAATCCTCGTGTTGGGAAAAGTACGAACAATTTCGACTAATAACTTACATTTGTAGAAAGCTCAAAGATCAGGTTTTCTTACAAGCCCAATTTGGTCAAGAAAAAAGAAAAAGTAGCCGCACGATCCGAATTTTAAGAAAGTAATGATTTTCAATTTCTCGGCCAAACCGCAAAAGAAGGGATCGATTTTTCAGCCACATGCGAGCACAGACGCACAGTGTTTCTATGGCGGAGGGGAGGTGGGCGAGGTTATGACATCACGGTTCTGATGAGGTTGCGTCAGATACGCCTAGCGAAATTGAATGGAACATTCGATATTTGTGCCTGCCAAATAATGAATGTATGCCATTAAACTAAAACAAACCATCTATTTTATTTGAATAAATTATTATTCATCTGTTAGAAACCGTAACACAATTATTGAAATAAATTTGGGGCTATTGTGCATCTACCAGATGCTTTAGCGGCTGTCGATAATAGCTGCCGATTTCACTGCAGGGGAAATACTTGAGTGAATCCATGTTGCACTGATAGTACTTTATGTATGCTTTATTAATTAACAAGGCAGACTTCAAGGTATATGGAACCTTTCTTCATTCCCTTTCGGCATTTTGATTATTCTAGTTATAAGCGGAAAGTGTTGAATAGTACATTTCCACCTGAATGGAATCGTACTTGGCACCAAAATATGTGATTTCATTCCTTTTCTTGGCTGACACTTTTTATTACATGGAATATTTTACAATGCAGTTGTTTTTGTTTAGAATTTGCATATGGCAGATGCTATCAATATTCATAATTGTCGAGTTGTAGAAAATATAAGTTAATTGGGTACTTCAAAATAGTTTTACATGTTGTCTTTCAAAAAGAACCAAATGCCTAATTCAATGTTTGAAACATTGTGCAGTAGATCTTATACATAGTTTTTTCATTGGGAAAGTAGTAAATTCATTACATTATGTAGACATTTGATGTACTGTCCACATGAGATTTTTTAATCCGTGCTGAGTCAGCAGAAAAGGAATTTGCCCATGTGAATCTATGTAGCCTGTTAGACTTTATTTTATCGATCAAATTTTTTTCTTTTAAGGTAAGTAGATTAGATAGGGACCTAGTTTAAAATTCCTGATGGATACTGTGATTTCAGAAATTTCTATATTCTCATTTTGTCTATTTTGTAGGGTTCATAGCTCTTTTTTTTAATTTTTAGGGGTTTGTCACTACTTTTTTTAGAGCTTTATCACTCTGAATTCTTCCTATTTTTTGGATTTAACCTTCCTATTTTCTTTACAATTTTTTGGAAAATTTAATTGCTGTCCTTGCTTTTTTGACTTGGTTTTGCGAATCCGATTTTCAGTTAAGTATTCTGCTTTTTTCATACTCCTTAAAGAAATTATAGTGGCTTCCATACTCATGCAGCATATCACACTATTGAGCGTAATTAATGCAAATTTCTTTAGATAAAATTGTCTTTATAGCATTCATGGAATGCAAATTCAATCCATTAAAATTTTGTTGCCATGCATTGAATGTCACATTTATTTTATCAGTTCCCAAAATAATGTCAGTTAGCTTTAGCCAAAATCCAAAGAAGAAAAAAATTAGCAACTAATAAACCATGATTTAAGACGACTTTTGTTCTGCCTGACTTCTTCAAATACCAAAACCAAACTATAGTAGCAAACTTAGCTTATTATGAGAGTCTGACTTTTATATTTTCTACTGATCTCTGGGAAAATACTCTCTAGATTTTTTAAAGGTTTCAAATGAAATTCTTTATTAGATTATTTATTAGATTATTTTAAATTAAAATCTTGAATTTGATGAAAATAAGTATATTCAATCAAAAATTCTGGCATGTTCATCCAAAAACTTTTATTTTATTTATGGGTTTTTAATGTATTTCATTGTTAATTTAATTTGTGAATGATTGTTTAGAAATATTGTGGAAATTTGCATTTATACATAAGTCTGACCTTTTTGTTTTAATGTAAAAATTTCTAATTTTATCTGTTTTTTTATTACTTATATTTCCGTTTATTTTACTTTTATACAGAAACATTATTTTTCAAGCATATTAATAATGAAATGAAGGTATATTTTCTGAACAACACTATTAAAACTTTATTTTTTAGTTAGGTATTAAAATGATTTGTCTCATTTTGGTGAGCATAAATTATAATTTGATATATTTGCATGTATAATTTTAATTAAAAATTAATATCATTTTTGAAAGGACTCGTAGTAATTGCCAAAAGACCAAAGTCTTTTTTAATCATATGTGTTTCAGGAATCAGGCTGTAATATTATATGGAACCTTACTGTCTGCAAATTTCAGATTTTTATCAGGTTCTCCATCAGAAATATTTGACCCCAAATATAGTAGGAAAAAAAATGTTCATTTTAAAGTACCCATAGTAAAAGAGTGCATCATGTCTTCAAAAAATAGTGTGATAAGTCACTGGGTGGGCATAGAGTAAGTACTAATGCATAGGTATTTGTAAAAAAAAAAAAAAAAAAAATGTCAGACTTGAGATTTTTCTCTTTCCCATAATAATTATGCCTTAAAAAATATTTCTTTTAACAAATGCAAGAGTAATTTTCACACCTGAAATATGGTCATAAGAAAACAATCTTGACATCTTGTGCATAGTCAGGTTTTTAGCTTAAGTTCTGTATAAGACAATGGATTTTGAACCATGATTTTAAGATGTAAAGAAACGGATATAGTTGTTTGTGTAAAGGTTAAAAATGGTTATATGCCATGACACAAATATAGCCATTATCTCTAAATAAAAAAAGTGACAAAAATGAAATACTGATGGTTTTGAAATTTAGACACTCAGGGATGATCACACACATAATTAACAAGAAAGATCAATCATGCATAAAGCATTATGAAACACTTTCCAACTTCAATGCAATTTTATTTAAACATCTCTAAAATGCGATACATTCCTCAATAATATTTTTAAAATTATCACAATACTACATTAATTTATTATATATGAAAACTTAAAACTTCATTGAAAAAAATGAACTTCATTCAAATGACGCATTGAAATATAAATTGCCTGATTTAAACATCTCTAAAATGCGATACATTCTTCGGTAATATTTTTAAAATTATCATAATACTACAATAATTTATTATATTTGAAAACTTCATCGAAAACAAATGAAATTTATTCAAATAACGTTATCGAAATATAACATGCCTGGCACAGTCTATAAAAGCAGCATTTCATTCATAAGCTAAACTTTTTTCCATTCATTTCTTTCATCATAATACTATAATAATTTATTTTATTTAAAAACTTAAGACTATGGAGGTATAAGTAATTAAACTCTATGCTTAAAATTTCGTTAAAAAAATCGTCTGCTTCTCTGTTGTTGTTGTTGAGACCCAGACCGTCTGACCTACCAGAAAGGTGTAGAAAGCCCAGAACACGCGACCAACCCGAAGGCTTATTGTAGATGTTTGTGTGGCCGGTACCAGAAAGGTGTAAGGTAACTGTTTGGATGGCCGGGAAGTGTCACCCAATTTAGACAGGAACCCAGTGGGAGAGGAATCCACAGCGACCGTACCCTCCTTCCCCTACCACTAACCTCTCGGAAGGACTTGCAGACCCACATGTTTAACATGATTGTACTCCGCGTAAACACGGCAGCAGTTTTGGCAGTGGCGGGAATTGAACCCGGACCTACCGAGTGTAACTTCCATGTGCTAACCACTGGACTACCGCGCCCGTCTGTTTCTCTGTGTAAAATAAATGAATATTTCATTCATATCAGCTATATTGCAGACTCCATGGGCTAAATAATTTTGCGTTAAGGAAATGCAGCAATTCTTATGCAACTCATTCTACATCTTGTGGTATTTACATTCTTCATAAGTGAAAATTAGGCTTCGTTGTAGAAATGATCAAAGTTGGATGATCATTTAACTCAAATATATTATAATTGCATTGTTTCAGTATGTAGATGCACAGAATTTAAGCAAAAGTAAAGTGCTTTTTGGACATATGCAGCACTAAATATGAATTAAAAAGAACTTTAAAATTCACTATTTTGATACAAGATGGATGCCATATTTTATTTTGAAGTGGGTCACGTAATCTCTTCATATAATGGTTACGTGATCGCTTCATGTAAAAGGTGTAATTATTATTTTAATTTTTATTTAAAAACCTACTGAATATATTTTGCTGACATTTTTTTTATATATTTTATGAGATAATTTGAATATTTCCTAAAACTTTTGAAGCAATTTGTGAATTTTATATTCGCTTAAAAAATGTTTAAAAAATAGGTCCCATAGGGTTCAATGTATTTCATTTTCTCAATCCGGGTTCAATCCAAAACTAATTGAGTGATATTATTGATTTATATTCCCATAGGTCCCACAGACTGTCTGAACAGCATACTAAAATTTCATTTTGATAAAGTCATTTTTATGGCAGTTATTGTGCTAACGGACAGACAGACAAACAGACAGAATGAACAAAGTCATAAATACTTTTCAACTATGTTGTAAAGTGTTAAAAATAGTTGAGCAATCAATTAAATTATTTCTGGACCACTTGTAATGGATTGACCCATAATTGAGGAATTGCAGACTGCCTTTGTCAATTGAAATCTTTTATTATACACTTCAAAAATTAAGGAAAATCAAAATTTCCTTAGTTTAATATTGATACATGTGGATGTTGTCTCACAGATGCCATTATTGGTTATAGTTCATATTCTAACATTCAATATTAAGTCTGAAATTAGAAAAAAAGAATAATAATTGCTAATTTAAAATTTCTATATTTTGTCATTTAATACATTTGTAAGTTCTATGATATTTGAAATATTTCATTTCTAGAAATGGCTCAAGCCCAAGCTGCTACACTAATGAAGGAGCTGAGCCGGAAAAGTGCGAACCAGCAAGCTGGGTATTGCAATATATGGATTTCATTTGCTGAAATTTACAATGAAAATGTGTATGATTTGCTGCAACCTAATATAAATCAAAGAACCAAATTGAACTTGGGTGAAGATAAAAATGGAGATGTGTATGTTAAAGGTAAAATTAGAATTTTATATTTTTCATTGAGTAATACCTCTTTATGATTCAAAGTTCCCATGGTTTATAAAATGTCCTTAACTTGTGTTTTTATTTTTGAGGTATTTAATTTTTCTTTAAATTTAATACTTTCTTAGTTTTGTCTGTCAGAAATTTGGAAAGTATAATAACAATTGTGTTTTATTGATATATTACTTTAGGAATATTGTATTTTTATCTTCAAGCAGATTAATTTATGTAATAATTAAAGTTCAAGACAAAATTGCATGGTACTTTAAAAAGTTCCACTTTGGAGCAGATTTGAGTTTTGTAGAGATTTCTTTAGAGCATAATATTGTAAAGTCATTTTACTTTAAGCACATCAAATTTTAGAGAAAACTTTCATTTTAATTTTAAAAATATTGTATATGATGAGTGAGAATAATATTTCTTATACTGAGCATTTCAGAAACTACATTCTAACAGATGCTTTAAATCCTTTAAAATTAAGGAAAAATTACATACATTTTTGTATGAGGCTTGTGGTATGCGGCTTTCAAAAACTGTAATGTCTGTACTTTTGGTAGACCACAGTGACTCACAGCTTTTAATTACAGTAGAATGGAAAATTTAACTTGGTAGTCCCCATAATTTGGCTCTATATTTAAACCTGTTCAACCACATAACTGTGTGTATAATTGTGTATATAAATATATTTTTTAACCTCCATCTTTAAATACACCCTAATTAAATGTATGATTCTATACCATTTTATAATAAAAGTTGCCTGTTACTGTTAAAAGATTGACAACCCTTAGTCTTAATCCATAAAATGATACTTTAATGTTTAAATTATATTACAAAGTCTTGTATATTTGCTTTATACTGTTAAATAAAAATGTTTCTTTAGAATCGTTATAGCTTAAGTATGTTATAATAAAAAATTTTCGCAGTTTCTGCTCTGTTTTATCCACAGTTATTTTCACTTCCACAGATTTATAATTTTATTACTGTTTATTCTTTTTCGAGAATCTTCTTAAAATTTAAATGTGTTCCCTCTAAAATTGTATGCACAGACCTAGATAATTCTGGCTTAAAATTTATTATTATGAAACTGAATGTACATTTTTCTATTCTTTAAAATTAATTTAATTAAATGAAAATGAAATCCATTTTATAAATTACTTTTTTTTTCATTAATTTTAGGTCTTCAAGAAGTATGTGTTTCGGACTGTTATGAAGCTTTAAAACTCCTGAATTTAGGGCAAAAAAATCTAAAAATAGCCTCTACAAAATTAAATTACCAGTCTAGTAGAAGGTATTGTAATAATTGCTTTTAATTTCTTCATTTATCCATGCCTATATTTCATGTATATTTTTTTCAAAATGTCAAAATAAGATTTTATCTTCCTGAAAATTTGTTTTGGTAAATTAGTGTTATATAAACTTGCTAGAATGTGTATTATATTTTGTTAAAAAGATAAAAATAATACAGAGTTTTTTTTTTTTCCCTTTCAGTCACTGCATATTTTCAATCAAAGTAGTTAGGATTCCAGATCCTGAAAATATAACTCATGCTAAAGTCAACAGGTTTGTATTATGAAATCATTTTATTCCTGCAAATTTTATTTCCTTGTTGTGCTTACAACGTGTTTTATTAACACTTTACAACAAAGTTGAAAAGTGTTTATGACTTTGTTCATTCTGTCTGTCTGTCTGTCCGTTAGCACGATAACTGCCGTAAAAATGACTTAATCAAAATGAAATTTTAGTATGTTGTTCAGACGGTCTGTAGAACCTATGGGAATATAAATGAATAATATCACCCAATTAGTTTTGGATTGAACCCGGGTCGAAAAAATGAAATACATTGAGCCCTATGGGACCTAATTTTTCAAACATTTTTTAAGCGGATTTAAAATTCACAAATTGCTTCGAAAATTTTAGGTAATATAACTATTGCATATCTAACTTATATCATTAACTTCTATCTAACTTATATCATTAACTTCTATCTAACATATAACTATTGCATATCTAACTTATATGTTCTTACACATTTGTCGAGCTACTTTATATACTATATGTCTTTTATTCCTTTGATACAACAAACAAAACAAACAAAATTCTAACAATCTGGTGTACAACAAACAAAATTCTTGAAAAAAATCACTTCTACTTATCTTGACTCAAAAGAGTCTTGACCACTTCCTTCCTGTACCTCTATGTCAATGCTAATAGAACACACAGGACAAAATAAAAACTTGGCTGGACATGATCTTGACAATTTCACTCCTTTTTTAACACTTTACAGCAAAGTTGAAAAGTGTTTATGACTTTGTTCATTCTGTCTGTCTGTCTGTCCGTTAGCACGATAACTGCCGCAAAAATGACTTAATCAAAATGAAATTTTAGTATGTTGTTCAGACGGTCTGTAGGACCTATGGGAATATAAATGAATAATATCACCCAATTAGTTTTGGATTGAACCCAGGTTGAAAAAATGAAATACATTGAACCTTATGGGGGCCTAATTTTTCAGACAATTTTTAAGAGGATTTAAAATTCACAAATTGCTTCGAAAATTTTAAATAATATTCAAATTGTTCCATAAAATATATAAAAAAAAATTCAGCGAAATATATTCAGTAGTTTTTTAAATAAAAATTAAAATAATAATTACACCTTTTATATGAAACGATCACATGACCCACTTCAAAATGATATATGGCATCCATCTTGTTTCAAAATCGTGATTTTTTTAAGTTCTTTTTAATTCATATTGAGTGTTGTATCCGTCCTAAAACTACTTTATTTTTGCTTAAATTCTGTGCATCTACATACTGAAACAACGCAATGACAATATATTTGAGTTTAAATGCTCATCTAAATTTGATTATTTCTGCAACTAAGCCTATTTTTCACCTATGTAAAATGTAAACAGCAAAATATATAATGAGTTGTATTATAATTCCTGTATTTTTTTAACACAAAATAATTTAGTCCATGGAGTCTGCATGGCTGATATGAATGAAATATTAATTGATTTCATAAAGAGAAGGACGTTTTTTTCGATGAAGTTTCAAGCATAGAGTTTAATTTTTTGTAGCTCCATGGTCTTAAACAAAATGTTTAAATAAAATAAATTATTATAGTATTGTGATGAATGAAATCCTATTTTTATAGAGAGATCCAGGCGTGTTATTTTTTCTATGACGTCATTTGAATTAATTTCTGTTGTTTTCGATAAAGTTTTCAAATATAATAAATTATCGTAGTATTATGATAATTCTAAAACTATTACCGAGGAATGTATATAACATTTTAGAGATGTTTAAACCAGGCAATTTATATTTCAATGCCGTCATTTGAATGAAGTTCATTTTTTTCGATGAAGGTTTAAGTTTTCAAATATAATAAATTAATGCAGTATTGTGATAAGTTTCAAAATATTACCGAGGAATGTATTGCATTTTAGACTTGTTTAAATAAAATTGCATTGAAGTTGGAAAGTGTTTCATAATCAATGCTTTAAGCATGATTGATCTTTCTTGTTATTAAGTATTATAAGATTTTAATTGCATTTCAGGGGTAGAATTTCGAGAAAATAGTCACTTGTCTTGTGGAAAAGTGACAACTGATTCAGTGGTCCACACTAAATAGTACTAGTCCCACAATTTTTGTACCATGTTATTTCTAAAGTTAACACCTCAATAGTATAACAAAATTCCCCAATTATTTAAGATAAGATTTTGATAATTTTTAATCTTAAAAAACACAAATGAAACTACAGTGAAACCCGTATATGGCAGCTACTTACAAACATTGCGAAAATAACCACTGAATTCCATGGTTGCGGAATACAGATATACTGTAAAGAAACTGAAACAATCTATTTAATATTGCTGCATCTAATTAAACATATAATAGCTCATTTAAATTAAAAAAGAATATCTATCTAGCCTTATTTAACAATTTTTTACTGTACTGTCACTTGTTAAAACATGATCGGAAAAGCATGGTTTCTTAATCCACTATCGCCTTGTTCTTCATGACTGGCCATGTTGTGAAAGTCTTTCTTGCATATGGATTATTTATTTTTTATTTATCATGATTCAAATTATGAATTATGAATATTTAAATCAATTAAAAAATTTCATAAGCTTAAAATAGAGGGGGTAGTTTTGCGCATCATTGTTATTTTTATGCAGCACGATTTGATTTTGTTTGCACGTCCATGTATGCTATCAGGAAGCCTGTTAGATTATATTGCGCTTCTCTATAGAAAAGAAAAATTTGCATAATTTTTCATCCAAAAAACTTACTGGTCCGGAGGACCAGTGAAATTGCAATCTTACTAGTCAGATTGTGAATTCAGTGGTCTCGGATCAGTGCGCCTTAGCTAAATTCAAACACTGCATTGTCACTTAAATGTGAAATTTTATCAAGTATAATTTTTACGATGAACTTTGAACACAAACAAATCCAGGTGCTTTTTAAATTCTATTTAGCGCACTAGATCATTAACCCTTTGCGGATGATGGCATTATGGAACTCCCGTATCCCGAAGAATAAAGCATTTCACTTCCAAACTGTGATTCCTCCTGATGATTTTACAATTTCATTGCCTTCTATCCATTGTTGTTTATTCTCTTTTTCTTAAATTGTTTTAATTCATATTGATTTGTTTTCTGTTTACCCTGAGTTTCATTTTACTGACTTGCTTTTCATAGAATTCTTAATCTAGTAATCAATAGGATTCTTTTGATTAGTTTTGGGTGCTATACATATCTCTTCAAGTTGAATTTTCACTCTTATAGTTAACTATGTAATTATTTTTAAGTACCTTTTTATTTTAATTTAATTAATTTTAAACCCCTTTTTATTTAAACTTTGATTATTCATTCCCTTGAATCAAATTCTGTTATCGATATATTTCATTGAATGTTCATTGAAATCTGGCATCTTTCCAATTTGCTCAGTGAGTTGCTTTTCAATCGTCCAATGGATAATCGGTAATTTATATTAATCTATATATTGATTTTCCCCAGAAATTGCCAAGGTGTATTTTGTCTTTAGATGGGGCTTGAGAAAGGCTCAAGGCAAATAGCTAATTTCCAATTTTGTCTATCTGAGTCTTGGTACTATCCCATTAACCCTATTGCTGTTGTTTTCTGATATGTGTTTCTATATGTAATTATCCATTTTTATTTGTTGCTGCTTTGCGCATGATAATCTAAAATCGATGTGGACATGGATACTTTTATTTAAGCATTTAAACTTTTTAGGGTGCTGGGGAAAACATGAAGAATTCACAAGATATGAGAAAATCAGATATGGAGGGGAGGTCTGTGATACATGTCTGAAGGAGGTCGCAATTTCTATAGGCGGCCCCGGCTGCAAGATAAAAATTTGATGGCATGTTTTACAGTTCACAAATCAGATAGATGATAGAACGAGCCTTTCCCTGCCCTGCATTCTCTTTTGAAATACTCCCCTTATTCCAATTATTATCACTTAATCATATCTATGAGCATTGTGTTTCTTTCATACCACCTCTTTACTCCCAATACATCATGGAGCAATATAGGCACAGAGCTATTGCTTACGGCTAGGAGAACCCCATTCATTCTAAAAATAGATTAGTAGGTAGCTGCCGAGATCTCCTTTAAGAGGGCAATTAGTTCTTTCGCATTTTCTAAGAAGGGTGATTTTTTTTTAAGTTCTTGTTCTTACTTATAGTGTTAAAAGGTTCCAGTTATATTTCGCAGTTTATGGGCAAATGGTTGGATAATCAAGTGCCTGCCCAATAAAAAAAATTATAAATAAAAAGTTCATGCTAATGTCTAGATTTTAGATAATTCCGGATTTAGGACGTTATACAAATGAAATCCTTTTTATGCCTAGTTCTTTTCCACGTGTTTGGTTTTAATGCTTGATTATTTTCTGTTTTACAATATTCGATATCTTGCCAGTGATATATGTTGATTACATTTAGCTTGATGACTGGATATATGCATTTTATTCTCTTCTTCTTGATTAATGAATCTCTATTTTTTACATCTTTTTACATAGTTATTTTATATTTTAAGTTATGGTTATATGATTTACAACTTATCTCTAATCTGTCATTGGAATTTCATATAATATTTTTATTATATATATAAGTATAATTTTTGATAATCTAATATATATGTGTGTATAAGAGAAAATTTTTAACACATAATATTGCGGCAAGTTATGAATAAAATATTTCACCCCAAACCCAAAGTTTTTATATTTACTTTTTTTTTCCAGCTTGAAGTCTTTAAAATCTTTTTGGCGGGAGCAGTCAAAATTTCTGCCCCCAACCTGTGCCTACAGTGCAAGTAAAAATTCCAGGTTGTCTTGGGTATTCTGATTTGTTACGGAGGAGGGATTACAGATTAATTACTCCCACAGGGTTTGTCACTTGAAGATTAGCATGCTCTTTGTATGCACAACAGTGTATACTCAGGTCTTGCTTCATTCTGATTGGTTGAAAAAGGCTGAAATCTGAAATTTTATTATATATAATAGGATATTCCATGGATTTTTGTATTTAAAGAAATTCTTATTAATAAATGCATTTAAGATATTGACCTGATTGAAATTATCTTTTGCAGATTATCATTTTGTGATTTAGCTGGTTCTGAGCGTGCTGCCAAATCCCAGACTACTGGAATTCGTCTGAAAGAAGCTGGATGCATCAATACTTCATTACTTGTGTTAGGCAGATGCCTAGAACAATTACGTTTGAACCCAACATTAAAGTATGAAAATTCTTTAACATGATTATATTTTGATTATTTTTTTACAGTTGATCATGTGTAATTTAAGTATAAGCATGGAATTATTTTCCTTGAAAATTTCAATCACATTTATAGAGTTTTTTTAATTCAAATTTTTAGAGAAAATTTTAGGTAATTTAAAGTGAAATACCTTATCTTTTTCAAAATGTAGCTTGAAAACATCCAAATATAAAAATTGATTTTGAATTTCTAATTTTTCATTTGTACATTATCACTTCATAGTAGATAGTAAGGTGACAGGCAATGTAGTTTTAATCTTTTCAGACAAATTTTTCTGCTGAGGATTTAAAAAAAAAATTGTCAAACTATATACACTGCTATGAGTCAGAGATAACTTATAAACTAGTTAATGGAATGATCTCACTGACACATTGTCGAGAGCACCACAAAATATTGAAGAGTTTCCTATACCTGGGGAGGATTCTTTAGTAATAAATTTGTCGAAAACATTACCAATCTCAGATGTAAAGTTACAAAAAATGCACTAAGCTGATAAAAGGGATCCTGTCATGATCGAGTTAGAAAGGTTAATTAGATCTGGCTGGTTAAAAAAATATATGTACCTGAATGTAAGCACCATGATGTAACAGGCCTGTAATAAGGCCCTGTTACGCTCTGTATGCTAGTATGCTGTAATAAAGCATTGTTTGTTTTCTGTTATGCTCTCTATGCTAGTGTGCTATTTATGTATCACACTGGGTATTCTTCCTTGCTGCATCATATACTTGATATTAATCAGGAAGATGCATTGTGTACTATTTGTACAACTTTGCAAGTGTTTTAGCAATAGTCTGTGTCTTTTTAGACACAACTTTTTTTTTGTGTTTATGGTAATTATAAAATAAACCGATTTCATTACTGTTATTTATTATTGAGTGTGGCTACTTTCAGAGATAAAAAGATGGTTCCATTCCGTGAGAGCAAGTTGACACGTTTGTTTTCCGGATTCTTGACTGGGAAGGGAAAAGCTGTTATGATTACAAATGCCAGTCCGTCTGAATTAACATTTGATGAAACATTACATGCTCTAAGATTCTCTGCATTAGCTAAGGAGGTAATTTAAACTACATGTTCATTTAATACTAATGTAATATAACTTGTTTATACTTATAACCAGTTTTTTAATCTCTATTTCTTTTATAGGATATATGGGGGGGGGGGGGGGGGGGCTGTTATTTGTATTTAATTTATAAGGCTCAAAGTAAGATTTTAAAATTGGCAACAAATACTCTATAAGCTTTTGTAAGTTAGTGGCAAAACCTATTAAGCTTACAACAATCTTGGTCTTTTTTAAGATTTTTAAATTTCAGTTGCAAATTGTTTGCTAAACTTATACAGCTTTTAAATGTCTTTTATTTTTAGAATTGTTATCAGAATTGCATGTTTTAATTATTGTGATTTCTTCGAAGTAAATATTGCTATTATTACTCCCGGGTTTTACATATGCTTTTACCAGTTCAGGTTAATTGCAACAAAACTTGTATTTTAGTTTTTTACAAATATCTCAAGTTATAAATTCTCGCAGCAAAGCCTGCAGTGAGAACCATTGATTGTTGCTGCGGTTTTAAGAAGCTCATGGCATTTGTTACTGTGGCTGTGATTTATTTCGAGCTCTGATTAATGCTAACAACATTCTTAGAAATCGCTTTTTGAAGTGCTTATATTTTTGCACTATTTTAATGATAAACTATAACAGCATTGTTCCATTTTTAATGTATTTATCTTTGGCATACATCCCCTCAGTTTGTCTATTTGGATCTTAATATTTTATATTATCTCAAAATCACAAATAAATGATAAGGAATGGCATAATACAATCAGCACTGTAAATCCAACTTATCTTAATGTGGAGCAGTTTCATTATCAGAAAAATATTCAAACTGTAACACACAACTAAATCCACCGGTCGTCCAAATTGTTACTCAAGTCCTCTGGACGAGTCGGACGGCCTGGGGTTTCCACACAACTAAATCCAAATACCGATAGACTGCATACAAATTTGAAAGTATGAATCTTTCAAATGATGCACTTTCTGATCAATATCTGCTTCCAATTTATCACATAAGTACAAATTAACATCTAAGAAATTTTGATCATATCTAAAGTCAATTATATCAAAATTTAATTCTTATAATGTTGTATGATTAGCTTTTAATGTTTGCATATATGGAGAGGTGCAAGGTGAAAATGTATGCTAAGAAGGATATAGATAAAATATAACTTTATTTACAAGACATACTTAAAATATACAGTATCAAATATTGTTCTAACTTTGCTTTAAGTATACCTGTGCAGAGGCATAGTGAATTCAGCATATGCAAATAATAGCATCAGTGCCACAAGCAAAGTTCAATAAAGTTTGTTCTGTGATTTCTGCTGGAGTGCCTCCATAGTACACCCCCTCATTGCATGAGAGCAGGCATTCGAAAGCAAATATTTCTTCCGTATTTGATCACAGTAATAGTGGAAGATGATAACCGATCGATCGGAAACCAGTTGCTTCCTTTGATTCCTTTAAAAGGGTTTCAATGAAAAAATGGGTTTTAAATAATTGATACTGATGTCACTTTTGCATCTATGGATATCTACCGTATAATATTTTTCTGTGTGTTCACTAACTTGAAAGGGTCCATTATATGGGGTCTGCAATGGTCGGTCTTCCAGCAAAGTTGTTGCACACAAAAACATGTTAACTTCAGAAATTTTTTATGAATAAAAAACATTATTTTTTAAATGACATAAAGCAGGAACCAGTTGTAGCTACTTCATTTGTTGTCGGAAATTCAAAACGAATTTGTGATCACGATTAGGGATAACTATTAATGTTAGTCATGAAGAAACTCACTTGGCAATCATAATGAAGTGTCATAGATCAATTCTGCACTGGAAGCTTTAAGATCTTTTTTGATCCTCACTTGGCAATCATAATGAAGTGTCATAGATCAATTCTGCACTGGAAGCTTTAAGATCTTTTTTGATCGCAGATCAAATTTCTAAAAGTACACCCCGAAGCACATTCATCTAACGTTCTGTATCCCAACAATGTATTGCTGCTTTTAGTTGATGAAAACATTTCACCATGGAATTGGCCGTGGGTAGACAGGCAGTTGTTATATTTTTTCTACTTCCTAAAAATCACATTAAATGATGAAACAGATCATTTTCAAATTGTCACTCTTGATCAGTACTGGTGGCTTCAGGTACCCCGAATCGAGATATCCATCCAGAAAGAATGCTTCCTAGACTGTGACTACCATTTGGTCAACTAAGGAATGGCTTCTGGTCAGCATCTAAATTGACTGATATAAATGAGCAGATATCGAAACTCCTCTGATACAGGGAACGATCGAAATCTGCTATATCGATATGAACATGCTGAAATCTGTTACAAGGGGATTTTTTTAGTGCTCTAGGTCTCATTTCAAAATATAGATTTCTTTCATTTTTAATTTGACTTAGGTATACTAGTTATACATTGTCATATCGAAAAAATACCATATAGTTTTCTTACTATAGAATTTTTCACTGTTTCTATTTTTTCTATATTTCTAGTTTTTAATTTGTCATTTAATAAAACTTTTATGTATTTTGCAGTTAATAATACATGATAGCTATATAGCTACAGCATCTAGTACTCTTCAAACTATTACGAATATGTGGACCAATACCAGAGCAAACAGTTCATGTTCTGATAAAAGTATCAGTTTTGATGATTCTATGGAAGACGTCATGCAAGAGAAAGATGAACTTATTGAAGTATGATTTATACATGAATTTTTTTACTATGTTTATACAATTGAGTATTGTTAATGCAAGCTTTTAACATGAACTGCTTTTATAATCTCAAATGTCGCCTGAATTACATCACATTTTATATTTGCTCTGATTACATAAACTACTTTGAACTCAAACCAGTTTTTGACTCCCTCTCTTCTACAGTCCATAATTATGAAGTTCAACTGTTTAAGAGCTGTAAATATTTTGTCATAACTTAACAAATCATTCATAATGTTTCAAAATTTCAGAATGTGACTTGTTACTAGTTTATTGTAGAATATGATTTATTCTTGTTACTAGGTTTGTCACTTATTGCTTTGGGTCATTCGATGTCACTTCAACCAAGACATGCTGCTCACCCACTCAGATTTTTTTTAAATTTTGTACAAAGTTGCGTACAACAAACTTATACTACCATGCAAAATTTTTGTTCATTATATAAATTCATTTTTTAGCAATAAATTTTCAGAGAAATGGAGCACTTGGTGCTGCTTTGCAGATGCATGGAATGAAAACCTTGTGTTTGATGAAAACCTTTCTTGCTCTGCACGTAATTGTCAGAAACACAAAATTTTTTTCTATGAATATTCTAGAATATATGCTTATTATCAAACAGTATTCATTTTGATAGCATATTGATTAAAATTCTGTTATTTTTCGCCTTAAAATTGAAAAATGTAATTTTTTTTTTAAATTTTAGCAAAAAGAATATTTTTTAAAATAAGGAGCTCCATATTTTAACTTCATGATCATTTTTTTTTTCATATGTTCTTTATACAGTAACCTGTTTACTATAAAAAAATTAAAGAGGTGTTTTTTGGAAAATGTGAGAATTTTTTTTTTCTATTTGTGTAAAATGTATAAAATGTTACTTGGTTGCATTTTCATGTCAAGAGTAAAAATAATTTACCTATATAATAAATTTATATATAATTAACTGAATTTATTTATTAAAATTTAATAATTTTGACATGGAATAACCCCTTTATAAAATATCTGTGCCTAAATGTTTATGAAGTGAAGACCTTTGCTTGCAGTATCAAAAATCAATATTTTTTTGGTTGGAAATTTATTAAATATTAAAAACAGAATAATTAAATATATATTTATTATTATTAGAATGTGAAGATATATGCCCATATGTTTGCCCAACTATGAAAATGTGCTAGTTATTATTTTATTCTTTTTCGGATTTGATAATGTAAATATCAGATTACCTAAAAAATGTATATTTTGTTGTATTTAAAAAATAAATAAATATAAAAGAATTGTTCCACATATTCGGTTCGAAGACCATTAGAAAGACTGAACGTTCTTCAATCTTTCCAATGATGTCGAGATGGAAGCTTTGACAATAGCTTTGATCATTTAGGAACTGATTTGAATGAATATCACTCAAAATCATGCTTCGACATAAAATAACTAAAAAACTAATCTGAATGATAAAAACCACAGAGTTATATTGTGAGAGTTCAACTTACCCAGTACTAAGTTTTGCGGCTACATAAAACTTAGATTTTATGTTACAGTTGATACAAACATAGATAAACATCTTTTATTATGTAAGATTTTCATAGATAGTTTTTTTTAACAGTATTTTTTCTCCATAGAAATTGCTGGATCTGGCTGAATCACTAAGAAATAATCTAGAAAAAGAGAAAAGAGAGAAGGCTGAGCTTGAAATGAAGATAAGGCAGGAAGTTTGCCAAGAATATTCAGAGTACAGTGATGATCTTCTTGAAAATCAAAAGTAAGTTAAAAGTTTTCCCTCTACTTCCTAATATGTACCTTATTGTTTTAATGTGTATAGAATTTCTCATTTTAAAATATTTAATTAATTTTAGATACTAAAATATTTTATACATTCACACACACACATATATATATATATATGCATATGTACACACACATATATATACCATTTTAACCTATGTATAATGAAGCCTCGAATTTAATGCACTTCATTAAATTTTTCATCAAGGAATCTAGAAAAAGTGAAAAATTATATATATTATATATATAGAAATAAACATTTATGTCGATAAGAAAAATGCATTTCTGTACTAATAGACCCCATCGTTCCGATCTTTATATACTTAAGAATTCCACTGTCTCAAAATATTTTTTATAATGTTTGAATACATTGCAAGTTATAAAAATTGAGAGAAAAACATTGTGTTATATTCTGATTAAGACGGTACAGTTGGCCCCGCTTAATTGCATACACTTGGCTCCACTATTGTATGCGATTAAGTGGGTGCACAGTTTAATATTATTAATACCCCTCTTGATTATATACTATAAAGAATGATTATAAAAAAATTATAACAGTTTATGTAATAAATAGCAGTAATTTATTACTATATACATAATACATTCTTTCTATTTATTACGTATATACCTTTCGAACTGGAGGCAGAGAAAAGCTGGAGGTTGCCAAATTTGACAATTTATCGCTTTTCCTCTCATGTCTTCCATCACAGAAACTGAAATTCATGAAATTGGTGTCTCAACTTTTCGGCAATTAACTGGGGATTGCTATGTGATAAAACTGGTATGTTTAATATAAACCCTATGGGGTTCTTTTTTGTTCCACAATATCCTATGCAATAATATATATCTCAATTGCAAGGTGTGCAAATAGCCGTTACCTGATTAAATGGGGATGAGTGTGTGTATATATATATATGTATATGTATAGATTAGTAAATCCAAAGTTAGAATGTATGTAGTAACTCATAATACACTATTCCAAAATTTTCTACAAAATACAATGAAATAAAAGAAATTAAGACATAAAGAGGAAATAATAAAGCGTAATGCAGGTCATAAAGACAAAGACAATCAACAAATAAATTAAATGTATATTGCATTGTCATTCACATTCTTATACTACGCTGTATAGTTTATCTAACTTTTCATTTATGAACTATCCTTATTCCTGGTTCCTTTTGTGTGCTTCGTGTTAAAGAAACATTCTATATGTATATGTATATATATATATATATATACACACACACAGTTTATAGACATATCATTGATCTTGATAAATGCATTTAATAGTTATCAAGTGAATATAACTGTCCAATAGTAGCACTCAAAAGCTGGTAAGTACAAATAACTTAGTATTTTAAAAATTTGATCAATTAAATATGCAAATATGCTTACCTTCTTCTAAATGTGATTATAAAGAAATTGTCAATGAGATAAAATTTATAGTTACATTTATGATGTAGATTTGTAGTTACATTTGCAGTAAATTTGTAGTTACATTTATGATGCAGGCATGTAGATTTGTAGTTACATTTTATTTATGATGCAGATATGTAGATTTGTAGTTTCATATGCAAATAAAACAGCCAGTAACTATGTGTTTATTTGCAAAAGGAAAAATTATTTAAAAGAATAAACAAATCACAATATCAGTATCCTCCTTAACACCCATAAAAAAAGTCAAACTGTTATCAGTAAGCAAATTATAGCATTCTATAAACTTCTCAAACTGGAACACAATCTAAATTATCTTTATTTTGTTTTTATACAAAAATTCCATAAATATCTTATTAACGTTAGAACAATCAGTATTAGTTATAATACATATACTAATTTCACTGATAATAAAACTACTTTCTATTCTAAATTAACTTTGAACATTTTACTGAACTGAGAACTCATACACTCTTTTGCAAAACAAAACAAAGCACCATGAAGAAAGTGACTGTTTTTATTGAAATTAAATATGCTTACACAGGTAATGAAATGATTACAAAATCAAGGCCACAGGACCCATCAATGGTTAGCAATTGCACATTGAATTTTCAAATCAGTAATTGGTGAAATCCCCCTTGGCGGCAATGCATGCTTGTATACATCTAGGTAAGGAGTGATAAAGTTTTCTAATGTCATCCTGCGATACATTCTGCCAGGCATTCCTCAATAGTTGCGTCAGATCTGCTACATTTCGGGGTGCCCAAATCTGGCGGTCTAGCATGTCCCATACATGCTCGATTGGCGAAAGGTCTGGTGACCTTGCTGGCCAAGGAACAGTATCAACAGCATGGAAACAGTCCACAAATATGCAAGCCGTATGTGGCGGGGCATTATCTTGTTGGAAAATGGCTCCAGAATGATGTGCCATGAAGGGTAACGTAAATGGCCACAGGATTTCATCAACATATCGTTGAACTGTTAAAATTGTATGCAGGATGACTAAGGGCGACATGCTGTCATAAGAGATAGCACTTCATACCATCACATTAGGGGTAATGGCAGTGTGCCTGTATAAAACAAAGGCTGATTGGGACCTTTGGCCCTGGCTTCTCCACACACATACCCGATGGTCATCTGTCGAAAGACTGAAACGTGATTCATCGCTGAACACTATGCGATGCCAGTCTACTGGCAGCCATGATGCTCGACTACGACACCACTCCAAACGACTGTCGATGTTGTGGGATTATGGGCAGACGTCTTAAAGGCCATCGTGAGCGTAAGCCCACTTCAGCCAAGTGCCGTGAGATGATGGAATGTACCACGGGTGATATGGAAGAGGCTGTAGCACGTTGGATGGTGGACAATGATGCCTTTGGACCAGTTCGGACCTGTCACACAATCATTCAATCTTGCCTCACATTCATGCACCTCAGCCTTCCAGAGCCTTCATTCCGCTGATGAGTTCCTTGCAGCAACCATTGCTGCCAGCACCTTTGCACAGCAGTGTCCATTCGGTGCAGGTGGCGACCTATTGCTCTGTATGACCAGCCATCTTTAAGCATCCCGACTATATGACCAGACTGGAACTCATCTAATTGCTTATAAGGTCTTTGGCAACGTCATAACGGCATTATTGGTTGTATCTTCACGAAACTGTGACGCCGATAACGAGCAAAGATAAATTATCTACATTTTTAACCTATTTTATAGGATGCTAGTTGCGCAGTAGAAACAAGTGCTATGACCGAAGTTAACACTCATTGGCTTTGCAAATTTAATCATTTTCATATTTGGTATAAAGGAATTTGTATGCGAAATTTCAAGATGATCAGTCTATTTTTTAGGGGTGCTTAGTTTTTTTTTTTTTTTTTGCAAAAGAGTATAATAACAAAAACAGCTTTGAGCTTCTGGAAAAATTAAATGAACTTAAAAATATCAATGAAATTAAAGCAAATGATTTTAAAGAGCTCTTTAATAATGTAGACAATGATTTAATAATGTCATAATAGAATTATATGAGATATATGCTAATCATCATCACCTAACTATACTGAAATTCAAAACTTTATTAAAATTCATGCTTTACAACTAGTATTTATCTCAATGTACATCCATATACAAATTAAAACAGGGCATTTCCCAAGGAGGCATCTCCCCAACAATATTGGTCAATTTATATCTACATTTTTATGAAATTAATCATTCCTTCAATAATTATATCATGTACTTTTTCATTGATGACATAATTACTATAATAAGAAAGATCAATCATGCATAAAGCATTGATTATGAAACGCTTTCCAACTGAAATACAATTTTATTTAAACATCTCTAAAATGCGATACATTCAGCGATGATATTTTTTAAATTATCACAGTACTACAATAATTTATTATACTTGGAAACTTAAATCTTCATCAAAAAAGGCAATGCTATAAATCATATTTATTTTACAATTGCTTGATTTGTTTACATTTTGCATGCTATGGAAATTAGGCATCGGTGTAAGAATTTCAGTAATCATTTAAAATAAAAAATATCTTAATTGCGTTGGCACAGAATTTAGATACACAAATAATATGCAAAAAGTAAAGCGGTTTTATAATGGATGCAATACTAAATATAAATTTTAACAATCTAATGATTTTAACGAACACTAAATATATAATAAACAGTCTTTAAATGTCACAATTTTTACATAGGGGGAAGACATGGATGCCATAGTTTATTTTAAAATGAATCACGGGATCTCTTCATATAATATGGGTTGTTGTTGTTGAAACCCAGACCGTCCGACCTACCAGAAAGGTGTAAGGTAACTGTTTGGACGGTCGGGAAGTGCCACCCAATTTAGACCGGAACACAGTGGGGGAGGCATCCACAGGGACCGTACCCTCCTTCCCCTACCACCAACCTCTCGGAAAGACTTTCGGACCCACATGTTTAACGTGATCGTACTCCGCATGAACACGGCGGCAGTTTTGGCAGTGGCTGGAATCGAACCCGGGCCTACCGAGTGCAACTCCAGCGCGCTAACCAATGGGCTACCGCGCCCTCATATAATATGGGTGTAATTATTATTTAAATTTTATTTAAAAAAACTACCTTAATCTAACATATTTTGCTGAAAATTGTTTTACACATTTTATGTGATAATTTGAATATTTCCTATAATTTTCAAAGCAATTTGTGAATTTTAATTTCACTTAACAATGTTTGAAAAATTATGTCCCATATGGTTCAATGTATTTCAGTTTTTCAACACGGAGTAATACCAAAACTAATTGGGTGATATTATTCATTTTCTTCCCATATGTCTTGCAGACTCTCTCAACAACATACTAAAATTTCATTTTCATATAGTCATTTTTACAGCAGTTATCATGCGAACAGACAAACAGAATGAACAAAGTCATAAACACTTTACAACTATTTTGGAAAATGTTAAAAACACTAATAACTGCACTAATGTTAACATTTAATTTTTATCTTCATAATTTACAATTTATTGAAAATGTTTTTTCTTCATCCTGGATAAACTACCTTGACGTTTGTTTCCAACTTCCACAGCAGTAGATAATCTAGTTTTTAAAATATATGACAAAACAGCTTCATACACTTTTAATGTAAGCAAACTTCAAAATTATTCATCAAGCCTTTCTAAATCGATATTTAAAAATATTATTAATAATCAATTAATACGATTAAAAAGTTAAGTCCTCCCTATTTTATTTTAGAACATTTTTGAAATGTAAACAAAACAACATTAAAAAATCAATACCCACTACATCTAATTATTTCCTTTATAAATATTTAAACCAATACACCAATCCTTAATAAATATTAAATATTACAACTTTAAAACAAAATTAAAATTAAAAATACTCATAGCTGCCTCCGTCTCATTAGCTTCTACACAGGTGGAAGGGGGCGCGGTAGCCCATTGGTTAGCGCGCTGGAGTTGCACTCGGTAGGCCCGGGTTCGATTCCAGCCACTGCCAAAACTGCCGCCGTGTTCATGCGGAGTACGATCACGTTAAACATGTGGGTCCGAAAGTCCTTCCGAGAGGTTGGTGGTAGGGGAAGGAGGGTACGGTCCCTGTGGATGCCTCCCCCACTGGGTTCCGGTCTAAATTGGGTGGCACTTCCCGACCGTCCAAACTGTTACCTTACACCTTTCTGGTAGGTCGGACGGTCTGGGTTTCAACAACAACAACAACAGGTGGAAGAAAGGGCGCGGTAGCCCATTGGTTAGCGCGCTGGAGTTGCACTCGGTAGGCCCGGGTTCGATTCCAGCCGCTGCCAAAACTGCCGCCGTGTTCACGCAGAGTATGATCACGTTAAACATGTGGGTCCGTAAGTCCTTCCGAGAGGTTGGTGGTAGGGGAAGGAGGGTACGGTCCCTGTGGATGCCTCCCCCACTGGGTTCCGGTCTAAATTGGGTGGCACTTCCCGGCCGTCCAAACAGTTACCTTACGCCTTTCTGGTAGGTCGGATGGCCTGGGTCTCAACAACAGGTGGAAGAAATGGTCGGACGGTCTGGGTCTCAACAACAGCAACAGGTGGAAGAACATTCTTTTTACCAGTAACAACTTTTTAAATAAAATATATGTGACAATTTACATTTAAAGTTATTAAATTAATCAGACTTTTAATTATTAAAAATCACCAAACTACCTTTGAATTTGATAGTGGAGGAGTTGTAAGTATTCTTTACATATAATAAAGTGTGTGTTTGACAGGGAACTCTTCTGGGGTGATCCACTCGGGGACAATCCACTCTTAAGAATCAAAACAGAAACGTTTTACATTTTCCGCCATTTATCGGACGAATATATAATTAAAGTTCTCGCAAGTTGAATCGATTAGAAGCTGCCTCAATAATATTCTCAAAAAAGCTTCTTTTTGATTTGTGATGCTCTTTGAAGCAATTGAAGTAGCTTTCATTTTTTTTTTCCATGTTCATCCTCACAGATAATTACCCTACTAGAGTGGAGAGTTTATAAACAAACCCTGGATGTGATTCTTTTGCCGTTATTCATTCACCGTGTTAATTGAATATTCTTTACAGTGACGATTTTTGATATTCTTATATATTAAGATAAAGACAAACAGAATTGATTTAATTATTATGTTTATTTATTTTCATATATTTAAATATAATTTATTTTCCTATATTTAACTATTTTCGTCAAAAATAAAATACTCAATACTCAAAACGATGAGTTTAGGAAATGTTTGATTTTGCTGTTGCCAATTGGCAACTATAGTTTGTATTTTCATTTTTAAGCAGTTTTTTTATTATTTTCTCGGTAACGTTTCTTTAACAGTAACGATTCTTTTAAGTAACTTTTTTAATATTTTTATATATTAAGATAAAGACAAACAGAATTGATTTAATTACGTTGTGTGTTTACGGGTTGGAAGTAAGGGTAATCTTCATATCTTAGCTCAAAATGGTAGAACAGCTAAAATTGTGTATCCAGAAGTTCTTCAATATTAATATTAATAACGGGGTATTAAATGATAACATAAATGATACTTAACATAAATGATTTTTAACATAATTTATTTGATATTTTACAGAAGTTACTCTTCTCTTACTGTACATACATTTTTTACATGCTTTTTAACTTTAATTTAGCCATTTCCACAAATATTATGATGAAAAGGCCAATATTATACTTGATATAATTTATAAATTTTGGCTGCAAAGAACTATGTAATTTTTTGGGAAAAAACCTGCTGAATGAGGAAATATGCCTATAGTGGAACCCGCCTCATTTAGCTGTGTGTAACAAATGAGGTAACGCATCCATGTACTCTACCTCAAAAAGGGTGGATGTGGAAATGAGTACAAAGGAGTAGCATTTTCTTTATTTTTACACTTCAAAACATGTGATCACAATTACAAGATTTAAACACATGATATAAATGTTTAATTGCATTTTTCTTTTTCATATTTTATTTCTTGCCCAATTATGTTCGTATGTTCATCAAAGATTTTTGATGTCTTTTTTATATTTGATTGCACCCATTTCATACCTGCCAACTTTTACGCATTATGTGTAAAATTTACGCATTTTAACTGCTCTTTACGCTTTTACGCATATATTGCTATATTTTACGCATTTCCGCATTTATTTGAATTTTTTAACTTTAATAGGAAATCAATCTCCGGCGAAATTCTCTGGCTTTTTATGTTTGAAATTTATCAATTAACCAGACATAGTATAATTCCTCAGAAACACCACATTTCCGCCTTTTTAGCACTAATATATACCATTTCCGGGATCGTAGCAAATCCATAATAAAATGCAGGGTAATGCCAATCAAATTAACGGAGATTTACGGCCGCGTGTAACGTAAATTAAGATCTGGATCGCTTATTTTATGAAAGTAATAAATATACTTCTTCAAAGGTTGCCTAATTCAGCATAAATCGCTAAAATGTTATTTTGTTCATTAATTTCGCATAAACACTGCGATTGCGCAATTCAGTTTGTTCTCATGAATCGCCGAGAGTACAATAGTATCTTTTTCCATCCATCTCAATCTTTTAAATATTGCATTTTTGATTGACTAAACTAGCTTATTTTCGTATTCTAATTAATTATGACTGTTAATTTCTTAATTATTTTCGCATAAACAGTGCGATTACGCAATTCAGTTACTTCGTGTGAATTACTGAGCGTACGTTAGTATCTTTTCCCATCCATCTCCATCATTTAAATGTTGCATATTAGATCGACTAAACTAGCTTATTTTCATATTCTGATTAATTATTACGGTTAATTTCTTAACTATTTTCACATAAACAGTGCGATTGCGCAATTCAGTTACTTCACGTGAATTGCCGAGAGTACGTTAGTATCTTTTTTCTTCCATCTCCATCATTTAAATGTTGCATATTAGATCGAAACTAGCTTATTTTCATATTATGGCTAATTATTAAGGTTAATTTTTTAATTATATTTGCATAATATAAATTTTTCTATTTAAAAAATGGGTATAAACTCTGTGAAGGGATATTTTTCAAAGAGTGGTATTAAAGCAATGATTTAGGCAAATGAAAGGGAAACCATTATGGCAGGAATATAATTCAGTGCTATATATATATTTTTTTTATTAAAGATCAATATTTGTTACTCTCTTTAGTGAAAACCTGTGTTTTGCCAAACATAAATATTTGTCTTCATTATAAAGTAATTCTCACCGGATAAAACCTTTATATATTTTTGCTTTATAATTTATTGTCTTGAAATTTTATAAAATTGGTGTCCTGAATTTTCATAATTTATCAGTAAGCCTGATATCTAATGCAATATTTTTTAATGCAGGTACGTGTACATACATAGTTGAATTCATTAGAAATGTCGTTTGCGCGTGTAGTTAAAGAAATCATTATAAATGTCATTCATGCAAAATTTTACACATTCCAATTTTCCCAGGTTGGCAGGTATGCCATTTTGCCTAACTACGCCAACCATTGTCTGGTACAGCTATCGATTCTCACCCTAATATCCACCTGGTTAACCTGCAGGGCCCAATCACTTCCATTATCATGCTGAGAGATAGTTTTTAAACGAGCAGCATCCCGTTAGGCACCTAGGACCCGCCCACAACTTTGGTAAAAAATCGATATTTGCACATTTTCAGGTAGCTGTACCAGACGAAGGCTGGTCGCCGTAAGCGGCTAGTTGGTAATATAACAAGCAACTAAAATTATTACTATATATAGCTGTAGATTTTGGTTATAAAAGATAATTTTAATTACTAAATTCACAAAACTTTAATTATATTTTCTGTTTTTTAGAAAGTACTAACTATTGTTTTGTGCAGTGTAATGTGATTATTTTTATTAAACTAATAATATTTAAATTAAAACAATACAATAATTTCAGGCAAAGATATGAAGATGAATGTGAATCTATAAAAGATGTATACAAGAAACGAATATCAGCTATGGAAAAAATGTATGAAAACATCATTAAAGATTATAAAATGCAATTAGATGATAGTGAGTCAAGTGGTGATGAAGCATCTGAAAAAGAACCAAAGAATGTATTTTCTGAGGTTAGAGGTTTAGTTAATAATTTTATTTATTTGTTAAGCACAGTGCTAATGTTGGTGTAGAAATAAGCATAGTGCACTAAATTTTTTTTTAGCATTTTCTAGTCTTTTATTTTTTATTTATTTTATGTGTGCATGTGTGTTCCTTTGGGAATAATAGTAAAAATTTTCAGATCTAAGATGGTATTAGAGAGATATTTTCTGATGGGTTTTGCAAATTTTGACTTTTGTAATCATTTCTAACATGTTATTAATGAGAAATAAAAAGACTAAAATTGTTATTGGACATGGGATCTATTTATAACTGACTGATAATAGCTTTCTATCAGCACATCCACTCTTATGTATGTTTAAACAAATATATATATATACACTTTTTCCTTGTAATTTATTATATTTGCTTTGGAGCAAACTGCTTTTTTCTATTGTAATATAAATATCAGGTTTTGCATTTATGACAATATTATTGGTAATACAAAATGTAGTCAGATATAAAATTTAGGGCTATAATTTGATGTAAGAAAAAACTTTAATTTTTGTGAATTGTTCAATCTCTGCTGGTATTTTTATGATTTATCTGTCTTAAATTAACTTTAGAAATATTACACATGTTTGTATTTTGTTAATTTATTTTTTCTAATTTTAGAATCAAGATATTAAAATTGAAGTCGTTAAACAGTCATCCGAGGAAGTACAAAGTTATGGTATAGATATGTTTTCTTTTTTTAGTGTATAGTTTTATAAATAGTTTAGTTATATATATATATAATATAAGAAAAATGGATTAATAACTAATACCAAGTAATTAATAATTAAACATTAAAACAATAAAATAAACAGAACAGTTAAAACACAGCCACCATTCTCAAAAAAGAATGGTCCTTTTGTTTTGTATCACATGGTTTGCAGATTTTTGCATATATATATATTAAAAGTTTTGATTTATATTAATATATATTGTTTATTCTCAGAAATTACCATGGAGTGATTATGCATACTCTCGTTAACTCTTGTATCTTATATATATATATATATATATATATATATATATATATACTATATGGTTTTATAAATAGTTTTACTTTTCATATTTTTCTAGTGCAGGGAATGTCTGACGCAGATTAGTGTGGTTCTACTTTAATTTTATTTATTTGATTCTATTTTGAAATTCATATATTGAAGTTATAACATATACAACTTTTATAAAGAAAAATATTGTTTTCATGCAGAAAATTTTTAGTCAAATTTAAAATTACACATTTTAAGCATTGATGTTATTACATAATTGGTTTTCCTCCAAAATTTCTCAGCCAGTTGACACCACATTTAATAAAAAGGTAGGCTGTTGCATACATATGAAAATATTAGTTTTTTAATTTTGCCCATGTCATGCATAACAAGTGCATGCTCATTTTGTACAGTATTTCAATACCCAAAACTACCCAGCTGATTGAAATCTAATTTCATATAAAAATTAAGTAGGATGTTACATGAAATTTTTTTTTCTTTTGATTATGCCTGTGTTGTATGGTGTACTCTGATACATTTAACGCTTATATTGCAAAATCTTTGAAACTATTCAATCAGTTGAAACTGAATGTGATTAAAAGATAAAAATTTTATAAGTATATGAATATATTACAATTTTTAAAAGCATATTCTAGTGTTTTGCACACACTTTCCATAGCCCAATATCAATTTCTGATTTTGTCAGATTTACACCAAATCGAACTAAATAAAATGACTGTATAGCTGCTGGGTTTTCTTCCCATCTCTTGGTATATTGCCCAATCTCATGGTTTTTAGCCATCTTTTTTTTTTTTTTTAACCTTTTTTAAGGCTGAGATAGTGTTTGCATATATGTTTATCTTCCAATTATTCTACATCAGAGCAACAAAAACTCTCATTTTTATAGTAGTAAAAAGAGATTCATATCTTACTAAACTAAATTTTCACATAAATAGTGTGATTGCTCATTTCAGTTTGTAAGCATCTTTTCTGTCCATCGCCATCCTCTAATTATTGCACAACAGGTCGACAAAACTAGCTTATTTTCATATTTTGGCTGTTTTTAAGAAAATAGTTTGCATAATTTACCAAATATTATGAGAATCAACTATTGTGTATTATGAAAATCAGCTATTGTGTATATATCAACTATTGTGTTCTAAATATTATTAGAATCAACTATTGTGGATGTCAGATGATTCTTACAGTTAACATTCTCAAGTAGTGCTTTGAATCCAAGACATTTTTCTTGGTTTTAAAACATTTCATGTTTTTAGATGATAAATTTGTATTTATTATATTGAAGTTTATTTTAACGTATATTTTTATTGATAACATATTAATTAATGTAAGCAATGTGCAAATTTATATTTTTCTATTATATAGTGTGATTAAAAAAAAATGGACCAAACTTAACTAGGTGGTATTGACTAAGCATATTTTGTCAATTTACTGGGTCGGATATGAAACGTATACGCATTACAGGACACTTACTCATTGGGAAGCGGTCGCTCCGCAAACTTAAAAGCGTCATTCTGGCTGAAGTAAACCACGTATGCAAATTTCATCTAGGGAAGAAGAACCCTTATACAATTCCTTACCTCTCGCCCCCATTTTGGGCGAGAGGTAAGGAACTATCTGGACTTCACTTTTCTGGGCTGATGGATTGGGCAAGGTGGTCCCATAGCTTGGTCCTCACAATCCACTCAATCTGGCAAAGTAGTCCCATAGCTTGGCCCTCATAATCACTCAATCTGTCATGTTTTGACTTCTTTTTGTGGGGATATCTCAAGAGTTTCGTCTATGACATTCCCCTTGAATCTGAAGAGGAACTCATTTCTAGAATTTTGGCCACTGCTGTTGAAGTATGTGACATTCCTGGTCTGTTCAAGACAGTTCGGTAATCCCTCCATCACCGCTGTGAGACGTGCATTCAGGTTGGCGGCCGTTCTTTTGAGCTATTACTGTAATTATTGTTTATTAAATGACATTTTATAAATTCTAAGTCATTCTTGTGTTTACACCTCACCTCATCGGTATCACCATTAAGCGCTCACCGGCACCTTTACGTTTCATTTCCGATCTGGTAAACAATGACGAAAAATGCTTGGTTTGGTGTGTACCACCATCTCGTAAAGTTTGGTCCATCTTTTTTTGATTGCTCTGTATAGGAGCTTTTCTATAGACTGGTAGCGCATGATGTCACCTTAGCTCTTATGATCGAGTATTATGGCTGTGCTTTCAACATTTGTGTTCTGTACTATATTCGGTTGTGGAATGGAATAGGTAATTTTCATTTCATAGAATCCCATCTGTAAAGCCAATTTGTTCATCAGAATTCAAATATTTTCAAAAAACCCAGAAGAGATTTGTAGATTCAACGAAATAATTTATTGACACGAAATCCATGTATGACTTGGCTTTGGTGTCAGTCAGTTGTACTAAGCTTTGGAAATAGAGTAAAAATGAAAAATTCATGGTTTGGTGTGTACTATCACCTCATAAAGTTTGGTCCATCTTTTTTTAATCACCCTGTATAATAAGGTTTAGCCATGATTTTTCGAAATGGTGTTTCAAGACTTGAATTGGATGCATTTTAATTTTTGTATTTAGATTTTTGTAAATATTTTTTCTAGTGTTTTTCAGTCTGTTATTTCTCAGTTTAATCAATGTCATTCCATCTGGACTATTTTTATCTGTGCATCATATTCTCATTTGCTGTGCTTTTGAAGACTTTGGTACTTAAACTCTTAGCACATATATTTAATATGCAAATATCTGTATTTTGTTTTGTTTGAAATCTGTTAATTATAATCATGGTGAATTCATATTTCAGTTTTATTTGTTGAAAAGCTGTGTTTATTATATTTAGATTGAATGTACTTGTTAGGGATATGTACACATACTTCATATCATATTTACACATACTTCATATCATATTTACACATACTTCATATCTATGTACACATACTTCATATCATATGTACACATACTTCATATCATATGTACACATACTTCATATCATTGTGTGAAAAGCTCCCTGTTTTTCATATTTAGAGGTTGACAGTTATGTAACTGTATATAAACAATTCAAAATTAAAGTTGCATTTAGTTTAACATTAATGTATCATTTATAAACTGCACATTTAAAAACTAATTGGTAGGCTATATAGTTGTCAAAATAGAAAGAATTATAAGAACAGTACACTACAACTTCATTTGTTTGTGCATTGATGCATGTGGATTGTTAGTTTCCAACATTCTGTAATTTAACATTTTAAATTTGTTTTTACACAATCTAGATTAATGCTTACTTTTATCTCAGTTTGTGTATAATTTACTTCTTTTGCAGCACTCCACAGTGAAACACTCAATGAAACTGAAAAACTTTTGCAAGAAATTGAAGCTATGAAAAATGATTTGTTGATAGTAAGTGAGGAACTGAAGCAGACTAAAGAGGAATTGCGAAAGGCTGTTGATCATTCATCATCGTTGGAAAGTGGTAAGCCTTGATGTTATTATATTTTATAATTGCTATGTATTAGATTTCAAATTATAATTTTTAATATTAAAAATTTTATCTTTTGGAATATTTAATGTAATTAATTAATTATCACATAGTTTGAGAACTGACTCATCACAAAATTATGTTGGAAATGCTGCAGCATTGATGCTTTTTATATTTTGTTTTCATGGATTTTAATTTCAGAAAATGGTTTAAAATAAAAATGGAATGGAATTATTTTATCTAAATTTGTATACTATATAGCAGAAATTGTTATGTAATGTTAGTTTTTATGTAATATACTTATTTTTTTCAGTTACTACTGAGTTGGAACAAAATCTTGAAGTATGTAATTTGAACTTACAAAAGTCATTAGCTGAGAATGATGAACTTAAGAAACAGAATGACTTTTTGCAAGCATCTTATCAAGAGGAAATAATGAGTTTGCAGAATGAAAATAAATTACATTTATCCTCCTCTGGTGATTTTGGTAAAATATTATTTTAATACTATAATTTTGTTTTTACTTCCTGATATACTAACTTTAGATATGTAGAAATGCTTCTATAATTTATATGAGACTCAATATGGCTGCCAAGCTTTGTATTTTCTGCATATAATTCTGATAATCACCTTCAGATTTTACAAGGGTATTTTTAAATTCAATTCAACCAACTGTAAAGCTGTAATTCTCATTTTAATTGCATTCTTGATGCATATGCAGACATGCCAACTACTCCAGAAGCTCCGAAGTGTATCCGGAATTTATGCGATCAGTACTGAAAACAATAAAAATTCTCTGGAAATAACAAAATATCGATTAGTTTTCCCATTTTTACATCTGGAAATTTGTTTTCTTGTGATTACAAGATTGGCACTTGAGCTCTTACCCTAATTGCTCCTCAGTGGGTTTAACATGGTCAGTGCGGAAAAGCACACACAGAAGGGAAATCGAAGGCAAGTTGTAAATTTTTGTTATGGCCAGTAATCACTGGACTTAAAAGGGAAATGCAAAAGATAAGGAAAAACTCAAACAATGTGATTAAGCACAAATGGATAATACAAAATAGTATACAGCTGTTTTGAGGATAATATGCAGAGATGCCAACTACTGCGAAATTACGGAGTGTATCTGGAATTTATGCAATCAGTATGGAAAACAGTAAATATTCTCTCAAATTACAAAATATCGATTTACGCTCCCTGCACTTCGTAGCAATGAGATCAGAGTTTTCCCATTCTTACATCTGTAAATTTGTTTGCCCGCAGTTACAAAATTGGCACTCAGAAACAGCTATTCCTATTGAGTCATGAGATATATAACCAGTTATTATCTTTCTCCTACTTTTGCAATTTATTTGCATTGACTGAAATGTTTATAATTTTTTCATGTTACATAAAAATGAACTACTTTTCAAATGTATGATTAATAAAATGAGTCCATTTTGCAGCAGTATTACAAAAAACGGCATTTGTACACGATTCTCTATATTTTCTTTGTGAAAATATTTTCCACTCTTGTAATCTATTTGCATAGACTACGATTTTTGTAATTCTTACATGTTGTATACAAAAAAAACTATTTTTCAAAAGCATTATTAATGAAATAAATGGTTATTTTGCAGCAGTATTGTGAAAAGCTGCATTTGTACACGATTCTTGGTATATTATGTTTGTGAAAATATTGTTCACTTTTGCAATCTGTTTGCATCGACTATCATTTTCATAACTATTATGTGTTGTATGTGAAAAAGATATTTTTCAAACACATTAATGAAATGAAGGGTTAGTTTGAAGTAGTATCATGAAAAATGGCATTTGTACATGATAGTCAGTATATTTCATTTAATTGTCAAAATATTTTTCACTTTTGATTTATTTTACAGAAATATCGCAAAACACTACATTTGTGTGTGATTCTCAGTATGTTTCGATGAATTGTGAAAATATTTTTCACTTTTGTAATCTATTTGCATCGACTATAATTTTCATAATTATTATGGTGTATATAAAAACTATTTTTCAAACATGTTATTAATGAAATGGTGATTTTAAATGTCCGAAAAAATCAGACTGATTTCTATCCCAATCTTTCAAATAAAGTATTATCAAGTCTTTTGTCCAAAAAATAAGAAACTTATCAAAATAAATACTGCAATTAAAATTTTCAATGGATTTATTAAGTAAACTAAAAAGTGCTTGTTTCAAATCATTACTTGATGCAAATGTAATTAATAATTTACAATATTTTATTTTGAAAACGAAAATTGATACTCTTGAAAACCCTCTTGAAATTTCTCATGCTGACTCCTGAAATACTTCCTAAAACTCCTGAAATTTAGCATGACGACTCGGGAAGAAGCTCATTTAAGGTAGGCATTTTTGGATATGTTGGATCTCCTTCTTCAGTTCAAGATAGACCAACAAACCTGAAGTCAGTAAGACGAAATGGGGACAGTATATGTACCCAAGTCATCCAACATTCTGCTATTGGATTAACATCCACATTACAGTATGTTTCCTACAGAATACAGTTCAAATTTGTTAAATTACACTTTCCAATTGAAAGTTTGATGGTAATGGATTCAAAAGTCTGGCGTTGCATTTAAATTTATTCTGCAAATGTACCAATGAAATGAGGTCTGGGGGCTGAGGTGACTAATTGTAGAAGTTAAAGTAGTGATGAGCAAGCTTTTATGGTGTATCGAAACATACCAATTAGTGATATATATCAATATGGCATCAATATGGCTCCTCACTACATAGATACTGTCTTGTATCAGTGCCATGAATATTCTGATTTAGATATTTAATTTTCTGAATCTTGTGTTTTTAAATTTTAAGGTTGGAATATACAAAGATTTAATTTAGATCTATTTTATAATTTATATTTTAATAAATTATATGAAAATTATATACAAAAGATAATGTAAAACATTTTTGGAGAATATTCTAATATTATTTGATTAGATTAATTTAAATGTAGTAGTATAATCATTGCTTATACAGATCAAATGCTATTAGGCATAATCCAAATAAAGAAAATATAATAATCTAGAAGTACAATAATCTATAAATTGCATAATTAATATTAATACATGAATCTTATTCACAGCAATTTATAAAAATCATTCAATTGACTTACAGTGACAAAATCTGCATTTAATTGAGATATGTTCAACATGTTTTTCAAGATTCAATTAAATTTGAAACTTTCACCATTTTCAGCATTTATTTTTGCATCAACAGTGGTTTTAACTACAGTTCAGAAATACATATTGGCAAAGAAAATTAATTTCTCAGATTTCTTTAATCATTATAAAGAAACCATCTTATATTTTTTCCAACATAAAAAGATCCTCAAAATAAAATATGGTCTCAAATTGAGGAAAATTATGACACAATACGTATCAAGAACTTTTGTATCTATATATGGTAAAGTATGCTATACCTGTCACATCGATACAAAATTTTGATGTACATTAAAGTCATGTATCAGTGCATTGATACTATTCTATCGATACACCCATTACTAGATTATAATGCTCTTCACAACATTCTGATAAAATGAGCCCATGTCTTGAGCAATGTACTATGACAGTCTCTGAATTATCCACTTTGTTGTACCATATTAGTGATCTGACACAAATATCTTCAGCATAAAAAGGCATATTGTTCATAATAAACTGACCACTCAATGTAAATTGAGAAATTAATACTATTTAACTGAAATGATGTTGTATTGATTTATCATATTATGTTTGATCCCCCCGACCTTGTTTATTCAGTTTGAGTATTAAAAAATCACTTTTTTTATGTTTTCTTTTAGAAACACAAATTCTTAAAGAGAAACTTGATGCATCTTATTCGGAACTTCAGAATACATCAAAAAATGTGGATGAAATGAAAAACGAACTTGATGCATTGCATATTGATGTAGTGTTTTACAAATCAGAAAATAGTGATTTGCAGTCAGCCAAGTTATCACTAGATGAAAAAGTAGAGTCTCTGACAGATGAATTAGGTAATTTTTGTATTCCTTCTGTACTGCAGTACAGAATCATCCTTTTCTCCCCCCCCCCCCCTCCCTCACCTCCATGAAAATGTATAAGGGGGATTATCAGAATTCTAATTATATCATGTCCGAGTAGAATAACACAAGAAAGGTTCAGCATATAGAGTTTTTTTTTTTTTTTTTACTGAATTTCCTTTAACTATAAAAAAAGAACTAACTCATCTTTTCTTATGAAAAAATGAAAAGGATCTGAATATCACTCTCTTGGCCCTTTTCTCAAACAGAATTAATTTATCTAAAATTTTATCATAAACATTACACGAGTAAAATAGGCATTATTTAACTATATATGTGTAAAGGTGCAAAATAGTGTTTTTCTAATCCACTTAATCATTTGACATAATCTAGGTGCATCACTTTAAATTTTGTCCCAAGGTTTTCATGTCATTCACCTGTCCAATAGAATTTTATAATAATTTTAGGGCAAAAAAGAGGAAATTTTTAGTCTGTTGTATGGTCATATTGTTGGAATGGCAGAGTTCTTGGAAGCTGTTTCACTTGCTGCTGTTCCCAAATTTTTTAAGAAACTGCGGTTAGTTAGTAAGATTTTTTGCTGTCATTCTCCTGTACAGCATTTCATATATAGTGATGATTTTTAATAAAAATGTCTGTTATGGTATGTAATTAAGTGATGAGAACAATTGGTAAAAATTCTTAATAAATTTGACCCTGGATATGAATAGCAAGCTTCATGTAGGAAAATGCCGCACTCCTGGCAATCAAAAATGTCCATTCTCTTGGTATTAACCAACTAATTTTTAGTGAGTACCCTTTATGTTTACTTTAAGTATCTCATGAAGTCTATGTATGATTTAGATTTTTTGAGGCACTTTTGTTTTTAAAGTTTTGTGCTTTGAAAATGTTAATATTTTAAAGAATCGCCCATAAAATAGTCTAGATTTACTTTTTTAAGAATGTTTCAGAAAAGTAAAATGTACATATTTTATAACATTTTGCAATGTGTCACATAAAAATCAATTCACTGAATTACATGTTGCCTTGGCTCTATTAATTTTATGAAGAATTTAAGAAAATAGCTATGAATAAATAGTAATTTAATTATATGAAAAAATCATCAAGAATTCTGTCAATATCACCCTTGCAAATTCTAAAGACTTTCTCTATATTAACCCACTAATGCCTATTTTTTAAAATCCAAAATGCTATAATTTATATATTTGTACCTTCTAGACATATTTGAGTAAATTAAACAAAAGTTTATTTTATTTTTTCTTTATTACCTTTTTCTTGCTCTTAGATACATTTATCAACCAGTAATAACATTATTAGTTGCTATATCTAGAAAGTGTATTATGTGGGTATTTTCCGATACCAAAAGGCTGTAGATCCCTGTTCTAGTAGGAGATATTTCTGTGTATCTTATATGAATGTAAAAATGTTGTGCATTTATTATTCTAATAGTAGCTAATTAAATATTTTGTTTTGCTGTAGCTTCTGTTAAGAATGAAAAAGAAGTTATAGAACAAAAGTTGATGGAAGCTGAAAACAAAATGTCCAGTCACAATGATGTAATACATAAATTGGATGTAAAAATAGAAGATTTGACAAAAATGCTTCATGCTTCAAAAGATCAGTATGAAGAGTCACTAGAAGAAGCTGCAAAAAGTAAATATTCATACTATTCTAATATGCTTCCATTGATATAATTAGTTTCATTTATTTGTTGTAATGAAAAGTTTATATATTTTTATTTATTATTATTTTTAATTATATTTAATATTAATTTATTTTATTTACTGAAAATTCATTTAAATAATTGATAAAGTTATTTCCAATAGCTGATTTCACAATAAAGTTTCTTTTATATTTATTATTGTTTTTAAATTGCCTGATCGTATAGTTTTACAAATAAAGTTACTTTTAAAGTTTTATTAATATTTCTTTACTTTCTTTCAATTGTTTGGCTTGTGCTCATTACTTCATTGTTCTTTACAATGTTTATCTTTTAAAATTCACACCAATACCATATTAAACTCTAAAATTCAAAAATTCCACTTACCTTTATTACCAAAATTAAAACTAGCACTGCCAAAACACAAAAAAACACAACCAAACTTCTGTTAAATTAAACTTTATTTATTAACAAACTTTTAAAACTTCAGAACTTCAGAAATTGTTATCTTATTTTTACATAAACATTTAACTTAACGCTTCAAAACAACTAGAACAATAGTGGTAGTATATTGCATTGCTGTTATGTTATACTAAATTTTAATCTCAGAACTTAATTTAAAATCCCTAACTCAATTTAAAACCCAGGTTCAGATTCCACTCTGGCCTAAAGACCAGATGTGGTCTGCCTGGAAGGCTGTCCACCAAATTGTTAAATTTCAAAAAAAAAAAAAAAAAAAAAAAAAATAGTAAATGTAAAACTACAAATGTACATGTTCAAAAATTAAAAAAAATACAAAACAAATCGTAAATGTAAAATTCCAAAGTTTGAAAATAAAGGTGTAAAACGTAAGTATTTAGAATAGAATATTTAAAACCACAAATTATTTAAGTTACAAAAATATAAATTCTTGTCAATAAAAGGAACATATTATTAGCAAAAACATTAGATAACTCCACCATCTCCTAACAAAACTTAAAAAACAGGTGCACCTTCAGCCCTATTTTAAATGAACTTTTAGGTTAAATGGCACATCTTCTTTCTACCATTAATGAAATCTTTTTCTCAGAATATTAGAACACAAAAAACTGGCAAAACAGCTTCTCCGATAATTGGGATGAGGGCAGCCGATTTTCATGAACACAGGCTTGCACAAATTCCGAACACAAAAGAGTAATACAGGCTTGTACAAACACATTTCCATTTTAGGAGGCAGGCATAGGGAAATATCCTCATACTGGAGGGAAAAAGAAACATGTGTTGAAGAATGGAGGACTTAATTGGTTTTCTGGAAAACTTTGAAGTATTCAAAACAGCGAGACCAGCAGGAGTGCGGGTTATTAAAATTTTTCACATATCTACGCGGGCACCCTTGCAAAGCCTTCGGTCTGCGACTCCTAAAAATTTATGTCCTTCTCCTACAGATGCTAGGGATCAAATGCCGCGCCAACAAGATGCTCACTTCCCAAGAGCCGCTAATCTTGGCGAGTGAAAACTTGTACCTCACACAAAGTGCCTATGCCTAACCCATGAAATAAAATAGAACGCTTTGCCAAAAGCGCGAAGTGCAAAATTGCCGTCAAGCTTAGCTACCACGTAAGACAGAATATCTAGCACCCTACTTACAGGTGGCAGAGATATGAGCCAAGACCAGGCCCCATTTGGACTTAAAATGTGTACTTTTTTTTGCAAATTATTGAGTAGAGTTTAAAGAAAGAATGTGGCCGTAAAGGAAAATTACATTGACGCTGGCGAATTAACAAAGGATTCTAGGGATATAATTGTTTGCAGATACATTGTGCGCGTAATTTAGAATATTGGAATGTTAGAAAGGAATAATAAATTAACGTTAATAAGAGTTAAATCGTCGAAATACATAATAACAATAAATTAATTAAGAATTTTGAAGGGAAGAGGGAAAATCATGAATTTTGAACCTTAATAATTTAGAAAACAAAAATCCTGTGAAACTAAGCACAACATGCATGGCTTGAAAGTATTGTGTGATTTTATTTACAAATATAAATTTTTCAATGCACTATAATTTTATCTTAAAACTCGAAACTACCTCTTTAACCTGCTTACGACCACTTTTCCTGTGTAATGTTGAATCATCTTTTTCCATCCATGTCTAGTTTCAAATTATGTGAATTATAAAATGCACAACATTCATTTTTTTGCAGTACGTTTCATTATTAATTTTTGTAAAATATTTATTATTTTTTAAGTGCAATTTCGCGGATATAGATTAAATTTCCATGTAATGTTTAAACATCCTTTTCCATCCATCTTATTTTTGATAAAATCTCAAATTAATTAAATGGTACATTCACATTTTTGTAGTTTACATGAAAATGAAGGATTATTTTCTTTAAAATATGCTCTTTTTTCCCATATTTTCTTGGTAATAGAGTCTCTAAAGCATTTTCCTATCCATATTCATCTAATTAACTAAATTACAACTGAACATCTTTTATTTCAGTGAGCCCCCATTCTAAAATTGTTCTCAGTTTCATAGCTGCCAACCGTTCCGGATTTTCCGGATTCGTTCCGAATTTTTACGTCTGTTCCGAAAATCCGAATTTTTTCCACAAAATCCGAATTTTTGAAAATATTCCTGTTTTACCCCATTTTTCCCCCTCAGCGACCATAAAAGTTACATATGTACCAACTCTACTGAATTTGGCGGGAGATTCCCGATTTTTGAGTGTTTATCCCGATTTCCCGCTTTTGAAGACGCATCTCCCGATTTTAACGATTTTTTGGAAAAATCCTTACGTTTAGGGATAATATCCCCAAAATTTTCTCTATAAAAGGGATTTTTTAGCTAAGTGGGGGAAATTTTTCTCTATTTGATCAAAAGTACGCTCATAAGATTACAGATCAGACGTGAAAAACTCTCTGGATTTGGGCCGGAAACTCCGGATGTTTCATTACTTCTCCGGCCTCCGAATTACTAACGAAATTCTCCCGGATTTTTTTGTTTGAAATTTATCAATTAACCAGACATGGTATAATTCCTCGGAAACGCCGATTTTCCGCTTTTTTAGCACCGATTTCTACCATTACCGGGATCGTAGCAACTCCATAATAAAATGCAGGGTAATCAAATTAACGTAGATTTACGGCCGCGTGTAATGTAAATTAAGATCTCGATCGCTTATTTTATGAAAGTAATAAATATACTTCTTCAAAGGTTGTCTAATTCAGCATAAATCGCTAAAATGTTAGTTTGTTCTTTAATTTCGCATAAATACTGCGATTGCGCAATTCAGTTTGTTCTCATGAATCGCCGAGAGTGCAATATCTTTTTCCATCCATCTCAATCTTCTACATATTGCATTTTTGATTGACCAAACTAGCGTATTTTCATATACTGATTAATTATTATGGTTAATTTCTTAATTATTTTCGCATAAGCAGTGCGATTGCGCAATTCAGTTACATCGCGTGAAATGCCGAGATTACGTTAGTATCTTTTCCCATCCATCTCCATCATTTAAATGTTACATATTAGATAGACTAAATGATCTTATTTTCATATTCTGATTAATTATTATTGTTAATTTCTTAATTATTTTCGCATAAACAGTGCGATTGCGCAATTCAGTTACATCGCATGAAATGCCGAGGGTACGTTAACATCTTTTCCCATCCATCTCCATCATTTAAATGTTGCATATTAGATCGACTAAACTAGTTATTTTCATATTATGGCTAATTATTAAGGTTAATTTTTTAATTATATTTGCATAATACAAATTTTTCTATTTTGAAAAATCTGTACCATGCCCTTGCATTTTTTCTGAAAAATGTAATTAGTGTTTTCGAAAAATTTAATGTGAGTCTGCAATCAGAGACCCCCAGAGTCCATAAGCTAAAGTCCCAAATTCAAGTTTTTTTTACAGTTATATTAGTCAGATTCATAAAGCTTGAAGTCGTGAAAGTTTCGACATGTGTCTTCGATATATCTTATAGTGATTCAACAAATCATAAGAATAATGAAGACATATTTGTGGGATCAGAGACGTTAGAGTGCCTGAAAAAGTTAGTCTGATGAAACAAAGCAGTTTTTTGAGTACTTCAAAAACTACTATTGTATGACTTGTAATTATATTATCAGAAACTTTCCAATCAACTTTGATGTTTTACATCATGCTGAAGTCGCAGATGTGTCTCAGAGGAAAAAAGTTAAATTTCCTCGATAAAATTTTTTATAGACAGATTTCCCTCGATACTGCAAAAAGACTCAACAGAATCAACGTTTGATATAATTGATAGTGTAGAGACTGAGTTTTTGCATTATCAAATGGCAGCTCTGCCAGAAGAAATAATTGCTGAAGACCAGATGTTCAGTGGGCTAAGTTATGAAAGCAAAAAGATCCTGTGTATAAACTTTTGTATGGTAAATTGAGTAGTATCATGTTGGGGATACTAACACTCCCCCATAGTAATGCTGCATGTGAACGAATTTTTAGTCTTGTAAAAAGAAACAAAACTGATTTTAGAAGTTCCATGAGTATTTTGACTTTACAGTCTACTTTAATTGCCAAATAATCAGATAAATGGTGCTTGGTATGAACAAACATGGTGCCACTTTCTTGAAAAAGGCCAAATCTGCTACCTATGTATCAATAAACCAAAAAGATTCTTAATTTGTCTTTGTTTTACTTACTTTGTAATAGTGTATTTAAATTGTGTAATGACATTTTTTTTTCAAATATGAAAATAGTTTAATTTTACTTTTAGTTGAATATTGATGTATTTAAGGAAAACAAATATAGTTCTAATTTTATGGGTGTAAAAATATTATGCATTTCATGTATGTTTCAAAATTTTTATCTCATGAGGTCTTAATTTGTTTTATTAAGATTAATTATATAGTATATATATATATATGGGTTTCACCATCTTTCCTTCCGGGGGGGGGGGGGGGGGGGGGGGGGTTGCAAAATCACTGTCAATATATAATACATTGGCTAAGAAATACTGACATGCTAATTTCAATTGGGGGGGGGGAAGCAAGTACTCCCATGTTGGAGATACCCATGTATATATTTTTTGTGTGCAACTATTGCGTGTCATTTTTCTCGCGTACAGTGTTCCTAATTTTTTATTCTCTGGGTTGGCAGCTATGCAGTTTATGCCACTATGTTTTTTTCATACACTGACTATGTAAAACCTTTTTCTTATGCAGTAAGCATTTTCAATGTTATAGTGAGTTATCATATTTTGAAAAAAAAAAGCAAACATTTTTTGTGATATGTAAAAAAAAAATTTTCCCTACATGATATTGAACGGGTTATATGCTGAGTTGTAGAGCACTATAAAAATGCTCACCACGCTATCTATTGGATTTTTATTCTCCAATGTTGGCAGGTATGGTATTGATAATCATGTACAAACAGCCGATCATGCAATTAAAGGTCTTGAACGAAAAAACTTTGTCACCAAACAGGAAATAATGCCCATCTACCTATAGGACAAAAGAAAAACTGCTTTTCCACAAACCAAAATAAATGAAACAACAAACATTAGTTCAAATGTTTAAACAAAATGATAACGTGTAAACTTTCTTTTTATTTCTTGCATCCATATTTTTATTTTTATTTTTTTTTAATGATTATTAAATAGTATTTTTATGGGTTAATTTGATTTTTTATCATTATTTTTACTAAAAATAAGGTTTTAGTGTATTTAGTTGGTAATTAGATTTGAATTTTATCCAAACTCTATAATCTGGAAAATTCTAAAATTCGAAATTGGCAAAATCCAGATTTTTGAGGTTGTACTGTATATGCAGATAAAATTGCATACAAATATGGAAAATTTTTAATGTTTTTTTTTTTTTCTCACTGTCATGTATTCGCTGTATATATATATGTCATAGACACTGTCATATATCACTGTATATCAGTTAAATCTAAAAATATTTTTTTAATTGGTGTTAAAATAGTAGTACATAGTACCTGGAATTTTGATGAAAACAACAGGTAAAACCTGGAAAACTCAGGGAATTTCACTTTGGAAAAATGAGCATGAACCCTGTCTAAGGCACAATGAGGAACAGAAATGAAAATTAACATTTACTGGGAAAATAGTTAAAATCTTGCATATTTTAAACACCATATGAATCGAGATAGAAGAAAGTCCCCCCCCCCCCCCCCCCCCCCCCCCCCCGACCCAAATTCATTGTTCGTAAGACATTAAGGCACCTTTTGAAAAATTATATTTTACTGGAGAAGGTATTCAAATATATTAAACAATTGCCATATAGGAGCATATGTATAGGAAGATTTTGGGCTGGGAGCACTCACTGTTAATATTGAGCGACTCAGCAAGAAGCAAACATGCAAAACTAACTTGTTTCTAACTGTTAAAGCTTCTTTGAAAAATTCTAAACATTTTACTTTTATATATCCTTAACGTCAAATAAATAAACTAAATGTGGACACTAAAATTATAATGGTATTTTGCAATTTGATACATTAAATAGTTTTTATTTACATAATTGAGTCTTCACCGTGTGTGTTGAAGTGATTCTTGCTTATATATGTAAATTCAAGATAGTGATTCTTCACAGAATCTATAAAGATTTTCTTTGTTCTTTACTTTTCCTGCAATACATAGTATTGTAAAATCGAAGTGTATTCAAAGTGCACGGAGAAGTCTCTCCATTTTTCGGACATTTATTTTCGAAAATTGAAATCTGCATTATAAAAAAATTAAATAAACTGACTATTATCATATGAGTGAGTGCTTTGTACATATGTTTTTAACCTGATATGAATTGACACAGTTATTTATAAATTATCGAGAGCCATCCTTGAGATATCAGAAATTTTATTTTTTCCCTTACATTTTGCACTATATCTCTGGAACAAATAAATTAAATATAAAAAAGTTTTGTGTGTTTTTCCAAGTAATGAATGTTAGTAAACAGTTGATTAAATGAGAGTTTTAACTCATTAGGTAGCATTGCTATACAGTAGTGGCCAAAATTGTGGAAACGTTTTGGAAAAAGTGTATTTTTGAGGTTTGATGACTTATAACACCACTTTTTTTTTGTACCAATATCATAAAGTTATATATCAATGGAAAGATAATTCAATCAAGATTGTAATGCAATAACATTTGTTCAATTATCTGTATTCTATCAAACATTATAGTCAAATAACCAGAAAAAAGAAACACAACTTGCTTAGGTTTATATGAAGTAGCTTTTCTTCATTTGAATGTAGCCAATGAGCATGAGTGTTTAGAGAGCCAATTAGGTGTCATCTTATTTTGGCAATGAGCCAATAGGTCACAGGACATTTATCAGGGTGTTATATGATTGCTATCATGTTGGTTGATTTTTTTTGTGTTCTTTGATTTAGTGACCTTGTAAAACATAATAAAATTAAAGAAATGGCACAGTTATCAAGACTACAGTTAACAAGACATTAGAAGAAATATTGGGGGGGGGGGGGGGACTTAACCAAAGGCGGCATTTCTAAATTTTTGAAGAGGTATAAGCAGACTCAGCCACTACAAAACCAGACTGGTAAAGGCAGGAAAAGGTGCACAACAGCAAGTGATGATAGAAGAATTAAGAGACTGTGCCTAGGTGACAGAAGAAAACCATCTTGGTGTATACAAGGTGAAATGGCGTAATACAATGTAAAGTTGAGTGCAAGGACTGTTCGGCGCAGACTGGCTGAATTTAGTCTAAATGCTAGAATTCCACGAAAAAAGCTATTTTTATCTCTCAAATAAAGGTTGAAAAAATTAAATTGTTAAAACCCATGTTAACTAGACAACAGAACAATGGGACAGTGTAATTTGGAGTGATGAGATCAAAATATCCCTGCTTGGTAGTGATGGCGTAAAATACGTAAAAAGAAGAATCGGAAAAGATTTGCATCCTGATTGCATTACACCTACCGTGAAACACCCAGTTAGTGTTATGATCTGGTTTTATATGACATCAAGAGGTGTGGGCAGAATTTGCATGATCAATGGGAATATAAATGCTCAAAGAAACATAAATGAAATACATGAGCCCAAACTTCAGCCTTCTGCACATGATCTTTTCCAAGATAATGAAGCATTTATATTTCAACAGGATTCAGCTGCATGTCATGTTGCTCGTGTGTGCAAAAAGTAGCTTCAAGATCATCATATTCAACTGCTGGAATGGCCTGGGAATAGCCCAGACCTTAATCAAATTTATGGTATTGGTACAGAAAAAGTGGTGTTATGAGCCATCAAACCTCAAAAATGCACTTTTCCCAAAAGGTTTCCGCAATTTTGGCATATGCAATCCGAAATCACTACTCCTCCATAAATAGATAAAATAGAATTAGATGAAAGGAGAAGATTGCTAAACAAACACCTCGTTCACGGAAGAATTTTTCCTCTTCTGTTTATTGAAAATAGCTTGATTAATCATGTACATATATGTATATTTACTGCATCAGAAAAAGAAAGATCAATGAAACTTCATTGGTTAATGAAAAAAAAAAAAAAAACTGAATTTAATGTTCTTTTTAAATTTAATAAATACTAAAATTATATAAATTCAGTAATTGTTATTGTTAATGAACACAACTGCTCAAGACGTTTTATACATTTTATGTAGCACACCCTTTTTTTCAGCGATAAATTTGTTTACAATAAATTTATTCTGTAATATAGTGCTTTCAATTATTTTAAGTTTCCTCTTTTCTCTGGTAACAGCACAATGCGCTTATTTAGTCCTGGGGAAAACTAGGAAGTCATGCGGCATCATTGCAACATTTACAAAATAATTAAGTTATGCATGGAATGTTAATTTCCTTTCAAAATTTGTCTTGCATGTTGTTTCAGAAAATTTGTCACCAGGTTCAAAAAATTTCATCAGAACCCACAACCACCCCTGCCCTGAATATTCGTGATTCAAAATATGTTCTTCACTGTTCGGGGGACGAAGTGCATTTTGCTAGGAGGTGGTATAGAATTTGTGTTTTGTTGAGGATTTAAAGTAATTAAGCCTTGTTAGGGGCCATATACTAATTATTTTGCTAAAGAGCCGTATAGTAATTAATTTAAATTTTGAGAGGTGCATGGTCCGTGTTCATAAATTTCAGGAACAAAATACTGCAGATACGTGGATTGCAACAAATTTTTTACATTATGCACCCTATTGTATGTTGGTTTTAACATGTAGTCTATATAAACTAAAATAAAGTGCCATACTGAAAATAGTTATGGAATGTAAGCTTATACTTCAAGCTACCTTTATTAATTTCAGTGACTAATGAAGCAAATAATGGTTTAAATGCAAAATGTAAGGAATTGGATGAGGAAAGGAAAAAATTAACAATACTTGAAGAAGATATAGCTTCACATAAACAAGAACTTGTGGAATTGCAGAATGAAAAGAACAATAACATGGAAAAGATGCAAGCTATTTCTATAGAATTGGGTAATTATTTTTAACCACAAATTTATATTTCTCTACTATATATACATATGTAATTGTTTTGCATTTGATTGGTGTTTTAAACAAATAGTCAGATTTTTTAGTTATGTATTTCTTCATATTTTCAATGATCAAATACTATGTGGCATCGATTTAAACAGATTTTGAATTTGTACTTGAGGAAGAGCATTCCAGATTGCTTCTATCTGAACCCAAAGTCCAGCTGTATTAGTTACAGGATGAGCGAGACGTCGACCAACAAAATCCCAGACATGTCCAATAGGCGACATATCAGGTGAATAGGTAAGCCAAGGAAGAAGCTGTAGCTGTTGTGCTGAAAAGAAATCTTGAACATTCCTAGCAATATGTGTCCGGGAATTGTCCTGTTGAAATACAACTCTAGGAATGCATTGAAGGACGGGTACGACTTCGGGCTCCAAAACTTCTTTGTACCGGTTGCTTAATCGTATGGATTCCATTCAAAGTTTTAATATAGAATTTTTGATCTTTTCGATGGTGTTAAGATGGAAATGCTGAAATAATATTTTTGGTCACAAAGCAACTCATTTGTGTGAAAAGAAAATTGTGCTAAATCATAAAATAATTAAAAATCTAATTTGAAATTAAAAATAAATAATGCTGAGGTGCACCTATTCGGGTCCTAAAGTACCAAATTTTATGGCTGTGCAATGCTTAGATGTCCTGCTATAAACTGCACAGACATTTTTTTTTTTGTTATGTAAGATGAATGCTTAGTGAACAAAGCAATGACTTTTAAATATGAGTGTCTAATATTATGTCTAGGTATAACAAAGAAGGCAGATTCATTATTTTATAGAAATTAACATGCGAGTCTTAAAATTCCTTCTTGACATGTTTAGGGCTTGTATGGATTTTTTTTTTTTTTTTTTTTTTTTTTTTTTTGTTAAAACTTTACAATTTTGAAATTATTTTGTATAGATTTTTAAAAATTGAAATGATAAAATTATTTCATTATTTAAATCTCTAATATGTTTACCTATAAATAAATGATATCAAAATATTTTTATTAAATACTAATTACGTGCAAATTGTACTAATTATTTTAATTACGTACTAATTAAATATTAAATTGTTATTTAGATGCAGCCAAACTTGAAAGTATTGACTTAAAGCATGACCTTGAAAATGCAGAACAATCCATTGCTTCTTTAAACAAACTTATATCTGATTTGAAAGCTGAGATAAATGACCTTACCACCAGTGGTTTGGAAAACAAGAAAAAACTTGAAGCAGCTGTGAATCAATATGAAAAAGGTCTACTTTTTATTGGATGTCTTTTTAAATTGTCTTTAGCATTGCTTTTGTTTACTTCTGAATTTATGTCAATTTTAAATTGTTGATTGGTATTTTGCATGATTAGGCACATATTACTTAGTAATTCTAACATACTTCACCTGGATTTTGAAATGAAATCCTTATTGTATTAACAATGTATTTTTTTTTTTTTTTTTTTTGTATTTCTGTATATTTTGAATAATTTTATTATACACTGTTGCCAAAAATTATATGCATCCAAAAGAAAGTGTGCTACAGCCTCGAAACTTGGCATACATGTGTCGTTTGAGGGGATATACAAATGATTATAATTTAGAAGCTAATACACTTTTATTAAGAAATGATGGCAACAAGTTGACATTTTTGTTGGAAAAATCGAATGTAAACATCGCGATTCACGTTTCCCGTGAACGGGCGTTCATGAAAATTTCTTATGAACGACTCTTTCTGTTCACCGGCGTGAACCGTGACGTTTTTCCATCATGAGGAGTCATGCAAATATGATTCCCAATGCGTACGCATCTCATTTGCATATCCGGGGGCGTTTCCGTAACGGCCCAGTATCGGGTATATAAGACGGAACTTTCTTGAAGCATTTAGTTCGATCCTGATCCTGTTTGGTTCGGATCAGTTCAGCTGATGTTCAGCAATAAGTTGGATGTGTTCTTTTTATAACACAGACTTGTAAGTTCTGCTCTGTGACGGCATTTTTGATACGTGTTGTTGTTCACGATGTTAATTAACGATGAATAGTATGAAGTCATAGTGTATCGGTGCATCAAGTAATTGAATCTTTCCTGCCAAGTGTGATACCAGCGGTGGTGGCTTCGGAGAAATACGCACGTTATCATTTTTTATTATATACTACATTAAATGCTTCAAGGAAGTTCTAGAACCAACTCAATCTTTACAAGCTTTCGAGCTTCATGTATATAGTCTTGTTTATGTTTCGGCATGGATTTTTACGAAGTATTGTAAAATTGCCTAAATATGCTTTATTTCACAAATAAAGTGAAATTAATTTCTACTTAACATATTTCATCTGTCTTCAATTTACAAATGAACATTTTCACTGGGGTTTTTTATTGCGTGTCTCTGCTAAAAGAAAATCAACTATCTCGTTCGAGTCGAATCTATTTTCCATGCATGCATTGCCGAAATTAAATTTTTTTTATTCGACTCGATTAAGTGGTAAATCCTTCACTAGCAGCTAAATAAATCAATGTTTGGTGCGGCATAGAATCAGTAAGGTTATTTATGTCCCAATATAGAAGAATCTGCCACAAATGTTGCAACTGGTTAGCTAATTCAGTTTTATTCTGAGAAGGCTGCAATTGCTGTCCCAGACTTGTTTTATTAGTGTTAGGTCTGGAGACCTAGATGCCCATGTGAAGATATTAAATCCTCAAATACATTGTTGAAAGAGTTGTGCAGTATGTAATTGAGCATTGTCTTGTTGGTAAATGGAACATGGGCGGTTTTACAGTATGGGCAATCAGCTGCTATAAAAATCAGCTGTAGAATATCATCGATGTACAAGCAAGCCATCAAATTGGCTTGCAGCACAACTAGAGGAGATCGACTGTCCCAGAAGATGGCTCTCCAGACTGTCACATTACATTTTATGGTCGTCTGCTGGTTGACAACAAATGCGTGATCCAGGGATTGTACTTGTCCTGAAAATCCTAAAAACAATATTTATGTTCTGAAATGTCCTTATTTTTTACTTGCCATCCTGAAATTCCTAAAATTTTACATATTTCAAACACAGAAATGCAAATTTCTACTGATTCTTCATGGTTTCTATGGGAAGCATCCTCATCTTATACTACGGATTACGGAATTTGCATAGTTTTCTACAGAAAATTGCTTTTAATCTAGGCCAATGTAAATTTACGGCTGCATGCATGGTAATGCCAATCAAATTAACTGGAATTTATGGCCTCATGTAATGTAAATTAAGATTGTGATCGCTTGTTTTATGAAAGTAATAAATATGCTTCTTCAAATGTTGTCTATAATTCAGTGTAAGTTGCTAAATTGTTAAATTTTTTCCATTAATTTCGCATAAACAGTGCAATTGTTCAATTCAGTTTGTTCTTATAAATTACCGAGAATACATTGGTATCTTTTTCTGTTTAAATATTGCTTATTAGATTGACTAAACTAGCTTATTTTCATATTCTGATTAATTAAGGTTAATTTTTAAATTATTTTCGTATAAACCATGCGATTGTCCAATTCAGTTTGTTTTCGTGACTTGCTTACAGTACATTAGTATCTTTTTCTATCCATCTCCATCTTTTAAATGTTGCATATTAGATTGATTAAACTAGCTTATTTTTATATTCTAGCTAATTATTAAGGTTAATTTTTAAATTATATTTGCATAATACAAATTTTTCTATTTTGGAAAATTGGTATGAACTCTGTGAAGGGATATTTTCCAAAAAGCGATATTAAACCAATGATTTAGGCAAATTAAAAGGCAACCATTTTGGCAGGGATATAGTTCATTAATTTCTATATAATATATATATTAAAGATCAATATTTGTTATTCTCTTTTGTGAAAACTTGTGTTTTACCAAACATAAATGTTTGTTTTCATTATGTAGTAATTTTCACTGGATAAAAACACTGGATATATTTTTTGTCCTGAAATTTTGTAAAATTGGTGTCTGGAATTTTCATATTCTACCAGTACTATCACTGATGAGATCGAAACACTGGCCATTGATCCTCCATACACATATCCGACAGTCATCAGCACTGAGAAATATGGGATTTGTCATTAAAGACAGCATTCCTCCAATCGACACTGTCCAGGCTGACCGAGCTCATTGCCAATCCAGCCGACTCTGCCTGTATGGAGGGGCAATGGTAGTTGCCTTAATGGATTTTAACACCTAATCCCACCTTCTGCCAGTCATCTTCGAATAGTATCCCTTGATGCAGGATGCATAGAGGTGGAAAATGCTTTCGAATTGCTGATAGTGATGCCATTGATGTGGGCATGGCTTCTCTCCTCACTGCACAATCCTCTTACACAATTGTCTGTCTGGGGTGTCCTGAGCCTCTGCGACTGTTACATGTGCCTTCTCTGATCCACTGTTGCTAACACCGAGCAACTGCCATATCACTTCGATCAAGATGAAGGCTGATACATTTGTTGGAAAAACTAGGTTCCCTTAGGTCTATGATACGACCTCTTTCTAAATTTGGCAATTATTTGTAGCACTGTCGAGTATGTCTCAAAGGCATCTTTTTACATAACTTGCAGTATCAAAGATAAAAATCCAGTTCCAATTTCCCATAAGTGATAACACCAATCATTTTAAATACAACACGATTCGTCGTTCTCATGTGTGCTGCATGGGCCCCATAATGTGATTGGTGCTAACAGTTTGGTCATTTGCATAACTCTTAACCCTTTTCACTCGTATGTCCCCGTATGGGGGACATCACTCGTTTTACCATCGCGCTCATATGTCCCCATACAGGGGACATCGCATCTGTACCGTTGCGTTCTTATGTCGCCATAGAAATAGGAAAAACACAGAAGGAGGAATGATTGCGCAATCGCTTTTTTCCCCCGATTCCTCTCTCTGTGCTTTCTCAAGGCCTTTTCATACTGGCTAGTCGCTAGAGCGTTTCCCTGTTGACCACCCGAGATGGTTTTGTGTTATAGTTCTATAGTACTATTACTTTATAATTTCTTATTTTTTATGTTCGCAATGCCTAAGCGACATTTACAAGGTAAAATTGAAAATGAGTTTGAGAGCAGTGACGACGAATTTTATATGGACTATTATAATCGAGAATTATGGTGCAATGAAAGTAGTGACGAAGGCAGCAGCGAAGAAGCTGCAGGAAGTGGTACGAGTGGTAGTGACATTATAGTTGTCAAAAGAAATCGGGCAATACCTTTGCCCAGTACAAGCAGCAGCGACGATGACGCAATTCACGATGCAAGAGAAGACAATTATGGGCCATGGGTGAATGTTACAATGCAGGATAATGTGCCGCACAGGATAGATTTTACTTCTGGTGATAAAGCTGAAGGACCACAGATTCCTGACAACTGTTCAAACCCCATTGACTTTTTTAAACTTTTTTTTGCAGATGAATTGATGGAAAAAATTGTAGAAGAGACGAATAATTATGCTCGCAATAAAATTAGACAAAAAAGGTTATCAAAGCGATCCACGTGGAATACATGGGTGGATCTTACAGTGGCAGAATTTGAGGCCTTTCTAGGAGTTATTCTAAATATGGGTGCAATAACTGTTAGCCTTCTGCAGGAATATTGGTCCCAAAACTTCAATGCTAAAATTCCTTTCTTTAGTGCCATATTCAGAAGGGAACGATTCATGCAAATCTTTTGGATGCTTCATTTGCATGAGACAGATCCAAACGATCAAAGTCTTCGGAGTCGGGTGCAAAAGGTCAGTCATTATTTAGATTTTTTGGACAAAAAGTTCAAGGAACATTTTGTTCCGTCAAGGGAAATTTCCGTTGATGAGTCTGTAGTTGGATTCAAAGGCAGAATAAGTTTTTTGACTTATAACCCAAATAAACCAACAAAGTGGGGAATCAGGATATATGTGTTGGCAGATGCTAATACTGGATATATATATTCTATTTTGCCTTACTACGGAAGCTTGACATCAGAAAATGTAGTAAGACCTGACCTTCCTGTAAGTTCACGAGTTGTGCTGCATTTGTGCCAAAATTTACTGGAAGGCAATCCTGGCAGTAAAGGATACCATATATTTACTGACAGGTATTATACAAGTCTTCCACTTGCACGAGAACTTCTGAAAATAAACATGTACTTAACCGGAACTATCCAAATTACCCGGAAATTCATACCCGACTCTATAAAAAGACCGCAGTTTTCCGAGGATAATACATTTGCCTGCAGATCGGGAAACTTACTATTATTGGCCTGGAAAGATAAAAGGGTCGTCACTGCACTTAGTAGTTGGGATGTTTCGGGTACTCAGCCAATAAGCAGAAGAGTACGTGGAGGAAATTTGATTAACTACAACAAATATATGGGGGGCGTTGACAAATGTATGGGGGTGTAGTTTCAATAAATTATTTTGACACGTTGAAAAATAAAATATTATGTGGCCACATTCCCATCCTAGGCCAAGGGGTGTATTCAGGGGTTATATTTTTAAATTTTTGATTTAAGGATGGTAAACCTTCTAGTTAAATTGGAACGCATTTCCATCAAAAAAATTCATCTTGATCGAACATGAAAAAAAATTCCGAGTTATTTGCTAACTTTCTAAAGCATAATTATGAGTGTAAAGGGTTAAAATAACATTTGTATGCAGAATTTCACTGCTGTAGCTTAATTTTTTATGGGTGAATATATATTTTTTGTAACTGTGTATATCTGACAATATCCTGGATGTTTCAACAGTTGAGGTAATGTCTAAAACAGTTAGCCTGCTAATTGTAAATTTATTACATCGCTAGAAAATGCATCCGGCATTGACCTAGAGTTAAGGGTAGTTATATAAAATAATAAAATTAATAAAATTGTATGGAAAACATGTCAATTTAGCAAGGGCTTTAAAAATAGAGGCAACCAAAGTTGGTTAATTAAAATGTCTTTAATAAAAACACTGTTAATTATGTACATAAAATTACACAACCAGAGCACTTTAAGACATTATTAAGCCCTTCATCAATTGCAAAGTTGCCACTGATGAAGAACCATAATGATCAAAATAAGATTGAGCATCCAAAGACTAATTTTCAATTTTATTTTTAGAAATAGAGTAAATTAAATGTGATACCTTCACTTTTAATAAAAGTTTTGTATATTAAAACTCATTTCAAATTTAAACACAATATCTCACATTTTATAAGTCTATTAATACTGAAATTGTGATATGTAAAACAATTAAACCTTATGTTCAATTAATTATAACATTAATTTTCGATAGTTTGATTAAAAGAATAACCAGCATACTCTTTTGTAATTTGAAATGCAACTTGGTTACCATAGTAATCATAATTGAATCAAAAACTGTAAATTCATTGATAAAATATAATAAAATAATTATCTGCTGTAACTACTTTGCTTACACAGAGAATTTAAAAGAATCAGAAGGACACCTAAATTTAAAGTGGGATCATATCGGGACTATCCATCAAAACTTGTGCAGCTGTTCTCCCTTAATGATGAGACAAACAAATAAACATATTTTTAATTTTATTTATAGATACTATTATATATGATGCTACATTAAAAATTATCCAAAATCAAAATATCTTATTTTGTAGTTTTCAGTCTTTGCATTTAATTTTTGTACAATCAGATTCAATGAGCATGTGAATAATGCACTTATTTAGTGATCATTTTCATGACTAAATAAGAAATATTCTCATAAATTAATCAACAAGAAGGATTTATGGACTAGCTAAAAGCATGCAAGCATCTTTTTAAGCTTCTTATTTATAAAAGTACAGAGTTTGCATGATTTTTAAAAATTCCTTAAAAATCACATTTCGCTTTTAAAGGCTCATAAAACTCCTTAATTTTGCCAAATTCTCCTTAAAAACTCTTTAAAATGTTTGCCATTCCAATTTCAAAATGGAAAAGAGAACCGGACAAACGACTGATGGTTCGAAATCGGCACTGTGAGGAATATTATCAAAATAGTTTACAATTGTTTTTGTTTGTCTTTTAATTTCTTTTGCCAACAAATCTGAACTTCATTAGCAAGATCAAAAGTAGAAAAAAGAAAAAGAAGCAAAATACTCCTTTCACCTCTCCTGAAAAAAAAAAGTAGAAAAAGACTGGGATATTGTTAATTAGTGTAGTGCACTTCCCTTTTTACCTGATAAATTACTTAAGTTTCACTTTCTTTACAAAGGCAAAATTTTATTCTTTGGTGTAAATTTGGGGTAAAAAGTCCTGAAAATTTGAACTATTTAAGAATTTTTGCTCTAAAACGAATACTTCCAAATATAGTTATTGAAATTAGGATTCCATAATGTTCCCCATTAGCGAGAATGATATTTCCATTAAGTGTTTACTGTTTATGTTGAGTCTGTGAAGTCAAAACAGGAAATGGTAACCAGTGGGAGTTATGTCTTTGGTTAGTGATATTAGCTGAAAATTAATGGGATTAAAGGAAAGGGGTCAAGCATATTAACGAGGTTGAAATATATAAATATTTTTCTAATGTAATGTTTATTTTTAAGCATTTACCGGATATCGTTCAAATTTTAATATACAACTTACTTTCAATTACTATCTCTTTCTATCCATTTAAATTTTTAAGCAATTTTTTCTAAGCATGTCAGAACCAATAAAAAATGGATTAAAAAATAAGTCTTACTTTAAAGATAAGTATTTGTTTCACAAAAAATCTAATGTGGGCAACTCACGACTTTCTCTCCAAACACAAATATTTAAGCCTTTAGGGCTTTTGCATATGTGCACTATATGTATTAATTATCCCAATATTTTTAAAGTGACTCATTACAAATATTACCAACAAGTTATTTTTATATTGTGCCAGTATAAAGGAATAAATGTTTTTCTAAACGAAATGTATCACATAGATGGTGGGATCACACATTTCATTTTGTATCGTGGTGCATCACAGAGAATTCACAAGCATCATTTCCCATCCATCCCCATCAATGATTGTACAATAGGCAGACTAAACTGGCTTATTTGCATATTTTGTTTAATTTAAATATTATGCGCAATTAACCAAATATTATAAAAGTTAATGTTGAAAGTAAGAAGATTATTATAGTTAACATTCTCATGCAACACTTGGAATCTCAAGTCTTCTTCTTCTTCTTTTTTTTTTTTTTTTTTTTTTTTTTTTTTTTTTTTTTTTTTTTTTTTAATATTTCAGGTTTTCACATTATTGTTATGTAGAGTTTATTTTAAAGCTAGCCATTTCACCCGCGTTTCGCCCATTCTCGATAGCTAGTGGCCACTAAATGTGACATCTACACACTTAATAGAAGTTCAGAATATCAAAAGCTGTTTCAATTTAAGGGAAAAAAAATGAATTTGCTCACATTTTGAGAGCCGAAATGATGCAAGTTTTTTAAAAATTCCTTTGTATTGTCACAATTGGGATTTTTGCTTTTTTCATTGATTTGGAAGCTGACACAGATCGAATGAGACCAAAATCAAGATTCTTCCTCGAGTGAAATTACTTGATCATTTTGAATTGTTTAATTATTCCTTTGCATTGATACCTCTAATTCAAATTTTTTGAAACATTAGATTTTTCTGTTGACCTAGAAGATGAGACCAAAACCAAGGTTCTAATTAGAGTGGAAGCACTCGATAATTAGGCAAAGAGGTTTTGAGTTTTTCTGCTATGCCTTTGCACCACCACCCCTAATTCAACATTTTAAATTTATTCTTTAATCTTAAAGCTGAGACAGATTTTAATGATATCAAAACCAATATTCTAGATATAGTAGAAGGGCTTGATAATTTTGATATGTCATCCACTCATTCAGTCAGTCAGTTCAGTGCATATTATATAGATATATATTTTTAATTGATAACATGTTAAACAGTAAATAAAAAAGTAAATATTTATTAATAAAATTTTGTGAGCATTTATTTATTCTTGTGCAGTATTGTTATATGTGTAAATTTGTTATAAGAAAGATTGAATGAATTTCCACTGCTACAAATCATTCGAATTGTGCATCAGTTATCAAACTGACACTTAACTTAGATCTACCTACCTGCTACATAATGGATACAAATCTTAGTTTTACCTGATACTTTTTTATGTTATTAATTATTTAAAGAAATTTGTAATTTAAACAGTTGCACAGGTGTTAATTAATTTTTTCGAGCATATTTTTCTTTGTAAAATAATGCTGATATAAAGGAGAGGGTTTGAGCATGTAATCTATAAACTCCATAAAATTTTTTGATATGCCATTAAAAACTCCTTAATTTTTGTCTCTAAAATTGAGTACAAACCTTGAAATATGATCAAAGCTACCTATCAAATTATAAAGTATTTAATATTCTTGAGTTGAGGGTAAGGGGCTATTTTAAAAATTATTTAATCACATTATTAATGTAATATGCAAAGGTTGGTTTTTCTGTATATAATGCATTTCACGTATCTGATTTTATGTATTTCACGTATCTGATTTTGTGTATTTCACGTATCTGATTTTATGTATTTCACATGTCTGATTTTCCGGCCACACATTAAGCTGCAGTAAACCTTCGGGTCTGTCGTGTGGTCTTAATTTTTAACATATCTGATTTTGTGTATTTCACGTATCTGTTATGTCAATAGTTATTGTGCTTATAAAATCCATTTCTATCAACAGAAACTCAGGATGCAAAAGAAGTATTGGAAGCTGTTAATAGTGCCTTCGATAATGTTACTTTAATGACTGAAGAGCAGAAAAGAAAGATAGAAGCATTGGAAAGTGAATGTACATCTCTTAAAAAGGAAATGGCTGACCTCGTGAAAGTGAAAGAAGACCTAGAAAAAACATGTGCTGAAACATCAGAACTGCTGGGAATGTGTGAAAGTATGATTATTTATTCTTATGACTATATTTCTCACTATATCAAATATTATATATAAACTGAATAGTAAATATGTCTAGTCAATTGTGTTTTGTCAAATGAATTTTGAAACTAATGTCTAATGTTAATTTCCATCCACCATCATTGTATTAAAATCCGATATTGGAAGTATGCAGGTATCTGTCAAAATCTGCCTTGTGCCAAGCAATTTTACATATCAGACATGCAGTTTGCCGATGTTGTTGGCATAATTGTTTCTTTATGTAGCGTACCAATTTTGCAAAATATTTTGTAGATTGTTTGAAGACAAATTTTTATTTATTTCAAAGTGGATAGTGATAAATCAGATATTTGATTCATATTTATTTTATATTTTTGAAGATGTTATCCTGATCTAACTGGCTTTTATGTGCATAAAATTCTCATTGGTCGTAAGACACACACTTTAAATTGAATATAAAATGCATGTACAGTGGAACCGTAGTTACTTAACTACCCTCTAATTCGACATATATTATCCCCACGATTAGCAGATACATATGGAAACAGAAACTCTATAACTTGACACATGTTAACAGAAACCCACTTATGTTGGCTAGCACTATTTTATCACAACTAATCTTTATAAATTATTCAAAAGTTGGTCAGCTCTAAGAATTTGACGTCATTGTTCTCGTGTATTTCAACAATTCTTTATTTCATAGTTCTCTATGGTGTTTGTTCAAAGATTCCCTTTCATTGTAACCTAACCCTAAGGTATCTGCTAAAGCAATGTCACCAACAAGCATCTTCCTGGAACACACAGGGGGGAGGGGGGGATTTCATCCTTATTTGTGCCAGCTGTTTGAAAATCAGAAAGACCAGACTTTGATCATTGTTTTTATAATGATGGGGTGAATATTGTCTGCTGGGAAAAGGTTCTATTGACAGTGCTCTGCTTTTTAGATTTCTTAGAAAAAGGAAGAAAGTGGAACAGCTTGTACTGGACAAGCCACTTGTTTTTCTTTGTGGTTATCGACTGCTATGAATGCAATGGCTCCAGGTAAACTCCATACTTTCTTTAAAATCAAAATTTGAGATTTAAAAAATACTTAATGGGTAAAACACAAATTGATTTTGCCAAGGAATATGGAATTGCGTGGAATACTGTTTCCACATTTATCAAAAATAAAGAAAAGATTTTATCAACATTTGAATCTTCTTATGAGACCCTACCTGTGGACTATGAAAGCAACAGAAGGATGGGGATTATGTCAGAGAATTTTTAGTGATGGTTAAAAAAGCTACATCGGAAGTTTTCGAGTGAGAAAATAACACTTTTAATGATTTTGGACAATTATACTGTTCATCCTCAAATAACAGATCTTTTAGCAATCAAATTATGCTTTTTGTCATTTAACTCAGCATCAATTTCTCAACCACTAGATGAGGGAATTATTCTCAATATGAAAATTTTTTACAGGGAATTGCAAATAAAAAAACTTTATTGAATTTGTGTATGTAAAACGTACATTCTTTTTACATTGTAAACGAATGTAAAAATCTCCATTTTAGATGCTATTGAAATGATAAATTATGCATGAAAATCAGTCTCAGGTACCACTATTCGGAACTGCTTTCATCATATTGGTTTTTGTTTTTTTATCTAATAAAGATTATTCACAAGTGGTGTGTATTAAAAGTATCAAAAATGCTACAAATGATCCTATTTCGGATGGATTTGTCAATATTGACTCTTATTTTGCTACTTCAGTACACTTAGAAGATATTGATACTTTGGAATCAAGTGCAAGTGCTTTATCTTTTGAGGAAGAAGAACCTGAAAGTTCAAAAGATGAAGATGATGTACCTGCACCCTCTTGTTATAATGTATTGAAAGCTGTTGGAGTTATACATCACTTCCTATGTACACATGATAGAGCCGAACATTTGATGAATAAATTAAATAGTGTTGAAAATTTTTTCTTCTAGCTTCAAAAAGAAAAGCAATAAAAATAATCCTGAATTATTTTTCACGAAGTAGCTTAAACTTTAATTTTTGATATGTAACATGCTTAACTTAAAAATAAATGGAAGTAATTTAACTTAAAGGAATTATTTAACATTAACCATTATTTAACATTCATGCATATTTAAGTATTTAAAAAGCATAGTAATCTTTCAATATTATTTATAGGGATGTCATAATGTGAAACTTCGGTAAATCAGCATGTTTTCTGTTCCCTTTGGTATGTCAAGTTATCAAGGTTCCACTGTGTAAATATTGCCTTGTAATTTAAAAAAGTTTGAAGCAGTCAGTTACATGAAATGATATATATATATATATCATACCCATACTTTATTAGCTACTTTGTAATTAAAAAAAGAAAGTTTGAAACAGTCAATATATTGTTAGGATCCTTTTTATCCATTAAGGAAGTTCTAAATTTTGGCACTGAAACTCAACAATGCTTATTGGAAATGCAAATAATGTTCTAGATATTGCCATCATTAGGGTAAAAGGGAAAGCATGCCTGAATGATGAATTATTTTGTTAAAATTCCTCCTGCTAAGAAATTAAAAAAAAAAAAAATCATTTATAATTGTTTGGTAATGAAGCATATTTATATTATTTTGTAATGGAGCATATTTATAAATATATGATTTAACTTAATGGCATTGTTACTCTAGATTGATGGACTAATGCACATTGTAAAATTTATGTTATTTTTCATTTTAAAGAAATTCATAGATTGTGAAAGCCCACATTTTTCACTGAAAAAGTCCTACTTGACATAATTTTAAGTCCCGAAACTTGAGTATGATACTTGTATTTGCTTCTCTCTTTTTCTTTAAGCAATACATCTAAGCTATTGAAATTATTATAGAACACTTTAATTAGTGACTAAACTAAATGAATTTTATGTATGTATTTAATTTTTAAAATTATTTATTCGATTTTATGTTATACATATTTAATCAATTCAGGTTCAAGTGTATAATAGTTTTTAAATTTTAGTCACTGATATCATGTGCCTTTTTTCTTTATGATTTATCATTAGTCTAATTAAAATGTGGTTAAAATTTAATATTTGAATAATATAACTTTTTACTTTATGTCATATTCTATAGAACTTGAAAGAGACAGGATGGCATCTGCTAGAAATGAATCACCTTTGATTTCACAAGCACAGATTGAAGAAATCACAGCTTTGAAAGCAGAATGTTTACAATATAAAGATGAAATTTCTACTTTGCAGAAAAATAATTTTCTTTTGGAAGATAAATTAGCATCAATATCTGCTGAGCTTGGTAAATATGAAACTATTTTTATCATGCTAGTTTTTTGTTTTTTTGTAAAACTTAAGAGATGTATTAAAATTTGATATATGAACTTGTGCTATTGTTTATTTATATAAGATTTATTTATATTAGATATGAAAAGTGAAGATATTTTCCTAGATTCACTCCATTTTACTGTTAGAATACATAACCATGAAGTTAATTTAGTGCATTCTTTTTTGCAGAGCAATTATTTGTAATAACAGGTTTTGTAGGCCAACTCTGTCAACTTATAATATGTAGTATCTATATAATAAAAGGCAATGTCTGTCTGTGTATCTTATACATTGTAGGCTCAGCGACTGCGCGTTGCAGAGCTACGAAATTTGGCAATCGGAGACCTGGGGGAGGAGGGGGAGGTGACATATGAAAACCGATTTTTAAAATTTGAATTATTTTTTTTATTATTTAATGTTTTATGCAATTTCGACCGTTTTTTCTCCACCATCCAGACGTTGTAGAAAAAAACAAATCATGCGACCAGAATAGCAGACAATTGCGAGTAAAAATATATCAGTTTCAAATCTCAGGGACAAATTCTAATATTTTTTAAAGATTTTAAAACAAAAGTCATTTTCGGCTCAAAAAACAAACTTTCGTTTTTAAATCCTCACGTCGGGAAAAGTACCTCCAATTTCGACTAATAATATACATTTTTAGAAAGCTCTAAGATCAGGCTTTCTTACAAGCCCAATCTGGTCGAGAAATAAAGAAAAGTAGCCGCACGATCTGGATTTTAAGGAAGTAATGATTTTCAATTTCTCAGCCAAACCGCGAAAGAAGGGATTGATTTTTCACACACATGCACACACAGTGTTTCTATGGTGGAAGGGCGGTAGGCAAGGTTATGACGTCACGCTTCTGGCAAGGTTCTGACATCATGGTTCTTACGCATAGCGAAATCGAATAGAACATTCGATATTTGTGCCTGCCAAATAATGAATGTACATCATTAAATTAAAACAAACCATCCATTTTATTTGAATAAATTATTCATCCATTTCATTGGAATAAAATATTATTTTTGAAATAAATTACTTTTCATTTTAAATTTCAATTTGCTTGAAATGCATTTATTAATTTTTTAAAAACTTCATTTTTTTCTTACAACTCAACCCAAACCTTTCACTTTGTTGTGTTAGCAGTTTCTTTGGAGTGGTTTATCCGTATCAAGATAAGAATTTATTTTACTTCATTATTGTTCTTTTAAGAACATAAACTTCTCTTTCTCTTTTTATAACATTACGTATTAAGTGTATTTATACGTTTATAGTGTATTTTATTTATATTGTTTTAAAATTGTTCTGATTTAAACAGGGGCTATATATTGTTCTGATTTAACAAGTTTTCGACTTCTATTCTAGAATTGTATTCAGATTTTGTTTAATTTGTAAACATTCAATTCAGTTTAGAGTTTATTTTAACAGTGGACTATTCGTATTATGGCTGATTATAATTTTGTTTCGTGTTTTTATTAAAAACAAAAAAGCTTTTAATATATACAAACTTAAATAATGAATGTTTTTGTTTTGGAATACATTATTTTTCATCTTAAAATTTAATTATTAGTGTTAACGTCATTAAACTAAAACAAACCATCCATTTTATAGGAATAAAAAATTATTTTCGAAATAAATTGCATTTTATAATGGGATTAACCACTTATGATGATAAACGTCATATTTTAAATGATGGAATTAAGAGCTTAGCATATCGTCATTATAAAATTTAAATTATTGAATTATGGTGGATTGAATTGTGGTGATGTATTGTATACATCGGGTGGTGGTTGGAACCACAATTAAAAAACTTAAATACTGAAGAAATAAAAAAATAAATAAAAAGAAAGTTATGGAGATTGCCTCGGTGCATTTATGCATCGGGTGGTGGTGGGGGCAATCTTTAAAAAAAAAAAAAACTTTTTTTCACTGAGCAGCATCGTTATTTCTTAACTACTAAATTCCCATTCAACCTCATCAGTCTCAAAAATACTTTCATGTCATTTGCGATGCAATACTAAAAATACAGACAAACAGATACAATTTCATTTATGTAAAACAAAGAAATAAATAAAAATAATGGCTTTAGGGAAGTCTACAATGACGTCATCCCTTGTCTGGGAGTGCTATATTGCACTTTGTAAAATTGTTAGCAACAATCAAGTCATATTTTACTGGGTGCCTGGACATTCAGGCATTCCAGGTAATGAAATGGCTGATGAATTGGCTAGAAAAGATTCAAGTACACCTTTTGTTGGTCCCGGGCCGGCTTTGGGTGTTCTTAATGAACTGACTAGAAGAATTGTCTATGACATCTTCAGAAAGCTTCAGTGTGAGAACTGGCGTAGTACTAAGGGTCAAAGGCAGGCGAAAGAACTAAACTGTAAATGCCCTAGCATGCTTCAAACGGAATTATTCAAGCTCAGTAGAACTGGCATCAGAAGGACTGTTGGGCTTCTTACTGGGCACTGCACCCTTAAAAGACACCTAAATATTATGGGTGTCACTAAGGATTTGCTATTCAGAGGCTGCAATTATAGTGAAGAAACTGCCGCACACATACGTGAATGTGAGGTGTTCTCCGCCCATAGGTTCAAGTACTTGGGTCGACATGTGATCGAACCCTGGGAGTTGTATGATATTCCTGTCAAGTGTCTGCTGATTTCTGCCTCAGCTGTTGGTCCTTTTCTTAAGGACCTTCTCTTTCCTAGGGTAGTACAATAGACCTATGGTCGCTGTGCTGGGCTCTCCTGAAGTCACCCACCTTCATGTCATTCATTCAAAACAAAAAATAGAAGAGCATACCTCTATAAAAAAAACATAGGAGCATCTCATCCTGGCTGTTAGTACACATCAAAGGGATCCCTTGCCTAGGGTTACAGGTACAGAAATCCTCAGAATCTCACAGTTCACAAATATTAGAATAAATTCACTTTACAAATCACTTTTCAAGAACCCCGCCTAGAACATTATTTTTCATCTTAAATTTCATTATTAGTTTTAACGTCACTAAACTAAAATAAACTTTGTTAACTCGATGGGGTTATGGCACCAGCGAGTTTGCCACGGTCAGAATTTTCAAATAGCAAACAGGCTGGTCGCTGAAGGTGGCTAGTATTAAATAAACATTTTGGCCTTATTAATATAAATACCAAGTTTTTAGGGCTATTGCGTGGCTGTCAATCCTTTTGATTTATCCGGAAAGTTTCCGATTTTCAAGTAACTGTCACATCAGACATTGATTTCTTTTGATTTTTCCTATAGAAACTAAAAGTCCTTACTTCTTCCTGATTCTGCTATGAAAAATTCTTAATATTTTGGCAGGGTGTCTACAAGTTTGGAAGGTTGCGAAATCGGTCACAAATGTCCTGTAAATGTTACGAATTTTGAGACCAGAGTTTTTTTTTCTTTACATCTGAAAAATTCGTTCTGAAAAATTATTGTGAAATTGGTGCTCTCAAGCGTGTCAGGAGAGAGATGATGATCAATGATTACTTTTCTCCCACTTTTACAGTTTATTTATATTGATTAAAATGTTTATAATTATTTTGTGCCATATAAAAAAAAATGTTTTTCAGATGTTATAGTTAATGAAATATAGAGCTAGCTATTTTATAGCAGTATTGTGAAAAATTACATTTGCACGAGATCCTTGGTATATTTTGTTTAAATGTGAAAATATTTTCCACTTAGCAATCTATTTGCATTGACTAAAATTTTTATAATTACTATGTGGTGTATATAAAATTGCAATCTTTTAAAACATATTATTAATGAATGAGCTATTTTGCAGCAGTATTGTGGAAAACTACATTTTTGCGTGACCGTCACGAAATGTCCTGAAACGTCATGAAAATGTCCTGAAATTGCACTTTGAAAATTCTGTAGACACCCTGATTTCGTCCTTTGAAAATGATAAACAAATTCTCTTCCCTTTAAGTAACCCAGCTAAAAAATAAACTGAATTTAGTGAAATGCTAAATGTGTACTTAACCAAATTATTTCTGTACATAAATGGTGTGATTATGCAATTCAGTTAGTATTTTCATGTATTGCCGTGAGTCCACTAGTATCATTTTCCATTCATCTCCTTCTCTTAAATAGTGCACATTAGATTGACTAAACATTAGATTGAATAACTTTTTAATTATTTTCACAAAAAACTGTGAGATTGTGTAATTTAGTTTGTATTCTCCTGCTTTGCCAAGAGTCCACTAGTATCTTTTTCACATCCATCCCTATAGTCTAATAATTGCATATTAGATTGACTAAACTAGCATATTTTCATATTCTGGTTAATTTTTAAATTATTTTCATATAAATAGTGCAATTGCACAATTCAGCCTGTAGTCTCGAAAGTTCACAAGTATATTTTTCAATATTAATGTCTTAAATGTTTTGTATAATTTACCAAATAGTATAAAAGTTAACTCTTTTAGCTATGAGATTATTTTTATATTTAACAATTAACATACCCTTGTTGTTCTGTAAAACTAAAGGCATTTTTTCTCAGTAAAAAAAAAAATGTAGTTTTAAAATTGTAAATTTCTTTTTAATATATTAAAATTTATTCTAAATTATACGTTTTATTGATAATGCATGAAACAATAAGTAAAATAGTAATATTAAATTAATAAACACTTTTATAAACCTTATTTTTTCTTACACAGAAAAGTAAATTATGCTTTGATTAATCACTGTTATGGAAAAAATTCTATATTTATTTGAATTTCAGCATAGGAATTTGCTGAAAATAACAATAAAAACCTGAAAAACTCTGGCACATTTTGAAGAGTGGGTATGAACCCTGCAAATGTTTTGAAGTCAAAGCAAAATTGTGTTCAACAGCATTTGTAACAAGAAAGATCAATCATGCTTAAAGCATTGATTATGAAACACTTTCCAACTTCAATGCAATTTTATTTAAACATGCCTAAAATGCAATACATTCCTCGGTAATATTTTAAAACTTCTCACAATACTACATTGATTTATTATATTTGAAAACTTAAACCTTCATCGAAAAAAAATGAACTTCATTCAAATAACGGCATTGAAATATAAATTGCCTGATTTAAGCATCTCTAAAATGTGATACATTACTCGATAATAATTTTAGAATTATCATAATACCAAGATAATTTATTATATTTAAAAACTTTATCGAAAACAACTGAAATTCATTCAAATGACGTCATAGAAAAAAATAACATGCCTGGCTCTCTCTAAAAAAGCAGCATTTCATTCATAAATAATTTCCCATTCATGTCATTCATCACAATACTATAATAATTTATTTTATTTAAAAATTAAGACCATGGAGCTACACGTAATTTAACTCTATGCTTAAAACTTCATCGGTAAAAATCGTCCTTCTCTCGGTAAAGTCAATGAATATTTCTTTCATATCAGCTATGCAGACTCCATGAGCTAAATTCTTTTGCGTTAAAAAAATACAGCAATTCCTATACAACTCATCCTACATATTTTGCTGTTTACATTTTACATAGGCTTCGTTGTAGAAATAATCAAATTTGGATGAGCATTTAAACTCATATATATTGTAATTACGTTGATTTAGTATGTAGATGCACAGAATTTAAACCAAAATAAAGTGGTTTTAGGACGGATACAACACTCAATATGAAATAAAAAGAACTTTAAAAATCACGATTTTGAGACAAGATGGATGCCATATATCAATTTGAAGTGGATCACGTGATACTTTCATATCATGGTCACATGATAGTTTCATATAAGAGGTGTTATTATTATTTTAATTTTTATTTAAAAAACTACTGAATATATTTCGCTGAATTTTTTTTTATATATTTTATGGAACAATTTAAATATTACCTATAAATTTCGAAGCAATTTGTGAATTTTAAATCCGCTTAAAAATGTTTGAAAAATTAGGTCCCATAGGGCTCAATGTATTTCATTTTTTCAACCCGGGTTCAATCCAAAACTAATTGGGTGATATTATTTATTTATATTCCCATAGGTCCCACAGACCGTCTGAAAAACATACTAAAATTTCATTTTGATAAAGTCATTTTTACGGCAGTTATCGTGCTAACGGACAGACACACAGACAGAATGAACAAAGTCATAAACACTTTTCAACTTTGTTGTAAAGTGTTAATAAAAAGTAAAGAATAATTATAATTCATAAAGTAGAATTTGAAAATACATTGGGTAAAATTACTTTTCCCTTAATTTAGCTTTTTATCCCCTTTTCCCGTTCTTTAGCTTATGTCTCCTCCCCCCCTCCTTTTTTTTTTAGTATGGTGTGCATTTACTTTACGATAATTATTAAGAGCATCGCAATTTTTTTTTGCTATTAAAAATCTACGAATTTTCAGCTATTCGTAATTGGCAGCTATGCTACTATGTGTGCTGTGTGCAATACACACCCCAGGCTTGTATTATGTAAAAACACAACTCACTGTTAAACAGCGTTCATACTGAAATTAAAATCAGCTTTATAAAGCATCGTATTTTAATTATAAACAATATTGTAGTACACTTAATTAGCTATTAATTTTGCAGTTTGTGACTTTTCATTATATTTTACAGGAAATAAATAGTTCTATTCCAGTTTTTGTTTAACATCTCTCAATTCTATATAATAATTTTTATATTGTATATTTTTTATGCTTTTCTATATAATACAGGGTGGCCACTCAACCTGGAAACCGGGAGAACCGGGAAAAGTCAGGGAATTTTAGAATGGTCAGGGAAAACCGGGAAAAGTCAGGGAATTTTGTGAAAATTCTGGAATTTTTTTTTTTTACTAGTTGTCCATATAAAAACAGAACTGCCCAGTTTGTACGCCATTTTCGAAAAATTTTGCCAAGGATATCTGTACTCGTAACCGCTAAATAAAGGTTGCCATGTGTCCATTTAATTCCGTATAAAAGCAAAAATGCGGAGTTTGTGCACCATTTTGGACATGTTTTATGTTTGTTCTACGTCTCTCCCCATTCTCAGAGATGCCAACTTTTACGGATTTTCCGTAGTTTGTAATGATTTTTACTTTATCTTACGGTTTTACGGGTATTACTCCCAAAACTACGGAAAATCCCGTGAAATCCATGCATCCTACCATTCAGTTCATATTCCCTGCTATGCTGAGAGTTCAAAATTATCAGTTTGCATCCATTTTCTTCTAATGATTTCATATCAGAACAATAGACCTAATTTATTTTTATAGTGCCCGTAAAAATAAAGAAATATTTTACTAAACAAATTATATTTCGCTTAAATTATAGGATTGCGCAATTCAGTCATTTTCGTGCTTTGCTGAGAGTACACAATTGTCTTTTTCCCATCCATCTCCATCCCCTTATTATTGCACGTTAACTTGACTAAACTAGCTTATTTTCATATTTTGGTTGATTATAAAGGCTAATTTTTTAATTATTTTCACATAAATAGTACGATCGCGAAACTCATTTTTTTTTTTTTTTTTGCGGGCATTGCCGAGAGTACGCAATTATCCTTTTCCATCGATCTCCATCTCCCTATTGTAGCACATTAACTTGACTAAACTGGCTTATTTCATATTTTGGTTGTTTATAAAGGATAATTTTTAAATTATTTTCACATAAATGGTACGATCGTGAAATTCACTTTTTTTTTCCCCGAGCGTTGCCGAGAGTATGCAATTATCCTTTTCCATCGATCTCCATCTCCCTATTGTAGCACATTAACTTGACTAAACAAGATTATTTTCACATTTTGGTTGATTATAAAAGTTAATTTTTTTAATCATTTTCACATAAATAGTACGATCGTGAAATTCACTTTTTTTTTTCGTGGGCGTTGCCGAGAGTACGCAATTATCCTTTTTCATCGATCTCCATCTCTCTATTTTTGTACATTAATTTGACTAAACTAACATATTTTCATATTTTGGTTGATTATAAAGTCTAATATTTTAATTATTTTCATATAAATTGTACGATCGTGAAATTCAGCCCCCCCCCCCCTCGGGTGTTGCCGAGAGTACGAAATTATCCTTTTCCCATTGATCTCCATCTCCCCATTGCTGTACAGTAGCATGACTAAACTAGCTTATTTTCATATTTTGGTTAATTATAAAGGTTAATTTCCTAATTATTTTCACGTAGAGTGCCATTCAGTTGTAATTAACTCAGTTAAGTTAGCAAAACTACATTTTGAACTTATTCTAAGGTTTTAAAATATATATTGTCAATATACGTAAAATCTTACTGATGGTCAATGCGGTTTTACTGAAAACTCCTGATTTTTCTACCAATGACCTCTTGCACAGGTTGGCATCTCTGTATATTATATACATTTTACTATATTTTTTTATATTTTAATGACATTCTTTCGACATTGCTGAATTGACATTTATTCAATGGCTGTGGCTTGTTGTAGTGTAGTTATTGCATATCTTTAATGATCTCTGTCATTGTGAGCAATTTGCAATGTCCATATTTATAGACATCAGTTTAGACTATTTCTTTTTATTGTCTTCAATGAAAACCATTAAATTCTTTTAAATATTTCAGTAGTCCAATTTTACTGCATTTACATGAATTTATATTAAAAATGTTAAAATTTATTTGTAATAACAAAAAAAAATGTATATTTTTTTCTACTGATTTAATATAACTGTTTTGGATAGTGGAGTTAAATTGCTAAGATTCTTTAATCAAATTTGTAACTAAATAGGGATGTGCGTGCGTACGTTTTATGTTAAAATTACTGGTCTGGAATTTCACCTGGAAAACCTGGAAAAGTCAGGGAATTTAATATGTCCAAAGAGTGGCCACCCTGTAATAATTTTTTAAAGGACAATCAGGTGTGTATGTGTGTGTGTCAATTTTTCAAGACCCCCCCCCCCCCCCCCCATTAAGCTCCCTGGTAACCTAGAACAGTGGTTCCCAATCTTTTTGAAGTCGGGGAACACTAAATTCTGACATTTTTTTGAACGGAACACTTACTATACTAGTATATGACATCATTTTTCAAATTATTTTACATTGTATTGATTTTTCTTTTGCAACAATTTTTAATTCTGTATTTGATTTTTTCGCAGAACACTTAAAGTGGCTTCACGGAGCATCAGTGTTCCGTGGACCACGGTTTGAGAACCACGGACCTAGAAGACTGAATTTTTGTTTACCTATAGTATTGACTATGGGATAAAACCTAACAGAGCTGGGTTTTTGATTCTACCTGGGGGCAGAGAAAATGGGGAAGTTTTGAAAAGTCTTTTCAGGCCTTCCAGAATTTCCCCAGTGACTTTTAACAGTGTTTTCCTATTCTTTTTACTTTCCCTATAGTACATAGTAATGTATAGTGAAAGCATTGGAATCGTGCCGAAAAGCACAGCTTGAGTTTCCGACACATCTACACATTTTGAGTACTTTACAACCTCCCAAAACTATTTTTAACAGGACGTCTGTGTGTTACGTGTGTACAATGTCAGAACCTAACAGTCAGATTTTTTTTACCCCCCCCCCTCCCCCTTTGAGATAAACAAAATTAGGGGGAGATGTTGAAAAGTTTTGAAGTTTAGAAAAGTTTTTGCTTTTCATATTTCATTTATGTGTATAACAATACATATTATCAAAATACAACTATATAATACTTACCTTTTTGTTTTGAGCTATCTTAATACTTTCAAATTACTTATTAATTAATGAACTAAGAAAATTTAAATTTTTTATGTATTGTAGAGTGTCTTGTTTCTGAAAAAAGTCAAAATTTACTTATGGAAAAACATGTTGAAGATTTAAAAGTAATAATTGCTCAATCAGAAGAACAAATCAAGGAATTGAAAAGTAAGGAACAAGGAAAAGATCAAATGAGTGAAAATCTTATCAAGGGTAAGTCTAAATTGTATTTTCATTTGTACAATATTGAATATTACAACTAGCATTGCTTTGTATCAATAATTTATGACTGCACTGGAATGTTGTTTGTGTGTGTATGTGTTAAAAGTAGTGTTGATTGGGACAGCTATTGATTTCAAATGGTAATCTGTAACACTTTTGACTTGAATTATTAAGAAAATTGCCTTATACTCCCCTGCTTATATGTTATCCCATAATTTGACGAGCTTAACACAGCTAGTATTCTTAGTCACTATACAATCCCATACCTGCCAACTTTTACGCATTATGCGTAAAATTTACGCATTTTAACTGCTCTTTACGCTTTTACGCATATATTGCTACATTTTACGCATTTCTGCATTTATTTGAATTTTTTAACATTATTAAGAAATCAATCTACGACGAAATTCTCCGGCTGTTTTTGTTTGAAATTTATCAATTAACCAGACATGGTATAATTCTTCGGAAACACAGATTTTCTGCTTTTTGAGCACTGATTTCTACCATTCCCAGAATCGTAGCAAATCCATAATAAAATGCAGGGTCATGCCAATCAAATTAACGGAGATTTACGGCCGCGTGTAATGCAAATTAAGATTTCGATTGCTTATTTTATGAAAGTAATAAATGTACTTCTTCAAAAGTTGTCTAATTCAGCATAAATCGCTAACATGTTATTTTGTTCATTAATTTCGCATAAATACTGCGATTGCGTAATTCAGTTTGTTCTCATGAATCGCCGAGAGTACAATAGTATCTTTTTTCATCCATCTCAATCTTCTAAATATAGCATTTTTGATTGACTAAACTAGCTTATTTTCATATTCTAATTAATTATTATGGTTAATTTCTTAATTATTTTCACATAAACAGTGCGATTACGCAATTCAATTACTTCGCGTGAATTGTCGAGAGTACGTTAGTATCTTTTCCCATCCATCTCCATCATTTAAATGTTGTATATTAGATCAACTAAACTAGCATATTTTCGCATTCTGATTAATTATTACGGTTAATTTTTTAATCATTTTCGCATAAACAGTGCGATTGCGCAATTCAGTTACTTCGCGTGAATTGCCGAGAGTACGTTAGTATTTTCTATCATTTAAATGTTGCATATTAGATCTACTAAACTAGCTTATTTTCATATTATGGCTAATTAAAGGTTAGTTTTTTAATTATATTTACATAATACAAATTTTTCTATTTTGGAAAATGAGTATGAACTCTGTGAAGGGATATTTTCCAAAAAGTGGTATTAAAGCAATGATTTAGACAAATAAAAAGGAAACGATTTTGGCAGGGAGGAATTTAATTCAGTGTTATATATATATATATATATATATATATATATAATCTATTAAAGATCAATATTTGTTGCGCTCTTTAGTGAAAACCTGTGTTTTACTAAACATAAATATTTGTTTTCATTATAAAGTAATTTTTACCGGATAAAACCTTTATATATTTTCTGTTTTATAATTTATTGTCCTGAAATTTTAAAAAATTGGTGTCCTAATTTTCAAATTCTAACAGTACTATGCCTGATATTTAATGTAGTATTATTTTAATGCAGGTACTTGTACATAGTTACATTAATTAGAAATGTCGTTTACATGTGTAGTTTAAAAAAAATCATCATAAATCTCATTCACGCAAAATTTTACACATTCTAGTTTTCCCAGGTTGGCAGGTATGCAATCCCCCAAACTGAATGTAATCACTGTATGATCCTCTAATGAAATGTACTTTCCTCACAAATAGTAAAATTCACTACAAACTGACAGAAATTATCATAGAAATTAAATTTGATTTTTAGAAATTGAATTATTACCAACTTGCAGATTCTTGTGGTCCTTAAAAGTCCATAAAATTTGCTTAATTCCTGTTTTTGATCTTTAAGGACCTTAAAACTGCTTAAATGTGTATCAAAAGGCTTATATTTCTTACAGATGTCACAGTTTAGTTACGAAATCATAATAAAAGTAGAGAAACTTTTTCTTCCGTCCAAAAGAGATGATCAGATTGCAACCTGCGGAATTTTTTCCATTGCCATATGCAAAAAGGGGCCATGGTCTTCAATGTTTTTCATTTCCAATTTCTTCCACTGTCTGGATAGAAATCCAACCCTGGTTCACTGAGTCTAATAATAGATTACGGCATAATATGGGTGTACCTGAAAAATTGCAGGATCTTTTCATATAACAATTATTTCATTTTAGTGTATAATTACATCCATAACATACCATATGCAAAAGAGAGTCAAGGTGTTCCATGTTTTCCATTTCCAGTTTATTCCACTGCTCGGGTAGAAATTCAACTTTATTTCCCCGAGTTTAATAATGGATTACTGCATAATCAGGGTATACGTAAAAAAAATCACAGGGCTATTTTATCTATCAATTATTTTGTTTTAGTGTACACCCATAACCCCCTGATCTTCCAATCAGAAAAACTTTCTTTATTTTTATGATTCATTTGTTAGTCTTTGATTACTTGTGTTATGTCATCATCGTCAAATATGTCACATTGTCAGTCATTGTCAAACTTTGTATCAATTGAAATATTTTGTCAAGCCCTCTAAAAATGAAGGGTAACATGTTATAATTGTAATCTTTGGCCCCATGATAGCAATTTTTCAAAAAATTTCTTGTAAAATTTGGGGGGGGGGGGCAGCTGCTAAAATAGATTCTAGTATGAGAAGGTCGAGTTAAGCTACACTCCAGTTAATTTAAATAGTAATGTATAATGACCTGATTTCATTTTTATGTTTCAACTTTCATTTTTTTTTTTTAAACACATCAATATTTTTAATTTTTCTATTTGTACCACATTTGCAATGTAGAAAGAATTGTATTTAACCATTTCTTCTATTTACATAATTTCTGGAAGTGAGTTCCTATTACAACTATTCGATTAATATTACCACACTGTTCTTTTTAGAGCTAAATGATGTGAAACAAAAGTTTGATTCAACAAATGCTGAATTAAAGGAAACTTTAGAAATTGTGGTAAAACAAAAGAAGGACTGTGATACTTTGGAAGCAGAACACATTACTTTTCAAAGTGTTATTTCTGAACTTGAAGAAAGCAAGAAAGATTTGACAGAGCAAATCAGTATTCTGTCTAATAAGCTAGGTAATGAAGTTTCTACTGTTTCATTGGTATTGGATAATGTGTTCAATATTTGTGTATATGCTTTTCTTTATTATTTTATTATCTAGGCTGTTTAGCTCATCCAAAAGGTATAGAGCAGTTACAAGGAACGGCTGGGAAGTTAGGTTTTATTATTAGTTTTAATTATTATAGAGTAATGAATTGCTGCTATGAAAATTTTCAAATTTGAGATTTTAATAGATGCAGTTATACCGCTGCCTTATGACAGGTTAGGTTCTGGAGCATGTCTAAGTTAAAGCCATGTATTTTTTCACTTAAGCAGTGTACATAATTATGCATTGGAATCATCATATATGTATGTAACTGCACTGGGTTGTCAAATTCATACACCGCTACTGCAAATAATACATTTATAAGGAAGATAAATACTGTAAACCTTATTAGCGTACTTCAGTTTTTCATTTAATTCTGTAAAATATGAAACATCTCGATCTACTCACCGAGAATAGCACAATATATTAATGTAATAAGCAGCCTTACTACTTTTGTGTTAAATTATAAGGGCAATTATTAACTTCATTACTACTTTATTCACAAGAAAATACTAAAAGTTAGAAACACTGTAATATCAATATAATGAAGAGAAACAGTCAAACATTGTAAAGATACAAAGTTATCTGTATTTGAAAACAATTTGATGAAACAGGCATTAGTAGTAGTGATGTATTGCTATACTCAAAGTATATGTAACTCAGAAGTAAGCACCACAATTTTGGGGTATGGTTATTGTTATGTAGCTTTTTACTCCCCTTTGAAATTATACTATTTATACTTTATTTATTATTTATCTTTAAGTTACTTTACATTACATTTTTCTAAGTTATTAAGATTAAGCTTGATCGTATAGCTTTATTAATAAATAAAGTTTACTTTTAATAATATTTATTTTCTCTTTGTTTCTTTATTTACTTTAACTCAACCATTACTATTGCTTGGTCTGTGCTCAACTATGTAAACCTTTTAAAAACATCTCAACAACATAAAACCTCTAAGAAAATCCACTTACCTTTTAAACAATTAAATTGCACAGCCAACAACAACTAAAGAAATCACAAACACTAATTGTTAAATTTAAAAATTAACTTTTATTAACAACAATTAAAACATCATCCTATTCCTTATAATTTAAGTTGAATGTATAGTGTTAGTACATTGCATTAATTCATTATTAACATCTATTAAAGTTAGAATTCGATTAAAGTAAAACAAATTAAAAACCCAGGAAACAGAATCCACTCTGGTCTGAAGACCAGAGCTTGGTCTGCCTGAGGAGCTGTCCACCCAAAACTTAAATTTGAAATAAAAGGAAAATATTAAAAATTACATTTCTTCATCACAATACAGCAATATAGCTTCGTCAAAAATAATCAAGCAACTCATTCTCAACCATTTTTCTTTCTTAATACTCAAACTTTCTCGGTGCTAGCACTTAAACAAATTATTTATAACTCTCTTTTCTTCTTTGGATTTTAATCACGTTAAAAATTAAATGACACTGCTTGCACGCACACGACCACTGAGGGCATTATTTATAACTCTCTTTTCTTCTTTGGATTTTAATCACGTTAAAAATTACACAGAGGCAGATCGCAGACAGAGCAATTGATATTGCCAGCGCAGTTAAGAGCGCTTCCCAAGGAGGGTAGTCCGTGGGTCACTGATCCAAACCACCTTTTCACTTCTTGTGTGGAAGTTGTCCAAATATGAGGCACGCCCCTGCGATGTCAGGCCATTCTGCACTAATTTAAAACATACTCCCGGCGACCGCGGGATACGGGCGCCCAAGCATTGGGGCCCCGATCCACGGATCTTTTCCGGCGAAAAACACACCACCTACCACAGTGCCGGTCAGCAATCGAATGTCCCCGGCAACACGCTTGCCTTCCCAGGAGACGCCAAACTTGGCGAGTGAAACCCTGTGCTTCGCGTCGAGCGCCCACGCATACACTGCGGAAATAAAACGCTGTTATGCCAAGAATCATAAAACGGGATCACTTCCGCCAAGGCGGCAACCACGAACCGTGGTGACGCATGGTCACCGAACGCCGCGAGGCAACCCTACTGGCACCCCTCCCGCAGGTGTTTTAACTGATAAGCGAGGGAAAGCCAAATTTCGTCTTAAAAAGTGCCTTTTTTATGCAGACTCATGAATGAACTGAAATGAAGTTAACAGCTGAAAACGAAGATTATGAGAATTAACAAAAGATTATTTAACGTTTAAAGGCACATTGCGCACAATTTTGAATAATAAAAACATTAAAAGGATAACAAATTACGTTAAAGGGGAAATAAATTGCCGAAATATTCCAAAACAACAAATAAATTTAGAATTTTGAAGGGAAAGGGGAAAAATAACGAATTTTAAGCTATTACAAATTTTGAACTATTAATTAAATTTAGAACTGTCAAATCTCGGCATAACATTATTGTTCGGGTTATGACTGCATTATAAGATTTTAAAATGCCTATTTTGCTTTAGTCTGTGGTTTTTGCTTAAGTATATATGCACGTATAGAAATATGAAAACTTGAAGGCAATTTTGCATATTAATGTGAATTTTTTTTTTTATATATATAATTAAAGCCATTTTTTTTTTTTTTAAATTAAAAACTTGATAGCAATTTCTTCTGTCCAAAGAGAGAAGTCTTGTCATTGGAATGCTGCTGTAGAATTTTTAAAATTTTAGAAATAATTTAATTTACTCTTAAGCTAATTTCCTTGACTCATATGTTTCTTGTTAACAAATTTTGTAATTAAATTTAATTTTTTGCTATTTATCCATTAATGTATAGTCTTCTAAATTTATTTTCTTGCATGATGTAAAATTGTTCCTTTTTATAAATTTTTATCATCTTTAATTTGTGGGCTTGTTAACCCATTAGAGACTGACGTTGCGTTTTCACAACATTAATTTAAATATTTGAAAATTATTTTCTAAGTAGTGTTTTAAAATATTATTTTGTGTATCTTGTAGAAAAAGCTTCAGTGTTTTTGGAAAAAAATAGATTTTTGTTTCAGTTTGTAAATTTTTAGTGAAATTAATAACTGTATTGAGTCTTTTTTGCAAAATTTTATTTGCTAACTTTGAGTTGCTCTCACATATGGCAGCACAGGTCCTGTTAAATTATGAAGCAATTCTTATTTTCTACAGACGTTAGTTTACGAAATGGCGTCGAATGGTAAGGACATTTTTTTGTTTTTATTATTGTAGTTAACAGTTATTTAAAATGTTGCAAAAACGCAACGTCAGTCCTTAACAGTGTATGAATGAACATAAACTGATATTTTATTTGCAATTGGATTTCCTTCTCAGATAAGTCTATATCTCGAAAATAACAATTCATTCAACGTGACATAGACTGTGAAGATGAAACTGATTTAGTTATAATCCCACCAGGCCTCGATGTTTTGATAGACGAAGAATGCATTGATGACAACATATACGAAGATAAATTGCCAATACCGAAAGACATAACAGTTGAGGTTGAAATTTCTTCATCTAAAAAACATAATAAAGCATCCAACTCATCTAAGAAAAAGAAAAGAGAAATTTCTTTGACAAAGTATTCGCCCATATATGCATTGGTGCCTGATGACAAGGAATCTACAGAAAATACAAGAAAAGATATAATTATGGAAAAAATGCACAATCTCGAGCCCATTAATGTATTTTAAAGAATCTCTTGGAGCATAGCTCTCAAGAATATGAAATATACGCACATCAGACAGGGTGCGTACGCAGCCTGGAAAACCTTGAAAGTCCTTGAATTTCATTATTTTTTTTTCAAGGCCTTGAATAGCCTGGAAAATTGGGATTATTTCCAAAAAGGTCTGGAAAATCCTTGAATTTCTCATTTCCAATTCAAAAACCGCAAAATTTCGGTTGTACTGGAATTCCTACGTCACAATCTCAAACCAGTTCTCTTTTCCCCGGCACTGTTAATCACAGTTGAATTGGTTCCTCCCATTACTTGTTTTCTGTGAATAGTGGCCGTTCGTTTCGTCATTAACACGTGGTTTACATTTTGAACGGCACCGGCGATTAGTGTCTGCTCCTTGCCCCTTGCGCCGGCATGTCGCATTTCCGATATCCTGTTTTGTTTTATGTTTGCAGTACGTCTCAGAGATGCCAAGTTTTTTTAATTTTAATTATTTTGTACGGATTTTTACTTCATCTTATGGTTTTGTGGACATTACTCCCAAAACTACGAAAAATTCCGTGAAATCCATGCATACCACCATTCAATTCATATTCCCTGCTTTGCTGAGAGTCCAAAATTATCAGTTTGCATCCATTTTCTTCTAATGATTTCATATCAGAACAATAGACTTAATTTATTTTTATAGTGCTAGTAAAAATAAAGAAATATTTTGCTAAACAAATTATATTTCACTTAAATTATAAGATTGCACAATTCAGTCTTTTTTTTTTTTTTTTTTTTTTTTTTTTTTTTTTTTTTTTTTTTTCAGACTTTGCTGAAAGTACACAATTGCATTTTTCTGTCACAAACTTTTCACATACTTTTTACCATCTATCTCTGTCCCCTTATTATTGCACATTAACTTGACTAAACTAGCTTATTTTCATATTATGGTTGATTATAAAGGTTAGCTTTTATATAAATGGATTATTTTCATATAAATGGTATGATCTTGAAATTGAGTTTTTTTTTTTCTTTGTGGCCTTTGCCGAGATTACGCAATCATCCTTTTCCATCGATCTCCATCTCTCTCTATTGTTGCATATTAACTTGACTAAACTAACTTATTTTCATATTTTGGTTGATTATAAAGGCTAACTTTTTAATTAATTTCACATAAATAGTACGATCGTGAAATTCAGTTTTTTTTTTGCGGGCGTTTCCGAGAGTACACAATTATCCTTTTCCATTAATCTCCATCTCCATAAATTGTGCGATCATGAAATTCAGTTTTTTTCGCGAGCGTTGCCGAGAGTATGTGATTATCCTTTTCCATCCATCTCCATCTCCCTATTGTTGCACATTAACTTGACTAAACAAGATTATTTTCATATTTTGGTTGATGATAAAGGTTAATTTTTTAATTATTTTCACATAGATAGTACAGTACGATCATGAAATTAATTTTTTTTTTCGCGGGCGTTTCCGAGAGTACACAATTATCCTTTTACAACGATCTCCATCTCCATATTGTTGCACATTAATTGCACATTACATGATTTAGAAAAATAATTGAATAAAAAATTAGATGTAGCTAACAATACTAAGTAATATAATAACAGAGTTTCCCCCAGGATTGAAAAAGGGCAGGGTGCTGTTACCAGAAAAGGGGCACTTCTTAGAAAAAAAAGGGCACATATTTTTTTATGTTTGAATAATATTTATGTGCTTGGGATTTTTATAACGAAAATTAGAGCATTGCAAAAAAATGTAAACACTTTTGTTACGTATACTTCCAAATCTAATAGACAAAAATGTAAATATATTTTCTTGTTTTGTAGAAAATAGGTCAAGATTGTGAATATATAAAATTAATTTCAATTTTTTAATATTTTGAACTTGTTTTTTGAAAAACAAAGTATCTGTTCGAGCAAGTGGTTTTTTTTTCATTTTGCTTATTTTCACTCGAAATATCTTCGAAACCATAAAAGACAGATATAAATAGTAAAGGATAAAAATATGTATTAGGAAACTTAGTTGCTAAATCTATATTAATATTTTTAAAAAGTTCTTATAGTTTTCGAGTAATCGTTTTGTCGAGTTGAAGAAGAGTGAAAATTTCCCCTTTTCAAGTTTGTAATGCTATCTCAAAAACTAAATCTGTAAACAATTATGCAAGAATATAGCTCTTTGAAATCCCTACAAGTGTATATAATTGGATTTTGGATGAGCTCTTTCTTTGTGAAGTATAGTGGTTATAATTTCGATATTTTAGTATTTTAATATGGGTTTTCCAATGTGTGGGAAAGCTTTAATTTACTTAAAATGTAACTATTGTTTCAGCTGAATCTGTCACTTACTCCTTAGTGAAATATTTGTGCATGAATATGAGATAATCTTACTTTGTTTAAAAAATTAGGGCATTAAATGAACTTGGAGATTCTAAAAATGTGTAATGATTGGTTAGGTTTGAACAAAAGAAATGAAAATATACATATTCAAGTACATATTTATGTGCCGCCAGGCAAGTCTATAGATTATAGGTCAGGTTGATTTCAGGTCAGATAAGTTTAATTTATATACTGAAAAACAAGTTTGTAAAATAATTTTATATTTTAACCTGAAGCCTATGGTCGAAGCCTCCAGATAAAATCATTGTGAAAACTAAAGTACTAGCTAGCTATAAACGGTTAGCGAGTCATTTGTAGCACTTTGGAATCCTGTAAACAATATAAATGAATCTGAAAAAATCGAATAGCTTTATTGAACTTTACTGAAGTTTTATTTTACAAAATGTTATTCATTCAAAACCATTTTGGCTTCATCGGACTGGAGCCACCACCATTAAGGTATGAAAATGTTTCTTTTGTTGAGAACAAATTTATCATTGAATAAATGCTATTTTTATATCAAATGCAATTATAGTCTTGAGAAGTTGGGTTTATTAGCAATTACAATTATTGAATTTATATAAATTTAGAGTTTATTAAATTTAAAAAGGAGGATATTAAATTTTGATTTTTAGTATTTTCTCATCAGTCAATGAGGTTTGATGATTTTAAGGGATAAGATATATTTAAACGTTGAAAATATTTATTAATTGTTTGTTGTTATGTATTGATTACAAAAAAAAAAAAAAAAAAAAAAAATAACCTGATTTAAATAACTAAATAAAATTCTAGAAAGCTCCATAAAATCACCGTATAAAGAAAGTATTGAACAATGGATTAGCAAATGTGTAGCTGCTAAGTTAATCATTATTCCATGGAGCAGAGTTATTAATAGTGCAAGCAACGTACGTTCATGTGTCTGCGCAGCATCCGTATCTTAGCCGTAAACTCGCGTAGCGGGCGAGTACGTGAGCGACAACTACTGCATACCTCCCTAGAGCGGGCGCATCTCTATTAAATGAGCTTCATTATTATTATTATTGCATACGTCCGCGGAGCGGGTCAAATACGAGCCCGCTAATATGAGGGGGATTATTTTGTGTTTCAAATCTGCTATGCGGATGTCGTGGAACGGGCTAATCTGTTAATCCATAAGCCCGTATGGTGCGCGTGTTTATAACACAATGTCACACGTTTTGCACACGTCTGCACAAGGTATATATCGTTATTGTATGCGGATTACATACACTCGTTAAAACAAAGCGCTTAATTCTGTAAATCCGCTACGCGAATTAAATATGTCGAATCATTATTGCATTTAGCGGAGTTATCGTTATGTTATATATAACGCGTACTATATCAGTCTGCGTAGTAGTCGGGTCAGGGCCGCTCATACAAACTTCTGGGTTACCCTTCATATTTCGTTTTCCTCTTTTGAGCATTCTTCATGTCTTCTCCCTCAAAAAATTATTGGGGGCCCGACCACTTGAGTGGTGTCCGACCCTCCTTTTGGGCGGCCGTGGTTAGATACACAGCCAATAGCTATTGCATGACCTGCATTGGGAGTAAATTCGCTACGTGAATTATATATGTCCGCGTATCATTATTGCATGGAGCAGAGTTTTCATTATATTGTATATAACGCGTAGTGGTCAGATCAGGGCCGCCGATACAAACTCCTGGGTTCCTTTTCATATTTCATTTTTCTCATTTATGCATTTTTCATATCTTCTCCTCCCTCAAAAATTGGTAGGGAGTCCGGGTCCCACCACTTAAGTGGTGTCCGATCCTCTGTCGAACAAGGGTGGTGGTGGATAAATACCCAGTCGATAGCTATTACACGAACAAAAAATAGGAGTACTTTTAGCCGTGACTTTCGCGACGCAGTCTGCAGCAAGAAAGCATATTAAGATAATTTTCAAAAAGCCACTAGGCTGATAGCTAAAGGCAATTAGTAAACAGTATAAAGAAAATAAGCTCTTCCATATATCATTCAAGCCGGCTAAAATCACCCCGCTAATCTAACAACTTTTCACCCCACCCTTTCTATCATCCTCGGGTTTTGACCGAATCGGCGGAATCAACGTAAACATCTTCCCGCAAATGGCGCAAAGAACCCTAGTACGGAAATCTATATTTTTAAATATTTGTTTTAGAGCAAATATGCGTACGGGGTTTACATTTACAGAATTTTATAACTCAAATGCATATCAAACATGAAATAATTTAACAAAAAATTAAGTTAAAAAAGAAAAAGTTTTCATCAGATGGAAGAATGAATGTACGTGCTTAATATTCCCCTTTCCGTTTTATTTCTTTCCGTGAAGGAAAGAAGTGATAGGGGCTGTCAATCTTCTTTTTATTGGCACTAGATCACCCTTTTTCTTTCTTTGAAGGAGGAGGGAGAGAGAGATAGACGTGATCAAAATTTACGGTAATGAACGCGGAGAAAGGGTTGAATTTCGTTTGAGGACAGGCGTTGCTCTCTTAACAAAAGGCTAAGCAGGGGATCTGATCTGCTAACAAAAGGGCAGGGAGGGCGCTTTTCTCCTACAAAGGGCAAGGAGGGCGCTGTTTTGGTAAAAAAAGGGCAGGCAGGGCCCTGCGCCCTTCCAAAAGTGCCTGGGGGAAACTCTGATAATAACATTTGTTATGGTTTATTACTGATTCATTTTTCTATCTAATTCAGAGCTGAGGTATGGGATAAGTATGACATAAATATTTAATTTAATGTTTTTTATTTTCATAAATTTTTGAAAATGCTGATATCAAATTTTGTTGCAGCTGTTCAGTAATAAAATTTTATAATTATAGCTTTGATTTGAATTTCAACTTTTACAATAATTTCTAACTATTGGTTAAAAATATATTACACTAGAATCTATTTTGCTTGTGTTTTGAAATTTTTTCAAATATTTTGCATTAAAATAAAAGAATTCCAAAATTAAGGTTTTTAAATTGTACTATAAATACAAACTTAAGATAATTTTTTATATTTATTACCCCATTAATATAATATATAAACATATTTTTAAACTGTAAGAGGTATTATAAGGCTGGTTTTTTTTGGATCGTTAATACATTCAGATTTTTTCAAGAATTTTGATAACATATAATTCATGCATTATGTCAATTACATATGGTTACATCTTTTCTGTTTAGCAATATATTTTTATATTTAAAACTTCTTACAAATTCATTAATTTAAAAATAAAACTTGCAAAAATGCAATTTTTGTACTGACTCAGTTTTGTGCAACGGTATAATAGGTCCTTGATTTTTTTTGTAATGTCCTTAAAAAAGTCCTTGAAAGTCCTTGAATTTCACTTTAAAAAAAGTGTACACACCCTGATCAGAATAATATTCAAAAATTTTCTCTTTCTGTTCCAATGTTGATGCGCTTTATAGACTTTCTCCTTTGTACTGGATATGTATGGCTTCCTCAAGAAAAAGTACACTGGTCAACTGCTAATAATGTCAGTTGCCCATTAGTACATGCAAAAATGTCACGTGCGATATATAATACATAGCTGCCAACTCTCCCGGTTTTTCGCTATGTCTCCCGGGTAAGTCGCTCAATCTCCCGGTTTTCACTCAACGTTCCTTATTTTCCCCCTTTCTAGGCAGAAATCACTCAAATATGAAATCGTGACTTTCAGTTGTTTTCCGCGGTGCAGTTTTCTGCTACCGCGGTGTAGGAATGGATCGCGATTGACGTTTGTATTTTTGTATTTGTATCTACAGGTTACAAAAGTAAAAAAATCGGAAATAGATCACGAATTTTCCGAAAATATTACTAAATGAGAAACGAAGTCACAAATTTTGAAATCGAAGTTTTCCCGTTTTTTCGTCTAAATGAAAAAGAAGTTGAAGAATTTGAGAAATTTCTCAACTATCGTGTAATCGGCGCTTGCAAACGGCAATTATTCCCACAGCGTCACGAGAGAATCTAATTAATGTGAGAAAAACGCATTTGTATCGACTAAAATTTTATTAAATTATTTTGTTTTATATACTAAACTATTGTTCAAACATATTATTAATGAAATGAAACTATTTTTTTCAGCAGTAGCGCTAAAAACGACGCTTATGCGCGATCCTCCTTATATTTCGTTTTATTATGAAACTATTTTTCCACTTTTGCGATCTGTCAGCATCGTCAAATTTTTTTATAATTATTTCGTATTCTATACAGAAAAACTATTGTTCAAACGTAATATTAATGAAATGAAAGGCTATTTTGTAGTAGTATCACGAAAAATGGCATTTGTGCGCGATCCTCCATATATTTCGTTTAATTGTGAAAATAGCCGATGTGGTGGCCGAGCGGTCAAAGAGGCAGGCGTTTCCTCGTGATGGCTCGGCTGCCAGATTGCAGGTTTGAGTCCCGCCTGCGGGCATGGATGTTGTGATGTCTTATGGGGCAGAAGTCGGACTTCTACCTTAGGGGTGCCCCAGGTCTTAGACCAAACAGAAGCAGCGCAAATTTCTTTCCTTAATTAGGACACGCGAACAACAACAATTGTGAAAATAATTTCCACTTTTACAATCTGTCTGCATCGTCAAATTTTTTTATAATTATTTCGTATTTTATACAGAAAAACTATTGTTCAAACGTAATATTAATGAAATGAAAGGCTATTTTATAGCAGTATCGCGAAAAACGGCATTTGTGCGCGATCTCTTTATATTTCGTTCAATTGCGAAAATAATTTCCACTTTTGCAATCTGTTTGCATCGTCTAAAATTGGGCTTATCAGGTTTTTTCATATTTTCCCACAAAAATCTCCCGGTTTTTCATATTTGGAGGTTGGCAGCTATGTATAATAGTATAAAGCAGAATCTCCATATGGCAGATAATAGTGTTTTGGATAAAACGGATAAATTGGTAAAGGTTCGGCCATATATAAATATCTTAAATACCAATTTTATGAAATATGGTGTTTTTTCAACACATCTTTATATGATACTATGGTCGACAAAATGATACTATGGTCGACATTTTTGTAAAATGTTTATGAAGGGAAAGCCCGTTCATTTCGAGTACAAAGTTTGGTGCTTATGTTCATCAGAAAATGCCACATAATACCGGAATCAGAATTTAGCTTTGAACGAAACCAGAAAAGATCCTACAAATCATATTATTGAAATAAATCAGACAAACAAAAGAAAAAGGTGCAAACATTGTAGCAGTTAGACAGTAACTGTTTATAAAAAATGTAATGTGCCTCCGCATTTCAGAGATTTTCATGTATGCACAAAGTAATCGCATTGTACTGATGTTGCGTTTTTGCGACATTTTGTATTTCATCAATCAATAAATATTTTTCTCATCAGACACTTTTTTTCTCTTAATTAGTTACTAATATATGTAAAAACTTACTTTAGTTCATTTTCGTCCAGTGAAAGGTAGTGCGGTCCTTAATGGGTTAAGCTTATTATTTTATTCCCTTTAAAATACCCTTAGATGCATCTCAAATTAAGTTTTTAATTTTTAATTTTAAATTTAATTTTTCAGATGAATTTTTCTAAAAAGCAGTGAAAAATGATAAAACAGAAATAACTTTTTATTTGAAAGGGAAAATAGGATTTCAAATGAAAGGAAATTTTAAGAGGAATAAAATAAGTAATATTAGTAAATCTGTGCAAAAAATAAGTAATATAAATTTATAAAAGGAATGATTGTAACATTTTAATTTTGTAAGTAAATTAGTGTATAATAAAAACATACATTAATTGACAAATGAGTAAAATAAATATTGTTTTAAAAAAGTTGTTAACCAAAAATGTGTGAGCCAAGGAAATTAGCGTAAGAGTAAATTTAAATATTTCCAAAATTATAAAAATTTCTACAATAACCAAACACCATATGGGCTTGATCACGTTGTTCCTAATTTGAAATCTGAACTTTTTGCAATATTTACAGGAACACGTTTTTACTCATTAATGATTATTTTAGTTTAATATTTTTGTTTTGAAATATGTCTGGGAATAAATTGAAAATAAATTTGCCTATATTTATTTCAATCGTTTGAGTATAGAGTAGATTATTAATCCCACATCTGAGAAAAGTAAAAGTATGGAATAAAATTGGATATGCAATATTAAGCCTTTTTTTTTTTTTTTTTTTTTTTTTTTTTGTGTGTGTGTGTGTGTGTGTGTGTGTGTGTGTGTGTTTCTAAAGAGTGGCAATGTATGTATGTATACTATACTATAATATCAACATTAAGCAAACATTTTAAATATATTTGTGTGAAAATTTGATTTATTACAGTGTATCTTGTGTTCTGCAAAATTCTTGCCTGATCCCACTGCCAATCTGTTTGTGAGAGTAGAAATGTTTAGAGATATTTGTTTTCTTTGTCAAGTTGGAAATAAAATTTAGATTAATTTTATTCAAACATTATTTTTTTGGGTTATATTTATAAAATTAGGATTTTTTTTTCTTTTCTGATGTGTGGAAATAATATATTATTTTCCCTAGATTAAAATCAAATTCTATTTATCAATATTTTTTTTTATATATTTTCAAATTAGTACATAGTTCTACTTTATACAAAACAGTTTATACATATCTAATATAATTTCTATGTTTGATGGCAATAAAATAAATTTAAACCTGTATAATAAGAGTGAAACATGCCACCATGCCATGTGCATATTTTTGAGAAACTCCAGCTATTATGGATTCTTCTTAATCACTTTGTGTAAATGTAAGTATAGTTATATCATTTGTTAAAAGGTGCATTTTAAAATATTTAGATACAATTGAGATGTCTCACAAACAAGAACTGGACATTGTTAATGCACGGTTGGAGGAGGCTTCATGTATGGTCAGTAAACAAGAAAAAGAAATAGGAATTCTTCAAAATGATTGCTGTACTCAAAAGAATGAGATCTCTCAACTTCAACAGCAAAAAGTATACCTTGAAGAAAAATTGAATTCCCAAACACAAGATGGTAGATATACGTATTTTTTTTTCATTTCCCCTCATTTGTTTGTAGATTTAGTGGTTGTGAATAGTATTTTAAAAATACTGTAAACTTAGTAAAAAAACTGTTAACATTGCAAAGTTTTTTTTTTTTTAATAGTACAGTCAACTGCTACTGTAACAGTTTTGCCTCAAAGTGAAAGTGAAGTCACTATAAAGCAAGATGTTAATTAAAGCTTAAATAATAAACATTTTTTATTTGTTTTCAAGGATATAGTAGAAACATTAACATTTGCCCATCTAAATTGATGTAATCACTTATTCTAAAATGAAGTGAAACAAAATTGAGCTGGAATGTTACATATGTAAATAACTTAGTTATATTAAAATGCCTGTTCACATTACGCTCATGTTCATCTGGCAACATCCATTTTTTATTTTTATCAAATTAGCATACAAAATAAACTTAATGAGCAATAGGAAAATGAAGTTAGATTCAGTGTTATGTAATTATATTATACTCAAACTGTCTGCATTAAAAAAATATCGGTAATAATTCTAGTCCGATAAAGCCAAAATGGTTTTGCATGAATAACATTTTTCTTTGTAGGTGGTTTGTCTTCTATAGACATTTTCAAAACAGACCAAAATTAGAACCACCTTTTCAAAATAGTTTAAAATATCGAAATTCAAACCACTATATTTCAAAAACTAAGAACCTGATCTGAAATCTAATTTTATATCCTTGTATGGTGGCTAAAATATATAAATTCAAATTAAAATTCCTGAAAATTAAAATTTTTAGTTAGTAGCAAGTGGCCAGTAGGCAGTTTTAGTTTAGTTTCCACTCTATTACATATTTTTTCTTTATAAAATCGATAAGTATGGTTATGTATATGTAACTACTAAAGTGCAGAAATCAGGTATTCTACAGATTATCTAGGTAATGTGCAGATTAACTAGGGTGATCCGTTAAAGTGCCGAAAATTGTTTTATTTCTCAAATTACCCGGGTAATCTGCAAATTACCTAGATAATCTGCACATTACCTACTAGGCACTTGTTAAAGTGAAAAGATTTAAAGAGGTAAAGAATCTTTTCTTCATTTTACTCACCAATTCGGTGCTTGCTTGCATACTAGGAGCTAAATTTATTTTTTTTTTAAAAATCACGACACAAATTTACGCACTAACAGGCAGAAATGAATTTGAAATCAGAATTAGCTATGCTACGCACTGGCAGCCGACTCAAATTATGAGAAATAACAACCGGTGACGTCAAGACGCTGGCGAAACCAAATTAAAAGTGGAGGGAGAGGGGAAAGGAAATGAGAGAAACAAACTTTTGAACTTTAACGATACAGAAGCCGTTAATGTGCACATTACCTAAATAAAATGGGGAAAACTCTTGCTTCCGCATGTTAGCGGAGCAAATCAGTTAATCTGCAGATTAGCTAGGTAATGTGCACATTAACAGCTTTCAAGCTTTAGCGGTAACATATACATAATATGTAATATATCTACATATCCTATTATAAATATAAGTGATGATAATTAGAGAGAGAATAAATATGTACAGTTAGTAAACTTCAAGGCAATTTTATGATTAAAACACAATGGGGGAGGGGAGTGGTTACCAGTTGTTTCATTTAATCACCACACTGTATTGTTTTATCGACCTGGAGCAAGTGCTTATTTTTAGGTTTAGAATAGGGCGATATCTGCAATGGAAAAATTTTCAGTCTCCATAGAGGTTCGCAAAATTGTGGCATATAGCAAGTTTTCATGCAGCCATTGCAGATATCGCTATGCTGATGAGTATATAATAAAGCAAAACTGGTCCATGAATACAGTTATCTGCAAAGGAAACATCCCTTACAGGTGGGTTTTATTACTATCATACAATTCCAGTTGATCCTTCAGTGTCATTTTAACAATGCTTAAATTTGCTGTGCTTCAAGAATCATTTTTTGTATGATTTTTAAGATAAAATAATTTTTTTTATTAGTCCATTTTTTTAAAAATAGATTATGTATTTTACAAATATTAAAATCCGATCTTAATTTTTAGAGCTTATATATTGTGTTTTATTACATTAATTGAAAAATAATTTTACAAATCTAATTTAGGTTCCCTGTTTAATTATAAGCAATTCTTGATTTGTTTGATGATAAATCTAACCAAACTGTATTTATGATGCATGCTAAGTGTGCTAAAATATATTGCTAAATTTATGGTGCATGTTAAATATATTGCTTTGCTCAAAATAGTGAGATTTCTGAACTTAATCAATAGAAAATAGGTTTGAAAAAAAAAACAAATAAATTGATATGTGTACATATTGTTGAAAAGAAATTTTTAAATTATTATTTTTATATTTTTAAATTCAATTTTATTTTATTTACTTAATTAGATTACTAATTCTTATTTACTTTATTCTATTTCCTTAAACTGATCGTATAGTATTAATAATGCTTCTTTACTCTCTATTACTAATTGTTTGACTTGTGTCATTTTTGGCACCCTTAATTTATTTAATGATTGGTTGTTTATTTATTTACTTAGATTATTAAAGTTATTATTCTTAAATTGCCTGATCGTATAGTGTGTTATATTTTATTTTTACTTCCAAAATTATTCCCAATAAGCTGATTACATAGTAAAGTTTCTTACTCTTTTCTAAATGGTTTGGCTTGTGCTCATTACTTCAGTGTTTACCTTTTAAAATAAAGCAACAATTTATCCAATTCCAAAATTCCACTTACCTTTAAGTACCTAAAATAATATTAGCACAGCCAAGACACAAAAGAATCACAACCAAATTTCTACTAAGCTAAACTTTTATTATTAGCATACTTTTAAAACTTAAGAACTTCAGAAACAGTTAACTTATTTTTACACAAACATTTAAACTTAAAAGCTTCAAAACATCTTCCAAATCATTAATACTTGAATAAATTGTATAGTTGAGAAATTACTTTTAGTACATTGTATTGTTATAATCCAAACTCAGTTGAACACGCAAGTTCAGATTCCACTCTGGTCTGAAGACCAGAGCTTGGTCTGCCTGGAGATCTGTCCGCCAAAATGTTAAACTCAAAAGAATAAAAATAAAAACAAATTGTAAATGTAAAATTTCAAATATAAAAAAATTCCAAGTTTGTAAATAAAATTTTTTTTTTCTTTCTAAAAAAAAAATAGATTCATAAAAATAAAAATGCTCTGTAGAACTTGACGATCGAGATCACCACATCAATTATATGCACTGCCTGGAACTGGAAAAATAATAGATGACACAAAACTTGTTGAAAGTGAGGAAAAATCATCCGCACACTTTACTTCGATATTTAATGAAACTAAAAAGGGGAGAAATATCTCCTGTCTTGTAATTATGTGTTAAAGAGCCACACGAACATTGGATGACACAAAACTTGTAGAAACGGAGGAAAAATCATCCCCACACTTTACTTCAATATTTAATGAAACTGAAAAGGGGAGAAATATTTCCTCTCTTGTAATTATGTGTTGAAGAGCCACAAAAGCATTGGATGATATAAAACGTAGAAACTGAGGAAAAATCATTCACCACGGGACGCGGGTATCCTAATGAACCCTGGTCCTCGACACCTAAAATTTTATGACCTTCTTTACAGATGCTAGAGATCGGATACCACACCAACTAGATTTTTGCTTCAAACGGAGCCGTCAATCTTGGCAAGTGAAAACTTGTGCATCACATAAAGCACCTATGTGTACCCTGTGAATAAAACTAGAATGCTTAACCAAAAACGCGAGGTGAAATTGCTGCCAAATTTAGCATGAACCAACTCCATGACACCCCTACAGAATACTGCGAGGACCCTAAAAACATCTAGTTTTCTACTTGCGAATGGTGAAAGAGGCTTTTTATTCTTAAAAAGGCTCACTTTTTCAATAATCTGGTGAATAGAGTTTCGAACCGAAAGGGAAAGAATGGAGCCGCAAAGGAAAATTAAAGGGGACACTGTTTAATTAGCAAAGGATTTGAGGGGTATTTAGCATTTGAGGATACATTGCACATGTAATTTAGAATATTGAAATGCTAGAAAGGAATAATAAATTAACGTTAATAAGAGATAAATTGCCGAAATACACAATAACAATAAATTAATTTTGAAAGGAAAGAGGAAAATCATGAATTTTGAACTTTAATAATTTAGAAAATAAAGAATCTGTGAAACTAAGCACAACAATATTTACATAAATTGATATGTGTGCATATTTACATCAGTTTAAAGGTTAATCTATTTATTATAATTAATTTTTCATGTGGCTTAAATAATTAGAAAAATCTTAAATAATTAGTCGATCTTTCTTTAAATCTTAAATAATTAGTCGATTTTAATATATATATATATATATATATATATATAATTGCATACTTTAAATATTTTCAGATGTTCTTCTGTCTAACAAGCAGGAACTAGATGTTGTGAATACTAAGTTGGCAGATTCTTTATTTACAATCAGTAAACAAGAAAAAGAATTGGAAATTCTTCAGAATGATTGCTTTGCTCAAAAGAATGAGATTTCTGAACTTAATCAACAGAAAATAGATTTGGAAGAAAAAATAAATTCCCAAAAACAGTATGGTAGGTGTATATATCTACTTAAAGCTTTGGTTTTGTTGATGTTAGTGTAACTTTCATTTTAATCAAAGGAGTTGGGTTATCAGAGGTAATTATGTATCGTAGCCACTCTTTCTGATATTAGTGTCAAATTCAATGATTTTTCGATTGTTCCCAATGTTGCTAAGGAAAATTAAAATAAATGGTAATTCATCATTTTGAAAAAGTTTAATATTGTAATTAACGTTAATATTAATTTGTGTCCGTCCAGGTCATAAGCAAATATAGCTTTTAACATATTCAAATTGATCTTTAGATTAGTTCAACTCATAATTTTTTTATCAGTTCTTAATTATAAAATAAACTAATGTCAATATACATATACATCTGGCTGTTCAAGAAATTAAGATTCATAAAAGGTTTTGACGTGTCTGATTAATTCTTTTGAGAAATGCATGCTGTTTTATGATTTTTCTTACTGTTATATCAATTATGAGTTTCTTATTGTTATAGCATTTATGAAATTTAAACTTCTGATTTATATCTTCATTGTTATGTGTTTTATAATTTGCATTAGATTAACTGAACATTGAAATCTTTCTTTAAAATCTCTGATTGAGAACTGCAGTTATCAGTTGCTATTCATTGCAGTCTTATTGTCATAAAATCCTGCCGATACGGGCATTTTCAAAGCTAGGAATTATGCTCCTAGTTTTACATTCTTCAGCACAGAATAGCCAATAACTGGCAGCCAGAAACCTGCTATGTTGAAGACCCAGACCACTCGACTGGCCCAGAGGCATACAGCAGCTATAAGAATGGCTGGGGAAACTTGCTATGCGTAACAATTTTTTTAACCTGTATGGTGATCGACAAAATAAATCATACCATGCAGCAAGTATATTTAAAGAAGATTAGGTTTAGACTGCAATGGCTATGTTCAGGGTTATGAATTTTGCCATTGCAGTCTGAGCTAAATCTTTAAATTTGAAGCAAATTGCAAGGGATGCCTGGCTTTGCCAGTCATCACAAAGATCTGCAAAATTGCAAATTGTAATGAAGCAATTTTTGCTGACTGTGCAGTTATAAGTTATTCTATACTGATGAACATGAAAAATTCAACAAATGCAATGCACTGTGCATGGTAAATGCTGATCACTGTGCATGAAGCATGCTTTCTAGCTCTGTGTATATCGTTGCCAAATAGATAAGTACTGAATCTATTGCTGATGCTAGTTTTATCAGGTACTTATGCAATTTATAATTTATTTAACTTTTAATTTTAATGTTCTGTGTCCTTGGAAACTAGGCCCACTCAACTACTAAGCATCTCTGAACATGGTAAGATTATGACCAGTAGCTTCTAGGGCTTGTTTCTTAGGCAGAACAGCTGTAATCCCGTTGAACATGGTAAAATTTCTTAATGGATGTGACCTTGTTAACCTAAGAGCATTCTTTAGGAAGGCATCTATGGCAGTATGGCCATATCTAACCCTTACGAATGGGAATAACCTCTACCAATTTCATTTTTAATAGAAAAAATGAAGCACTGCTTCAGGGGTTGTTTTGGATTATTTTTTAGTAATGCAATTAGCATATTATGTTTACTGTCCAATTAAAAAAAAAATCTTTTAAAATTCATATATTTGTATGATTATTTCTTAAAATTCTAAAACTCACTGAAAATATATATAGAACTTATTACAGATGTATATATTGAACTAATGTATATTAAATATCATAGGAATTTTTCTCTACCTTTTAAGTATACTGGTGTTCAAAGTTATCTTTACATACATAAAAATAAGTGGTGTTGTGCACACAGTATGTTTCCATATGAACTTCTGCAATTCAGGATTTGATTTCAGTGTTTATTAACTCTTAAGTGTTAATTAAGTTTTTTTAATAGCTCTGAAGTATCATTATGAAATAATCTTTGAGGTGGCTAGCTGTTGGCTGTTTAGAGGCTAGGTAGACATTAATGGAAGTGATAAATTGCTTCATAATTAGTTTTCTAATGTATTCACTCATTCATTTTTTCAATTTGTATTTATGTGCAATGCTGCTAAAAAAATGTATTCAATTATATTGGACAGTCGAGAAATCTGCATTTTTGTGCATGTAAAAATAATTTTGGACACTAGTATATTATATTCAGCTTATAGACAAATTTAGCATACCTTCATGGCTACCAATAGAATACTCGCATACTTTTTTGTTAATTATTCTTTCACATGTTAAGCATACACAATTAGAAGTAATAATTGTAAATATTTTTACCAAATGTTATTGGTAATCCTCAACTTTTTCTTTATATTCAATCAGCTATTGTATACATTTTTAAAATTTAATCTATATTTGCCTCAATATATATAACACTGATTTTGAAATAATTGCTGTTGCCTTTTACATGAAAGATCAAAATATATTGTATAAAAAACTGCCATATTGAATAAACGTATCTTTGTATTGGTGAGGGTTAAATACACTTGTTATTAAAGCATTTTAAAATTTATTTTGGTAAATTAACTGCTTTAATAATGCTTTTCTATTATTGCTTTGCTCATTGTTTTTGTTGTTACTTTAATTGGTTTTATTAATTTGCTAATTGCTTTTCAATTATTGCTTTAATTGCTTTTCTATTATTGCTTTGTAGGTATCACTGCATGTTTTAATTATTATTTCACATTTGTTTGCAGATAGTGTAATGCTTGAACTAATTTATAAACTTGAAAATATTGAATTTCATGCTACTAATACAATTCAGAGGCTGGAGCATGATTCAACCTCATACAATGAAAGTAGGTCAATATTTTTGTTTAAGAGAGCAATTGGAACAAAATATGAAAAATAGCATTGAGCATGACCAATGTTGTTTTTACTCCTATTCTTTAGAACATCTGTCAAATTTCCTTTTTAAATGTAATTTTTAGATTTCAAGGGTGATTGTGGGGCTTGGTAAAGTTTGCTGAAAAATGCATGATATAAAATTTCCACCCCTAAAATGGCCTGGTAAAATGTACAAATACATATTACAAATACATATGATTTACCTATAAAGAAGTATACTACACAGTATCCTAAATAATTACAATTAAATATAACAATAAACAGCGACAAAAATTGTGATAAATTTACAAATTTTTACCAATTACTTCTGAAATTTCAAGACCATATTTACGCAAAGATTTTTTTTTTAATTTTAATTTTAATTTAAAATAAATTTATGGGTGTAAAAATTGTAGTTAATTGTATATGTATAACCAGGGTTGCCATCTTACCATAAAAGTATGTAAAATCTTAAATTGCTAGTAATTTTTTTTTGCAAAAAGTGGAAGTTCTTATGTTAGAGCTCAAAGAATGGGGGGGGGGGGGGGGGGGGGGATACAGAGTGCAGGAATGTTATTTGTTCTAAACAGGCATTTTGAAAATTGATGGGCATTATTTGCATAGTAGGCACTTGTTCAAGTCTCGGGCCATGCCAGGTAAATCATTCTAGTAGATTTTATAACTAATCTGTTTTGTCTTACAAATATGTCTTCACCTACTTTTTGCCAATGGTAGGATTGTTGTGTCTCTTATAAAGTGCTAGCGTTGTCTACATTTAAGCTATATATTTAGTAACAAGATCAAAATTAAATTTGGTTAAAGTTTCTATAGAATACATATTAATTCAAAGGGTGTCATTTTTAGATGTTATCCTGATTTTCTGCAAATTAAATGGCACATATTTTTATTTCAGAATCTGAGATTTTACATAGACATATTCAGATCCTTCAAAAATGTGAATGGCATGCCAGCGAGAATAGAAAGCAATTACATAAGTCTTCTATTGACCATGTGGAACAAATTATGGATTTGGAAAAAGACAACAAAAATAAAGAAAGCAACATTGAAAGCTTAAAAAATGGCAAGTGGATATATATATATAACTAGTATTATTAAATTTAATTTTCAGAATACTTCATAATTTATAATTTTATATTTTTTTGTTTTTTTTTTAGATTTAAATGCTTTACAAAAGCAGTTAAAAGAACTCCAAGCAACCTCAAAGAAACATGTAAGTAAAGTGTCATTGCATAAAATTTTTTTAATGTTGCCTTTTGTTTCTTTGTATCTAATACATTAAAAATATTTGAAAATCTATTATTAGTATTTTTATTTAAGAGCTATAAAGCTTCAGTTTGAACCAAAATACAGAATGTTGTTAGTGATATAGTTGATGTTAAGTATGTTTCAGAAATTTTGTTAGAAGTAGAAAAAACGAGGTCAAAAAATTTTCAAAGCTTTGAAAATTTTTTGGCATGGTGTTGAAATTAAATTATGTTTCTAGAATATCACATGTGCATATAACTGCATGATGTTATTACATTTTGTAATTAGTTTAATAAAAATTCATAATTTATGATTTAAAATAAAAGTACTTTATGAATGTAATTTATAAAGTACTTTTTGAAGTAATTAATTCCTTCTATAGTCCTTAAAAAGTACTTAATTTATTATATAGAAAATCAGCAAGAACCTTATATTTATATTTAACACTACACTTGCTAATCTGACCTACATGAACTAAAATATTTATCACCATTGCATTAATGTTAGCTTCACCTATTCTAATATTACATAGCTAGTAGACATGAAATGGTAGACACTTTTGCATTTTATGCCTAATTAGCACTTCGGGGCTACCATCTCAGCAAAAATTTCCCCCAATGGCACATATTTATAACAGTCTTAAAAGCATTGGGAGGCCCATTATCCACATATGTGACAATTAATTAGAGTGTTTTGTTTGAATTTTTAAATTAATTGCTATTTGTAACCATTTCTGGTCTAATTTTTGACAATTCCTTACAAAAATGCACTTTTCTACTGTAAATTTGGAAGATAAATGTCATTCTGGCAGTTTCAATTATTTGTTTATTATTGGGTGATACACTGTTAGGTACAGGAGTCACAGAGTTCTTGCTATCGATCTCCATTGTGCCAAATTGCAATAAATGTTTAATTTGGTGAGTGAACAAACTATCGAATTCGCCAAATTGCAAGTGTCCTAATTATGGATAGTTATTTTTTTCAAACCACCTGAGTGTTTTTGCTGTAATTTTTTTTTTTTTAATGCCCGAAAGAAAAAGCTTTTAATTGCAAGTCTGAGGAAAATAATTAAAATATTTGGGATTGTGAAAGGTTTTATTTCTTTTAAGTTTCTTTTTTCCTCCAAAATCTGCACTTTAGTCGAATCAAAAGTAGAAAAGGAAGAAGCAAAACATTATACTTAGCTTTCTCCTCCTCCAGTTAAATTTCTCTCAATTATTGTTTATTTGATGTCAGTTTAGGATAAAAAGTTCTGAAAATTTCAACTCTAAGAATTTTTGCAGTAAAATCAATATTTGCAAATATAATTATTAGGACTAGAATTCCTTTATGTTTCATTCCTCCTTCATTTGCGTGAACATAATATTTTCATCAATTGATCAGAACAATTTAAACAAATACTTAAGTGTTTAAACAAGCAATGTAAGCAGTTGAGTGTTTACATTGTGTCAGTCAAATCAAAAAGCGGCAGCAAGAGTTCTGTCTATTATTATCTTCTTTTGACCTCGATGTAAAATTTATTTCCCAGTTATTTTCTTTTGTAACACTTTCATAGCTAAATGACTGCTAGGTTTTACTGTCTTTTCAATATATAATTATTTATATAATAGTACCTTATTTAATAATATAATGGGGATCACAATTTTATCTCAACTACTTTAAGTTGTGACACATTTTGGGAAGTTTTCACAGATTTTAAAAAATGAAATATCGTACAGTACAAATTTAAATCCTAATTTTAGTTGCAACACTTTACTGTTTATTCAAATTGTTATTAAAGTTTTTCATGTCGCTTTTGAGTTGTGTTAATTTTCTGTCACTGGAGCAATAAATTTTCATCAGGAATCTGGGATTTAAAACTACAGTGAAACACCATTTATATGCTTCTCAAGGGATTGGTAAAAACAAGACCATTTAACTGCCAAAATGTATAATTGAAATTTATGTCAATGGGTATGTATATCGAGACCAGCAAGAATAAAAAATGTATATGAATAAGAAGCATTGTAAATTGTGCTTTAGTTAAAGTTTGTTTCAAGTACAAAGTGTTGTAATGAATGCACATAGTAAATTTTGATGCAAGATTTCTGAATTTCTTTTCGTGAATCTTTTAATCTTGTGTGTTTTGTTAAATGCTGTCACATATTTCGAATGAGGTGCAATAACTCTCATTTGAAATCTGTGAATTTGAGTTATGAAATCATAACTTTAAATACTAAGTTTGAAATTTACTCTAATAGCTTCAAACTGAAAAGCAGCAGTATAATGCTGAAATTGGCAGTATCAAGAGCATGAAGGCAAAGATTGAACAAGAAAATAATCTGCTGAAAACTAAAATATCACAGGTATGTTATTTTAATACTAAATTATGTGTGCAATTTATTGTATATATGTTATTATAGTCAAGCTTTAACATACCACTACTTTTTGTGCTTGGTCATATGAGTGGTATATAAGAAGTTGGCAATATATTAAATTTTAATAATTTTTAGCAATTAGATCTGTTTGAAAATAAAATAAATAAGTCAAACTGTATTGATTAGGTGATTAGGACACAACATATAAAGTGTAAATTTTTTACCTATATAAATTTGGTAATATCATAATTCTGTTTTGCAGCTTGAAAAGGAAAAAGGAAAGCTTCTTATTGAAGCTGAAACCTTGAGGAATCTTCAAAACAAAGTTATTGTTGAAAAAAAAGAAATTTCGATTAAAATACAGGTATGTATAAATATTTTAATATGTTTTATGGTGTAGCTTATATATAATTTTTCAAAACAAACTAATATTATGTAAAATATTTTCTACATTAATATTAAGGTGACTTATGCAGTTAATGAATTTTTGTCTTAACATGTTTGTTCAAAATTTAGTAAAATTGCATCTGGTACTTCATCATGTATGCACAATTTGTTTTGACATTTGGTCTGGTAGAAAAGTTTTGTGATGCTGTGAACCAGAACAATAAGTAATTAATTCAGAGTAAAATCTTATTTACCAAGTCAAACATCATGTTAAGGGGTTTTTATTAAAGGGACCATGTAAGGTGTATCCTTGTTAAATTTTGACAAGTATCATTGTTTCAGGTACAAATAATTTTATAATTTCAAAAATTTTACTATGGTCTTTAAATCTTCAAGAGAAATGCATCCTTAAGCTTATTTATAAAAAATAATTTTTTGTTTAGGTTAAAATTAGTTTATTTTTAATAAAAACTGTATCCCCTAAAATCCATTAATTTTTATAATTTTCTACTAGTTTATTTAAAACATCTGATTAGTATAAAACATTACTGATATACTTATAAATATGTGTAACAAATTTTTGAACCTAATTAGTACTGAGAAAGTATACCTAAAGTATGAAAACATATACATTTCTTAAAAAATCCATTTAAATTGGAAATTTAAGAGCTTTGTGTCAGTATTGTTTTTTAAAGTAACATGTAAACGCTCTTTCTGGTGTCATATTATGATAAATAATAATTTTTTTCCTCAATTGTCTGTAGTTTTTTTTTTTTAGATAATAATTGGAAAATAATGATTTTTTGTTGAAAATTGCCTTTAAATTGACTGAACAAAGCTATTTTCGTTATAATTTTGAATTTCTTAAACTTTTGTTCATGGGGATTTTTAATATTATTATTATTATTTTCCAGAATTCTGAAGCTGCAGGAGAGAGCGAAAATGCAAAAGAAGTAAGAATTTTTAATACATGTATCGACCTATATCATTTTTTGAATAGATTTATTTATTTAAATTATAGTAATTTCTATGGTAGTAGCATTATGTAATAAATTAAAATAAAATGAAATGGCAGGCATGCAATTTTAAAAGCTTCTTTCGGTAATTATTTTTACTTACCTGTGTTTAATAATAAATTTATAAAATGTTAAAAGTTTCATATTGACTCAATACAAAAATGAAATAGGATTAATGCTACCCAATATGTACTGTTAGCAAATCAAGCCATTTTTTTCATCACCTATGAATTTTTTCATAATTATTTTTAGCTGATTTAGCCAGTTGTCATTAGCCTGCTGTGTGTGTATGTATGGGGGGAGGCAAAAACATTTGTTGTGATTGTTTTGCAATGATGTAATTGAAGAGCACCTTGTTAGAGCGGTGCTAATCCGAGTGGGGACAGTGGTGCCAAACGCTCAAGTTGTTATACCTGACTTTCTACAAAATGGCAGGTCTCCTATATTTTTTCAGAATAAGAAGTGAGTAATAAGGAATGAGTAATTACTATACTTCAACCATAAAAAATTAAAATTAAGTGTAAAGAGATAAACAATATGCAATATTTTGTGATATGATATATTTTAAAATTTACATTGTTAAATCTTTAATATGAGTGTATCATGTTATATTACAGAATATAAGGAATTCTAATAATGAATATATTTATAAGTTTTTGTATTTTTCTCTTATTAGGTTCAGCCTGAGGAAGTAGAAAACCTGTCAAATCATAAGGAAAAGAAAACCAGAGAGACCAGATCAAAATCAAGTACCAATACGGTATGAAATTTTTTTTCATTACATCCATTTTATTAACACTTTCCAACACAGTTGAAAAGTGTTTATGACTTTATTCATTGTGTCTGTCCGTTCGCAGGATAACTGCCATAAAAATGACTTTATCAAAATGAAATTTTAGTATGCTGTTCAGATGGTCTGTGGGATATGTAGCATACGGACATATGGGACTATAAATGAATAATATCACCTGATTAGTTTTGGATTGAACCTGTGTTGAAATAGTGAAATACATTGAACCCTATGGGACATAATTTTTCAAACATTTTTTAAGCAAAGTTAAAATTCACAAATTGCTTTGAAAAGTTTAGGAAATATTCAAATTATCCCATAAAATATAAAAAAAACATTTCAGAAAAATATGCTTGGTAGTTTTTTAAATAAAAATTAAAATAATAACTACACCCTTATTATATGAAGAGGTTACGTGACCCACTTCAAAATAAAATATGGCATCCATCTTTTTCTCCCAGTGTCAAAATCAAGTTCTTTTAAATTTATATTTAGTGTTGCATCTGTTTTAAAACCACTTTATTTTTACAAATTTTCTGTACATTTATATTCTGCGCCAACCCAATTACAATATTTTTGAGTTTAAATAATCATCAAACTTTGATTATTTCTACAACGAAGCCTAATTTTAACGTATGCAAAATGTAAACAAATTAAGTTGTAAGATGAGTTGTATGAGAATTGCTGAATTTTTTTAACGCAAAATAATTTAGCTGTGTGGAATATAGGTAATATGAATGAAATATTCATTGATTTTACATAAAGAAGCAGATGATTTTATAGCATTGTCTTTTTCAATGAAGTTTTAAGCATGGATTTAGAAAATACTTTTACCTCCTTGGTTTTAAGTTTTTAAGTTAAAATAAATTATTGTAGTATTGTGATAATTTAAAAAATATCACCGCTGAATGTATCACATTTTAGAGATATTTAAATAAAATTGCATTGCAGTTGGGAAGTGTTTCATAATCAATGCTTTATGCATGATTGATCTTAGTAGTACAATAGACCTCTGGTCGATGTGCTGGGCTCTTCTGGAGCCACCCACCTTCATTTCATTCATTCATTCATGATTGATCTTTCTTGTTTTCATTACTTAGATCTCGGTGTTTTCTCGGTTGAAGTATGTGTAAAATTTCTATAATTAACTTTGTTATTTCTGTTGTTAATTATGCAAATTACAGCTTTTCTTAACTTAAATTTAAAGTCCCTAAGATAGAAAATGCATCTTGATCTTTCTCCTCCCTCGCAGATATTCCAGAAAAGAGAATGTAATTAAAGCAGAAGGCTGTACAGGTTGTGATCTGCCATTGTGGCTGAGTAGTATAGCAAATGTGTGTGTGAAATTAACATAAATTCCAAATTTGAAAAACCTTGATGAAACCAAATAACATGATAATGGAAACATCATTCTAGTTCATTTATATTATATGTGCCTCTCCTCCCAGATCTCCTACTTTTTGAAAAGGTCCAACTTTGTCCTACCTTTGTGCCGATTGTCCTACTTGTTTTCAATTTCACTTCTACGGTTGGTCAGTAATTAAGGTTTTTTTTAAACAATTCTTTGTACAGTTTCTTGAGAAATGACAGACTCTACCTCGAGATTTCACAAATGACATTCATTTGTACTTAGTTTGTATCAAACTGTATTGCAATAATTTTTGTTTGTATTGCTTCCGGTACAGCGTTATTCCTATTTCAAAATAGAAGGGTCTATTTCGTCAGCGGCATCATTCTTTTGTTCTGGAATATACTGCCAAATTTTGTACTAGGTTTGTTACAGATTTATTTCCATTTCAAAGTAGAATAGTTAATTTTCCCCACCTTCAAATTTCTAAATTTCAATATTATTCACAGATTTTCTATCTAAGAATGTTTATTGTCTTTAAGTCAGCCATATTTCAAAAGATGAAAAATATTGATATTACACTACAAGTTTATTTCTCTTTTACAAAAACACTCTCATTTATACTTTATATTACTTAAAAATTCGATATTTAGTTGTTTACACAGTATATAAGAATTTTCGCTAAACATAACCTTTTAGCATCTTCCAAGTCATTGTAAGTTTCCCCAATAGTCACTTTCCCTCAGACTGAGAGCAATGTATTGTCTAATTTTGTTTACATAGTTTCAACAGAGTTAAAAATAACATTATTCCTTGTAATCTATATAGATGTTCTAAAATATTAAACTTGCGTCAAATATCTGCTGACAGAGCTATACAGGTCGCAGGGAGCCTGTTCTATGCTTGATGAAATGTTACTTGAACTGATGTATCAACTGATAACAGGGTTCCCACAGATCTTGAAAGTCACGTAGATTGGATTAGGTTAGGGAAAGTCAGGGAATTTTTAAGAATTTTGTATAATGTCAGTGAAAAATGTATCCTGTATCAAACATTTTTATGAATATTTTTAATTTTTTACACGGTAGATGTATATTACAAAAAAAATTTATGGAAAAAATTGTCATGTAAAAAGAGACCTGGGCATTTCCTGCTTTATTTTTTGTTTATGATTATTAGATAAGTTCCCCAATGATAGTCTTTTGAGGAGACCAGTATGATGCTCCAGTCTGCTGTAACATAGACTGCGGTAGCATTTTCTTTCAGATGTTTGAATAGAAATTAATAGTGCTAGACTAAACTAAGCTGAAGAAGATAAAAAAGACAGCCAAAAAACGACAATTAAAAAAAGAAATAAAGGAATTAGAACAAAAAAAGAAAATTCTGAAAATAGATAAGCAACAAGAAGAAGAAACTATTGAAGCTCGTATTAAGTTTTTACAAAAGCAAACAGTGGTCTAAGAGAAGAATTTTTCCTATCAAATGTGGAATATGTTTAATGACGAAGTTGTCATACAAATATATTTGATGTTTTATTATACTAAAACTGTATGATATTTTCCCTTGTTATTTTTTCTTGTTACTTTTATCCAGAGTTTCCCCCAGGCACTTTTGGAAGGGCGCAGCGCCCTGCCTGCCCTTTGGTTACCAGAACAGCGCCCTCCTTTCCTTTTGTATGAGAAGAGTGCCCTCCCTGCCCTTTTGTTAGCAGATCAGATCCCCTGCTTAGAGCCTTTTGTTAAGAGAGTGATGTCTGTCCTCAAACGCAAATCAACCAGTTCTTGTATGACCTCAGATAAGTCCCAGAGCCGTTTCTCTATGTTCATTACCGTAAATTTTGATCGTGTGTCCTCGCCCCCTTCTCCTTCAAAGAAAGAAAAAGGGTGATCTAGTGCCAGTAAAATGAGGATTGACAGCCCCATATCACTTCTTTCCTCCACTAAAAGAAAAACGGAAAGGGGAATATTAAGCACGTACATTCCTTCTTCCGTCTGATGATGAAAACTTTCAAAACAGTTTTCTTTTTCAACTTAAATTTTTGTTAAATTATTCCATGTTTGGTATGCATTTCAGCTATAAAGTTCTGTAAATGTAAATCCTGTAAGCGTATTTGCTCTAAAACAAATATTTAAAAATATAGATTTCCGGACTAGGGTTCTTTGCACTATTTGCAGGAAGATGTTTACGTTGATTCCTCTGATTCAGTCAAAACAGAGGATGGTTTATACATTGATTTATATATGATCATACATTGATAAGATTTGCCAAATGTTTAAGGAATTTTAAAGTCAAATTTTTGTAATCAAATTTTCAAAAACAAAAATGATTAAATTTGTAACGTCTAAATTTTTCTTTCTTGTACAAATATGGTTAGGATATCGTATAATTTACTCCTCCCTCTGTGATGCAGATACTTGTATCTAGAGTATATATATGTGTATTGTTTACAATGAACTTTTTAAAATTTTTTCACATTACACTGAATGTATATATATATCCATGTTTTCAATTCCTGCATAAGACAATTATGCTTATGTGTATTACATTGTGTGTTTACTCCTTATTATCATACACTTGGTTGTGATTCTTTGATGACAAACCACTTCTTCAAATTTACATATGAATACAATACAGAAAGAAAAAAAAAATCTTTCATTATCTGTGTCACTGCTGTTATTAATTGTGTATACTGGTCTTGGACAGAGATAATGAACAGCTATAATTGAATTTGATATTTATAGTGAAATTTTTTAATCTTAAATGTTAAATTTAATAATTATATACATAAATTTTTCTATACATAATTGAATTTGATATTTATAGTGAAATTTTTTAATCTTAAATGTTAAATTTAATAATTATACATAAAATTTTCTGCATAATTGAATTTGATATTTATAGTGAAATTTTTAATCTTAAATGTTAAATTTAATAATTATACATAATATTTTCTACATAATTTGAATTTGATATTTATAGTGAAATTTTTTAATCTTAAATGTTAAATTTAATAATTATATATATATACATAAAATTTTCTACAACTTGAATTTAATATTTATAGTAAAAAAATTTTTTAATCTTAAATGTTAAATTTAAATAGTTATACTTAAATTTTGATTGACTTAGATTAAAATTTTGGAACTTAGTGTTTCAATGATATCTAAAATTTTCTTTCAATGATAAAAATTTTTTTTTCAACATGAAAGTGATATATATACTTTATGTTTTTGCTGGATACTAAAGAACTTGACATTTTTGCTGTTATGTTTTTTAGAGTAACTTCATTGATTGATAGCACGTGCGCCGAGATTTGGGGTTTTGCATGAGGGGGCCGATTGTTGGAAACTTGGTTCTGTTTTCGTCGCGATTCTCGTTATCGCGGGAACGTGTCTTCATTTTTAGAATGGTTTTACCGTTCTCGTGAACGACTCATGACGAGAGCAGAACATGCCATTCATGCAAATCGCCTTCTCGCCGTGCGTGCATCCTGTTTTGCATATAGTGAGGGCGCTGCCGTCAACGGTTGAGTTCCGGAGCGTACCCATCACGGTGTATATATGATAGGACACATTCTCAGTTATTCAGATCAGAGTCTGACCATGACTTAGATCAGTCTGACCTTGCACTGACCTTGCAGAGATCTTGCAGTCTGACCATGAAGGCGATCAGATGTTAGATCGGACTTATTCAGACCTTTAAGCTGACCTGATGTAATGGAACGAGATCTGATCGATAGATCCGATGCTTAGCGAAATACTCGGTTGAAGTATGTTACGGTAACGCTAGCATTTCCCAGATAAGTTGCTTTAACTAAGTAGGAGTCAAATTTTCCGATGGTTATTTCGGAAAGCGCGATAAAATGTTTTTTCTAGTTTTTGGCTCTTTCAATTTTAAAGAGACCAGTTAATTTTTCGCGGTTCTTGGACTCAGTGTAATGCCATGACGTGTGACCTGATGATGGTGGCTTCGTTAACGTGCACGGCATTTGTGGTAAAGTAGCTGTTTTTCTACTTACCAATGTTATAGCAACTGAACGTGTAACTGAGAGTGTGTGCCTAGTCATAAACTGTTTACAAACCTTTTTCATGAGCTTGCTAGCTCATTGTATATACTTTTGCTTTGCAACGAATGTTACAGTTATTTTGTAACTTTAAATTGTGCAATGGATCTCACAAGAATAAAAATTGTGTTTGTGTTTGACAAACTTGCTTTCTTGAAATACACTTCACTACTGCGTATCATCCTCTACTAAAATTTCTACTCTGCTAATAGTAATACCAGCACTTCAGAGTTATAAGGAAAAGGCCAAACATTGCAAAATTTTCTAAATGACTTCCTAGTTGCAGGAAGATGTTTACGTTGATTCTGCTGATTCAGTCAAAACAGAGGATGGTAAGAAGGGTGGGGGAGAAAAGTTTAGATTAGCGCAGTGATTTTAGCTGGCTTGAATGAAATATGGGATAACTTATTTTTTTTATATTGTTTACTAATTGCTTTTAGTTACGAGCCTAGTCGCTTTCTGAAAGTTCTCTTAAATATGCTTTCTTGCTGTAAACTGCGTATCTCCGCTACGCGCGAAAGTCACAGCTAAGGGTACTCCCATTTGTAGTTCGTGTAATAGCTGTTGACTGTGTATTTGTCTACGGCCGCCCTTAGAGAGGATCGGACACCACTCAAGTGGTGGGACCCGGACTCCCCAACAATTTTTGAGGGAGGAGAAGACATGAAAAATGCATAAAAGAGGAAAATGAAATATTAAGGAGAACCCAGGCATTTGTATGGGCGGCCCAGATCTGATCACTATGCGTTATATACAATATAATGAAAACTCTGTTCCATGCAATAATGAAATGCGGAAATATTTAATTCGCATAGCGGATTTACTCCCAATGCAGGTCATGTAATAGCTATTGGCTGTGTATCTGACCACGGCCGCCCATAAGAAGGGTCGGACACCACTCAAGTGGTGATGCCCCCAATAATTTTTTGAGGGAGGAGAAGACATGAAGAATGCACAAAAGAGGTAAAGAAATATGAAGGGTAACCCAGAAATTTGTATGAGCGACCCTGACCTGACTACTATGCAGACGGATGCAGTACACGTTATATATAATATAACGATAACTCCGCTCCGCGCAATAACGATTCGACATATTTAATTCGCGTAGTGGATTTACAAAAGTAAGCGCCTTCTTTTAACGAGTGTATGCAATCCGCATGCAATGCATGCAATAACGATATATACTGTTGGAAACTTGGTTCTGTTTTCATCGCGATTCTCGTTATCGCGAGAACGTGTTTACATTTTTAGAATGGTTCTACCGTTCTCGTGAACGACTCGTGACGGGAACAGAACATGCCATTCATGCAAATCGCCTTCTCGCCGCGCGCGCATCTGATTTGCATATAGTGAGGGCGCTGCCGTCAACGGTTGTGTTTCCGGAGCGTACCCATCACGGTGTATATATGATAGGACACATTCTCAGTTATTCAGAGGAGAGGAGATCGGATCTGATCTTATCGCAGACCTTAGTGATCTCGGAGTTAGTCAGTGAGACTCTCAGACCATGTAGTAGACATGAAAGACCTTTATGGAAGGCAGACCTTGATCGGTAGAGAGTAGTCTAACTTCTAAAGCCATGACGTGTGACCTGATGATGGTGGCTTCATTAACGTGCACGGCATGTGTGGTACAGTAGCTGTTTTTTCTACTTACCGATGTTATAGTAACTGAGAGTGTGTGCCTAGTCATAGACTGCTTAAAACCTTTTTCATGAGCTTGCTAGCTCATTGTATATAGTTTTGCTTTGCAACGAATGTTACAGTGTTTTATTTTGTAACTTTATCTGATGCAATGGATCTCACAACAAATAAATTGTGTTTGTGTTTAACGAGCTTGCTTTCTTGAGAAAACACATCACTACTGCATATCATCTGCTACAAAATTTTCTTTACCAGCACTTCAGATATGGATATGGCCAAAAACACTGCTAAATCTGCAAATGACTTTCAAATTTTTCTAGTCAAGTCGCTCAGCTAACACAGCAATAGCCGCCGACATTTGGTTATGGGCCCCAGTATGTCAAGGCCATAACTTTTATCCGTGATAAAGCAGCAGTGAAGAGTTGTGAATTCCATCGACGGGGGCCGCGACCGGCGCCATTTGCATCAAGCAGAAAGGTAAACAACGCACTCTAGTCACAGTTAAAGACTATGGAGGTGAACAACGGCATAGAAGCGTTAAACAGGGACAATTACGTCACCTGGCGGAATGAAATTTCGTTTATCCTGAAAGGAGAAGGATGTTACGGCCACGTCAACCGTACTGCGTTACCAGTCGACGAATCTACGTCACGACGCGAGCGAGAGGTGTACATGCGCAGCAGCGACCGCGCACTTTCCATCCTGTTTCGAAATATCTCGACAGAATACAGAGAACTGCTCGACATCAGCGACAGCCCGGCGGATGCGTGGGAGAAGTTGGAGGCGCATTTTGAGGCCCCAACGCGCGCTAATTTAGTTCATCTGCTGGACGAGTTTTTCAGTCTTCGCCCGGAAATCGAGGAGCCCATCGATATATTCTGTACGAGGATTAGGAAAGCTGTCACCAAGCTCAAAAACGTGAACCATCCCGTGGAGGACGTGTACGTGGCATTCCAAGCCATCCGGTATCTACCAGATTCTTTCCAGAGCATCATCCAGAATATTTATCGTTGGAATGATACGGACTTTAAATTGGATAAAATTCAGAAAGAACTTTCTCTGGAGGAGGGCAGGATTAGACAGTTGAAGAGGGATCATGACAATAACAATGTAAGTTCCAATTCATCTGTATATTTTTCTAATGTTAACGCTAAATGCAAAAATGTTACCAAAGTTAAAAAGTCTATTAAGGTCATAGGACCATGTTTTATGTGTAATAAAAATGGTCATGTAAAGGCACAATGCCCAAAATTGAAAAAGATGACTAGCTCTAGTATTATTGAAGTATTTTCAAATATAAATGTAGAAGCTAATATTGTTGATAATCCTGACAATAGGCTCAGCTGGGTGATTGACACCGCTGCTACGCGACACTTTTGTAATGATGTTAAAATGTTTTCAAAATTTGATAAATGTAAGGATACATCTATGTCGCTAGCAGTGGGTGATATGGAAAGCCCAGTTGAGGCTATTGGAACGGTGAACATGTATGTTAAATTTAAAGATCATACAAATAATATTGTGCTACAAAATGTTATGTATTCACCAAAATTACGGCGTAACTTGTTGGCCGCATCTGTATTAGAAGAGCAGGGCTATTCTTTTAGTGCAGCCAAAGGTATTCTATGGTTTAAGACTCCTGAGGGAGAAAATTTCTTTTACGCTAAACGTAAAGAAGGATTGTATTTCTTAAAACCACAGTACTCAACTAAAAGTTTAAATAGTAGTGTTGAGGGCCGTAAAGGAGATCAGGATAGGGATAAAAATTCTAAACAGGTTAGAAAAACCCCTGCAACAAATAGTCAAAGTCAAAACAAAATTAAGCCTAACTTGAATAAAAGGAAAAACAAATCTGATTTAAAATCAAAGTCAAATAAAATTAGTGGTTCAACAGTTGAAATTCTGAACAAAACTGAATTATGGCATAGAAGATATGGCCATATTAACTCAGACTACTTGCACCAAACAAGTAAAGTTTCCGCGGCAAACAGACTCCCAAAATTAAAATATGCAAAAGTAAATTGCATTCATTGCAAACTTGCAAAATCTAAAAGAGTTTCGTACAAACCAATAGGCAGGATTAGATCTACAGAACCTTTGCAATTACTGCACATGGACGTTTGTGGTCCAATGCCTGTAGCTTCATTGGGGGGAAACAAATACTTCTTGACTATTACAGACGATTTTAGCCGCAAGGTGTTTGTCTTTATTTTAAAACAAAAATCAGATGTGTTCAAAGTTTTTCAGGATTTTCAAGCTTGTCAGGAGAGACAATTAGGCAAAAAGATTTTGTGCATCCGTACTGATAACGGCATGGAATTTTGTCACGGTCAATTTAAAGCTTTTTTGAAAAAGTTAGGGATTAAGCATGAACGATCTAACACTTATACACCCGAACAAAACGGGGTATCTGAAAGATTCAACCTGACAGCGTTAGATTGTGTCAAGGCAATGCTTAATCAAAGCAAAGTTGGTGACAAAATGTGGGCAGAGGCAATCCTATGTTTTACTTATACAAAGAACAGGATTTGCCATAAATTTAAAGTTAAAACTCCACACGAATTGTACTATGGGAAGAAGCCTGCTGTATCCCATCTCAGAGTTTTTGGATGTAAAGCTTATGCTGGTATAGCAAAACAGCTTAGGAAGAAGCTAGACCTAAGAGCTCAACTGGGAGTTATGGTAGGATATGCGGAAAATACCAGGGGCTATAGAATTCTTCTTGTGAAAGAAGGAAAAATATTAGAAATAAGCAATGTCCGTTTTGAGGAGATGGAAGCAGCGGAAGGCGTCCTGGACCCCATTCGACCTAGAAACTTCACCCAAAAGAAATCAGGTTTTACTCGAACATCAGATTCAGGATCGGGATGTTTGGATAGTGAGTCAGAGGAAGAAGCAGGTGAGAGCCATGACACTAGTCATACTAGTGAGGAAGAGGACTCTCCTGCTGATTCCGATCTGACCCCCTGTTCAAACATAGATTGGGAAAGGAAAGCTGTACCCAGGCCTGATGGAACTCGAACTGATGTTTACTACTCAGTGAGGGGTGATAAACATAGGCTGAGAAGTCATGATGTTAAAAAATTCTGTGCTAAGGCTAACATACATTATGACCAAAATTTGTTTAACTTCAGAGAAAAGAGGGATATCAAATCCAAGCCAGAGGCAAACAACATAGAAATAATAGGTGATATTGATCATGCAGTTTCTTTGCTAAAGGGAGAATTTGATATCAAAACTCTAGGGAAGGTCCAAAAACTGTTAGGTGTGGAATTTACAGAAATCAATAACAAAATTTTTATACATCAAAGGCAGTATATTGATAAAATTTGCCAAATGTTTAAAGAATTCAAATATCCTATTTCTTCACTCCCTATTACAAAAGGAATCACGTTGAGTAAAAATGATTGCCCAATGAATGATGGAGAATTAAAACAAATGCAAAATATCCCATACAGAAGTTTGATAGGATGTTTAGCCTTTTTGTCAAGTAGAACTAGACCAGATATATGTTACGCTGTAAATATTCTGTCTCAATTCCAAGAGAATCCTGGCATGAAACATTGGGACGCATTACTTAAACTTTTAGGATATCTTGAGAAAACAAAGAATTACATGTTAAACTTATCAGGCATTGGTAACTTAAATTTAAATTGCTACTCGGATTCGGATTTTGCCGCCAATAGGGATGACAGGGTGTCACTCGGGGGTATGTTATTTCTTATAGATAGAGTACCCGTTTCTTGGCGTACATTTAAACACAAGTGTGTTAGTCTGTCAACGATGGAAGCGGAATATGTTTCATTGACAGAAGCTGCGAAAGAAGTTATTTGGCTACAAAATATCATTGAGGAATGTATGAAGCTAGGGTTAAAATTTAACAGAAATAATAGCATAATCTACTGTGATAACCAAGCTGCAATTAATTTTTCAAATTCCCCAATAGAGAATAACCGAACCAAACATATTGATATAAAGTACCATTTCCTGAGGAATTTAGTTGAGAATGAATCTTTTAAAATCATCTTTGTAAATACCAAGGAAAATGTAGCAGATTACTTTACAAAACCAATGACCAAAGATAGAGCATTAAACTTTTGTAATCAAATTTTCAAAAACAAAAATGATTAAATTTGTAACTTCTAAATTTTTTTTTCTTTCTTTTACAAAATATGGTTAGGATATCGTATAAATTACTCCTCCCTCTGTGATGCAGATACTTGTATCTAGAGTATATATATGTGTATTGTTGACAATGAACTTTTTAAAATTTTTCACATTACACTGAATGTATATATATATCCATGTTTTCAATTCCCGCATAAGACAATTATGCTTATGTGTATTATCTTTGTGTGTTTACTCCTTGTTATCATACACTTGGTTATGATTCATTGATGTCAAACCACTTCTTTAAATTTATATATGAATACAATACAGAAAGAAAAATCTTTTCATTATCTGTGTCATTGCTATTAGTATTAATTGAGTATACTGGTCTTGGACAGAGATAATGAACAGCTACATAATTGAATTTGATATTTATAGTAAAATTTTTAATCTTAAATGTTAAATTTAATAATTATACATAAAATTTTCTACATACTTGAATTTAATATTTATAGTGAAATTTTTTTAATCTTAAATGTTAAATTTAATAATTATACATAAAATTTTCTACATAATTGAATTTGATATTTAAAGTGAAATTTTTTAATCTTAAATGTTAAATTTAATAATTATACATAAAATTTTCTACATAATTTGAATTTGATATTTATAGTGAAATTTTTTAATCTTAAATGTTAAATTTAATAATTATATATATATACATAAAATTTTCTACAACTTGAATTTAATATTTATAGTAAAAAAATTTTTTAATCTTAAATGTTAAATTTAAATAGTTATACTTAAATTTTGATTGACTTAGATTAAAATTTTGGAACTTAGTGTTTCAATGATACGCGCGAAAGTGACAGCTAAGGGTACTCCCATTTGTAGTTCGTGTAATAGCTGTTGACTGTGTATTTGTCTACGGCCGCCCTTAGAGAGGATCGGACACCACTCAAGTGGTGGGACCCGGACTCCCCAACAATTTTTGAGGGAGGAGAAGACATGAAAAATGCATAAAAGAGGAAAATGAAATATTAAGGAGAACCCAGGCATTTGTATGGGCGGCCCAGATCTGATCACTATGCGTTATATACAATATAATGAAAACTCTGTTCCATGCAATAATGAAATGCGGAAATATTTAATTCGCATAGCGGATTTACTCCCAATGCAGGTCATGTAATAGCTATTGGCTGTGTATCTGACCACGGCCGCCCATAAGAAGGGTCGGACACCACTCAAGTGGTGATGCCCCCAATAATTTTTTGAGGGAGGAGAAGACATGAAGAATGCACAAAAGAGGTAAAGAAATATGAAGGGTAACCCAGAAATTTGTATGAGCGACCCTGACCTGACTACTATGCAGACGGATGCAGTACACGTTATATATAATATAACGATAACTCCGCTCCGCGCAATAACGATTCGACATATTTAATTCGCGTAGTGGATTTACAAAAGTAAGCGCCTTCTTTTAACGAGTGTATGCAATCCGCATGCAATGCATGCAATAACGATATATACCCTGTGCAGACGCATGCAAATCGTGTGACATTGTGTTATGAATACGCGCACTGTGCGGACTTATGGATTAATAGATTAGCCCGTTGGATGACATCTGCATAGCAGATTTGAAACACAAAATAAATCCTCTTATATTAGCGGACTCGTATTTGACCTGCTCCGCGGACACATACAATAATAATAATAATCATGCTCATTTAATAACGATACGCCCGCTTTAGGGACGTATGCAGTAGTTGTCTTTCGCGTATTCGGCTGCTACGCGAGTTTACGGCTAAAGATACGGATACTGCGCAGAGACATGGACGTACGTTGCTTGCACTATTAATAACTCAGCTACATGGAATAATGATTAACTTATCAGCTAAACATTTGCTAATCCATAGTTCAAATGAAGGATACGATGATTTTATGAAGCTTTCTGGAATTTTATTTAGTTACTAGCCGCCTTTGGCGACCAGCCTGTTCGCTACCCTTGAAAATTCTGACCGTGGCAAATTGTAACCGTGGCACACTCGCTGGCGCGACCTTACCAGAAGGTGTAAGGTAACTGTTTGGACGGCCAGGAAGTGCCACCCAATTTAGACCGGAACTCAGTGGGGGAGACATCCACAGGGACCGTACCCTACTTCCCCTACCACCAACCTTTCGGAAGGACTTACGATCCCACATGTTTAACGTGATCGTACTCCGCGTGAACGCGGCTGCAGTTTTGGCAGTGGCGGGAATCGAACCCGGGCCTACCCAGTGAAATTCCCGCGCGCTAACCACTGGTGTACTTCGCCCTCCGCGACATTTTCCATAACTTTCTTTTTATTCACCCAATTTAGGCCGTACCCTTCTTCCCCTACCACCAACCTCTCAGAAGGACTCACGAACCCACATGTTTAACGTGATCGTACTCCGCGTGAACGTGGCGTAAGTTTTGGCAGTGGCGGGAATCGAACCCGGACCTACTGAGTGTAATTCCCGTGCGCTAACCACTGGGCTGCCGCGCTCTCGCGACAATCTCCATAACTTTCTATATATTCATCCAATTTAGACGTGAACCCAGTGGGGGAGGGATCCACAGGGGCCGTATCCTCCTTCCCTTACCACCAACCTCTCGGAAGAACTTACGGACCCACATATTTAACGTGATCGTATTCCACGTAAACACAGCGGCAGTTTTGGCAGTGGCGGGTATCGAACCCGGGCCTACCGCTAACTTCCCGCGCGCTAATTTGCAATTTAAAATGACCATATGCTTAATTCCATCATCCTCATTCCATTGTTTCATTGTTCCATCATTTAAAATATCCATAAAATTAAAATATCCATTTAAAATATCCAAAAGTTAAAATATACATTTAAAAAATCCATATCGTCCCATCATTTAAAATATAAATATAATAATTTATATAGAGCAAAGGAGCTCTATTCAGAACCGTGACGTCACCTCCACCTTGACGTCCCCACCACCACCTTCCCTCCTTCAGCGGGGGAGAAACGAAGCGGCACGCCGAGCGGAATGCCGAGAAATTGAAATTCGGAAACTTTTAAAATCCCGATCCTGTGGGCAATACGGAATATTTCTTGACCAGATTGGACTTGTAAGAATGCCAGATGTTTGACCTTTCTAAAAATGTAAATTATTAGTCGAAATTCTGAGTACTTTTTACTATGCAAGAATTTAAAAACCAAAAATCGTTTTTTTGAGTCAAAAGTGACTTTTGTTTTAAAATCATAAAAAAATATTAGAATTTGTCCCTGAGATTTGAAATTGATATATTTTTACTCGAAATTCTCTGCTCTTTCCGATGGTGTGATTTGTTTTTTTCTACGATGTCCGGATCGTGGAGAAAAAAGAGCAAAAAGGTCAAAAAACGGTCGAAATCGCATAAAACATTAAATAACAAAAAAAATAATTAAAATTTTAAAAATCGGTTTTCACGTGTCCCCTTCTCACCCCCCCAGGGTCTCCGATTGCAAAATTTCGTAGCTCTCCGACGCGCGGTCGCGAAACGTATAGTGTATAAGACAGACAGACACACAGACACACACACAGACATTGCCTTTTATTATTTAAGATTTAAATCAAGGGTTTTTTTTTTTCTTTTTTTGTAATCAATATATATATAACAACAAACAATTAAAAAATACAGGGATCACATTCGTCCTAAAATTCCTAAATGTTGAAGCTTCCCTTGAATTCCTAAAATTAACCTAAAAGTTAGAAGCTTCCCTTGAATTCCTAAAATTAATATAAAATTTTTAAATCATCCTAAAATTTTGTAATGTTTTTGCTGCGGCGTCAAATTTACTCTACTATCGCCCGAATACATTCCATTCATATGGCAATCGATGTTAAAAAAGACTTCGAAAATTAAAACGTTGTTCAAAATAGTACTCATCTTTTACAACGACGACAAAAGTGTCAATCACGACAAAATCGCCGATTCTCAATGGTTAAATCCTCTCCGTCCACGGGCGGTTTTAGTGAAATACGATCGCAAGACGAATGGCGACCCACGTGATCATTTACAGACCGGAGTTTGGGGGAGATTCTTTTGTTTGTGGGAGTGGGAATCTCCAGCGCAAGCTAACAAACGTAGAAGCCTTTAACCTCTCAAAGAAATAAAATAGAAAAAGACGGGTTCGATTGTTGAATAGTGTGCTTCTTCATATTTACTAGATAAATCACGAAGTTTCTCTTTCTTTGCAAAGTTAAAATTTTGCTCAACTATTCTTTGTTGGGAATCAATTGGGTGCAAAAATTTTGAAGAATTTTAGGTCTAAATCCAATAATACAAATATAGTTTGTCGGATTATGATTCTCTTACGCCCCTCATTACGTAATATTTGATCAACGTCATGTCAAAACAGGAGAGTAGAGAAGGAATTTTTGTCTGCAGTTAGCAACCTCTCTAGGCATTGATGATATTAAAGGATATCTCTTCAAAAGGATACATTACGTAGGGGCCCGGACAACATAGCAGTTTATGAAGAAAAGCAATGGATAAAATAAAATACGGCATAGTAGGGAGGTTCCGCAATTGGATCGCCGCGCTCCCCATAAAAAATAAATTAAAAATAATGAAAGAACAGAAATGTGAAGAAAGTTAAATAAACACATTCCCGCTTCCAACAGATAAAACTTTTAAACAATTTTCATTTCTTTTTAAACTTAAAATTTTGTCAAATTATTTCATGTTTAGTATTCATCTGGGATGAAAAGTACCCAAGATTTGAACTCTGTAAGAATTTTTGCTCAAAAACCAATATTTAAAAATATAGTTTTCTGGACTAGAGTTCTTTTGAGCCGCAGGAATTTGTGCATGTGTTTTTGTTGATTCTATCAAAACAGAGGATGATTGAAGGGAAATAGCTGTTGGAAACTTGGTTTTGTGTACATCGCGATTTTCGTTTCGCGGGAGCGTGATGTCATTATTCTAAATGATTGTTCCGTTCTCGTGAACGAATCGCGATGTGGACAAAACTGGGCTTATCATGCAAATCACCTTCTCGCCGCTCACGCATCCTGTTTTGCATATCCAGAGGGCGTTGCCGGCAACGGTTGTGTTCCGGAACGCACCCATCGTCGGATATAAAAGCTGGACACATTTTTGGTTTAAGTAGATAAGATGTGATGGTCTACAGATAGTACGACGTTGCAGTACTTTGTAGATGGGATGCTGTAGATGATGCAGTACTACGATGCATAGATCGTCTTAGAGAGATCGCTGACGGAGCTACATAGACTCTTATTCGATGTAGTCGAATGTCATGATAATGTTTATCGGTTGATGCGGATGTTTTAGTGAATCTGAAGATTTAATGGTTCTCAGTTAAGGAGACCATGTTGTTCCGTGTTGTGGACTTTATGCGGTGTTAATCCGTGATGTTTAAAGTTTTTGCCATAGCGTGTGACCAGCTATAGGTGGCATCGGGAAATGCACGTTGATACGTAAGTTTGAAAAGTTTTATTCTACTTACTCGTGTAAAGATTGCTTAAACCAAGAATGTGTCTAAGTGTGGAACCGTTTTTCTGAAACCTTACGAATGAGCTTGAGAGTTCATGTTTTGTGTATAGTATGCTTTGATTTGTCTTACATTGCCATAAATATATTGTAAGCAAATGCAATGGATTCACTTCTTAAATAAAAGTGATTTGAACCAAATTGGAACTGTTATTTTCAACACCTCTACAGTTAGTTGTATTTTTTACAACTTCCATTTTGACGTTGTTATCACTGTTATCTCTGCTTAAATTCCAGCTAAGATTTTCAATTTCGTACCTCATCAATTTAATAACCAACAGGCTATGATGTGTGGTGCCCCCCAGCAATAGCTGTGTCTAGATTAACGCGTTGCAGTAGCTTTGATGAAATGTAGGATAACTTATTTCCCTCATATTATTTAATTACTGCCTTCGCGACCAGCCCTATTGTTTTAAAAAAAGTTTTTAAACTTGCAATACCTTTCTTGCAGTAACTGTCGATCGCATACCTACCTTACGTGCGCAAGTCACGGCTAAGTGTGAAGTTTATGAAGTGTTGATCTTGTACCTCAGCTACGCGCGCAAGTTACGGCTAACGATGCAGTTCATGAAGTAGCTGTTGATCGCACGTTTCCGTTACGCACTCAAGTCATGACTAATGGTTCAGTTCATGAAGTAGCTGTCTATCGCACACTTCAGCTACACGCATAAATCGTGGCTAGCGGTGCATTTCATGGAATAAATGTCGATCACACGCCTTCGTTACTCACGCAAGTCATGTGTTGGAAAAAAATCAATACATCACGATTCACGTTCCCGTGAACGGGCGTTTATGCAAATTTAATATGAACGACTCTTCCCGTTCACCGGCGTGAACCGTGACGTTTTTCAACATGAGGTTTCATGCAAATCAGTTCTCAATGCGTACGCATCTGATTTGCATATCCAGGGGCGTTTCCGGAACAGTCCATTCTCGGATATATAAGGCAGAGATTTCTTGAAGCAGTGTGAGACACCCAGTCTGATCCAGAACGGAGCGGAGAAGGCTTTGTAAGACATAGACACTGATGGTCTGATGCAGGCAGACAGAAATGTTTTTGACAGAAGCACTGCGGGATATCGTTTGACGACGGTTTTTTAGTTGAGACGGACGCAGAGGTGGTCAGTTTAGACCAGTATGTATTGAACATTAAATTTACTTTCTTATGTCTGGAAATCACGTTAAATATTTTTCTGATGTCTTATCTTTTGGTTTTCCTTTGCCAAGTGTGATACCTTCAATGGTGGCTGCAAATACACGCAAGCGATAGAGGTAGTATAGTTATTTTACTACCCATGCTTCAAGGAATTTCTGTCTGGTTATTTACAACTGCAAACTTTTTGTAAGTATTCTTTTGATGTTTTGTGGCATGGAAACCTGGAATGTGTAACTTGCCTAGTTATGTTTCTCACGAAATAAAGTGAACGATGTTTTTCTTTGAAACTGGATCTGCATACTTTTATGACCCAGCCAACACTTATTGACTCTATGCCAGTGCGTACTTTGCTTCTTCAAATTTTAAATTTTCTAACATCATGGCTAACGGTGCAGTTGATGAAGTAGCTGCCATTCGCACACCTCAGCTACGCGGCCAAGTCACGGCTAACGGTACAGTTGATGAAGTAGCTATCTATCTCAGCTACGCGCGCAAGTTACGGCTAACGATATAGTTCATCAAGTGGCTGTTGATCGCACGTTTCCGTTACGCGCGCAAGTTATGACTAACGGTGCAGTTCAGGAAGTAGCTGTCAATCGCACACCTCAGCTACGCGTGCAAGTTATGGCTAACTCATTAAGTAGCTGTCAATCGCGTTTCCAACCGCAATGCGGGCACACGGGTAATGATACAGCTGCTGCGTATAAAAGGAATCGTCTTTTATTAGCGGGTGCATGCAATCCATGTACGATATATGCAATAACGACAATTCTACTGCATGTAATAATGATATACACGCTGCACGGGCACATGCAATCTGCATAGATTTGAAACAGCTGTCAATCGCGTTCTAGCCCACTACGAGGGTTCAAGGCTAACAGATAAACACTTTTCCCAAAATAAATTGGCTTTTATTAGCATTATTTGCTTTAAGCCCGCCCGCTGCACGGGTGCATGCAATCCTTGTACATTACATGCAATAACTACTAACTTACCAGCCAGATTTTTGCTCTTATGGCCGTATTTTATTTTACAATTCTTCAAAAATTTTAAATGTGATTTTGAGGTTTTTGGATTTTTTTTTTTTTTTTTTTTTGTTAATTATATTAAGATTTTCTTTTTCTGTTTATATAAAGTTGTTTGAAAACTAAACTAACATTTTTCTAACATACATATATATAGTGTGTATGTATGTATATATTTACACAAAAAATACCTGTGATAAAGTGGCCACTGGATACTAAGTGATAATTTGAATTTTTAAGTCTACAGAGCATTAAAATGAAAAATGAAATAAGAAAAATATTCAAAAGATTACCTTTTTCTTTTAATGATGTTTGTTTTTTGTATCAATTCTCCTTTAATTAATGAAAAGTATGGTAATTAAACAGTACTAATAATAGAAATAAAAAAATTAGCTCCTAAAATTTTGAAAAAAAAATCCTTAAATTCCTACCTAAAATTTTTAGAAAATCTGCTATGATCCCTGAAAATATTTTCAACATTTAAATAAAGCTTATCTATTAAAATCATCAAACCTCATTGACTAATGAGAAAATACTAAAAATCAAAATTTAATATTCTCCTTTTTAAATTTATATAAATTCAATAATTGTAATTGCTAATAAACCCAATTGCTCAAGACTATAATTGTATTTGATGTAAAAATAGCATTTATTCAATGATAAATTTGTTCTCAACAAAAGAAACATTTTCATACCTTAGTGATGGTGGCTCCAGTCCGACGAAGCCAAAATGAATAACATTTTGTAAAATGAAACTTCAGTAAAATTCAATAAAGCTATTCTATTTTTTCAGATTCATTTATATTGTTTACAGGATTTCAAAGTGCTACAAATGACTCGCTAACTGTTTATAGCTAGTTAGTATAGTACTTAGTTTTCACAACAATTTTATCTGGATGCTCCGACTATAGATTTCAGGTTAAAATATAAAATTATTTTACAAACTTGTTTTTCGGTATATAAATTAAACTTATCTGACTTGAAATCAACCTGACCTGTAATCTATAAACTTGCCTGGCGGCACATAAATATGTACTTGAATATTTATATTTCTTTTCTTTTGTTCAATCCTAACCAATCATTACACATTTTTAGAATCTCCAAGTTCATTTAATGCCCTAATTTTTTAAACAAATTAAGATTATCTCATACTTATGCACAAATATTTCACCAAGGAGTAAGTAACAGATTCAGCTGAAACAATAGTAACATTTTAAGTAAATTACAGCTTTCCAACACATTGGAAAACCCAAGTTAAAATACTAAAATATCGAAATTATAACCACTATACTTCAAAAACAAAGAGCTCATCCAAAATCCAATTATATACACTTGTAGGGATTTCAAAGAGCTATATTCTTGCATAATTGTTTACAGGTTTAGTTTTTGAGATAGCATTACAGACTTGAAAAAGGGGAAATTTCCACTCTTCTTCAACTCGCCAAAACGATTGCTCGAAAACTATAAGCACATTTTTAAAATATAAATATAGATTTAGCAACTAAATTTCCTAATACATATTTTTATCCCTTACTATTTATATCTGTCTTTTTATGGTTTCGAAGATATTTCGATATTCCGATATAACAAGTTCAAAATATTAAAAAATTGAAATTAATTTATATATTCACAATCTGGACCCTATTTTCTACAGGAAAATATATACAAAACTTCCTACAAAACAAGAAAATATATTTACATTTTTGTCTGTTAGACTTGGAGGTATAAGCGGCCAAAGTGCTTACATTTTTTGCAACACTCTGATTTTCGTCATAAAAATCCCAAGCATAAACGTTTTTCACATAAAAAATATGTGCTCTTTTTCTGGCAACAGTACCCTGCCCTTTTTCAATCCTGGGGGAAACTCTGCTGTTATCATTTCAATCAGTATTATTTATGGTATGAGTATACCAACTGTAATACTTATATTTTTGTAACTGTCGAAAGTAAAACGAGATTTGTTTCATTTCCTGTTTAAGAAAATGTTAAACTATTTTAAAAAATAGAGGAGAGAGATGGACGGCTATGGGGATGGAGGAGGCCATTTAATCTTTTTTTAAATTGGAAAACAGTTGGTATAAGCGTATCTCGAGTGGTTAGGGAAATTTCGAAAAGTTGGTCATGGAAAATTATTTTCACATTCCTCTGGGAACCCTGAATAACTACTTGTTCTCCAAAACAGTAAACTAACTATTCGTATGTTAATTTAGTTCCTTTGCATATTGCACCGCATGACAACATCAGTGAAATAATTTAATTGTTGTGTTACCATGGATTAACCCTTTCGCGACGGCGGCATTCCGGAGCTGTCGCGGCCCAAAAGACGGAGCGATTCGCTTCCGAACTGGTCCCAAAGGATGGCACATTTTTTGCGCTAAGCCTAACTCTCGAAAATAATTCACTAAAAATCACCTATTCAACACAGAAATCTACTTTTTTCAGGAATAAAAGAAATATTTATTTTCTATTCGATGTATATTTTTCATACAAATCTGAATACAAAATACTCGTTAGTTGCTCCCATTCTTTTATCCGAAATAAACGAATAATTTCACTGCCTCTAAAATCCAAACAAAAAAAAAATACTTTCGTATATTCCTATAATTCACCAATGAAATCATAACGCTGAAATAAAAATAAAAACCGAAACTCAATTATAAAATTGTTGATGCTACGAGAATTGCTCGGTCTGTTTATATTACAAAATGATGTTTCACTGCTCCAAATGGAGAAATAATTCATTCGATCCTCTTCTGCCAAGGTCATGCCTCTGCAAAATACATTGAAGTTAGTTCCACGGACATTTAACGCCATCTAGTAGACAAATTAAAACGTTCCACGTGGAGGCACACATGTGTGCCACACCCCGCTTACGATAAAGTTTCCTCCGTCACGAGTGTGTGCCGTTCATCCTTGAATGCAAGTTCGCAGCCGGCACGTGGGCGTGCCGATCGTCGCAAAAGGGTTAATATATGATTAAAAAAAGAAATAAAATAAAATTCAATATGGTCAGATCAGGTGAGGTGGCTGATGTATGTCTAAGTGACTTTGCTGAATATTTTTTTTTTTTATTTCATTTTTTGTTGACTCTGGAATAAACGTCTTAGTATGTACGTTTTTATATAATATTCTTTAATTTAATCATTCAGACATTTTAAAAGAAACATATTTGAATGTTGAAGCTTTTGTGTAAATTTAACATTGTTTACTGTAAAACATGTTTTTAAAACCTTTATTCTACCTTCTCTTCTAAATGGTATAAAAAAATATTTTTTGTGCTACAAAAGCCTTGATTCTAATGCTCCCAAAACAAGCTGTAGTACAAAAAAGAATTTTTTGTGCTTTAAAAACCATTATTCTAGTGCTCTAAAACCTGAATTGGGGTATAACGGAGCTGAAAGGAAATAATTGCTGAAAGAAAAGTGCAACAGAAAAACTTCTTCAAAAGGTTAAGAGAGAGAATGAATAAGGCTCTCAAGAAGAAAAATGCTGTCAAATCTTTAGTTGCTTCAGATTTGAAAAGTAAATGAAAGTCTGATAGCTACTAACAGTTTCAAGCAGCACTTTTTTTTTTTACTGTTCAGATACTTTTAGTAAATAAAGTTTTGTAAGTGGTAAGATTATTTATTGTGTTCATTCACTTTTATAATGCATTGTATATCCTAAACAAGTTATTTGCTTGAATTGGGTAAAATTTTAATTTTTATCAAAAGACTGTTACTTGAATTTTATTAATTGTCCTACTTTTTTCATGAAAAATGTCCTAGTTTTATTAAAATATGCTCTAGGATGCCTGTATACACTTTTCCTCTTGCCTGAGTTTCAAAGACATCTTTTATTTAAAAATTTGTATTTACTGTGCTATTATATTAAATTGTATAATTTTATATATTTTATTTTGTTTTTAGAAAGCCAAAAAGAATGAAAAGGAACCCTCACCAAATGTATGCTATTCTATTATCTTATATGTTATATGAAATTATTGTATGTACATTATGATTGAAAATATTTTGAATATTTAATAATTAGAACACTTAAAATGATTTGAGTGTGTGTAACTATTGTAGTTTAGAAAAAAATAGGTATACTGTGTAACCAACTAGTTATGGTAAAAAAAAAATATTTCTAACTCTTCAGTTGAACAGACAGCTTGTATTTTAGGACTACTGAAGCATGTTCCTCCACCTACCCTGACCGTTCTATGTGCCCGAAGGCATAAGGTAATTGTTTGGAATGCTGAGGTAGTTGGAACATTTGGTAGTGCATGCATTTTATTGGCTAAATTTTTAGAAGTTTTGTATTATTAATTGATACATGTGAACATAGCCTTTTATTTTAGATTTTGATGATTTTTGCATGCCATTTCGTAAAAAAGGCAGGCTCTTTTTTTCCCGAATTGTACCAAAATTTAATCAGCACCAGGGTAATTCACAAGTGACATCTACCAAATTTTGTGAAATTTGGTCAATTAGTTTTTTAGTTTGAGTGGATACATGTGATTATTGCGAGCCATTTCTCAAAAAAAAAAAAAAAAAAAAGCAGGTTCTTTTATCCCGAATCGTTCCAAAATCTAATCAGTATCAGGGTAACCCACAAGTGACTCACGTATAAAATTTTATGAAATTTGGTCAAATAGTTTTTGAGTTAGAGTGGATACATACATTGCACAGACAGATACACACACAGATGTCACACTAAAAAATAGATTTTTCATGTTCTAGAGGGCCTAAAATGTGCAGATCCATTGAAAACTTGATTTACAATTTTCGACATGATTCCAATACTTTCCCTATACATTACCATTGCAGGGAATGTTAAAAAGCTATTTTTCAAACATATTAATGAAATGGGTTTTTTTTTTCTCACTAGTATTGTGGAAAAAGGCTTTTGTCTGCAATCACCGGTATATTTCGTTGAATTATGAAAATATTTTTCGTTTCTGCAATTTGTTTGCATCGACTAAATTTTTCATAATTATTATGTGTTGTATATAAAAAAGCTATTTTTCGGACATATTAATGAAATGAAGGACTGTTTTGCAATAATATTGTGAAAAATTACATTTATATGTGATCGTCGGTATATTTTGTTTAATTGTAAAAATATTTTTTGCTTCTGCAATTTGTTTGCATCGACAAAAATTTTCATAATTATTGCATGTTGTATATAAAAAATAGCTATTTTTCAAACATATTAGTAATGAAATTAATGGTTATTTTTCAGCAGTATCGCGGAAAATGGGATTTGTATGTGATAGTTGGTATATTTCATTTAATTGTGAAAATATTTTTCACTTAATCCATTTACATCTACTAACATGTTCATATTTATTACATGTCATATTTGAAAAAACAAAATCTATTTTTCAAATATATTAATAACGAAATGAAGGGTTATTTTGCAGCAGTATTGCAAAAAACTACATTTTTGCACGATCGTCGATATGTTTTCTTTATTGTAAAAATAGTTTCCACTTTTACAGTCTGTTTGCATGGACTAAAATTTTTGTAATTATTTCTAATTTTATAGAGATAAATTATTTTATCAGACATATTATTAATGAAATGGACTATTTACTGAATAACTATTTAAAATATTTGGTATAATTTCAGAAGTATTTGATGTATATTCATTAAATTTACATCTTTTTAATAAAAAAATAACATGTATTTCTTCCTTTAATTTAAATTAAGATAGTAATCCTAATCGCTTTATTTTAAATGAGTTCTGAAAATAATAAAAAATATAAGAAAATAAAGCAGGTTTAACCATAAAAAATACAAAACATTTTGGACTTTTTATTTTTTCCCTCCTTCCAAAAATGGGTCCAAATTTTTTATTGTCAGAAAAAATCAGACTAATTTCCGCCCTAATCTTTCAAATAAGGTATTATCGAATTTTTTGTTCAATAAATTAGAAACTTAACAAAACAAAAGAAATACTACAGTAAAAAATTTCAATGCCTGTAAAGTGTTAGTTTCAAATCATTATTTGATGTAAATGTAATTTTAATTTATAATTTACAAAATTTTATTAGTTGAAAGCGAAAATTGATATTTCTGAAAATCCTCCTGAAATTTCCCATGTTGACTCCTGAGATGTACCATGATGCCTCCTGAAGAGGCTTATTCAAGGTTGTCATCTCTGGGTTGTGGAAATTTGTTTGCTGGAAGAAATTTATGAAAATGCTTTGGCAGTCTGCTCCTATATGCCACATAAGCTAGTGTTTCAGATACCACAAATGAGTTTGTGTGAAAATATAAAGCCGAAGAGGTAAAAATAAATGTACTGTAGTTGTGGCACCATAACAATACTGTAGTTAGTCTGATTTTAAATTTTTAATAAAACATCACATTTCATATGAAAAGGGTAAAAACAACATAATACATGCAAAACGTGTGCTTTTAAATTATGTTAAATGCTATATTAATTACATCTCCACTTTTTACATTAATCACGCCACAAGCTTGATAGGAGCATTTCATGGGCCACATATAGCTCATATGGCCGTATTTTGGAGACCACTGATTTAAATATATATACCTTAGAGGTTCTGAAAAGTCTTTTATTTCAGTTTTCAGAGATTAAACACCCTTAAAATACCATATTTTGTTTTAGAGTACTTAGGAGTATGTATTTTCTTTATTTAAGGCAATAGTAAGTTTTGTATGCAAATTAGTGCACCACTTCCATCAACTCCACAAGATACAGTGTATCACTGATCCTTTAGAAGAATACATATGTAATGATTTCAGTACTAGAAACCATAAAATATGTTCATCCATTACCAGTTTAATTAACAGTTGATAATTTTTATTAAAGACTTATTTTAGTTTAAAAAAAATAAACACCCTTCAAATATCATATTTTGTTTCAGAGTGCATAGGAGTATATATTTTTTCTATTTTACAAAGGTAATAGTAAATTTTGTAAGCAAATTAGTGCATTGCTTTTATCACCTTCAAGATACAGTGTATCAATGATCTTTTAGGAGAATACATATGTAATCATTTCAGTGCTAGAAACCATAAAATATGTCCATCCATAGCCAGTTTTATTGGCAGTTGATAATTTTTAATAAAATCTTTTATTTTATTTTTAAAAAATTAAATACCCTTAAAAATATATTTTATTTTAGGGTATATAGGAGTATGCATTTTTCTTTTACAAAAGTAATAGTGCATTTTGTATGCAAATTAGTGCATTGCTTTTATTACCTCCATAGGATACAGGGAATCATTGATCTTTTAGGAGAATACATATGTAATGATTTCAATACTAGAACCATAAAATAAGTTCATCTATTGCTTGTTTGATTGACAGCCAATGATTTTTTTTCTACTTAATGTTTTAATTTAAGATGACACATTTTTTTTTTAATGTAGGGTGCTAATTTTGGTAACTCAATTTTGGCAGTATGTCACAAAATGCTATAATTAATTATAGTTCATCGTTTGGTTATTGTATTATATGTTGTCATTTTGTATAAAATATTCTAGTAAAGAACATGGAAAAGAATAATTAAGTGTGACACTCAATATATATATATATCTTTTATATAGCCGCCTGTAACTGAGAAAAAGCAGAATAAAAAAGCCAGCAGAAAGATTGAAGCTATTGAAGAAGGAAATGAGAAAGAAAATGCTGAACAGGTAGTTTTTATTTTATGTATTTAATTATAGAGTACTGGGTTCACCTTTTGTCTGAATGTCTGTAAATTGTTGAACAATCTCTATTTGCACACTCTTTTCCAAATTGAGAATCAGAAAAAGAAAGAGGTGATGTATATAATATTGCAGTTGTTAAAAGTAAATTTTTCAATAAGCTTTATCCCTTTTCCACAGTTTGTACTTCTTAAAGCTCCATTCGAACGTATTTTTTAGTTTAACCATAATCCATTTATTTGGCCAGAAGATTGGTCTCGTAGCGATTGGCCAAAAATTACATACCAAATTTAAACTCATAATTCAAGAATAGTTATGTAACATTATAAATTGAAAATGTTTGATGGTCTTTTCTTGCACAGTTTTTTTCTCCCTTAATAATTTACAGCAATAGTGGTTTATGTGGGACAGAATATCACCTCTTTACATAATCGATGTTTTCCTGACTTACTAAATGAGCATTTTGGCAGTCATGTTTTTCATTGTCCCAGGCATTATTAGTAGTTAGTTATGGAAGGTGTCAATTGGCCTGTTTGCTTGTCAGACCGTAACCCATATTACTTTTTCTTCTGCAGTCATTTAAATGATAGAGTGTACAGAAACAACTCTGCAATATTAAAGGAATTCAGGGTGACAATTCAACGTGAAATTGATGCAATAACACCAGAAATGCTCCAAAAAAGCAATATCTAATTTTTCAACCAGTTTGCCTGTAGTGCACACAATGGCTGTAGGGTACATTGAAACTACTGTACAACTTCCTAGTACTTCCTTGAAGAAAGTATGTATAACAAAATTATGCCTGCTCTCTTCAAGGAAGTATTAGAAAGTTTGTATTTTCACAAGCACGAATTCCAATTATTCTGACACTATTGCACTGTAAATCTCTAAAAAATTTAGATAAAATACATGAAACATGTATGCTTATTACATATTTTACTTATTGTTGCGATACAATTATATAAACCATTGTTTTTTCTACTTATAGGAAACAAAGAAAAATGCTCAGAAGGTAAATAGAATTACATTTATTTATTACTGATTTAATGCTGCTTAATTAAGAGAAGATGTATTTTATTATATTTTACATTATTAACAAGTGTTACAATATCATAACTTGTATTGCTGTGAAAAAATCCCGATGTTTAAAGTACTAAAAATATCAAACCTAACCAAAATATGCAGATAATTTTAATTGTATGATACATTAGATTTCAATTTTCAATAGTGCATTTGAGTTTGCTTAGTATTTTTTCCCCATCTCCTGTTTCAAATTCTTCTGTATTAGAGAAGATTAGTTATTGTACTTTGATTGTTTATTTAAATATGTAAGATGATTATATATTATAACTAAGGGTGTAATTAAAGGATGTTTGAAGTGCTTTCGAATGTTGCACGACCACACAAAGTACTCTGCAAATATTTGAAAAACAATGGTATATCTGAGGAACTGATATTTATATGACCCTGTATAATCATTTACTCGATTTCTAATGTAAAAAAGAAAACTCTAAAATAGTTTACATATTTACTTTGTTTTGAAAAGTCCCATTCAGATATTTTAAAAAATTACTAAAAACTGTGAATAATTAAAACAAAACAGCTCCTTTTAATAGCTTGAAAATGCTTTTATTCACCTCAAGTAGAAATACGTAAAATGACTACTTGCATAAAAAAATTAAATATTATTAATTTTTTTTTTAATTAAAAAAATTTTTAGCTAGTTTTTTTCATTGAGGACATCTTTAAAAACTTTTAACACCCCTAAGATATAAAAAACACTTTTGGTCTAGTAGGATCGGGGAAGAGGGGGGGGGGGGGGGTGCACGTGGAGTCCCTTTGGCTCCGAGATTATAAGCAAATCTTATGAAAATAATGATTGTTATCTAGTATTTATTCTAGAAACAAGTCTGATAGTTAACAATATCAGATAGTTAGAAACAAGTCTGATAGAAACAAGTCTGATAGTATTTTCTATGAGAACGTGATACTTGGTAGCTTTTAATAAACCACAACATATATTCTTTTAAATATGGATAATGAAATTGAACGACTATAAATCTGAAAATGAAACAATCTTTATAAGGAGTCGACAAATGTTGTTCAAAATTAGAATTGACTGATTAGAATAAAAATAATTTCATATATATATATATATATATATATATATATATATATATATATATATTAATCATAATCACTAACTAATTTGAAAATGTAAGGAAAAGCTATTTATATATTTTTATTTTGAAAACAGAAAGGGGGATGGAAATCTTTTTATATGAGTTGGTTAAAAAAGAAATAAAGGGAAGGAATATATATATATACATATATATATACATATATATCTATATACATATATATATATATATATATATATATACATATATATTTATATATATATATATATTTATATATATATATATACATATATATGTATGTATATATTTATATATATATAGTTAAAACAGTTGCTTATAAAAGTATTTTAACTTATGATTTTTGTTTATTTATTTTAACTGTGTGTGGCATTCATTAGTCAAGCAGTCTGTTAGGCTAAAATCCTTTTATGTAAAAACTTTTATGAATAATTATTTTAAAACTGCATCCTGTTTGTCTTACACAGTTCAATCATGATATAAAGTGGATATTACTAAAACTTTTAACTTTTGATCCAAATCACATGAATTTAATTTTAAATGAGGCTGAATGAAGGTAAATAAAGAAGAAAAATAAAATCCTGATTTTTGCTTATGCTTTATTAATGCTGCAACTCTTCTGAAAATTGCAGTAATTATAAATATCAAAACATATATATATATATATATATATATATATATATATATATATATATATATATATATATAAATTATATTATGTAATGAAAATAGTTTATGGAAATCTAAAGATATTTGAAAAATTTTGTAACACATATATAAAATCATAACTAAAAATAAATAAGCCAACGTTAAAAGAAGTTTTGTAACACATATATAAAACCATAACTAAAATAATTAAGCCAAAGTTAAAACATTATTGAAACATTTTCCTATCAACTATGGAATAGAAAAGCTAGGCAAGTAAGCACTATGACTTTCTAATATATGAAAAATAGAGATTCAGCAATCAAGTAGAGAATAAAACTAATACAATGCAAATATCTAGTTATTAAGTAATGAATAATCATCAAATATCAATGGTGATATTTAGAAAGTAGAAAAACAGAAAAAGGTGAAGCATTAAAGCCAAACATGTGGAAAAGCACTAGGCTTTAAAAGGAGATAAATTTTGAAATAGATTCCTCTACAGGGCCGAGTATCTATCCAAAATGCAAAGAAAAAAAAAGCTCATGTTTGAAGATAGATAATATCTATAAACTCCCTTTACCAAACAAGGTAGAAAAATTGGAATATAAAAAGAAATGAAAAATTTTTACCTGAGATAAATACCACATGTTGACACAATAAGTGAAGATGCAAAAATTACTAGTCATCTGCTGCCACTAGTGAGACATGATAAATAGCTTAAAAATACATGGTAGTGTTGCCAATGGTAAAAAAAGTTGGCAAAAGCCCTATAGATAATACGAGACATAAGTAAAGGCACAAAGTCTAAAGTCTAAGAAGTGAATACAATGTAACGCAAATACAAAAGAATGATAATGCAGGATATATTTAAGCTAAGGAGGATATATTTAAGAATATTAAGCCGATTTATATTACTTTTGGAATGTGCTAACTTTTTCTGTGTTTAATGATTTCTTTTCTTTAATACTATTTTTAAAGTAAAAAATATATTTCTTTAGCTACAAACTGTAGAAAAACAGAGTAAAAAAGCCAACGAAAAGGTTGAAATTTTTGAAGACAATAATGAGAATGAAAATGCTAAACAGGTATTTCTATGCTTCTGTAATGGTTTATGTTTAATTACAATTTATGGTAGTTTTAGATGTAATAACAATTAAAATTAGCTCTTAGCTACAGTAATTTTAATACATATTTCAAATTTGTTTAGCTGTAGAATTTGTTAAAACTTATACATATTATTTTGCTTTTAGAAAACGAAAGAAAATGACACTGAGGTGCCAAAGGTAAGGAAATCTTAATTGAAATTTGGCAGTTCAGTTCAGTGTTATATCATTTTGCACCACTATTGCATTTGCTTAATCCTTTTGTTTTTGTCTATTTGTGTGTGTAGGAAAGAAAAGTCGGTAGAAGACATTTGAGGAATGTAGAAAATGTAACAACTGATTTTAGTTTGGTATGCATTTCTTATTTTATACTTTTTGTGGGAAAGGAAAATAGTGGTATACATATTTATTGCAGTATTTTATTTTTAAAGATGTTACCAGTGGAAGTGTTTTAATATTTTTTAAAGTAAACTCTTCAAAATATTTATTTTGAAACTTTTTTTGCCATATTTTCATAAGATATTTTTGAACAGAAAAGAAAAACCTTTTCTTTAAAACATGAGATACTGCCACCAAATTTTAATCATGTGTAAACAATGCCCAATTTAACATGATAATTTTAAATATGTGTTAAAAAAATATATTTTAAATATATAAAAAATATATATCTAAAATTGCAGTATAAACTGCAGTTTTAGAATAAAAGTTATAGATAACAAAAGCACTGTTTAGAAATAATATGAAATAATGCATCAAAATTAAATTTTAGTGTAGTGCTCCTGACATATCCCTGAAAACTCCTGAAATTCTTAGCGATTGCCCCTGATGACTCTTGCAGAATGTTGGCAATCCTGCAATGATTGTTGAAAGTGCTGCATTTCATGCCAATAAAGAAATGTAGAATACTCATTAGTTTTTGTTTAATATCTACTTTGGAACCTGCATAGGATAAAGTTGCTGAGGGCTAAAAAAAATTCTCTAAATTCAGTATTCATATTAGCCAATACAAAGTGAAAATATTATGTAAGTAATAGTTACATAGTAATACCTTGTTGGTAATTAGGTAATAAATGATTGTTTATTGACATATTTTTGCTGCACACAGCTTTAAAAAACTTAGATCATGTACTTTTGTTATCCTCATGTGTTACGCCACAAAATTGTTTCCTATCTAAGATAATTAAGCTGTCAAAAAATAAAGTAATTTTCATTATAAATAATGACTTTGTTGATATTAATTTTTTGGCATCACATCTTTGCATACAATTTTAAGGGAAAATCCTCAAAACACAGCAATAGACAATTTATTGTTATATTCAGTGATGTGATTGCTGTGCCATTCTGATACAAAAAGCAAAATTTAACTGCTTTTGTGCCAACAATGCGCCATTTCATGAAAATACCGGAAAACATAACTGTTGTTTACAGGAACGGAAAGGATGTTGGGGGAGGAAGGAAATTAAATCAAAAATTTTCAGAGTACCAGCAAAATCAGAGGTCTAGGCTTTTTCCTTTTCAGACATCTCTGATTATTATAAAGCTGTGGGTTGTTTAATTCAAACAAAGAGACTCCCTAACAAACAGCCAGTTCTCCCCAAAGACACCAAATTACTCAGCTAGTACTTGATCCCTTGACCAGGCCACGTGATAGGAACCGCTATATTGAATCAGGAGCAAAATAATAACTCCCCTTCGCTTCCTCCTTTCGTAATTTTGAACACTATCTACATAAGGTGGAACAAAGGGGGAAGCAATCCCTTCCTGGAGTGCGGTAGACACAGTGGAGTCAAACACTGATTATACATAAGGCCTCCAAAGTTTGTTTACACACTAGAAATCAAGAGTTTAAAAATGGATTAAAATGTCAGGAAAAATCAGTTTTTATTCAAAATTTCAGAAAAATTAGGGAAATTTTAACTTGTCGATTTGCACTAATTAAAATGGGTAAACCGAAAAATAAATAGTGGTAGCTTATATAGAACTTCAAGCTAAAACCACTTTTGATGGCATAAAAGCATACATAGAAATTGGGGGAATGTTTCAGATCACTTGATTTTCTAACCATATGAGTCAGCAAAGGCGACGAGTGGTATGAAAGTTGAAAGCATTTGCTGTGATTGTTTTGGTTTCGTATTTTCCAATGATGCAATCGTGCGAGAAGCACCTCATTAAATCAGAGTTGATCTGAGAGGCGGCGGATGACAGTGGATTTATATTTGTTGGTTCGATAAGCAGATATTTGACGTATTTGAAAAAAATATATATTAGCTGTTGCTTTTGTATATATTAGTGAAGTAACAACTTTCAACTTGAAATTGGTCGCTTATTTTGCTCTTTTGTTTGGAAAGCTGTATTTACTATAAATAATAAATAGCTAAACATGATCACATTGCAAAGCATGCCAACAATAAGGTCATTAACACACTGATCTCTCTAAGGGGTCAGCATCAGCTGCATTCGCAATGACTCATCGTATTTTAGAAAAAATCTTTGTGGAGTGGTATTTTTCTTTATAAGAGAGGTTATTTATGTTATCTAGTGCTCTATTTTTCACATATTTGACTATTCCTAATAAACTTTTCCTTTTTTAGCAGCATCAGTTTTTTTTTATTAACACTTTACAACAAAGTTGAAAAGTGTTTATGACTTTGTTCATTCTGTCTGTCTGTCTGTCCGTTAGCACGATAACTGCCGTAAAAATGACTTAATCAAAATTAAATTTTAGTATGTTGTTCAGATGGTCTGTAGGACCTATGGGAATAAAAATGAATAATATCACCCAATTAGTTTTGGATTGAACCCAGGTTGAAAAAATGAAATACATTGAGCCCTATGGGACCTAATTTTTAAACATTTTTTAAGCGGATTTAAAATTCACAAATTGCTTCGAAAATTTTAGGTAATATTCAAATTGTTCCATAAAATATATAAAAAAAATTCAGTGAAATATATTCAGTAGTTTTTTAAATAAAAATTAAAATAATAATAACACCTCTTATATGAAGCGATCACGTGACCCACTTCAAAATGATATATGGCATCCATCTTGTCTCAAAATCGTGATTTTTAAAGTTCTTTTTAATTCATATTGAGTGTTGTATCCTTCCTAAAACCACTTTATTTTTGCTTAAATTCTGTGCATCTATATACTTAAACAACGCAGTGACAATATATTTGAGTTTAAATGCTCATCCAAATTTGATTATTTCTACAACGAAGCATATTTTTCATCTATGTAAAATGTAAACAGCAAAATATGTAGAATGAGTTGTATTAGAATTGCTATATTTCTTTAATACAAAATCATTTAGTTCATGGAGTCTGTATAGCTGATATGAATGAAATAGTCATTGATTTTACAAAGAGAAGGACGATTTTTTTCGATGAAGTTTTAAGCATAGAGTTTAATTACTTATAGCTCCATGGTCTTAATTTTTAAATAAAATAAATTATTATAGTATTGTGATGAATGACATGAATGGGAAATTATTTATAAATGAAATGATGCTTTTATAGAGAGAGCCAGGCGTGTTATTTTTTCTATGACGTCATTTGAATGAATTTCAGTTGCTTTCGATGAAGTTTTCAAATATAATAAATTATCGTAGTATTATGATAATTCTAAAATTATTACCGAGGAATGTATCACATTTTACAGATGTTTAAAACAGGAAATTTATATTTCAATGCCGTCATTTGAATGAAGTTCATTTTTTTCGATGACGGTTTAAGTTTGCAAATATAATAAATTAATGTAGTATTGTGATAAGTTTTAAAATGTTACCAAGGAATGTATTGCATTTTAGACATGTTTAAATAAAATTGCATTGAAGTTGGAAAGTGTTTCATAATCAATGCTTTAAGCATGATTGTTATAAATATAACGATGTTGTATACTAAATAGATGCTAGAAAATAAATATAACTTTAGAGATTTTTTTTTCTTTCTAATACGTAGTATTTAGAAAGTACAAAAATTTTTGATTTCGAGGCCATTATATGTTTTGAGATCCCCTGAATACATTTTGACTATTTTTGGAGTGATGCTAGTTTGTGATCGATTTCTTATGTACACGATCGCTGCTACAAATATTAATGGATTTTTACGAAACTCTATATTTGGCTTTGCTAATGAAAAATGTAAAATTACATAGATTTTTTTTTTTTTAATTTGAGCAAAAACTTTGAAATTTTATATTTCCTTAACTTGGCAGCATTACAAAATTTGATGATTGAAAGGCTTGATTGTGAAATTTAATAGTTTCAGTAATTATAGTAAAAAATAGTCACTACAATTTTTGTATTTGTAACGTTATTAGCCCCTTGGGGACCTGTGCCCCCTTGGGGTTATATTATTAAGTTTTGTATTAATCAAAAGATTTTTCTAAACCTATTAAAATGAAGGGTAACATGCTATAATTGAGATCATTTGGAATAACAATATAGACTTTTCAACATTTTTTTGTAAAATTTGCAAATGCCAGAAAAAAAAAATCACAAACTGCTTAAAAATACTTTTTGGTATAAGAAAATTGAGTTGAGCCACACTAGTTAATTTGTTTCTCATTTCGGAAAGGGGGGGGGGGGGGAGTGTCATAGTAAAAATAAAAATATGGAGATATTTCATCTGCAAATTGAGGAGGGAGTGGGGGAATCTACCGGAAGACTTATACTCAAGAAAAAATACCAACTGGTAATCTTGTACAAATAGTCGATCATGTAATTAAGGATCTTGAACAAAGAAATTTGATAACCAAGCAGGCAAATAATAATATATATATACAAGATTTAAAAAAAATGCTTAGATTTTGCCCTTAAATTATTTAGATATTTTCAAACATTATTGTGTTTAATTTTATAAATTTTTCTTAAAATTATTTATTAGAATTTTTGTTTTATTTTTTTAATTTCTATTTATTTGGAATTTTTAGATTTTTTTTTTCTAAAACTATTTATTGCATTTTATTAGATCCTTTTAAAAATTTTAATGCAATAAATTTTTTTAGATTTTTGACTATTTTAATCTTTTAAAATCTATTTTAAAATTATTTATTGATATTTTTTAGATTTTTTTAATATTTAATGCAATAAAATTTATTTAGATCTTTAAAATTATCTATTGTAATTTTAAAATTTTTTATAGATTTTTACTAAAATTATTTATTGCAGTTTTATTTTTATGTTAAAAAATATGTATTGAGAAAAAAATAAGCATTTCTTATTAGTGTAATTTATATACTATTTTAGCTTATTACAATTTCGAAAAATTGCCTGCTACAAGCTGTTACAATTTCAAAAAATTGCCTGCTACAAACTGCTACAATTTCAAAAATTTGCTGCTCCAAAAATTGCTCCAAAATAGTTTTTTGTAATCACATCACTATATATTTTTACTAAAGTCTTAAACCAATCTAACCATGCACTTTGATCCAAGACCATGTTATTATCCTATGAAATCACTTCTTTTCTTAGACAATCAAGTTGTAATAAAATTTCTTCAAGTGATTTTCATTTGGGGAAGTTGTGGATAGTAAATTTGCTGGTATTCTAATATTTTTTTTTTCAAGTCATATCTTCAGATGAAATTCTAAGAATTTCTAAAAAATTCCAAAAGAATTAATTGTGCAGTGGATGAGAAAAAACTTTCTCACCATTTTCCAGAAAAGAAGATGATAATTTTTTTTATCTCTTTTCCTACTCAAATAGTACTTAGGCTACCTGGTTTTAACTGCTTCTGGACCTTCATCCATGAACTAAATGACAAGGAAATAGATCTTTTTTCACTTGACTGGTAACTTGATAATAACTAATATCTGATGTGGCCATGTTACACTAAATCTAATCAGATGTAAAAAGCTTTAGTACTGATACTCTGTTGTATTGACCCCCCCCCCCCCCCCCCTCTCTTTTTTTTTTAAGCAGAGGGAAACAATATCTTATTTAAAAAATATTTTTCACTGAAAAAAGACATTTAAGATGTTTGTTCAATCTTTCAATCTTCCTTAACCCAATTATTTTACTGCAGGTTCTTAACAAAGACTCAAAAGATGAGAAAAGTAAAGCATCTAAAAGAGTAAGTGATTGTGCATTTTTTACATTCTTTTTGTTAGTATGTACTATTTTTTTAAATTTTCTTATACATTTATATAAACACCAGAATGATTGTGGGCAGGGTTTTCCTCGGAGTTCCGTTTTTTTTTTAATTGAATTGCCCCTGAAAAAATGGGGTTTTCAATTTAGTTGTTTTGTTTTGAAATTCTCTGTTACATTTTTTTCCCATTGCATTATTCAAAAGTATTTAATTTGTATGGTGGCAAAAATGTGAAAATTTTACATCTGACCCATTTTACCCATTTTTACATCTGACTCAAATATAAAAGGGTTCCCGAAAGCGGATGCATGAACGGAATTAAAATCACTTGCTAAAATAAAAATGATGCGTGAAACTCGTTTCCGCTATTTCGTGCTTGTGAATCTATTTATTGGTTAAATATTCATTATATCATATTTTTCACAATCAAAAATTAAAAGAATTAATCTATGAACGAGTTTCGGGAATACGCTGCCGCTTGGGGCCGTCAAGAACGAATTAAATCTGGGTGCCCCGCACGAATAAAGGATATCAACCTTGGGGATGGGGGAATGCTTTTCCGAGCTGAATTGCCGATATTGCACTGTTATTTATTATTGTTCTACTTTAACCTACATATGAACGGTCGGTCCACAAACGACTATACGGAAATTATGAATGTGTGTAGCATTGGCTAAAATAGCACGTTTGAAGGATACCGTCCTGGACATAGTTCGTATTAATTTTAAAGCTTGATCGCGAGAACTTCATAATTTTTAAAATCTCGATGTATGACAATTTTTCGCTAGGAGGAATTTCAGATTTCCTTTTACAGATTATGCCCTGTTTTAAGTTATTAATCTCTCAACGATGTATGGATTCAAGTTAAATCGGTTCCGTTTTCAACTTACCCGCGAGGCCAGGAGTAGTTCACGGCCCTTTTCCCGTTGATCGGAAAATTCAGGTATTGCAATAAAACGGCATGTTTCTAGCAATATAAAACACCATTTTTTAAATTTAAAACTTCGAAATATTAAAAAAAATCAAATTTCTTCAAAAGGATAAAGAAGTTATTTGTTATGAAATAAACATATTGGGGAAATTTTAAAATAAAAGAGTTCATAACGTCCGTTAATATAACGGGAAAAAAGGTCGATATATCCCGATCGCGATAATTGAAAAATTAGAGTAAATGATCAAAATATAAAACAAGAATATTAATTTATTAAAATTCGCCGAAAATCATTTGTAAAACCCGCAAAATTAAAGAAAAATTAATGGACGGGCTTGTTAAAAATAAAAGAGGAATAAATAATAGTGAATGCTTCATAAGCTTGGAAAAGTAAAAAATAAAAAGATCAAGATTAGAAAACTTAAATGAATTTAAAATTGCCTCAAAATGTATTTGAATGCTTCATGATAAATGAATTTTTTTATGATGTATTGGAAAACAAATATTATAAAACACCTGAAAAGGTCTATAATGAAAATCATTGACAAGGGTAAAAAAATTAGTGAATATAAATGTTTAAAATATTTAAACAATGGATAAATGAAAAACTTAAATTTTACAAACTTTTAAGAAATGGAAAAAATGGTAATAGTGACAATAACTTATAGAAAAGAATTAGTTTAAAAAAAAAAAAAAAAACACTTATAATAAGTTTTGAAAATTTATTAAATGTGAGAAGATAGCAATAATAAATGCATGTTAACAATATTACTCATTAATAAATTAAAATTTCTGTGAATTTGTTTTTGTTACTGTCAAATAATAATAATAAAATTTGCATTTTGCCAATATCTTAAATGTTCCCCAATTTTTAAAATCCTCCTCCACCTCAGCATCGAAATAATAGATTCTATAAAAGTAGATCCGCTAAGGAGTTTTCTTTCCAACAGACATATAGTGATACTTGATAAAGTACTTATCAGTTCAAGACATGGGGAGAAGGATTGGTTGTTTGACTTATGTCTACTGTACAATAAATCTATTATAAATAAGTACTAAGTAATAAGAGCAAATTTCTAAATTATTTCAAAACATACTTACAATTTAATTTTGCATAACATTAAGCAACTTAAAAATACCATTGCATGATGTAATGTAAAAGCACGTTGAAATTACTAAATTATTTTTACTCGCTTTGCCTTTTTACCTGAAACTCATCCAATTTTTCTGCTTCAAATTTGATACGCATTTTTTTTTATGGTACTTATCTCATACAATACATATAAATGTTTTATATTTATCTTTTATATTCACTTATCCGTCTATCAGTTTTTAGTTAATCGAGTTTATAAGTATGGTTATGAAATTCTTATGCGAACAAATGATTGAAGAAAATCAGGGAATTTCAGGAAAAATACTCTGGAAATCAGGGAAAACTTAGGAAATTTTGTTTTCAAGTTTCTGTAGCCACCCGGAGAGTTTTCCTATTCTTGAATGATATAAAGGTGGGTGGCTCCAGAAGAGCCTAGCACATCGACCAGAGGTCTATTGTACTACCCCAAAAAGTGAAGGTCCCTAAGAGAAGAGACCAGTAGCCGATGCAAACATAAGCAGGCACTTGACAGGAATGTCGTTCAGCTCCCAGGGTTCAATCACATGACGACCAATGTGTTCGAATCTGTGAGCAGAGTAGGCCTCACATTCACACAGAATGTGAGCTGCAGTTTCTTCGCTGTAATTGCAGCCTCTGCAAAGCGAATCTTTGGAGACACCCATAATATTAAGATGTCTCTTGAGAGTGCAGTGCCCAGTAAGGAGCCCAACAGCTCTCCTGATGCCAGTTCTACTGAGCCTGAAAAGTTCCTTTTGACGTGCACTAGGGCAATTACAATTGAGAATTTTCGCTTGCCTTTGCCCTTTAGTGTCACGCCAGTTCTTGCATTGAAGCTTCCTGAAGATGTCAAAGACAATTCTTCTGATAAGATCATTGGGTATACCCAAGGCTGGCTCAGGGCCCACAAAAGGAGTATTAGAGCCCTTCCTAGCAAGTTCATCTGCCAATTCATTGCCAGGAATGCCCGAATGACCAGGCACCCAGTACAGAATGACACTATTATTACTAGCAATTTTACAGAGAGCTTTATAGCATTCCCAAACAAGGGAAGACGTCACAGTGAATTTCCCCAGAGCCATAAGAGCAGCCTGACTGTCAGAACAAATGAAAAGCTGGCTATTCTCGTACTTTCTGTCATAGCAAATTCTACAACACATAAGAATGGCAAATACTTCAGCCTGAAAGACAGTAGCAAAATTGCCAAGCGGATAAGATAGCTTAGTGCCATCATCAGGGCAGCAGACTCCCGCACCAGTACTAGTGCCAATCTTCGAGCCATCAGTATACCATACAAAACAATTATGTTTATTGTAGGTTGGAGTCCTCTTCCAATCATCCCGCGAGGGGACAAGAATTTCATAAGGCTTATCAAACGTAAATTTGACGTGTATGCCATCAGGTGGCATACAGAAATAAGGATGCCTAGCAACATTACTGTTAAGTTCGCCCCAAGATAGATACCTTGAGTAATCTTTCCAGTGTTTCAGATATTTGAGTCTGTTCATGCAGATAAGTGCCTCTGCTTCAATACGCATATAAAGCGGATGCAAACCAAGTAAAAGTTCAAGAGATGCAGTAGGAGTGGTTTTCATGCATCCGGAGATTGCAATGCACACCATCCTTTGAAGCTTAACTAAATCAAGTTTAGCAGTTTCATTTCTAATTCTGGACCACCAAACAATGGATCCATAAGAAATGATAGGACAGACTATCATCGAGTAAATCCAATGAATAGCTCTGGGATTAAGGCCCCAGGTTTTCCCAATAGCATTCCTACAAGACCAGAAGATTCTTCTGGCTTTTTTCCTATTCTTACATTTGGAGGTCCATTTCCCCACAATAAACGAAATCATCACTTCCGCTGCATCACAAGGGAGATGTCCAATGATTAACTTTCCCCTTCTGCAATTTATTTGTATCAACTAAGCTTTTAACTATTTCATGTTATATACAAAAAACAGCTAGTTTAAAAAACATTGTTAATGAAATAAAGAGCTATTTTGCAACAGTATCACAAAAAACTGCATTTGTACATGATTATCAGCATATTTTGTTTAATTGTGGAAATATTTTCCACTTGTGCAATCTGTTTGCATCAACTAAAATTTTGATAATTATTTCATTTTGCATACAAAAAAAATATGTATTTTTCAAACATATTATTAATGAAATGAAGGGCTATTTTGTAACAGTATTGCAAAAATCAGCATTTGCACGTGATCATAGTGTATTTCATTCAATTTTGAAAATATTTTGCCGTTATGCGATTTGTTTGCATTGACTAAAATTTTAATAATTATTTATTATTGATAATATAATTATTGGTTATTGATGATATAATTATTGATTAAAAATTTGATAATTATATAAATAAAAATATATTTTTCAAACATATTGCAGTGAATTCTGTTAAGACTGCACCCGTTTAGGACGAATTTCTCTTTATTACATACAAATATGTAAATTAATCATGAATTTGCTGTGATATTTTCCAGCACATAGGAGTAATGTAGGTTCAACTAATTAAAATTTATTTACCATGGTCATGAAATTAGTAAAAAAGAAAATAAATAAATAAAAGTGAGTATGGATAATTGACATGAACATGTCAAAATAGTTTTGTCCTACTTTGTCCCATGATGCTGAATTTTAAAAAAAACATGAAAGAAGAAATTAGATGGATGAAATGAAAAGGATCAGAATTTAGAAAACTAAAAAAATTATTTTATGGCTGTATGACATGATATATAAGCTGTCGCAACCACTATCATAGATAAATGCAGACCTTACAAATGGTCCCCTTTTTCGTAATTACTCCCTTAAAGTCCCTTTTTTTATTATCAGATCCCTTTTTCCCCAGGAAAATATGTATTTTCTTTTTAACAGCCGAAATTCTCAGAAATTTCTGGTATCATTGAAATGCCCCGATAACTGGCTATCGTGGGAGTGCATGTGTTTACTTTTCTATGATGCAGATGTTTTCCCAACTTCTAGAATTGCAGACGAGCGTTGTCTCCCATCCATCTTTGGATGCTGCTTGCTGGGGGTAGTAGAATAAATAGAACTTGTCACATGAAAACATCTGCGTTCTCGTATGACAAGCTCTATTCATTTACTCCCAGCACGCAGCGTCCAAAAAAACAGACTAGAGACAACAGGGGTTTTTGTTTATCAAGAGCTAGTCCTAATACAAAGTTCTAGATACATGAATGAAGTATGTTGCTTACGTTTACAATAGACTTGGATGCATGTCTCGATGTTTAGGAGTCGTAATTGTCCTAAAATTCCCGAAAAAGATAATTGTGCCCAGAAATGTCTTTATTTTTTACATACCATACCATTACCTTACACCTTTCTGGTAGGTCGGACGGTCTGGGTCTCAACAACAACATACCATACCGAAATTCCTGAAATTTTAAACTCAAAAGTAGAGATGCTGATTACTACGGATTCTCAGTAGTTTCTATTGGAAACATCCTCATCTCATACTATGGGTTACTGAATTTGCATAGTTTTCCACGGAAAATTGCCTTCTGGCTAGGCTAATATAAATTTGCAGCCGCATGGACGGTAATTAACAGGGATTTACCACTGCATGTAATGTAAATTAAGATCGTGATCGCGTGTATTATGAAAGTAATGAATATGCTTCTTCAAATTCAACATAAATCGTTAAAATGTTATGTTTTTCATTACAATATTTGTGTCCTAAGATATCCTTATTTTTTATGTACCTTCTTAAAATTTTTGAAATTTTACTTATTAAAAGTAAAGATGCCGATTACTATGGATTCTCCATAGTTTCTACGGAAAACATCCTCATCTCATACTATAGGTCGTACATATTCCGGTCAAATTTTAAGATTAATTTTTTTAATTATATTTGCAAAATACAAATTTTTCTATTTTAAATAATGGGTCTGAACCCTGTGACGGGATATTTTCCAAAAAGTGGTAAAGCAATGTTTTGGGCAAAAAGGCAACCATTTTAGCAGGGATATAATTCATTGATATATTTTTGTTAAATTGAGATCAATATTTTTTATTCACTTTAGTGAAGACTTGTGTTTTACCAAACATAAATGTTTGTTTTCATTATAAAGTAATATTCACCAGATAGAAACGCTATATATTTTTTGTTTTATAATTTTTTGTCTTGAAATTTTTTAAAATTTGTGTCCTGAATTTTCATATTCTACCAGTACTTCCCATGGATGTTTTAAATGTAATGTTTCTGTATATATTTTTATAGTTGTCTTAATCATTTTCCCGAAAATATTACCAATTTTCTAATATTGCTATTTAATATCAAAATATCCCTACTCTGATTGCGTATATTTCTAGCAATATTTTAAAAAAATTTCATAGAATTCCATCTATCCGCCCCTCCCTTGAAAGTGAGCTTCTTCCCTTTTTCGTTTCAATTTGAAATTCTGGAAAATACAATCCCAAGCATCGGAAATAATTAAAAGATTTCATCATCGAATTTGATGAAAATACAAATTGCTTCTTTTAGCTGAAAATTCCAAGTAAGCCTCTACTCTTCATTTTTTTTAAATCACATTTGAAGGGGTGGATCGACAGAATTCTATATGTTTCTTTTAGCAAAAACTTTCTCAGTACTTGCATCCCCCTTGCATTTGAGGGGGCGGATCGATGGAATGTTACGGTGATACAGAGATTATAACCATTACGGATTTTCCGTAGTTACAAATACCTGAACAAAATTACTGACTACAGAAAATACCTGTAATATTACAAAAAATGCTTATTATTTCTCATCTTTCATTTTTACATAAATAGTGCAATTCCACAATTCAATTTGTCCAGAGGAATTTAACAGTTTATCTAGAAGAATTTAATATAATCTGGTGATGAAAACAATATTACTTATTCCTCATATTAATGCTGTGACAGAATGTATATTCTGTATTGTTATTAGAAAATATGGGGCTGAATTGAAGTTAAATTTGAGTACAGACATTAATTTTTTTTTTTATTGCCAAAAAATAAAAACATGTTCAATGTTCTGTATTTTGCATATTTTGGGAAGAAATTAGCAAAGTCTGAACTTCAGCAGGCTAAAAAAAACTAAACAACTAAATTTAGCTTAAGCTAAGTATATTCTGTTTTCTTAAGGATTTTAAAATTTCTTTTTTATAGAATAATGAAGAATATGTATTCATATTATGTTTGTTTAGTTATAATGGTAATTTATTTTGAACATTTCTTGATTTATCTGCTATGCTGGTTCATGACTAACATAAATCCGTTGCACGGGACTGCAGGAGCATGGGATCCGCTCAACCACAGGCTTACGTGTAACAGTATGGACACTGTGTGGGCAGCAGTTTTTTAAAATATTATATTGTGATTTTATAGAGCTTTTTGGAATTTTATTTGTTTGTTTAAATCAAGTTTTTATTTTTCTCTTCTATTTATTGGCAAGTAAATAGTACTTTGAAATTGAAGCTAACATTTATTATGTATATATATATATATATATATACATATATATATATATATATATATATATATATATATATATATATATATATATGTGTGTGTGTGTGTGTGTGTGTTTTCAGGAAAATATATTTATAATTAATATATGACAACAAACAATTGAAAAACATTATTAACATTTAAATGTATCTTGTCACTTTGAGCTCATTCACACCTCATTGACGAATGAGAAAATATTAAAAAGCACTTTAATATTCTCCTTTGTAAATTTAATAAATTCTAAAATTATATAAATTCAATAACTGTAATTGTTAATGAACACAACTGCTCAAGACTATACAATTTTTTTTATGTACAATTAGCTTTTTTCAGTAATAAATTTTTCACATCAAAAAATTCAATTTAACAATGCTCGGTAACTTTAATTGAAAATTATCACGTTTTGGTCCTTTTTTAAATTGAAAATGGTTCCTTTTTTTCCCAGGAACATAATAAAAATTTGTTGTGAGCCCTGTAAAGGCAATTTTTTTTAAACTCTTTTTTAAGGATCAAAAGCATGAACATACAGTAAATGCAGATACAGTAAACAACCAAATTTGTGGAACATGATTTTCTAAACAAAAAAGTTGTTTTAATAGAATTTAAAAAAAAGGTAAAGCCCAAAGGATAGTTCTTGGGAGGAATGGAGGACTTACTGGGGGTAATACTGAGGAGTCCATGTTACCGAAATAGATCTTCACTGGCTGGCTACTAAGATAAGTCTCACATATGTCTATTATATATGTATATATGACTATATATGTATACTTATATATGATTTATATATGTATATGTGTGTGTGTATATATATATATACAAACTTATAGTGTTTGGAATAATTTTAAAGTCACCAGAAATGGCAATTTAAACCAAAAACGCAATAAAAGAGTAGGCGTAAAGCTGCACTAACATTTTTATGCACTATACAAAATCCAAATAGAATAAAAGAACAGTACCAAAAAGTGGTTGTGGAGAGGTTGTGACCCCCCACTCCCTAGTTGAAGCATGCTTTAGAGCCGCGACAACACTTCCGGAAAACCGGTACTATTCATTGAAAGTCCTCAAGACCAAAGTAATGGCTGTATAAATAAGACCCGATAAAAGAAAAAATACATAAAGCATAGTACAAATGAAATATATTACAATTAAAACCAAAGGAATCTATAAGCGGTGATAAAATAATCACAGTAAACCACGTTACAACACATCCTAACGAAGTTACCATGTGTATCGCCAGAAGAACCAAGAATATTTAAAAGTCACAATATCTCACATTAAGTACTCTATAAACCATTGCTACCAATCCTTTTAAATTCCGATAATCTTAAGTTGCACTCTTGTATAACGATGTTATAAAAATCCGAAGCGATTCCAAAAAGAAATCTGTTCGGAAATTCAACCTTTCTAGCTTCCCTGAAGTATTTTATCACACACGAATACTGGTCTTCTGTTCTTGTATTCAATCTCTTACGTCTAATCAAATAATTCCTGATAACAGTTCTGAACACTCTTTTATGAACATTCAATGTCCAGGGATAATTGATGTCAAATACAAATTCATTACATTTGTCATATATGCGAAAATAAGTATTATGATCTTTGTCGTTACATTTTTTAACACTTTACAACATAGTTGAAAAGTGTTTATGACTTTGTTCATTCTGTCTGCCTGTCTATCTGTCCGTTAGCACAATAACTGCTTTAAAAATGACTTTATTAAAATGAAATTTTAGTATGTTGTTCAAATGGTCTGTGGGACCTATGGGAATATAAATGAATAATATCACCTAATTAGTTTTGGATAGAACCCGGGTTGAAAAAATGAAATACATTGAGCCCTATGGGACCTAATTTTTAAACATTTTTTAAGCGGATTTAAAATTCACAAATTGCTTCGAAAATTTTAGGTAATATTCAAATTGTTCCATAAAATATATAAAAAAAATTTCAGCAAAATATATTCAGTAGTTTTTAAAATAAAAATTAAAATAATAATTACACCCTTTGTATGAAGAGATCACGTGACCCACTTCAAAATAAAATAGTCCATCTTGTGTCAAAATCATGATTTTTAAAGTTCTTTTTAATTTATATTTAGTGTTGTATCCGTCCTGAAATCGCTTTATTTTTGCTTAAATTCTGTGCATCTACATTCTGAAACAACACAATTATAATATATTTGAGTTTAAATGATCATCCAAATTTGATTATTTCTACAACGAAGCCTAATTTTCGCTTATGGAGAATATAAACACCAAAAGATGTAGAATGAGTTATATAAGAATTGCTGCATTTTTTTAACGGAAAATTATTTAGCTCATGGAGTCTGCAATATAGCTGATATGAATGAAACATTCATTGATTTTACATAGAGAAGCAGACGATTTTTTTGATGAAGTTTTAAGCATAGAGTTAAATTACTTCTACATCTACGGTTTTAATTTTCTAAATAAAATAAATTGTAGTATTGGGATGAATGAAAGGAATAGAAAAAGTTTATGAATGAAATGCTGATTTTATATAGAGAGCCAGGCGATTTATATTTCGATGATGTCATTTGAGTAAAGTTCATTGGTTTTTGATGAAGTTTTCAAATATAATAAATTATCGTAGTATTATGATAATTTTAAAAATATTACCGAAGAATGTATCGCATTTTAGAGATGTTTAATCCAGGCAATTTATATTTCAATGTCGTCATTTGAATGAAGTTCATTTTCTTCGATGAAGTTTTAAGTTTTCAAATATAATAAATTAATGAATTATTGTGATGATTTTAAAAATATTACCGAGGAATGTATCGCATTTTAGAGATGTTTAAGTAAAATTGCATTGAAGTTGGAATGTGTTTCATAATCACTGTTTTATGCATGATCGATCTGTCTTGTTGTTTGCAGTACATAGATCCAGAAAATTGATTATCCCTTCTTCATTGTTCTTGTTTTCTACCAAATTTAATCCACTTGCGTAAAAACTGAAATGCACGCTAAATTCCTCTTCACAAGCTGTCATTACATCGTCAACATATCTAATGAATATAATTTCATTTAAAATATGTATGCCAGATTCATAAAAATTGAGATAGATATCCTCTAATATAGACGAACAGCTACCGCCCATAGGTATTCTGAATTTCTGTTTGTAAAAATCCATTCCGTTAAACAAAACTGTCTCAAAAAGTGCCAATCGTACCAAAGTTTTATATTTGTTAAAATTCAAGAAAGTTTGTAAGTCATAGTTCTCGAATGCTGTTATTAAAATATCAAAAAGGTTGTTTACGTTGATATTATTAAAGAGACCTGTAAATCATAACTTTTATAGTACACGTCATCCGATACGCCTTCCAGTATGTTTTTAACTTCAAAACTGTTCGAAACAATATAAGCTCCTTGTTTTTTTATTTTGAGCATGACAGAGTTTAAGATTTCAAGTAATTTATCATTAACCGTTTTTAAATACGTTTTAAATCCAACAGTTACCGGCCGGAATTTTATAGGGTTCTTATGTAATTTCTGTATGGGGGTTAAGTATGGAAATCTTACATGTTTTAAATTATAGCCAATTTTCTTATAAATTGCCACAATATGATTCGCGATAGTTCTTGATAGATCCAAGTGTTGGTGCATAGTGTACAGAAGGTACATATTTATTATACTAAATATGTACCTGAAAGTTATATATTTACATAAGAAATGCTTTGTAAGTGTCTCTGTATTTAAAAGAGAAAATAAAAACAATTCAAATGCAATTTTCACTCTTAGAGTATATCATGCTTGCTAAGTGGATGCGTATAGATTGCACAAGTGGGCTGAGTGGCCTATATGCCCACATAAAAAAGAGCAGAAGTGAACAAACAGGGAGCAGATCCCCAACTGGCATAGTACTTCTGCATATTAGGTATCACAAAAAAGCTTGAAAAGTGAGTGCCAGTGAGTAGGGGGCCTGAGCTGAATGTGTGTCTCTTGTGCATAAAATTTATTTAGGACGTTATTCCCAATTGATTGGTATCTCTAATTGATTCTATGATGAACAATGTTTGTTTAACAGGAGGTGGGGTATTTTTTTTTTTTTTTCTGCAACTGTACATTTAAAAAAATCTGAACATTATCTTTAAAATCCTTGAAGTTAGTCTGCTATTACTTAAAGTACTATGTGTTAAATAACTTTCATATGATAATGTTTGAGGTCGATAAACGAAAAATTGCATGAAAGTGTCGGTGAGCTGAAAAGTGTCCAGACCTTTGGTATAGGCCGTGATTCTTGAGTAACAATAGACTACAGGTCTTTTGTTTTTGTTTTTAAGATTGACCATAAAGCCTAGTCATATTTTTTAGATTTTTACTTGCTTTTCAGTGAGTATTTTTAATTTAAATTTTGTGTCAAATTGCAAAGAAGCTAAAATAATTCTAAATTATTCATAATTGTTAATTATTTTACAGAAGATACATGATGAATCCTTTGAAGACAAAGTACTTGTGAAGGCAACATTGAAAAAAATTAAGGTAAATAGTGTATGTAATGTTTAGGCTTGGACTTTACTTTCTGAACAAATACTCTGATGTAGATGCAATTTCAATTTCTCAAAACACAAGCTGCAAAATTTCCACTTATTTTGATCTGCGTATTTCTGTACAAAGAATGATAAACACCACCGTCTATCCATCACTTATGAAAGCACATATGTAATCAAATATTTAAAATAACTATTTTTAGAGAAAAACTAATTTTAAATAATTTTGTAAAAAGTTTAATTAAAATATGTTTACAGTAAGTGTGAAAATGATCATTTATTGTAATAAAATAAAAAATTTCAGAAAAATTTGAAGCATATCCTGTGTTTTGATAAAAGTTTTACTAAACTACTGATTACCATGCTTGTAGGCTTGGTAATTAGTTTTCAGAGACACTTTTCTATGTGAATTATTAATTGATTTGAATTATTTTGGTTCATATTTTATAGCCATGGTATTTCCATTTTACTGTATTAGATTTTTTATTTTTTAGCTGAGGGAGATGGATGAATCAGAAAATCATATGACTCAGAAGCCCAAAAATTTGAGGCTCCAAGTACTCATGGGTAAGATAGTCATGTAAAAACAGTAAATTAGTACTGTAAATTTATTATACATGTTGTGCTAAACGCAGTAAATAGTATAAATTAATGATTAAATTTTTTTTTCCAGTTATATAACTTATCTTTTGACAGTCACTTTTCATATTTTTTTGCATTTTCAATTTATACATCTTATTTCCTTTACATGCACTTATATTTTAAGCTACCTTTCATACTTGTAACACTTTTCCATCATGATACATATGTTTATGATTATTGATATGCTTGCAACTTTGTGATTTTCATATATAACATTCTTTTTTTACAATATAGGTTAGTTACAATGCATTTATTATCCAAATTATAAATATACTTATGTTTTTAGTCATTTCATAATTATCATTAACACGAGATGAGTTGGTTCTCATGTACAATAGTTTAATATATTTCACTTGTGGTTATATTATCCTTTATTCTTTCATTTTTTTTTTGTATTTGCAAATTTTTGGATGTTGCAAAATAACTGCTTTGTGCATAATTGCAAGGTTATTTATTGAAAAAACATTGGGCAGTTGAAGATAAGCATGCACCTCTTAAGGCAATTTCTCATTTTAGACTTTTTATCCATTGTTATTGATTATTTTAATCTCATATTTATGTTTTTACTTCTTTGGGTTCATTGGTGGTAATCCCCTGAACATTTTGTATCCTAATTGCATACCTTCAATTGTTTTCTAATTTTTTATTTCTTAAGGTATTGTATTTGAATGGTATTTCTCATATTTTTTAATTTCTGATTTCTAAAGGTTTTTTATACTATATTCTAGTTCATTGGTTTTTTTTTTTCAGTTTTATTATTAATTTCATCTTTATATGCTGCCTTTAACACAATAAATGAATGTATTTTAAATTTACACTTACTATAGATTTGTAAGTCTACAAAAGTTGCACTAAGTTTTTTCTTTAAAAGTTATCTTGTATATATTTAAATATTTTCGATATATAATTATATTAAAAAAAACATGCAATCAAGAATATAAACAAACATGACCAGAACACACACACACACATATATATATATAAAACATAATATTAAAATCCAATGATAGAATAGAGAGAAGTTGTAACTCAAAAACCCTAACTTAAAATATGCTTATAAGTAAAAAGAAGTATTAAATAGAGAATCAACCATCATGAGAAAAAAAATTAAATGTTTATTTCTAGTCATCAAGCTTAAGATAATCAACAAATATTGATGGTGTAGATTCGAAAAATAGAAAAACAAAAAATATTAAAGCCATATATATATATTTCTAGTCATCAAGCTTAAGATAATCAACAAATATCGATGGTGTAGACTCGAAAAAATAGAAAAACAAAAAATATTAAAGCCATATATATATATATATATATATTCATATATATATAGATTAAACAACATTTAAAGTGCTTACAGAGACTAAAATATTTAGAAGATAAATATTAATGTGGTATCACATTTGTAGATTTACAGTGGTTATTCTTAAGTTTTGTTATATGTCTTAATGTATATATATATATATATATATATATATATATATATATATTCGGGAAATCTGTAAAATCTAGCCCATCCACGAGGACGGCTATTGAAAATATTTACCCGTCCTCCTGAGAATTTTATTTTTACATTATGTACATTAATATATGTGCTTAAATACGCTCTAAGACAAAAAAAAAGAAAAAATCAACACGCCAAGAAAGAATTATCCAAATGAGACAAAATTTGGTACATGTGATGTGGATGTACAGAAAAAGAAATGATTAGAATTTCAGAACAATTGGATGATTTATTGTACTGAAAGATCTACACAAAGTGAGCACGTCAATATGGTGTTGGTCCACCTCTGGCCTTGATACAAGCTGTTACCTGAGTAGCATTGATGCATAAAGTTGCTGGATGGTGTTCTGAGGGATGTCATTCCAAATGGCCTCCAATTGATGAGTTCATTTGTCTACATTTTGGGATGGTCGCAAGCGACGCCCCATCTCAGCCCAAATGTGCTCGTTAGGCGAGAGATCTGGATATCTAGCTGGCCAAGGAAGTGTGTCGTAGGCACGCAGACAATCAATAGAGAGGCATGCCGTGTGTGGCCTGGCATTAACTTGCTGAAAAGTTAACGCAGGATGTCATGAAAGGAATGACAATGCAACGGGTTGTAGAATGTCGGCAATGTACTGCTGTGCTGTGATGGTGCCACAGAGGACTATCAAAGGAGTCTGGCTATCAAATGAAATGGCACCCCAGACCATAACTCCATGTTGTCGTAGTGTGTTGCAGTAAGAAAAGGAGCCTGACGATGTCCCGGCTGTCTCCAGACATGTCTGCTCCGGTCATCGGGACTCAGTTCGAAACAGGACTCATCACTGAAGACAATTCGTTCTTAATCCGAACAATTCCACGTTGATCGGCCCGGCATCATTGCAATCGCTGTTGATGGTTCATACTGGTCAGTTGTAGGTGGCGTAATGAGCACTGCGAGTATAGATTTCACTCCCATAGTCTTCTATTAATGGTCCGGGTGGTCACTTCCTTGGGTCACATCATTTTGGGTTGGCCGAGACACAGTTGTCATCAAGCCGAGTTCATTCTACATTTATAAATTTCTTCAGGCTTAGGCCGGGTTCAAGCATTGGTATTGTCGGTTGGGTGAAAATCTGAAATTTGGGCACACATATACCTCTAATAGATGAACAGAACATGTCACATTGATCTTGAATGCGCTATCACATTTTTGTTTGGTCATTGGATTTACTGGATGGAGAATGAGGGGATAGAAAATCATTAGAGCCTGCGGTTACAATGCAGACCTGATGGCTCGCCTAGAAAGAAAGTGTTGATAATGACACCAGCTAAGTTTATGGAGGGAGGGGGAGATTTGCAGGTGACAACATTTCAATTATTATTCATAGCAAGGGAAAAGGTGGCTTTTGCCATAATTTTACAGTGACAACAACTTGTTATTTATTTTTTTCTTTACAAAATCACTAATCTCAAGACTGTCCTAGAGGATGGCAACTTCTGAAAATTGACCATACAAATTCGTAAGTTCACCGCATTTTAGGTGAACATTTTAGGTGAACAATATAAAATACAACAATTTTCTTTTAAATATCCTATTCAAATGTAACTGCTGCACTATCTAGTTACTTTTGGAAATGTATATGAAGTTAATAATAGTGTATTTCTTATGCTTCTCTTGAAAAGGTAAAACTACCAAGAATGAATTCGCAGCACCCAGTCCTAGGGTGACTAGGGGAAGGAAAAGGATGTTCAATGTGGAATTATTCCATAACAAAGAGGTAAGTGTTGCATACTTACTCCTCTTATATCACATGCATTTTCCCTTTTTGCTATGTCTGTAACATGCATTTTAATATTTGATTGCGATTTTTTACTAAGGAATCTGTTATTCCTTTGATTTTATAGACTTTCTGAAATGTTGATAGAGTGTGCATTATATTTTTTAATATCTGGTTCTTAAATTTATTAATGCATCTTTACAAGAAAAAATAATCAAAATGTTCATATCTAAAGGCATTACAAAAATTCTAAAGACATTGTTTTTAAATATTGTTGTCTTTCTTTATGCTCTAAAATGTACAAAATTGGAGGTTGTGCTTATTGAAAAAAAATTGGTGATGGCTCCTGTGATGGAGCCAAAATGATTTTGCGGGAATAACATTTTGTAAAATAAAACTCCAACAAAGTTCAATATGTTTATTTCATATTTTCACACTTATTTGTTTCACTTCCAGGCTTTTAAAGCACTACAAATTACTCGCTCTGTTTATAGCTTTCAGCGTTTTCCGATTTCATCTGGATATTCCAACCATAGACTTTACACTGAAATATGAAATTATTTTACTAACTTGCTTGGTTGTATATAAATACGTACTTGAATTTTTGTCTATTCTGTTCAAACTTCATCAATCATCTTCAGAATCTCCAAGTTCATTTAACTTTTTTAATAAAGTAAAATATGTCATACTTGTGCACCAATATTTCAGCAAGGATTAAGGAAACACACTGAGCTACAACACTCATAACATTTTAAATATTACAGCTTTCCCACACCTATTGGAAAACCCTGGTTGAAATACTGCAATATCAAAATTGTAACCACTATATTTTGAAAATTAAGAGCTTGATCCAAAATCCAATTATATACTCTTGTAGGGCTTTCAAAGATTTATAAATCCTTTCTTATTGATCATAACTAGCACTTAAAAAAAAAAAAAAAATTGTGTGTGTGTGTGGGGGGGGGGATTAAAATATTGAAATTATTTTTATATATTCATAATCTGTGTTCTATTTTCGTCAAAATAGGTAAAAATTGTTTTCATTTTTATCTATTAAGTTCAAAGATCCAAATTATTTACATTTTTCATAACTTTCCAATTTTGCCACAGATATCCCAAGCAGATGTTATTCACATCAAAAATATTATTTTTGGAGTAAATATGCTAATTTATTAAACAATATATTAAAAGCATAGCTGCCCACCGTTCCGGATTCGTTCCGAATTTTTATGCCTGTTCCGAAAATCCGAATTTTTTCCACAAAATCCGAATTTTTGAAAATATTCCGGTTTTACCCCATTTTTCCCCCTCTGCAACCATAAAAGTTACATATGTACCAACTCTACTGAATTTGGCGGGAGATTCCCGATTTTTGAGTGTTTATCCCGATTTCCCGCTTTTGAAGACGCATCTCCCGATTTTAGCGATTTTTTGAAAAAATCCCTAAGTTTAGGGATAATACCCCCCAAAATTTTCCCTATAAAAGGGATTTTTTAGCTAAGTGGGAAATTTTTCTCTATTTGAACAAAAGTACGCTCATAAGATTACAGATCAGACGTGAAAAACTCTCTGGATTTGGGCCGGAAACTCTGGATGTTTCATTACTTCTCCGGCCTCCGAATTTCTAACGAAATTCTCCGGATTTTTTTGTTTGAAATTTATCAATTAACCAGACATGGTATAATTCCTCAGAAACGCCGATTTTCCGCTTTTTTAGCACTGATTTCTACCATTCCCGGGATCGTAGCAACTCCATAATAAAATGCAGGGTAATGCCAATCAAATTAACGTAGATTTACGGCCGCGTGTAATGTAAATTAAGATCTCGATCGCTTATTTTATGAAAGTAATAAATATACTTCTTCAAAGGTTGTCTAATTCAGCATAAATCGCTAAAATGTTATTTTGTTCATTAATTTCACATAAACACTGCGATTGCGCAATTCAGTTACATCGCGTGAAATGCCGAGATTACATTAGTATCTTTTCCCATCCATCTCCATCATTTAAATGTTGCATATTAGATCGACTAAATTATCTTATTTTCATATTCTGATTAATTATTATTGTTAATTTCTTAATTATTTTCGCATAAATAGTGCGATTGCGCAATTCAGTTACATCGCATGAAATGCCGAGAGTAGTTAGCATCTTTTCCCATCCATCTCCATCATTTAAATGTTGCATATTAGATTGACTAAACTAGTTATTTTCATATTATGGCTAATTATTAAGGTTAATTTTTTAATTATATTTGCATAATACAAATTTTTCTATTTTGAAAAATCTGTACCATGCCCTTGCATTTTTTCTGAAAAATGTAATTAGTGTTTTCGAAAAATTTAATGTGAGTCTGCAATCAGAGACCCCCAGAGTCCATAAGCTAAAGTCCCAAATTCAAGTTTTTTTTACAGATATATTAGTCAGATTCATAAAGCTTGAAGTCGTGAAAGCTTCGACATGTGTCTTCGATATCTCTTATAGTGATTCAACAAATCATAAGGATAATGAAGACATATTTGTGGGATCAGAGACGTTAGAGTGCCTGAAAAAGTTAAAGTCTGATGAAACAAAGCAGTTTTTTGAGTACGTCAAAAACTACTATTGTATGACATGTAATTATATTATCAGAAACTTTCCAATCAACTCTGATGTTTTACATCATGCTGAAGTCGCAGATGTGTCTCAGAGGAAAAAAGTTAAATTTCCTCGATAAAATTTTTTATAGACAGATTTCCCTCTATACTGCAAAAGGACTCAACAGAATCAACGTTTGATATAATTGATAGTGTAGAGACTGAGTTTTTGCATTATCAAATGGCAGCTCTGCCAGAAGAAATAATTGCTGAAGACCAGATTTTCAGTGGGCTAAGTTAGGAAAGCAAAAAGATCCTGTGTATAAACTTTTGTATGGTAAATTGAGTAGTATCATGTTGAGGATACTAACACTCCCCCATAGTAATGCTGCATGTGAACGAATTTTTAGTCTTGTAAAAAGAAACAAAACTGATTTTAGAAGTTCCATGAGTATTTTGACTTTACAGTCTACTTTAATTGCCAAATAATCAGATAAATGGTGCTTGGTATGAACAAACATGGTGCCACTTTCTTGAAAAAGGCCAAATCTGCTACCTATGTATCAATAAACCAAAAAGATTCTTAATTTGGCTTTGTTTTACTTACCTTGTAATAGTGTATTTAAATTGTGTAATGACATTTTTTTTTTCAAATATGAAAATAGTTTAATTTTACTTTTAGTTGAATATTGATGTATTTAAGGAGAACAAATATAGTTATAATTTTATGGGTGTAAAAATATTATGCATTTCATGTATGTTTCAACATTCTTATCTCATGAGGTCTTATTTTTTTTTATTAAGATTAATTATATAGTATATATATATATATATATATATGGGTTTCACCATCTTTCCTTCGGGGGGGGGGGGGGGGTTTGCAAAATCACTGTCAATACATAATACATTGGCTAAGAAATAATGACATGCAATTCAATGGGGGGGGGGGGGAAGCAAGTACTCCCATGTTGGAGATACCCATGTATATATGTTTTGTGTGCAACTATTGCGTGTCATTTTTCTCGCGTACAGTGTTCCTAATTTTTTATTCTCTGCGTTGGCAGCTATGTTAAAAGGCAAGTTTAAACAATTGTACTACAGTTTCATTTTTAAAAGTAATGTTTTATTGATCTCCTGGTATTAGTTTTCCACAAGAATCTCATAGTTTTAAGTAGCTTTCTGAAAAGTTTAAATTTTACACATATTTCAGTAGAGATTTACTTCTTTTTATGGAATAATTCTTTCCTCAACTCCAGAAGCTCATTCCCTGCAGGACTTATCCACACACTTTAGACTTGACACAAAGCTTTTACTAATTCTAACTTAAGTAGGGGTTCAGGATAACCTGTTCCCACAGAATGAATACACCCCTAAATTATCTCCATAGTTTATAATTATGAAGTAGAAAATTTTAATTGTTATATTCAGGTGGTTCTTTATCATGCAAATAATAATTGCACCAAGTTTTAATGTAGGTTTAAAAGATTTTTTTTCGTTGTCATCCTGGTTATTCTAGTACATACCAAAGTTGAGGCAAAAGTAATGGCTTTTTTTATAACAAATTTTTCTGTCTGTACTTGTTACTTTATTTAATTAAAAAAAAAAACTGTAAATATAATAGTCTAAAAGAGAGGATAAAAAGTACTCATTACTTTGCAATACTTGCACTTTTCAAATATTCAATATTTTTAAGAATTCGCAAATTGTTTGCTTTTATTTCTTGCATTTTATCGTTAAATTTTCTACTTTTCATATTAGCAAAAGATTTAAATCAGTTTTTACATCAGATAGGTATCTATGGGCATTAAATTTGCAAATTTGAAGTATCATTCATTCTTGAAATTTGATACACAAGAACTTCAGAACCCGAGAAGATTCACCTTGTAATTTTTAAATTTTTTTTAATAAATTTGAATTAGTTTTTTAGTTATTTTATGTTTAGCATTTTCACACAAATCAGTTTCTTAACGACCAAAAATATTACCACAGAGTTTTCCATCTTCACACCATCGGAAAGATCGAAGAATGTTACTTCCAACAATGTTTGAACCGAATCTAGGACAATTTGCATTTTTTAGGTTATCTGACATATATATATATATATCATTGCATCTGAAAAACTAAGATTAGAACAATTCTATAATTTGGCTAAAAGTTCCGGATATGTATTCTCATTCTTTCAAAAGGGAATTTTTTCATCTCATTTCATAATTCATTTTCTAATCTTTTTAAGTGAAACATAAACAATGATATTTTTATTCCTTATCCTTAACTCCAATAACAGTGATTTTTTCCCTAGTCGAACTGTGCATGCCCAACTCTTTTGGAAAAAGTGGGATCTTTAACCACGCCTTCTTCCATTTAAGGTGGCTTTTCGTCTGGAGGAAACAGCTGTGTGCATTTATTTTTTTAGTTTTCTAACTTTGCGAATTTAAGATATCATCTTATTTTTTCAATTGGGTATTATATTATTATTATTATGAGTATTTTGTTAAAATTTTATTTTAATTGAATGAAAATTCACTGAGATAGCAATAATTCAGGGGTTAAAGGAACTTTTTTGTAACTTCAAGTATTTTCATTTATTTGTGTCGCAAAAAGGATTTTAGTTCAAAACAGGCACTTTGGAAATTGAGTGGTGTTATCTGTATCTCTATTATTTAAGTAGTAGGTGCTTTGATCAACTTATAACAAAATGACAAATCAATAGATCATAAAAGTCATTTTATTAAAAACATCCTTCAGACGTACATACAATTTAAAAAAAAAAAACAAGAGTGCCTTCGGGTATCATTATACCCTTTCTCAGTGGCGATAAAATAAGAAAAATTGCCAACATGCTTAAATACAATCCACTACCAACAAGCTGAATTTGCATATCCTAAAATTGACATTACCATAAAGCACATTTTATGCGTCCATACACCAGATTTAAAATTACAAAAATTTCAAAATTAAGAAAACATATTGTCATAAGCCAGTTTAAATCAATATACAAAATTAAATTTTATAAATTAAAGGTAACTTTGTAACAGTTTGATTCGCATGGATATAGTAGGTGCTTATTTAAAAACCGGGTAATTCGTTCTAGTCCAAATTATAATAGTTTTATTGAGTGTTGTAACAGATTTTATATGAATTGCCACATAAAAGAAATTAATTTTGCATGATTTAAAAAATAAATCTTTGCAGCATTTTATATTAAAATGGAGATCCTAACTGTTAGATTGATTGCATATTACATGATATTTGAAGGACTCATTCTTTGGAAATGTTTTTAAGACTGCTGCATAAACTGTTTCATAGAGATCCAATTTGTTCTGGATAGATTGGTGAAATTGACAAATTTTACAAAAATTGTGGGAGAATAAAATGTTTATTACTTTTGAAATTTTAATATGTGCAAATTAAAAATAAGAAATGGTGAAATGGAGTCCCAACATACTGAAATCTTGTGATGTATCATAATGTGTATTCAATCCCTCTTTCTTACAACCTCTTGAAATATTTTTCTCGCTGAAAGAGGCCTACTTGTTACCATGCAAAAGTATGCCATGGAATCAAGATGTATACTTTGTGTCCATACCTCACAAGAATAGCTTGTGTCATGTTTTGCTTTATGTCCATGCATGTTAAGAATTTTAATTAAGGATACAGTGCATCTTTCACATCTAAAAACTTTCAAAATGTGATGTTTGGAATTTTTCATAAATCAGCTATTTAAGATAACTGCATAAAATTGTCAGACCTAATAAAAGATAGTTAATTGAAAAATATTTTTCTAAAAGACAAAATATTTATATATACTTAAATTTAATTTAAAATTGTTTTTTATTTACGAAATTTCTATAATTCTATTGTGTAAGGTAATCTATTTTGGCATGGCCCAATTTAAATCATTATTACATCTAATCAAAAATTGCATCATTGTTTAATTCTTGAACTATGATATTCTTCTTATTTCTATTTTTAGATCTATTTTTAAAGATCTATTTTTAACTTTTATTTATTTATTTATTTATTTATTTTGCTATACAAGCAATAGAATTTGTATTTCATTAGCTATAAACAAAAATAAGAGTTCAATTGCATCATTATTCCATTCTTGTATTCAGATAATTACAAAAGATTTTATTAATTTATTCACGATATATTTAAAAGAGTAGAAAATCATGTTTTGAGATCAATTCCAAAATTGTGTTTTGGGATTAATGCAATTAAAGTTCACAGATAAGCTTAAAAACCTTTTTTTCATTGAATATCACGATAGAATAAAAGTACATTAAATCCAAGGTTTGTAAAATAATAATAGACAAGGTTATCCATTCCCGCTGAAATCGTGTTCCACATTTTCTCCTCCCGTGATGTCACTGACCGACCCAAGATGGATAGAGGAGATTCTTTAACATGGAAAAGTGAGGATTTCTATGGAACTTTAGGAGCAAAATGCTAATTAATAATGCAATATCTGAGACCTTTTAATATATTTGAATAAGTTTTCAAGGAGGATCATTAAGCAATTCTAATATAGTATTTTCTGTAGATAAATTTTACATTTTACACTTAAAACACTATATAAAACAAATAATAAACATTTAGGTACATACGTGAGTGACCAAATGTTCCTTAAGTGCAGATTTTCATAAGTTTCCTTTTTTTCCCTCTATTTTCGTTCATTGTGGTATATTTAAATCCGTCTATCTTTGTATTTAGATGCTGTATGCAAATAATTGTCCTTATTTTTATATATATTTTAAAAATGTCTGTGGGAAAGGACGGGTGCAGCTTTGATGTTTCATTCACTAGCACTACATCTGCAACAATTCCTTTGTTTTCATTTAGACTATTTGTGGGATGTTACGAAAAAAATTACTTTTCGATTGATTTAATGATGGTCAGCCATTCATATGAAGGGACTGTTAGTCCTTCTTACAACTGATTAATTCACAGGGACTTTTCATCAGCAATCTCCAAATCTGTAGTAAATTTACCCAGATGCGGATACTTACTTTTTAATTTCATTTTATAATTTAGAGTAAGAATGTAGGAAATGCCAGTATTATTACGGACCTCGTTGAATAACAATTTTAACGCATTTATTAATGTTAAAATGCCTTTTTGAAACGACTGTGTCATGCATATTTTCCAGGATTTGGGTCTGTTGTTCATGAAATAAACCATAGCCACTTTTGGTTGGGAATCCAAATTTGTTTGGAATGTAACTATTCATTATATCAAACCAGTCATTTCCTAATTTTTGAAAAATCGATAGATGTTGATCTTCTTTATCAGATGGCATGAAATGTTTTAATGCAGTAGATGTGGTGTTTGAAAAAACATTAGCCCCAAACGAACATTTTGTCTGAGGGCTCCTTCACAATTTATATGCGTGAATTTATGACGAACTTTCAATTCATTATTATCTAATGCTAACAATGACTGAAGAGGACCCTACTAAATTATGTCAATGAGTTACCCTTTTGGGACATTTCCTGATGTGTTTATTTTTCCTCCCTCTCTCCTTTAATTTAAATTTAACGTTAGGAAGGTAATTTTATATTCAGTTACCATCATTCCAATTTAGTCTGTAAGACTCATTTAAATTGTTTTACTTGTTTTTCAACCCAATGAAGGGTGTGAGGATTAATATTTATGTTAACACTTGTAAATAGATATATGTGTTATGTTATTATAAGTATGGAACTTCTGTTCAATGTTTTCAATTTCTTTATTTTTTATTCGAATTCTGCACAACTACTTTTTATATTGCTTTCGCAGATTATTATATTTTTCTTCCAGAATTTTATAATTTTTTAATAATTCATCGAATTCTGTCTTAGGAACAATAAAGCCCGTATACGAAGTATCCTTATCATCTTCAATATTTACAGTACTCTATAATTTATTCTACACATTTTGTGTGCTCTCTCCGTTCTTGTCTAATGTCTCGCTTTATTTTTAGTGGAATTTCGCTCGATGCTTTTATTTCGAGATTCTGGGAAGGGACAGCATTTTTCTTTAATTTTTGCTTGACTGGTAAATTTAAAAATTCAGAATTTAAATTCCTCTCATAATCATCCTCTGTAAAATGCTCAGAACAAACACATTGCACATGAATTAGCATTCCAGTGACCATCTCTTCGATAGCAATTAATTCATTGTTTCCTAATATAATCCTCTTTAGGAAAGGAATGGTACATTATAATGTAGCACGATACTTTTTCGTTTTTGTCAGAAACTATTATTGCATTATACCATTAGTACATCTCATTCCTGGCATGATTTGCAGAAATTATAGTACAAGAACAAGTATACTAATTTTATGAACACAAAAAATAACAAACACTATAACGGTAAAAACTTTTAAAATGAGAAAAACAGTCAAAATACTCGAATTGAACAAAAAATGTCAAGGGACTTTCAGATCCGCACTGTGCTAGGTCGGTCAATGACATCACAGCTCATCCGGAGAGAAAACATGGGAGGTATAGGGGAATGGACAACCTGTTAATGTTCCATTAACCTTGCATTAAATTGATATTTTCAGAATTTGTTATGTTACAAATTAATGTTAAAATCAAAATATGTAATTTCATAATTTTAAAGGTGTATTGCTCCCTTAACTAGTAAATATTGTTTTTACTAACAGCACTATCCCAACTTCTTCAGTGGGTCATAGAATTCATCTATATGTCCATTGAAGATAATATAATTAAAAATATGTAATTATTTATTAGGGAGGTGCTTTTTTTATTAGTTATATGTAAACCATAGTTCAATTTTGAAAGGGGTGGGGTGAAATCTGTAAAAATATTTTATTTTATTTTCGGTATGCTGAGTTCACAAGCTGTCAGTCTGACAATTTTGTTCTATGATTTACCTTATAATGTCTCTTTACACAAGAAAAATTAATAGTTTTCTCTCTTTTTTAAATTCTAGAATGCTTCACAGGGAAAAAATCGACGCTCAGTGAGATCGTGATGCCTGACTCCAAATATACTGCAATACTTTTATCATTATTTTATTTCATTTTTATATCTAAACAATTCACAGTTTTTTATACAATAAACATTTTATCCTATGAACGTGTTCATTCTTTCTCTTATATAATCATCATTTCTAAACAAATAATATTTCAGTAAATACTGCCTGCTATTACTGCTTTCACTATAATGCTTAGTGCAGAAAATTATTTTGGTATCTAAACTTTTACTGTCAATTTCACTAAATTTTCATATTTGGGGTGTTTCTAGATGTTTAACATTTTATTATACAGAATGTTTCGGCATAGTTGCCCTCGCTTTTGAACTTGGTTTTAGACAGATACTTTCCATTTTAAAATTTGTTAACGTTAAATGCTTTCATATAATTTTTTTCTGTAGGTATTTTCATGAAAGTAGGGCATTTAAAGTTTTATAAGGTCCCTTGAGGTACAATAACTAGTCAAAAAAAATATATCTGGTGCAAGTGTCTACAATATTCATAAAAAGATATCTTATAATATAATGAAAATAGGTGTGTGTGTGTGTATCTGCAGTTTGTCGCAGGAAATCTGAGCATCGTACGACCATGAAATTTGATACACGAATAGTTCAGGGCACGAATAAGTGCATCTCAGCATTATTGTTTTTAATTTCGAATTAGTTTTTTAGTTATTTTATGTTTTAACACTAATTACAATGATTTGTAGTGATATTCACACATATCAGTTCGTTGGCAACTAAAAATATCACATATCACAGAATTTTCATCCTGACACAGTCAGAAAGATCCAAAAAATTTTCTTTCAAACAAATTTTGAATGGAGTTTATATGATAAATAGACAAATTTTAATGAATTTTTTAAAAATATATACTTTTCATGCATGTTAAACCTCTGATTTTTGTATTATGATATATTAAAATTGATACTAACTTTCATTTTTTCCCACAGCTGGTCAAAATATCACAAAATACTCTAGGGGGAAAAATAATTCCATAAACCCATTAGTTGATTAATTATAAATTTTTAAAACCAATGACGTCTTCAATTTTTGTAGTCTTCATAGCAAAACAGTTGATGTCTTGTAGGATTCGCTTCAAATATATGATGTGTTTGGGGTATTAACCTCAATCAGTAGTCTCAGTAGCTCAATGGATAGAGCCATAGATGCCGACTTGGAAAAGTTATTAGGGGTCTAGAAATTTTAAATCGAATTACCCATGCATTTTTCAAAGGATTTAAGTCTATATTAAAATTTGAATTTAATTCTACTCAATTTTTGCTATATGAAAGTTAGCCTAATTGAAACCGCATTGCATACCTTATTTTGTGAAAGTCAAAGAAAATGTTTTCTTCATACATCATTTCTTTGGATAAATTCATCTGCAACTTCGTCTTCTGTGATGCTTGAAGCTAGTTCGTGATGTGTATGCAGAATGAAATATTATCTATTCTATGTGGATCTCGTTCGTCACTGCCGAACTTTACAAGCTGTGACTTATCTAATTCCAATGCAACTGCTTTATCCATTATTGTTTTCTCCAAAACCTGCGAAATATACTAATTGCCAAAAGTTTTGAATTGTAGTGTTTAAAGAATCAAGAATAGCAATTACTTTCTGAAATGACATGGCTAAATATCTTAACAACAATATTTAGATGAAAAAGAAGTCAAATGACATCATATTTAGATAAGAGCCATTCACTTTTGCTCTAGCATCATTTTTCTACATTACAGCAGCTTCGTTCATAAAATATATAAAACTGGAATAATTAGAAGCAATGGACTTAGTTCAATGAAATACATCTTATAGTCAATCTAGTTGGGCAGAATGGACATTGGTTTCTTTGGTTCTCATTTTTGGAAATGAGAGAAAAATATCAGTATTTTTGGATAATTTTTCACAAAATATATTATCTCCCGAGTGATATTCAAAGAATTTCAGCAGCCTTCTTGGAGTTGAACACACAACTAAATTTAAACTGTGCCAAACGGCGGATATAAATTGTTTGGGATTCCATCTCTAGAATCTTACTATGTCGGGAATACAAGCATACTAGATGAAATAACCAATGTTTCATACCCCCCCCCCCCCCCCCCCCCCCCCCGAAAAAAAGAAGCTCTGTCAGATACTATACGAATGCAAAATGACACTTTCTCATTGACTGCAGTATCACTTGTTTTGGCAACAATAATAGAAAAGTACTTTGTCAGATGCATTTCAGCAATAATCATGGTATAATATGGCGCTTTATTTTTCAGATTTCAGTTTCATGTGATCAAGGTATGTTCCACCTGTAGGAATATTTACTTAGTCATTTATCTAATTCCAGAAAATTAGCTGCACTCAGTTTAAGCAAATTAATAAAGTTACTTGTTTCACCACAATAGCCGTGAATAGTCGAGCTTTGGATAGCAAAACATTTCAATAAAGAAATCAAGAAATCAATTTTAGTAGAACTAATTTTGCATAATAGATATTGTGAGCAAGTAAGTTCAATTTAAGCATTGATTCTCTGAGTTTCTGAAGCTTTGTATCCAAAATCTTTCACAATCTTTGTTTGGGGTTTGTATGCACACTGAAAGCTGGGAATTCACAGAGAATTTAAAAATGAACTAAAGCTAAAGTATTAATTATTCCCTTCAAAATTCTGGAAAAAAAAATCAGGGAGTTTCAAACTTACCTAACTAAAATGGATAAATCAAAAAATAAATAAAAAGTACAAAAGTAGCTTATAAAGAACTTCAAACCAAAACAAATTTTGATGACATAATAGTGTATGTAGAAAGTAGTGGAGCATTTCAGATCACTTGATTTTTTATCCACATGTTTTATATTAGGGATAGCTGGTTGTGGGGAGGAAAGACAAAAGCATTTGCTGTGATTGTTTTGGTTTCACATTTTCCAATTACACTCTATAAAAAAAAAATCGACACATCAAGATGGAGTTGTCCGATTGTGATAAAAATTGGTGAATGTGAAGAACATACATAAAAAAAGAAATGATTAAAATTTCAGAACAGTTTAATGATTTAGAGTTTGACTGTATACAAAGGGAGGAAGTCAATAAGGCGTTGGTCCACCTCAGGCCTGGATGTAAGATGTCACCCGACATGGCATAGACTGATAAAGTTCGTGGATGGTGTTCTGCGCGGAATATCTTGCCAAATTGTCTCCAACTTTTGGGCTAAATCGTCAACATTCCGGGATGGTTGCAATCATCTTCCCATAACGTCCCAAATGTGCTCTATGGGAGAGAGATCGGGAGACCTAGCTAGCCAAGGAAGTATTGGGCAAGCTTGAAGACAATTCATAGCAACATGTGCCGTGTGCGGCCGGGCATTATCTTGTTGAAAAGTAAGTCCAGGTTGTCGCAAAAGGAACGGTAACACAACCGGTCATGGAATGTTGTCTACGTACCACTGTGCTGTCAGTGTGCCATAAATGACTACCCAAGACGTAAGATATCCACAGTCCAAATGCAACAGAAATTTTTTTAGAAACACAGATTCAAAATCGCTCCTTATATGCAGTTGCTGAATGCACAGTTCCGATGTGCTAGAGCTCGCACTATTTATTCATTGGACACCAAATTTTATTCATTTGCATGTTCGCTCAAAATGTCTTTGCATACGAAATTTCATTATAATCGGACAACTCCTTCTTGGTACGTCGATTTTTTTGTTATAGAGTATATGTAATCAAAAAGCATCTCATTACCTCATTAGAGCAGAGCTGTCAAGTGGTGACAGTGGATTTATGCATGTTGGCATGATAAGCACATATTTGGCATATTTGAAAAGAAATATATTAGTAGAGGATTTTGTATACATTAGTGAAAGTAACAACTTTCAGCTAAAAATTGACCATATATAATGCTCTTTTGTTTGGAAAGTCATGTTTACTATAACAAATAACAAAGCAAGATCATATTGCAAAGCAGGAAGTGTTATGCCGAGATTTTTGATTCTGAATTTAATTAATGGTTCAAAATTTGATAATAGCTCAAAATTCGTTATTTTCCCCTTTCCCTTCAAAATTCTAAATTTATTTGTTGTTTTTGAATATTTCGGCGATTTATTCCCCCTCTTAATGTAATTTGTTATCATTTTTCTTTGTTTTATTATTCAAAATTATGAGCAATGCGTCTTAAAACGTTAAAATATCCTTTGTTAATCTTTCGGCTCTTCGTTTCGATTTTAAGTTTGCTTTACTTCATTCACGAGTTTGAGGAAAAAGGCACTTTTTAAGTGTAATTTGGCCCTTTTTGGTTTTTCTTGAACATCTGCAAGTATGGTTGCCTCACGACATCCGGTGACCATGTGTCACCGCGTGGGTTCGTAGTTGCCGCTTGACGGAAATTTCACGTCTCGCGGTTCTTGGCATAACATCGTATATTTCTTCCGTAGTATATGCATGAACGCTTGGCGCAAAGCGCAGGTTTTCACTCGCCAAATTTGGCAGCTTTTGGGAAGCAAGCGTGTTGCTTGGGTATTCGACTCTTGACCGGCATTGGAGTAGGTGGTTCCCTTTTTTTGTTGCTGCTGAGATCCGTGGAAACAGGCCCCATGCAGGGGCGCCTGTATCCCGCAGTCGCCAGAAATGTGAGAGAAATTGTCCAAAATTTCGCTCAACGTCATTTGTAATCTTTCACTGGGACGGCATCTGTCTCCGGACGTTCAATCAGATGAACACAAAAATTAAGGAAATCGGCTACCGTAACTTGGATCCAAAGATTGAGGGTGCGGATGTCCGAGTGTCTGCGAAAGTGTATCATCGATCTTAACAGTCTTTCCTTAATCCTACAGTGTATCATTGATCTTAACAGTCTTTCCTTAATCCTACAGTGTCTGCGAAAGTGTATCATCGATCTTAACAGTCTTTCCTTAATCCTACAGTGTTTGCGAAAGTGTATCATTGATTTTACCAGTCTTTCCTTAAATCTGTATTACCACCAAACTGTTACAGGCTCACGCATGCCAGCGAATAATTCGTAAATTTTCTAAGATTTCATATGCAGCGATCATGGCGTGTTTGCATCATCAGTGCAATGGCCTCCAAAGAGTAAGCATCTGCGATACCAGCCCACTCAAGTGTTCCACAGCATGGTGTTTGTGTTTATTAGGACCTATGCTCTCCAGTGTTTGTGTGTTCCGCGTGACCTGTGTCGTTCTAGTGGTCTCCAATGGTGTGAGATCCCGAGCAGCCTGTGATCCATTCCACCAGTGTCATCAATCACAAATTTAATTTCTACCGGATTTTGTCCGGTCATTCCTGCAGCGTTTTATCTGAAACAAGCGATTCCATTTGAGTTTTGAACCCAAATATTTACCATTTTTTAACATGTACCATTTGTGTTTATTTTTATTCTCATAACATTTAAGTCTAACATTTTTTAGGGTGGACAGCTCAGGCAGACCAAACTCTGGTCTTCAGGCCATAGTGGAATGATCCTGGGTTCCTAAATTGAATTTTAATGTAATTGATTTAATTAGCGCAATGTACTGTTAATTTTTGAACCACTATACTTCTAATTTAGTAATAATGAATAGAATGTTTAAATATTTAATTGTCAATAAAAGTTAATTTTTAATTTAATAATAATGGTTGTCATTCTTTAGTTGTTGTTGGCTGTGCTATTTATTTATTTAAAGGTAAGTGGGGTAAATGTAAGATGTTGAAATGTTTTTAAAAGTGTAACATAGGTGAGCACAGACCAAGCTGTAGGTAATAGAAAAAGGTAATAAAGAAACAAATAATAATTATAAAAGTAAACTTTATTTAAATCTATGCGATCAGGCCTATATAAATATAATAACTTTAATTTGGAAACATAAAAATAAATAGTAAGTAAACAAAGATATAAATATAATAAAAATATAATGAGAAAGAAAAATAGAAATAAAATAAATAAAAGTAAAAATAAAAGAAGTAAATAATTAATCAGTAAATTTTAAAAGGAAGGATTTCCCTCCCAACAGAAGCAACAAGGTCATTAACACACTAATCTCTTTAAGTAGGTTCAACATCAGCTGCATTCACAATCTCATTCCTTTCTTTTTTTCTGGAGTGGTATTTTTCTTTATAAAAAAGATTATTTTATCTACTGGGGTATTTTTCACATATTTGACTATTCTTAATCAAGTTTTTCTTTTTTCATAGGCATGAGCTTTTTTAAATATAATGGTGCATAGATACTAGAAAATAAACAAAACTTTTGAAATGTTATTTATCTTTTTACTTTCCCTGCAATACATGGTAATGTATAGGGAAAGTATTAGAATCATGCCGAAAATCGCAACTCGAGTTTTCGACAGATCTACACGTTTCGAGACCTCTAGAATACGAAAAAACTATTTTTAGCGTGACGTCTGTCTGTCAGTGCAGATTTTGTATCCACTCTAACTAAAAAACTAATGGACCAAATTTCATAAAATTTGGTAGGTAAGTCACTTGTTGGTGAATCTGGTGCTGATTAGTTTTGGGCACGATTCGGAATAAAAGAACCCGCCTTTTTTTACGAAATAGACCGCAAAAGCTTGTATCCACTCTAGCTGAAAATCTAATAGACCGAATTTCACAAAATTTGGTAGATAAGTCGCTTATGGGTCACCCTGATGCTGATTAGATTTTGGTATAATTCGAAAAAAAAATAATCTGCCTTTTTTTGAAAAACGGCCTACAAAAATCGACAAAATCTTAAATAAAAAACTACGTATGCTGAAATATATATCTTAAATGCTTGTTTTATACGTAATGTTTAACGAAGAAAAGATTAAGACCAACCCCATTACACTAGGACTAGCCGTTCCCGAGATATTTTCGTTTTTTCTCTACGCCACCTTTGAAAATGAGCCCAGTTACCAAATGAGAACGAAAATTAAATTAATAGTGAATTAAATTTAATTAAAATAAAGAGAATGTGTATATAAGTCTGCAGGGAAAGTCACGTGCTGCCCACATCAGATTTTTTCATTTTAGAGAGAAAGGAGAGTGCCATAGTAAAAATAAAAGATATGGAGATATTTCATACGTGAATTGAGGAGGCAGTCAACATATTGACTTATACTCAAAAAACACATATTGATAATAGTATACAAACCGTTGATCAGGTAATTAAATAATATTTTTTAATTGGTTAAATTTTTGTCATTATTTTTACTAAAATAGTGTTTTATAGTGTATTTAGTTTATATTAAGTTTAAATTTTATCTAAACGATAAATATGAATTAAAAAGTATTCCTTGAAATTGACATTAAAATAGCAGTGCACAGTACCTAGAATTTTAATGAAGACAATGGGGAAAACTTTGAGAGTTTCAGTTTGAAAAATGGGTATGAACCCCTGTGAAAAGTTTTTTACTAAAAGCTTGCTGCACAGATTACAAAAACAACACCATTTTCATACTATCAAATGTAATCCAAACAAATGTTGATTTCCATACATCTTTATACTGAAAATTCCTTTGCATGTCATTTTCTTACCACGCTTTGGAATTGGTGCGACATAAACTTTCAATATATTTTCCATTTCTGCATTGAGCAGAAGGAACAACCAACTACCTCTGTAATATTTTTTCTGCTACTACTGGATATTGTCTTTTGGAATTTTTTTTTTTCACAAATTTATCCATATTAGACTAAACATATCAACATCAGGTAATTCCACAGAGCCCAAATACAATAATAATGATATATGAAAACTCAGCAATGAAATTTCCCTGCCATCGAACAATATGAAAAACTCATAAAACCCACATGGGTCTGATTTTCATAGACTGCAGCTGTTTAGGAATGGCCTGTGATCCTGATGACAGAATGGCTTAAAGTTGCATTGTGTAAACTTCTTTGACAATTAGGAATGCAGAGAACACACCTTCGGTTTGATACCAACATTTTAACACCAACTGCGACCTTCTATGTCGAATGAGCTCCCCGCAAGCTATCGCGGATGCCCCAAGTTCCCGAAGCCTAGAGCTCAGCCAAGAACCTTCGCCAATAGAACAGTTACAAACTCAAAATCCTACACTGCTGCTTTTCAGCTCAACGAAAAAGACTTCCCTAAACTCCCGGAAAAAACCTACCCTAAAACTAAAATAGTTACTTTCAATCCAAACAAGCCCCCCGCAGAAGGAGATTGTACGAGAGATGACTAGCTGGAGATTATTGATTTGATAGTCTGTTTCGAAAGAAACGGCTATCGGAGAGATTTTCTTCAGCGAGCCTTGAAATCTGCCCTCCCTAAACTAAGGGAAACGAAAACCATAATAGACAGGATCCCTATCCTCTATGATAGTATTTGCGAGCAAGCAACCCCCCCCCCCCCCCCCCCCCCTCAGTCTAAGTCTTTTAGATTAACATTTTTTTGGTTTTTTAGGTTCCTGAAGGGGGACTTTCCTTTTTGGAAAGTCCCTTTTCAGGGCTCATTTTTCACTAGGTCTTGAACGTTGATGATTTTGTATTGGCCTTGCCAGAATCCCTCTCCCTGCTGGCTCCTCCCCTTGCCCCGCCTCCTTTGCATCGTTAGTACGTAGCTCACCGACTCTGGACCGAGTTCCTTGGAACTCACCCCGCTTTTCTAAAGTTTTTCCTTTATTTCTCGGAGATATTTGCTCCATTTTCCAAATTAAGCGTCACGTAGACTTAATTGGGACTTGTCCTAATTCTGCCTAACGTGCACTGCTATGTTCCTTCGGGATCCCTACCACATTAAAAGTCTTTACTATGATTTACCAACCTTATTGCTATAACCGGAGATGAAAAGCAAGTCGTCGTAAAAAACGGCTTTGCTGGGTACTCCAAAAAGACTGGTTCCTTGAGTCTATGTCGAATGGAGGCTTCAGTATAGCATTCACATACATACATAGATTAAAATGGGAAAAGTTGTTTTTTATATAAATATTTAAAAATTATCCAATTTTTGAATTTTTTGAACCTAGGTGACACATCTTAGGTTCGATACCTACATTTTAAGACACATTGTGACCTTCTCGGCCGAGTAGGGGCTTCGGAAAAGTACATTGATCACATTTTAATATTATATATAGATAGATATTCTATGCATTATACTTAGTATGTATAATGCGTATAAAACAAAGGTATGTATTATACCTTTGTTTTACGCATTTGTATGTATTATACCTTTGTTCTATGCATTTGTATACACTATACTTATAAGCTTTTTTATGCTTAGAAACCAAACCAAGATCAAGAATAACTATATATAACCTTCACGAAGAAAACTCGCAAATTTAATTTAATAGAGTACTCTGTTCAATTAATATAATTGCAGTGTTACTGTAGTATTTATCCATTTCTACTTTCCATATACTGGGTGTCTCATAGAAAGTGAACAGTGGAAATTTTTTTGAACTGCTGGTTGTAGACCATAGTTCCAATTGCAAAAATGCTTTAAATAAAAGGCAGAAAGTTATGAAATAGTAGTTTAAATGCTGTACCATATTTTTGTAGAAAGTTAACAAAATTAGTATTTCATACAGCGCCCCTCTATAAAAAAAAAGGGTCAAATTACAAAAATGTAATCAATACTCCATTTCGTCAAACAAAAGAAAAATTGATTCTTAAAAGTTCGAATTTAGGACAAAATAAATTGTCAAAATTCCTGACTTTCAATCATCAAAATTTATGAATCCAGGAGACGTTCACAAATTGAATTAATGCACAGAAATCTTTTAGCGGGGTTTTAAAATAATTTTTCTATGGCTTGTTGAAACTATTAAAGACAGGCAGATGATACTGTTAAAAGTTATTTTAACACTTAAATAAGATAAATAAAACATATTACTGTGACTTTGCCACATGTCAGATATTTTACTGACAAAATCTATAGAAAATTAAGCATGCCTTTCAAGTTTTGAAATCAACTAGGATCATTTAAAATCACTTGTTTTCAATAGACTCAATAAGTTTCTAACATATTTTTTGTCACTGCACTTTTTCCACTAGAATGAGAGCCCTTACAGATGAATAGGTAAGAACTCTCGCATGCAGTACAACAACGTGTTCAAGTAGACTGGTGGTGGGTTCGGGTGGATCAAGGAAGGTGTTGTTCATTAACTGCAGCCCAGACACTTGCATATGGATAGGCCGAGAAATAGGCTAAAATATCTTTATCATTTTCTGATAGTATCCTTTATCTTCCTGAGCCATATTGACGATCAAATGAACCTGTTGATTACAATCGACATACCAGCCAGAGAATAAAATCTCTAGAAGGATGCTGGCTGTACAGAAATGACGATAATATTCCATCACTGTATCTCTAAAAGATCGGTTGCATTTGCCGTAAATCAAAATCATCACAAAGTTCGGCATTACAGAACAGTGCCATTATTAAACATAGGTAGCAGAGTTGCTTAAATACAAAGTATGAATCGCAGTCGCGGCCGGTAAGGGGCGTCGCGAGTACGCGCGACACCATTGAGTAAACACCCCAAATTATTTTTTTAGTTATACAGATTTATTACAATTTCTATTGAAAAAATCTGAATTTTTGTTCAATTAAATCGAGAATTATTAAAAATAAGTTATAAAATATGTCACTAGATGGCAGCACTAAAGTTTCCTTCAGAGAAAGCAGACTCGTGAAAACTGTACTGCATACAATTTTCAACACATAAGGGGAAAATACAGGGATATTTTATAAAGACACGTCCCTAACGTCGACATCTCGAGAGTAAACGGAACAATATTAGAAATTTGGCATGAAAAAAACCAGACAGTGCAGAATTAAACAGTAGATTGTGTCGCGTTCTGGGCGCGGAGCTAGCCAAAGAGAAATAGAAGAGTAGGAAAATATGAAGAGGGACTTCTCAAATTGGCTCAGTTTCGCTAATTTGGCCTCAATTTTTTACATTTAAAAATGCGTTTGTTCTCTTTCTCGTCTGTTTAATAAATTTGGAAGTTTAAATAAACATTTGAACAAATGAGTGGATTAAGTGTACGTGTGTGGTGATGGGAAGGGATGGGGGGTATTTATGATATTTTAAGGGTTTCTGGCCATCGTGAATAAAATATGTTTTTTTAGGACACTCACTTTGAGGGATCACTTGACCCACCCAGCTGTCTTACTTATTCAAGTGGTTTCGCATTTCGTCATTTCTGATGTAGTGTGGTTCTGTCCTATGAGAAGGGGGTTATTTCTAATTTGTGGCAGTTCTGTGCTCTGGTTGATCTGCTGGTGACGAATTCCAATATGTTTGACTTCAAATTAATTCTTTAAACGTCTGGAGTTTCCTATTTTTGGCATACCCGTGATCGATAGGCTATTTTTAGTGACGCTTCAGAAATATGTTGTTTCGCATATTTAGTTTGAGGGGTCACTTGACTTACCCAGCTGTCTTACTTTTTCAGCTATTTAACATAAAAAATACCTAAAAATTAAACACATACTTTAAATATTTAGTAAAAAAATTTAATATTAAATTTTCATTGTGTTTCTTTTATCTGCGTCGTTTCCCTTGAAATTTTGATCCCAGGTTGGCAACTATATTGCTCAGATACCCCCTGGGCGTAAATTTTACTTGAGGTAGCCCCCCAAATTTCTGATCTCGGCTTCTAATTTAGCGATTTTGATTTTAACGATGGTTATAGTCTCTGCATCCTCTGTACGTGTCATCTAAATATACATATTGTGTATCAGACCCCTGAGCGTAACTTTTAGTTTAACTAGCCCCTGCAATTTTACTTTAATGTAAATTAGGACTACGTAATGTTTTTCCACTAGGAAGGATACGTTCCATGTGTCCAGGATCTTTATGAACAAGCGAGCAGATGGGAGGTACGTTATTTTACTTAATACATCTGTCGTTTATATTTTTAATATATATATATATATTTCAGTCCATCTTATCATTTTTGCTATACAGAACATTTTCACTTAATGATTAATCTCAGGTATATATAATACAAGTAAAATAAAAATTTAATTATATATATTACTAATATATAGGCATAAATACATAGATCAGCGCCTCCCTCTACATGTCACTCACGAGCCGCCACTGATGAATCGACATAACAATGACATAATAGATTTATCTGCATAAAATAAATTTGAAGTGGTAGAAGTTTTATTAACTATTTTCAACCAAAGTTGCTTTGTGGGTGTCCCCTTATTTCCCAATGAAAATTTTAATTAGTGATAACTATGTCAAATTTGATCGTATTACAGCCAAATATTTTTCAGTTAAACTCGGTATGGGTAACATTTTTGTAATTTGACTTTTTTCAATAGAGGGACTGTATAGAAAGTTAATTTTGTTAATTTTCTACAAAAATATGGTATAATATTTAAATTACTATAGGTCTACAACCAACTGTTCAAAGAATCTTCCACTGTTCACTTTGTATGGGACACCCTGCATACATAGTATAATATATAGGAAAAGTATTGTGACGAAGTCTGAAATTCGAATGCACTTTTTCGATGGAAGAGCACATTTCAAGCATCCTGAACTTGAATCAAACGTTTTTGAAATCATATGTGTTAGATACTGATATCAATGAGTCTGTGGACACAATATCTCACAAATGAATGGAACTTTTCTAATGAAATTTGGTACTTATATTGTAATTGGTGACTACTGGAACTCTATTATTTTAAAGGCAATCAAATGTTCAAAAGACTCCCAAATTTTCAAATGAAATTTTGAAAAAATCAGAACGTTCAATAATGTTATGCAAATAATCATTTTTTATGCAATTTTTTTATTAGAAAATTTAAGACATAAAACTTTAGAAAGAATGAACCATTGAGATATTGCACATTTTTCCAAATAAATTTATCAAAAAAGAATCACAAAGTTAAAATAGTATTAACTATCGTTAAATATGTTCACTTTTCATATGTAGAAATATGCGATAAATTTGTTAACATCATTCTTGTTGATCTAGTTCATTCCATTCTTGGGCGAAGATACTGTGGGTAATAGTTTTGTATTTTGACATCTAGCAATTGGACAATAGTCATTTATGTATATATAAGAAAAACTCTTCTTCGTTTGTCTGTAATGCTTGGCAATAAACTTGACAACTGTGAGACCAGGAAGCAGTTATGCAGTTTGAAATTTATACAGCTATGTACAACGAAACAAAGCACAGACCTGTAGGCACCATTTTATGACAGTCTTGGCCCGGAAGGTCATGACCCCAATAAATTCGGTTCACATAAATTACAGGTATGGTTGGGGCAAAGATCTCCTTGGGGTCAAGGCTTAAACCAAGCATCATTGGGTAATCAAGTAGCCAATTATGAAATGTTGCTAAATCGCACTGAGGAGCAACCAATGAAGATGCAGGGAGCGTATCTGGACCTCAGGCAAAATGATGTGGCAACAAGGAGAGAATTCAATATATATATATTCAGGCAATGACCATCCAAGAGTATTGTGATTTATTTCAAAAATTGGAATTCAAGGAACGAGAGAGAACAGTTAACAAGATTTACTGTCCAGTAGCGTTGATATTCAGGCAATGAATGTCCAAGAGTGCATTTCATAAGTAATGATGGTGCAGAAGCGTTTAGATATAAGAATGTGTAGTGGTTATGTTGAAATTTGAGAGTGTGTTAGAAAAGAGATAGCTGACCTCAAAATGTCAGAAAAAGAAACAGCAAATATTCTAAGCATGATGAATAACAAACAGACGTATGTGCCAATCTGCATATATATTAAGTCTGATAATGATTTTGGAATAATATAAAGACCTGATCTTACATGTGCATTTTCTTCTCATTAAGAGTTTATTAAAACTAATGTAATTTTAATCTTAATATGTGCAAATAAATAATATTTATTTTAAAAGTTAAAGATGTGGAATTTAATATGTAGTGTTTTAATTAATGAATATGTTTTAGCAACTCGTGCAAAGAAATAATGATAGGTTATTGCAGCCACGATATTAATGTACGAACTATTCGATTCACGATCACTATTAAATAAGAATAATAATTCAATCCAAAGACTTATTTGTTATTTGCAAAGTAACTCCAACCAAATGTTCATTAATTGTACATCATGGACTCATTTAACAAAATATTGTCAACTTGGTGATGTTTCACTCCAAATTGTCAAAAATATCGTCAAAATTGCAAAATTGATGAATTACTGAAATACTTTAATATATGAACTATATAGGGAATTTACTACACATAGGGAAAGTTATGTGCTGTCCACATCAGATATTTTAAAGCTTAGCTTTGAATCAATTTCTGTAAATATTTTATACTATTTATATCCAAACTAGCCTGTTTGGTTGACTATAATGTACTGTAAGTGTTTTCGTAATGCATTGAAGCTACATTAGTAAATAAACAATACTATATTTATTTACAATATGATATATATCTATATTTTCCAATATACAATTTTTGCCCCATGGCAAGCTAAACTACAGACTATACTGTAGATTATACTAACTCGTCGATAATACACGGTTACTTCGACTGTTGTTTTAAAATAAACTAATTAATTTTTCATTTACACTTACCAAATTGGCGAGCTCTACTACGAAGGACTCCAGCACACAGCCTTTTCCACCCACGCTTTGGACTTTTGAAATGGCTAATTGTCATTAACTATAACATCTACACACTGAGTAAAAACTGTTGATAATTTTTCAGGATATCAAATGTGACAAAATTATGTAATTCTTGCGAAACAACTTTTAGCAATTAAAAAAAAATATATCACATATTTACTAGCGAGGTCCATGGACATTCTGCCAGTAAGTAATTTGAAAAACTGATTTATTTATGAGATATTTTACTGTAATAAAAGACAACACTCAATCAGTGTCTATGTAGTCACAACACAAAAGAAGGTGTTATAATATCCATTATTGTAAATAAATTAAAGATGAGTTGATGTCCTGCTTCATTTTCAGTATGTAATGTTATATGCAATGTTTTTTTTTTCAAATGGCCAGGCACTTTGACCTTCGTCATTCGCCTGTTATATGCAATGTAAAGCTCTAGAATTCTCCATTATTGTAAATCAATAAGTTAAAAATGAGTCCAATATCTGGTTTCATTTTCAGTATCTGAGGCCACTCAACGATTACACTTCAGAATACTGCTCTTTATATATAGATAAAGTTATTTTTTTAGTGTTTTATTTAGGTTGGTTTCTGTGTTGGTTTGGATCAAATCTTGAAATCAATTATTGACCCACTTCTATTAAGCCGATTTTCTTGAAATTTTACATGCATCTATTTGCGATGATAATACAACATTTCATCAAGTTAGTGTCGAACCCTTCCCGGTTTCTGATCCCCCCCTCCCCCTCGAATCATCTCCAGAATAGTCCATAAAAATACCATTGTTGTAAGATAGTTTTAAATTTCTGTTTTATATTTATATAGAAGCCGAATATTGGACGTTTTATTAATTATCTTAAATGGGATTATAAACACACACACATATATATATATATATATATATATATATATAGAAGTGAGGCTTCATATTGAACTCCTTTTAACTATCTTACAACAATAGGATTATGTAAATTGATCGAGATATTTCACAAAAAATTAACATGGGCGCGGTAGCCCATTGGTTAGCGCGCTGGAGTTGCACTCGGTAGGCCCGGGTTCGATTCCAGCCGCTGCCAAAACTGCCGCCGTGTTCATGCGGAGTACGATCACGTTAAACATGTGGGTCCGAAAGTCCTTCCGAGAGATTGGTGGTAGGGGAAGGAGGGTACGGTCCCTGTGGATGCCTCCCCCACTGGGTTCCGGTCTAAATTGGGTGGCACTTCCCGACCGTCCAAACAGTTACCTTACACCTTTCTGGTAGGTCGGACGGTCTGGGTTTCAACAACAACAACAAAAAATTAACAGTTCTATTTATTTTAGGATTCACCAAATTTTAGAAGATTAAAATTTTCCACTAGGCTAAGCTGCATACAACATTTAGAACTTTAGGACGTAGGGAAGTATGTTAAAAATGTTGTCAAAGAAGTTGAAACAGACAGACAACCATCGGTCATGACGAATTCAATAAAAGATTTTAAAAATGTTTGATTTCTATATCTGGTAAAAAATTTATTGCAAAATCGCAAAAGACAAGCATAAAATAAAATATTATATAAAAAAAAATCTTTTAAAGTTACACGGTTTTAATAAAATGCACTAAAAAGTAAAAAATAATATTTAGGTATCACAACTTGGTCATATGCGACTAAAGATAAAACAGTGGGGCACCAATAAAAGAATTGTATTTTGACATTAACAGAATTTTAAGGAGCAATAGAAGTTAGTGATAACATAGAAATGGCATATATAAGAGTGATTACATTCAATGCATTTTTTTTTTTTTTTGACAATTTCGATTTAACAATCCATTCCTTTTATATATAGGGGGGGGGGGGGTTAACGTTTGAAGGCAATTTAGAAATTGAGTTGTACTATCTGTGAATGTATTATTTAAGTAGCTGGTGCTTATTTAGGACCCAGACAATGCCTGGTAATTGGTTTGAGTTCATTAAAAGAAAAGTTGAGAACATGAACATTTTGACAAAATCTTTGCAATGGGTATACTAGTTAATGTATTTAAAAGTAAAATTATCATATCAAGTCAAAAAACTGCTTATAGGATTATTTTAGTGTAATAATATGTTATATGAGGCTTCTTCTGGTGATGAGGTTGGGAAAACACTCACTCGCCATTTAAGACTTCACAAAACATCACAACATTTAATAATACCTAAAAATTACACATATTTTACAAAGTATAGCTAGGATTCGCTACATATTACAAACACGTTGGCTATGTGCTTTCTTCCCGAACTCCACTCCGAATGCTTTTAAGTCAGGTTGAGTCTATCTACTGTCCCCTTTTGGGAAAACAGAATACAGTTATTGATTATATTCAATAAACATGTAGGCTACTTAGGCTTGGTACATATACATAAGCGATAAGGAGAGTTCGGCCTCCCACCCTTAGAGTCTCTATATCTAAGCTCTCTATATATAGGGATTCTATCCATTCTTATCACTCTGCAATATTTACTTTCTTGATTTTTTTATGAACAAATAATTAAATTTCTGTTTTTTGATCAGATGCTCTTAAATGCCTTTTATAAGACTAAATAAAAAAAAAAAAAATTCAGGGCAGACAGAATCCCAATTTACCTCCCGTTTTGGATAACCTACATGGGCGCTTATGTACTTGGAGCAGATTTGGTTGAAAAATATATAAATAAATTTGCTCATAAGAAAAAATTATATGAACATTGCTCAAATAACTCAATTAAACTTTATAAAATTAAACTTTTTTTTCTTTCTGAAAATGTATGTGTATATTTAAGTAAATTTGTATCACAGAATACTATAAATTGGGGGAAAAAATTCGTATTTATATTAATTTATAACTCATAGCATACCAAGGCTAACTAAAAAGCAGTGGCGACATGTAGAAGGAGTGCACTCATTTATGTATCGCTCGACATGTAGAAGGGGGTACTCATTTATGCATCGCTCAACATGTAGAAGGGGGAGGGGGGGCACTCGTCTATGTATGTTTTAGTATATATACATATGCGTTTGTATATGTACATACACACACTTATATCTAAAAGTTATACAACAAATGGAAAAAATAGTGTATTTGGCGAAAGAAACGTGTAGCCATAAAATCTGCTTACATGACTGACAGATGCATGCATGTGGAAACTAGCAAGCAGAAAACATTTTTGAATAAGGAAATGCATACTGCTTGTTTTGTGCAGAAGCCTATTTTTCAATGTTACGAATTGCAGAAGGAAAGTCAAAATAGCTAAATTTTGAAAAATCATCATCCGAGTGACGCCAGGTGATAGGAGGTAATAGAGTGTCTCGAAAGATACTAGCGACAATCGAAAGTAGCCCGAGTCCTAAATGTCAATCACTCAGTCATTTGAATAGTATTGCAAAGATCAATAAGTGGATATCCAAGGGTCACACCCACTCAGGATGACCATTTTCTCTTACTGCAAGCATGACGCCACAGGTCAATTACTGCACATCAACTTGCTTCCGACCTTGCGGCAGCATTAGGAAGATCGGTACCTCGCCAAACTGTTTACAGATGGCTACATTTAGGTTGGCTGTATGCAAGACGATCTGTGGTTTGCCCCCCAATAACGCCCTCGCACAGATACGCCTGTGCTCGAGGTCACCTCAACTGGACTCCACAATAGGATACTGAATTCTTCAAGGATGAGTCACGCTTTGGTATACAGAGTGATTCCTGATGATTATTGGTCTGGAGAACACCAAGAATTTGCTATCACGCCAATAACAGCCATGAAATGCATGAATACAGAGGCGGTGGTTTGATGGTTTGGGCAGAGATTGCTGTCGGCACTCCCACTGATCTCCACATGTTCTTTTGCGATACTGTGACTGTACTACTGTATAGAGATGGCATCTTTGCTGAATATGTTCGTCTATTTCATCCGGCTAAGTGTCTTTATGAATGATAACACACGAGTTTACAGGGCTCGTAGTGTCGGCCAGTACTTAGAATCGGAAACACTACTTCGCATGGAATGGTCATCAAGATCACTCGAATGATGAATCGCATCGAGCATGTATGGGACAGGCTTGGGGGACGTTTAAATTCTCTCTATGACCCTCTCTGGAACCTTAACTGATACCCCAAACTTTAACTATTAACGTTAACTGATACCTCAAACTGTTTGCATGCTTTAAATATGTTGTAGAAAAATTGAAAGTAAGAGGAACTCGAATTCTACACAAAATAATAATGAATTAAACTGATTTTAAAAATGCGAGCAAGATAAATTTACAATGACTCAGATGTTTAAAAATTCACCTAATCCAAAGAAAAATACCCAGCTCGCTGAAATATTTCAAAAATTACATTATGTGCTCAAATACGAATCGTAGTTTGAATGAATTTCGATAATTATACATACATAAATAGAAAAAGATTCTTTACTTACTTTACATAAAAATGTTTCCCTCCGTAATACGATGGAAACAAAAAAAAAATTAAATCTCCATGTTTTAGAACACATAAATAGCAAACTAATGAAAATCCTCTTTCTGAAATACATGAAACAACTTCAAATTGTTTAAAAAAATTATATCCAGCTAAATTACTTCACCTGAATCTCTGTTTCTTAATTGATATATCTCGCTACATATGTATGTACGTCACATTGGCTCCGCCTATACTTACTACGGACACCCTGTCTCAATATATGGGTCTGGTTTACAATTTTTCTAGGACTTGTGTGACGTCATGTGTTGGGATTTCAAAATAACCTTTAATTTTCCTCCATGATTCACCACATGCGATCTAATTGGTCGAGATATTCAAATCCTTGTAAATCATGTAAGGATGAAATCATGTGCGTGGCGTGACCGATTTGTTTACAAGAGCGAATGTTGATGACAGTACAGCTGTTATCGTCTACCATAAAGTTGGTATACGTCTGTGATGATTTAATAATTCATATCTGCAGAAGTTTTATCAGTATAAATGCATAACGTGGTAATTTTAGCATGCTGCGCTGTATCTATATCATTTGCGACTTCCACAAGAAATCATACGAATACTTTTCACAAGTTAGAAATACCTTCAGGAAAGAACGAAACTGTATTAAAATATGTTAGAAAAATTATTTCTAAAAACTTAAATCAATTAGTTGCTTCTCCGGAAAGTAATAATGGTGTTAACTTACATTTGAAGTCGGAGACAAATGAAAAAAATATTAGAAATGTATCAAAGACGGAACATTATACTAAAGAAGTGCAGAAATCGTTCTCTATGTTACATAAATTTCATGCAAGAATTACAAGATCGAAAAATGCTGTGTGGGCTACTATAACTCTAACATTTATGTGTGTATTATTAGTTTTAGCCGTTGCACAATCTCGCATGTGGAAAGATCATTACTATACAGAAGCTCAAGGCATCCCGCTACCAAATTTTAATGAAAGGGTTCTATTTAAAGGTTATAAAAATTCTTGATGTATATTTATTGATATTTCATTGTACTTTTCTTTTGACTAATCAACGTCAGACTATTTATATACGAGGTTTCTATATATATTTTGCAGTACTGGAATAAAATAAAATAAATAATATTTATTGAACAGAAAAAAAAAAAATTGTAATCTGAAACATAATACATTAATCATTTGATTTTAATCCTCAGACACCTTTCTCAAAAAGGGATATTCTTTCTTTAAGGTATTCACAAATGTAGTTTCTTTTATTCATGTTCAATTAATTTTAATTAAAGGGACTATTACTGGAAATTAAATAAGATGTCACAAATAAGAAAATAAATCTGATGATGGGCTGACAGATCAATATATACAGGGTGTCCCAAAAAGATTGAAACACGCTTTAATTCTTTGCCTGTTGGAGATAAGTGGGCAATGCAAATTGCAAAAATGTTGAAAGTAAGGTAGGAAATAAGACTACGTTAATGAAATAGTCCTCCCATTAATTTTCAAAAGGGTTACACTTTTTTAATTTTTTGTACGACCCCCTTAGACAAATTTGGACAGTCCGAAAAATTTTATTTTTAATGCAACAGGATCCAGTAGATTTTCTTTCAGATCAAATTATAGAAAGGCTCAATATTTGTTTTAATTTCTAAATAAGAAAAACAATAAAAGATACAAAACTTATGAATGGCACCATTTGTATCATTTAACAAGTGAACTAAAATAAAAATATAATTTAAAAACATGCTAACATTAATGGGTTATATTTTGTTGACTGCACTTATTTCCTCTTGTTGACTATACACATTGTCTTGATCTATGCTTAAAATTGATATTGGCGCTAGATATCATATGTTAGTGATGACATGGTTTAATTTCTATGACTAGAAGTACAAGATTCAAACTGTGCAAATATAAAATGTTTAGTGGTTATAATATAGCTTAGTTGATAATGCTGGGTGCTATAGCTATTGATACCTAAACAACCAACCTTGGGTATAAGGCAGTGATTTACAACACTCGGGATGCATGCTGATGAACTTTTAAGAAAATTTCCTTTCATTGACTAATATATTTATATTACAACTATAAAAAAATGTTATAAAAATATTTTTATTTCAAAAAATAGTTTTATATATATTAAGTAATAGTAACATATACCTTATTGATTATGTAACATTGGATGAATATCCAATTCAGTTATCAAAATTCTTGCACAATTGTACATTTTTTTTTTTTTTTTTCTTGTTTGGAAGGCATATGTCTATATATAGTGTTTTTGTTTTGATTGAATACAGTTGTAAAATTGTCTGGAAGATAAACGTTCATGTCATTTAGAGTACTTAAACGTATAGTTCACATTCACAATTTAAATGGTAGATATTTACCTAACTATGACCAGAGTAAAGAACAAAATTTTTAATGGAAAATATATCGAAGGATAATTTATAATGGGACATGGGCATTTCAAACTATAAAGAACTGTATTCAAAACATAGCATTGCTAATGTTATATCACGATTATTATTATCCACCAGAAATAAGTTAGTTCAAAATATTCAGCTATTCTAGATTTAATCTAGATTTCAGACATTTTTCTGGTAATATTTGTTTTAAATGTACAAAGCAACCTTCCAGAGTTCTTTGAATTGTATAAATCACATTTTAGGGTAGAATTTCTCATTCACCTGCTTTAAGATCTCAAGTTCTGCTTCAAAGAAAAAGTCCAACAAAAAACATGTTATTCTGTATCCAAGTGAAGCAAAATTTTCATACAGGAAAATTTTCACTGTTTCAGTTTATATAAAATTTTAAGCCATTGGCTGCAGCAATAACTGAAAAATCTGCTGAATGTCTGTTGTTTCAATTCTTTGTATGCAATACATATTTTAGTCCCGAATTGCACCTTCATAATTTTTTGTTTTTCAAATTTGTTTCTTGGTTTTCAAATTCCTATTCATAACTGGGATTATACTGGAATAATACTGTATCTATAAAATTCTAGAATTTCTTAAATATTGAGTTTTTGCACCATATTTGCCATAACCTTAGGATGAGTAATAATAGTTGGTAAACTGGGGCCGTGATAAGATTTCAACTGGGCGAACTTCATTGAATCTTTCAACTTCCATTTTGGGCCAAAATTGTTCTTGCATTGTCTTTTTTGTTTAATATTTAATTAAATTTTAACATTTTAATCAAATTCAGTGAACAAAGTTCTTACTGAAATAACTCATTCAATTATTACCATATTGATAAGTTTTCAGAATGTAAGACAATATGAAATTGTGACACATGTGTTGAGACCCAGACCGTCCGACCTACCAGAAAGGTGTAAGGTAACTGTTTGGACGGCCGGGAAGTGCCATCCAATTTAAACCGGAACCCAGTGGGGGAGGCATCCACAGGGACCGTACCCTCCTTCCGCTACCACCAACCTCTCGGAAGGACTTACGGACCCACATGTTTAACGTGATCGTACTCCGCGTGAACACGGTGGCAGTTTTGGCAGCGGCGGGAATCGAACCCGGGCCTACCGAGTGCAACTCCAGTGCGCTAACCAATGGGCTACCGCGCCCTTGTGACACATGTGTGTAAATGTTAGGTCTGTGACACATGTGTCGAAAACCCAGAACGACCGGCTCGTCCGATGTGACACATGTGTTGTTGTTGTTGAAACCCAGACCGTCCGACCTACCAGAAAGGTGTAAGGTAACTGTTTGGACGGTCGGGAAGTGCCACCCAATTTAGACCGGAACCCAGTGGGGGAGGCATCCACAGGGACCGTACCCTCCTTCCCCTACCACCAACCTCTCGGAAGGACTTTCGGACCCACATGTTTAACGTGATCGTACTCCGCATGAACACGGCGGCAGTTTTGGCAGTGGCTGGAATTGAACCCGGGCCTACCGAGTGCAACTCCAGCGCGCTAACCAATGGGCTACCGCGCCCAAATGTGTCACATGTGACACATGTGTGTAAATGTTAGGTCTATTTCTCTTTATTAATATGGAACCAAAACTACAAATTCAGTTGAAAGGATGTGCTGCTGGTTGTTATTCTTTTCACTCAGATGAGAGCCTTGTCATCAATCTTCACATTCTTTACTAAAAACAGTGAAGATTTCAATAGAATGAAATTTATGTATGTTATATGTCTATGTGTTTGCATGTGTGCTTGTATGTTTGCGAACTCATGCATGTTTGTTTGTAAGCCTCTTTAGCTGACTCAAATATGGCACTTGGTTCATAAAGGTTGAAGACCACTTGTCTAGGATTTGCAACTTTCATAGTGGGGTCACATTCAGCTTGTAGTTGGAACTGCTCCAAGTTGAATGTCAGTCAAGAGTTTTGTATATGCATCATAGTCACACCATTATCTAGATGTCTATCATACTACATGGGTCTTTTAAATTTATATTGGGCCATAATATGTAGAAATAATGCAATGATTATGGTAGTTACTGCATATTAGATGTACCTTTTTTGATATTTTTTAAATCTACAGGATGTAGATTTTTGCAAGCATTTCTTGGGTAGCATATATGTCATTAACCAAACCAAATAATAAAACAGCTTGGGTAAAAATGTAAAAGATAAATCAATATCAACATAAGCAATTTTTTTTTCTATTTTCATAAAATGTTTTATTTTTAAATATTAAAAAAATATACTAATTTAAGATTTATTTTACAGATGTTATGGAACGAAAAATGAAGTCTATGAAGCAGTTTTTTAAGAAACGATCCAAAGATCAAAATACAACTGAATTAGAATCTCTTTTACCACCAAGTGAATGGGATACATGAACATTCCAAGACCATAAGTGCAGCAGTATAGCTACAATCTTGTAGCTCTACTTTTAATGGAATATACTATGTTAATGAGCTTATTTTGATATTTTTATAGCATATTCTTTGAAGGAATCATTGTATATAAGCATGACATTTTTTTATAAATTTCGTAGTTTTATAAATGAGTATGTTAAAATAAATGTATATTCATTGTTGTAAATATGCTTTGTGGTTTTTTATTAAATTCAGTGAACAAAGTTCTCAGTTAAATAACTCACTTAATTTCTCTAACTAATCAGATGTTGAAATAGCATGATTAAGTAATTTGGAGTATTTATTAAAAAGTGCAGCTGAAAATATGCAATGGAACAATTTCTAGGTCGAAAATTGTAGTTTAGCGTTTTTTACCCATACTATAGTACAGACCTGCCATACAAATATTACTTATTTTATTTCTCAGAATGTTTAAGAGCAACCTCCCCCTAATTATAAATTTAGTGTTATTAATTTACAAAAAAAAAAATTAATACTCAAATTTATTGCTGTAGTTACACATTGTAAATTAACTTAAAAAACAACTCAAAAAATGCATTTGAATCACTATGAGATGTTGAAATGGTGGATGAAAAAACTATATTTGTGTCAACGTTAACAAAGAAAAACTAAACTTCCACTAAGTTATACAGTCCATATATTAAATGTTTTTAACAATTAAAAACTAAAATTTTACTGTATTAAAACCAATGGCATGAGTTCAAATCAACTGATTCCTATAATTAAAAATTATAATCATGTTCTTTCACATTTCAATAAAAAATATTTAAATTTAAATGTAGAATGAATTCTACTGTTATAGAGAAACAATGAAGTCAATGGGCATATGAAGACAAAATTGAGTAAATAGCTGTTCATAGCTTTCCTAGCTTATTCAGTTAACTGTGCTTGAAATATAGTTGGAAATATACAAGATAAATATTCAATTCAAGGTTACACACACAAGAAAAAAAATATTCAAAGAAGAATTGGAAGTGTTATAGACTATTCCTAATAATCCATGCTTTGCTTAGTCAGCTTAAATTATGAAAGAACGATTATATAAATATTAGATATGAATGTTTTCATCTGTTGGAAGTTTAACTAAAGATAGTAAAACTTCCAACAATGAACCATCAGTTGATAGCTCATTATTGTCAAGGAAAAATTATCTGGGCAGGTTTTATGTACTGCAGTGCATTGCAATGTGGTCAGTATATTAATAGGAAGAAGAAAAGTGTATCAATACAATTTTCAGATAACCATTTCATCTTATCTGTTGCAAGCTTTTCATTTCTTGGTCTCTACTTTTTTTTTTTTTTTTTCGGGAGAAAGGGGGGGGGGGGGTAAAAATGTTAGTATTACAATTCATGATTTTTAAAAATTTAAACCTTTAGGTGTACTAAATATCTAAAGCCACATTTCTGTTATACAAAATGTGTAATAATGAATATTTTCTTTTAAAAATATTAAAATTATACTCAAAACCTTGCAAATTAAAATGTTTGATTAGAATTAAAATAAGATAAGCCTGACATGATGCATGTTCTTAAGAACATAAATGTTAAGGTTTGTCAATGTAAATTCACATTTAAAATTAGTCTTTCAACATTTGCTCATGATCCTGAACACCAGTAGTAAAAAGATTAATTATTATAGAAAAATTTTAGTAAATTAAAAATAAGAACTTCGCATTATTTTACCTTAAGTAGAATAAGGAAATCTTTGCTCTGATGAAGGTGATTCATGAAATCACTAAACATGCAACAAGCTTTAGACGATGTTTATTCTTCTATCTTATTCTTTTAACTCACTCTTACTTTCCTCTTTGACTGAAAGTCTCTGCTCTGATGGTGATCCGTGGAATCATCAAATGGCTGCAAGTTTTTAACATTTGCATGGTCATCACTAATTCAATTTTTCCCCATCTATTATGCAGATGCTCATTTTATATTTTGATGTTGTATAATGCTGAAATCAAAGGTTAGCACTATAATTAACCTTTGGATGTGCCCCTTCCTGACTTAACTGGTTTGAGCATGTTCATTTAATTTGGCACGGGTGATAACTTATTTTTATTTGGTGATGAAAGGTAACTCCTTGGTTTTTCCTTACAATTTCATTTTTCTGGGTGGTAACACTATATTACCTGGATCATGTGTAACTCTCTTGCTTTGACTGAGGTGGTTGCCTTGCTATTTTTTATTATGAAGGAGGCCATTTTTTATCTTCAAAACTAGTTTATATCTTCTATCAAAATTGCTGTACTTAATGAAGTTTTATTTTTCAGTTTTACTTATAAAACTAGTTTCAATCTTTCAAGACAACAACATAAAAACTTTTTTAGTTTCAAATAGAATTTTTCTAGATTTTTATTAAAACAATGCAATTTTCCACTATTCTCCCCCCCTCCCCCCCCCCCCACACACACTCCTGAAAATTTGAGTTGAATTTAAATTCAACTCAAATTTTCAGGGAGAATTCAGATTTTCCTTGTTCTTCCTGAGTCATACGGACTTTGAATAACCCTATGAAAATTACTTTTTGTCTAAAGATAAAGATTGCCAATACGATTAAAGTTTCAAAGAGGTAATAGAATTATACAAATTTGGGAAATACTGTATAGAAAATTAGATACAATTATAAAATACACAATATTTATACTTTTATTTAAAAATATATGAATATTTATGACTAGTAGATGGAGATCCAAAAATATAATTCAATATAAATAGATTAAATACAAAGCAGAAAACAGTTATGATTGTAGTAGAAATATTATTCACATCATGAAATATTTAACTGTTGAAAATTCACTTTGGTTGTCTAGGGTCTTCAACTTGTTGAACAAATTCTTGATTATATAAGTCTTTGATAAAAGAGGATGGTACATCTCCAAGTTCTTCTGATACATCACGGATGCAATCATCTAGTATTGATTCAGCTATACTATAAATCAGGCAATTTAAAAATATCTTATATAGGAGAGTTAAATATTTCACATGAAATTTGTAATATCAAAATATAAAGAATAGCATGAATTTAACTAAACATAATCAATTAATAGTTTGATGCTGTTAATCTATAGCAGGCTGAAAATAAATATATAGTAATGCAATGTCAGTTTCTTTATAATATAAAAGCAGCAATTCATTTCATGCATACTACCTTGTTGTCACGAATTTAAATGTAAAATAACTAGAGAGTATTGTTATTGCACCATAACTGGTATTGTTTATTTTCTCATTTCACTGCTCATCACATGAGCAGTGTTTGCTTATCCCAATGAGTGGAAAGACACAATCATGCATTTTTATAAATTACTTCCAGAAAAAGAATTTCCATGAATTAAAAAATTTGTGAGTGTGTCAACTTAATGAACTTCTTGGAGAAAAAAATAAATAAAACTGATTTTTCAGCACAGTTTGGAGCTTTCTTGCTCAGGGAAGAAAAAAAAAATTTTTTTTTTTTTCCAGAGCATCTTGGAAAAAGAAAAAAAAAATGGTTTTAAAACTGATAAAATAATTTTTTTTTGTCTTAATTTGGGATACAGTAAATACAGCATATGAGAATTTGTATTGATAAAACATATCTGAGGGGGTAGAATAAATAGAGATTCTCTTTCAGTACGGAAAAATTAATGATTTTCATTCAAAATATGTTAACTTAGGATAACATATATATATGTGAACCAACTTTTTCAAAAATGAAACAAGTAAAATTAATGTATAGACTAGCAATGACTGATAAACAGTGACCACATGAAAAATATTTTAATGATAATAAGGAGGACAAATTGTCTGAGTCATGTCTAAATCTGAGCAAAGAAACAGGAGTTTCATGTCTTTCATTGGTGTTGTCCAAAAATATAATTTGTTTGAAATATATTTATTAATTTTTTTATTTTGAAAATTACTAATATTTATTTTATTGTCATATTGTTATTATATTGTAATTATATTGTATTAAATGTTATTATATTGTTATCATATTGTTATTATATTGTAATTTTGTGCATTTTATTTAGTTTCAAGTATTACTTTATTGATTCACAAAATGTTTGATAATTTTTATGGTGTCCATACATTGAAAAGTTTGTATTAAACCATAATTAAGTGAACCCTGTATTAAACCATAAAGGTATAAATTTCAAAAAAAGCTTTTAAATTTAAATTAGTAAAAAAATAATAAAACTAGGATCAATAAAAAAGTAATAACATATGTTATGAAATATTCAAAATGGCCACAAAAAATGGTACAACAGGTAGGGCCAGATTGTTATTTTGTAGGCCCCTGAGTTACAGGTACTATGAGGTCCCAGTAATATTTTCAAAATGATAAAAGGTAAAGAAAAAGCTGCCCTTTCTGGACAGCGTATTGAACTTCTTTGAGAATACAACAAACATATGCAAACAGTATATTGAAACCTTTCTTTAATAGTTAATTTAGAGTACTTATACTTTGATTCAGCATTCACAAATAAAATAACTTTTCACTTAATCTCTGGAGGCTCACAAGCTAGCACAGTCCCATGGGTTGTAGCCCCTAAAGCCCATGCTTTAATCTAGCCTTAATCACAAGATATGCCATTATACTTATAACATCACTGAACTATCGCTTTAGACTATTTACACTTCCAACATTTGTGAATATTTTGTCATTTAGAGTCAAAATAGTTGGATACATACCATTTGTGTTGAACTTAAATATAGCTATTATTTAATTAGTGTTGCCTGCAAGCATAAAAATAATTTTATTGTTATATTAGGTGCAAACAAAAGTGCAATGTTGAACTAATATGGTTAATGAAGGTTGTAATATGTAGAACTAGAAAATGTACTTGGCATTGTCCAGGAGTTGAAGTACTGATAAATTAAATTTATTAATCTTAAGAAGAAAAAAAAAACACTACAAATAAAAATTAAATTGCATATACTCAGTGTACAACCGATGTGATGACTCCATCTCCAAATTATCCCCTTCCCTCTATCTTTTAAATGAGTCCAATCCTGTGTAACTAAACAAACAAATAAAAATAAATAAATAAATAAAATAAAAGATGCAAAAGGAAATCCTTCTTCTAGGAGAAAATACTTATATGGCTTTAAACACATGTGAAGTCACCAAAACAAAGGGAAAAATTATCTCTCTCTCTATATATATATATATAAATTGATATTGAGGTTAAAGTGATAACATTTACTTACACTCCCAGGAAAGCTACATAAATTCCAATAAATGGACCCGACTCAGGTGTCTTCATTTGGCAATGTGCTGCTTATAAACCTTTAGTATGAAGTTGGAAGTAGAAGTGAAAAGAGAAGGTAAGAGAACAGATTGGAAGGCAAAAGAACTACAAATACTCAAGTTGAAATCACAAAGTGTGTATAAACAAACAGGCCTTTTAAAAATTGGCTTATAAATAACGTCAAAATGAAAATAATACATACACATTGCAAAATGTCCATGGATTGAAATCACCTTTTACTGTTCGAGAAATGTCCATCAGATACTTCCAGAATCTGTCTTTGTTTGATGAAATTTCTTTTGCCTTAATTGTATCGACTGATACTATATGTGACACACCGCACACAAATTTTGGAGTTTTTGTTTCATATAAGTTTTTAGGTTGAGTCACGTTTGTAAAATATTTTTCTTCTAGTGCCCCCAATGTGTGATTTGAGTTCCTAGTGTGATGAGAGCCTCCATTAGCAGCACAGTTGTTGCTGAAAATAAAATTAAAAAAAGTTCTTAATTTAAATGCTATAGTAATAAAATATTTTCTTGGCATTTATACAAATGAACAATGATTTGTACCATCAAGGAAGATGAAACAATACTTAATCTATACAGGGTGATCGAAAAGTTGCACACATAAAAATTTTAAATTATATAATGCACTGAGAAATTAGAATAGTAGAAATTTTTTCAGTTGGTACCATTCATATATCCTGAAAATATATCAGAAATATCGTCTGCTGTTTTTAATACATCAGAAATCATGACAGATCTCTATCAATTGAAGAACATAGAGAGTGGAAGAATTTTTATTTTACAACAATATTTCTCTAGCTACTCTTATGAGAGTGTCATAGAAGAGTTCCAAAAGAGTTCATTGAAGAGTTTCAGCAACACATTTTCTATTTCAGATAATGTATCTCAAGTTAAAATTGAAGGTCTGCCTGTTTTCACTTTATCTGTAATGGATCCAATTTATCAAAAACGCTTTACTAATTTTGTTAAATATTTAGGGGATTTAGAGTATGGATATTTCTTTTGAAACTTTTCAATCATAATAGCTAAAAAGATATTACTCCAAAATAAAAAATCTTTCACTCTGAGAAAAGACTATGTATGACTAAAAAAGAGGTCTGTAATGACCGTCTGACATATTCAAAACAGCAGACAATATTTCTGATATATTTTTGAGGGTATATTAGTGCCATCTAATTGAAAAAAGTTCTATTGTTTCAATTTCTTAATACATCATGTGATTTTTAAATTTGGTGTGTGCGATTTTCCATACACTTTTCTATTGTGCATCTGAGATCTTCGTTAATATGAGGCTTAAAATACAAACTACGAGTACAAATCAAACTAAAGTGTCTGGCCTGTAGAAATGTGCATAAAACAATTTTTTTTAAATAGGAGAATGAGCTGTTTTAAATTTTTTTTAATTAAATCATTGCTGCATTAATGCATTTTAAGTGAATATTCTGTGATAAAAACAGCATCAAATAACTTATAAAGTAAATTCTTACAAGATATATTTCTTTAGAGCAATTTACAAAAGCTGAGAAAAACAGATTGCATTTTAAATTGAACATATAGTACATACAGTATGTTATGGCTGAATATTTAATAATTATCAATTCTGTGTCCCTTGAGTTTTAAAAGAAATTATAAATAAGATATATATTTTTTGCAACATTATGTCCAATACCATAATACTCACCCATAAATATGTCTTTGCGAATAAAATTTTGACAAAAAAAAAATTAAATTAATTAAATTTTAGTCTTTCAGAAGTAGGCAATATTTATAAAATATTTTTTTTTCAGAAATCTGCACAATACAATTAATATGTGGTAAAAATTTGGTATTGATATGTAGATTAGACACAGAGATATAATTTTTCCCCTCAAGTACTGCTTCTAAAGTAGAGTTTTGTAATAAAGTAAAGTTTTGTAAAAGTCATTTATGTGCAATTTTATAAAATTTTGATATTTTATGTATTAGAATGTATGAGGCCTAGAGAGGGGAACAATTTTATATGTAATAACTTGGTAATGGTAATATGCAAAAAAAAAGTTTCATGAAAATCTGAGTTGGTGACTGTCATTTCAAAATTTAATTGTGTGATATGACATGCAATGACCCTGTAGTCTTTCTGATTCACTTACTTTTTTTAGCTGCTAAAAATATTAGCAATCAAAATGACACCATTCTTTTGACAACCTTTTCGATCATAAAGCTCAATTTAAAAAGGAAAAGCACTCTGATAACTGTTGTGCCACATGCCACAATACTTGATTAATAAAGGTGTCTTGGCATTAAAATTTTTTTTTAATAACATAAAATTAATTAAATTTTAACTTCTCTCAGAAGTAGGCAATATTTATACAGCATTTTCTTTTTTTTCAAATCTACACACTTTTATTGATACGTAATAAAAAACTTGGTAGTGATATGTAGATTGGACACAGAGATATGAATTTTTTCCCTCAAGTACTGTCTTTATAAGTGGAGTCTCGGAAAAGTTATTTATGTGCAATTTTTTAAAACTTTTGACACTTTATATCTCAGAAACTATGTGTCAAGTTTCATGAAAATCCGAGTCGGCGGGTGTCATGGTCTGGGTGAATTGGCATGGAATGAATCTCATATGTTATTCCTGTTACAGTCATTTCTCACATGGGAACTTAATGAATATGTATTAAAATTCAATCAATCATGTTAAACATCTTTATCACCCATTAGAAATCTTAAAAGACATTTCAAAGAAGTTATCCCAAGCAAAAGTTTTCAGAAATTATAAGTTAAAAGAATGCTTTTTTGAATCTGAAAATTGATAGTTACCAGAAATTTAGCCTTTTATAGTTACACTAGCTGTAATCAGAAATAACATCTACACTCTCGTGTCATTTAATACACCGTATCTGTTGCTAACTTATTACCAAATATTTGATGTGTGACACCACTTGACTTTCTCAAACATTCATATTTAATGGTACACAATCATTATCACACTGAAGGTTGCATAAAATTATGTAAAAAACTTCCCTTTATCTGTCAGCCTACAGAGCTTAGACTCCTAATATCTCTGGTCGAATGTGGATCATGCACTACTCTCGATCAGTATTTTAAATGATGTCTAATGAAACAAAAACACTACTTAATATTTAAATCTTACTTATAAAATGCTCATAATTAAATTATTAACTATTTTAAAGTCATAGTTTTCATTTTTGTGCAGTCAATAAATATTTTAAATATAACAATGGAGATAAAATAGAAATACACTCTTTACCTTAAAGGATATAACTATTTATGGAGTTTTTAATCCTTTTACCTTCATGTTTTAAATAATGCAATTAAAGCAAACTTCAATACCATTTGGTAAATTATAACTATGTCTATTTCTCACACAATGTGTCTATATACTTAAGCAATATATATATATATATATATATATAAGATACCAGATAAATTTGTACAACCTTAAGTTTATGGAAAAATAATGAAAAAGTAAAAGGATAAAATTATACCTAATATATACTCTTGTTGGCTGAGATTTTTCTGGAGAATCAAGAAAGGATTTTAGCTTAAAAAATTTGGCACTGTCATCATTAGCTACAATTTTAGGAACAGTATTTATTTCTGATGGCAATGATTTTTCTTTAACCTAGTAAAATAAAATACAAATTTAAAAACATTTTTTTTGGCACTTATTATTCTAAAAATATTTCAACTAAAACACTTCTTTTGAAATTTATGAATTGAAATATTGCCAGAAAATAGCACAAAGGGCCACGATAACATGTTTCAATTTTAAGATAAGAAAATGTATAGATTTTTTGTTTCAAACACTACCACAGATGAACAAATAACCTTAAAATGCACAATTGCATATAACAAAGTTGAACCAACTAAATGTTTCATAACGAATGCTTGAACAGCCTATTTAGACACAAATAAAATAATAATGCAGTATGCAGCAAACCTGTCAAAACCTGCTTTTTGACAGGTTTAAAAAAAAAAAAATCAGGAATTTAATTAATCTTCAATTGCTCAACATTGCTATAATTTTAACCACTGTTTTGAATTTTCTTCAGCAAGGATCATGCAAAAATGCAAGTCGATCTATGATCTTGACTTTACTGAAGTTTTCCATATCTAGAAAAATTCTAGCAATTTAGTTAACGACTTGTCCAGCACTTCATTTTTGTCTTTGATCTGGCAGATTTAATAATTTTCCCTGTAATTTTTTTCATTATCCTTATATTTGTTCTATTTTTTAGCATTTAGGGCTCTTATGTGTCATTTTAACTTATTTTTCATCTTATTGGGTCTCATTTATCCTTGTTCAGACTTGACTCGTCTTGGTATATTTCTGTCATGTTTTAGCACATGCCAATTTTGTGTGTTACTTTTCGTTTCATATTGGATTGCTTTTCATTCTACTTTCTGATTGGCTCTCTCAGATGGATTTTTAATCTAAGACTTGGGAATATAAATCCCCCTGTTTCTCCTATTTGTGCCCATTTTAATGCTTTGATTCCAGGTTTGTGGGTTCTCTTGCACTGATGAAGGGGATCCAGTGTATTCTTGAAACAACTGTATGCTACATTATTATTTTATTTGTGCTTAAATGCATTGCTCAAGTTTTTCTTATCCTTTGCACAAAATGTTTTTTACTTATTAAATGTTTGGTCTTGAAAAAGTAAAAAAATAATAAACTCATATTCACATATTCAGAAACTCATACAAATAACATTCTGTTAGAATTGAACTATTTCATAATTTATATTACACCATTAGTAGTGGAACAATTGTTATTGGTATGCATATAGATAAGATTGTTGTGTTTATTTTCAGAGGTGCATTACTTTAGAAATTATTAGAGCTCAAAATTCCTAAATTTCCCACCTTCTTTCAAATTTCGAATTAATTTATCATATTTTTATTTTAATAATTTAAAGCATGTAAATGCAAAAACACACCGAATAGAGTGTTTTTGCTTTCTTGATGAATATCAAGTTTTGCTCCTTGGAATGCATACAGCTGCACACCACACAATGTAGAAAAGATTCACCAATTTGACAGCTCTTGGGAAGAAGAAAATTCATTGGCAAGCATTCGCTTCTGAGCTGTAATGAAAGAAAGATGTATATTTTTGGTGGGTGGCTGAACCTGAGTTCCAGCCAACGGGTCACTGGGTGTAGTTTGATCTCGAAAGTCATATTTCTTAGAGATTCAACCTAGCAGATTTTTTAAAATTTAGTACAGCACTTACATTTTGAAGTGGAATTATTTTCTGGAGCCATTGTCATAATGTAGCACAGTGCGATTGCACTCTGAGGTCTTCATATCCCAGCTATTTTTAGAGTCCCCAACTGTTGGATTCTGAAGGGTTGATTTCTGCTTATGGCATACAAGTTCCATGCTTGCCATTCACGTTTCCATTCATTGTGGAATATCCAGTGCCTCCAAGTTTATGCCCAGTTTCTGAAGTTAGGCTTCTCCAGTTTACATCATACTTATGAATTGTAATATATGACATTACAACTACTCTTTTTGCATTGTTAAGTTCTCTAAAGTCAACTTAATGACCTGGATTCAGCCGTCAATTAGTGAGGTTTATCAATACCTTGTGCTATCGGTTTAATTTAAATTAATGACATTTGTCACCAAATGAATTAGTGCAAAGCCATCATACCTGCAAACTTTAATTCATACCTTTAAATCTAAAGACTGCAGAGTCCAGTGCATTTTATGGAATTTATGATGTTTTTACCTTAAAGAAAATTTTTATGGCATCATATATTTAGTTTTAATATTTTTTATGAGTCTATCCTGTCTTAAATTAAGAATTTATTTATTTTTGAAGTATCAAATTTAACAATGTATATATCCTTTGAATTTTAAGTTTTATAAAGTCTTGAATATGTATTTGAAATCTTACACTACTACTTATTATCCTTTTAATTCTAAAATTTCCTTATTATGTGGACTGCTTGCTAGGCACGGACCATACTCAGGTCTCCAGACCTGAGATATATACAAATCTAAGATTATTAATTCATATATTTTGAAAAATATTTAACAATTATTATAATTGTAGTCACAGCTTTAGGTTTTTGGTACATTTAGAAAAGCAATATGGATTTGAATCAAGGTGGGCCCTAAATCCAGACTTTTAGAGATCAACCCAAGAACTTAACTAAAAATGACCAAAACAACTCAAGCTGGGTTGACGTATTTTATGTTAAAATCTTTGGATTTTATCAATGTTAGATTGAAAGGCATAAACATTTCAATTCATGCACACATCTTTTCACTATATTTTAAATACTAAAATATTATATTGAGAGTTTAAATATAACACATGATTAATATATAAACAAATTACTATATTTTTTGTGTAGTTTATGCTTTGTAGGCAGAAGGGGACGGGAAGTATTAAAATACTTCAATGAATAAAATTGTTAGAATTAAACTTGCTACAATTTTCACTGAGTTACTTTATAGCTGAAATAAGCATACATGAGTTATTTTTAATCTGTATGAAAAAATCTGCAATTGAGGTGAACTTACTTCAGCCAAATCTGTTTTAGGTCTGTTTGTGAAGACTTGTCTTGTACTTCTCATTTGTTTAATTCTATTGAGGTCCAGAACTGCTTCTCCAAGCAAATCTTCTAATATACCATCAACAACATATTCAATATTTTCATCCTTTAACAGTTAAAGAATAAATTTATAAAGACATTCTTCTTTAATATCATAACTTTTTATGGTTATGTAGATCTTTAAATTTAAAAGTACTTAATTTTTCATACAAACATACATTTAATCCTGAATGAATATGAATTTATATCAATTTCAAATTTTATGTTATTTCTTTCTCACTTATATTAATTCTGACATTACTTCAAAATCTGAAAAAGTTCCTTTTATAAGACTTTATGAGGAAGATTGTATTAGGCTGTCAGATTTGGGATTACTGCCTAGGAATGGATGCTTTATGTGGATGACATTCTTAGAGAAACTGCACCTTATTTACATTATATACTAAGAAAAATAGGAAAATCTGTCAATACCATAACAGTGACTAGTTGAAAATTGAATCCCTGTAAAGCGGCTTCACTCCCCATGATTCAGTGGTTAACAAAGTAACAACTATTAGATCATGGATTGGCCAAAGATTTCACAAGGTCAAGACCGTTACTGAAAGAAAACAGAAGTAAAATTTTGTAACTAAAGCACTAGCAAACAAAAACTTTAAATTATATCATCAACCATTTCTGGAAGCTAAAACAAGTTTGGTTCTTCAAGAAGCATACAGTTCAGTTTTCTGTTCTTTGTTAACTCTTTTTCATTTATCTAGCCAAGTCTATTGACAGAGTTAAGAAAGAGGGGGTGGGGTGGGGGAAAACACTTCTTTTTAAGCTATTTCACCTGAATAAATACTCTCTAAGTTTGAGGTTAAGACAATAGCAGAATTTCAAAGCTTGTTATAAGCAGGCATATTGTTAAAGTGTTCTTTGGTTTGCTTTGAGAATTTGCTGTGAGTTTGGGTTTAATTTTAATCAGAGGTTTGTATTTTAAATGTTGGATATTAATTCTAGTTAGCAATAAACCTTTAAATTTGATAATTTTGACCAAACTAAGATCAATATGTAAAGATGAAATTACGTTTCGGTGTTTGTTAACATCAAATTATAGTATGCAAATTAAAATAAAATTTAATTCTACCTACAACAACCAAGAGTAAAAGCTGGGCATTCCAGCTAGCACTTTATAAAAAAAGTTACCTTGTCCTCATCTGCTTCTATTGTTTTTATTAATGTGTCTTCTTCAGCTATCTTCAATTTCACTTCCTCTTTGGGTTTAGAGGATGTAACTTTCTTCCTATAATAATCAATTCAAGTTAGTATTATGAAGAAGCTAATTCTATAATATCAATCCACCATTTGGTATAATACCTGTGTCTTATACACTACACAATTTGTATATTTTTAAAAATACCTTTTCTTAAAAGATGGTAAAGTGTATCAAATTTAAGCAGTAGAAATGAAATTTAAAAAATACATAAGTAAGAAAAGGTAATTTGCTATTTCTTTCTTAAAATGAAAATTAAATGAATTATTTGCTCCACTATAATAATCTATACTAGGGGTGGCCAATCTGTGGCGCATGCATCAAACGTGGTGCTTTGAATGATTACAAGTCGTGCATTGCATCCTTACGCCTACTTATTTTTTTGAAGTAGGCGCCATAACTGAATCCATCTTCATATTTTCAACACCAGAGTGTTCTCAGTTCAATTCACACAGCCTTCTTACTCATCAGTTCATTGCAATTTTTTGACAGTTGGTGAATGGTATGTAAAAGGTTGGCCACCCCTGGTCTATACAGTCATGCTCCTGTATCAGCTGATTCAGTATCTGCAGTTTATCATGGTTTGGGGGAGGGAAGGAAAGTTAAAGAAAAAGGTTTATTAGTTTCAAACTAAAAGTGTGTCTGCAATCTTTGATCAGCAGTATATTTTATTACTCTATTGTCTCTTAAGGTGGGCATATATTTTTTAAAATAACATGTTTCATTACAGGTTATTGTCAGTACATATATCAGACATATGTCATACTATGTCGGATATCTATTGTAAAATGTGTAACAATAACATGTTTTTCAATGCTCAAGCAGTGCTTTGATGTAAAAGAATGATTTTTATTGGTCAATTATTTCTTGAAACTGCTTATGATACTGTACAATATTAGTACTGTATTTTTTCACTGCGTAATTTTTTAAGGACTTGGCTAAAATGACACAATCCCTTACTATATTTTGCATGCGAGAGAGAAAGTGCACTGTAAGTGTACAATGTAGAGTGTAGTAATATCTTATATGGTGTATAATTTATGAAATTAAAGTAGTGTATGTTGAATGAATAACATGTTATATATAGCTTTCAGTATTATCTGTGGTTTTATGGAACCACAGTAAGTCTTGGAACGCATTACTCATGGATAAGGAAGCACTACTGTAATGCTGTTTCGTGAACTGTAGTATGTAAAATGCTGTTAACTTTTAGGTTTTTACTAACAATAGTTCTTTAACAAAAGCATGAGATCAAAGAGCATTATTTTTACCAAGTCCTTAAATATTCTGATACTGTAGAAAGAATGTTACATGATTTTATTTATATCAATTGAGTTTTATTTTCTCTACAATGTATACTGATTTAAAGAGATGGTAGAGGTTTGAACGAGCTGGAAATTTCAAATTTTATACAGTCTGAACCTATAGACACAGTGCTCAAATGTGACCAAAGTCAAATGAAATTTTAAAATCCCAAACCAACCTGGTTTGGCCCAAAGACCTTTAAGTCTTTGTCTGAAGCAATGCTTATCCAAATTTATAAAAAAAACACAAATTAGTGCTCAGAATTAAAGTAAAACTTGGTTTCATTTTAAACATTTATCTTTACATAGCTGAAAATGAACAAAATAATTTAAACTACTAAATTTCATTTATAAATTTTAGATTTTTAACCTGAGCCTATCTCTATTCATATGGGTTAGGCCTGAACACATGTTGGCCTGTAATGTACAATGACTGGTTACAAAGTTGAATAAAGTTTTCAGTGTTATTTAAAAAATTTAATGGAACATTGTACTCAATTTAAAATTTCTATACACAACTGCATTAAATAAGTAATTACTCTACTAGATAATATTTGAATGGTACACATACACAGTTCATCTTTGTTGTGTCCTGTCCTGTCTTTTTTTTTTTTCAGAATGCATTTGTTGATTTAATTCAATTAAAAAATATAATAATTATTTTAATTAAATCCATAACAATTGTTTCCATTTATAAATTTTAATTGAGCAGTATGATGCAATAAGGTTTTAAAGCAAGGTAAATCAATTTAATTTTATTGATACATTAGTAATTAAAATGTGAGATATTATACACCTGACTGCAATAGGAGCTAAGAAAAAATATAAAAAATTTAATTTGTGTTAAAATAAACAAATTAATTAAAATAAATTGTGTCTAATTTTTAGCATGCATGGCAATTGGAAGTAACCGATTATTGCATCTGACTGCTTAATTGTACAATTATTATATGTATGCATACATTTTTATAGTATGTTAATATTCATTTTTTATATAAACATTTAATACAAAGCAGTAGGATGCTATAATACAAAATCGGCCACAATTCAACCTTATCCAGGGGTACACAATTAAGGTCAATATCTAAAAAAGTGATATAACTATGTATAAAAATAATACTAATAAGATCAATATATTATATGGGGTAGATGAACGTTGAATGTTTGGTAAACTCCAGTCTATAAAACATGTTATTCAATTAAATGTACCCAATTAGAAATGTTTCTATTAGTGGATTTAATCCTTTAACTGGTATGATTTTTTTTAACTCTTTAACTTGTATGAACATACATTTATGACGACAACACAACATAACTATGATGCGATGGATGGATCAAATTAAGAAAACTATTGAATATATGCACTTTGTCCAATATGCTCAAATTTGAGAATATCACTAACCTTGGTCTTGAAGTAGGCTTAGAAATACTTTTTATATTTTGATTGTTCTGAGAAACTTTTTTACTTTGCTGTTTGACATTTTGAAGGGGCACTTTTAGTGCAGGTTTAACAGTTTGCAGAGAGGCTAAACATGCTTTTCTGGCAGCAACTCTTTTCTTCTGGAAAATAAATTTAATTTCATTTAGAGTATATTCAGAATACTCTCTAATAGAGATTTAACAAGTGAGGTTTCTTGTGTTTGGGTAGTTCAGTTGATACAGTATTGGTTTGTAAATTTAGAGGGCAGGGATTTGAGTTCTTCCTTAGACTAGACTTCATACTTGTGTCTGAGCAATGTTATATACCTTGGAGTAACAAAACTAAAGATAGGGAAAATAACAAAATAGAAATTTAAGAGAGGATAGAGAGATTTCTCTTTTACATAAATCTGTAGTAACAACAGATGATAATCTGAAATACTGCAAATGATATTTATATTATCTGAAAAGAATAATCTTGGTTAAAAACATAACATACAAGATATTACTAATCGATTTCAGAGAGAAAAAACAGTCTTCTGTTTTTTGCCTGTTATACCTTTTAATACCATTACTAATTTATGTTATTTTACTTGTACACAGATACACTTTTGAAAGGATTTCCCAGTTTAAATACATGAGTAATCTTATCACTAGTAACAATAACCTTAAAACAGAAGTTACAAACAGATTGACGATTGCAAACATACGCTACCATGGATAAAGCCACTGAGATCATATCAAATTAGTCTTAAAACCAAGATAAAAATTTATAAAACTATTCATCGCTCTTCTACTTTATATAGCAACGGATTCTGGATATTTAAGAAATTGGAAGAGAACAAACTTAATATATTTGCGAGAAAAAAATCTCCCACAGATCTTTTGCTCAGTGTACGGAAAGGGAGTATGGCACTAATGTTTTAACTATGAGTTATACAAACTCAGCCACATATCACTAGGGTTATTAAAGCTGTTAAAATTAGATAGCTAAAACACATATTGTAAGACTCCAGCAAAAAATAAACCTTTCTCCAACTGGAGGGATCTAGGGGGAGAATAAGACACTCTCCCACAAGATGTATTGTAGAGGTCCTGCAAATGCCAGTTTAGGGTTGGCAGACTGCCACTCTGTATAGGGGACGATGGAGATACATTACTGGGTTGATTAGAGCCTGTAGCAGGCTGTAGCACGGAAGAAGAATTTATGTTATGCTGTGTTTTTAATGAAGATGCCACTTTTAGCTATATTTTCAGTAGTTTGAGTGAATTTTTAAAATAATATAATAATTGTTCTTAATTATGTTACTATTCTTAAACTGTGTTCTACAGAACCTTATAGTTCTGTAAAATGCACTATTTTTTTTTACCATTTTATATACCATGATCCCAGGTTGTCGAAAACCCAGGCCGTCCGACTCATCCATAGACTAAGAGCAGCAGTTTGGGTGGCTGGATGATCCCAGGTTGTTGAAGACATAGACCACACGACCAACCCTAGGGCTAATGGTAGCTTAGTGTGTGTCCCAGGTTGTTGTTGTTGAAACCCAGACCGTCCGACCTACCAGAAAGGTGTAAGGTAACTGTTTGGACGGTCGGGAAGTGCCACCCAATTTAGACCGTAACCCAGTGGGGGAGGCATCCACAGGGACCGTACCCTCCTTGCCCTACCACCAACCTCTCGGAAGGACTTTCGGACCCACATGTTTAACGTGATCGTACTCCGCATGAACACGGCGGCAGTTTTGGCAGTGGCTGGAATCGAACCCGGGCCTACTGAGTGCAACTACAGCCCACTAACCAATGGGCTACCGTGCCCCATGTGTCCCAGGTTGTTATTGTTGTTGAAACCCAGACCGTCCGACCTACCAGAAAGGTGTAAGGTAACTGTTTGGACGGTCGGGAAATGCCACCCAATTTAGACCGGAACCCAGTGGGGGAGGCTTCTACAGGGACCGTACCCTCCTTCCCCTACCACCAACCTCTCGGAAGGACTTTCGGACCCACATGTTTAACGTGATCGTACTCCGCATGAACACGGCGGCAGTTTTGGCAGTGGCTGGAATCGAACCCGGGCCTACCGAGTGCAACTCCAGCGCGCTAACCAATGGGCTACCGCGCCCCATGTGTCCCAGGTTGTTGTTGTTGAAACCCAGACCGTCCGACCTACCAGAAAGGTGTAAGGTAACTGTTTGGACGGTCGGGAAGTGCCACCCAATTTTGACCGGAACCCAGTGGGGGAGGCATCCACAGGGACCGTACCCTCCTTCCCCTACCACCAACCTCTCGGAAGGACTTTCGGACCCACATGTTTAACGTGATCGTACTCCGCATGAACACGGCGGCAGTTTTGGCAGTGGCTGGAATCGAACCCGGGCCTACCGAGTGCAACTCCAGCGCGCTAACCAATGGGCTACCGCGCCCCATGTGTCCCAGGTTGTTGTTGTTGATGATGATTGAAGTTGTTGTTGTTGAAACCCAGACCGTCCGACCTACCAGAAAGGTGTAAGGTAACTGTATGGACGGCCGGGAAGTGCCACCCAATTTAGACCGGAACCCAGTGGGGGAGGCATCCACAGGGACCGTACCCTCCTTCCCCTACCACCAACCTCTCGGAAGGACTTACGGACCCACATGTTTAACGTGATCGTACTCCGCATGAACACGGCGGCATTTGTGGCAGCGTGCAAATCTAGCGCGCAAACCACGGGGATACCGCACCCGAGATGGCCAACAGCACGCGGCGTTCCGAGGTGGTCACCCACCAAGTACTAACCGCGCCCGATGCTGCTTCACTTCGGTGATCTAACGAGAACCGGTGTTTTCAGGACGGTACGGCCGTTGGCCCTGTCCCAGGTTGTGTAACAACTCATTATTTCATATTGTTTTAATTAAAAAAAAATTGTCTGCATCATTCTTAAGAAAAATTCTATTTTTTTTGGGGGGGGGAGGGGGTATACCACACTAAAATAAGAGGCATGGTGTAAGGGGCATTGTTTTAATTTTAAAAAAATTGTCTGCATCATTCTTAAGAAAAATTCTATTCTTTTTTTTTTTTTTTTTTGGGGGGGGGGGGGGGGGGTGTATACTACACTAAAATAAGAGGCATGGTGAAAGGGGCATGACTAAATGATAATTTAAACAAACCCTTAATTTTATTCCAGTTCTTTAATAAAAAATTAATTAACTTTAATGCCTTTATTTACAATTTATATATTAGTTTTACTCATGCAACAAATCAATTCGAAACACAAAAGTGGTTAAAATCACTGATAACATGCAATAGTGAGGATATGATAATAAATTATTTGGAGTTCCCATTTTTTTAAGTGAGGAATGTTCTGCTGTTTTAAATGCTTACTGAATAAAAAAAATATATAAATGTTTTAGATTCTGATGGTATTTTAATTTTTTCTTAAAAGTCCAATTGTCTTAAGGAAAGATATAATTTATACAAAATGTATATAAATTCTAAAATTTCGAAAAATGAAACAAAAAATGTGTTTTTAAAAAAGGCGGTTTACCTTTTTTGAAACCTAAATGCTGTATACCCAGGAAAAAAGCCCTGCTTAAATAAAATGTCATGATTGAAAGTATTACAACTCCACTATAATGAGAATATTGCATTACAACATACATAAGGCCTTTCAATTATACACTATGACTTTTCGCAATAATTGTTGCACATGGGTTCCTTTCTCCAGAAAGAGCATGTATAGCATAAATATTTCATGTATGAAATATATAGTATGTACGAGTTATGCAGAACATTTTTAATAAATAAGGACCTGATCTAGATATATTGCTAAGAGAAATACCTCTTATGGAAGACTTGATATAGGAAACCACTACATTTAAATTGTATGCTAAGAAAACTTGGAAAGTACAGACCATCAGTACCACCTGATTCGAGAATCAAACACTACCCTGCAGCTTGATTCCTTCTGTTTCAATGGTCAGTGTTAGTAACCACTTGGTCATAAGTCAGATAGAGATTCACTGATATAAAGTTAAAAAAACACTGATGCAGCAGTGATGACCAAGCTGCAATCAATATTTCAAAATCCCTGTAAAAATATTTCCAAAGATATATATAGTAAAGCTATTGGCAAAGATTTTTTACGACAGCACTGGTCGTCATACATTTTTACAGTGTCTCACTATTTTTTTTTACAATAAACCAGATATTTTTTAGACAACATATTTTATGAATAAATCAATTCAACACCTCAAATGTATATGAACTTTCATGTTTCAGGTATGAATGATTTTTTATGGCCAGTAGCAACAGCTTAGCTCTTCTAATATTAGATAATTAGATAATTTTAGCTATATTTTTTCCTAGTTAGATTTTTGAAGTAAAATACACAGTTTGTTACCTATAAAATGGCTGAGCGTTAAAATATATCTATTTGCACAAGAAAATATGTAAACACAGGAAACATTTGTATTGCATCTAAATTGCTATGTTTAAAAAACTCTAAATGCAAAATTCTATAAATTTGGAGACTTTTGTAATTATTCATATAAATACAAATGAGAAGTGATAAAATCTATTTAGATAAATACCTGAAGATCTGGTGGAATAAAGAAACTTAAATTTTTAATTTTGATGGCAGATGAAGGCCCCTTTGGCTTTTGTGATGGTAAGTTCTGAATCCTTTCCAAACTAGCTTTCAAACTGTTTTGAATCATGAGTTTTCTTTTCTCTTTAAAAGATACATTTTAAAATATGAGTTTTAAAATACAGATTTTTTTTTTTGAGTTGTTAATAGTTAATACAATTAAACACTTTATAATCTATATATTATTTTTAAAAGTTTTCTTACTATGCATCTGAGATGTTGGTTAATCTGCAAGTAAAAATACAACTACATACTAAATTAAAGAGCAAATGTAATGGGTAAGTCTGTAAATGAAACAAGCAACATTTATTTTTTAAATATAACCACGGGTTGTATATTATAAAATTATTATTAGTTTTTACAATATTTTACCTTTGCATGGTAATATTTTAGAGGATTTCAATCAACAATTATTTTTGCAAGTGATTGCATATGGAAATACTAACATTATTAAAAAAATAATAATAATTGAAGGGAAACAATTAATTCATTGTTTAAATACATCAAGCTGTTACTACATTAATACAAAGATAAAATATTTAAAGTGAGGTACTATTGATGTCTGTAGGAATATAAAATTTGTTTTTCCCCATAGTTTAAGTGTCCTGATATTTGAAAGTCAATAAAAGCAGAAAATTTTTATCCTGTTATCAAGTAAAGGTCATTATATTACGTCTCAAATTCAATGCTTTTTCAATAGTTATTATAATTCAAGAAAGATGAATATAGATCAATTTTTCATTCTAGTAACTATTGTTACATTTCTATATTAGTCATGCCATGGTGCCTCTTATGATAAAGTAGTAGGACTTGTAATCAAAAGTTTGCAAGTTTGATTTCTGGATCCAAGTATTTTTGACTCAATTTAAAATCTCATGTATGGTACTGCCAGCAGATCTCTTTCGCTAATATTTGATCTTGCAAATTGAGTCTGGTATTAAAACAATGGCACAAATCTGTGAATTACTGGTAGTTTTTCAAAATAATTTTTAAAAATCCAATGTGGGCAGCACATGATTTTCTCTACAGACTTTAATTTATTTCCTCTTTTTTTTTTCATAAAGCACTAAATTAAGTTTAATTGTACAAAATAAACACAGATTATTATTTGAAATTACATTGAATTTGCAGTTTTAATTTAAATTTTGGTTTCATTTGGCGATTTGGTGTATTTTAAAATGCAGCATGACATACATTATGTTGGAAATAATATATTCTTGTTTTAAATTTTTCAAAAGTGTAGATCCACCGAGACTTCAGTTCAATTTTTTTTACCCTATTCCAATACTTGTATTGTAGGGAAAGTAAAAAGTACATGCTTTTCAAATATGAGAATTCTATTGAATTATAGAGATAAAATCAAGTTCTTTAATCTCGGCTTGCGAAAAAAAAACAATACTATCACTGTTTCCATAGTGGAGATTCCATCTGAGAATAAATTTGAGGACTACAGACAAGAAAATAGATTTTTTTGCACTATTTTAATCTTCTTTCGCTGGAGATTTCTGTTTTGGTATATTTAATTTCAGAAGGAATAGAGGAGGGATCTGAATTTATTTTGTTTATAGATCTATACTCCATTGTGATCAGACAATTATCAAAGAAACCAGTGATCCAGGTATTTGGTTAACTACATTTTAAAGTACCAAGCATGAGACAGCTGAGGGGTGCAGTTAGTAAAATTTAGTTTATATTTTACTTTATAAATTATGTGTGTTATTTCCATTTTGACTAATGCATTTGTGCACTGTTTGGAAGTACTGTTGAATTTACATATCATTTCGTATAATTATTATCGAAGGAGAAATAAATTAAATTAGAATACCAATATAGCAGTCTATGCAGGTGACATTTATAATGTTCATAAAATATAATAACCATAAAATATAAGATCGAACCAAATGATGTAATTCTCAAGAAGGTCTTTATCCTGCTTGTGTCAGTTTTCCCATGTTTGTCAATGAAAAATATTAAAAAAAAATTATATAAGTTAGAGACTTCGGATGATTATCTTTAGATTAACATGGAAAAACTGAAACATGCGAGGGAAAAGATGATTTCCTCTTAAGCATATATCAGTAACTAGAATTCTTTTGAAATTGTTTCAATTTGTTTTACAAAACTGCATTGGCTCTTGAAAAAATCCCAGTTAGCATTTTAGTGTTAAAATTTTTGCATGAATCACATTTTTCTTTTGAAATTGTGTGGTTATTGGGAATAAGATTGACACTTTATTAATATGATGTATTATTTTCTATTCGGATTAAGTGTGATCAATGTTAAGTGCCAAGCTTTCATTCATACAAGAATTCAATTTTAATAAATTTGATTTATTTCAATAATTTATTTAAAAAACATCAGTTTCACGGGCTGAAATTTTTTTTTGTTTGTGCACTAACAATTGGACTGATCTGCTGCAAAGCATTCACAGATCCCTTTCAACTATCGAGGCTCTAAGACAGGTGTAGTTAACCTCTTTCCTCTCGCGGGCCAGCAGCAATGTCTGTGACCATATTCACCTTATGAGGGCTACATTCATCTATTGAACTCTTTATGCTTTTTTTTTTTTACTTTTCTTTGGAGAATAGAGACCCTTACCAGAGAATAGTTTGAAAGGTTAGTTGATATTTATCACCTGAAAATATATTTACTTAAATTTAGAAATTGTTACATTAAATGAGAAATACAATTTTGAGAAATACAGCGTTACAAAAAAGTACAAAGAAAATTAATTGTTCAAAGATATAAAGAAGTACGAAAAATGGTATAAAGAAAATATAAACTAATTTAAACATTATATTCTTTTAAATTAAACATATATTTTAAGCATTAACGTCCTTTTATTGTGATGATATAAAATTATAAAAAATAAATATAACGCTACCACATAATAAATCTGCAATAAATTCGGTAGGATACATAAAACAGTATCAAGATCATAGATGGAAAAAGTCAATTTGGTGTTTTGAAAAAAGGTAGTAAGAGAGTTTATTTTATTTTGAATAAACTTGTTAATGATTTATTTATCCAATGTTGAAAGTTTGTTACAGATGGTTTCTTTATGTGGTGAGATTTTGTTAGTGGACAGTCAAATACAAATTGTATTGAATTGCCTTCACCAATGTTAGAAATACAATTTTGTGAGCTAATTTTGCTTAGTCAGTGGACAAATGAGGGAAAAGGACCACGATTAGTTAGGAATCAGGTAAAATATTTAGATGGAGTACAAATGTTAATATTGATTAAAGGTAATAAGGAATAAGTGAACCTTCTATTTTTTGCATCCTGTGAATTTATTTGCTATTCTATGTTAGATATTTGTCGAGACATTTCTTAAGTGGAATCTAGGGTAATGAATATTTTTATTATTTTATATATTAATATTATTTGCCACAGAAAAAGCTAGAGAATCTGCAGATTTGTTATCTATGTTGCTAGCATGGGCTGTTATTCAATTGATTCTTATATTTTCATTATTTATTATTAAAAGAGTTTTTCTTATATAGTAAATGAGTTTAATTTGGAATGTTTGTCTATTAATGATTGTTAAAATACTAGACTGGCTGCCAGAATAAATAATAGTTTTGAAATTATTGCCTTTAGCATATAATAAAGCTTTATAGATTGCATATAATTCTGCTTGAAATACATTATTGTTTTTTGTTAGTTTTCTTGACATGAGAATTTTAATTTTTAATTTTTGAAAATGTAAAAGGTAGAGGTTACACCATTTTGTGTTTCAGAACCATCTGTGTACGATTTTACATTTGTTTTGAAGTAATAAGTTGAAGAAATAAGTTAATTGATGGGTGGAAGGTTCATATTGTATATTTTTGTTCATATTTTTTAGGTGAAATAATATTATTATTGAATGTGGAAGATTTTTTAATTTGGAGAACATTTTACATGTTTGTTTCTTCTTCCATTAGAAGTTTGATTGGGAGGATACTAGTAATTATATGTTAGTTGCTTCAGTGGGTGTACTTTCATATCCTCTACAAATCGTTATGAAATAATATCTTTGGATAGGTTGTATTTTATTAATTTTATTGAGATTGAGATTGCATCCTCAGATTGAGATTCAATAAGTAATTATCTTTTCAATGATAATTTTGTACCAATCTTTTAGAAGTACACTTGTGATTCTCCAAGAAGTTGGGCCAAATTTCTAATATTTTATTTTTTATATATAAAATATGTTCTGTCCAATTTAGTTCATTATCAATATTTAATCATAAATACTTGATTTTATTAGCAATTTTTATATTTTCATTATTTAATTTTATACATGTTCTTTGAAGAAGTTATGTTTTTCCTATTGATGCTTCTGCTTTTGTTGTTGAAATTTTGAGATTCCTTTTTATGGTTCAGTTATTAAAAATTTGCAGTGAAACTATTTCATAACTAACAAATGAAGGTAATAATAATAAAACATAGAACAATGTAATAGTTTTGGTAATCACTGTAACAATAATGATGGCAATAATTTAGGCTAGCAGGCTGGATCTGGCCCACAGACCATAGGCTGCAGATTCCTGCTTTAAGATATACTTTTTTCTGAGTATATGTAAATATACTCCAATGGTTTGTAAATGTTTATTAAATTTTATGTATAATTATTTCTTTCTTCTACAGAAATCAATCATTGAAATCAGTTTTGAATAACTTTTAATATAATCCAAAAATTAGAAAGTTTCAGTTTTAGAAAAGGCACATACATGCATACAAAAATAACATTAAAACTAAAGTTCTCTGAAGTATCATTTTAATATTATCAAAAATAATGTAAATAAAAATAAAATTTTAAATATAGAATACTAACCTTCAAATGATTTTAAAGCTTGCTCATTTGAATATGAATTGTTATACAAAGATTTAGCTTGGTTTTTCTTTTCCTGCAGAATTTTAAATAACATTAAAATAAAATGTAAAACATTTAAAGGATGTGTTTTTAACTTGAAGTAATGTAGTATTAAAAATAATTTAATAAAATTGAAGAAAGAGACACATATAAAATATAATTGGAGAACAATTGATTTTGCTAAAATATGACTTAATTTGAGTTTTTCCTTTTTCTATAATAGAAGAATCTCTCATATTTAATTTAATCAATGGAGAACATTTTTTTAGGTAAAGAGAAGTATGTGATTTATCAAAATAGGTAATTTTAGAGAAAGACAGTAACCATTCATTACATTGCACATGTCTAGAAACAAATAAAATGTGCAATGTATTCAAATAATTTTAATACTTTATAGGTTGGTTGATTGGGGTTTTATAGCACAAAAGCTAGAAAGGATATGCTGCATCAAACACATGGGATTATGAACTGTCAAAATGCAAGTAAATGACAATAACAAGCATAAATAATGAAATAATGATACAGTGATGGAAACCAAATCATCTATGTTATTGTTGTTAAGACTCAGACTGTCCGACCTACCAGAAAGGTGTAAGGTAACCATTTGGACGGCCGGGAAGTGCCACCCAATTTAGACCGGAACCCAGTGGGGGAGGCATCCACAGGGACTGTACCCTCCTTCCTCTACCACCAACCTTTTGGAAGGACTTTCGGACCCACATGTTTAACGTGATCATACTCCGCATGAACACGGCGGCAGTTGTGGCAGCATGCAAATCCAGCGAGCAAACCTCCGGGCTACCGCGCCCAAATAGAACCAACAGCATGCGGTGTTTCCAGGTGGTCAACCACCCAAGTACTAACCGCGCCCGATGCTGTTTGACTTTGGTGATCTAATGAGAACCGGTGTTTTCAGCACGGTATGGTTGTTGGCTCCCCAGATCATCTATGTAGAAAGCCCAGACCACACGACCAACCCGAAGGTTTATGGTAGCTGTTTGTGTGGCCGGAGAGATCATCTATGTAAAAATGCTGATAAAATGCCAGAGGTAAGAAGTTAAATATGATGAAAAAAAAGCCTATAAAAGAAAAAATATCAGGCTGAGGATTTTTTCCATCAAATATGACAATGTAACAACATAGGTCTTTATATTAATCTTATTATTATAATTAATATAATTAATATATAATTAATATAATAAGAAATTAAGTATTTTAAGAGAAGGTGTTTAAAATTAGTGCATTAATTAATATATGGCTTATTTTACTAATGTTTGACAATTATAAAGTGGTTTACCAGGCCTATGACCAAGTAATTGGGTGCCTAAAGTGAGATGCAATACAAGTTTCCCTTCCACTCTCCATTTACAGTTTCATAAAAATGATGTGCCCAACACATGAGTTTCATTGTAGATTCAAAAATTTTAAATTGGTGGGAAAACAATAATACAAATTATATAACAGATTAGAATAGAGTTTGTTATATTTGGATATCCATTTAATTTGGGAGTATTTATATTGTAACAAAGCTAAAACCCGTAATTAAATAACAAATGCCAACAAAACCAATCTTTAATACACAGGGAAAAAAAGGACAAATATTGCTAAATTCCCATGCATAGATATTTAAAGACACCAGATGATGTACAAATTTGTTTTGGCCTGCACACTATTACAAAAATATTTGGAGGAAATAGCTAAGATTTGAAAAGTTAGTCAATAGCAGTCAAACTATCTGCTGCATGGCATTTTATATGAGTATTTAAGCAACTAACCAACAAAGTTCTTTCTAACAAGCAAATATGAGAAAACTGCACTTGCTTCCTACACAAGCATATTCTACTGATACTTCAGTCATAGAGTGTTTGTCTTGCGATCAAGAGGCTGTTGACTCTAAATCTCTGTAGTTTGTACAAGACTTCGTGTAAGATCCTGCTCAGTGTTATTGACTCTGGTGTATTAAATGAATATTGTATACGGTATAGACTTAAAAAAATGGATGGATTTGCTCAGACTTAGAAGCCCTTTTCTTAAATTAGAAGGAGGAGATTCTGAAGTTCTTTTAAACAACCTGGATAACCGAGTAGTTCAGTGGCATATGTAGAAAAATATTTTGGAGAGGATTCACTTTCCTGTATGTGACTTCAATGTTTCCATGATAGAGCCTAACAAAACAGTCTTTTTCTGGAAAAGTTTATTTTCCACTGAAAACATGTATTTCTGATCATTGTCAAGGGATGGTGAAAATTTAAATCTCAATTAGTTTCCAACGAATACATGAATTCATGGAAGTAACACAATGTACACTATTGCATTTAGATTTAAAATTTAAAACGATTAAAAGTGCATTTTATTGGTGTTGAACATCAAATGAAATAGGTGAAGTTCTTTAATCGTCAGTACCCTTGTTGTATTAAACAAATGAGATAAACTAAAATTTTTTGTAAAAGGCAAAATTTTTTCTTTTCATTTATTAAAATAATAAATTAAAAATTATCAAATGTTGCAAAATGTAAATTTTACACAAAAATTAGAAAATAAGGAATGTGATTTAATCTGGTCTAAAATTCAAGCATGCTGAGTAAATGGAACTTTAGTGGTTGCAATGCAACAATATTCCTTCCTCTTACCAGTGATTTAATAATGGAAAGCATGGCAGTTCTTGGCAAATTCCTATTGTAAATGCAGTATTTTGAAAATTTATTTTACTCTTCAATTCTTATGGGATAAGGCTCCCTGACATTTTACTACTCAATATAACCAATTTACTGTCTGTTGGTTCTAGAGTACCACTTGTCTTGTAAAATAAAATGACATGACACCAAATGGCATGTCTTGATTTTATCCAGGGCTCAAAGATTTTTATGTTAGCTATGTCAGTTTGCATTGACATTATTCAACTTAATCCAAAATTCAATTATTAGTTTTCATAACTGATTAGATTTAATTTGTTTAAAATACTTTAACAAACCCATAACTTAACATCACAGTGCTCCCCCTTGAGGAGTCAAACCTTTGGGTGAGAGTGCGATCCTTAGCCTAATATTGACAGATTTCTCATGAAATGGCATAATTACTGAAAAGGGCACAGTTTTACCTTGAAAATTCTACCATAAACAAGTGTCCCTACTTGACAGTACACCTATTCCCAAACCTTCACCTTTGTTTGAAAAAATGAAAAATACACCTTTTACTGAAGTATATAAGTGTAAATCTTGCATAATAAAAGATTTTTGTGTGTCTATGAATCTGTCATGTGTTTCCCATAGCAGGAAATATGTTTAGGACACCAGTGAAATTTGGTACAGTAGCACTTCATGAGCCTGCATAATACAGCTCAACAAAATTTTTTTTTTAATTTAAATTAGTTTTTAGTTATTTTATGCTGAACTATGATTTTGAGTGATTTTCACACAATGTTCTAAAAAAAAGACCTTTCGCAATGCTCGATCTCAAATTTGTTTCAAACGGGAGATGAAAGTTTTACAAAGGGAGCTGAAGAGGATTTTTAAAGGTGGTCAAATAAAAAAAAAACTTGGACAAAAAACAATAAGGAGACCCATTTTAAAATTCTAACTCGCATCTCAATTTTAGTTCTACTATCTCTATTTTCTTCAAAACTGAAGCTAAGAGTTGGAAAAATGCTGTTCAAGTGTTGAAAATTAAAAACATTGATAGTTTCTTTGTTACATAATTTTAAATTTCAGACCTATGAAAAAAATATCTTAAGTGCTAAATAGATACTCATCTTGAAAATCTGTCTTTTAATACAATGTTCATGATATGATCTCCATTTTTTAAAAACTACAGCTAAATAAATATATATCAAAGCACCCCATGAACTAAAATTTTGAAGGACTTCAGTTTTTTAAAATACAGGTTTTCAAAGATTGATGAAATTCCATAAATATTTTAGAAAGTGTTCATCGATATCTGGCCATGGTGCATTTAAAGCTCTGCCTTTTCTCCGAAAGCAAGGATTCTGCTTTGAATCTTTTATTTATTTATTTTTTGCTTTACGGTTAATATAGCTGGGGAAAATGTTCGCTGATGTGCAGTCATGGGGGTAGGAGGTGATCGGAGCAATTTTATTTCATTCTCAGTTTCCTGAGAGCTCAAAATGGAGATTAAATGGAGTATTTGAAATATAAAAATTATATTGTTTGTGGAAGAGAGCACTAATATATAAATTGGTAAATCCTATCTGCTTTTAGATGAATGAATTCAATTAATCTCTGGACAATGCCGGGTGCATTTTCTAAAAAATTAATAAAAATCCTTAAGCATCTAAAATATTTTGGAATAATAATAAAACGTAGAACTTTCTTATAACTTGCTGAAAAGAAATAAGCTTATTGTTACTGAATTAAACAAGCATATTAAACATGTTATTCTTTCTTGAGATATTGCGCTCCCTGTGAAGAAAGTAAATATTTTATAATATATTTCAAGAATGGTTGTAAATATCTTTTAAACAATATCAACTCATTTCTGGTTGAATGTATTTAAAAAGCAACCTCTTATTTTATAATACTGATTATTTAATTTTTATGGTCTTCTCATTTTAAATCTAAAAAAATGCAATATCTTAAGAACAGTGAATATTTGTATCCTATTCACTTTAAATGAATAATTCCATATAAGATGATCAATTGTATAAATTTTTAATATAATTATTAATTTATTAATTTACCTCAGTCCACAATCTTATTCTATCCTTAAGCCTCTTTATAATGTATTTAAATATTTTCTCCAGGGAAACATAATCTTTCAAGAGGTGGCTTAACTGCAAAGGGATTTAGTGTTTAAATTAATGCCTTGTGAACAACGAACTATATTTCAGGAAGGGGAGCCTTTCTTCCATCCTAATTCATATGGTACTTCAAATATGTGAAAGTTTAATTATTTTTCACAAGAAATGTTCATTTTTATTTCTGTCCCTCATGGTGCTTTAAATCAAAAGGGATATGATATTACTTAAATTTAATCTGTTTCCTGAATCATGATATTAATTTGCAGCGCCTCAATTCAGGTAGCGTCCTAAATCTAGGAAAGAGGACTTTCAGAAAATTCCAATTTCCTGAAGGATTGCCTTTTTTTAACACTTTACAACATAGTTAAAAAGTGTTTATGACTTTGTTCTTTCTTTCTGTCTGTCTGTCTGTCCGTTAGCATGATAACTGCAGTAAAAATGACTTTATCAAAATGAAATTTTAGTATGTTGTTCAGACAGTCTGTGGGACCTATGGGAATATAAATGAATAATATCACCCAATTAGTTTTGGATTGAACCCGGGTTGAAAAAATGAAATGCATTGAACCCTATGGGACTTAAATTTTTCAAACATTTTTTAAGCGGATTTAAAATTCACAAATTGCTTCATAAGTTTTAGGAAATATTCAAATTATCCCATAAAATATATAAAAAAAATTTCAGCAAAATATATTCAGTACTTTTTAAATAAAAATTAAAATAATAATTACACCTTTTATATGAAGAGATCACATGGTCATTATATGAAGAGATCACATTGACGCACTTCAAAATAAAATATGGCATCCATCTTGTGCCAAAATCTTGATTTTCAAAGTTCTTTTTAATTCATATTTAGTGTTGTATCCATCCTAAAACAACTTTATTCTTGCTTAAATTCTGTGCATTTACATACTGAAACAATGCAATTACAATATATTTGAGTTTAAATGATCATCCAAATTTGATTATTTCTACAACGAAGCCTAATTTTCACTTATAGAGAATGTAAATACCAAAAGATGTAGAATGAGTTGCATAAGAATTGCTGCATTTCTTTAAAGCAAAATTATATAGCTCATGGAGTCTGCAATATATCTGATAGCAATGAAATGCACAGAGAAGCAGGCGATTTTTTCAATGAAGTTTTAAGCATAGAGTTAAATTACTTGTACCTTCATGGTCTTAACTTTTTAAATAAAATAAGTTATTATAGTATTGTGATGAATGAAATGACTGGAAAAAAGTTTATGAATGAAATGTTGCTTTTATTTAAAGAGCCAGTCGATTTATATTTCGATGATGTCATTTGAGTAAAGTTCATTTGTTTTTGATGAAGTTTTTAAATATAATAAATTATCGTAGTATTATGATAATTTTAAAAATATTACCGAGGAATGTATCGCATTTCAGAGATATTTAAACCAGGTAATTTATATTTCAATACCGTCATTTGAATGAAGTTCATTGTTTTCGATGACGTTTTAAGTTTTCAAATATAATAAATTAATGTAGTATTGTGATAATTTTAAAAATATTACCAAGGAATGTATCGCATTTTAGAGATGTTTAAATAAAATTGCATTGAAGTTGGAAAGTGTTTCATAATCAATGCTTTATGCATGATTGATCTTTCTTGTTTATTATTTTATTTCCTAATTCAAGTTGAATCCCAATTGTGAGAGGACACATTAAAATTGTGTCTGCATTTTCTGAGTACTAAAGCACTATTTTTCTTTTAACACATTTGTTCTACAACTAATTGAGAAAAGTATAGTACTTTGTTTTAAAATAATTTTCACTTTTTGAAACTATAATAAAAATTTCAAGTTCGGAGTCCCTGTGAAATGGTACCTGAGGTGGTTACTTCACTGCCTTATTCATTGTCATGGCTCTGTGGTTTACATTCACCTAAAAGCAAGTGTTTATGGGTAAAGTGAGTATAAGCAATACACGAGTTAAAATTACATTGAGTTTCTGCACTATTCTCTATATTCCTGCATTTTCTCCCACCCTGTGCTATATGAACAAGGGAATATATGAATGACAGATGCTTCCCAGAGGTTTATAGAAGCAGTACTGTAACACACCATATAGGAATAAATCTTGCTTGTGTGTATTGAACTTTACCTCCTCCTAAACATGCACGGATTCCCTAAAATAAATTTTAGTACACGCCACTGATTATCTGTAAGTTGTTCCACTTTGATTTCTTTCTTTTGACAAATGAAATTTACAGTATTTTGTTCTTCACTGTATCCAGTTTTAACTGTTAAATAAGATGAAAAGTAAACAAGATAAAATTTAATTAAATATTTTGAAGATCAATTTATATTTAGAATTAAAATGAATTACATGGTATTGCCTGGGTCCTAAATATATGCCTGCTACTTAAATAACACAGACACTGGTAATACTATACTCAATTTCCAAATCACCTGTTTTGAACTAAAAGCATTCTCACAATACAAATAAAATCTCCAAACCACAAACTGAGAATCACAATTACCCATATCTTCCACAAACTAAGTATTAATTTTTATATTTCCAATACTTTATTTTGACTGCTTATGAAAATGTTAAAGGAATTAAATAGCTCTTGCGATCTATGATTACACATCAGGACGTTTCCTACCTCCACAAAACAGAAAATAATTAAATAAATAAATAAAAAATTCAAAACTTCTCTTTGGAAGTATTTTCCCGAATGCTATGAACCCACCCATTATGTGCAACCTACTTATACCCCCTTAACATGGATTTGATTCAGAAAGGGGGAAAATGGAAAGAAACTTTTTATTGTTAGAATGCTGAGATATATGGGGAAGTTTCAGCCAAATTATAGAAATATGCCAATCTTAGTTTTTCGGATGTGATGATATATCACGTAAAATATCATCAGATCACGTAATTCAATGTATTACAAAAATGAATATGAATGAATCGTCCCACAGATTTAGCTTAATCACTGCTGGAAAGAACATTCTTCAATTTGATGGAAAGATAGAAACTCTGATAATATTTTGGGTCACTAAAGAATCGATTTGTGTGAATATTGGCCAAAATTAAGGTAAAACAAAGAAAAAAAAATTCAAATACTGAGGTGTAACTATGTGAATCCTGATGTACCTGTGTACTAAATTTCATATTTGCACGACATTTAGATTTTCAGCTATAAATTGCAGATATGCACACACACACAGAGGCATTTTTCTTTATTATTTATTACTTGTATGTAAGATGGCTGACTGCTGCAGCCAATCAGTTAATTTAATGTGCAATGAAAATGAAGAATGTAAAGAACCATTTATACGTCACAAATTTATATGCCTATGTCACTTACTATTAGTCCCTAGATGAGTGGTGACTCGCGTATAGGAACTGTGGAACTGCAGCACCCCCTATTTCCACTTGATATTATCGATAACATTTAATATAATGAGTCCTTTTTTCTTTATACTTGTACAATATCTAATCCTTAAGCTTAATGTCAGTAACCATCCCCCCATTTTATGAAAAAGATACAAAAATCTTTGTATGGAACTGTGCACTTCACAGTTCTAGAGACATGGTGTTTGACTGTTGTGTGCATGCGCACATAGGAAGCTACACGTGAGGCTGCGAGGGAGAGAGAGAGAGCACTGTCGCTCCTGCAGTGCAGACCCTGGCATGCTGGTGGAAGGTAGTTTTTTTTTTACTCCGCGTGTGTTGTGCTTAGAAAATTATTGATCTTTTAGTGCAAATTAAAACAAGAAGAATGGATTTCATTTTTAAATGAATAGATCAAATTTGAACTGTAACAATTTAGGTTAAAGTAAGTAAAAAATGTTTGATTTTGTTCTTTTAGGATTTTATCAAGTTTCTGAATAAATTTTCTTTTTATACATGTTTGTTTCCTTTTATACAATTTTAAAACAAAGGTTAAAAATTTTCTGGAGCAGCACCCTCACTAATTTTAGCTATGAGCTGCCACTGCCCTAGACATATGTATATTTTTAATGCAATATTTCATCTATAACAGCTCTTATTCTACAGTTTTATTTATATAATTTTATTTTAATTACAAGACACTCATATAGAAAATTCAACAACTTAATGTGCATTCATTAACTGAAAAAATGAGAAGAGCACTGAAGATGAAATGTAAAAAATTATATTACTTTATTATACTAAGAGAGAAATGTTATTAAACTCATATTACATTTTTTTTTTATCATCAAATATAGGAGAAATTTTTGATTAGCTAAATGGCATAAAAAATACTTAGGTTTTGATTCAAGCAAAAACCTCATGATAAACAATCAATAATTTTTTTTTAGCAAAAATAAAAGTGCAATGATAATTGTTTTTAATAATTATATTTAATAAAAATACATGTTACAGATCTCTAACAGTTATGCTTTTTATAAAAATGTACATAACTTGTCTTGTAAAAAGAGTAAAAATTTAATTTAAAAAAAAATGACGAGAAATAAAACAACATTGTGATAACAATGTTTAGTGTAAATTTTGATTATACATCTTTAAAATTATACATTGCCTTTTATTGGTCCCTTGAGTTGAAATGTATAAACAATACTTCAGTAAGACAGTTTTGTGTGATAAACTTCTATAAACTTTCAGTGAGAAGATTAAAATGTTCTTATTGAAGTTTACCTTTTCAACATCTGTAGACGTGTCATACATTTTGGATAATGCAAGATCAATATTTTCTAGTTTGATTCTTATGTTGTTAAGTGCTCCAGGAAGTTCATCCTTCTGATATTTTGGTTGTGCAGGAGTTCTTCCTAAAAATTTAAAAATTATTATTTAAAAGCAAATTCATGGCATCAAGCATAACACTCATAGCCAAAGCAACAGGAGGAAAATGTATTTCCTGTAACAAAATCAACTTTTGAAATTATTTTGCATGGTCTGAGTTTCAAAACTCCAATAACTCTTATATCTAGTTTAATTTATTTATGAGATACACTATAGACATAAACCCAGTTACAGTGCCATTTCAAGCTCATACACAAAAAATAACAATTAAAAATGAATAAAAAAAGTTAGACATGTGAAAATTAATAAAACTGGAATTATCTATATAAATAAAATTGAAAATCTGTCTGTCTGTCTGTTTGTCTCATCATCATCATGGGAGAACGGCTGAACCGAATTTGATGAAATTTCGTAGGTAGCCTGGAAATAGTCCCACTTAAAATTTAGTCCATGTTTTGAATTTCTAAGGCCAGTGGTTCTCGAGATATTAGTAAAAAATGAAACTTTCGTTTGTCTCAGCATCACGGGAGAACGGCTAAACCGAATTTAATGAAATTTTGTGGATAGCCTTAAAATAGCCCCCCCCCCCCCCCCCACCACACACACACACATAAATTTAGTATAAGTTTCGGGTTTCTAAGGCCAGGGGTTGTTGGGATATTAATGAAAAACGAAACTTTTTTCTAGGAGTTCTACTCTCTAACTTTGTGAGTTATCCAAACAAAAAGGTTAAAAACCATTTGTTTAAAACGTGAAAGTGAATTAAAACTTTATCTCTGAGGTTGGTGGAAGATTTTTGCACTAATTAGTTACTATCTAAAAGCATGAATTGTTTGAAACATGAATTTAAATGAAAAATATATTTCCATGGTTTATTTTTCACAAGCTTTTACTCAACAATGAAAAGTATAAAGAAATCAAAATGGTTATTTAATTTCGCATTTTATGAGGAAGATTCTATCTTATATCATGTTGCTCAGCAATGCAATTAAATTAAATGTGTTTGTTAATTTTTATTATTTTTTCGATTTCAATAATAAATAAATGGATATAAAAATATATTTTATAAATGAATGGTTTGATTTTTCTTTTAATTATATTAATTGTGAATTGCATATATTACTTTCATTTATTTTGGCAAAGAGTTTTCAAGCTTATTGCATTTAGCTAATAAACTCATATATTGTGTTTACCCAATACATTCATTTATCCGATTGTTGAAACAGAAAAAGAGTAGAATGGGTATATCTTCAAATACAATTTTAGTGTTTTCATTTAGTATATACAAATGGGATCATAATATTTTATTCAGATCTGCAAATTTAGAGCTACAAATTTGACTGGATATCGCTAACTTGGCAAATTTCTTAAACATTGCCAAATTGACTGAAATATCTCCAAATTGATAAAATTGACATAAATCAATGAAATTTATTTTGTCTTGTTAGAAGAAAGTACTGAAATGATGTATCGTTAGCATTTGTCTGTCAGTCCAACCATCCTACTTAATAACACATTTAGCGAATTTTTAAAATGTCGCCAAATTGATAAAAATGTTTGTAAATCTATAAAAATATCTTGAAATTGATAAAATTGCACTAAAGAAATGAAATTAATTGTGTTTCTTTAGGGAATAGTATTGTGATGATGATTTGTCAATTTATCGTCAAGTGGGAGTCAGTTCTACAGTCCCACTTTGTGATAAATTTGGCGATTTTTTAAAATGTCACCAAACCTTCCATAGAGATAGCATTATTCAGACGATATTTTGTCCACCAATTTATTTGAAGCAAATCATATCCTGTCGCTTAGCAATGAAATTAAATCCAATGTGTTTATGAGAAGATTTTTATTAAATCTTTTCCGATTTGAATAATGAAGATATGCATATAAAACAAATTTCATTACCATCACACTTTTGACTGAATAATATCAATTACAGTTTTCAGGTTTAAACATTATTATTATAGATGTTTTCGGGGATTATTGATTCAGAGATTATTGATATTTTCAATTTCTTATGCCATTGTTTTATTGCGGCAAAAATTGTTGAAACTCATATATTGTACATTGTACGAGTAATCTTCTACAAATGCATGGGTATATCTTCTAATCTACGAGAACAGGTATATTGGCATATATTTTGACATATATTGGTATATAATGGAATCAAGTACGGCCTTCTGGTATGAAGATTACCTGGATTATTGATATATTTTCAATTTATTACATCATCTGCTTTATTTTGGCAAAGATTTTTGAGACTCATATTGTAATACGGGTAACCTTTTACTAACACTAGGACATATCTTCTAATCTACGACATTATAAGTAGTATGGGTATATCTTCCCATTTAATTTTAGCACTTTCATTTTGGCATATATTGGAATCAATTACTGCCTTCTGGTTTAAAGATTATGGATTTATTGATATTTTCAATTTATACATGTAATCTACTAATACAGGTTATATCTTCAAATATTCACATATATAAGTAGTATGGGTCCCATACAATTTTAACGCTTTTATTTTATATATATTGATTCAATTCCATATTTTTTGTAAATTTGCTTACAAAAGAGGCCAGGATGTTTTATTCTTCAGATCTTCCCATGAAGATAATTTTGAATAGCGAGAACAGACATTCCTTAACTTCTTTTTAAGAGCATTATGTTAAATATTTTAAAAGAATATTTTGATTAAAAATGTCATTTAGTATACTATAGGAATTTGCACATGATTGTGAATTTTAAGTTTCTTTATATCAATCCTCCGTATGAAGAACGGGTATGCTGCTAGTATAGAATAAAATTAAATATAGGAAAGTTTCTCTAAAATCATGTCTTACATTAGTTGGCACTTGAAACAACAAAGAGCTCCTTAAATGTAGCTCAATTACAAGAAAAGTTATTTAATAAAAAATAAAAAAGTCACTGCAGTACTCCGAAATTAGTTTTCATGTTTGAAAACAACAAACATTTTATATCTACATTGTTAGCAAGAGATACTGAATTTATGCTTTCATTGTTTATAAATAAAAACTCAATGTCCACAATCTTGCGAAGAACTAATATTTGATCAAAGAAGTTGCATTTTAATATTGTCTAAAACTGTGAATATTTAAAGCCGCTATTTTGAGTTAGCTTATAAAGTTCTAATTCATCATCTTAGTGTAGACACACTATCCTGATTGCATGGTCTTTTAATTTTATTACATTGCTAGCAGATATCGCTTAACATACAAATTCTGAAAGTATTTGAAATCATAACAATTTCATTTTATAAAAAGACTAGCTGCAGTGCCAACAGTTAGTGTTCACTAAATATAGCAATTAGTTTTTATAAAAATCAGTCTTTTAGCAAGTTTTGAACTAGCATAGTGGGTGCAGAAGTCGCAAAGCAACAAACATGGGTTGAAAAGTTGAGAGGGACCAGTGGAGTCAGGATTCAATTCATACATTCGATGAAATATAATGTTGATACACATAAAAGAAGTTCTAAATTTTACTAAATCATTAAAACCCAGAAATTAAAACTATTAATAGCATGGTCGCATTAGAATTCACCAAAAACAGGTATGTTTATTACAGAGAGATGACGCAAAAAGTTGTATATCTGAGTGACATGTAGTCATGGTGTAGAGACTATATCTACCAGGAGATTAAAACCACTCAATTGGGAGTCAAGATGTAAAATTATGGGGACTAGTTGAACTAAAAGTTATGTCCTGGGTGTTGACACAAAAATATGTATATCCACATGAGACATACAGATGGTGCAGAGACTGCAGCCATCAGCAGAATCGTATCAGCAGTTGTTGAATCAGAAGTTGATGAATTAGGCATTATTAAAATTGGGCATAGAGTGATAAATAAAAGATGTATATCCAGGTGACACGTACTGCAGGACAGCTGGATGGGTCAAATAGTCCCTCAGACTGAATGCCCAAAACAACACAGTTTAGTCCCATTGGACAGAACCTCCCTAAATCATAAATACCTCTGCCTCTCCCCCCTCAGAGGTTACGAAACAGCTTCACCTGATGATATCTGGCCAAGTGAAGTAGAATAAAAATCTGAATTGATAACTTTTGAAGTTTTATTGAAACAGTGATTTTTTTTCAGGAAATGCTTAAAATGTTATAAAAATCTAATCTCTATTTCTTAAATTAATAAGTTTAGATTTTTGTATTTTAATTGCAACTTACCCAGGTACCAAGTGTTTGTGATTCCAAGCTCTGATATTTGCTAACTGATAACAGGAATGCAGAAATAGGTCTTTGTTCTCAATGCTTTTCAGCAACTTTTTCAAGATTGTTAAAAATCAATATAAAAAAAAACTGACTTTTTCCTAGAGGCTTTTGGAAATTTATTTGTCTCCCATTCAAACAAAGCAAAGCAAAACTGAGATTCTGATTTTATTTTTGACTGATGAGATGGTTTTTATCCTAACCCATCTATTTATACTCCAAAATGAACTTTTTTACAAATATTTATACAAATTTATTAAATTTTTCCAATTTTTGAGCTACTCCATGGATTAATAACTACATTAAAAGTTTTCTAACCCAAGTATGGGCTTTGGAATAAAGAAGACATACAAACATACAGGCATACAAACATACACACAATCAGCTATTAATAGTATAAAATAGGAAAGGTTATGTATAAGAAGCTATCCCTATTCTTTTTAGAAAATTAAACAATATGTAAATCTATAAATTTAACAAATATTCTGGCTATATAATAAATAAATTTTAAATAAATTTGAAGTTATGTCCTACTATGTTGAAATAGAACTTCAGATACACACTTAATTACTAGTCCCTTTATACTCAGACCCAGAGTAGCAAAACTTGTATTATTAATATTAGAAATATGGTTAAAAACATTGTAAGAGTCAAATTTATTTTAGGCCTACATAGAGTAGAACTGAGAGTAAACGGCAGGGGTGCAAAATAAGGGAATATTTTTTAGTAGCAAATTGCTAATCAAAATTTTATTTGCATAGCAGTTTCAACATTTTGATTAGCAGTTTACAACTATATTACAGAGTTTTAAACCGGTTTGGAAATAAAGAGAAATATATAAGCACGAGAGGAATAAAGCCTAAAATTCTAATTCATTTTAAACCTTACCAACGATTTTCATTATAGGTCTTTTCAGGTGTTTTATAATATTTGTTTTCCAAGACATCATAAAAAATACATTTATCATGAAGAATTCAAGTACTCTTGGCGGCAATTTTAAATTCATTTTCCCCTAAAACACTTTAATTTTCAAGAATTTTTCAGCTTTAATTTTTTGCCATAATTACAGATTATTTCTTAGTATACCTGTTTCTCTCTTAAGTTTTAAGGTTTTCGCATCTTGATTTTTTTACTTTTCCAAGCTGATGAAGCATTTACTATTATTTATTCCTCTTTTATTTTTTAGAAGGTCGGTCAGTAATTTTTCTTTAATTTAGGGGTTATATAATCATCAGTTTTTTAAGTTTAATCGCTATGTGGCAAGTGGAAATTTTGAGGGATGCTTGTAGTAAGGAGCGATGTATGCTTGAGGAAAGATTTGTTTTCACTGTCGTGATTTTACGTTGCAAAATGAGATGCAAATTTATTTTCAATTGCGATTTACGATGTGATACTGGTTATTTTGCACCCTGATAGATGGCCATGATTAACTATAGGTAGAACACATTGGGATGGATAGCTCACAAATTCAAACCAGTGATTGACAGGTACATTATTCTATGAGATTGTGTGTGTGATGCCTTGAATTAAGATTGTTGGATTTAAGATATAGTTTGGTCTATTTAGTATCGGCTTTTAATTTATAGGTCAAGGATTTTGTTCATCCCATCTCAGCTAAGCTAACTGAACTGTTTACACAAGTGGTGAATTCTAGACAGCAACCTTCAAAGCAGAGGAACATGTGGTTTTTATGACCCTGCCACTTTCTTTATCTCTGCAAAATGATGCCGCAAGCATGAATAAACTAATGTTAGTCTCGCATTGAGAGCTTTGGGGGTCTCCCTTTACATGCTTGATTGATCACATTTTTTGACTAGGGAAGTGTTTGTGGTGGATAGTTGTGATGCTATTTCAACTGGATCAGCACACCACTTTTTATGTAATGATACTTTGAAATAGATAGTCAGACCTAAAGATATCTGTTTAATGTCAGGTTAGTAACCTATAGGCCATGGATTCTGTTGCTCATGGCTGACAAGGTGTTCTTCACAAAATCAATAATTTACACAATCTTGTCTTGCACAAAATAATGAAACACAATTTAAAAAATACAAATTTAGATGTCTTCTGCCAAATAAAGCAGATGACTTAATTAGTTGAAGATATCAATAATGCTTGTAATTTTATTGCATACTATCGAAAAAACACAATCCCCAAAATATCATATTTACTAAATTAAATTATCTACCATTATTCTCTAATTACTCAAATTGGAAAGTAATGGTTAAAAAATATGCCTTATTTAACTGTTTTATTTAAAAATTTTTACAGAATGCAAATGATTTGTTGCAGATGTTAAACAACATGCAACATAATTTTATCTAATTAGCTGTTTTCGAAAAAACCCTCAGTGTATTTGTTAATTTTATGAAAGTTATCAGTTTGTTATTAATATCTCGATTTTTGTAACTCTTGGGCCTAGAAATTCAAAACATGGACGAGGGTACCTGTAATGCAATAAAGCAAAGACGAACCATATCAAATCAATATATATATATATATATATATATATATATATATATATATATATATATATATATATATATATATATATATATATATATATAGTATATAGTATATATAAGTGGGTTGGATACACAGACCTGATGATGAGTTTAATCTAAATTAATCTCCTAGTGCTATCATGGTAGCCGTGGTTTAACTTTTCTGGTGATTTTATTGTTTTAATGTTTTGTCATTACTTAGTGTTGGTTATTATTCCATCTTTCTAATACATATATATATATAGAATTAACTGTAATCTGTTTTGAGTTAAAATGCTTAGTCAGTATCATGTAATCTACACAGTTAAGCAGCACAAGGGGTAAAAACATTTATATTATTATATTATTATACCTTTTCATTACATTGTATTTTCCTATAAATACTTAGCCATACGCTGGTATATTTGATTATTATATTTGATTTCTTATATATCTGATCCAATTTATATTTTCTTCTGCGTTAGGCCATGCGCATTATTTCTGTAACACAATTTACAGTAATGCACACAGAAACATAGAATCTGCATTAACGAAACATGTATGGTCCTTGATAACGTACATGGTTTCAGAAATGCTTTTTACTTTATTCAATTTCAAATTATTTTTGGGAGCTAGAAAAGGCCTAGCTCATCGTGCAAAACAATGTTTCTGTTTTGCAACTTTTCATCTTACACACAATTCTTGCATTTACATCATGTATGTTTGTGCAGGGAACAAGGGGATTAGTACCTTAAGTACCTGCATTATATATATGATTTATAAAAATATTTTCATTTAAATGTGTAGTAAAAAAATTTTTTTTTCACCCTTCTTTACCACATGTATATTTTATTCCATACCTTAACTTATATATGGAACAGGGAAAAAGGGGTATTTTATACCAATTTAGTACCTATTTTATTTATAATGTTTACTTTCATGTTCTTTTTAAAAGATTCCACAGTTTGTCGTGCAGTCTTTTTGATACCACATTTACATTTTAGTTCATCTTCCTTTCACTTTTGCTATACAGAACATTTTCTATTAATGATCAATCTCAGGTATATATAATACAAGTAAAATAAAAATTCTTCAATTATATATATATATATATATATATAGTGTCTATAAAGAACAAATAGAGGTTTTCAGTTATGTCAGATAATATATATAGATTGCATCCCAAGTACTTCTTATGACCCTTAAAATTTATGAAATATTAATTATTATTATTTTAACAAAATTTCACATTCAAATTTCGGAGAAAATTAAATATATGCCTTAAAATTAATATAACCTATAGAATTTACCCAATGGATTAAATTGTTTTCTTTCTGAAACTTGTATTCCAATGCTTTTAGAATATGTTGATTCTATATTTTCAACTGAACACGCTGCACAATCAGGAACAACTTTTTTACAATATTCCTGCCACTCTTGCTGTTCTCTTTGATACTGTAAATAGTCTCTTGCTTTAAATTGAAAATAATTCATATCACTATCACTTAATTTTTGATATGCAGTCATAATCCTGAAAGAAATGAAAGATTCAAATGATTTAACGAAAATTCAAAGTTCACAAAATAATTTAAACCCAATGAAAGTGTAACAACAAAAAAGTACACATAAATTTTCATTGAAATATATCATTGCTAATGGAGGAAAAATCTTGTTATTTGGATCACAAAATTTGAGCACTGGAGAAAATTTGATGTATTATGGCAATGATTCCTAAAATATTTTTACTGTAACATTATACAGAAAAGAAAAGGTTAAAATATTTAAATTTCCTGTGCTATTTATGCATGGATATGAACTTCAAGTGGCAATTCAGAATGTTGGCTAATCATCCTCTGTAGTATGTAGTAGTCCTATTAACCTACCAGAGCTGATTCACTTTGCAGTAGTGATTCTGTTTACAAAGAAGTGGTGATATATCTAGTCTACCCTCCTCCTCCATCGTCTGTTCCAGTAATTATCAAACAGGTTAGAGCCAGGATAGTCCAATGGTTAAAGCAAGAGAATCACACGTGGTGGTCCTGAGTTCGATCCTCAATGCTGCCCAAAACTATCTTCATATTTACAGACAGAGTATGGGCATGATAAATCTATAAGTCTAAAAGTCCTTCTGAGAGATCACAGATCAGGGTAAGAAGGTTATGGTCCCTGTGGCTACCACCTATAATGGTATGCAATTTAAATTGAGTGGTAGTAGGCAAAAGCCAGAATTCTATCATTGAGTGCCTGGGGCTGGGGTCTTTGGACCAACAGAAACTGCAATCTCTCTAAATTTACCCTACAGACTTTGGTCTTATAAGCTTATTTTGGCCTAGTTTTAGACAAGTGTGTTGAGTAACAATACCTCCAAACAGTGGTCTGCGAGAATTTTCAAAAGCTTGCATAAAAGAGAAGTATACCTTGCCACCTCTTTCATAATATTTCAAATTTCTTTTAATTATTAAGTTTTTATGCAACAATTATACACTCCGTTGCAAAAAAAATATATATATATGCACATATAAAAAATTGAGCTACAACTGTAAAACTTGGCATGCAAATTTCATTTTAAGAGTTATGCACATGATAAAACTGCCAGTGTTAATGATGTTATAAGGCTCATGCAATGCACATGAGAATAACACATCGTGCAGCATTTAAAACGACTGGTGTTCTCACTAAAGGGTAATTGGAACTGGACTTCTCTGCTTTGATACTGCAAGTTATGTATAAAGATGCCTTTGATACAAACTTGACTGTGCTACAAATAATTATCGAATTTAGAAAGACATCATATCATAGGCCTAAGGGAAGCTGGTTGGTCCAATAGATGTATCAGTCACTATCTTAGTTATAGTGATATGCTAGTTGCTTGGTGTTGGCAACAGTGAATCAGAGAAGGCACATGTAACTCTATATACCCCAAAACAAATTGGAATTTTAAACCTTTACCCAGTTTAGTCTAATAGTAATAGACTGAATCTAGCCTGAGCTTGAAGAATTTTACCAACATCTTATTCAAGCTCAACCTATGTTAAATATCTTTTCGTCCAACCTATACAGCTGTTTTCCATTATAGTGAAAATGAAAACCATGAAATAAAACCATCTGCATGCCCAAAATTTTCTAAATTAAAATTTTTTCCTACACATGGTTGAAATTTACTATTTTTTATTTAATGCTTGTTAATATAAATTTATATTTTGTTAAATATAAACATTGTTTGGTTTAAATTTTCCAAAGCAGTGTCCACATTTTGGAACATTTTAAGGGAAATGTTCTCAATATCCGCTAGGGATGGGTATTATTTAATGTAACATCTAATAATACGAAGGAAGCAAAACTGTCAAACTTGTTTCCTACAGTTCCTTTATAAAATACAAATAAATAAATGTATAGTTCTTGTACGGAAAATATACAACCAGCACAAGTCACTATTAACTGCATGTCTATCACATAACCTAATTTCTATCCCAAGAATAATTTCAAAATCAATAAATTAGCACCTTCAAGATATCATTACTGATAACCGTGAAAGTAACCATGTATTCATTCTCAGGATCTTCATTACATAACTAAACTTTTATCATAAAAATAATAATTGAAAAATATTTCAAAATTAATATATATTAACAACTTAAAAAAGTATATACATATATATATAACAATTCATTGATATCTCACAGCAACATGAATCAAAACTGCAAAAAATAATTTTATGCAAAATACTTCTATCATTTCTGTGACAAAGAACAATTTTCCAAATGAACTTTGTGCTAGTCCAAAATGATGGAGATGTTATTGATTCCACTTTAATCTTATCAGCAAAATAAAATCTATTCTAAGAAATTTAGAGCGAAGATGTAATGCATTGAACAATAAGAGGGACAGGAAAAGGGGGAGAGTGTAGTTCCGTAGGAGAAGCAATCTGCACTGTGTAGAATTGTGATGGAATAGTAACTAAATCTAGAGAGGAGATATTGAAAAAGAAGAAATTTTGAAATGTCTGAAGACTGACTGTTTAAAATATTCTTTTTTATTATTAAAGCATGAATTGAAGTATGCAAATCTATTTCTCTGAAAATAAAAAATCACTTTCTAAATAGGTATTTAATGACATACTGAAGAATATTTAAATAATTAGGAGGAAAAAAATTGTAAATCAAATATTTAAAAATATAATTAATTTACAGCTGCAGAGCAAAAAGCAAACCTAATGCAATTTTTAATATTTATATTAATTCACTCAGACTGATGTAACAAATAAAATTGTAAGGCAAACACTAAAAACACTCTGTTGTGTAATAGCATAACAAATATGTAAATGTATCAATCAGTTATGGAAACAAAAGAAAAAAGAGCATCTTTCATAGAATATACATAACACAGCAGTCACCCCAGGAAGGGCACAAAGTGTCTGTCAATAGAAGTTTCTTGGATGAACTTTGATATTTTATTTTTTGAATCCGTTACTTAGAGGCACAGACTAATATATAGTATTCTGTGCTTAGAGGTAACAGGAACACAGAGGTAACAGAAGATGTTCCAAGAAATCGTGAAAGTTCCAGTTTCTAATTTCAGCCAATGCCAAACTTTAGTATCAAGGAACAGGCCTGAACTAATTTTATTACCACAAGGGTACTTGTGTACCAGGGGTTGGAAACCAATGTATTAGACTTTATAAAATGAATTTCTTCAGTCAGATTGAAGTATGTTTTAATATTTCCTAACTTTTATAGCTTTGGGGGCATTTTTTGAGTTACTTGCGCTTTAGGTAATTTTTGTAAATACACTAACAATTTTATCCGGCAGCTCAAACTGCTGCTCGTACCCTAGAGCAAGTCGGGCGGTCTGGGTATTCAATTAACAATTTTTGATCTTATAGGCAATGGTGTGGTATACCTGCTTGACGCATTCCTTCAATTTGAGGAGTAAAAAATAGACGGCAATATGTACTTAACTGAGTAAGGGTGGGAAACCGGTGTTCTATTTTATGAAAATAGCTGTGGTTACTTCCCAATGAAGATTTATAATCATATATACATACTTCAATACTAATATGTTTCAAATACAGAATGCGAATTTTGCTTTTATTCAAGCAGACCCGCTTCCTACCTAGAATTATGTCAACAAACACTGTAGTTTTAGAACTGATGCCAATACCTTAACAAAACGCGGGAATTACATAAAAAATATCTTAATCATAGACTTTTAATATGAGTTTTAGCATAAAGCAGAATTTATATAACTAACAATTTTTGTTTGTTTAAAAAATTCGCGTTCTCCATCATAAGAGATCAGCAGAAAAAGAACTACAACTTTCACTTCAGTTTAATGTTTTGTTTGCATTAATTGTATTTCATGCTTGATTGAAGATTGAAATTTTACTAATTACATTTCCCAAGTGATTAGAAGCTTAAAAATGATTAAGATTCTCAGACGACAAAATAAATTTGTTCTTCCTATTTCAGTGTATCGCTTGCATAAATTTTCAACTGAGCCTGAGAGCAAAGCTGGTACCTCTTCATTGAATAATAAAGAAAGCTTAAACTCTGAAGACTTAAATCAAGAATTTTTTAATCATATCGTGTGTCCTTTAACTAAACAAACTTTAAAATATGATAAAAAGCAGCAACTTTTAATTAATGAGGAATTATCTATTGGTTATAAAGTAGTTAATGGGATTCCCAATATGATACCTTCAGATGCTGTAAAAATAAGAAAATAATGACTTCGTAATTTGCCAATTATATACCAAGGATAGTACAACTGTACATGTTGTGATTCTTATATTTGTATATTTCTATGTGTGAATAAATTAAATAAAAACTATTCCCATGTATATTAATTTCTAAATATATTTTTTCCAAATAGCTTACTGAAATTGGCTGTCTAAATACATTGACTGCTTATTCAGTATTGGTGTAGTTATTGTTTTTTTTTTATAAAAGTGGGGATAATTACAGCTGTATTCTGTAATTAGGGTATACCAAGATAAGGTCTTTCCTTGAAATTCTGTTTTCTATTTCACAGTGAGCATATTGAATAAAGCAGCAAGTGTGTATTTCAATATAGTAGAAGCATTATAATTTGTGTGTGTCAGAGTATTCCCTGACAGAAATCAGTTGAAATGTAAAATTTAGATGTATTAGAATTTTTCACCATTTTGAAGATATAAGAAGCATTTAAAATTATTTAATATTGTGTTAAAATGATAAGTAGAGTAGGATGAATATTTTAAAAGGAGCATTTTCTTAAAATTATAAAAAATGCTCTTCATTTTTAGCACTTTCCTTAGTTTAAAATTGTTTACGACTTTGGTCATTTATCTATCTTTCTCTCTGTCCGTCCGTTCGCATGATAACTGCTGTAAAAATGACTTTATCAAAAAGAAATTTTACTATGTTGTTAAGACCATCTGTGGGACATACTGGAATGAAAATGAATAATTAGTTTTTAGTATATTTTTATACTTAGTTAAAATTAGTTTCACATAATTAGTTTCAGATTTAACCCTGATTGAAAAAACGAAATGCATTAAACTCAATGGAGCCTAATTTTGCAAAAGTTTTTTAAACAAAAGTAAAATTCACAAATTGCTTAAAATTTTTTAGGAAATATTCAAATTATTACATAAAATGTATAAAACAATTTTCAGCAATATATGTTGGGTAACTTTTTAAATAAAAATTGAAATAATAATTACAATGATATGTATATGAAGAGATCACATGACTCATTGCGAAATAAAATATGGCATCCATTTTTTTCCCTCTGTGATCGTGATTTTTTAAAATCATTTATATTTAGTGTTACATCCATCATAAAATCCCTTTATTTTTGCATATGATCTGTGTACCTAAATTCTGTGCCAATGCAATTACAATATTTTTTATTTTAAATGATCACTAAACTTATTTCTACAACGAAGACTAATTTTAATATATGCAGAATGTAGACAAATCAATTGATTGTAAGGTGATTTGTTGAATTTGATAAGAATTGCTGAATTTTTTTCATGCAAAATTAGTTATCTCTGGAGTCTGGAATATAAGTGATATGAATGAAATATTCAAGGATTTTGCATTGAGAGGCAGACAATTTATATTTCGATGATGTCATTTGATAAAGTTAATTTTGTGTAACTAGAATTGTCTTTTTTGATGAAGTTTTACGTTTTCAAGTATAATAAGTTATTGTAGTACTGTGACAATTAAAAAAATATCAATGCTGAATGTATCATATTTTACAGATGTTTAAATGAAATTGTATTTCCGTTGAAAAGTGTTTCATAATCAATGCTTTATGCATGATTGATCTTCTTGTTATTCTAGCAGTGTTTAAGAAGCAAATTACATTTATTTTATTACAGTCGCATATCGCGGAACTGAGTCATATAAATTAATGTAAAAATGAAGAATAAAATCATTACATCTTTCAGTTTTGGGATCCAAATTTATGAGTATCTGCTTTGATTTATCAATATTACTTCTTACTGAATTATCAATCTAACAAATTATAAATATAGAAGTAAGAAGATACTGATTTATAAATATAGAAGTAATGTTGAAATTAAGTAAGATACAATATTACTCCTTACTTAATTTGACTTATCAATTATGTTTCTACCTTGAGCAGTAGCACTACATCAAACAAGTCCTGAATTAATTTGGAATTTGTGTAGTTTTTAATACATGAAATACAGAAATACCATCATATTTTTAAGCATTGAATACACTCAATAGTTGAAAATTTAAAGAAAAATCACTGGTAAATATGGTAATCTACTTTTCTGGGAATTGTTTCTCCAACAAAGCAGCAAAAGGAAAAGTGGATGGAACTGGTTAATATTTCCTTTTGGTACAGTGTGCTTCAAATTTGCAAAGATGTATGGCACACCATCCTCAATCAGAATTTGGTAGGGGAGGGGCAGGGCAGTCCATAGAAATGCCCCCCCCCCCCCATTCACACACACACACACACCTACAAACATTTATCAGGACTCCCATATTTGATTTTTTCATATATTTTTTGTGTGTGTGTATGAATTTTTCATGTCTGCAAGGGAGCAGTGAAAGTGTTTTGCTGCAAGGAACTTCCATGCATCCCAGTGATCTTTGGTGCCTTTCAGTTAGTTTCTTATTTATAGGAAATTTTAAAGCACGAATTTTGCTTTCAATACACAGTATATTTATAGTTGTCACAGTAAATAAATTAGGGGAATGTCACCAGAATCAAGTTTTGAATATAAAGAAAATTTCCGAAGCTAATATATCTATATCTGGAAAAACTTTGCTTTATCTGTCATAGTAAGAGGCCAAATTTTTCATTCTTTGAAGAGGGTTGACAGTTTTTAAGAGATTCCTGTACAGCAGAATGAAAATTAAAGCAAATAACAATATTAATAATGAAAGATAAAAAGTAAATATTTTTTTATAGTTGGAAGTGAATAAGTTAAAAATAAATATATTTTAAAGTGGTGGTAAAATATAAATAATATTTACTGGTGGTAAAATATATTGAAAGAGTTTAAATAATTTAGAGAGGAGCAACTATATACTGCCATATATTTGCAGAAAACTTATAACCTAAGTACTCGGGTAAGTGAATTATGCTTGTTTTGTAAAATATTTTCCAGAAGGAAATTACTTTTTCTAAATTGAAGTCATGGTGGGTTTTTAAAATGTATTTGTAACAGTTTTCAACATTATTTAAAATTTGTGAGTATAGATGGCAGCACATGTCCAAAATTAAAAAAAGCTTATAAATGTGGTCCTAAATTTTAGAAGATAAATAAGAATGTTTCTTTAAAAATGTCACCAGAAAATAATAAATCATGCGGTTGTAAAGGCATAAGAACATGTTTATTATGCGAAGAAGAAAAGGAAGATTTTCCTGAATCATTTGAAGATGGACAGGTGAGATAATTTACTATAGGCCTAACTTTGTAATTGATATTAGTGGTAATGAACGTTTAATTTTTTTTTCTATTATCTATTAAAAATATTTTTAAAAATAAATTTAAATTCATATGTTGCTTTCCCAAATGTAATATTTTGGTGCTCGTAATTATTGTTGAAAAAATCAATTTTGATTTTTAAAGACTATGAATATATGACACGTTTTTTCGTAACACGAAATGGACACACTACTCGAGTAGGTGGAGGAGAACTCTGTTCTAAACATTTTTTTTGATTGAGGAGCAGGTATGAAATATAGCAAAAAAAGGGAAAAACATATATGGTGGAACGCGTGATGTATGTTTGTAGGAAGTACACAATTTGTATGGTCGACTAACCTTGCTGTTTTTTCTCTGAATCGAATACAGAATGAAATGTTAAAAACATCACATTTCGATTACAAAATACCAAGATATAATAACCTTGATACCAAGGTTAGTATATGATTTCGAAATTTCGTATAACCAATGTGATTTCGATTATGGCAAATATTGCCAACAGATGGCAATACTTGTCCAGTCCCTTTCAGAGTTCCTTTACAGATATCCTACTGATTGTCGTATACCGTTTTATATATTTTTCTATGTTTCATAATATCTTTTTTACTTCTGTGAAAGGACTTTTTGGGATTTTTATAAAGGGACTGAAACTTACTTTTAGAAGTATACAGTTTGCTCTGCAGAACTATCGCTCACAGGAGGGGACTTAGCTCAACTGGGACGTCCGGGGTAGACATTCATTCGGGGTCACTTTTCACTTCTCGATATGTGTGAAATGATAAAAAGAAAAAAGGTATACAAAATGTGGTTCTTACATATTTTACTGGAATTTATTGGCTACTTTCTTATCATAGCCAGGATGCCAACATATTACATTAGTGCGGTTTATCCCTATATATCCTCCAAATGAATGTATCCGCTGGGCAAATCTAGTCCGATTCCATACAATTTTTTTTTTAGGAAGCAGACGTTAATTTTCCGATGTTGTACTTGTTTAATTTAGGGTCCCTCTGATGTGGGGTCCGGAGCAGCTGCCCCGCATGCCCCTGCAGTAGTCAGGACCTGTGGGTACTATTACTCACAGACTAATATTATATTATTCTGTGCTATTACTGTTGGGAGTAGTGGGCAGTGTTTCTTTCAGGATTTTTTGTTCGGGAGAGCGAATGAAACTTTAGGTGGGGGGCAAATTTTCTATTTGCCAGATATAAATATATCTAAATGCTGTAACATAAATAGAAACTCGGTTAACATAAAATGTCTCCGGGGGGAGGGGGGTCTCCCCGGATGTATGTCTGAAAGAAACACCGATAGTGGGGCAGATAAATTGGCAAAAAGGGGGAAATCAGTTAAACATGTGGGTCCGAAAGTCCTTCCGAGAGGTTGGTGGTAGGGGAAGGAGGGTACAGTCCCTGTGGATGCCTCCCCCACTGGGTTCCGGTCTAAATTGGGTGGCACTTCCCGACCGTCCAAACAGTTACCTTACACCTTTCTGGTAGGTCGGACGGTCTGGGTTTCAACATGCCATCTTCCATATTTGACTTTTTTCTCTTTGTACAGTTTTCATGTCTTATTTAACCAGAAAAATATCGGGGTCCTGACTTTTTCTGGATATTCTCCACTCGAGTGATGACCCCCAGTGGCTTATCCTGACTCTAAAAAGTGTGTGTGTGTGGGGGGGGGGGGGGCAACTGTTTAGTATTTGCTTATGCCAGGGTTATTTTAAATGAAAAATACGCATAACATTAAAAAGCCTTGAAGCGGGGGGCTGGGTCCCCCAAGCATACGCTGCTGATAACCCCCAATGGGTGGCCTTGGAGCCTGTGATAAATGTTTGTTAGGTTATTTACAAAATTTGTATGGGTGGCCTGGCTTTGTCCGGTTGTGAGGGATTTACATTTTTACAGCATTAGATTAGCTACGAAACCTCCTCCTCTAAACATAAAATAATCACCGATCATTTGGGGAACAATTATATTTTTCATACCTTACAATATTCATAACGAAAGCCTCCCTCTCCCCATAAGGTTTTATTAGGCCCCAAGCGAACTTTCATGAAAAGCCTCATCTGAATAGAATGCCACACATTCGTAATCCGGAAAAACGATTATCTGACAATCAATTTATACTGTTTTTACACGCTCAAGACTCATTCAGTGATTCTTTTCACATACGGGTCTGGTATAGAATTTTGGGCTCCCGGGTCAACTATGTTTTGGGGACCATTGTTTCTGATATGAAAATATTACCGAGCACGAAATGCAAAAAAATATATGCACCCATAAAAAATCGAGCTACAGACGCGAAACTCGGCATGCCAATGTCGTTTTAAAAGCTATGCAAATGATCAAACTGTCAGCGTCAGTGATGTTATAAGGATGTTATATATAGAGAGACGAAGACATGAGAACGAAGACATGAGAGACATGAGAACGAAGTATACAACATTTAAAACGACCGGCGTTCTCACTCACGGGCAATTGGAACTGGCTTTGATGTTGCAAATTGTGTACAAAGCTGCATTTGAGACCTATTCAACGGCGCTACGAACAATTGTCGGATTTAGAGAGAGAGTTCGCATCATAGGTCTAAAGGAAGCTGGTAGGTCCAACAGACGTATCAGTCTTTTGTTAGGATATTATTCTTCTGTTGAATGAAATAAGTATAAAAAAATTATTCCATACCAGCGAAATTCGTGCGCTACGTTCGTCCAGGTACACCATTACATAGGAAACAGAAACCGGCGGACATAAATTCCCGCCGACCGTCCCATCGCTCCTAATATCCACAGACACATGGGAGCCATATACTTCCTTCCATTCAGTACTACTATTTCTTATACGACTCTCTATTAAAACATACATACTATAAACCCCCTAACCATACCAACCCCTAATATAATGCACTGAATTTACGCTCCATTAGATTCCTCTAACAAACCAATCTATCTCAAGTTTAACACCTCATGCACTTTATCTCACGATTTCAATTTCTAGTCACCATGGAAGAAAAGGGAACTCTCTTTAACTTTATGGGTCGTACAATTCAACTCCAATCAATCTATCTATAGACAAAGTTTTTATTAATTATATTGTTTAAAACGAGAATTTGAAGATGTCTCTCTAACATCATGGTTTAAATATTCATATTCTGAATTTCTAAATTGGGATGACCTCTCAATAATAACTTACCTATTCAGCTAAATCATGCAGGTGGTCTCATCTGTAAATCCATGAGCTGAATGCAATTTTCCTTTCATTTCTTTAGGCATTAAAGTCTCAGGACCATGCAATTGCTTTATGATGTGGCACCGCTTTCGGCCTGAGATTGTAAACACAAAAATAGCAAAAAAGGCCAAATTTTAAGAGGCTATTCTTCCAGATCCAAGGAATAATGTGAAAAACGGATTTCAGATTTTGATTCAGCCTGGTCGAATAAGTTTTTTTCAGTCCTCTGGGGTTGCATTTGTTTGTGCAATAGTTGAACCGTAACAATTCGAACATGAACCTAGGCCCGCCCGCTAAAATAACATCACAGAATCCGGTCCCGTCAGCTGTCGGAGATTGCACGTAGCAACAGCTGTTTGTGCAGCAGGTGTTCCGTGGCTCATAGAGTAATTTTCATGTTACGTCCGCGTAAGCCTGTGCTCTATGAGCCACGGAACACCTGTTGCACAAACAGCTGTTGCTACTTGCGACCACCGACAGCCAGCGGGACTGGATTCTGTGATGTTTTTTAGTGGGCGTAGGTAGTTTCATGTGAAAATTGCGACGGACCAACTATTGCACAAACGGCTGTTTCCACATAGCGGCCTTCAACAGAGAAGGACTAGCGCCCCGTTAACCTAAAGTACCATCCATGTTTGTCATAATTTTTGCAGGATTTTTTTCTTCTTCCAAACTTTATTGCGAAACAATGTATAAAGGATACGGGTTTCGGTGGCTTTAAGAAACATACAAATATGTTTTTCTTCGATTTACTTTTTTTAAGGGTCATAGTCGTTCGTCTTAAACGATATGTGCTATTAACGGAGTTTATTAATATTTTGTTACAAAGGACCTGTGGCTCAATAAGATGTTATCGCACCACAACACCCCATTGTTTCATCGTTTCAAGGCCAGTGTCAAGGTTTTTTTATATAATGAAACATCGAAGTTGTTTCAAGAAATGACGCGTAGTTTCCTACGTGTAACACTGTTATAACCTTTTGCTTATGGTGCTATTACCTTTTTTTTTTAAATTACAAATGATGTAATAATTTCACTGAAATACTGGGATATACCGGTGAGTTTCGTAAAGATCTCTTGTTTGCTTCGAAATGATTGACACGCTGTTATTGAAAATGTCAGTATTCCTAGATTCTAAGACAAAAGCTTGTAGATAGGCAGATAAAAGCTAACCATTAATATTTTGAAGAAGTAAATTGCAATAATGATTCCACGAATGCGGTACTGATGGATTTTAGATTTTTTTTTATTGTTTGTACAAGATTTCACATAATATAGTACTCTAATCATCATTTAAAACTGTTGTGTGATCATAACTGTAGAAAAAAAATTAGTGTTTTAATGTTCTAAAAATGAAGGGTGCTATATAGACCAACAATTACCCAAATAAATGACTGTAAAATTTATAAAAATTTTACATTTTATTGTCTAGACTATTGGAATTAGTTTAGGCAATAAAATGCGAACAAAACATGCCTCATTCAAGAAATAATTTTAAATTAAACATGAACATCGTTCAAAGTGTCATATAGATTTACAAAATTGTTTCATATAATAAGCTATTTGCAGTTATCATCTATTCCATGTTGACGAGAGCATAATAAACGCGAAACCGGGCCGTAGATGTTGTTATCGGCAATGGTAGCACGATATTATCTTCTGGAATCTGGTTGTATTCTTCAGGATACAAGAATCAGTTCGAATTTCTGGATAACTAACGTTTTTCTTTGAAGCTCCGATAAGCGTAAATAGGAGCATTATACGGCTAATATCTTTCAAGCTATTTTACAATGCCACAAAATAACTGTCAGGTATAATAAAACAGATTAAGACCAACCCCCTAGCGACCTTTATGGTTTACGTCACTACGAGGAGGACGGTAAAGAGTAATATCCACCATCCAGCGAGACGAACGACCAGGAGAGTATGAGTCGGCGGAACCATTCACCGGACAGGGCGAAACCGAGACTCGATTCCAGTCGCCGACGGGTCTGGAAACAGGTCATATGGGGCATGCTCCTCTCCGCCAACTGGAAGCGCCTGCTTCATGGCCTAAGGCACTCGATCCATCCACAGATTGATATACCCCCACAGGAAAGGAGCATCAGAGATATGAGGAAGCTAAGTCCCTTACACCGCCATCTTGTGACGGGCCCCCTGTGGGGGGTAGGTATAATAAAACAGCAATTAAATACTCGAACTTATTCATAAAACAAAAGACAATGATCTCAAAACATTGAGATATTTTTATCATATCACGCTAACGGATTCTAACTAAACTATGACTAACTTTTATACCCTTTGTAGAAATTTTTAGTAAAAAATTCTAAAAATTTTCAGAACTTGCTAAGCTTCGCCAAGTTGGCGATATTTCGCCAAATTTGTCGCCAAAGTCAAATGACTCGGACCGTCAAATAATAACAATGGTTGCCTGTTATTTCTTTGGGGACAGGCAATATGTCTCGAAGGTATTTTAGGTATTCGTATCAATAATAGAGTGGTCATGCTTTTAATTTAAATCCAGTTGGAAGAGCGCTTGTCTCGAAATCAAAGGATCGGTGGCTAGGCTTTTGTGGGTAAAACATTATATTTGTGCCTGATCTATATTGTTGAGTTTGAATTGAAGATTTCAAATTTATAAAAGGTTTCTTTTCAATTTTAGACTAAGAAGTGCATCTATACCTACTGCCCTCACTGCAATTTATGTTGGCCGGATAACAGAAGTGCTTCATATGGATCGGATTTCCCCCTGTATATCGGAAAACTGAAATTGTTTCTCAATTTCTTTAATGAGGATGAAGAAACCAGAGCAATTTCTGCTATTGACAGAATACGATGGATGCCCTCGCAGTCCGGTAGAAGAAAGCAGGTAAAAGTTTCCTTAACCGTAATCAATATTTTGAACCATACTTTGGGCAAAGCGAACTGGAATACACTGCGAGTGCTATGAACGCTTATTTGCACTGTTTTGCCTTTACGTTCATTACGTGTACATTGATTAGATGTTTCCATAGTAGTTAATATCAATTAAGAATAATTACTTTCCCTATACATATACAGGGTGTCCCAAAAACATTGACCTCGGCTTTTATTCCTTAAATATTGATCTTAGACATATATAATAAATTACAAAGTTGTGTATAAAAAAGGTACAGAATTTTAGGAAATCGATTAAAATTTTCAGGGGATTAAATTTGAAGAAATACAAAATTTAAATTTTTATACGGCCCCCGTACAAAAACATTTCCATAGTAGTTAATATCAATTAAGAATAATTACTTTCCCTATACATATACAGGGTGTCCCAAAAACATTGACCTCGGCTTTTATTCCTTAAATATTGATCTTAGACATATATAATAAATTACAAAGTTGTGTATAAAAAAGGTACAGAATTTTACGAAATCGATTAAAATTTTCAGGGGATTAAATTTGAAGAAATACAAAATTTAAATTTTTATACGGCCCCCCGTACAAAAACATTTCCAATGAGTAAAATGTGCCCCATACACTAATAAGGTAATGCACAGAATTTCAGCATTTTATCATAAAAAGTCCCAGAGATATGTTTAAACAAAGTAGGTGAGGGATTAATCACAAATTAAAATGTAAATGTTTACAGCAAGAGTACAAATGACGCAACGCAGAAATGCATCATTGGCAAATAACATCTGCCTCTTATCTTTAATGGATCTTTGGCATTGGAAGGAAAACATTTTGAACAAGCTTTGTAATCTTTCTGTAAAGTTATTATTTCTACACAGTGTAGATACTTTTGTACCAATAAATAGCAAAATTATTATTTATTTATGTAATCATTGTTTTCTTTCGGAATTTGTTGTTGTTGTTGTTGAAACCCAAACCGTCCGACGTACCAGAAAGGTGTACGGTAACTGTTTAGACGGCCGGGAAGAGCCACCCAATTTAGACCGGAACCCAGTGGGGGGGGGGGGGGGGGACATCCACAGGGACCGTACCCTCCTTCCCTACCACCAACTTCTCGGAAGGACTTACGGACCCACATGTTTAACGTGATCGTACTCCGCGTGAACACGGCGGCAGTTTGGGCAGCAGAGGGAATCGAACCCAGGCCTACCGAGTGCAATTCCCGCGCGCTAACCACTGGGCTACCGCGTCCTCTTTCGTAATATGTTGTTGTTGAAACCAAGACCGTCCGACCTACCAGAAAAGGTGTAAGGTAACTGTTTGGACGGTCGGGAAGTGCCACCCAATTTAGACCGGAACCCAGTGGGGGAGGCATCCACAGGGACCGTACCCTCCTTCCCCTACCACCAACCTCTCGGAAGGACTTTCGGACCCACATGTTTAACGTGATCGTACTCCGCATGAACACGGCGGCAGTTTTGGCAGTGGCTGGAATCGAACCCGGGCCTACCGAGTGCAACTCCAGCGCGCTAACCAATGGGCTACCGCGCACATCTTTCGTAATATGTGTATGACCCCAGAAACGCGATCTACCGACATGATTTTTTGCCTCTGAAATCTCATGTTGATGCATCGAAAAGTGGTTTAAGTCAGCATTTTTGTCTTTTCATATCTCTGGGGCTTTTTATGATAAAATACTGAAATTTTGTACATCACCTTATTAGTGTATGGGGCACATTTTACTCATTGGAAATGTTTTTGTACGGGAGGCCGTATAAAAATTTAAATTTTGTATTTCTTAAAATTTAATTCCCTTGAAAATTTTAATCGATTTCATAAAATTCTGCACCTTTTTCTTTACGTAACTTTGTAATTTATTATATATATCTAGATCAATGTTTAAGGAATAAAAAAAGCCGAGGTCAATGTTTTTGGGACACCCTGTATAGTATAATGATAGTATAATGTATAGGGAAAGTATCGTGACTAGGTTGAGTTTTGAAATGATATTTGTGTGTGTGTCCGTGAGTCTGTGGATGCGGTATTTCCCGAACGAATACAGCGGTTCGAAAAGAATTTGACGAGATTATTACGCTTAGTGAATACTGGGATCTTATTGATTTTAAACACGATCGATTGTTCAGGAGTCTCCCCCTCCAATTTTCGAATGGATTTTTAAAAAAATCAAGACCTTCAGTAAACATAAATAAATAATCATTTCAGACATAATTTTTTATTTGAAAACGAATGACACAAACTTTTAAACGCATGAACCTTTCTCGAGATACTGCACGTGTTTTAAATAAATGTATTAAAAAAAATGAAACGAAATTAAAAAAAAGTAGCAAGTATCATCCAATAGGTTCACTTTTCCTTTGTAATATTATGTGACAAATCTGTTAGCACTAGTTTAGTGAACCTAGTTCGTTCCATTCACGAAAAAAGATACTTTTCGCAATAGTTATATATTTTGACGCCAAATAATTCACCAATCGTTATTTCACTGAATATTAATTAAATATTCTTATTGCATTTTGATGAGGATTTTGCACGTGAGTATGAATAAGTCATTCTTTTCGAACTCAGAAATTGCCAAAATGGCCTAATTTCAATTTATGTGCTTTTAAATCAATGGTCAAAGCATTGTTCTGTGGATCTTATAACATCATTATTTCTTTGCGAAAGAAGTAAAATTATTATGTAGGGAAAGTCATGTTCTGCCTACATCAATTTTTTTTCAAAAATGAAAATATGATAAAACATGAATATAACTTTGAATTTAAGTTATATTGAGTTGATTTGAACTCAAACTATTGGTTTAATGCAACAAGATTTTGGTTTTTAATAGTAGCGTTTAATAGTAGATGAACTTTAAAAACTTAGCGGAGGTGTACAATTTTTTCGATACCACTCTACTGTCAAGTTAGCTTTAACGCAAGTATAGTGTTCTACTTTTTAAGCACTTTCAGTTCTTTAGATTGAACTGTTTGAAAAGCTTATGCAATGAATTTTCTTCGACGATGATCGGTATTGAAGATTTTGGGACTTACTTTTTGAACTAAGGATACTATATCTTTAGTAGTGATGTTTTCCAATGTTAATTTTCTTCAATTGTATGAAAATTTTATTAATTTACATTTGAAACTGAATCATTATACTCATTTTTATTTTTAACGTGTCAAAAAAAAAAAAAAAAAAATACTTTATGCTAAAATTCAAATTTATGCTTGCATTTTCATGTTTTAATAAGGTATGTTTGATTTTTAGGACTTTGGACCAAAAGTTAATTTTAAGAAAAAGAAAGTGAAAGTTGGTGAATTTAAAGGATTTCCAAGATTTACTGAAATTATTTTGCAAAAATTTAAGAGCTTGTTCGAATTATCTGACTTTCAACCCGTGGAGCTTTGCCATTTAGAATATTCTCCAGAAAGAGGTTCATCTATAGATCCTCATGTAGATGACTCTTGGCTGTGGGGTGAAAGGCTTGTAACGATCAACCTTGGTTCATTGAGTGTTCTTACGCTTGTGCCATTTTCGGGTGACACGTGCGAGTGCTGCCAACAACAATCATGCGATTTTTCTAAATTTTACAGTAGGGAAAAGTATAAAGAATCAGAGTTATGCCATCACAACTTTTCCAACACGTCTGTATTAGAATCTTCCTTAAAATCCTTGTCTACTGAAGAGGAAAAAGCCAGAAGCAAACAAGTAAATGATAACTTTCTAAATTCTGAATTGCCTACTATTACCGCGGAGAATAAAGCAGGAGTATCATCACCTGCTCAACTACAGAATTGCAATCATTCAGCTGAAAAAAAAATGCAATGTTCACCTGCCGAAAACCAGTTAACCCAAGACAATGACCATATCTGTAGTGTGAGCATGAGCCATGTTGATAGCAAAATGTCAAATCAGTCAAACTGTTCCGGAATTTTAGATTCACATTTCAACGACGAGGAGAAAAATGTGTTCCATTGCCATTATACTAATCGTGTGACGTCAGCTGTAACTGGCGAGAAGTTACAGAATACATCTAACTTAACCATGCCAGACAAAGATACTCAGAAGATGGCCAATAATTTGTGCAATGTGTTTCGAACAGGTGAGGTTGCATCACAAGTCGCAGTACGTATAGAATTGCCGCCTAAGTCTCTGCTTGTACTAGCTGGCTGTGCTCGATACAACTGGTATCACGAAATAAAAAGGCAAGACGTTGTGTCTCGGAGATTAGCAATGACTTTTCGGGAACTAACTCCAGAGTTTCTTGATGGTGGCAAAGAAAGTGAGCTAGGAGGAGAGCTTCTGTCGATAGCAAGCAAATTCTGTGATTTCTAAAATATATTAAAAATGTATCTAATGTATTTTCGATTATATTCATGAGCTATTTCATCTCTAGTATGCAAGAAAATAACGCAAAGTATGGTCTTATTAAAATATTTTATTGAATCTGCCATGACCGTTGGTTGTCTGTCTGTTTCAACTTCTTTGGTGACATTTTAAACATACTTTCTTGCGACGTAAATATTTGAAATTTGGTACACAGCTTTGTTTAGTTGAACAATCTTAAAATTCGGCGGATCCTAGAAAACTAGAAAAATAGAACCGGCAGTTTCTTGCGAAATGGTCTGCGAAAAATATTCCTTCGCTTCTACAGAAATCCCATTATTGAAATTTAATATATCCCATTGAAGATAGTTAAAAAGAGTCCATATATATATATGTATATATATATATATATATATATATATATATATATATATATATATATATATATATATATATATATATATATATATATATATATATATAAATAAATAAAATAATAGTTTGAAAGTCCAATGAAAAAAAAGTGAGAAGCTGCAACTCGATAAACCTAACTTTCTAAAAAATCCACAAAATAAAAGTATAAAACAGCTAATCTTCAATCAAATGGGAAAAAAAAATACAAATTACGAGTCACCAAGTTAAAGAAAATCAACAAATTTCAATGGTATAGAAACGAATATAGAAAAACATAAAAAATCAAGCATTATTGCTATACACGTGGACAAGGGTTAGGCCTTAAAAAATGGAAATGTTTACTTCGCAAAACTCTTCTTGTGGTCCAAATATTTTGACGAAGCAAGCACAAAAAATGTATGTTTCTGGAGAATTAGATAGATTATATTTATAAACTATTTCTACTTGGACAATAAACCATAAAGAAGGAAACATGAAAGAAAACATGAATACCTGGAAAATGTAAAAATGCACAACATATGCCCGAACCAGTCGAACCCTGGAACCCTGAATGAAGAGGTCAGTGTTGCCATTCGCAAAGAAAAAAGAAATGATTTACTGTTGCCATTCGTAAGAAATGAAAAACAGTAATGCGAAATATATATATATATATATATATATATATATACAGAAGCAATCAGAAGAAGGATGAAATAATAAGTAATAAGCTATAACTTCAGAAAAGTAAAATTCGAGTAAGTAAACACCTCGATTTTCTAATTCGTAAATATTAAAAGACGAAACAAATAATGGGAGTATCAAAATGAAATATTGTCAAGTATATATAGAAGTCAATGAATAAACAAAAAATAAAAATGATGAGAATTCGAAAATAGAAAAATAAAACAAAGCAATCATGCTTATAAAGGTGGAGCAGAGCTAGGATTACTGGAGTTTAATATAGAATAGATTCGTCATCAAAGTTGAGTATCTATCTAAATTAACCACTAAGTATGCTTGTTTCCAAAATCGGAGATAGTAAATAACTATGAATTCCAATTACTCAACCTGCAAGCATAAAAAAATGAAAAAAATAATAAAGACATTTTATAATTACCAGAGAAAAAAAAAAAGCAACGTGATACAAAGCACAACATGATGATGCGAAAATGGCAATTCAACTGTTGCCACTCGTAACTTACGACGCATCCCCTATGAAATTCAAAGGTAGCTTTTGATTGACTATGAAATTCTGAAGGTTCTACTTAAAATTTTTTTTTTTGTATTTATATGTTTTTATATTAACTCATTACGTTAAAGACAACATCTGGGAATAGTATATAAATTAATTTATCAAAATATTGCTAGGCTTTGAAAACAAACGTTCTATTGACTTTTTAAAGACAATTTTGGTGAAGATTGTCCCACTGATGAATCCTGCTAAGCTAATCATCAAACTAGCCGGATTTCTCGCTGTTATACGTTTTCTTCATATGCATTAACAAGAGATAATTGATAGATAAAATAGAACGCAAATAACATATCTGTTATGCATAATTTATAAATCAGTAATTCACATTTGTATTAGTGTTAAATGAAAAATATCTCCACATCGAAAAAGTGACAAATAATGGAGACCGCATGTAGTCAATAGAGTTAAGTACAAGCCTTTAAGTTATTGGTATGAAAATTATAACAAAAATGTATTCTATAATTTTAAATGGATTTGCCTCTTATTTATTAAATACTAATATTTTAGCCGAATAGATAGATGGCTGCTATTTTAATACAAGGACGCTGGGCGTTAATGGATGCCTAAAAATGTAGGCATCGTTTATGCAGCAAAATCGAATGCCGGTCTTATTATAACAGTCAAAACCGTAATTCTCTAATGGAAATACTGAAACTTGTTAAATAAAATCAGTTAAGAATCATTATTAATACTTAACGGTTTCGTAGAATTTACTGAGCGTAACATCGAGGTCCTGGAACTTATGTCTTTTTTAAGGTTACATTTTCAGTTTGATCCTTTAAAGCTTGTAGCACTTAATCATTTGGAAACTGATACAGTACTGATCATAATTTAAAATCTTAGACCATTTTGCGAAATTCTAGCCTGCGCCCCCTATCAGTTATATTTTCCCAACTTTCTTCTGGGTCCCCCTACATTACTGGGTTTCGCGGTATGATAGTTCCGCCTTTTGGCAAACTATCAACATATTTTACGAAGCTACTGATGACGCCGATTCATAAAAGTATCCGAGACAGAGGAAAGTCATCGCGTCGTGTCCCAGGGATCCGCATGTCACCAGTTAAAGGTTTCCCAACAAGCACAAAACTCTCATAAAATCGTTTCGTTACACATCTAATTTCAATCACTTAATGAGAATTGAGTCACTATGCCTATTGCAATTCTAGATTGACAATGATTATGCAACAATATTAATAATAGAAATAAAGGTTTCATGACTTGGTGTTACGAGGTTTTCCACCTCACGTTCGATTTGAACGCTAAAATACGGCCTATAATTGATCTCAAGTGGTTAAAGCTGAAAAAAATAAGTAATTAATAAGATTTGAAATGAGGACACGGATTAGATTTTATGAATAAGAAAAAAACAAGTTTATTTACATAATTATCGTTTAAAAATAAAAAAACATGAAAAAAGGCTTTGTTCATAACACATGAATATAAAAGTAACTGCCTTTTAATATTAACATCTCGAAAAAAACATTATGACCTCGTAAATTCATTAATCATTAATTGTACCACAATCTTATTCACAATTCTCAAATATTAAAATAATAGTCATACACTTCAAAAGACAAGTAACTTCCATAACACTATTCCTCACATAGGTATTTAAACGAGCGGAGAGGAGATTCAATTATTGAATGCTGTGTACAGTCAAAGGCCTTACCTCGGCTCTTGGGCACATCGGCCGGACGATCGGTTGATCAGGCGGGGAAACGGAGAGCATTTCGTTCCCGTGAAAATTTCTACAAGTTCACTATACAAAATTCATATCGGCACTCATTTCCTAAGTTCAATCCATTTCAATTACGTTAGGAAAATTTTAAATAAAGTATTTTTTTCGGAAATGAGGATTGTAAAGGAAGAAAAAAAAAAAAAAAAATTCATGTTTTTCAATTCTTTTCTTCAAATTGTTATGCCATGGTATAAGGGGATATATGTATTATTTTAGGGAAACACGGGATCAAAATTCGAAAATTTGAGGAAATTAGAAATTTTTTGTATGCATATTAGGAGTGTATTTTATATTGTGAAAGAATTTTATGTACCAGAATTTTAATGTTAGGAGTGTATATATGTTGCATGAAAATTTGTGCTTATGTGATAGGATTTTGGTAATAGGGGATAATTGCACTTAGGATATAGAATTTTGGTTAAGAAATCGCAGAATTTTTTTTTGTCCACATTTCAGTCATGGCAGAAGAACGGAACGAAGTCCCAGTAGCTCACGTCAGCAGAATTCCGGGTATCACACATTTGTTAGGGGAATTAAATGGGGAAGACATGGAAGAAACGAAATTGTTTTTCGAACACTTCAGCGCTATATCAGAACTGGGAAATTGGAACGATGCAGAAAAATTGGTTATAATCAAATCGCGATTACGGGATAATGCTAGGAAATTTTATATGAGTTCTCGGGAGTTGAGGAGCGAAACCTCTTTTGAAGCTTTCAAGCAGAGATTTTTAGATTTTTTTACAGACAAACCCCATATCACCGCCAACCAAGTAATTTTTTCATCAATTAAACAAAACCAAGGTGAAACTATAAAACAATTATCACACAGGATTAGAACACTAACGTTGGAGTACATAGGTGAGGCTCAGATAAACGATGACACTCAACACATTATTGATAAATTAAGCCTTAGTAAATTTATAGAAGCTATTAGGCCAGAATTCCAAATTGAAGTGATTAAAGGGAATCCCAAAACATTCATAGATGCAGTAAAAATAGCACAAAATTTAGAGTCGGCTAATTTAGCGGCAATGGTGGTAGCGGTAAATAATATTTCACAAAAGGATGACATACGGGAACTGCGCAAGGAGCAAGAACAATTTAACTCACAATTATTAGACACTATAACGAAAGAGATGAATAATTTAAAAATTAAAGAACGCACAGAGGTAGGGAAATTACAAAATACTTTTTTGTGTCATTTTTGTGGCAAATCTGGACATTTCATGAGGGAATGCAGAATGTATTTACGTCAAAATAATAATGAGAGGCAAGTCAGATATGGGCAAGAGAATAGGAATTTTACATCGTTTAACGGGGAAGATAATTATGTGCACAACAGAAGGTCGAACCAGTGGAATTCAGGCAACGAGAGATACAGAAATTCCGGAGCGCGGGACAGAAACGAATTTAACATGAGAGGACAAGGGAATTTTCGAAATTGGGACAGAAATCCTGCATCTTATGTAGATGAGAGAAATTATGCAAATACTAGAGAGGAGCGCAGATACGTTCGAGGGAGAGATAATAATAAAAACTATAGGCCTTTAAACTAGTGTGGGGGACTGAAGGAGAATTTATGCAAAATTCACAAAGACACAGGGATTGGTCTCCCTTATATAAATATGAAAAAAAGCCTGTGAGGTATAATTTGAGAAGAGAAAATAACACACGGAGAGATACACTAAACTTTGGAAGAAATTATAATAAAAAGAAGGAAGGAAATGTTAGGAATAAATTTAAAGGAGAAATTTATACGCAGAGGAATAGACGAGATTTCGGGGAAAGACGCAATGAATCGAATGAACGAAACTTTAGAAAAGAATTTAGGAGAGGAAATACTACACATAGAGATGCGTTAAATGTTGGAAGAAATTACAGTAAATCGAAGGAAAGGAATTTTAGAAATGAATTTAATAGAGAAAATAGTACACAGAGGAATGCGTTAAATTTTGGAAGAAATTGTAATGAATCCGAGAAAAGAGATTTTAGGAATGAATGTAGAGATAAAATGTATACACAGAGGAATAGACGAGTTTTTAGGGAAATACACAAGAAACCAGAGAAAATAGATTTTAGGAATGACTTTAGAGATGAAATTCGCACGCAGAGAGGTAGACAAAATTTTGAAAAAAAATACAATAGGTTGGAGGAGAGGAATTTTAGAGAAAATAATTTAGAAAGAGAAAGAAGGAATCCTAGAGAAAACAATTCGGAAAAGAAGAGGAAAAGGAGAAAAAAAAAAAGGGTTTTGCAGAAGGAATATGGAATTTAATCTTTCGAGAATAGTGGAGAAATCAAGATGTTATTTTCCAAGAAGTCCAAAATGAGAATGGAAAGGTTTGTCAAAAAAGTCAAAAAGAAAACACAAAATGCAAGCTTCAGGACATTCAAATTACGAAGGAGAATCACATGATACAAAATACACAAACTTCAAATGAGAGTGAAATAATGGATGTTATGGACAATGATAATGAAAATATTAACTTTCAAAATTTGCAAAATTCAAATGATACCACTAAAAATATTGAAAATGAAAATTGTAATACAAGTAGAGAGAAAAATCAAAATGATAGTGAGGTTAATGATGTTCAAAAACTTTCAAAAATAGATGAGAACCAAAACAAAGAGTATGTACAGGTATGTAAACAAAGGCAAAATGTACAGGTAGCAAATGAAATACAAGTTCGTAACACAAATGAAATTGAAGAGATCAAAGAGCGGAATGGTAGAAAGCTTGGTTCAGATTCTTTCACGAAACCAAATATTTTTAGGAACTTAATATTGTCCGATGATTGGTATTTGGAAAATTTTAAAATGAGAAAGAGGTAAAAATAATTAATAAATCAAAATTATTTCTTTGGAAAAAGGATCCGGCTCTGAATTACAATTAAATCGGTAGTTAATCGAAAGGATTGAGTAAAATATGGGATTGTATATAATATTTGAAAATATGTTAAGAGATGAATTTGGGAGAATATAATTATAATTTGAAATTGGTATTTGAATTGTTGAAAAGCAAAACGGTATTTCTGGGAATATAGATTTTTGGGAGAGCAAATATAATTTAAAATTGAAATGGATTGAACTTAGGAAATGAGTGCCGATATGAATTTTGTATAGTGAACTTGTAGAAATTTTCACGGGAACGAAATGCTCTCCGTTTCCCCGCCTGATCAACCGATCGTCCGGCCGATGTGCCCAAGAGCCGAGGTAAGGCCTTTGACTGTACACAGCATTCAATAATTGAATCTCCTCTCCGCTCGTTTAAATACCTATGTGAGGAATAGTGTTATGGAAGTTACTTGTCTTTTGAAGTGTATGACTATTATTTTAATATTTGAGAATTGTGAATAAGATTGTGGTACAATTAATGATTAATGAATTTACGAGGTCATAATGTTTTTTTCGAGATGTTAATATTAAAAGGCAGTTACTTTTATATTCATGTGTTATGAACAAAGCCTTTTTTCATGTTTTTTTATTTTTAAACGATAATTATGTAAATAAACTTGTTTTTTTCTTATTCATAAAATCTAATCCGTGTCCTCATTTCAAATCTTATTAATTACTTATTTTTTTCAGCTTTAACCACTTGAGATCAATTATAGGCCGTATTTTAGCGTTCAAATCGAACGTGAGGTGGAAAACCTCGTAACACTTGGATATCAAATAGTAAGCATCGCAAAATCGAATTAGAAGGGTCCCCGGAGGATCCACTAATCACAGGGCATGATGCATGCTTCGTAATCAAATTCACATCCTAAGCGTATCTGAATGTTAAGCAATTCCGCTGGGAGGATAATGATATGCATCGGACAACTCCAGTCAATCATTGTGATCAGTTTCATGGACAAATAAGTGGTAAGGTTTTCAATTTGCTGCTCTTTGATCCGATGAGTGAGTGAAAGGAAACAATTCTTTTTACTAAAGTGAAGATGTTCTTGGAAGTTCTGGTATAGAACTTGAACGTTGAACTCTGTGTTCATTGATATCTAATAGTCGTTGAAGCTAATACGTGTAACTAATGCTTGATTTACTTGTCTATAAATACTGAGTGGCTGTCAGCAGCAGATTTCCTAATAAACCAGTTGGACAGTTGAGTGTTGACTACAGTCGGTTAAAAAATTTCGAAATTCTAATCTGCATTTTTCTTCCTGAGAAAGAAAGAAAAATAAACAATTACAATTTTGTCAAGAAATTAAGTTACATAGTTCTACATTTCATCCAAAAATTGCTTATTGTCTCACTGCTTTTATAACATGGGTTCTTAGCTAACTTGGATACATTGAAATCCGTGTGTTGTTCACAGGACCTCAAAACGTGGAGTTCTTTTAAAATCCACTTTTGTGTCGCGTAAGTTACAATAAACAGTTTTTTTTTCTAAACGAGCAGTCGTGTTCTTACGACCTGGTTCTTAACTATTTTACCTTAACACTTGCCCTAGTAGTATGTCAATATAGACCCAATATCGGGACAATATGAAAATGTGGACAATTTGATAATATCGGACTAAATACTGGCTTTCAATATTATCTGGCCATTGATATGCTTATACATATATCCAATATTTAGCTAGTAAAGTTATCGTTTACTTGGCGACATATTTCCAAAGTCACCAAATTTGTGATATTGTGCCAAATTTGTTGCCAAGTGTGATAGACGGTTAGAGATATGGGCTTTTTTGTATAATATAGGAAAATGGGATTGTGATAAATGTTTTAGAGGCATAACTCGCTAAGTAGCCCTGATGTATGGTGACACATTAGCGACCTTTAAACTTTTCTATATAATTCGTTATAAAATGAAATCGGTGCTCATGAAATTCATCGTCATATTTGGACATTTTCCTGCCTAGTAAAAACACTACATTAAGACGGTCATCGACTTTTTTGTGGGACGTCCTATGTACCATTGACGTCACTTGACAAAGCACCATTTTTATTTAAATATAATTTTGAAGAAAGTAATGTTGTGGCGATTGATCGGTATTCCCCAGTAGCTACTGTTTACATTGAAGTTAATGTGAAGTACACTTTTCTCTCTCTCTGTTAGTCAAAAATGTAAATTTCCACTTTCAGTCGAGTATGTTTGCTTTGAACTCTTAGAGCTATCTAGTTCTGATAAAGATTCAACCGATCGAACGAATAAGCAATTTTTCTATCGTTAACTAAGCACTCCCATCAATCAAATTACGCGGTTAAAAGAGCTTCCCAAATTTGAACACTCCCACTCCATTTCTTTTTATCTGCTGTAAATATTCAAATTTCTGCTGACTAAATTTTGTGTCTCCATGGAAAAGTAATAAGCAGACGATTTTATGATTAATGTTAAATATTCAATGAAATATTAAACATATGACTGTTTTTACTTTCCCAACATATGTTGTATAATGTATAGGGAAAGCACTGTGACGGGATCGAATATTTGAATTCGAGTTTTCAGCGAAAGAGCACTTTTCAAGCATCTCCGAACTTGAAAGCTTTTGACGTGATATTATATATATCTCTCTCTCTCTGTGTGTGTGTTTTCGTAAATCTTTGGATTCGACATTTCACGAAGGAATTGAGCGTAATTTGGTACGATTATAACGATCCGTAAATAATGGAATCCTGTTGATTTTAAATGCGATCGAACGTTTGGAAGCCCCCAAAATTTTTGAATGAATTTTTGAAGACAAATCGTAAAATAATCTGGAATTTCAAAAATGTTAAATACGTAATAATTTTAATATTGCACTTTTTCGAACAAATGTATCTTTAAAAAAAAAAAACAACATAAAAATGAACAGTAGTAAGTATCATCAAATATATAATACTTGCAAAATATTTTTCCACTAATTTGGCGAAATATCGCCAACTTCGTGACGTTTTTAATGTGGGCGCCAATTTGATGAAAATGTCCGTCAAAGTGACAAAAATAACGCTAAAGTTACAGCAAGAAAGATCAATCATGCTTAAAGCATTGATTATGAAACACTTTCCAACTTCAATGCAATTTTATTTAAACAAGTCTAAAATGCAATACATTCCTCGGTAATATTTTGAAACTTATCACAATACTGCATTAATTTATTATATTTGAAAACTTAAACCTTCATCGAAAAAAATGAACTTCATTCAAATGACGGCATTGAAATATAAATTGCCTGGTTTAAACATCTCTAAAATGTTATACATTCCTCGGTAATAGTTTTAGAATTATCATAATACTACGATAATTTATTATATTTGAAAACTTCATCGAAAACAACTGAAATTAATTCAAATGACGTCATAGAAAAAATAACACGCCTGGATCTCTCTATAAAAACATGATTTCATTCATAACTTTCTCCCATTCATTTCATTCATCACAATACTATAATAATTTATTTTATTTAAACATTTTATTTAAGACCATGGAGCTACAAATAATTAAACTCTATGCTTAAAACTTCATCGAAAAAAATCGTCAGTAGTTAGAAAACACCGGTCCCAGTCCAAAGAGGGGAGGTGCAGCAAGTGCAGCAGGAGGAGAGGTCCTCTTTGGGAGGGAATTTCCCTCTTTGAGAGGATCCTCTTTGGGAGGATGCCTCTTTGGAGTGTCTTCCCTCTTTTGAGAGGAAGCTCCTCTCAGAGGGTCTTGAGACCCCCAGGATGCCCCCCTCCCCTCTTTTGGAAGTTTGGTGAGGTGCAGCACCGGATGCCTCCGCCCAAAGAGGGCAATTGCGAAAGTCTTTCACGGAGTGAGTTTCACTCTTGAGAGGGAATGTCACAATCGCTGACCTGAGGAAGTGGTTTCAAGCGATGTCGCAATCAGCGACTGACCTTTGACCTGAGGAAGAAGTTTCAAGGGATGTCGCAATCTGGAAATGACGTGTCGCGATTGATAACCTTAGAAGTGACCTTTGACAAGAACACACGTCCTCCCTCTCTGCTGGTCAGCGACAGACTGAAAGATCTTATCAGCAGGATGTAATTAAAGCGCCCTCTGGCGAATTTTGATGAAGTGCTGCCATCTATCGGCATTTTTTTTTTTTTTTCCAAAAGAAATTAATGTTTCACTTGTCAGGAGCTGGATTCGATCTTGGGTCCAACTGATTAGGAGTCGCGCGTCTTACCATCGTGCCAAAGCACCCGTGCTTTATAGGCAGTTAACTTCGAAGTGTACCTTATCAGTGGAAGTTAGATTATTTTTCAAAGTTCATTCGAATAGCGATGCAAGGGTGCGTTTTAAAACAGAATGCTACGGACTGAATATAAATATGTATATTATAACACAATGATTTTTTTTTTAAAACAAATGTATACACAAACTTTAAAAACACGAATGTAATAATTAGCTAAAATTGTATTCAGTGGATTTTTTTTTTTTTTTTTTTTTTTAAATAAATCAATACGATTTTTATAATAATAACGAAATGATTTCGAATGTTTAAAAACAAATTGATTACGGATTTCCAATGAACACACAAATTGTGTTCAGTGGACACACAAATTGTGTTCCGTGGACACAAAAATGGTGTTACATGAATACGATTCAACCCTTTATGTGTTGTGTATCTAAAAACAAGTGTATACACAAACTTTAAAAACATGAATGTAATACATAGCTAAAATTGTGTTCAATGAACACACAAATTATGTTTTGTGAACAGGATTTGACCATTCTAAGTGTGATTATTGAAAAATAAATCTAACAGTATAGAAAAATAATATTAATGAAAATTAGAACTCAGAACGACCTCTTCACTACTCGCTGGTCAAACTCTAAATGAGTGAGACACTCTCATTACGCTATTAAAAATTAGATCTTATCATCACCAGTATGAGGTGTTGCCACCTATTTTTTCTAATAATATATTTTTAATAGTTGGATACTTCAAGGGTTTGATACAAAATAATGACGTCAGCAGTATGAGGTGTTGCCAACTATTTTTATAATAATATATTTCTACTAACTGGATACTTCAAGGGTCTGATACAAAATAAACAAGTTTGAATGAGATTGATATATAATTTCAGATGTATATTCGATTTTTTTTTTTTTTTTTTTTTTTAAATAAATCTAACTATCAATATAATTTTTTTTTAAAAATGATTTGAATACACCCAAGTATAGTTACGCATTTTCAAAATAGTGTTAAGTGAATAGCATTCGACCATTCTGAGCGTTGTGTATTTAAAAACACGAATGTAATACATAGCTAAAATTGTGTTCAATGAACACACAAATTATGTTTTGTGAACAGGATTTGACCATTCTAAGTGTGATTTTTGAAAAATAAATCTAACAGTATAGAAAAATAATATTAATGAAAATTAGAACTCACAGAACGACCTCTTCACTACCCGCTGGTCAAACTCCAAATGAGTGAGACACTCTCATTACGCTATTAAAAATTAGATCTTATCATCACCAGTATGAGGTGTTGCCACCTATTTTTTCTAATAATATATTTTTAATAGTTGGATACTTCAAGGGTTTGATACAAAATAATGACGTCAGCAGTATGAGGTGTTGCCAACTATTTTTATAATAATATATTTCTACTAACTGGATACTTCAAGGGTCTGATACAAAATAAACAAGTTTGAATGAGATTGATATATAATTTCAGATGTATATTCGATTTTTTTTTTCATGTGTTGTAAAATTTAGTTTTCGTGTTGGGGTTCGAACCCGGAACTAAAAGCATCCATGGACCAGTTGGTGAACGCTCTGCCAACTACTCCATAGACGCTTAATAACAGTTTGCTATTTAACCTTCTCTACCATATTTAAACCACTCAGATGACTAGCGGCACCCTCTACTGGCAGAGAACTTTATTATTTATTCAATAATTTTTTTTTTTTAATTTAGCGAGATGAAGTGTGTCACTTTTTCGGATTACGTACACATTGTGTACATACCCCACGATGAAGATCGGAAAGGATTCTGGGAGATTGATGCATATCGATTTAAAGATAGAATATTAAGATTTGAAAAATTATTTTCATGTGTTTATAAGAAGAATAAAACAGAGGAACGTCTCATTTCGAAAGATGGCTTCGCGTGAAGAGGTTATCGTTACATGTGTATATTTTTTCTTACTGTTTGTGGTATACATTGTGTCGGAAGTCTTATTAGGAGTGACACTACCAAGAAATATTTTATTACATTTGAATGATACTGTCAATATTTCCCTCGCAAGCTGATGGATTTAACATATCAAGACCCGCGACACCCTGCCAGCTTTGGTGGAGTAGATTCTTTATATCGCGCTCTTCATGGAAAAGTCAGCAAGAAGAATATAAGGGCATGGTTGGAGAGTGTAGACGCCTACACACTGCACAAGCCAGTTCAACGAAAATTTTTAACGAATCGTGTAATTGTACACGGCATAGACCATCAATGGCAAGCGGATTTAGCCGACATGTCTTCATTGAAAAATCATAATGATGGTTTCCGGTATATTTTGACCTGTATTGACATTCTATCCAAATACGCATGGGCAATACCACTAAAGCAAAAGCGTGGAGTAGATATTTTAGAGGCTTTTCAAACCATATTCGCAGAACGTATTCCCAAATCATTACAGACAGACCAAGGTACTGAATTTAAAAATAAACAATTTCAGAGGTATTTGAAAGAGAATAAAGTGAAGTTTTTTACAACTTTTAACACCACAAAAGCCTCGGTTATTGAGCGCTTTAATCGGACCTTGAAATCGAAAATGTGGAAATACTTTACCAGTCAAAATACATATCGTTATTTGGATGTGTTGGATTCGCTCATACACAGTTATAATCACACTTTCCACTCTAGCATTAAGAAAGCCCCTGTTGAAGTGAATAAGAATAATGAAGCACAAGTGTGGAATACCCTTTATAGAAATTTTCCCACACGTGCCTCAAAATGTATTTTAAGCGAGGGAGATGTTGTGCGAGTATCCAAAGCAAAAATGACCTTTGAAAAGGGATACGAAACAAACTGGTCTGAAGAACTTTTTAAAGTTACAGAATGTGTTAAAAGAGAGCCAGCTGTTTACAGAATTAAAGATTTACTAGGAGAAGTGATTCAAGGAACTTTTTACTTGCAAGAATTGCAGAAAGTGAGAATGAAAGAGGAATATCCGATCGAACATGTTTTAAAGAAACGATATCGAAAAAAACATTTGGAATATTTTGTGAAATATCGTGGATACCCTGCCAAGTTTAACCAGTGGATTCCTGCATCTCATTTATCCACATTATAAAAGAGGGGAACTCTACATTTAAAAAATCATTCGCCAAGATGAGTTTCTACGTGACACTACCGAGCGACAGCTCGATGAGTTTTTTCCCGGAGAATAAAATTTCACATTTTATTACAAGATTGCCCGTCCCCATAGAGTTAAAGGGCGCATGGGAGATAGGACTCACAGAATTTTTATACCCACATACCTGGATGAATATCACTGCTCAGAACAATTTTATCGGATTTGATCTAGGTGATGGGAAAATGATTGGACGGAGAATCCCACCTGGATTTTACGAAACCATTCCCGATGTTTTAAAGGCTATATTCATTAAAGAACACCAAAACAAGATATTCTTCAATTATAGTCCTATCACGAAACGAGTTCGCATTAAAGTGAAGAACAAGGCAAGAGTGATTTTACAAGATGGCTTAGCCCAAGTGTTGGGTTTCGAGCCCATGGTGATTTCTTCAGAATCTGATCATGAAGTGATGAGCGAAGGAATCTACGTAGCAGATGTAAACGCACATTATCGTGTACTGTTTGTATATTCAGACATTGTAGAACCGCAAATTGTCGGCGACGTAGTGGCGCCTCTTTTACGTATCGTTAAAGTCACTGGAAATGACGGGGAGTTGGTTTCCATGAAATTCGATCGACCTCACTACCTACCCGTGAGTAGAAAAATGATCGACACTCTGGAAATCGTTATAAGAACGCACACAGGAGCATTGACGCCATTCGAACGCGGACGCTCATACGTGAAACTACACTTTCGCCAAAAGTACCTCTCATAATGTATGTTCCTTATGAATGCTGTAAAAAATCCTTCGAAGACTATTATGTTAACCAAACAGGTCAAGGCCTTGATTACTACCAAGGAAGCACTTTTCAGAAAGGCTATGGCTTTGGAAGCCTTTTTCGGTCCTTTTTCAGAGCGGCTGTTCCACTTTTAAAGTCGGGGGCGAAAGCCGTCGGAAGACAAATGTGGCATAGCGGAGTGAATGTGTTGAATGACGTAACTAGAGGAGAGAATTTCAAAGCGGCTGCCCAACGCCATTTGAAGGAGGCAGGACGTAATCTGACAGACAAGGCTGCGAGTAAAATGAAAACGATGATTGGTTCAGGACATAAAAAAAAATTCCATAAAAAGAGGAGACTCTCCAAAAATCGAATCATTTCTCCAGCTGCTAAGAAGGTGAAAGCACGCGATATTTTCTCCTCAGAATGACGACCTTGATTCATAAAGATTCCACTCCCTGTACCAAGTCTGAACTGGATTTATTTGTGACCCCACCGACCCAAACGGCCATAGAAAAAGGCCACTTTATAGAATTTCACCCTCTGTCTAACATACGAGATGGAGGTCCCATAGAGTTTAACATATCGGGAAGTGGAGACGAATATATGGATTTGGGTTCTTCATTCTTGTATGTTAAAGCGAAAATTGTGAAATCGGACGGAACCCCTTTACCTGATAAAGAATCGGTAGCTCCCGTGAACTTGTTTTTGCATTCGTTATTCTCACAAGTAGACGTCAGTTTAAACGAGCGAGTGATTTCTTCAGCCACCAACACCTATCCCTACAGAGCCTACATAGAAACACTTTTAAATTATGGAGCAGATGCCAAGAAAAGTTTACTCACCTGTGAATGTTTCTTTAAAGATACGAATCTGAGTGATATAGACCCTCTATCAGAGAACTCCAACGAAGGATTGAAAAAAAGATATGAAATGAGTAAATTAAGTAGAACTGTGGACATGATCGGACAGATTCATTCCGATATATTTCAACAAAATCGCCTCATGTTGAATTTGGTGGATTTGAAAATAAAAATGACACGAAGCAAATCTGATTTTTGTTTAGTGTCCAACGCCCCCAAACCCGACTACAAAGTTTTGTTAGAGCACGCTTCCATGTTTGTTCGAAAAGTTAAAGTAAGCCCCGGAGTATTATTAGGACACGTTCAAGCCTTGGAAAAGAATTTAGCAAAGTATCCTATAGATCGTGTATTATGCAAAACATATTCAGTGTCGAAAGGAAGTTGGTCTTTTATGCAAGATAATGTCTTTTTGGGTGTTATGCCAAAAAGAGTGGTTATTGCATGCCTTAATAATGCTGCTATGAATGGACAATATGCATTAAATCCATTTTTTCTAGACCATCAACACGTAAACTTTTTAAGTGTTTACGTAGACGGCAATCCAGTTCCAAGCAAGCCTTTAGAATTAAACTTTGAAGACAACAACTACATTCGTGCGTATCACACTCTGTTCCCCGGATTTAACCAAGACAAGGGAATTCACCTGACCCGAGACGAATTTGCAGCAGGATATACTTTGTATGCTTTTGATTTGTCGCCCGACATGTGTGATGGTCCCCATATGAATTTACAGCAACAAGGTAATTTACGGGTAGAAGTGAAATTTTCTAAAGCTCTTCGAGAAACCATTTCCATCTTGGTGTATGCGGAATTTGAAAACGTGATTGAAATTAACAAGTCTCGTCACATTCTGTGTGATTTTGCCAATTAAAAAAAAAAAAAAAAAAAAAAAAATGGATACCAAGCAGTTGAACAAAGCACTATCCAAGAACATTTTTACGAGCGATTCCTTTTTAGGTGTTTTTGCAAGTGACAATCTACCTGAAAAGTTTGAACGATATCCCACCTGTTTCGTGGCTAATGTGGACTCATCGACAGAACCTGGCAGCCACTGGTTAGCCTTTTACTTACCTTTTCGAGATTGTGTAGAATTTTTCGATTCTTATGGACACTCACCCGACACTTTTGACGGAGATATATCAGACTACGTATCATCTTTTCAATGCATGGACTATAATTGTATGCCTCTGCAAAGCAATGTCACGACCGTCTGTGGTCACTATTGTATTTATTATTTATATTCTAGATGTCGCGGAACTTCTCTGAAAGATTTTATGTTATCTTTTGTACCCAACGAACTATCTAATGACATAAAAATTTATAATTTTGTAACCAAGCATTTTAAGATTGCTACACCTTTTTATCAATAAATATGGATGTGAACAAACCTGTGTCCTCATTTACCATGGAGTTTCCGACTATGCAACATCCTTTCACAATGGTCATTTCAGGTCCCACGGGTTGCGGAAAAAGTTTCTTTGTTCGCGATTTGTTAAAACACAAGCGGGAGATGTTTTCACCACCCATCGATAAAATTGTATGGTTTTATGGAATCCACCAACCACTTTACGATGAAATTCCCGATGTTACATTTGTGGAAGGGCTACCCGGGAATTATCGAGAGTATTTGGAATCCAATACGCTTTTTATTATAGACGATCTAATGTCCGAGTGTGGCAGCGATAAACGCTTAACGCATTTATTTACAAAGGGAAGCCACCACATGAATCTGAGTGTCGTGTTTATCACACAAAATTTTTTTCACAAAGGAAAAGAAATGCGTGAAATTACATTAAACGCCCACTACCTCCTTCTCTGTAAAAATCGAAGAGATTTGAGTCAAATCACGCACTTGGGAAAACAGTTGTATCCCAGGCAGACTCGATATTTTCAAGAAGTGTATGAAGACGCCACTAAAAAACCCTATTCATATCTGTTTATAGATTTGCGGAGTGAAACACCGGAAGAAATGCGATTGCGGACTAATATTTTACCGGGGCAGACGCAATATGTCTACCAAGCGAGACACATTTTTGCATAAAAACATAATGTGCCGGTGTCTTTTCTTCACTTGTAAAAATGACGCTCACCCAAGAACAACTAAGTCAGTTGCAGCTGCTGCAAATTTGCCCCTCGAAATTACGAAAAAATCTACTGAAAAAAATTCCATCTTCTTGTATAAAGGCTCTCTGCGAGTGTAGTCTCAACACATTAAAAGGAAATATTCCTCTCACGAAGCATCAAAAAGTCAAGCTCCGTAAACACAAGACTACGTTGCGAGAATTGGCACAGAGACGTAAACCTCTGTACCAGAAACGAAAACTCCTCATTCAAAAAGGTGGATTTTTAAACTTATTGATTCCAGCAGCATTGAGTGTGATTTCAACACTTTTTAATGGAGCACGCTAAAAAATATGCATTGATTCCCGAAGAGTCTCTCTCCAAACATGTACTCAGCGAGAAGCATATGACCACTTTCGACAAGGAAATGGCTCGCATTTTAAACAGTTCTCTCGGCGAAGACGATAAAGTGAAACTATATTACGAACTTTTGCAAAAGAAACTAAAGATGAATTCCTTCAACACACCCATTCAAGCGTCGATCCAAGAGGAGCAGGATATCCCTGAAGAAAAAATATTAATTAAAAAGGAAAAATCTGAAAAGATTACCAAAGACTCTGTAAACAGCTATGATGCTGTTCTATTAAACAGTGTGCCTGCAAAATTAAAAAGATATGCCAATGAAATGATTTCACTCATCAAAAGACATCCAGATATATTGGATTGGAATGACAGAGGGCAAATTCTACATCATCGAGACATTGTTCCCAAATCCAACATTGTAGACCTTTTTAATCTGATATTCACCAACAGGAAGAGCGAGGTTGTGGCCAAAGAAGCATTTCTAGCAGCATTAGATGAAATGAACATTCCACGACACTATGTAAAGAACAAGCATGTATATGCCCATCCCTACAAAAGTACACCCACAAGAACTAGAAAAAATGTAAAGTGGTTGAACTTTAAATAAAAGTATATGTAAATGAAATATGATGTGTCTTTATTTCTAACACACTTATAAATTATAAAAATGTATACATACCAACATAAGCGACCTACTCTGTCGAGCGTTCAACTCCGAATGACTCATTGGGTGGACATTATCAGTAAAAGCTTATCACAAACCATGTGTCGATAAGCGGGAGAAGGGTGCATTCCATGACCTTATATGGTAGGGAGGGATATATTTACAAGGTGTCATCATCATGTGATATGCGATAAGCGTTGTCACGTGATCTGGCATAATCATATAATGATAGATAAGTGTTCTCACATGATCTGACATCACCCTATGACCACGTGATCAGCCAGCACCCTGTGATATACGATAAGTCTTCTCACGTGATCTGTCATCACATGATTGCAGATAAGTGATCGTGTGATGATAGTCAGGGTATATAACGCCTCGGCACAAAAGTTCTTTCCACATTTTTCCAAGTTTTGAGCTTCTGGTGTTAGAAATTTTTTTTTTCAATTTGAATATGTCGCAGAGTTTGTTGGAGAACTGTGATTGGCTTGAGGCTGCATACGCTGGGCCAGATTCGCCACCTTACATCGCAATCACCAACACAACTGCTTTTGGAATGGCTGCCACCACCACCGATGATGATGATGAGCCTATGATTTTGAAAGTTGTTCCTGCTCCTGCTGTTACCATGCCTGCTACCACACCTGTTCCTGCTTCTGGTACCTCCATGCCTGCTTCTGCTTCTGCTGTTACCATGCCTGCTACCATGCCTGGTACCTCCATGCCTGCTTCTGCTTCTGCTGTTACCATGCCTGCTACCACACCTGTTCCTGCTTCTGATACTAACATGCCTGCCACCACACCTGTTCCTGCTTTTGGTACTAACAGACCTGCCACCACACCTCTTCATGCTTCTGGTACTAACAGACCTGCCACTCTTCTCATCGATGTTGAGCCACTCCATACGTTCTCGTTGGGTTTTTTATACTTTATAAACATTTACATGTGGAACTATTCTGTGCGTCTGCACATTCGCAAATATGCCGACGTACGAGGAGAACTTGTGCCAACGAGACATGGGGTGGTCATGACACCTCCAACATGGTGTGAATTTGTGACAAAAATACACAACTTTAGCGATGTGTATAAAACCACTAGCTTTGTGGCAAACAACCAACTCCTCGTTCTGAACGCCAATGGGCAATGTCACATGCAGCAGCTCTACCAGTCCGGTGATGGCCCTTTTCATTTAAAGCCATCGGCAGTACAACTGTCGATGGAACAAATAAATGTGTTAAGGGGGCTTCACGACACAGTGTCGGAGGCAGTGATTCATGTACTGTACAGCAAGGTTTTACCTTCTAAAGTCCTAGCTGTACAGAAACAAATCCCACAGGGAATCATGCCTCCAAACTGCAGAGAGTTGCTGCGAACGCACATCGTAAAATGCGTTCAGACAGAAATACTTCATGCAGGCGAAAAGTTATTTTACTGTGAGGGTTGTGTGGTGGACCACTGCTCACAGAGACGACACGCCTGCATGAATACATCTGCTGAGGATAAGTTGAGAAGTGTGAAGCAGGATGCACTATTCAACATAAGCATACCTAAAATTTGCAACTCCATACATGAAAATGTATGGAGTTATTATATAAGCCCGGACCATTTCAGTGGGATTGATGTAAAGATGTACAAACGGGGAATATTGTAAGTACCCATTTACTTGATTTTTATTCTTTAGCAGTTTCAATTAAATTTTCATTTCAATTCTTAAATTTTAATTTTTTTTTGCATTTCTTTTAAATAATTTAATTTCTTTTAAACACCTTAATTTTAAAATATTCTATAATAAACATTAATTTTTTTTTTTTTTAATGACGGCTAGAGTGATAAAAATCAAGTAATTGGGTATCTGTGCTGCATTTAATGTAGATATTTTAATTGTAAAATTGCTGTATATAACTATTTTTATGATTAATAAAATGTGTGTTTTATTTTTTAAAAATATTGTGTTTTTAGTGAATCAAACATAAACACTTTAAAGGATTTTTACAGCCTCGTTTGGTATACGTGGAAAAATTTATTTTTCAGGTTTTAAATATGCCACTTGGTTTTTAGACATACTCAAAACCACATGCTGCTGAAAAACTTTATTTTTCAGATTGGATTACAATGGTAAGGTTTTATCTATTCTAACATAGACTTCATATTTGGAACTCGTGAGTCTTATCATTTCTTATCAAATGTTTGAGAAAGAGAGTGCTGATATTGACCATAGCAATCGCTATCTGGGTGTTTGGACGATTATTGTAAATGCTCGCTTGGACGATTCTCGTTCATTGGAATATATATTGTGAGAACCAAACTTGCAATAGATTTTAAAAGTGTTTGTGTCAGGGAAAAATAATGTACACTCACTTCTAAGTTCTATCATGGTAGTAAAATTACGATGTTAAAATGGTGATATCATATTCATTGGGTTTTATTTAAACTGAATGCTAAAATTTATGGGGGTGAAAATTCGTTAGTTTGTTAAATTCTAAACTTCGATATTTCAATTACATCCACCATTTTAAAAATGGCCGAATCATATTCGATGCACAATATCATTAAAGTGATGTGTTTTAGATTGCATGTAGCAAATCAGACCGTTGAAGTATCCAACTATTAAAAATATATTATTAGAAAAAATAGGTGGCAACACCTCATACTGGTGATGATAAGATCTAATTTTTAATAGCGTAATGAGAGTGTCTCACTCATTTGGAGTTTGACCAGCGGGTAGTGAAGAGGTCGTTCTGTGAGTTCTAATTTTCATTAATATTATTTTTCTATACTGTTAGATTTATTTTTCAAAAATCACACTTAGAATGGTCAAATCCTGTTCACAAAACATAATTTGTGTGTTCATTGAACACAATTTTAGCTATGTATTACATTCGTGTTTTTAAATACACAACGCTCAGAATGGTCGAATGTTATTCACTTAACACTATTTTGAAAATGCGTAACTATACTTGGGTGTATTCAAATCATTTTTAAAAAAAAATTATATTGATAGTTAGATTTATTTAAAAAAAAAAAAAAAAAAAATCGAATATACATCTGAAATTATATATCAATCTCATTCAAACTTGTTTATTTTGTATCAGACCCTTGAAGTATCCAGTTAGTAGAAATATATTATTATAAAAATAGTTGGCAACACCTCATACTGCTGACGTCATTATTTTGTATCAAACCCTTGAAGTATCCAACTATTAAAAATATATTATTAGAAAAAATAGGTGGCAACACCTCATACTGGTGATGATAAGATCTAATTTTTAATAGCGTAATGAGAGTGTCTCACTCATTTGGAGTTTGACCAGCGGGTAGTGAAGAGGTCGTTCTGTGAGTTCTAATTTTCATTATTATTTTTCTATACTGTTAGATTTATTTTTCAAAAATCACACTTAGAATGGTCAAATCCTGTTCACAAAACATAATTTGTGTGTTCATTGAACACAATTTTAGCTATGTATTACATTCATGTTTTTAAAGTTTGTGTATACACTTGTTTTTAGATACACAACACATAAAGGGTTGAATCGTATTCATGTAACACCATTTTTGTGTCCACGGAACACAATTTGTGTGTCCACTGAACACAATTTGTGTGTTCATTGGAAATCAATTTGTTTTTAAACATTCGAAATCATTTCGTTATTATTATAAAAATCGTATTGATTTATTTAAAAAAAAAAAAAAAAAATCCACTGAATACAATTTTAGCTAATTATTACATTCGTGTTTTTAAAGTTTGTGTATACATTTGTTTTAAAAAAAAAATCATTGTGTTATAATATACATATTTATATTCAGTCCGTAGCATTCTGTTTTAAAACGCACCCTTGCATCGCTATTCGAATGAACTTTGAAAAATAATCTAACTTCCACTGATAAGGTACACTTCGAAGTTAACTGCCTATAAAGCACGGGTGCTTTGGCACGATGGTAAGGCGCGCGACTCCTAATCAGTTGGACCCAAGATCGAATCCAGCTCCTGACAAGTGAAACATTAATTTCTTTTGGAAAAAAAAAAAAAAATGCCGATAGATGGCAGCACTTCATCAAAATTCGCCAGAGGGCGCTTTAATTACATCCTGCTGATAAGATCTTTCAGTCTGTCGCTGACCAGCAGAGAGGGAGGACGTGTGTTCTTGTCAAAGGTCACTTCTAAGGTTATCAATCGCGACACGTCATTTCCAGATTGCGACATCCCTTGAAACTTCTTCCTCAGGTCAAAGGTCAGTCGCTGATTGCGACATCGCTTGAAACCACTTCCTCAGGTCAGCGATTGTGACATTCCCTCTCAAGAGTGAAACTCACTCCGTGAAAGACTTTCGCAATTGCCCTCTTTGGGCGGAGGCATCCGGTGCTGCACCTCACCAAACTTCCAAAAGAGGGGAGGGGGGCATCCTGGGGGTCTCAAGACCCTCTGAGAGGAGCTTCCTCTCAAAAGAGGGAAGACACTCCAAAGAGGCATCCTCCCAAAGAGGATCCTCTCAAAGAGGGAAATTCCCTCCCAAAGAGGACCTCTCCTCCTGCTGCACTTGCTGCACCTCCCCTCTTTGGACTGGGACCGGTGTTTTCTAACTACTATCGTCCTTCTCTTTATAAAATCAATTAATATTTCATTCATATCAGCCATGCAGACTCCATGGACTAAATTATTTTGTGTTAAAAAAATACAGGAATTCTAATACAACTCATTCTACATATTTTGCTGTTTACATTTTACATAGGTGAAAAATAGGCTTAGTTGTAGAAATAATCAAATTTAGATGAGCATTTAAACTCAAATATATTGTCATTGCGTTGTTTCAGTATGTAGATGCACAGAATTTAAGCAGAAATAAAGTAGTTTTAGGACGAATACAACACTCAATATGAATTAAAAAGAACTTAAAAATATCACGATTTTGAAACAAGATGGATGCCATATATCATTTTGAAGTGGGTCATGTGATCGTTTCATATCATGGTCACGTGATCGTTTCATATAAGAAGTGTAATTATTATTTTAATTTTTATTTAAAAAACTACTGAATATATTTCGCTAAATTTTTTTTTTATATATTTTATGGAACAATTTGAATATTACCTAAAATTTTCGAAGCAATTTGTGAATTTTAAATCCGCTTAAAAAATGTTTGAAAAATTAGTTCCCATAGGGCTCAATGTATTTCATTTTTTCAACCCGGGTTCAATCCAAAACTAATTGGGTGATATTATTCATTTATATTCCCATAGGTCCTACAGACCGTCTGAACAACATACTAAAATTTCATTTTGATTAAGTCATTTTTACGGCAGTTATCGTGCTAACGGACAGACAGACAGACAGACAGAATGAACAAAGTCATAAACACTTTTCAACTTTGTTGTAAAGTGTTAAAAATGAAGCCAAATATATAAATTAATTATAATTAAATTATTTTAATTTAATATAACGATGCTAATGATATAATATAATGATATAATACAATGATATATTGCTTAGCAGATATTAGCAATATTTCGAATTGCCCCGTTATATTTTCACGAAATATAAGTTAATTTGGTACTTTAAAATAATTTTACAAGTTGTCATCCAGAAAAGCACCCAATGCTAACATTTGAAATGTTGAAAAGTATATTAAAAATTACATTGAAATGTTGAAAAGTACTTTTCAACGTTAAAAACATTGTGCCATGGATCTTGTTCATCATTATTTCGCACTGAAAGAAGTACAGTACTTGCATTGAGGAAAGTTATGTGCTGCCCATATCAGATTTTTAAACAAATTGTTGAAATTTGTAGGTGTGAAAATTGTAGAAAGGAAACATGCATATAAATTTGTAGAGTTAAACTTTGAATTCATTTGGTCACATTCTCTTTTCACCTTTTCTTCATATTATGCAAAGTAAAGTCATTCAAAAGAAATATAATTTTATACAAATGAAAATCTTGTTTAATGTTAACAATTTTTAAAATATGTATTTAACAAAAGGCCAACCTATTCCTAATGGTTTAGAGTTTAGACTCTGACCATACTGAATTGTATATTATCAAGCCACAGTATCATGTTCGATTAAGAGATTATATGCACGCTCTGTTTTCATGGTGTTCCCGGTATGTGATTTGTGCAGTTCCAAATAGGAAAAAAAATTCTCTTGGTAGTATGATCACATATGGAATATGCCTAAAAATCTCCGTTCCTTTTCTATATCAGTAAAATGCGATATGTTTTCACTGACTGTAATGTCTCTTACATTTCAGTTGGATTTACTTACGAAAATCTATATATAATTTCTCTACAGTAGATATGATATCTGGCGATTCAAATGAAATACGGTACAATTATTAGAATTTGTGTAATTTCTAAAATCTAATATGCTTATTTTAATCGATCATTACAATAATCCTATTGATTTTCAGTAAGGTCTATTAAAAAAAATCTCTAAATTTGTGTTATTGTTTTCCCATATTATCGATATTAGTTAATCTGTAACAATAGTTTGTAAAGAGTCTTGCTGTCCCAACTTGGAATCGAACCCTAGATTTCCAAACTGGTCAGCTGACGCTCTACCATTGAGCTACTGCGACGAAATTGCAAGCTCTTATCGTCGAAGTGGACTGCATTCTCCACCCTCTAATGCAAGATTGGCGGCCAACTGACAATCTGACTGATCACCTCCTGCTATTTTTACCTCAGGTTAGCCTCCTGCTACTACTATTTTTACCCAGGTTCGTATCCTGAGTGGTCGTTATCCTCTCAATCTGAAATCGGCGCTTAATCTTCCAGAGTCCACTGAATCCTCACTAGTCGTACGGGTCACTTTTAGACCTCCGACATCTTTGCACTCACCTACAGGGTTGATTTGTTCGGGCGTCATTGTAAAGGGCCTTGCTGCCCCAACCGGGAATCGAACCCTGGATTTCCGAACTGGTCAGCCGACGCTCTACCGTTGAGTTACTGGGACGAAATTACAAGCTCTTAACTTCGAAGTGGACTCTGAAAGTTATATGTTAGGCACATAGGATTTTTTCCTCTTTTTTTCATACTAATTCTTCTTCAGAAGATAAATTTCTTTTTCTTTGACCTAAACCGTCCGATCTACCCAAAGGTGTTGAAAACGTAGACAGCTCGACTCACCCGAAGGTTTAGAGTAACTGTATGAACGGCCGGCTACCCGCATGTGTAAGGTATCTGTTTGGTCGTCAGGGAAGTACTACCTAACTTACACCGGAACTCAGTGGGGGTGGCATCCATAGGGACCGTGCCCGCCTTCCCCTACCACCAACCTCTCGGAAGGACTTACGGACCCACATATTTAACGTGTTCGTACTCCGCGTGAACACGGGGACAGTTGGGCAGAGCCAGGAATCGAACTCGGGTCGACGATAAATTTGAAATGTATTTTTTAAACAGCACGAATTTAAGATTTTTTGTTCTTCTCTTGAAGTGAGCTATCTGGCCCACATTTTACTTTTAGAGGGCCAAATGGGGATCCCTTCGTGTAAGAACGTGTCTTTGAAGGAACAATATGCTTATCTTGATCTCACCATAACCCATAATTTGAGGTTTCATAAAATGAGAAGTTCGGCTCGGGTTATCGCGCACTGTGATTTTTATCGGTAAGAAAATCTTGGATTTATATGTTATCGGGCAAATCTAAAGAGACTTTTGAACTCGATCGTTTTACTTTACTGATGGTTGTTTAGGACAGACATGAGTAGGTTTTTTTTTTCAGCCAGATTACAAGGAAATTACGTGACAAAAGATATAATTTTTTTTTATTATTAAAATGTTCTTTAAAATCTGTATTATTCTTTTGTCTTTTTTTAAGTATCTAACTTAAATACTTCATAAATACATATCAAGGACTGACAAGTGTTTGGTATAAAAGGTTTTTTATATTAACACCTTTAATGACGTGTAGTTAAATTACAAAAAATATCCAGGGCGCCTTTGGACGTTATACAACGTCCTTCATTAGTGGCAATGAATCGCCACTGATGAAATTATGTCCTTTTCAGCACTAGAACGAAGGAAGCGGTCATTTTGACCGCATAACTACTTTCAGAAACGATTCCTCTAAAACGACTAATCCCAGCCCATTGAAATTTTATGACTTTTCTTATTAAAGTTATTGAAAACGCAGAAGAAAATTATTCTCGGTTTTATAATAAGAGAACAAAATATCCAATAGGTTTTATAATAGAGTTCAAAATATCGGTCGATCTAATGTTAAAACTCTATAAGAATATATAATTTGATTTTGGAGTTCTTAATTTTTTAACTATAAGGGTTATAATCTTGATATTTTAGTATTTTGACCTGTTAAAGTTTTCCAAAGGGAGGAAAAGCTGTAACATTCAATACGTCACGAGTGTCGCAGCTCAATATGCTTTCTTCTCGATGAAATATTGGTGCACAAGCACGAAATACTTTGTTTTATTTTAGAGAAATTAGGAAGTGAAGTGAACTTGGTTATTTTAACTATGTTTAATGATTGATGTGACTTGAAGAGAAGAATTGAAAGTATGATATTCTTGTACGTATTTATGTCCCCGCCAAACAAATTTATAGATTCACCTGAATCTTAAATTTCCTCAGAGAATTTGCATTAGTTTATATATGCCGCCAGCCGACGTGGTTGTCGAGTGGTCAAGGCAAGCGTTTCCGTAGCAATCGCTCGACCGCCGCGTTGTGGGTTCGAGCCCCACGTAAGGCATGGATGTTTGTGTTGTGGGCGCAGTGCGATCCGCCCCCCTCTGGTGCGTCTGGGGCAATGTCCAAGGACGGCTAAATGGTTCACAATCTGGCCGATGTAATAAAGGCGAATGACGAAGGTCCAAGTTCCTGGCCATCTGAAAAATATATATATATATATATATATATATATATGCCGTCAAGCCAGTAATTAAAATAATTTGATATTTTGACGTGAAGTTTATGGTTGGGGTATTTTGCTGAAATCGGAGCGAAAACTAAAAATGTTAGTTATAAACAGATTGTGAGTAATTTGTAGCATTTTGAAAGACCTACAAGGATATTATATGATTTATTTTTATTTTTATTTTATTATTACCCAAGCCATTCAGTTCCAACCAAAGGGTGTTGAAGACCCAGACCGTCCGACTCATCCTAAGATATAGAGCAGCAATTTGGACGGCCGGCAACCAAAGGGTGTTGAAGGCCTAGACCACACGACCAACCCTAGGGCTTATGGCAGCTTAATGTGTGGCCGGGACAACCAAAGAGTGTTGTTGTTGTTGAAACCCAGACCGTCCGACCTACCAGAAAGGTGTAAGGTAACTGTTTGGACGGTCGGGAAGTGCCACCCAATTTAGACCGGAACCCAGTGGGGGAGGCATCCACAGGGACCGTACCCTCCTTCCTCTACCACCAACCTCTCGGAAGGACTTTCGGACCCACATGTTTAACGTGATCGTACTCCGCATGAACACGGCGGCAGTTTTGGCAGTGGCTGGAACAACCAAAGGGTGTAGAGCAGTTAAGGATATATAATTGAATTTCCTATTAGGTTTATATTTTGTCACCAAAATCCCATTCACGCAAAATTGTTTCTGTTTCATCGGACTGGAGTCACTGCCGATTTTTATTTTCTTATTCTGCCCAAAACGTGGAAATCCGTCAAAAATTCGAATTCCAGTTTTTGACCAGATCCCAGTGATTTCCTTACCGTGTATTGTAGGGATCGATTGCGCAACGCGACTCGATTACCCACTCGATTACGCAACGCGACGTGCGTAATCGAGTGGGGCCGCGGTAGGGAATAATAAAAAAAAGGACATCCTATTGAGTTGAGTTGCTTCATTTCACGCAATTTTAAAATTATAAAAAGTATGAAACCAATCACTCCGAAATAAAGCCAGCTCACAAATTATTATAAAAAGCAGTTGAAGATCATGCCAGTATTATGTTCCCCCATCCTGTTAGAAATTCCTCCAAAAACACATTCTATTTGACATTATCGTTCTTTTCGCATAACCTAATCAAAAATTAAGAAATTCAATGGCTGAACTGTTGATATCTATCGAGACTACTTTCTTTTTTTATCTAAAAATATTGGGCATGCATTCAGGAACTCGCTATTCTTCCGAGAAAGAATAAAGCACGAATTCTTACCGGCGGTAATTTGAAAATTCATCATGAAATTGGTGTATCAGTCGCGATTCCGTTTTCCGTGTCGATGAGTACCGACCAGAATGCTTCAGAGGTTCGAAATGTCATATTCTTCAGGAACTGAGAGTTATATTTTTTTTTCTAAAATTGAATTAGAAAAAACGTACCATAGTCAAAATTTCGTTTAGGTTTTAGTTCGTCTTTTGGAATGCAAGTATGAAATTTCGTGAATCACGTTTGTGTTCGACAGGTGTGTTTTCATTATTTTGCCATTCAAGCAGATGTAAGTTCTTGAAATGGAAAATATCTTTATTTGAAAATAAATTGAAGCTTCCTGATCCGAAGAGAACTTTTTTTCTAACTTTTCGTATCGGAAGTGTTGCTTTGCCGATAATTTGCGATTTCTATATTTCGGAAGGAACTGTTCAGTTCAAAAAGCAATCCGTATTTCTCAACTTCCGTATCGTGCTTTCGTGTAAACTGTCAGAGCCAGAGGTAATTATGCAAATTGATTGTCACCGTCTAGTCAGACCTTAACTCTCGCAGTTGAGTATACAGTCTAGAACATGCCGACATGTTGATATTTTGTGGTCATAAACAAGGATTTTAATTCAATGTATTGTATAAGGATGATATCTTGACTTGAATAAATTTAATCGAGCCAAATGGTCACCGTTTCAACACAAAATCTGAATATTATTATTCTCTGATTCAGTATATTTTATACGGATGATATTTATAATGTTAATCATTTAACTTTAATGATGATATTAATAAGGAAAACTTGAGCAACGCATATAAACACAAATGACACAATAATGTAGCATGCAGCTGTTTCGAAGATACGCTGGATTCCTTTCGTCAGTGCAAGAAAACCAACAAACCCGAAGTCCAAAGTGGAACGGGCGCAAATAGAAGAAACAGAGGGGCGTTATATCCGAGACCTGGATTAAGATCTCACTTGAGAGAGCCAATCAGAAAGCAGAATGACGAACAGTCTAGCCAATCCGAAACGAGAAGTAACGCACAAGATTGACGTGCGCCAAAACACAACGGGAATTGAGATTCTAGCCCAATCACACTGTTTTCCGAAGTTTCTCAAACTCGCCGCCATTTACCCAAATTGTTACAAAGCTTGTTGCCGTGATGAAATAATGACTCCGATCTTTTCGCAATAACAATTGCTAACTGTAAACGCGACTTTTTAGCACGGATATATTTAACACAGGCAAAGATATATCATTATTTGCAATAATATATACTTCTTGCAAATTTAACTTGCAGCAGAGAGAGGTATAAGAAAAATGGCAAGCCTCTGCGAAGCTATATAATCAATCTATTACGTTATTAATGAGTAAAAATTCAAATTTTGATATTTAAAATCGATGGTTTTACTTCAAAATTTCTCAAAATTGTGTTTATGAAATTGCATTTTTCCGTATTATGCTATGATGCCACATACGTTTCATTGATCGAAATGCACTTTTGAATGAATACGAATTCGAATCGCTTTATAACGAAGCTTTCTAAATCTTTTGCTGGTAGATTCAGTTCAAATCAATAGATTTCTAAAATTAATATTCAAAATTCTACTCATATTTTTCCTTCTGTTATTATGGTTAACCATCCAGTATGGTAACACTTTTACTCATATATTTTGCTGCAATCATTACTCATATTTTTCACTTACCATGAAAATTGAAATAATAAATATGTTTCTCACACCACAAAACACTATTTTACACTTGAAAAAAAATAAATAAAAAGAAAAATTACAGAAATTCCACATGCACTCTCATACACAGAGTTCCGTTTCCCGACAGTTGAGTCCGCACAGAACGTGCAAAATAACTCCTCTAAAGTATTTGCCATATATTAGTCAAATCATAAGTTGGAAATGCCGCCGTAATAACAAGGCTGGACAAAATACACATGTCAGAAACTGAAGGTATTACCATAATTATTGCCATTTCAGTTTCTTTAAATAAATGCGCGGGATATTGTTTTGTCACGCCGCTTCCGAAAATTGCAAAACACAACTGGCACTTGACATCATAATGTAGATGAGAAAAATAAACAAAAAACAAAAACAAGAAAAGGGGGGGTGGGGGACTGCGATCAATTAGAACCTGGAAGGTGGTTTTAGTTCTTTGTCTTTTGCTAAGTTCTGACATCTTGCTCAAATGCCGATTCGGCTAAGTGTGGTATGGCAGTGAATTAATTCTATTATCAGGTGAATTATCTTGATAGGCTCTTTCTTCTATGCAGGATGAAAAGTTATGCCCGATGTGACTTATGCTAAACTCATGGGGCGAGAGACACGATAGTTGTTTTAGATACAGAAAAGTAAATATTAAGTGATTAATTGAAAATAATTAAAGCGTCAGTGGAGAATTTTAGAAGTTCAGAATCTAACCCATATTTGAGAAGAATATTTAGAAAGCATGCACGTTGGCCCTTGCTTCTTATTAAAGGCTCAGTAATAAATTAACGCATTAAAAAAGCTTACTATACATAGAAAGTGAGATTATGGAAGCACGTGCGATCAAATGTATGAGAAAACGAAAAGGTTTTTGCCCCTCCCCCCCACTAAATACAAAAATGAAATATACAGAATTATATTGATCAAATTCCATATTTTTTGTAAATTTGCCTACAAACGGGACCAGGATGCTTTATTCTTCTGATCTACCGTTAAAGATAATTTTTGTATAGCGAGAGAACAGAGATATGTTCTTACACTTTCTTTGATTTTAACAGTATGTTTTGAATAACAGTGTTATTTAGAATACTACAGGGATCTGCACATAATTGTGAATTTAGGTTTCTTTATATTATATATTCTAAAGAACGGTTATAGTGCTAGTTTTAAAATAAAACGAATGTGCCTCATTTTGGTACATACTTGCCTTAAAATTAATTCAGGGGACCGGAAGAATTTTCCATCTTGAAAAGGTTTCCGTTTCACGCAGGTCATTTCAGAAAAAGCTAAGTTTAAAAGTTTAGCTGGAAATGCCTGTAGTCCATATGTAATTGCTCACCTATACATCATACAGACTGTTAAAATTCTGAAAAGTGTATTTAGATAAATCTGATGAATACTATACCATAATAGTTAATTTAATTATTTTAAATATGTATATACATACATTTTTGCATACTGCGATCACAGGAGTATATGTAAATAAAAATATAGTGTACCCCATGTTACCTTAAAACCTATATGAATTGACTTACAGGTAAAATATTACTGCTTGCCAAAAAAAAAATGTGAGATGAGTTTTCAAAATAATCCGACATGGTTTCTTGGGCATGTGTCTTATTAATGATGCGACTTTCAGTTAAAAATCGTGCATTGATTAATATTTCTAGAATTTCAGAGTCTCCCTGATTAACGAAAAATTCTTGATGTTCTGAAATGGCTTTCAGAAAATCGTTATATAATTTAATGGAAAGTTTTGCAAAAAATGGTTCGTATGGAAATAAATGGATAAGAAGTTGGATGATTTTTCCATTCTCTGTTCGTTACAATAGGTGCGCTTTATTAATAAAATATTTTAAATTGGCTGTCTGTTTGCGCGTTGCGCAGGTTCCTTTTCACTCAAGGGAAAATAACATGAATTTTACTATATTTTTGGACAGGGCTAAAAATATTTTCCGCTTTGTGCCGATTATTAATTTTGTTGATTAAAATTAATATTGTCAAAAAATGCATTTTACATTAAATTAATTATTTATTAGTATATTAATTATACATGTAATCTGTTCTAAAACTTACTGCTGTGTACATTGCGTTGGTGGCCGCAAAACCCACCTATTTCTGTGCTTAACGGGATACTAAGTTAACAAACTAAAAATTAAGGTTAATAATAAAGGAACAAACATTTATTTATCACATACTCAATTTACACTCTTTAGTTTTACAAATTAAATAAATATCACAATAGTGGAATACATCTCAATGGTAGTTCGGGGGGTGTAATGCCAGATGAATTGATATTTGGTTGGAGCACGTGGTGGGATGCATTAATTAGCTTTTCCTTAAAAACACAAATTTAGACAAAGAGGTTATAATATATATATATATATAATATATATATATATATATATATATATTATATATATATATATATTATATATAATATATAGTTTAATTGTACGGTACCTGATCTTCTTTCATATAACTTGGGTAACACCGATGCTTTGTTACACTTTACACTTGCAATACCAGATGAACATGAGCTCTCCTTCGAATTCCTATATCAGAGACGCACACACAACTCTTAACTCTGCTACCGTCGCTTCTTCTTGACTAGTCTAACTCCAACAGCCTGCCTTGACCAATTCTGACTCCCACTTCGAGCAACTCTCACTTATATCCCTTTTTCGGTCGGCGGTCCACGTGCTGAAATGTAGAGCTGAGAGCTAATCCGTAGACATGGCGTCGCCGTCTCGGTTGCCGCCAAACGGCTTAGTGTGGTATGTAAACATGGGCGTGGTATGTAAGATATGGGGCCACCTTGTATATTATCACCCATCTGCTTAGCGTGGGGATAATCCGCCCGCATTCCTGGTTCCATTATTTTTTAATCCTTCCAAATATTTATTACTTTACATTTCTGGCATTACACGCTTATTGCAGTATTCCGTTTCCCACAGGTTCCGTTTGAAACAAGTTCGACTGCATAACGAAAGAAAGCTAACCTCCAGAGAAAGCCAATCAACCTTGTTACAAAACCTTTGAGTTATTAAATTCTTAATACATTTGAAACGCACTGTAATTCAATACTTAACAATGCAAGAGGGACCTCACCTCACAGAGGAAAAAAAAATGATTTAGTTCACGGGACGATATTTTTAATGTCTGAATCTTCGTATCTACTCAGGACTCTATCCAATTATGTTGCCTATGTATATTATGTACTAGCCGCCTTTGGCGACCAGCCTGTTCGCTACCCTTGAAAATTCTGACCGTGGCAAACTCGTTGGCGCGACCTACCAGAAAGGTGTAAGGTAACTGCTTGGAAGGCCAGGAAGTGCCACACAATTTAGACCGGAACCCAATGGGGGAGGCATCCAAAGAGACCGTACCCTCCTTCCCCTACCACAAACCTCTCGGAAGGACTTGCAGTCCCACACGTTTAACGTGATCGTACTCCGCGTGAACACGGCTGCAGTTTTGGCAATGGCGGGAATCGAACCCGGGCCTACCGAGTGAAATTCCCGCGCGCTAACCACTGGGCTACCGTGCCATCCGCGACAATCTCCATAACTTTATTTTTATTCGGCAATTTTGGGAATCGAACCCGGGCCTACCAAGTGCAAATCCCGCGCACTAGCCACTGGGGTACTTCACCCTCCGCGATATTCTTCATAACTTTCTTTTTATTCACCCAATTTAGACCGGAACCAAGTGGGAGAAGCATCCACAGGGACCGTACCCTTCTTCCCCTACCACCAACCTCTCGGAAGGACTTACAGACCCACATGTTTAACGTGATCGTACTCCGCGTAAACACGGCGGCAATTTTGGGAATCGAACCCGGGCCTACCGAGTGCAATTTCCGAGCGCTAACCATTGGGCTACTTTGCCCTACGCGACAATCTCCATAACTTTCTTTTTATTCATCCAATTTAGACCGTACCCTCCTTCCCCTACCACCAACTTCTCGGAAGGACTCACGGACCCACATGTTTAACGTGCTCGTACTCCGCGTAAACACGGCGGCAATTTTGTGAATCGAACCCGGGCCTGGTAACTGGTTGGACGGCCAGGATGTGCCACCCAATTTAGACCGGAACCCAGTGGGGGAGGCATCCACAGGGAACGTACCCTCCTTCCCCTACCACCAACCTCTCGGAAAAACATACGGACCCATATGTTTAACGTGATCGTACTCCATGTCAGTGGCGGAAATCGAACCCGGGCCTACCGCGTGCAATTCCCGCGCGCTAACCACTGGGCTACTTCGCCCTCCGCAACAATCTCCATAACTTTCTTTTTATTCACCCAATTTAGACCGTACCCTCCTTCCCCTACCACCAACCTCTCGGAAGGACTCACGAACCCACATGTTTAACGTGATCGTACTCTGCGTGAACGTGGCGTAAGTATAATTCTTAAATAAAATATTTAGATAAACAACTACTGAAAAAATTCTATAGTTACAGGCTTATGAAATAGTTTTCCCTCCCGCGTGATCAAAAGGTTATAGAACTCAGTAGGTAATTCACTCAAGTTTGCGAACTTTTTATTCAGTAGTCACCTAAGGGTTATTAAGAAAAAAAAAAAAGAAAAAAAAAAATGAACTCTGCAATGGTCCTCTTAGAATCGGTTTTGAAGAATATTCGGATGGATTTCGTTTTTAAAGTGAGTGAGTTATTTCGAAACTATGAAGAATTGCTTGCTGATCGTGATGCTGTCATTTTCACGAAAGCCACCTGCGCTTAAAAGTAGTGCAAAATCAGAGGAATGATCATTTTTTTTCGATTTTGAAACTTTGTATCTGCTTTCGTTTTATTTTTTTAATGTGAATGAAATTTATGTTAGGGGTCTTCTCCGATCTTCGGCACGATTCCAATATTTTGAATACATACATACGCACACACATATATTATCTGTGTATCTGTATTATCTATGTAGCTAAATTCCGTGCCTACGCAATTACAATAGTTGTGATTTTAAATGATCCCTAAACTTTTATTATTTCTTCAACGAAGTCTAATTTTAAGTTATGCAGAAAGCAAATATCTCAAGCGCTTGTATGGTGAGTTACATAAGAATTGCTGAATTTTTTTCACACAAAATTATTTAGCTCTGGAGTCTGGAATACAAGTTATATGAATCAAATATTCATTGATTTTGCATAGAGAATCAGATGATTTATATTTCGATACAGTTTTAAATATTTAAATATAATAAATTACTTTAGTACTGTAATAATGTAAAAGATATCACCACTGAATGTATCACATTTTAAAATTTTTTAAATAGAATTGCATTTCAGTTGGAAAGTGTTTCATAAGGGAAAGTTTTCAAATATAATAAATTATTGTAGTATTATGATAATTTTAAAAATATTACCGAGGAATGTATCGCATTTTAGAGATGTTTAAACCAATCAATTTATATTTCAATGCCGTCATTTGAATGAAGTTCATTTTCTTCGATGAAGTTTTCATATATAATAAATTAATGTAGTATTGTGATAATTTTAAAAATATTACCGAGGAATGTATCGCATTTTAGAGATGTTTAAATGAAATTGCATTGAAGTTGAAAAGTGTTTCATAATCAATGCTTTATGCATGATTGATCTTTCTTGTTTTTTAAAGTATCACAGTAATTTATTATATTTTTGAAAACTTAAAACTTCAATAAAGACAATAAAAAAATACAATGCCAGTAACCATGGAGGTAAAAGTAAGGATTTAAAACTTCATATTAAGAAAACGCCAATATCGTGTAACACAATAATTTAGGTGGTGCTGGGATAAGCTGCATTGCATGAATTTCTATGGCGAAAGATCTGAAATATTTTTTAAACTGTCAGTTTTGTAAAAATAAATAATTAACGCCATGCAAGTTAAAACTGAAACAATAACGAATGATCCTACTCATTCAAAATTATTTTACCTTTTAATTTATTTTTATCTCCATAGACTCTGCACTCTATCCTACTACTATGAAAAAATACTGGTTAATTATACACATAATTAGTTAATTTTTAATTTAAAACCAATCAAAAATACATTTACAAAATACTACGCCTTTCTGTTGTGTCAGTTAGCAATAGTAGCCACTTTACTAGCACTAGCGACACATACATATAATTCCCAAAACATTATGGCATTTTTAAGCATTTCTTCCATAGGAGTTTCATCTCCTTTCTAACTCCATGCTAGTTACACTGAATGAACTTTATTCAAATAACGCCATTGTAATATAAATCGTCTGCCTCTATATGTAAGATGCATATTTCATCATTTAATATAAAAAATATTGTAATTGCGTTGGCTCAGAATTTAAATAAACAGACAACACGTAAAAAAATCTGATGTGGGCAGCACATGACTTTCCTTATATAATGCAATGAATTTACTACTTTTACAGTAAAAAACATTATGGTATTTTTAAGCATTTCTTCCATAGGAGTTTCATCTCCTTCTTTCTAACTCCATGCTAGTTACACTGAATGAACTTTATTCAAATAACGCCATTGCAATATAAATCGTCTGCCTCTATATGTAAGATGAATATTTCATCATTTAATATAAAAAATATTGTAATTGCGTTGGCTCAGAATTTAAATAAACAGACAACACGTAAAAAAATCTGATGTGGGCAGCACATGACTTTCCTTATATAATGCAATGAATTTACTACTTTTACAGTAAAAAAAAATAGATTATTTTTATAGTAGATATTTATATTCTTTCCAAGATATTGAATTTTCGTCAATGAGTCGTCATTTTCATTGATTTAGCGTGATTTTTATCCATTTAGCGAGTTTTTCGTTAATTTAGAAACATTTAAAAAATTTGCCAAGTTGGCGACATTCCACCGAATTCATCACCAAAATCTCGCCAAGCGTTATGAACGGAGAATTAAGTTATTCTTATAGCAGATAAATGACTATTAGCGTTCAAATACAAAAGTATTACTCAAAGTATCTTTTTTTATGAATGGAACGAGCTAGATCGTCACCCCCAATAGTAGAAGTCGAACTACTGACCCCCCCCCCCCTTTCGAAAAGTAGGAGCTGTAGGCCCAAATCTGGCCTTCGAATTTCCCCGGCTGAATTTTTCTGTAAAGTTCTCTCCCAGTAGCCCACACAAAGAGGTATGTGTAGTACGTGGGCTCGCGCTCGTGGATGAACAACGTTTTTTTTTTCTAGACAATGACTTTATCGTATTTTTGAGTGTATAATATGTTAGTTCATGATTTAATAAGGATTTTGACCTGCATACTTTTGATTACATACCTTATTACATTGGATTACTAATTATCTTATTACACATTAGTGTATAATACTAATTAGATACTTGAAATGCTCTTTAGAAGTAAGTGCTTACCATTTTTTGCTTATTATCATGTCATTTAAAATTACTTAGAATTTTAAATATATGGCATTCAAATTATTGCTATTCAATTAAAGCTAACTGGATTCTAAATTGTTTTGTTGCTAATTATAATGCCAACAAACCTTTTAGAGTTTTCTTAGTTTGTTTTAAAATTTCATTGTTGTCACATTAATTAAGAAAACTGCCTAGGCACTTGTAAAATTAAGCTTTGCTAAATAGTTTTGAAGTATTTAAAATCATTCAATGTTTAAAATGTTTATTTTATCAGGTTAGCTTGTGTCATTCATTACATTTACCTAGTGTACTTAATATGTTATAAATTATTCAGTTTCCTGCAAATATTTTCAAATTATTTTAATAATGTTGTTAGTTGTGTGATATTTTCCCAGTATGTCCGTTCTTCGTACTGATTATATAATACAAGAAACCTAAAATTCAGAATTTGATGTGAAGTTTTAATATTTGGAGTCTCTAGTTTTGAAATCTTATAATAATTCTAATGAAAAGAAAATAGGTGAGTTCTACCGTGCTGAGATAATAAACAGACAGATAGATGTACAGCATACAATTTTATGTATACTGTTAATAGCAGATGTACCCGACATTGCCCATGATTTGAAATATGTGGAATTCTTGCAGTATTCTAAATGACATTCTTACTCAAAACATTCTATTAAAATATTTCATTTAATTCTCCCTTCACTTAATTCTTTTGAGTTTAATTCTCCTTCCTGTGTTTTCTATACAGAATTATCTTCAAGCAGATCTGAAGAATAAAACATCCTCGTTTGAAAACAAATTATAAAATATATATGAAATTGGATCAATATATACTAAAATGAAAGCGCTAAAATGGTATAAAAATGGCTATAAAATTTTCTTTTATATCAATTTCTTTATTATTTAAATCGGAAAAAATTTAATAATAATCGTCTGCCAAATAAACACATTTGATTTAATTGTGTTGCTAAGCATCATGATATAATTTTCTTAATAAATTTGCGGAAAATATATCATCTGCATAATTCTATTTTTATGGAAGGTTTAATTGTGGGATTTTTATTCATATCTCGACAATCCCTGGTCCTAGAAACTTGAAACATGGACGAAATTTTAAGTAGGGCTATTTCAAGGCTACCTACAAAATTTTCATGAAATTCTATGCAGCAGTTCTACCGTGATGATGAGATAGATAAACACACAGACAGATAGATGTATTTTCAATTTTATTTATATAGATAAAAAAAATGTCATTCTCTTTTTAAGATATTGTCAATAGTAAGAAATCGTAGCAATAAAAATGCTACACTAAAGTTATGAAAGTAAAATAATGTAAAGTGTAATATTTCACACATCAAATAACATATTTTTAACTGTTTGATAAGTAAGTAATTGCATATAAAAGATTTAGTATCTTAATATATAGCATGTATATTTTTTATTATTTGTTATGGCTTGCTGAAATTTTAAATGAATGGGTTAAGAAGTCATTTGTGTTTAGGTTCCCCCCCCCCCTTTTTTTTTTTTGTAGCGAGTTATTATGTTATTGAAAATTGTTAAATTTACTTGGAAAAAAGCAAAGTAACCAACTTACAATTTCAAGTTACCATTGCATATTTCATTATATTATAGTTAATGTTATTTTAATAATACAAAGCTAATTTAATCTTTCTTACATTTTCACTTCAATGGAACTGTAAATGAAATATTAATATCAAAAAGTTCTATTATACAGCTTTATTAAATTTTCAAAGCCCCTGAGGTATTTCAAACTCTATAAATAAGCAAAATTGTTTACAATTTGTTAATGTGTGGTAGTAAACAAGAAAGATCAATCATGCTTAAAGCATTGATTATGAAACACTTTCCAACTTCAATGCAATTTTATTTAAATATGTCTAAAATGCAATACATTCCTCGGTAATATTTTAAAACTTATCACAATACTACATTAATTTATTATATTTGAAACCTTAAACCTTCATCGAAAAAAATTAACTTCATTCAAATGACGGCATTAAAGTATAAATTGCCTGGTTTAAACATCTCTTAAATGTTATACATTCCTCGGTAATAATTTTAGAATTATCATAATACTACGATAATTTATTATATTTGAAAACTTCATCGAAAACAACTGAAATCCATTCAAATGACGTCATAAAAAAATAACACGCCTGGCTCTCTCTATAAAAGCAACATTTCATTCATAAATAATTCCCCCATTCATGTCATTCATCACAATACTATAACAATTTATTTTATTTAAAAATTAAGACCATTGAGCTGCAAGTAAGTAAACTCAATGCGTAAAACTTCATCGAAAAATATCGTCCTTCTCTTTCTAAAATCAATGAATTCATATCAGCTAAGCAGACTCCATGGACTAAATGATTTTGTGTTAAAGAATTACAGCGATTCTAATACAACTCATTCTACATATTTTGCTGTTTACATTTTACATAGGTGAAAAATAGGCTTAATAGTAGAAATAATCAAATTTGGAAGAGCATTTAAACTGAAATATATTGTCATTGCGTTGTTTCAGTATGTAGATGCACAGAATTTAGGCAAAAATAAAGTAATTTTAGGACGGATACAACACTCAATATGAATTAAAAAGAACTTTAAAAATCACGATTTTGACACAAGATGGATGCCATATATCATTTTGAAGTGGGTCATGTGATCGTTTCATATCATGGACACGTGATCGCTTAATATAAGAGGTGTTATTATTATTTTAATTTTTATTTAAAAAACAACTGAATATATTTCGCTGAATTTTTTTTTATATATTTTATGGAACAATTTGAATATTGCCTAAAATTTTCGAAGCAATTTGGGAATTTTAAATCCGCTTAAAAAATGCTTGAAAAATTAGGTCCCATAGGGTTCAATGTATTCCATTTTTTCAACCCGGGTTCAATCCATAACTAATTGGGTGATATTATTCATTTATATTCCCATAGGTCCTATAGACCGTCTGAACAACATACTAAAATTTCATTTTGATTAAGTCATTTTTACGGCAGTTATCGTGCTAACGGACAGACAGACAGACAGACAGACAGACAGAATGAACAAAGTCATAAACACTTTTCAACTTTGTTGTAAAGTGTTAAAAAATGAATATAAGATGTGCTATATTAGAAATCCTGAACTTCTACGAATTATAGGGCATAGGTTAATGAATCACATTCAAGTGGTATTTTATCTTAATTTTAAATCATTTTACAATTTATAACAACAACAAAAATGAATAAAATAAAATGAAATAAAAATAAATAAACACGTAAGCATATTAAAAGTTAAATTCTGAGTTTCTTTTCAATGATTATGTTATGATATTTAAGTCGTATTTATCTGTAAGTACGCATACTTTAACTGAATGTACTGAAGAATTATTCAAATAAAATGCCTGATTAAGCAATAAATATACAGGGTTCTTTATCAAACTTTTATTAAAACACTCACTAACTGAATGGAATCCTTTCATCTTTGCTCACAGAGTGAATTTGAGACATTATAGATATTTTATTTAAAGGAAATGTGCAGCAATATTAATATTTTAAATCACCCATTTTAATGTACATTATCGAAAATACTTCCAAATTTCATGAATTATTTGATTTACTGACAAATTATTATTCCTTTAGATCGAACAGAGAAACAAAAGGGATGCAAATAACAAAAACTCCGATCCTACTCGCAGTGGGCTTACAAGCCGAGACGTCAAAAGTTCGTCAAAACATAGTGTCCGGCCTCTGCTCTCGGAGGTGACGGCTAGATCCACGAGAATGATGTCACCAAATTTGTCGCATGGTATTACATATGAAAAGTGAACATTTTTCTCAGTAAGAATATTTTTTTTTATTTTATATGACTTTTTAATAATTTTTTTGAAAAATGTGCAATATCTCGAGAACGGTTCATGTTAGTGTTCTAAAATTTAAGTCAATCGTTTTCTAATGAAAAATTACATAAGAAATGTTTATTTGCGTAATTTTATTAGAGGTTTTGATTTTTTGACGATTTTTTCAAAATTTCACTTGAAAGTTTAGGGGGTTTTGAATATTCGATTGCGTATAAAAACAATAAGCTTCCAGTGTTTACGGACTGTAATTTTTGTACCAAATTTCGTTCAAATCGGTCCATTCGTTCGTCAGTTATAGCCTCCACAGACTCACTGACATACACACACACACACACATACTTTCATACACGCATACACAGACATCACTTCAAAAATGTTCGATTCGTGATCAGGAATGCTTGAAACGTGTTCTCCCGTCGAAAACTGGAATTCGAATTTCCGACCCCGTTACAATACTTTCCTTATACATTATTGTATGTAAGGAAAATAATAAAGAAGTTTTATGACGGATGCAACACTAAATATAAATTTAAACGTTCATGAAGCGGAACAAATGGATGCCATATTTTTTTTATTTTGAAATAAGTCACGTGAACTTTTCATATATCATGAGTGTAATTATTATTTCAATTTTTATTGCATACCGGTGACCTAGAAGACTGAATCTCTGTGCACTTGTAGTTGTAGTACTGATCTCCGCACCGAAACTAACGATCCGAATTTTGAAAATTCTCCCTCTAATTGTAATTTTTTCTAGTATATCTCTAGTGGTAATTTGACTACAATTGAATTTTCGTCAATGAGTCGTCATTTTCATTGATTTAGCGTCATTTTTATCCATTTGGCGAGATTTTCGTTAATTTGGCAACATTTAAAAAAGTCGCCAACATTCCGCTAAAATCATCGCCAAAATCTCACCAAGCGTTATGGACGGAGAAATAAGTTATTCTTACAGCAGATAAATGACTATTGGCGTTTAAATACAAAAGTATTACTCAAAGTATATTTTCTCATGAATGGAACGAGCTAGATCCACGAGAATGATGCCACCAAGTTTATCGCATGATATTGCATATGAAAAGTGAACATGTTTGTCAATAGTTATATATTTTTTTATTTTATGGGATTTTTTGATAAATTTGTTTGAAAAATGTGCAATATCTCGAGAATGGTTCATGTTAGCGTTCTAAAGTTTATGTCAATAGTTTTCTAAGGAAAATTTACATAAGAAACGTCTATTTGCGTAACTTTATTAAAGGTTTTTATTTTTTGATGATCTTTTCAAAATTTCACTCGAAAATTTAGGTGGGTTCTGAACATTCGATTACATTTAAAAACAATAGGCTTCCAGTATTCACGGATTGTGATTTTTGTACCCAATTTCATTCGAATCGCTTCATTCATTCGTGAGATATCGTCTCCACAGACTCACTGATACACACACACACACATCACCTCAAAAATGTTTGATTCGTGATCAGGGATGCTTGAAACGTGCTCTCCCGTCGAAAACTCGAATTCGAATTTTCGACCCCGTCACAATACTTTCCTTATATATTATGTATATAAGGAAAGTAATAGGAATTAGTTTGATAGGCTAATTATTTCCGAAAATATAAAATAGAAACTGCAGGACTTATTTAACATTAGGAGCTCGAAATTTTTTCAAGCAGTCATAACTCCCTAAAGGCTTAAGTAAAAAAAAAGAATATATATATATACATATATATATGTGGAATAGGGGGTGCTTTGAACTGGAATAACCAGAATCTGTTATGAAGAACGTCGTGTTGCCTTTTGAAAAAATCAAGTTGGTGTAAAGTTTCCTATGAAGACGAAACAAATTGGTTTCTTATTTATTTCTAGCAGGCATTTATTACGAGTCTAGTGATAGATTTTGGTTTTTACTATACGACCTGAAACTTGCTGTAACCAGAGACGGAATAACGAGCGTTTTTCGGATTTAATTTTTTTTTTTTTTTTTTGCCGACTGTACCGCAAAAGACAAGGACATAAACATTTCATGTTATTATGATTAATGAAAACTGATTAGTTAGGGCCTCTAAATTTTATTTACCTCTGTGGCTCTATTCCCCGACTATACCGTAAACTCGGTTGAGCGCGAACAATATAATTAAAATAAAATATAAAGTAAATCTTAGTTTAAAATAATTACTATAAATATAAAAGAATTGACAGATTGAAATTATTTTTTACATACTTAATTAGTTATATATAATAATTTGTAGTTAATAATGTAATTGTGTATTTAGTGTAATTGCATCTTTGTGGCTGATGCAAACAAACACGGTTTTGAATGTCAGTTTGTTGTTAGTGATATTTTAATGTTACGTCCTTTTTAATATATCAGTAAGATATTGTAGAAGTGTCCCACTTAGAAGTTTCCTTGGCCCCCAATATTCTACTTTTATTCATGGCCCCCCCACTGAGAATCGTTGGTTTATGCTATATGACAAATTTTTAAAAAGATCAGCCTCATCTGAAGGCGTACACTAGTAATATCAATCACCAAAGTGGGTTCGCGAAGATTAATATGTAAAAAAGGGTACACCAATAATGACCTGAAAGGAACATGCGAAAGTTGAAACTGGTCTTTGAACATTGGTGGTTGTACCACCAATTTTCAGACACCATTTTTACCAAACACCATATTCAGACTGGTCCTAGGATTATTAAGCATTCGCTACAATATATGTTTGCCAGTTTTGGCAGTATTCTATACAGTTTTATTTTGGTTTCGAAAGACTGAAGTGTCATCTACATTGCTTCTTTTTAACCCATGTTACCACAATACGAGATACACCGTTTTTACTTTCCTTATATACATAATGTATAAGGAAAGTATTGTGACGGGGTCGAAAATTCGAATTCGAGTTTTCGACGGGAGAGCACGTTTCAAGCATCCCTGATCACGAATCAAACATTTTTGGAGTGATGTCTGTGTGTGTGTGTCAGTGGGTCTGTGGAGACGATAACTAACGAACGAATGGACCGATTCGAACGAAATTTTGTACAAAAATCACAATCCGTAAACACTGGAAGGCTATTGTTTTTAAACGTAATCGAATGTTCAGAACCCCCCCTAAATTTTCGAGTGAAATTTTGAAAAAATCGTCAAAAAATCAAAACCACTAATAAAGTTACGCAAATAGACATTTCTTATGTAATTTTTCATTAGAAAACGATTAACATGAATTTTAGAACGCTAACATGAACCGTTCTCGATATATTGCACATTTTTCAAAAAAATTATCAAAAAGTCATATAAAATAAAAAAAAATATATTTCCCATTGAGAAACATGTTCACTTTTCATATGTAATACCATGCGATAAATTGGGTGACATCATTCTCGTGGATCTAGCTCCTTCCATTCATGAGAAAAGATACTTCGAGTAATACTTTTATATTTGAACGCCAATAGTCATTTATCTGCTATAAGAATAACTTATTTCTCCGTCAGTAAAGCTTGGCGAGATTTTGGCGACGAATTTGGCGGAATGTCGCCAACTTGGCGACTTTTTGAAATGTTGTCAAATTAACGAAAATCTCGCCAAATGAATTAAAATGACACTAAATCAATGAAAATAATGACTAATTGTCGAAAATTCAATATCTTGGAAAGAATATAAGTATCTATTATAAGAAAAACCTATTTTTTTTACTGTAAAAGTAGTAAATTCATTGCATTATATAAGGAAAGTCATGTGTTGCCCACATCAGATTTTTATTAGATGGTTTTAGATATCACCCAGAGGAAAATAATCGCAAAGGAAATTGCGTAGGGCACAAATTTTGATTTTGAATAAATTTCACTGTCCATACTATACAAGCTGCCCCCCCCCCTCCCTTTGGTTGTAAAACTGAGCTTTTCCAGGGGTGGATCAGATTTCGTAATCAGTGTACAAAACCATTGGCGCGACTAGGATCATTGCTTGGCTGGTAATCTTCGGACCCTACCTCGTGAATGGTTCCGTTGACCGTGTCTCCGAAATTGGAGCCTGGCTGGAATGGAGATTGGACTTCTCTATGATATAAACCTCACGATCTCCTGCGGATGTTCTCATCTGATCTGCCCATCTAAGCTGGGGCGGCAAAAAATAACGGCCAAGAGGCCGCCAGAGTGAAGGCTGCCTATGGGCGGCAAAACTTTAAATCTCATGCCAAATCCAAAGTACAAAACAGTCATATCAGAATTTTTGACTCAATTTTGACAAAATAAATAAATGGGAAGTGTGTGTATATGACCAACAGATGTAATAAACCTTGGGTTCAATGCTGATGAAACAGCCTTTATACACACTGATACCAGAATCACGAATGGTAGAAATTTGGGAAATATTTTATAAGGAAAAGAAATTTACAGAAACTTTATCTCTGTAACACAATTCAGAAAGACATGTGAGTGAATCTGGCCGAAAATTCACCAAATAAGTTGAAACTTGAATACAAGATGCAAAGTTGTGCAGTTTTTAAACAGGACAACACTTGTACCAAATTGGAATATATTTATTAAAAATATTTTGAAAAATATATAAAAGTATTAAAAATAAAGTAATAAATATTTGCAAAAATATTAACAAATTGCAAAAGCTTTCCATGCTGTTGCGTATGATCCCATATGTATTTTTTAATTATTCCAGGTTTTTCGAAATTTATTCCAAAATATATAATATTTTAGTTATAAAGTTACTCAAAAACCCACAGATTGAGTATATGTGAAAAAACAGATATAAATATGTGATGCCTTACAAGAAAAGAGTGCAGTTGTCGAACATTTTGAAAATTGAGTTAAGAGCTTTGTTTTTCAGGCTGATTAAAACAAAAACCACATGTTTTTATGATAATTGCAACTCATCTTACAAATTTTGCATTGTTAATTAAACGAGAACATTAAAACAGAGAAAAACAGCTCGATAGTTTTAGGGTTGATAGTAGGGATGGTTGGTTTTTTTGGTTTAAACTATGGGGATTTTTTGTTAAAAAAAAAGGAAACATTGTTTTGTCCAACCCTCATTAATAGAAAGCATTTAGGTTCTCGGAATTGTCAACACACAGAGCATAGTGTAAATGTTTACCATATTTGAGAAACATGGGACTACTCAATTCCTTTGAAAATTTAAAAATGGGTACAGTTGTTGATATAATGGCTATATATCACACCATATTATTTTAGAATTAAAATTACCCATTTCTTGTAAACCATCACATATTTATATTTTTAAAATGCAACACGATAAATATCTTATTACTGGCTGTTCCACCTGACAGTTCTTGCTTCAAGATCTTATGCTAAGAGATATATAATTATAAATTACAATGACAGAAGTTAGGATGGTATATAGTTAAAATATAATCATCAGACAAAAATATCAAATCATATATCTGTTACAAATTACTTTAACAAACAGTAAAATTAGCTTCAACACTATAAGAATTTTTCATACTTCTAGAGGTAAACAACAATGATTACATATTAGTACTAGCTAAATAGCTTTTGGATACAATATCTTTTGATCTGTAGAAACATATGTAGACATTATAAAGGTGACATATGTTTCTTCAGTTTTGAGAGATGTATTAGCAGGACAAAAATATAAGATCATTTCAAATGATAAAACTTTTATTTTTAAATAGTCATTTTTATATGGTTTCTGTGATATTTATGGAGTAAGAAAATATATATTCATGCAACTCTTCTTCTCTCTCTTATATTTTCAAAAGCTCTTAACAAAATTTTGGAATTAAAGACATTAAATTTTAGCACAAGCCAATTATTGACCCATAGCATTGAAAACAGTGAGCTATGCTTTGTAGAAAACTTACCATTTAAGTATAAAATGGGAATAAGTGTGAACCCTATATAAAATTTTAAATTTAGCATTATTATATGCTTTATAAACTGATCGCATAAAACCAGTGCAATATGAAAAAGGTATAAAAAATGAATACTTGTAGCATGCTATAGATAGAAACAGGGTTAGAAATTAGAAGCAGAAAGGTAGATCTCAATGACACCTAACCATTTTTCTTAAATTGCCAAAATGTTCTACTTGGGTGCAATTTGAAATTATTTACTTGGTTTATGTTACACGTCATCACAAAAAACGCTTTTTATTAGCAGTCTGCTTTTGACTTGTTGTACAGGCACATGCAATCATTGATATACATTGATTAAAAGCTGAATTTTAGTGAATTTTAAAAATATAAATATATATATTTTTTTGTGTGTTGAAGAGATATGATACAACCAGGATATTCTCGCACAGTTTCTATTTTTTGTTTGTTGTTATAAGCATGCCATTTATTAAAGTGTTCTTTGGTTTTTGGGAATTTGCTGTGATTGTAATCAAAGGTTTACATCTTAAACTCTGGCCAATGCCAGGTACAATTTCTAGAATGTTCTGCCATTGCCCAGGATTTAAGACGCAAATCTCTGATTACACTGGAAAATCTCTGATTTCTGAAATCTCTGAAATCTGATCTCTGATTTCTGAAAATCTCTGATTACACTGGAACTCATAGTGAATTCCTAAAAACTAAAGAAAGTTTTAACAATATACTCGTTTATAACAAACATAATATAAAATAAACTGTAGTGTGGGTGCATGGCTATGCCATGACTGCTCATCTCGGGCAATGCCTGGATATATTTTCTAGTTTAAAAATAAAGTTATGAAAATTGGCTAAGTAGATTCTGATAACATGTTGGGGATAGATATAGTAGATTCAATAAATAGTGCTAATTCAAATTTAAATGTGTTTGTTCTCCATTTAGTCAAAACTTTTAGGGCAATCTGCTAGTCGAGATCTTTCATTTTAAAAAGATTACAAAAATCAGCAAAGTAGATTCTGAAAACATTCCCAGGTCAGATGATTTAATAAAGGGCCATATTGTAAATTTAAATTAATTCTCCATTTAGGTAATAAAAGAAGGTAAATGTGCAGATTGAGAGCATTTGTCTATAATAATAAAATATTTCTATTTGTTTGTAGCAGAAAATCTAAATATCATATGGCCATGTAATGTGGTACATAGATTCAAGAAGAAACACCTTGTCAAGATTTTTTAAAATTTTGAATTAGTTTAAAGGTTATGATTTTAATACTCGGAACTGATTGGTGGTGCCATCTATTGCATATTGCTAAAACTAATTTATAAACAAAATTAACTTCAATTTCTAATTTTTCTCAAGTAAGTATTTTCTTTGAATCATTTTATATTCTTAATTAAAAACTATGTAGAAAATAATATATTGATCAGAGATCATGTTTATTCGCTATTACTGCCTCAATTAGTACTTTTCAAACCTATGATTTATTTTTTTCTAATATTCCACACAATTTTGATGTCTGGCTATTTTATACCTATACTTAAAAACGACAATAGTTATAGTATAAACTTTAATAGAAGTTAAAATTGTACAATAATTCAAAAATTTAAATTTATTGCACTCTATATTACAGTATAAATGTGTGTAATATATATGAGCAAGACATCAGCTTTATTTTTACTACTTTTAAATTAAAATTACGAATATAATTTTGAAATATATCCATTTCTTATAATTTTTCACTATAATCTAATTATTTTTCTAATTAAATAAATTATGTGTTACAAGATTTCTATGACATTTTTTTTAAACATACCTAGTCAGAAATCTAATCAAATCTGTTTAAGACAGAATCTGTTTCAGGTAGAACAATCTCTCTTCAATTATAAATTTAAATACATATAATCCAAAATAGAATCTCAACAGCAGTAAGTTATTTAAAATTTTCAAGGTCAGAAAACCCATTATAAAATTCTGAAAAATGCTTAGAACCAATTATGAAAAATATTTGAAAGAATGCAATGCTATACATTTAATTGATACATCAAAGTAATTTGTAAATATACAATAAAAATACACCATGCTTGGTATTACCATAGAATTCCATCAATTCACCCTCTCCTTTTTGTCTCAATTTAAAATTCTGAAAAGTTCTGTGAAACAGCCTCTTCTAAAGCCTCAGATTAAGAATTTTGGTTACTGGCCCGAAGTCAGTAAATGGCAAAAAGTTACTGGCCAAAAAATATTTTCACTATCGAAATATTTTTACCATGAATTTAACCTTTTCTGTTGCTTATTGAGATGTATAAAGTGTACATAAATATTATGTCACCCACTGAAATATTAAAAACAATTTACTGTAGAGGCATAATTAAAAAATTATTTATTATTATGCAGGTGATTATCTGCAATGATTCAGAAACAATTTTTTTTTTTCATCTTTTCATATAAGAGTTCTAATCTCACACCACAATTATGGGTTTCTTACAAAATTGGCTTGATTATGTTTAATTTTGGTTGAAGCATATTAAAATTGCACTTTGGAGTACTCTAATTTAGAATTCAAGCTTAGATCTATGACTGCAATTTCTATTTTAAAAATTCCTTTCTTTGCTTATTTCCTGTCTGTTAGTTTTCATTTTGTCACATTTTATAATCGGCTATCATGATGTTTCAAAATTATATCAACTAGAGTTTTTTTAAAGCTATTTTCTATTTTTAATTTTTTCAAATTTCAATATTTTTTTAGTATTTTCCTTTAATTTAATAAGAGCAGCCTGACACTGTATGTAAATGTTGTAAAAAGTGACAACTAATGAATAATACAATTTAAAGACTGAAACTTTTTGGGTTTTGATAGCATTAAAATTTTCAGTGTATAAAAAGTTTTCTCATCAATTTTGTCAGGTGTTGGGCATTTTTTCACTGGTCATATTTGGAAAGTTACTTGTCAACTGACCAGTGGTGAGTGCAATCTACAGTTTTAACTCCTCCCCCCCTAAACATCAGAAAATTAAAAATTTGTCGTCAAATAAAATAAATTTATTGGTTAAAGTATATACTTTGTTTCTTTTAGCTGAAAATTTTGAGTAATTGAGTAAGCCGTCTTTCCTCTACAAACTCTGTATTTTCCTGTCACATTTAAGAGGAGGTGGATTGGCAGTATTTGATTTGTTTCTTTAGCATAAAATCCCCTCCTCCTACATTTTCTGTGATTTTCAGTCGCATTTGAGGAGGGGAAGGGGAGTGGAGCTATGGAATTTTATGGTAGTTAATATTAAACTATAAAAATTTTATTTAAATTGCTGACTTAAATTATCTGCAATTTAAATTTCTTTATTAGTTATAGCTAGTGACATTGTAAAGGGGGGGGGGGGATTTTGGGTCATAACCCTGCCAGGGATCCATCAGAATTCATTTAACTTCATAGAAATGATAGTTGGAGAAATGAGAAACAAGATATTTTGTTACCAAACCTGTCTTCGTCCCCCTCCCCCTCCTCAAATTTCTCTTGGCAGCATTACTGGTTACAGCATAAGATGATTGATCAATGGTGATTTTCTGTTGACAGCTATTGATCAAGCCTTTGGAGTAAATATTTTGTCTAAATCATTTTATTCAAGAGGACTGTTTTACTTTCGAAACTGCTTGATACTTTTAACAGGTCTTAAGCTGTAACTAACCAAGTAATTTTAATTTTGGAATATTTCCTGGATTGAGAATAATATAATATGGTACTTACGTATTATCGCAACCATGACAAAACGTAATTGATGTATCGTCCTATAAAGGTCCCGATCGATTCCAAGGACAACATGCAACAAAGTGATCTGTATGAGGACCCACATTCGAGCGGGCTCGAACTGGTTGGGGGACGTACGCACCGCTGGGACTGTGTCGTCAGACAGGCCGGCTTCGCCGGACCAAGTAACAGAGCATACTAGACTCGCTTCTGGGACTCGCTTCTGGGTTTTTCTCAACCAGTTCGAGCCCGCTCGAATGTGGGTCCTCATACAGATCACTTGGCTGCATGTTGTCACGGTCCTTGCGCCGTGCGACGGTCCCAGAAGCGAGTCTAGTATGCTCTGTGACTTGGTCCGGCGAAGCCGGCCTGTCTGACGACACAGTCCCAGCGGTGCGTACGTCCCCCAACTAGTTCGAGCCCGCTCGAACGTGGGTCCTCATACAGATCACTTTGTTGCATGTTGTCCTTGGAATCGATCGGGACCTTTATTGGACGATACATCAATTACGTTTTGTCATGGTTGCGATAATACGTAAGTACCTATAATATTTTTTAAAGTCATACTAATAGTTTCACTATGAATTGTTAATTAAAATTTTGATAGTTTACCACTGAATTTTTAAAGCGAAAATCTGAAATACTTTTATCTTAAAAGTTTCTGCCATAGATAAACAATACTGCAGGCAGGAAGTTTGAAAGGGCTGATCATGTTCCCTTTTCCTGAGCCAAGCTCGGACCTCGTATATATGGACCTAAATACAAGACTTGACTTGCAGAGGAGGGAGCTAAAGGACTAGATCTTGATAAGTTTGGGACCCTTCTATGAAACATTATAAAATTTACATGTACGGTGAACAGTAAATAAATGTTTAAAGTAAATAGAAAATGTAATGAAGACATCGTCTAAATAGAGATAATCACATAGAAATTAAGGTAACATAAAATCACGTATAAAATTCTAAAGAATAATTTTACTAAGTATACAAAAATTTGCTCAAACTGCTGTGAATCAATTTGTAAAAATAAATATTTCATTAAATAACAGTATACAAGGTTGATCAAAAGTATTAATCTCAGCTTTTAAGGCATAAGAACTTTACTTTGATACTTTTATGGGCGCGGTAGCCCATTGGTTAGCACGCTGGAGTTGCACTCGGTAGGCCCGGGTTCGATTCCAGCCACTGCCAAAACTGCCGCCGTGTTCATGCGGAGTACGATCACGTTAAACATGTGGGTCCGAAAGTCCTTCCGAGAGGTTGGTGGTAGGGGAAGGAGGGTACGGTCCCTGTGGATGCCTCCCCCACTGGGTTCCGGTCTAAATTGGGTGGCACTTCCCAACCGTCCAAACAGTTACCTTACACCTTTCTGGTAGGTCGGACGGTCTGGGTTTCAACAACAACAACTTTGATACTTTTAATCAACCTTGTATGCTGTGAACAAATGAATGATTTATTTTTGCAGCTTTTACTGATATTTTATTACATAATATGGTGGACCATGAACAAATCAGGTCTTGTATAGGATATAACTACTAGGTTAGTTAGATTCTTGAGATGTATTAATTTCTCTTGATATTTTATGTACACTATTTACAAATACAGCAACATGTTCTGGATCAATATCAGGGTAGATACCATGACCTAAATTTGCAATGTATCTTTGTGTTCCAAAATCTTTAATCATTTCCTTAATCATGAGCTCAATATCAAAAGGCTGAGCTTTTAAGGCAACAGGATCTAAATTTCCTTGAAGAGACACATGGTTTTTAACCTTTTCCCGAGCAATAGTCGGTGAAATAGTCCAATCTAAACTTAAAACATCATACTCTGCTTCCACCAAATGATTTATAACATTACATGATCCCTTAGCAAATAAGATGAATGGGACAGTAGAAACACCTTGCTTATCGAGTTCTGCATTAACTCTAGATTTGATTTTTTTCACATACGTAAGTGAATATGTACGAAATAACTTGGGTCCCAAATACTCTGCATTGGATTCGAACAACTGAAGAAGCTGAGCTCCAGCTTTGACTTTTTCTACCAAATAATCAACAATTACATCAGTTAAAATATTAAGAAGTTTATGGCTTGATTCTGGATACTTGTAAAGCCATCCTTTTGAAAGAGACATTGTTTTAGAACCACCTCCTTCAATCATGTAGCACATTAAAGTCCATGGTGCTCCAGAAAACCCAATCAAAGGCACTTTACCTTCTAATTTATGTCGAGTTAATGTAATAGCTTCAAAAACATACCCCAAATCTTTCTTAACGTCGCAAGGAAACTTCAGCTTGTCAATATCGTCAGGAATTTTTAGAGGTTCAGGCAAAACAGGCCCAACACCAGGCCTCATTTCTACTTCCATTCCTAGTGCTTGTGGAATAACGAGAATATCAGAAAATATGATTGCAGCATCGAGATCAAATCGTCGAAGTGGCTGTAATGTTACTTCACAAGCCAATGAGGGAGTACGGCATATTTCGAAAAAAGAATGCTTCTTTCTAACTTCTTGAAATTCAGGAAGATATCGACCGGCTTGACGCATGATCCAAACCGGTACATATTCAGTCTTTTGACCTCGAGCAGCGCGAATAATTAAGTCATTTTTTAAATCTGGGAAATGTTTTGGCTCATTCATGATAAATCTGCACCTATCAACCAATACTTTAAGATTCCGATTAGTCTTCAAGTTTATACCCTTTAGTTCAAGAAAGATAAACAAAAACAGACGACGTAATCTGAAGTATCTTTTTCACACAGTTTGCTTTATGATTCAAGCTGTTGATACATGGAGTTGGAATGAAAGCGCATTTCGAAGGACACAGATAATATATTTACAAACGCACCCAAGTGTGGTACATATGGATATGGGGCTTTTCTCCGAGAAATTCCGGATTATTTTCCTAATTGCTAAATGAAAATTAAAATGAATAGTATTTAGTGACTAAGATATTTCTGTCTATCTATATATTTATCTAACTGTCTGTCCTGAACGCTTGGCGAAATATCGGCAACGAATTTGGTGCCTTTTTGATGAAAATGATGATGTTGCCAAATTGATAAAAAAAATCGTCATTATATTGAAAGCATTACCACTTAGACGCTAAATTAATTAATGAATTGGAATTCTAATAAATTAATAAGCGGATGGTATATTCCTTATGTTTCAATAGGCAGGGCCTAACTAAGTTTTCCCGGGGTTCAAACAAGTATTCGGGACTCTTTACTCATAGTAGAGGACTGAGAATTTGTGACATTTCCTCACGCAACTGAAATGAAATTCTGTCATCATGGAAATATCAGAATGTTCCATTAGTAAAAATGACACCTTTATAAATTTTTTGTCAAATGTATATAAATTTGCACTCTTTATAAATTATGAAATTTTCACCCGTTGAATATTGCTCGCAATTGCTTCATATTCGATATATATACATCGATACGTTTGCTTATTTTACATTAACCAGTTTTGAGGGAATCTTTTTTAATGGGGACACTGGGCCAAATATGGCCATGTCAATTTTCTTACCCAAACTGTGCTACCTACCCGAAGGTGCAGAGGCGCACCCAGTGGTGGTGGTGGTGGTGGTGTGTGTGTGTGTGTGTGTGTGGGGGGGGGGGTTGAACACCCCGAAAATTCCGAAAATGCATACAAAAATTTGTGTCCCAATAAAATTACGTACAAATAATGAGCTGTAATAATGATAATTCCTGAACACTAGCGGCAATACAATGAAAAAATTTCCCATCATTTTAGAACCGCCAGTGGTGTAGCGGAAGTCCCTGCGGCTTGGGTCCTTAGGGATCCCTTTTTGCTAAGATAAAGGGCCCCAAAAAAACTTAATGGGAGAGAGCAGGGCCTGTCCTGGACTAGCTATTACTAATTGACGCACAGATGTGAAATAAAAAAATGGTTTCATTAATAATCAATAGATGTCGCTACTGTATCAAATGTTAATTTACAGAGTAACGTAATTTTTTTTTAAGCAAAAGTTTTGGACTGTATTTGTTAAATTCCATGCTGAAATTTTTTTTTACTGCTTCTAAGCACCGGTTTGCGTTTGTTGACAAATGTGATTTTGACGTTGTAGGCTATCTTTTGTATTTGTATGAAATAGTAATAGTAAAAGTTTTAAATTTCGAAATTTGTTGTTATTTAAATTTTGTAATGAAGCGACAATTGTCTATAGGTGCCTTTTTCGCCAAAAAAACGAAGGAGGATTCAGAAAGTCAGCAAGCAGGAATATCTAAACAAGGTTAGTATCAAAATGTTCAGAAATATATATATATATATATATATATATATATATATATATATATATATGCTCTATTCTAAAATAAATTGAAAATCGATTATTTTTTCAACATTTACGGGTCGTGAGACTCTTTATTAATTAAAAAGCTTTGTTTTCATAAATGTTTCACAAAACGTGTGGTGGTTTCAGACTCCCATGAAGAGGAAAGGGTGGCTGCTGAGGAGAGTGAACAAACCGAGGTGGAACCCATGGTCGAAGAAGTCAATGATCAGCTATGGGACCCATACGACATCGCTAATTTTATTGACAATGAGTTAAAAAATAGTGAGAAAAAGAAGTCTTGACACAATTGTGGTCACCACCAGAAACGTTTTCTTACCCCTCGTCAGGTAAAAGAAATTTAAAATTTCAACAGAGATGGTTGATTGAATGGAAGTGGTTAAGCTACTCAAAGAAAGTTGACGGAGCATTTTACACAAGTTTTGTGTATTATTCAATAAACACGGTGTCGGCAAAGGAGGCCATCAAAAAATGGGGCAGCTGTGTTCTGAAAAATGTTGTAATTGGAGAAAAGCGAAAGAACGTTTTAGTGAGCACCAGCAAAGTTCTTATCATAGGGACAATGTTGAGGCCGCCCACACTATATCGAAAATTGAGACAAAACAACAAGATCCAATTAATTTGCAACTAAATCAAGAAAGAAAAAACAAATTATAGAAAACAGAATTAAGTTAATGCCAATTATTGAGACTGTGCTCTTTTGCGGGAGACAAGGTTTAAGTTTGAGGAGTCATAGGGATGGCGGAAGAGTTGTAGAAGGCGCAGTGGGGAAGTACCGAGCGAAATATGACAACAATCTTCAAACCTCTTTATCTAATAGTAAAAGTAATGCATTATATACTAGTTGGAAAGTACAAAACGAAATTCTGGAAATATGCAACAGCCTTATTCTTGATGGACTGGTGGCACAAAGACAAATTCATTGTCGTATTTTTCTGTGCTCCTTGTCGAAACTACTGATATTGCTGGTGTACAGCAATTGTCGCTTTGCGTTCGTTGCATTGATTCCACATTTGATACCGTACGGTATCAAATGTGGAGGAACTTTTTCTGCAGTTTGTACCACTTGAAGATGGTACAGGTAAAGGAATTCCAGCTACAATTATTGATAAACTTAAGGCTCTTGGGATAGATATGAGCAAGTTGCGCGGTCAAGAATATGATGGAGCGGCTACAATGAGCGGCAAATTTAACGGCGTACAGGCCCATGTTCAGTCTTTTTTCCGCAAGCACTATACGTTGATTGTGCTGCACATTCATTAAATTTAGCTGTATCCAATTCTTGCGAAGTTTCCTCAATTAGGAATTGTTCAGGCACAATTGAAAAATCGTATGACTCTTTTCATACACCTAAAAGACAGTCTGTACTGAAGCAGTGTTTAGAAGAAGCAGAAATTCATTCTAGACACGAAAAATTAAAACGACTTTGTGCCATAAGATGGGTTGTAAGATATAATTCTGCTGCAGTTTCTTGAATTGTATGATCCTATTGTTTTGGCTTCAGACAGAATTTCTGATTGGCCAGATAACGATTCTGCTAATTCTGCACACCAGTTAAATTGTACAGTAAAAAAGGCAGATTTTGTTATTGCTCTTCATGTTTTAAATGAAATATTTTCCTATAGTAGCATTTTATGTAAGCTACTGCAACGAAGAAATATTGACTTGAAACACGCATGTAATGTAGCGGAAGATACAATGTTGGAGATAAGAAAGATAAGGGAAAATGCTCACTCGGAATTAGCTCCATTATTTTTAAGAGCTGAAACAAAAGCTGAAAAGTTTGGTTTTCCAATGAACAAACCAAGAACGGCTAGCAAACAAACGTTGAGATACAATGTGGACTCTGACAGTGCAGAGGACTATTATCCAGTCTCAGTATAATTTCATTTTTAGATACCTTTCTAAATAATATAGAACAAAGATTTTCAAAACATAAGTCTATTTTGACTGGATTTCAAACATTGCTGCCAGTAGATCCTAACAAGCTTTCTGAGGAACTTTTGAGTTTTAATTTTTGGTGTTATTCTACAAAAATGACACTGAAAATAGAGTTGAAGTGTTTTGGTACAGAGCCATTGCTAGGCTAAAGAAGGACGACTGGCCAAGGGATACGTTAGGTGCTTTAAGGTATTGTGAAGAAAACATGCTACCAAATATTAAAACATTGTTGCATATATTAGCAGTACTACCAGTGTCCACTGCTGAAAATGAAATAACCTTTTCCACATTGCGTAGGCTAAAGAATTATTTGAGAAATTCTACCTCTGAGACAAGGTTAAATGGGTTAACTCTCGTACACTTAGAGAAATGACTCCGTCAGTTGACTCCATTTGGAACAAAATGGCAGAAAAACACGAAAAATGGACATTAGCTTGAAATAATCAGTGATTATGATATGACTTCAATAAAAAAATTAGCATCGATTGATTATGTAGTTTAAATTATTCAGTAGGCACACGTATAGGTGGGGGAACGCCACAAAACACATGATAGAAATTCTAGGAAACAATTTAATTTTTACTTTTTTATGCAATAATTGCTCTCTATAAGTTAGGAAAACCGTGCCCCTGTGTTCTAGCACTGGCAACGTGCACTGGCAACACCCCACTCGGGCTTCTTTGTCGATTGTTGATGTTTCTTGATACACGTATTTTGCTGTTCGACCTTTCTTTGTTTTGCGTTGCTTTTCATATCGGTCAGTCCCAGTTGTCTCATTCTGCACCTCCTTAAACATTCTTACTTACCGTTAGAAGGTGTCGGACTTTTGCAGTGAATAAATACATCATTCTCAACTAAAAGGTATGTATATTTGAGTAGATGCGAAATAATATAGTTGTCAAAATCGGCCGTTTTCACTAGATTTAGCTGATAAATTTTAACAGCGCTTTTAACAACAAGAAACGTTGTTAATGTAATATCAATTTGAAATTAATTGTTTTGTTTTATTTTATTATTTTGTAGTAATTTTTGCTCCTGCAAAAGGAATAATGGATACTTGGTTAAAAACTGGAAGAGTAGAAATAAAAAATACTGCAGTAACGGAAAACGAAAGTTGTTCGACAAACCAACCCATTTCTCTGCTTTCAACATCCGGAATTCCCACTTCTGTACCACATAAAACTACAGGTGGACTACACGGTGCTGATAAACAAATTTCTTCGAACGAAAATATGACTACTCCTACTTAAACTTTGGATTTACCTGAACTGGAAATGAAAAAGAACCAAATGGATTGTGCGTCGAATATGAAAAAGAAGTGAACAAACAATAGCAGCTTAAATCCAGCAAAATTGCGGAGACATCTGGAGACTAATCATCCAAATTTTAAAGATAAAAGTGTTGAATATTTTAAACGTAAAAGTGATGAGCTTAAAAACAGAGGTAAGATAATTTCAAAATATATTTTTCATGAAAATGGAGCATCACTTGAAGCTTCCTACGGCGTTAGTCATCGAATCGGTGAAGCGGGTGAAGCTTATACGATTGGAGAAAAATTAATCAAGCCTTGTGCAAAAGATTGGATTATTTGTAAAATCGGTGAAAAATATGCAAAACAAATTGATAGCGTTCCTCTTTCTGATACAACTGTTGCTAGACGTATTAAAGATTTATCACGTTTTTGTGAGGAAGAATTAATAAGGCGTTTAAAGAATTCCCCACATGGTTTTACATTGCAACTAGACGAGTCTACTGATATTGCTAATTTAGCCTTACTTGTACTTGTGCGTTATGTTTCTGACTCGATTGTTCATGAGGATATGCTTATTTGTACACCTCTTCGAGGCAGAACAACAGGTGAACAAATTTTTGAAACGGTCAATACTTATATGAAAGTACATGACTTACCTTGGAATTCATGTTTCCACATTTGTACTGATGGAGCAAAGTCCTTGTTCGGCGCAAATAAGGGTGCAATATCGCGAATAAAAGCCATAGCCCCTGACATACAACATTCCCATTATTACCTGCATCGTCATGCTCTTGCTGTCAAACGAATGCCAAATGAATTGAAAATAGTACTCGATAATGTAGTTAAAATTGTCAATTTCATCAAATCAAGGGAATTAAATTCCCGGTTATTTACACTACTTTGCGAAGAATTATCCAGTTTACATAAAACATTGCTTTTACACACAGATGTTCGTTGGTTATCCCGTGAAAAAGTTTTAAGTCGATTTTATGAATTGAAGGATGAGATAAGATTTTTTTTTATCTGAGCAGAAACATGAATACGCAAATAAGTTGAACGATGAAAATTGGATGCAAAGTATGGCGTATCTTGCCGATATTTATTCCTATTTAAATGAAATTAATATTTCACTCCAAGGAGCAAAAACACATATCTTCACAGTTCACAGTAAAATTGAGGCAATGATTTTAAAGCTTGATTTTTGGAAAAATTATATAAAGAGAAAAGACGTGCAATGTTTTGAAAAGTTAAACGATTTTTTGGTTTCAAACGAGGTTAGTCTTAATGAAACTGTCCAAAAGTTCATTATCGAACATTTATCGAATTTGCAGGAAAGTTTCAGAGAATATTTTCCGACTCCCAAACAGTCATATAACTGGGTTCAAAATCCATTTTTACAAGTCGAAGATGCTGATCTACCGCCGATGGAAAGAGAACAGCTGATTGATATATCCATGGATTCGACTTTAAAAAAGCAATTTGAACAAGAACTATTGGGTTTTTGGCTGAAAGTTTACAAAGAATACCCGGAAGTGTCTGATCAAGCAGTAAAAATTCTTATGCATTTTGTTACTACCTATCTTTGCGAACGATCTTTTTCAAGTTATGTCAGCACTAAAACTAAATACAGGAACAAATTAGATGCAGAATTTGAAATAAGTTTGCAAATAACAACAAGATAACAACAAGCCTGATTTTCAAAAGGTTGTGTAGCAAGAAGCAAGCGCATTCAAGTCATTAAATTTAGTTACTTCTAGTATTACTTCTGAATTAGATATATTCCGAATTTTGTATTTTCTTGCATTTATGCCTACAAATATGCTTGTATGTTTCACTGCAGTGGCGGCTTTTTAGAGCCAGCAAATTCACCTCAGCTGTATTCAATAAAAAATCTGAATAACATGTTTTTAATAATTTATTTTTGTATTTAGTATTTGGTTTTATGATTATAATGGTCAAAATTAATTTGCAGTCTTCGGTAGTTAATTTTTGTAAATGTAGCCTCAAAACCTTTTTGCGGAAGGATAGGGGACACCGAGATTTTCTGTTACGTCACTATGCTTACGGGGCATATTTTTTGTACTAGGGTTCCAAAAAAATTTTTTTAAGTGTAGGCTTCCGAAGGCGTTAGAAGTTTGAAGACCACTGCCCTAACCCATCATCTCTCAGATGCTGTCGGAGCTACAGTGTCAGTACTCAGCGTAGACACGGAGATAGTTTTGAGTAGCGTCGAGGATTGTACCCGGGTCTACAATGTGCGATATCTACGTTTTAACCATTGGGCTATCTCGACGAAACCTAAACCCGTCGGCGACTGGGGTTGGGTTTTTCTTCAGACACCCCCCCGGTGAATGGTTTCGCTGACCTGTCTGTGGTCGATTTCTTGTGTACAGGACATCTGCTATAAATATTAATGGATTTTCATGAAATTTTATATGCAACTTTGATAACGAAAAATCTAACACTAGATAGAATTTTTTTGAAATTCGACCGAAAACTTCGATATGTATTCGAAATTTTATATTTCCTAAACATGGCAGCATTGGACAAAATTTGATATAATTATACATAAAAAGGATTATTTATGGCTCAACGATCACGAAATGTAATCGTTTCAATAATTGTAGTGAAGCATAACCGCGATACAATTTTTGTGTTCGTGACGTCATTAGCCACATTGGGGGTGGGGCAAGTTTCCCCCTTGGAGGGTACATTACTAAACTTTATATAAATCGAAAGATTTTTACAAGCCCTTTGAAATGAAGGGTAATTTGCAATAAATGTAAGTAATCGTTTGGAACAACAATACAGATTAAAAAAAATTGTTGAAACGACATTCTGGTATGAGAGGTCAAGCTGAGCCACACTCTAATTAATTTTAACCGAAATTGGCATCTCTAGAATCGGAAATTGAAATATTTTTGGAGACCCCTATTCTCCACTGAATCTATATCAATCATCATCATCTAAGCTCTACTTATAGCCGATTCTGAAAAAATAAATAAATAAAATAATAGATGCTTTAAGAAATTTAAACGGAGGTAGAAAATAATCGGAAGTTGAAACCCTAGTGAATTCCCCAATCCTTTCTGGAATTTCATTCTGAATTCCTATTAGTCATCATTTAAGCTCTATCAATAACCAATTCTGAGAAAGAGATGTTTCAAGGAGAATATTTGAACCGGAAGTGGTGAAAAGCAGAAGTTGAAATCCTTAGTGAACCCCCATATCTTCTGAAATTTGATACTGAATCCATATCAGTTATCATCTGAACATTTTTATAGTCGATTCTAAAAAATATATGTTACATGAAAAATGTAAATTTTTTGAATCGAAAGTGACATCTCAAGAACCAGACGTGGAAATTCTTAATGAGCCCCTTCTTCCCTAAAAAGAAAAATAAATGCTGAATCCACATCAGACCTTTCTACTCGGACAAAATTTTGATATTCAAAAATTTTTGATTCGTTTTAGGGGCTTATTATATTTTCTCCCCTTCCCTTCCTTAAACAACACGCATTTATGAGCTTCAACAAGCTATTTAGATCCTACTCGTAAACTTCTGGTACACATCTCGCAGCTGATACATAATGAACACTTGGCCTTTCGCCCCTGAAAACGAAATTACGTAGAGATTATTCTTCATTTAGGGCACAAATGCGTGGGAGTGACCAAACACTTTCGGAATAATGCGTACAGGGTGGAGGGAGAAATGGACATCTCACGTTTTTCAAGTCGTATTTTGGTGAGTAGGAATTGTGGACAGGCCTCACGACTCGCTCCCCACGAACTTGCTTAATTTTAACAGGAGGTGAGCTCCAGTGTGTAGTGGGCATAAACAGGAAGATTTTTAGTGTATATGGCATTCCACCCGGACAAGTTCAAGGCTCTCGGAAAGCGAAAGTTGCCTTTCCCACGCTATGGCAGATAAGAATGGCAAAAGTGTAATGAGCGATGGAAGATAAAGTGATTTAAATAGAAATGAGGAGACGAGGAAATGGGCTGTAAACGATGCCAAATAGATTTTTTGATGATTTTAAATAATCTTTGGTAGAATCAGAACATGTTCTCAAAGCTTTAGTTCTGTTACTAGTTGGTATCATTACCATATGCCACGAAGGACAAAATTAAATATTTCCAAAGTGGCGTACGGAGCGGCTTTAACTCTTGCCGGACGGCCTATAGGTAACAGCAATTTATAGGGCTGCTCATAAAACTTTTATGTAACAATTCCGTGTTCAATGTAAAAAAAAAAAATGTACATTGAACACGGAAGATGGGTCCCCAGAGCTTCGCATGTTCTCAACATTTACCTACTTTGGTCAAAAACGGTCCTGGAGAAAGTAGCCAAAGGGGGAGAGGCTTAGTTTTAGGTCCGTAGTCAAGTTAAATTACATTTGGAGGTGGTGGTGTTGGTGGTGTGTGTGTAGGGGGGGGGGGGGAGGGTATGAAAAATGTAGAGTGAGCCGTCTCATCCTCTTAAAAAATAGTCCGAGCAGCTTGTCAGTCTGGTATGAAAATAATTCACCGTTATTTTAGCACCAATGAAAGAAAAATAACCACATACACGCAAAGAAAAAGATTCCTTTAAGATTCCTTAAAAAATGTACATTGAACACGGAAGATGGGTCCCCAGAGCTTCGCATGTTCTCAACATTTACCTACTTTGGTCAAAAACGGTCCTGGAGAAAGTAGCCAAAGGGGGAGAGGCTTAGTTTTAGGTCCGTAGTCAAGTTAAATTACATTTGGAGGTGGTGGTGTTGGTGGTGTGTGTGTAGGGGGGGGGGGAGGGTATGAAAAATGTAGAGTGAGCCGTCTCATCCTCTTAAAAAATAGTCCGAGCAGCTTGTCAGTCTGGTATGAAAATAATTCACCGTTATTTTAGCACCAATGAAAGAAAAATAACCACATACACGCAAAGAAAAAGATTCCTTTAAGAATATTGCTATTGTTTTCCCATTGTAATACTCAGAATATTAATAGTTTAAATAAAAATAAGCTACACATATTTTTTTTATCATTTTATAATAAAAATTATCTTTAATATGCTGCTATATATATATATATATATATATATATATATATATATATATATATATATATATATATATATATATATATATATATATATATATATAATATTTAATTCGGATTTCGATTTTAATTCGAATTGCATGGCTGTCCTGACAAGAATGCAAATTCGAACTCAACGTCATTTTTTGTCTAATTTCAATTGATTGTTCTCCATGTCTTGATCTTTAATCTTGAGCTAATTATTATTGCCTTTTCTTATTTCTGCCGTGTTTGCTTTTTCATTTTATATATATTTACCCGGCTTTGCTCGGGATTTAAGACGCAAAACGCTGATAAAAATTACACTGGAACATATAGAGCCGTGAATCTTATACATTGTTTTTTCACTGTGAAAGAAGTAAATTCATTGCATTATCTTCTTAAATAATAAAAGGCGATGTCTGTCTGTGTGTGTGTCTGTCTTATACACTATAGGCTCAGCGACCGCACGTCGCAGAGCTACAAAATTTGGCAATCGGAGACCCGGGGGGGGGGGGGGGGGGGGGGAAGGTGACACGTGAAAACCGATTTTTAAAATTTGAAATTTTTTTGTTATTTAATATTTCATGCGATTTCGACCGTTTCCTCCCCTTTTTCTCCACCATTCAGACGTCGTAGAAAAAACAAATCACACGATCGGAAAGAGCAGACAATTGCGAGTAAAAATATATCGATTTGAAATCTTAGGGACAAATTCTAATATTTTTTAAAGATTTTAAAACAAAAGTCACTTTCGGCTAAAAAAAACGAACTTTCGGTTTTAAATCCTTGCATTGGGAAAAGTTCTGACAATTTCGACTAATAATTTACATTTTTAGAAAGTTCAAATATCAGGTATTCTTACAAGCCCAGTCTGATCAAGAAATAATAAAAAGTAGCTGCAGAATCTTTATTTTAAGAATTTCCGAATTTCAATTTTTTTCAACCGGCAAAAGAAGTTTTTCTCCCATATGCCCGCGCAGACGCACTAAACGACCCAAGAAGTTCGATTTTTCGACGGTGTTGCCATGGAAACAGTTTTTGGCCTACTAGATGTTTGGTAATATATTTGAGTATATTCCCATGGGGCAAATGTCATCAGTGATTGCTTTTTATACGGTTTTTGGCCAAGAGACAATTAAAAACCGAATTAGTGTTTGCTTTTTATAAGGTTTTTGGCTCATTATGCCGAGTTGAATTGTGGCGATGTATTGTTTACATCGGGTGGTGGTTGGGACCACAATGAAAAAACTTAAACACTGAAGAAATAAAAAAATAAAATAAAATAAAGTTATGGAGATTGTAGCGGTGCCTTATAATTTCATTATTAGTTTTAACGTCATTAAACTGAACCAAACTTTGTTAACACCACTGGGTTGAGGGCGCGGTAGTCCAGTAGTTAGCGCGCGGGAATTGCACTCGGTAGGCCCGGGTTCCATTCCCGTCACTGCGAAAACTGCCGCCGTGTTCACGCGGAGTACGATCACGTTAAACATGTGGGTCAGTAAGTCCTTCCGAGAGGTTGGTAGTAGGGGAAGGAGGGTACGGTCCCTGTGGATGCCTGCCCCACTGGGTTCCGGTCAAAATTGGGTGGCACTTCCTGGCCGTCCAAATAGTTACCTTACCAACAACTTTATGGGATTATGGCGCCAGCAAGTTTGCCACGGTCAGAATTTTGAAGGGTAGCGAACAGGCTGGTCGCCGAAGGCGGCTAGTATAAGAAAAAAATCATTGCATTATATAAGTCAGCTGCTTCCGGCACGCCCTTCGCAGCTAGGCCTTCCGGACAGCGTCTCGGAATGTGATTATTAGGTGTCCACAATTGATGTACAGTCAATATGCACAGTTTGAAATATGTACAGTTTGAAAGGAAAACTAAAATGACTCTTAAACGCTAGGCAACAATGCAAGTGTTAACAAATTAAATGACATTATCCTAATTTTTTAGGTTTTACCGTAATGCTTGCTTTTGTAAACTACGTTTTTTGATTTTCCTCCAGGAGCTAAAACATTTCAAATTTTGTGAAGTCCCTAGTCTTAGCAGGCCACATACCATTGGCCATGAGAGAAGCAAGAACTTTCTAAATCCACGCCTGCAAACTTAAGGGTTTGTCCTTGAGCATTGTTGATGGTCATGGCAAATGCCAGTCTAACTGGGAACTGGACTCTTTTGAAGCTGAATGGTAGGTCGGTTGGTATCAACGGTATGCGAGGTATGGAAACGCCCTCGCCTTTTGCATTTCCCGTTAATACCGTAGCTTCTATGACATTTGGTAAAATATTCTTGACACAGAGCCGTGTTCCATTGCATAGTTTTGGGTGGGTCTAAATTCCGCAGAAGTATTATTGATGATCCTTTCTTTAACTTCAAGATATGAGAAGGCATTCCAGGTGGCTCAAGGTAGTTCAGAAATTACAGCGGATAATTAATGGCATCATCGGTGTCCACTGCAGAGTCAAATGACTTGTCACGATATAAAATGCTGATAATTAAATAACCATTAATCCTCACAAATTGCTGATAATTAAATAACCATTTTGATTTCTTAATACTTTTCGTTGTTGAGTAAGCCTGTGAAAAATAAACCATGGTGATAGAGTTTCCATTTAAATTCATATTTCAAACCTGTGATTTTTAAAAATTAACAAATACATTCAATAAACTCCCACAAAACTCAGAGATGTAATTGACTTTTACGTTTTAAACCAACGACATCCAACATTTTTCGTTGGGAATCATGGAGTTAGAGAGTGGAACTCCTAGGAAAAAGTTTCGTTTTCTATTAATATCTCGATAACGCCTAAATTCGAAACTTGGACTAAATTTATAGGCAGATATTTCAAAGCCACCTACAAAGTTTCATTAAATTCGGTGAAGCTGTCAGTAAACTTTCGAGGTTCTTCTTTAGTGCGCCATTTCTTTTTAGAACACTAACCTCGCAACTTCCATTGCATTATATTTGAATAGAACACTCGACAAAAAGCCAACTGTAATTAAACATCCGCATTTAACACAAACCACATTTATTTAGACGAAAGCACATAACATAACAACACTTAAACATTTAATTCACTGGTTAACTCTTTAAAATGTTCACGACGCAGGATGCGCCTTGCTTTCCGCCTTCACCACTATATCTTCTCGCTCTTCTCGGCTCTCGCTCTGTTGCTCTGGCAACCCTTAAACTGCTTGCCGGCAGAGTCTTCATCGCTGATTTGGCGATGTGGAAAAAAAATAACTTGTTGGAGTCTTACTACTCCCCCCTTAAAAAAAAAGCACATTTGTCTCTTTAAAGACAATGTTGTTGAAAATAGAGTTCTGTGGGCATATACACATTGAAAATACAGTCCTAACAACTTAAAAAAGTGTATACTGATACATTAAATTTTACATCTGTTTAACAACACCATTTTACATCTGATTTAACAACACAATATTACAGTATATTTCAAAACACCTAATATTTTCAAGAAAAAAAAATCTAATAGTTTAACAATAATATTTCCTACCGTGTTACAATAAGAAATGTTATAACTTAAACAATAGACACATATATATATCAAAACACAATACAGTAAAACATTATAAATTCTTTTCTTGGTAAGATCAGTTAAAGGTATCACTACTGAAGCGAAATTTTCCTGAGTTACTTCGGATTTCTCAGTTGCAATCTCATGTCCTTTTTTCAATTTCTCTATTAGATCATGTAGATATTCCTCCACATTTCGGGATGCCCTGGTGGGAATTTTCCTTTCACCGATCCATACATCTTTTAGTAGAGCAAGTGGTCCTGGGGGTAGGCGTCCATATACTAGCTGAAACGGTGATACACCTGTTGTACTATGGGGAACTTCTCTATATGCAAACAGAAGGTAGGGAAGGTGTATATCCCAATTCCGCCCATATTCCTGAATATTTTTGTTCCTCATATTTTTCAAATTTCTATTCCATCTCTCCACAGCACCCATGCTTTCGGGATGTCCAGGTGTAGAAAATCTGGGAGATATCCCTAATATACCTAAAAATGCTTCAGTTAATTTTGCTGTAAAATTTGTTCCTTGATCAGTGCAGATCAATTTTGGAAACCCGGTTTGAGTAAAAATTTTCATCAATGCATTGCATGTTGTTTTTGCACCGATTTCTTTAACCGGAATGGCTTCAGCCCATCTTGTACACAGATCTATCGCACATATAATATACTTATGTCCTCGCCCAGAAGGAGGTTCTAACGGGCCAATGCAATCTAAACTCCAAACTTCGAAAGGCGTTTCTGGTCTCGCTATCGGTTGTATGGGAATTCTGTCCCTGTATGTAACAACTCGTCTCATCTGACAAATCTTGCAGCTTTCACAAAATTTGGCCACATCTTGCTTTAGGGTAGGCCAAAAGAATGAAAATTTAATTCTCTGTCTAGTCTTTTGTTCTCCCAAATGGCCAGCTAATGGAATCTCGTGAGCCATTCTAAGAACATATTGGCGTTTGCAGATCGGCAAAACTACTTGTTTGACTGTCTCACCCGTAATCCATTCAGAATGGACCAAGACTTCGTCAATTATCTCATATGCATTTTGTCCCTTTCTTGCATAGTCCCAGACTTTTCTCAACGTCTCATCTTCATGTTGCAATTGAATAAACGAGCTCTTTACTTCGTTATCCTTACTCGACTTCTGCTCTTGTTTCCCATCACTCTCGACCTGAGTAGCATTCACAGTACCATGGTCACTGCACGTATTTTCTTCTTGACCGTTTTCATTCATTACTTCCTGGTCAGACCCTACTTCTTCCTCCTTTTCGCCAAGATAGGTAGCATTATCGATCATGATATTCTGATCCAATTCATGCAAATGTATATTCTCTCGCAACGACTCATAAGCTGTAGAGCACACTAACATATCACTTGTTAGTTTTTTAGAAACTGCACATATTATGGGGACTATTCCATGTAATTTGTCATCAATTTTCATCGAAATCATCTTCAAAGGAGCGATCTCACTTTCTCCAAAAGCTGAGACAATTTTGATTCTGCCCTCTCCTTCACTATGAACGTCCATTACTAAATCTTCACGTATCACTGAGATTTGTGCCCCCGAATCTACTATGCCTACAAGTGAAGTTTCTCCACATTTTATATGTATGGTATGGAGGGTATCCACATTATTCCTGGTATTATCCTGCACTGACACCGGTACGGTAATTCGTGCTGTCAGAACTTGAGAGTTATTTTCATCCTTAGACTGTATAGTTCGAACATGATTGCTTTGAGCATTAGTGTTGGGTGATTTTCTCTGAATATTCCTTAACGTACAAAATTTTCCAATATGACCCTCAGCTCCACATGAAAAACAAATAGGTTTATAGTTGATTTTAGAAGTGTCATTTCTCCAATTGTAACCTGGTTGGCTCTTGTAACTTTGATGTCCCCTTCCTGGAACATTTCCATTTTTCCAAATTTTTTCGCCAACCCCTCTGATGTTTGGTGGTGCTCCAAATTTTTCCTTTTCCCTAAATTCGCTTTGGTGATACTCAACCTTCTCTTTCCGGACTATACCTGTTGATTTCGTATAGTTTACACGTATACTTTCATATTCATCTAACTTGTCTGCCAACATATTGGGTGCTACAATTTTTAACCATTCATCTAAGAAATGTTCTCGTACCTCCCCAGGTACCCTTTTCTTTAGTTGATCAGTAATCATCAATTTCTTTAGGCTATCAAAATCTCTAATTTCGAGACCATCAATCCACTCTTCAAAGTACTTGGTTAATTCAAATACGAAATCACGCCACGATTTCTCGGGAACTTTCTGTAGCTGCACGAACTTTTTTCGGAAACTTTCTGGATTCATCTTGAATCTCTTTAATAGAATACCCTTAACGTATTCATAATCTTCAAACTTTTCCTCTGACTCCCGTGTGATGAGTTGTATGATCTCAGAAGGCAAAAGTGGCAACAGACTTGACACCCAATCCGTCATGTCTACGCGGGCTCTTTTGGCTTGTCTCTCAAAAAGTGCGAGATATAACATAATGTCATCATTCTTCAAGTCAAATTTTGGCATCAATTTTATCAATTCGAAACTGCTTTTTGATCTTTCACTACTCCCTAAATTTGAGGACGTAGAATCTTGAGTAACACCCCTTTCGATTCTGAGTTTTTCTAACTCAAATTCTATTTGATCTTTTCTTTCTTTTTCCTCCTTTTCGATTTGATCTTTTCGTTCTTTTTCCTCCTTTTCGATTTGATCTTTTCTTTCTTTTTCCTCCTTTTCTATTTGATCTTTTCTTTCTTTTTCCTCCTTTTCTATTTGATCTTTTCTTTCTTTAATAATAGTAAAGAGGAGTTCTTTCGTAAATTCTTCGTCGTAGTCTTCACTTCCAAGAATTTCTCTACGCAAATCCAAAATTTTAAATTCAGGTTTAGTAATTATCCCCAATTCTTCCGCCAAAACCATCAAATCCTCTTTTCTACCTTTCGCAAGAAATGCCATACCTGATCACGAGGGAAGTTAACTGATTTATCTCTAAATTGTTTAAATTTACTAAAAGAAACAGTATTACCAGAAAACTACTTTATCACGAACACTGGCGTATTCAATTATCAAATAACAATATTAACAGAAAACAACTTTATCATGAACACTGGCGTATTCAATTATCAAATAACAGCATTAACAGAAAACCACTTTATCGTGAACACTGGCGTGTTCAATTATCAAATAACAGTATTAACAGAAAAACACTTTATCGTGAACACTGGCGTATTCAATTATCAATTAAATTAACAGAAAATCACTTTATCATGAACGCTGACGTATTCAATTATCAAATAACAGTATTAACAGGAAACCACTTTATCGTGAACACTGGCGTATTCAATTATCAAATAACAGTATTAACAGAAAAACACTTTATCGTGAACACTGGCGTATTCAATAGCACTGACGTACTAATTTTCTGTAACAAATACACTCAAAATTGACATATCATATCCACTCGTACTATAATGCTGGTGCATTAATTAATTGATACCGGACGTATCTTAATCGTACAATAGAAATGAAAATTGTAATCATCATATGTCATGTTAATATAACAACGTAATTTTTCAAAAATCAATATCGTATCCACTCGTATTATAATGCTGGTGCATTAATTACTTGATACCGGACGTATCTTCATCTATTCACTAAAAACATACAAATCGTTTTTCATTCCAGGAACGATTATTACTTCCGTAATAAACTAATCCTGCCGACTACGCCAGTAAACTTTCGAGGTTCTTCTTTAGTGCGCCATTTCTTTTTAGAACACTAACCTCGCAACTTCCATTGCATTATATTTGAATAGAACACTCGACAAAAAGCCAACTGTAATTAAACATCCGCATTTAACACAAACCACATTTATTTAGACGAAAGCACATAACATAACAACACTTAAACATTTAATTCACTGGTTAACTCTTTAAAATGTTCACGACGCAGGATGCGCCTTGCTTTCCGCCTTCACCACTATATCTATCTTCTCGCTCTTCTCGGCTCTCGCTCTGTTGCTCTGGCAACCCTTAAACTGCTTGCCGGCAGAGTCTTCATCGCTGATTTGGCGATGTGGAAAAAAAATAACTTGTTGGAGTCTTACTCTGTCCTTCCTTGATGATGAGACAAACAAGAGTTTCGTTTTTCACTAATATCTCGAGAACGCCTGGTTATAGAAACTCGAAACATAGACTAAATTTTAAGTGAGGCTCTTTCAAGACTATCCACCAAATTTCATCAAATTCGGTTCAGCCGTTCTTCCGTGATGTTGGATCATACATACATACATACATACATACATACATACATACTTTTCTTCTTTATATTTATAGATATATATACCTTTTTAATTGTGATTATTGTATACTAATATTCTCCTCATCCCCTTTCCATTATAGTGATAAGTTACCTTCTATTTTTATCCTTAGTTTACATACTTTTCTTCTTTATATTTATAGATATATATACCTTTTTAATTGTGATTATTGTATACTAATATTCTCCTCATCCCCTTTCCATTATAGTGATAAGTTACCTTATATTTTTATCCTTAGTTTTGGTCTATAGTTACCTATTTGTAACAGATATGCTAGAGATGAGTTTTTTGTACTTACTATAGTTTATGCATAGTTTTCGTTTACAAAATTTCAATTTATATATATATATATATATATATATATATATATATATGTAACATATATATATATATATCTTTCTAGTACGATACTGTTCCTTATTATAGCTTATGAAAGCAAAATAGGAAAATGTTTTTCGTAATTTCTTTGCCACAAAGGGTCTCCCCCATCCTATCATGTTTCATTGGAATATGACGCTTTTGGTCCAGTGGCAGTGTGTCGAAATAGCGATATAGAAATTTCCTTTTGTCACTCGATGATTAGAGGACAACATTCGATGATGTCGGCAAGCAGGTAAATTCTATTCAGGAGCATTTTATGCACAATGTCTTTTATTTCGTTTTTTTACCGTATTTTAATAAATTTAGTGACTAGTTCATAAGAAAATTGACTTGATTGGAAAAATTAAGAGGCGTCTAATGGAATTAGTGGGGAATCAGACTCAATGGCGTCGCCAAGGGGGTTGTTTTAGGGGTCATAAACCTTCCCAGAGACCCATTCTGTTCCAGTATAAAAATTGTTACTTAGTAGATATGGTGTGAAATGTTCATTAAAATAAATTTTTGCAGTAAAACCTCCTTAACGGACACCTCCGATTTCCTTTGATGAATATTAATTTTATTTTCCGGTCCCAAAAGTATATCCGGTTTTGTGTATTTATCTCAAATAGAAGGTCTTTTGAATAATGAACAATGGATTGAGTGGAACAATGGATTGAAAACGCATTTGCTGGAACATGTCTTTAATGCGTAAATATGCGCTTTAATTACGCATTTGAAAAAAATGTCCTTCAATTGCAATTATATTGCTAATGAAACACAAAAGAAAAATAGAAATATTCATTTAGGGATACAGAAATGTTACTGAAATATTTTTAATTTCTGTAAAATAATCGAGATACTAATATTATAAAGACTTATATGAGTCTGAAAGTTGCCATGAAGTTTTATAGCAGAATTTGCTATAAATATTTTATGAACTATAAATCATGCTTGTCTAATAAAAATTATAAATCACACTCTTTTCCGCATAGATTTTTTTTTATATTAAAATTTATGGGTTTAAAATTTCCTAAGTAAACTTGGAATTCGGCAAAATGATTTTTGGAAATTGAAAACTATAAAACTTTCTGTTGCATCACCCTCCTCAATTTTTTTTTAGTAACGCTACTGCCTAGACCCCTCCTGATTACGGGCATGGTTAGTGTTTCCTACATTTGCGAATTGGCTCAAAACTATTCAGATTTCTAGATTTATATATGATGAACATATTCAAGTCAAGTCGGGGGTGCAATTCTGGAGCGCCTGGTCAACTATGACCGTATCTCCAAGCTGTAAGTGTACAATCATGATCTCTGTAATTACTTGAATTGCTCCAAAAAGGGGGATGAAGATGAGAATACTCCGTAGGAGTATAGAAGTGGTATTAGGAGGTAAGTGAATTCACGAGGAAAAAGTATGACATGCCATGACGTAATGTTCAACAAAGTAGTCCGAATTCCTCTTGAGACTAGGGGTCCGCGTCCACAATTTACAGGGATTTTTATAATTATTCTGTTAATCAGTTTACAGTTTATCAAGTGGAGAGATGACTTTATTTAAGTTTCAGGGAGCTTTTAAACTTTTGGGGAAAAAAAAAAAAAAAAAAAAAAAAAATTATGTGCTATTAATGATTAGAGTATTGTGGACGCTCTGGGTCTCTTTCTGAACTTCCACTGATGGGGGTCGTACTCCGGTAAATTGCATATTTCTTCATTGGGTATTTTATTTAGATTTTGAAACATTTTAATTGCTAGTTTTGAGATTTGATTATTAATATTTGTTACTCCGAAGTCGCTGTGGATGATATCGTTCCTGAGAAACCGAGGGGCTTTCCTGATAGCTCTAAGAGTTTTATTTTGAGCTGTTTGAAGTTTTTTGATATGGTTTTTTCCTGCGAATCCCCATATAGCAGATCCATATAAGAGGATGGGCCTAAGTACTGTCTTGTATAGTAATACTTTAGTATTGTAACTCGCGTGGGGGGAATGGAGTATGGCCGATAGTTGGCCTCTAGCCGAGTGAAATTTTTTAATTGAGCTTTTGATTTGTGGCTTCCAGTTTAGTTTGGAGTCAAACGTGATACCTAAGTATTTAGCGTTGTCCACGTAGGGTATGTTGACTTTGTTTATTTGGATGGGGACCGGTTTCTTTTTCTTTTTTACTTTTGAAAAAAGGATACAATTTGTTTTCTTTTCGTTGATTTTTATCTTCCATTTCCGAAACCAGGCGGAGATGGTGTTTATGTGTTTTTGAAGTCTGGAGCGAATAAGATATTTTTTGGAGTTCCTGGTGTATATGGCTGTGTCGTCCGCGTACATTGCAAGGTGTGTGTCTGGAGCATATTGATGAACATATTGTTACGTTGATGAACATATTGTTACGATATATCCCTTTAAATCGTGGTTGTACTTCAAGGATATATAAATGAGTCTAAATTTCTGGATACCGCTTTTATCCAAAAGCACAAATTTGCGTCAATTGGAACACTATACAGCATATAACACCATAGCTGTCTTACGAGATCCCAAAACAACTGCCAGGTACAAGGCAGTTGTTTTGGGTTACTTGAGCATTTAAGACAGCAATATGTGTTTATTTCTAAAATAAAATATAGTAGTTCAGTTCATTTTAAATATGTTATCTAAGTATTATCCTTGTTTGAGGGCCGCCAGCTGTCAATCCTGCATTAGAGCACAGATTTCATGACCCAAGTTATCTGAGGATGCCTTTCTCCCCGAGTTGTAACATTTAGGATATTTTATAAAATTACTAAAATAGCCATATTTTGATTTTTTAAATTTCCAGGTGAGAAAAACTCTGGACCCTCTTCTCCTCGCAATTTATGTGTTGTTAACAGTTGCTTGTGCTGTACTAAATTTTCTTTAGAAAAATCCCTGATGTTGATTAGGACACATCTGGATGTAAATAACATAAAATATGAATGCATGAGACAGTCGAGTGAAGCCTCACATTCAACATATATTTGTTGTTCCTTAGAAAATAATAAGTTGTATTCTACTGATTGTCATCTGTGACGAAGGGGGTGCATATTTTGTTGAGTTGTGGCACCCAAGAGCGTCTCTAACACGAGCATAATCGGATCCTGCTAAGAGGGAAAGCCTAAGTGCACTCGTACCACTCCCACCCTTTTTCAAGCCGTGCACCTTAGAGAAATATTTATTTTGTGTCTCAAAAAGAAGACAAAGAATCTTCGGAACGACAAGTGTGCAAAAAAACATGGATGGCCTTGGAGCAATATCCCTTTATAGCGTGGGTGAGATTTCGCCTGTAGAGATTAGAACATAGTTTCGTTAGTTTCTTTTGATAACAATGTTTTGCTGTACAATAGAACGCTGTTGAAGTAACGGAACACTATGTTTCCAGCTAGGCTAGATTTTTGCTAATTTTTTTGCAAATGTTTGGAATAGAAATTGGCTGAAAAAGGATTCATTCGAAAGGATTTATTCAAAGGATTCATTCGAGATTAAACGAATTTCAGGGTTACAAGCCAAACAGTTCTGTGGGACTAACAGCTCAGTGGGAATTCTTGCGGTATTTTTGTGTGACATTAAAAATAAACACAGCGGAACGTTATAATAGGGGATAATCATAGGGAACGAAAAACGTCCATTTTTAGTAAGTGTTCCTGTTGAGAATAATAGTAAGAGCCGATTCATATACTTTAAATTTAATCGTCCAAACTGTGGAAAAATATTTCTGGAACAACTTTGGAACAACTTCTGGATAACTTTGGAATTGTACGGGCTTTAGTCTTCTTGATATTCGTTTAAAGTTTCAAGAAGTTGTCAGTTGTTAATTTCTAGGTTGAAAATTTAGTTTGAATTGTGTGTTAACACAGCCGATTTCCTTGCATTTTTTTTGTGATAAAACTGTATGAGAGTTATTTTTCATCTTACGCTTCCATAAATATTGCAGCAGATAAGATGAAATGTTCAGATATAATTTAGAATTCTCGGTTTTTTTTAGACTGGTTTTAAAATGATAAAAGAAAGAAAATACTGTGTATTATTATTTTGGGAAAATAAGTTAAGTAAGTAACCTTTAGGAATGTTTTCTACTTTGGTAAATTATACCATCTGTTATAATGACAAAATGACAAAAGAAAATACTGTATGTTATTTTGGGAAAATAATTTAAGTAGCCTTTTAGGAATGTTTTCTATTTTGGTAAATTATGCAATTTGTTGTAAATCAAATTTGGGTTGTTGAGAATGGTTGAGACCAGTTTCAGAATGATGATAGCACTTAGCACTTATAAAAGCAGCACTTACATCAACAAAAGTCGAAGAAGAAATCATGTGTTTTCTGCTTCGAATTTTGTTTTGGCACAATGTTTTTATTTCTACGTCCGACGAATACTCATGCTCTGGACAGCGGTTCAGAAGTATTCTCAGCATTTTTTGAATAATTTTGTACTGAAGCAAATTCTTTCTTGGATTTATCCTCGAGTCAGCTATCAGTATTTATTAGTATTTTATTAATATTTTTACTTTCCCTGCAATACATGGTAATGTATAGGGAAAGTATTGGAATCATGTCGAAAATCGCAACTCGAGTTTTCGACGGATCTATACGTTTCAAGACCTCTAGAATACGAAAAAACCATTTTTAGCGTGACGTCTGTGTGTGTGTCTGTCTGTGCAGATTTTGTATCTACTCTAACTAAAAAACTAATGGACCGAATTTCACAAAATTTGGTAGATAAGTCATTTGGGAGCGAGTCTGGTGTTGATTAGTTTTGGGTACGATTTGGGATAAAAGAACCCGCCTTTTTTTGCGAAATGGTCCGCAAAAGTTTGTATCCACTCTAACTGAAAAACTGATGAACCAAATTTCACAAAATTCGGTATATAAGTCACTTGTGGATTACCCTGGTGCTGATTCGATTTTGGTACTATTCGGAAAAAAATAACCTGCCTTTTTTTGCAAAATGGCCGGCAAAAATCGTCAAAATCTAAACTAATGAACTAGGTATACTCAAATATATCCATTAAATCCTCGTTTAATACGTAATTTTTAACGACGAAAAGAATAAGACCAACCCCATTACACTAGGACTAGCCGTTCTCGAGATATTTTAGTTTTTCGTATTTTCTCTACGCCACCTTTGAAAATAAGTCCAGTTACCGAATGAGAACGAAAATTGAATTAAAAGTGAAATAAATTTAATTAAACTAAAGAGAACGTGGATATAAGTCTGCAGGGAAAGTCACGTGCTGCCCACATCAGATTTTTTAATACTTATTCTTTTTATTTTTAATTTCTAACGTTAAAGAGAGTGAGAGGAGGAGAGAGTGGCGGAGAGAAATTATTTTAAATTTGTTTCAAACCTGTTCAAGAGATTTTAAGACTTGCATTTCTGTCAACATTTGTCATTAATATTATATGATCTATTTAAATACATGTTGGGAAAATATTATGCAGAATACACAATATGTGCAAAATATTCTGCTTAAATACTGCGAAATAATATATTGTGAAATTTTGGGAGTCTGGCTACTGCAAATAACGATGACAATCAGATTTGGCTATCATGCTTGATTATAGATAATCTTGCGATGCTTCCAATTAAAAAAAAATCTGATGTGGGCAACACATGACTTTCCTTATATGATGTAATGAGTTTACTACTTTTACAGTAAAAAAATATATTTTTCTTATAGTAGATACTAATATTCTTTCCAAGATATTGAATTTTCGACAATTAGTCGTCATTTTCATTGATTTAGCGTCATTTTTATCCATTTGGCGAGATTTTCGTTAATTTTGCAACATTTCAAAAAGTCGCCAAGTTGGCGACATTCCGCCAAATTCGTCGCCAAAACCTCGCCAAGTGTTATGGATGAAGAAATAAGTTATTCTTACAGCAGACAAATGACTATTGGCGTTCAAATACAAAAGTATTACTCAAAGTATCTTTTTCCATGAATGGAACGAGCTAGATCCACGAGAATGATGTCACCCAATTTATCGTATGGTATTACATTTGAAAAGTGAACATGTTTCTCAATAGGAAATATATTTTTTTAAATTTATATGACTTTTTGATAATTTTTTTGAAAAATGTGAAATATCTCGAGAACGGTTTGTGTTAGCGTTCTAAAATTTATGCCAATCGTTTTCTAATAAAAAATTACATAAGAAATGTCTATTTGCGTAACTTTATTAGTGGTTTTGATCTTTTGACGATTTTTTCAAAATTTTATTCGAAAATTTAGGGGACTTCTGAACATTCGATTGCGTATAAAAACAATATGCTTCCAGTGTTTGCGGATTGTGATTTTTGTACCAAATTTGGTTCGAATCGGTCCATTCGTTCGTCAGTTATCGTCTCCACAGACTCACTGACACACACACACACACACACATACTTTCACACACACACACATACTTTCACACACACACACACACACACATACATCACTTCAAAAATGTTTGATTCGTGATCAGGGACGCTTGAAACGTGCTCTCCCGTCGAAAACTCGAATTCGAATTTTCGACCCCGTCACAATACTTTCCTTATACATTATGTATATAAGGAAAGTAATATGAAGATGGATGTCAGGCTAATCTTTCTGCTGAAATATTTCACTCGCACAGCATCTTCACCAAGATACGAAAGTTTTACGATCACTTTTTAAGATCAAGAAAAGATAATACGCGAAAGTTACTGTCAGTATACTGTGACATGTTGCTTTTATGGCCTTAGCTTAAAGCCACGACGAAGATCTCCCCTTTATAAAATTATAGCCGTTTCAAACCCCCTTGGGTGCGGTACAGAGAATTCCAAGCCACGTCCTTGGAGAATGTGGCGCTGGATGTCTTATAAACAGCATAAATTTGGGGATAAAAGGAAACAAAAATATTTTATAGGCGCCCGATACCGATGCATGCATGCACAAAACAAAGGTCCGCGAACTCTTACATCTTCATTCTGTCTTTTGGTCACGTGGCTGACATCTGGTCTTTGATCTTGGCCCATTTTTTGTCGGCACACCCCCGCAGCAGGTGACTGAACGGATTCACCCCATCAAAACTTCGATTGCTCGAGGTGCACTTTTACACTTTTGATGCGAGGATATTAAATCATTCTGCAATCGACATTGATTTTGCAGTTATTCAACACAGGTTTCTGCAGACGATTTCTTGTCAGAATATGTATTAAAAGAATGAAGATTTCGCTTTCTTTGAATGGCTGTTATAAAAGTTTTCTATACCTGGGAGAATAAGACAATCTGGCAATAAAATTCCGAGTAATATGTTTAGAATTTTTTAAATTCTTATCACACGCAAATATGATATAGTGTAAGTGGAATATATTTATAGAAGTTTTGTTGCAAGCGTTAAATGGAAAGATTTGGAAAATAGGTAAATACATTTGCAAAATATAAATTTTCAATTATTTTCAGATAGAATTTTTACTTTCCTTATATGCAATAATGTATAAGGAAAGTATTGTGACGGGGTCGAAAATCCGAATTCAAGTTTTCGAAGGGAGAGCACGTTTCTATCTCTGATCACGAATAGAACATTTTTGAGGTGATGTCTGTGTGTGTGAAAGTATGTGTGTCAGTGAGTCTGTGGAGACGATATTTCATGAACGAATGGAGCGATTTGAATGAAATTCGGTACAAAAATTACAATCCATAAATACTGGAAACCTATTGTTTTTAAACACAATCGAATGTTCAGAACTGCCCTAAATTTTCGAGTGAAATTTTGAAAAAATCACCAAAAAAAAAAAACCTTTAATAAAGTTACGCAAATAGACATTTCTTATGTAATTTTTCCTTAGAAAACGATTGACATAAGCTTTAGAGCGCTAGCATAAACCATTCTCGAGATATTGTCTATTTTTCAAATAAATTTATCAAAAAATCCCATAAATTAAAAAAAAAATATTAACTGTTGAAAAACATGCATACTTTTCATATGTAATATCATGCCATAAAGTTGGTGACATCATTCTCATGGATCTAACTCGTTCCATTCATGAGAAAAGATACTTTAAGTAATACTTTTGCATTTGAACGCCAATCGTCATTTATCTGCTATAAGAATAACTTATATCTCCGTCCATAACGCTTGGCGAGATTTTGGCGATGAATTTGGCGGAATATCGCCAACTTGGCGACTTTTTAAAATGTTGACAAATTAACGAAAATCTGGCCAAATGGATAAAAATGGACGCCAAATGGAAGCTAAATCAATGAAAATGACGACTAATTGATGAAAATTCAATATCTTGGAAAATATCTACTATAAGAATCTATTTTTTTACTGTAAAAGTAGTAAATTCATAGTATTATATAAGGAAAGTCATGTGCTGCCCACATCAGATTTTTTATAAAATGAAATTAAAAAATGATGGACGATTAAATAGGAGAGTTAAGAATTAAAAATAATTCTATAAAGAAATGAATGCAAAATAATTTGAATCGGTTGAAATAAAATGAATTTTCGCGTAGAAGAGATATGCCCTTAAAGTATTTTTCAATCGTCGTAATCATATTTCCTTATACAAGAGCAGGATAGATGTATCTAAAGATTAATAACACAAATCAGCCATTAAATAAAGTTTGCATTCTGACGTCTTTTTTAAATTAATTCTTTATCTGGAAGTAATAAGAGGATGAGATTTTGATTTTATACATTTGTATTTCAATGGATTGAAATGAAAAGAAACTCGTAATCAGTAAGTTCGTTGTACCTTGTTTTAATTAAAGTATGAAAAAATCTAATGCGGGTAGCAAACATAATGCAATGAATTTACTTCTTTTATAGTGAAAATATTATGTATAAGATCCACGGCACAATCTTTTTAACGTTGAATTGTACATTTGGAACTTTTCTACATGACAACATGCAAAACTATTTCAAAGTACCCAATTACTTTTGGGTACTTTGAAACAACTCTAACCTGCAGCTCTAACTTGACAATTATCATGGTAACTCTAACTTGACGATTATCGATATTGATAGCATGTAATATAGTCCATATATAAAAACATTTTAATAATTAAACAACATACTAAAATCCTATTTCAATAAAATCATTTTTATGGCCGTTATCGTGCGAACGGACAGACAGACAGAATGATCAAAGTCATAAATACAATTAGGTTGGAAAGTGTTAAAAATTAGTTCTTATATAGACAATCGTAAAGTTCCTTTAAATTTTTCAGTGGAATGTTTTTTTTTTACCTCTCAAGTAAAATATATAGTTTACGTTCTGATAGTTTTCTAAATATGCGAGTTACACATTTTGAAGCGCGTGAAAGTGCGTATTGTGAGGAACTAATTCATTTCTATAGATTGTTTTTTCTGCGATGCATCAGTACGAAATCTCCAAATTTCTCCATATTTATGTCAAATGTTCCGGAGCATGCAGCATATTTACAATGGCCGTAATTTAAAAACATGACAGACTTAGAAACATAAAAATCTGTATAAATATTCCTCTTAACATTATTATATAAAATACTATCAATTTTTTTTTCAATTTTGTTATAACTTTGTATTTTTTTTTTTAATTTAATTTTTTTTAACGAAAATTTGAAAATGCTCCTTGCGTACCATTTGCTCACATTTTTGATTAATTTTATATTATGATTACTCCAAAACACATTATGAACAAATTTGGGTATTCATTTTTAAATCCCTCAGAAAGTTAATTTTTTTAAAATATGTTTCTGCATTAAAACTTAATTTTCATCATTTAATTAGGTTCTTATTCACTTTTAATTATCTTAATAAAGTCTAATTATAAAATGCATACCCAATTTCATTAAAAGGAATGAAAGGTGTCTTCTTGCCAAATTTCATGCATATCAGACAAAAATTAAGACGCATGGAGCATTTTAAAAATGCAAAACCTTGGAAAATTCCGTTTCGAAAAAAATGCATTCAACCTTTTGTTTACAACCCTTCGTTTGGGACAGCGTCCATCCCAAACGAAGAAAAGAAGGGTATTTGAAAAAAGACAGGTATTTGACATACCCTATCCCAAACAGTTCGATCCCCTTTTGCAGGCATTGGCGTCCATGGAAATCGCCGACAGAAACATTGCACCTGTTTCTGTCAGCGATTTCCATGGACGCCAATGCCTGCAAAGGGGGATCAAACTGTTTGGGATAGGGTATGTCAAATACCTGTCTTTTTGGGAGGTTCTTCGTTTGGGATGGACGCTGTCCCACCCGTAAGCAAAAGGTTGAATGTGTAAAATAATGTTATATATTAAAAACATTTTTAGTCGATTTTTGTTCATTTAAACGTCCACCGTCCCCTTAAGGTAAAGTAATTTCCACATGCATTTTGATCCTACTTTGCTAAACTTTTCTAAAGAATCCATAATTTTTTCCATGCAGATTTTTGATTTTTGTATAATAATTTTCTGTATGTTTCACCACATGCTGAGAATCGTTATGCTGTTGCCGATAACAGCCTCGATGGACCGGTTTTGCGCTCTTCAGTACGGAATAGTCGATACCTGGAATGGCAGCAAAAAATTTTGCTGTGCTACAGTTGTGTCAACTTCCAAGGAAATAGGAATATTTTGTCCTGTCACGCAGCCGCCAGTTTTAAATTTTAAATTTGATGCTGGCAGTGTGATAGAACAAAACGTGCCTTCTTATAGAGAGCAAAATTTCGGCACATGGCAAGTTTTCTTTCTGCTACATAACAGGTATTGGCTCTAATAGGTATTGCTGTAGAGCGCTGAAAACTGCGTTAACAGTTTATAGTTGCTGTTATTTGCCGCCCTAGCTTTGGGAACATGCCCTGCTTTATACTGTTTCTGGTAGTATGCTTTTCCAAATCTTTTAAAGAGTTGGAATAACAAATAATACCAGGCGCAAATATACTATTATTTTGTCTATAAAACACATTTTCTACATTTATTTTCCTTCACATTTAAGAATATCAACTTACTAGCATTTCGTCGCTTTGCATGGACGAAATGGCTGGTGGTTAGCGGCGCTGACTTCTTGAGTTCGAGACCTTTTTTGAATCCCCAATAATTTTGTTGTGGATTCCTCGAACCCCTAATGTTTTTGTGTCTATTTAGTGGGAAAAATGTATATATACCTAAACATAAATTTTAAAATATTTGTTATTTTTAACACTTTACAACAAAGTTGAAAAGTGTTTATGACTTTGTTCATTCTGTCTGTCTGTCTGTCTGTCCGTTAGCACGATAACTGCCGTAAAAATGACTTAATCAAAATGAAATTTTAGTATGTTGTTCAGACGGTCTGTGGGACCTATGGGAATATAAATGAATAATATCACCCAACTAGTTTTGGATTGAACCCGGGTTGAAAAAATGAAATACATTGAACCCTATGGGACCTAATTTTTCAAACATTTTTTAAGCGGATTTAAAATTCACAAATTGCTTCGAAAATTTTAGGTAATATTCAAATTGTTCCTTAAAATATATATAAAAAAAATTCAGCGAAATATATTCAGTAGTTTTTTAAATAAAAATTAAAATTATAATTACACCTCTTATTTGAAGAGATCACTTGACCATGATATGAAAAGATCACGTGACCCACTTCAAAATGAAATATGGCATCCATCTTGTCTCAAAATCGTGATTTTTAAAGTTCTTTTTAATTCATATTGAGTGTTGTATCCGTTCTAAAACTACTTTATTTTTGCTTAAATTCTGTACATCTACATACTGAAACAACGCAATTGCAATATATTTGAGTTTAAATGATCATCCAAATTTGATTATTTCTACAACGAAGCCTATTTTTCATTTATGTAAAATGTAAACAGCAAAATATGTATAATGAGTTGTATAAGAATTACTGTATTTCTTTAACGCAAAATTATTTAGCTCATGGAGTCTGCATAGCTGATATGAATGAAATATTCATTGATTTTGCAGAGAGAAAGACGATTTTTTTCGATGAAGTTTTAAGCATAGAGTTTAATTATTTATAGCTCCATGGTCTTAATTTTTAAATAAAATAAATTATTATAGTATTGTGATGAATGAAATGAATGAAATACTGCTTTTATAGAGAGATAGCCAGGCGTGTTATTTTTTCTATGACGTCATTTGAATGAATTTCAGTTGTTTTCGATGAAGTTTTCAAATATAATAAATTATCGTCGTATTATGATAATTTAAAAAATCTGATGTGGGCAACACATGACTTTCCTTATACAATGTAATGAATTTACTACTTTTACAGTAAAAAAATATGTTTTTCTTATAGTAGATACTAATATTCTTTCCAAGATATTGAATTTTCGACAATTAGTCGTCATTTTCATTGATTTAGCGTCATTTTTATCCATTTGGCGAGATTTTCGTTAATTTGGCAACATTTCAAAAAGACGCTAAGTTGGCGACATTCCGCCAAATTCGTCGCCAAAATCTCGCCAAGCGTTATGGATGAAGAAATAAGTTGTTCTTACAGCAGATAAATTGGCGTTCAAATGCAAAAGTATTACTTAAAGTATCTTTTTTCATGAATGGAACGAACTAGATCCACGAGAATGATGTCACCCAATTTATCGCATGATATTATATATGAAAAGTGAACATGTTTCTCAATAGGAAATATTTTTTTTTCATTTTAAATGACTTTTTAATAATTTTTTTGAAAATTATGCAATATCTCGAAAACGGTTCATGTTAGCATTCTAAAATTTGTGTCAATCGTTCTCTAATGAAAAATTACATAAGAAATGTCTATTTGCGTAAATTTATTAGTGGTTTTGATTTTTTGACGATTTTTTCAAAATTTTATTCGAAAATTTAGGGGGGTTCTGAACATTCGATTACGTATAAAAACAATAGGCTTCCAGTGTTTACAGATTGTGATTTTTGTACCAAATTTGGTTCTAATCGGTCCATTCGTTCGTCAGTTATCGTCTCCACAGACTCACTGACACACACACACACACACACACACATACTTTCACACACACACACACACACACACACACACACACACACACACACACACACACACATACACACACACAGACATCACTTCAAAAATGTTTGATTCGTGATCAGGGATGCTTGAAACGTGCTCTCCCGTCGAAAACTCGATTTCGAATTTTCGACCCCGTCACAATACTTTCCTTATACATTATGTATATAAGGAAAGTAAAAATATTACCAAGGAATGTATCGCATTTTAGAGATGTTTAAACCGGGCAATTTATATTTCAATGCCGTCATTTGAATGAAGTTCATTCTTTTCGATGAAGGTTTAAGTTTTCAAATATAATAAATTAATGTAGTATTGTGATAAGCTTTAAAATATTACCGAGGAATGCATTGCATTTCAGAGATGTTTAAACAAAATTGAGTTGAAGTTGAAAAGTGTTTCCTAATCAATGCTTTAAGCATGATTGATCTTTCTTGTTATAAAAATAAGTGAGTTGAAATTCACTCAGCATCGGTATATTGTATTATAACAATGTTGCGCCTGCAAAAGCAAATTAATAAAATAAATAATTATCTAGGAAAAAAATTGTACATAACTATAATTTGCTTCATTTTAGGCGTCTTATTCTGCCAGCTAATCTGACTCAATTAAGTTTAAGTTAGACTTATATCCTTTGTAAAATGCATGGGTCATTCGATTTAAAATTTCCGGAATCACCAATAATTTACTTTCCTTATATACAATAATGTATAAGGAAAGTATTGTGACGGGGTCGAAAATTCGAAATCGAGTTTTCGACGGGAGAGCACGTTTGAAGCATCTCTGATCACGAATCAAACATTTTTGAAGTGATGTCTGTGTGTGTGTGTGTGTGTGTGTGTGTGTGTGTGTGTGTGTGTGTGTGTGTGTGTGAAAGTATGTGAGTGTGTGTGTGTGTGTGTCAGTGAGTCTGTGGAGACGATAACTAACGAACGAATGGACCGATTCGAACCAAATTTGGTACAAAAATCACAATCCGTAAACACTGGAAGCCTATTGTTTTTATACGTAATCGAATGCTCAGAACCCTCCTAAATTTTCGAATAAAATTTTGAAAAAATCGTCAAAAAATCAAAACCACTAATAAAGTTACGCAAATAGACATTGCTTATGTAATTTTTCATTAGAAAACGATTGACATAAATATTAGAACGCTAACATGAACCGTTCTCGAGATATTGCACATTTTTCAAAAAAATTATTAAAAAGTCATATAAAATGAAAAAAAAATATTTCCTATCGAGAAACATGTTCACTTTTCATATGTAATACCATGCTATAAATTGGGTGACATCATTCTCGTGGATCTAGCTCGTTCCATTCATGAAAATATATACTTTGAGTAATACTTTTGTATTTGAACGCCAATAGTTATTTATCTGCTGTAAGGACAACTTATTTCTTCGTCCATAACGCTTGGCACGATTTTGGCGACAAATTTGGCGGAATGTCGCCAACTTGGCGACTTTTTGAAATGTTGCCAAATTAACGAAAATCTCGCCAAATGGATAAAAATGACACTAAATCAATGAAAATGACGACTAATTGTCAAAAATTCATTATCTTGGAAAAAATATAAGTATTTACTATAAGAAAAACCTGTTACTTTCCTTATATATATAATGTATGAGGAAAGTATTGTGACGCGGTCGAAAATTCGAATTCGAGTTTTCGATGGGAGAGCACGTTTCAAGCATCCCTGATCACAAATCAAATATTTTTGAAGTGATGTCTGTGTGTGTGTGTGAAAGTATGTGTGAGTCAGTGAGTCTGTGGAGACGATAACTGACGAACGAATGGACCGATTCGAACGAAATTTGGTACAAAAATCACAATTCATAAACATTGGAAGCCTATTGTTTTTATATGCAATGGAATGTTCAAAACCCCCCTAAATTTTCGAGTGAAATTTTGAAAAAATCGTCAAAAAATCAAAACCACTAATAAAGTTACGCAAATAGACATTTCTTATGTAATTTTTCATTAGAAAACGATTGACGTAACTTTTAAAACGTTAACATGAACCGTTCTCGAGATATTGCGCATTTTTCAAAACAATTATCAAAAAGTCATATAAAATAAAAAAAATATTTTCTATTAAGAAACATGTTCGCTTTTCACATGTAATACCATGCGATAAATTGGGTGACATCATTCTCGTGAAACTAGCTCGTTCCATTCATGAAAAAAGATACTTTGAGCAATACTTTTATGTTTGAACGCCAGTAGTCATTTATCTGCTGTAAGAATAACTTATTTCTTTGTGCATAACGCTTGGCGAGATTTTGGCGACGAATTTGGCGGAATGTTGCCAAATTAACAAAAAGCTCGCCAAATGGATAAAAATGACCCTAAATCAATGGAAATGATGACTAATTGAAGAAATTTCAATATCTTGGAAAGAATGTAAGTATCTACTATAAGAGTAACATTTTTTTTAAACTGTAAAAGTAGTAAATTCATTGCATTATATAAGGAAAGTCATGTGTTGCCCACATCAGATTTTTTCAAGTTGGCGCTTATGCTGGTGGTTATCCAGTGCGACACATATGCCTTAAAAATATTCTGAATATAAAAAACGGTTACAAATTAATGCATAAAAATAGCACACATTTTATAGTTTTGTTAATTTTTTATCATGGAAATTGCGGCATTTAAAACTACATTTCATCTCCGATCACTGTATGCTGCCTTATTTTCAACATCTTCACAGACTCTCAAAATTAATCATTTATAAAAATATTTTCAATACTAGTTTGATCAGAAAGAACAGCAGACAATTTCGGTATTTGAAGCGCAATTCTGTTACTATGGCTACAAATGGAATAAAAACTGCAATACAAAATCGTCTGCTATAACTATAAATTAAAATATATCAAGAATGGTTGATAGTACACAAACATAATTACTTAAGAAAATTTAGGATATTTTTTTGCGCATGTTGGTAAAAAAAGAATTTTATGTGTTTCGCCTTTCTCGAGTTATAGCTAGAAGAATATTGGAAAAAAAAATCCACGATTTATAAATTTTTCCAGCAAAATTCCAAGATTTTAGATTTTTCTCAAGTCTTTAGTCAGTCAGTCTCAGTCAACTGTATGATACAGATAATTTTGACCATCACAGTGTATCATACCATGGGCACGATCGGGTTAATTATGGAGGTATGCAGTTTGGCTACTTAATATGTTCCCATTCAAGATATGCATTGTCAATGGAATGATAATTTGGGGTTCTTGCCTGATAATCTCTGGTTCATTCACATTTTGTATACCAAGATTCAATCTCCTGAACTATTTGCAGTCTTATATCTCGTAATATACATTCATCCTTTTATGTGGCTTCAAAGTATAACACCCATATAAAAGGACAATGAATATATCAGGATAAGTAACCACATATATCTTATTTTATGAGTTCTTTTGACATTTTTATGTGCACCTTTTATAGCTCGTCAGAACTAAAGAAGGGCACTGGCGGCTTAAATGTTTTGCAGCAGAGCATAGTTTATGCCCAGGAGTGAAACCGAGAGTTAGTTTTTGTCGGGTTTGCATGGGCAGTCTATTACTTTTCTTTCACTTTTTCGAGATTATCGATTAGTGAGATCAGGAATAACCATGAGATTGAAAGTAAAGTCATTTAAGAACTCTTGAAGTTACTTACTTGGAATTTTTCTTTTCGATTAGTAGCATAGCTTTGGAGCTTTCAATTTCACTTATTGATGTGAGACGTCTTAGGGCAGGGGGTACAGTACGGAGCAAATCATGAGAGAAATGTGACGGGGTGAAACCGGAAGTATGTAACGGAAGTGACATCATGTTACGAATACGTAATAAAAAGCATTGTTATAATTTGAAGGTCTGTGTCGTTTGACCTGGGCGACGGATTTAGCGAAATATTGTTAACTTGGCGAGTTTAGAAACTTTTCTAATTTAGTAGATTGTCCTGAGAAATTCACGAGTTATGTGCTTTTTCCAGAATTTTCCACAGAGATACATACGTTCGTCATCGTTCAGTTCGGTTGTTTACGTGATACGAGTAAAAATATCTGACGAGCTTAACACAGAACCCAATGTGTAATTTTTATTCTGATTATATGCCCCCAGACAGCCCGACCTACTAGAAGGTGTAAGGTATCTGTTTCGACGGTCGTTGCAAGTTCCCCATAAGCTGTACACTTATCCCCCGATTTACACGGCACTTGTTTTACACGATTTCGCTTTTACACGGTTTATAAATTAACAGATTTAAAAAAAATTGATAAAAATGTATATTCCGCTCCAAACACGCCTATACAAAGATTTGATGACATTTTTGAATTTTATTTCTTTGGTAATACTGATGAAACCAACAGGGGATTCCCGGTGTTGTAAAATATATACATTTAGGGGAATCCCCGTAATGGGGAATCCCCGTATAAGGAAATCCCCGTAATAGGGGAATCCCCGTATGTATTTTACAACAGTAAAGCTATCTGGTTCATGCAAGTACATAGTGCAGAAACATTTTAGCAGCAAAGCTTATATTATTGTGCGTTTATCTTTTGAACTGGTAAGTTTTCAACATTTATAGTTTTTCTTGCATCTTTATAGTTTGCGTAAATTTGTTAAGGTTCTATAATGTCAAAGGATTTGAAGAAAAATCAAATGAAAAGAAAAGTTATTTCTTTAGAAACTAAAATTCAAATATTAGACCGTCTACGTAATAGAGAAAGAGTAACGGATGTTGCTAAATTTTACTCCATGAATGAAGCCACAATAAGGACAATAAGAAAAAATGAAGACTCCGTTAGAAAAAGTGTAGCAGCTGGAACCCGCAGCAGTACGACTTCATATGTTAGAGATGTTACAATGGAAAATATGGAAAAAGCCTTAGTGATATGGATAGAAGACCAAACTCAAAAGCGAATCCCGATCGATACCAATGCTGTTACAAATAAAGCTTTGAAGATTTATCAATCACTTAAGAATCAGTCGCCGTCGACTTCGTCCGATGAAAAGAAGATATCTTTTTCCGCAAGCCATGGGTGGTTCGAGAGATTCAAACAAAGACATTCTTTACATAATCTGAGAATGAAAGGTGAAAGTGCATCTGCTGATTCGGATGCGGCACAACAATATCCGGCAAATCTTGCTGAAATCATTGTCGCTAACTCCTACACTTCTGATCAGGTTTTCAATGCTGACGAGTCCGGATTATTCTGGAAAAAAAGAATCTTTAAATCTGGAAAAAAGAATCTGGAAAGGAAGAACCTTTATAGCCAATGTTTACAAATAAATCAGCTAGTGGTCATAAAGTAGCGAAAAGTCGTATAACAGTTCTTTTCCGTTGCAATGCTTCTGGCGATTATATGATGAAACCATTGGTGATTAACAAATCAAAATCACCACGATCATTCAAAGCAATAAATATCAAAAACCTTCCCGTCTATTGGATGGCTAATAGAAAAGCATGGGTCACTGCCATAGCTTTCAATGAATGGTTCCATAACTTCTTTGTTCCAGATGTCAAAAATTATTTAACTAAAAAGGGATTGCCTTTTAAAGCTCTTCTATTAATTGATAATGCACTAGGTCATCCTCCAGATTCACAACACGAAAATGTAAAAGTTGTTTTTTTACCAAAGAATACAACTTCCTTATTACAGCCGTTAGATCGAGGGATAATTTCGACTTTTAAAGCACTGTACATCAAGCAAACTTTCAGGTATATCTTAGAACAATTATAACATAATTCTGTATTATGACATAATTCTGGTAGGAAAGTACAAAAAATTTAAATTTTAGATCGGCGCCATCATCTTCGCTATACGCCAGTATCCACTTATCGCTTTCGCCGACCGCACGCTCGCTCGAAGGAGTGACTACAAACGTTGCATGCAAACATTGCATCGTCGATAACTTCGTCATTTGTGATCTGATTCGGACGAAATAAATTCTATTAATCTATCGATCTGCAATTTTCAGTACATAAATAAATCTATATAAATAAAATTGAAAATCTGTCTGTCTGTCTGTTTATCCCGTCATCACGGGAGAACGGCTGAACAGAATTTTATGAAATTTTGTGGGTAGCCTGGAAATAGTCCCACTTAAAATTTAATCCTTGTTTGGCGTTTCTACGATCAGTGGTTCTCGAGATATTAGTAAAAAATGAAATTTTCGCTTGTCTCATCATCATGGGAGAACGGCTGAATCGAATTTGATGAAATTTTGTAGATAGCCTTGAAATAGCCCCCCATAAATTTAGCCTAAGTTTCGAGTATCTAAGACTAGGACCTATCGATATATTAATGAAAAACGAAACTTTTTCCTAGGAGTTCTACTCTCTAACTCCGCGGTTTATCCAAACGAAAAGCTTGAAAATCGTTTGAAAGTGAATTAAAACTCTATCTCTGAGTTTGATGGGAGATTTTTTGCGCCAATTAGTCACTGTCTGAAAACATGAATTGTTTGGAACATGATTTGAATGGGAAATCTATCTGCATGGTTTATATCTCACAATCTTGTACTGAACAATGAAAAGTATAAAGAAATCAAAATGGTTATTTAATTTCGCAGTTTATGAGGAAGATTCTATCTTATATCATGTTGCTTAGAAACGCAATTAAATTAAATCTGTCTGTTAATTTTAATTATTTTTTCGATTTGAATAAAAAATAAATGGATATAAAAATATATTTTAGAAAACAACGATTTGATTTTTCTTATAGCATTTTTGACTGGATAATATCAATTACGGTCTTCAGGATTAAACGTTGTTATTATTGATATTTTCGGGGATTATTGATTCGGGGATTATCGATATTTTTAAGTTATTATGCAATTGTTTTATTACGACAAAAATTGTTTAAACTCATATACTGTACGTTGTACGAATAATCTTCTACAAATACACGGGTATATCTTCTAATCTACGAGAATATAAGTAGTATAGGTATATTGGCATATGTTTTGATATATATTAGCATATATTGGAATCAATTACGACCTTCTGGTATAAAGAGTACGAGGATTATTGATATTTTCAATTTATTACGTCTTCTCTTTTATTTTGGCAAATATTTTTGAGACTCATATTATAATACTCTACTAACACACTGGCATATTTTCTAATCTGCAACAATATAAGTAGTACGGGGTTGCATATATTAATTTAATTCTTTTTTTTTTGTAAATTTGCTTACAAAAGGGGCTAGGATGTTTTATTCTTCAGATCTGCTCGTGAAGATAATTTTGCATTGTGAGAACATATATTCTTAAACTTCTGTTTAGGAGCAATAAATTTAATATTTTAACAGAATTTGCACATGATTGCGAATTATAAGTTTCTTTATATTATATACTCGGTACGAAGAACGGGTATGCTGCTAGTAAATAATAATAATAATAAAAAAATATTGAAACATTTTCCTAGGTACCTTGTACCATCGTCCCATACAACATATCTTTTTTCATTCAAAGTATGCGAAAGGAATCATGTTTCACTCACATTAATCTATAACAAAGTTACTTACTATTTATTTTTGCTAGTTATTAATTTAGAGACTAAGTTCGCTATCAATAAGTAAATTCATAATAAAATAATGTGAGACATTTTTTACTCTTGGTCGTTTGCTTTCAGGACAGCTCCAACAGATCCGTAGATGCTTTTCATACTTCCATATTCGGCTAAGGTCAGATAAGACATTTGTAGTAGTTAGCAGGGTGGAACCGGGATTATTAATTTTGGAGCGTTAAAGTCCTTTGGAGGGGGGGGGGGGGGCGCTAAAGTCCCTTAAACACCAACTATTTAAGATGCGATTGAGAATACCAGTTGTACACTTGAAAGATTACTAGAGGGGATATTGTAACTGTCAGGGGTGTTTAGTCCTACTAATTCTCGAGCAATTAATAGTCAACTTTAAGTTACGGGTTTTGGTCGAATTAAGATTAACATTGGTATGATCAAATTGTAGAACAAAACGGTAAATTTACTTTCTTGGGGCCCTAATCGCTAATGATTTGGAGAAATCTCATATGTATTTTTCACAAGGCAAAGGATTCTGGATGGTCCCTGCATCGGCACATCCGCTTCTGCCCCCTCAACCAATCCTAAGTTATAAACTATCGCAGCTTTATTCTTATCTAGCCTTCTCATCCATCCCCCTTCAGTATGTTTCCAGCATCTGGTTTGTTCATCGCTCAAGGTGAGCGCAAATTTTTAGCGCACTCCTACTTCAGAAATATCTATTTCTTCTACACTTTTTGGATACCTATAATATAATATACCTTTCCTTCGATTTTTACTTTCCTTATATACATAATGTATAAGGAAAGTATTGTGACGGGGTCGAAAATTCGAATTCGAGTTTTCGACGGGAGAGCACATTTCAAGCAACCCTGATCACGAATCAAACATTTTTGAAGTGATGTCTGTGTGTGTGTGTGCCTGTGTGTGTGAAAGTATGTGTGTGTGTGTGTGTCAGTGAGTCTGTGGAGACGATAACTGACGAACGAATGGACCGATTCGAACAAAATTTGGTACAAAAATCACAATCCGTAAACACTGAAAGTCTATTGTTTTTATACGCAATCGAATGTTCAGAACCCCCCTAAATTTTCGAATGCAATTTTGAAAAAATCATCAAAAAATCAAAACCGCTAATAAAGTTACGCAAATAGACATTTCTTATGTAATTTTACATTAGAAAAACGATTGACATAAATTTTAGAACGTTAACATGAACCATTCTCGAGATATTGTACATTTTTCAAAAACATTATCAAAAAGTCATATAAAATTAAAAAAAAAAATTCCTATTGAGAAACATGTTCACTTTTCATATATAATACTATGCGATAAATTGGGTGACATCATTCGCGTAGATCTAGCCCGTTCCATTCATGAAAAAAATTACTTTAAGTAATACTTTTGTATTTGAACGCCAATAGTCTTTATCTGCTGTAAGAATAACTTATTTCTTTGTCCATAACGTTTGGCGAGATTTTTAATTGTTGCCAAATTAGCAAAAATCGCGCCAAATTGATAAAAATGACGCTAAACCAATGAAAATAACGACTCATTGAAGAAAATTCAATATCTTGGAAAGAATATAAGTATCTACTATAAGAATAACATTTTTTTTAACTGTAAAAGTAGTAAATTCATTGCATTATATAAGGAAAGTCATGTGTTGCCCACATCAGATATTTTATTTTTATTTAGACAGGGAACTAAAGTCTGGCACTGTCCCATATAAGGCACCCCTTTAGAAACCCCATACCTTGAGCTTTGAGCAATCTTCTCATCCAGTAATGCTAAAAAAATTCTCTCAACTTTTGGGTTGATGTTCGACTTCAAATGTTAAATCTCACTCAGGAGGTTAAGGTTTGTAAAGCAAAATCATTGTTCATATGTCTACGTTGATCGCTGATGGCACAGCATGACGAATTCGTGGTCAGTTTTGAGCATTTTCATATCCGGTATGAAGATGCTCTTAATCGTCTTTCTGTCCAACTCTTTAGAGCGAGAAAGTTAGAGAAGAGCCTCTTAAAACATTAAATTCGACATGGTGGGAGTTGTTTGCTTTATTTTGTGTCTCGGGGCCACAGGAAAGTATCGTAAGAATGAATCATACATAAGAGTAAATATATCTTTAGAGAAAGTTGGTTGAAAAAAGAAATTGGCTTTGCTAATGCATACACGCATGTGTGTGTGTGAGAGAGGGGAGGGGGCATAGGTGAGTTTTATTATCTTTGAATGGTTAGAAGAACGCCAAATATGTCGAACTCACGCTAAAAAAAATCACGATCTCCTAGAAATGTGAGAAAGTTTGCTTTTGTAGGAAAATATTAGCACACAATCGGTAGTGGCACCAATCCGATGGAGCCGAAATGGTTTTGCGTCAATAATGTTTTTCCTTGTGGGTGGTTCGTCATCTTTAGATATTTGAAAGAAAACAGTTCAAATTGTTAAAATATCGAAATTAGAACCACCTTTTTAAAATAATTTAAAATAATAAAATTATATATCCTCGCATTAGGGTTTTCAGAGGGCTACAAATGACTCGTACAGTTTCAGTTCATATAACAATTTTTAAGTTTTGCTCCGATTCCAGCCACAAACTAAACTAATACAATATCTTTGACGAGATTTAAGATTCAGATGAATCTATAAACATGCATGTAACCATAAATATGTACTTGAATTTCATTTTTCCATTTCTTCACTGCAAACTTCATAAATAATTAAAAATCTTTAGAATTCCCAGGTTCACTTTATTTCCTAATTTCTTTAAAACATAACAAAAAAATCTGATGTGGGCAACACATGACTTTCCTTATATAATGTAATGAATTTACTACTGTTACAGTAAAAATAAAAAAAATAGGTTTTTCTTATAGTAGATACTAATATTCTTTCCAAGATATTGAATTTTCGACAATTAGTGGTCATTTTCATTGATTTAGCGTCATTTTTATCCATTTGGCGAGATTTTCGTTAATTTGGCAACATTTCAAAAAGTCGCCAAGTTGGCGACATTCCGCCAATTTTGTCGCCAAAATCTCGCCAAGCGTTATGGACGAAGAAATAAGTTATTCTTACAGCAGATAAATGATTATTGGCGTTCAAATACAAAAGTATTACTCAAAGTATCTTTTTTCATGAATGGAACAAGCTAGATCTACGAGAATGATGTCACCCAATTTATCGCATGGTATTACATATGAAATGTGAACATGTTTCTCAACAAGATTTTTTTTCAATTTTATATGACTTTTTGATATTTTTTTTGAAAAATGTGCAATATCTCGAGAACAGTTCATGTTAGCGTTCTAAAATTTATGTCAATCGTTTTCTAATGAAAAATTACATAAGAAATGTCTATTTGCGTAACTTTATTAGTGGTTTTGATTTTTTGACGATTTTTTCAAATTTTCATTCGAAAATTTAGGGGGGTTCTGAACGCGATAAGCCCAAAGGTATACCAATTCAGAAAGCTTCTCTCACATCACACGCCAAACGTCGTTTTATCGCCAGTTCTGGTACACTATTTTTGCAACTCCTGCAAAAGCGGAGAGAAAGACGATTGTTTTTAATCCGCGATATTGTTCATGAAGACAGATTAGATGCATTTGTTTCCCATTATTTAAATCATGTTTTATGTACATTTTGGTTTTAAAGTAATACTATAAAAATACATGTATTTAAGACCTTTTTGTACTGCACACAGATTGTTTGCAATGAGTGTAAGAAATGTTCCACCCACATATATAATTTATTATTTGAATAAAACGTTTATATGCGAGATTTTGGAGTAAATATATGTGATATGTGTAGGATCCGTATGTTGTTCAATACTTATATAGTACAACAATCAGTGACGAAAATTGAAGATTATTTGAAAGGAAAGAATATTTGTCATTTTAAAAATGCAAAATTTGTGACATTTTAAGGAAATTTGCTTGACATTTTCGGTTTGTGGGAGCAATAAATGTTACTTTTCAGACATACCTAGAATAATCATCGTTTTTGAAGGTGGACTTTTCAAGGTTTTCGGAACCCTTGGGATTCCGCGACGTGATAGTTTCATGCAAATTGTCTTAAATTTAAAAACGTGTAAAATTTTGATGCATAATTTGGACAAATGGGGATATTTCTTATTTTGGGGTTCTACCATCAAATTAAATTTCGAAAGAGTTTCGTAAGAAAATAAATTTGAAAAACACTGATATAATGTATAGGGAAAGTATTAGGACGAGGTTGAAAACTCAAATTCTACTTAGTGTTTTCGACGATAGAGCTTGTTTCAAACATTCCTGAAATCGAATCGAATGCTTTTAAAGTGATATCTGTGTGTGTGTGTGTATTAATGTATGTAGTATGTGCATGTATATTAGTGTGTGTATGTGTATTAGTGTGTGTTTATGTATATTAGTGTGTGCGTCCTTGAGTCAGTGGATGCAATATCTAACGAACGGATGAAACGTTTCAAACAAACAAAAATCGATTAATACAATCAGTGAATACTGGAAGTCTATTGATTTTATAAGCAATAGAATATTTGGAAACCAGCTCCAAACTTTCGAATGAAATTTTGAAAAAAATCATAAAAAATTAGAACCTTTAATATTGTTACATAAAATATCATTTTTTATTTAATTTTTTATTAGAAAATGAATAACATAAACTTTGGGATAATAGCATGAACCGTTCTTTATATTGTACGTTTTTCAAATAAATTTTAAAAAATACATGAAATTAAAACAGTGCTAACTACCGTAATATGTTTCCATTCCATGTACAATATTATGTGACAACGGTGTTAGCATCATTCTGGTAGGTTTTATTCACACGAGACACTGTTTCACAATAGTTTTGAATTTTGACATCAAACAATTCGTCAAATGTAATTTATTAGTTTGTCTGTCTGTCTGTAATGCTTGTCGATAAATTAACAAAATATCGTCAACTTGACATTTTATTTAAAATGTTTCCAAATTGGCAAAAATGACACTAAAATTAATAAAAATGATGTCAAATTGATGAATAGTCAATATCTTGGAAAATGAAGTTAAATTTATTTGATAATTCCTGTCCCTTTGGGGAAATTAATATTCTTGATTTAAGATATGTTGAGTTTCGCGGTTATAATCGTTTCAAATATTTGCACAAAATAAAAGTTAATTCGATTAAGCTGTGAAGGACTCAAACTCATTGATTGATAAAGTCCTTTTGACACTCCCACCCATTTTATTCGCCCTCGAGAGAGAAACAAAAATATTAAGCTCCGTTAGATTCTGTCCCGTTGTTGATACTATAAGCATGGGCGCCCATAGCACTTCTTTAGAAGTTAAACGCAATATGTACAATATCGACTACCTTGATCCCCACATATGGGACCCTGAATGTCCAGTGCCTCCTTTCCCTCCCCTATGGGCCTCCTTTCGGAAGTGCCTCCTTTCCCTCCCCTATGGGCACTCATTGAAAAAACTCCCTGCTTATACTATTAACCTTAGGACAGAACCTAATGGAGTTGAGTTTCGATTTCCCCACCCAGGGGTGGAAAAATAGAGTCTTTCCAGACCCCACAAAAGTTTCTGTGAAGTCTAAAGCTTTACACACTTGTAGCCACTTTTCCCGGCCACCCAAATTGCTGCTCTAAGTCCTTGGACGAGTCGGGTGGTCTGGGCCTTCAACACTTATAGCCACTCTCTACCATAAGCCTTCGGGTTGGTCGTATGGTCTGGGCTTTCTTATAGCCACTCTGGCCACTCAAATAGCTGCTGTAAGCCCTCTGGGTCAGTTGAGTAGTTTGGGTCTGCAACACTTATAGCCACAGAATACTATATTAGTCTGTGCTTATAGCCATCTCTCCCAGCTACTCAAACAGCTGCTGTAAACCCTATAGGGCTAGTCAAATGGTCTGGGTTTTCAACACTTATAGCCATGGGTGCCCATAGGGGCGTTCAAAGTCACAAATGTAGGTATCAAGCTAGTCAATATTGTACTTCTCATCCATGAGTTTACCCTCTGGAAAATGTTCTATGGGCGCCCATAGGGGAACGCGATGGAGCACTTTCGCTCCCTCGAACGTTCAAGATCAGAAATGTAGGTAAAGTTAATAGATATTAACCTCCCATCCTTGAGTCTGGGTATCTCAGGAATAAGTTTTATGGGCGCCTTTGTATCCTACTCGTTCGAAACAAGGTCGACTTCTCCTGCAGCTACCACACTATATTTTGATCGCACTATATTTTGACACACACACAACCACACTCTTTCTCTCTCGAATGATGTACCTAATTCTAATTTTTTCATAATGTAGCTACATATAGAATTTCGTGGCTGTACGTACTCTCTCTAATTTAAAATCTCTAATTTCGAATAATGTTTTAATCCCATTTATTACAAAAATATTCCACCTGTTTCTAATTTTCTACAGAATGCATCTACATATAAATTGCCATAGTGATACGTGCATTCGCACCCCACAGATGCACACACACACACTGATGGAAATATTTCCCAAAATGTTCGAAATGTGTTCATGGTGTCTTTAAGTTGTTGTTGTTGTTGAAACCCAGACCGTCCGACCTACCAGAAAGGTGTAAGGTAACTGTTTGGACGATCGGGAAGTGCCACCCAATTTAGACCGGAACCCAGTGGGGGAGGCATCCACAGGGACCGTACCCTGCTTCCCCTACCACCAACCTCTCGGAAGGACTTTCGGACCCACATGTTTAACGTGATCGTACTCCGCATGAACACGGCGGCAGTTTTGGCAGTGGCTGGAATCGAACCCGGGCCTACCGAGTGCAACTCCAGCGCGCTAACCAATGGGCTACCGCGCCCCATGGTGTCTTTAAGTGTATTTTTTCGTCTAAATGTCGTGATTATCCGTGAACTTCCTCTATACAATAGCATTAGAAAATAATAAAATGATTCTTTGAGTCAATACTGAATTAATTTAATTCTAATCTAAGCGATAATGCATTTAAAAAGTGTCTATATTGCTTAACTGTAAGTTATATATCGGCGATAAGCCCATATTGCTTAATTGTAAGTTATATATCGGCTTCTTTAATCTAATCAGTATTGAATTAATTTAATTCCAATCTAAGAGACAATCCATTTAAAATGTGTCTCTATTGCTAAATTGTAAGTTATACATATATTCTATAAAAAGATAAACCAAATTGCGAGAGTCCTTTCTCTTGATATGGCTGCTATAGTAACCTTGAGAGAGAGAGAGCACTCCTTCGCGTATCACGCTGGCGATAAAACGAAGTTTGGCGTCTGATTTGAAAGAAGGCTTTCTGGCTTAGTATACTTTTGGGCCTTCCGCGTTCTGAACATTCGATTGCGTATAAAAACAATAGGCTTCCAGTGTTTACGGATTGTGATTTTTGTACCAAATTTGGTTCGAATCGGTCCATTCGTTCGTCAGTTATCGTCTCCACAGACCCACTGACACACACACACACACACACACACACATACTTTCACACACACACACACACAGACATAACTTCAAAAATGTTTGATTCGTGATCAGGGATGCTTGAAACGTGCTCTCCCGTCGAAAACTCGAATTCGAATTTTCGACCCCGTCACAATACTTTCCTTATACATTATGTATATAAGGAAAGTAATATCTGGTGTTTGTGCACCAAATTTTACCAAGAAGGAAACACATTGAGATGTAACGCTCGTGATACTCTAAATTAGGTATGTCAAAGATACGGCCCGCGGTCCACGAGCGGCCCCCAGGGCATTTGGATGCTGCCCGCGATCTCAATTAGTAATACACAAATTTTATGAATAGTTTTTCTATACATTAAACACATAGGTACAGATCACATATACCTATTAAACACGCAGTTATCTCTGTCACAAGTACGTATTCTTTTTAAATTGAGTATGCCTATAATAAAATATTATAATGCCTGCTTTGATTGTTTGACGTATGAATCTCGCCCTGAGATGACACAATGAAGCTGTAAAAATGTCAAGCATCTGGATATACTTTGTATATGCTGATAACTATACTTTGTAAATGCTGATATACTATACTTTGTATATGCTGATATGCTATAAATATACGCTGATTATACTTTAAAAGAAAAATTGGCACTTTACAAGATCGAGTTTGACATCCTTATACTCTTAATGTTACATCTTTCCCCCTCGTTGGAAACAAACAGGTCAAAATATTAAAACATCGAAATTACAAACAGAATGCTTCGAAAATTAAGATCTCTATCCAAAATCCATTTATGCATCTTTGTAGGGCTTTTAAAGGGCTATAAAGAATAGAATTTACGAAGGCGGAAACATTCTATGTTCTGTATTCGATTCGTCATACGCATCTGTAAAGAAATTGTGGTCTTTCAAATAAACCGTACATGCTAAAATGGACCGAGGGCTGATCACGTCTGTATGTTATCTCTTCTCCGAATTGAAATCAAATGGCACTTTTTTCAAAAGATTCGAATTCTGAAAAGTTAAGAGACGGTTATGCTGGAGGAATTAAGTCATGCGATGATTATAGCCAAACTCGGTTTCCCATTGTTAGTTTTTCTGTCTAACGATACCCAAACTAAGAGCGAGAGACAATAAACGGCTTTGGTGTTGATAATTGATTAAGTATGTTTTCGGCTTTTCGTGACGGCAAGAGCTGTTCTTTTTTTCACTGCCAAGATCGTGGGCCTTGACCTTACGATCGTGCGCCTCTCGATTTTTCATCATTGCCTTTCATTTTTTTTTGCGCAAGCCGAGAAAAATGATCTGAGAAGTTGCGTTTGCGTCCATCCATAGGTACTGTATATTTTGTTTTTATTCAGAAAATGATCACAAAGGTTTTATTCCAATACTTAGTACATGTAAAGGGAAAGTATTATGATGGGATCAAAAATCCAACTGTAGGATTTTAACGGGTATACAGGGTCCTGCGTGTGAAACGCCTTAAACACCCTCAATAACTTCGTAAGGAAATGTCCGTGAGTGTATACGTTAGGTTTATGTATAGTAAAGTGATCGAGTCAATGAAAGTAATTGTAGCCCCTAGCGGAGAATTAAAAAAGTTTATCGAACTTAAGAGCACAGTGAGATAGAATAAAAATGTCAATTAAAAAGTTGAAGAAAATTGTCTAATTTGCAGGAATGCCGAAACGCGTATATGGAAGGATATAAATACCTGTTAAAAAGTTGTATTATCAGAACCTGAAACATAGCTGCACTTACAATGCTTATACGAGGTATGTGGCAATATTCTTTCTCGAATTCAAATGCGCATTGCCGTTGACTGAGGTCATTTTTAACAGGTTTTCCACTAGATTCCAGTGCGTGTAAGTGGGGTTTATTGAGTTGTTCTTGAGAAACTATATTGTGTGAAATAAATAATGCTTTCTTTTTTATTTCGACTAAGACAGTTCAACCTACCCGAATGCGTAAGGTATCTGTTTGGGCGGTCTAGACACTGCCACCCAATTTGAACCGAAACCCAATGGGGGCGACATCCACAGTGACCGTGTCTTCCTTCCTTTGCCACCAACCTTTCGGAAGGACTTCATAGATTTAGCGTGGCCGTACTCCGCTTAAACACTGGGATAGTTTGGGCAATCAGGGAATCGAACTCGGTTCTCCTAGTGCAATTCTCTTGCCTTAATCATTGGGCTATCCCGCCCCTAAATAATACCTTCTGCAACTAATTTAATGTCGATTCGTACTCATTAGACAATGCTTTACAACTTTGTGATTGATATTATCCTTTTCTCTCGCTTTGATGTCGAGTTTGTTGACCTAACTTCTCAAATTTTCCGCTAGGGGAGCTGCAATCCCTTTCATTCGATCGGGCATGGCCACTTTACTGTATCTAAACCTAACATGTATACGTACAGCAGGCAGCTATTGCTATAGCTATGCTATTTTTATGTAAACAAATCAAGAGATTATAAGA